>CM066317.1:65098315-66385754 GCA_033807775.1 Saussurea involucrata
CCCCAGAAGTCCTTGAATATGATAAGCCTAAGGACATTGACAAATGGTCCCCACAGGATTTGGAAAAATATGAGTTTGCAAAGAAGGCAAAATGACTCTTGATAATGGCCATACCTAATGACCTCTTTCAATCCTTAGATGCCTGTAAGACAGCCCATGATCTATGGAGAGAGCTGGAAAAGCAGCTTGAAGGTGGAGCCAAAACCCAGAAGAATAGAAGAGCTCAATGCATAAATGAGTACTATGCATTCAAAGCTCTGCCATCAGAATCTCTGCAGAACACTTATGACAGATTCAACTCGCTGATCAACAAATGCAAAAAGTTTGGTATTCATAGAACCTCTGAGGATAACAATTTTATGTTCCTCAAGAGCCTGAATGATGAGTGCCTTCAACTATCCATGTCTATACAAACAAATCAAGATTTGGACACTTGGACCCTCACAGATTTCTATGGCACTTTGGCTGCACAGGAAAGTCAGATAGCCCAGACGAAAGCCCAGCTGGGTGGACCTCTGGCACTCGTAGGGAAAGCTACAGAGGTGCAAGAGAAACTAAAGAAAGACAAGGCTCTGGAGGAGAACGAGAAGAAGAAAAAGAAGGTTCTGGTGGTTGACAATGATGAAGAAGAATTGGTGGATGAGGATGAGGTAACCATGGCCTCAATAGCTAAATATCTAGCTTTGTTAACCAAAGAGTTTGGGAATAGAGGTTTCAAGAAGTCTGGATGCGACAAAGATGGGAGAGACGATAGAGGTGGCAAATATCATAACTATGGGCCACCACAAGGGTATGAGCATAGAAATCAAGGAAGAGAGGATTCCCATGACCAACAGCGGAAGAACGACAGAGGTTATGAGCAGAAGGGAGGATGAGATCACCAACAAAAGCAAAATGATAGAGCTGCCAATGCCCCATAGAACGCAGAGTGCTTCAACTGTAGTAAGCCATGCCACTATGCGGCAGAATGTCGTAGCAAGCCCAACAGACCCCAAAGAGACTTTTCTTTCTACAAAAAAGAAGGCAGAATATTATGCTCAAAAGTCTCTAATGGATGAACAGGAGAACTGGGTGTCTGACGAGTCCTCTGATGAGGGCGAGAAGAAGAATGCATTGTTCTGTGGAATGGCAGAAGTCAACAGCTCCGACTCAGACTCTGAGGTATCCACTTCAAACTCCTCCTCTACTAACACAGAAGCTAATTTGCTTAAACTAACAGAAGATTTCAACGAACTAGAAAAGACTTGTGCTGATGTTAAGAAAAAACTTGCCTTCTATGAGAGAGAGAAGCCAAACTTCTCACTCAAGAAAAAGCAAAAGTTGCTTTAGAAAAGGAAGATCTTGAAACAAATGTGCATAAAGAACTAAAACCTTTGAAAGAATAGATTTTTGATCTTGACTCGACCTTAAAAGCAAAATCCAAAGAACTTTTAGATAATGAGAGTGATAGAATGAACATACTTGCTCTCAAAAACTTTTTTCAAAAGGAAAGAGAAGTTCTTCACAAAGATCTACTTGATAGAGATCTCATGATTAGAATGTACCAAGATGCTCAGAAAGTTCATGAAAAGGTAAATACTCAAATAGGCAGAAGAGGAATTGGCTTCTGTGATTTGGATCCCATCACAGGAAACAAGAGAAGTCCGTCTTTGTCCTCCCTATTCAACATTGCTACTACTTTGAAACCTGGTTTTCCAAATCTACTTTCTGTAAACAAAAGGAGGAAAACCTCTGGGGAACCTCACAAGAGGAATCCACTGAAAATGATTAATGTGTGGTATCAAAACACAGATTTATCATCTTCAGACTCTGTCAAAAGAGATGCCAAACCAAAGAAATATATGAAAACAAAAGATCAGATATGAATCTTCATGTTTGGTGACCCAGAGACTCAGACCCAGGTTGCTTTTGTATGCACTATAGATTTTGAGAAGGATCTATCTACAGAGGCACCTGAGTTTGTGCCTTTTGCTACAGAAGAAAAATTGCAACATATTTCTGAAAATGAGTTGAAAGAAATTGGCAAACACAATTTTTATGAAAGTCATGATGAATCCTCTGTCAAACAAGATCTCTGTGATGAAATCTCTGTGAACTCTCCTATGGTTTTAGAGGATATTCCCAAAAACAAGGAAGAAAGTGAGTATGACACATGCACAGAAAATCCAGCCTCTGACGACAGAGACTCCTGTGGTCCAACCTCTGTATACGAGGATGACTCAACCTCTATCGACTCGGAGACTGACTCTGAAGATTCAGAGATAATACCTTGTGAACCAGAGGGATTTAAGCTTCCCTCAGGCATTCTTAACAGAACTATTCCTCCAAAGGTGAAATTCACAAGTGTTCCTATCTGTCCAGATTTTCTAGATATGTGTATACAAGCTAAAACTTCTCTTGAGCTTGAGAAAATCAAAGAGGAAAAGAATAGGTCCTCTCAAAATCCAAAAGTTTCAAAACCTTTAAGGCCAACTCAAGAAAAACTCACTTGGCAACAAAAAGGAAAATGGATTGAAAATAACAAGCCTTCTCTTCTGTGACAGTGAAATCGGCAGAAGTTCACCACAAAAGATGGGTACAACAGAAGGCTACTCTGAAGAGAGATTTAAAAAAAATCTAGCTTAGATAGGTCATTCTGTAATGGAAAGTCTGATGCTAGGAGAGATTGTAAACATAAAGTCTCTATACCCATGTTCAATGTTTTTAATGAAAAGTTTAAGCAAGTTTCTTCAGATGTTAATTATTGTCATTTCTTTGAACTTATGTATCAATTGAATCAACATTTCTCTGGTCCTCACTGTGTCCTATCTAAACCCAAAGCTAAGAATGCAAAATTCAAGGGTAAGAAGAAACAAAATGGTTCTTCAAAAGAAGTTAAAACCAAAACTAAGGATGCTAAGGCAACCTTAAAGCCCCCTAACAAGATTGGACCCATTTGGAAATGGGTACCTAAATCTCTCTAATTGTATTGCAGAAGCCGTATGTGCCTATTTGGTACCTAGAATCCGGGTGCTTGAGGCACATGACTGGCGACAGAGGTTTACTATCCTCGTATAAAGACAAACTTGGAGGAGGATTTGTAACCTTTGGAGACAATAAGAAGGGTACATCAGAGGCTACAGAGTCATCAAAAAGGAAGATATAACGGTGTGCAAAGTTGCGTATGTGGATGGCCTAAAGCACAATCTATTAAGTGTAAGCCAACTCTGTGACACAGGTTTCGATGTGAAGTTCAAAAGAACTTATTGTTCTCTACTTGGAGAGGACACGGACATAGAGCTTCTGCGAGCTGTAAGAAAAGGTTACCTGTATCTTATGAATTTCAAAGCCAAGAACCAAAGTGACAAGCTCTGTCTTGTCTCTAGAAAAAATGAAGAAGCTTGGTTGTGGCACAGCAGATCCTGCCATCTAAACTTCCACACCCTTGATAAACTTGTAAAGCTTGATCTGGTAAGAGGTTTGCCAAATGTTTGATTTGACAAAGATCATCTATGCTCTGCCTGTGAAATGGGAAAACTCAAAAGAGCTTCCCATAAAGGCAAATCTGATGTGTCTTGCACTAGGCCTCTATATATGCTTCACGTAGACCTCTGCGGTCCAATTGCTATATAGAGCCGACGTGGCAAAAAGTATATGCTTGTGTTAATTGATGAATTCTCAAGATATACATGGGTAGAATTTGTCCGAAAGAGGTCAGATGTGCAAACATCTTGATTAACCTAATGAAAAGAATCCAGGTTCTCTATGAGTGTAGGGTGCAGAAACTGAGGAGCGACAACGGGACAGAGTTCAAGAACTCAACCATTGAATCCTATCTCACAGAGGAAGGAATCTCACATAATTTCTCTGCTGCACGCACTCCACAACAGAATGGCGTGGTTGAACGCAAAAATCGCACGCTCGTGGAGGCTACAAGAACCATGCTCACAGCATCTGGATTATCCGTCTCTTTCTGGGCAGAAGTTGTTTCTACCGCATGTTTCACTCAAAATAGATCAACAGTAGTGAAAAGACACATCAAGACACCATATTAGCTGATAAACCAAAGAAAGCCAAACATCAAATTCTTTCATGTGTTTGGGTGTAGGTTCTTTGTCCTCAACGATAGAGAACCCCTTGGGAAGTTCGATCATAAGAAAGATGAAGGTAAATTCATTGGATACTCTGCCACTTCCAAGGCATACAGAATCTATGTTCTACGAACTCGATCAGTTGTGGAAAGCATTAATGTTTCATTTGATGATTCATTCCAAAAGACTTCTGAACAAATCAGTTCAGAACTCGGGCTGAACAATGAAACCTCTGGTGTATCTAAATCAAGAGAAGCAGAGCTAAATCTGCTATTTGAAGATATGTTTAACGATGATGTTGATCCCTCTGCTGCAGGTCACAGAGCCTCTGGAGAAGCATCATCTGCAGACCAGACAAATCAAGGTATATCTCTTACTGGTCCCTCTAATTCTTCACCCTCTTCCATTAACTGTGAAGGTATAAATGTTGAGGGGGAGAAAGCAGAGGATACTGTTAATAATGGCTCCACAACAGAGGCACTAAAAATTCCAACTCCTGTGACAACAGACGAATCAACACCAGAGGAAAATGAGGATTATGTTTCAACATCTTCAGAGGATTCAATACCTACTCTTATTGAAATACCTCAAGCTGAAACTCCAAGCACAGGCACAGAAGTACCATCAACCATAGAAGCTGCACCAGAACCATCATGTGCAACGACAGAAGTTCAACTTGATGCTACAAATGACCATCTTCCAAGAATGTCCAAGTAGACAAAAGAACATCCTTAGAGCCAAATCATTGGCAGTCCTTCTGACAATGTCAAGACTCAATCAACAACTACTAATTTTTGTTTCTTCACTAATTTTATCGTTATGATTGAACCCAAGAAAGTTTCTGAAGCTCTGGAAGATCCAAATTGGGTAGAAGCAATGCAAGAGGAGCTTCTCCAATTTGAGAGAAATAAAGTGTGGTCCCTAGTTCCTCTACCGAGAGGGAAAACTGCCATAGGGACCAAATGGGTCTTCAGAAACAAGAAGGATGAGGATGGGGTGGTCATAAGAAACAAGGCAAGACTGGTGGCTAAGGGATACTGTCAAGCAGAAGGTATTGATTACAAGGAGACCTTTGCCCCTGTCGCATAGCTCGAAGCAATAAGAATTTTCTTAGCCTTCGCAGCCCACAGAGGTTTTAAGGTATACCAAATGGATGTCAAATCTGCCTTTCTCAATGGACAGATTCAAGAAGAGGTATATGTCCAACAACCACCAGGGTTTGAAAGTGCTAGATACCCCAATCATGTCTACTATCTCGATAAGGCCCTGTATGGACTCAAACAGGCCCCAAGAGCATGGTATGAACGCCTTTCAACTTTCGTGCTTGTTAATAAATTCGAAAGAGGTACCACCGATACAACTTTTTTCTACAAAAGAAAAGGTGATGAGATTCTACTTGTCTAAATATATGTGGACGACATTATTTTTGGCTCTACCAATGCAAAATATTGCACAGAATTTGAAAAACTCATGCAAAGTGAGTTTGAAATGAGTATGATGGGAGAATTAAACTTCTTCCTCAGACTCCAAGTCAAACAATCATCAGAGGGAATTTTTATAAATCAATCAAAATATGTCTCTGACATACTTTCAAAATTCAAACTCTCTGATTCCTCTGTCATGAAGACCCCCATGGCCACTGGATCTGAGTTACACTCAAATTCAGATGGAAAATCTGTTGAGTGCAAGCTCTACAGAGGCATGATCGGGTCTCTTCTATACTTGACTGCTAGTAGGCCATAGATCATGTATGCCACGTGTCTTTGTGCAAGATATCAAGATAACCCCAAAGAATCACACCTATTTGAGGTCAAGAGAATCTTTAGATACCTTAAAGGAACCAAGAATCTTGGTCTCTGGTATCCAAAGAACTCTGGCTTTGATCTTATGGCTTATATAGATTCAGATCACGGAGGATGCAAGCTAGACAGAAAAAGTACCTCTGGGAGTTGCCAATTCCTAGGTGGTAAACTGGTAAGCTGGAATTTAAAGAAGCAAAATTGTGTGTCAACATCCACGACAGAAGCAGAATACGTTGTTGCTGCCAGCTGCCCAACTGTTGTTCACAAGTTCTGTGGATGAGGACTTAGCTTAAAGACTATGGTCTCAGTATCCAAAAGATACCAATCCTCTGTGATTCCAAAAGAGCCATTGCGATCTCTGCCAACCCCATGCAACACTCTAAGACAAAGCACATAGATATCAGATACCACTTTCTAAAGCACCATGTTGAACAGGGCACAATAGAGATGTACTTTGTGCCTACAAAATGTCAGCTTGCGGACTTATTCACCAAAGCACTTGATGAGAAAAGATTCCTATTCTTGGTGGGTAAGTTAGGTATGCTAAACATGAGTTAATCCATCTGCAAGTGAGTGCAATATATGTAAATATTTCAATCTTTTAGTATGTACATTCTTTACCTTTCAAAGTTTTGTAACCAACAGAGCTCTGTGAAATGGCACAGAGCCTCTGTCCATTCTCACAGAACCTCTGACGAGTTTGATCTATGTTTTATGCTCTACTTATCCATATCTGATCCAAGCATAGATCAAGGGGGAGTAGAAGGAGACCTTGTAAAGATCTACAGAGGTTGATCATTCAAGGGGGAGCCAAAGAAGTTCTTTGATCATAGCAATCAACAGAAGAAGGTAATCATGCCGAGTAAATTGAGAGACATTGGGTAAGCACACATCGCACAAACCAGTTTTCTAAAGCACTTTTCTCGGACATAACTTTCAAAATATGTCCTAAATTACCTGTTTAAACTAGTCAAAACCTTGGGTGATTAAAATCTTTTGAGAACTTTCCACAATTAGAAATTCGTGATCATAGAGCATCTGTCACGGTTGACAGAGCCTCTGTGCAATAAGGTCTCTGCGATCATGAATTTTCTAGTGGAAGCTCTCTCGATCATCCCATTGCTTTTTCAAATATATTTTGGTAAAGAAAAGGTGCAACTTCTGGTGCTTGTTGAGGAAGACCTTAGACCACAGAAGCTCATTGCACCTCAAAGCTTATGTGATTCCTAAGCACTTGGGTGTTTTGAATATGTCCAAGGTGCGGGTTATTTACAAAATGACAGTCATTTGTGCTTAGGAACTGCCACGCGCTCAGCATTAATTAGCGCCACACGACGTTCCATCGTGCACCGCCACTTCTGACGTGGCACGCTTCTATTGGACGTAGGATTCAAACGGCAGTACTGAAGCGTTGCATACAGCTGTGTACTCAAGTGCGGACCCCAAATATTATAAAATTAACTTTTTACCGCCCAATTTCTATCCTCTTACCCACTATAAAACCCTCATTTTACCCTTTTTCCGCAACTTTACAAACCCTTTCCTCTCTAATTTCTCCGGCAAACGTGCAAGAACCTGCAACTCTTCTCTAATTTCTTCAAAGATTCCTCAAGAACAACTCCAATGGCATCTAATACTTCACCTGCTAATTCCCTTGCTCCAACTGAGCATTCTCAAAAACAATCAGCGGTAAGAAACCTACAAGAAAATGCAAACAATGGAGATTCAGCCCACCATCAACCCACTACCCACCTGCAACATATCCTTGAACATGACTGCTTTGAAAACTCCTTACCCCTGAAATCGAACAATCATTATCTTGTTCCAAATAGAAATAACTTTGGGGAAGAACAAGCAATCCTTCTGAATATTCTGGAAAACCACCCCCTGTGACATCTGTTGACCAAGAACGTGACAAAAATCCCTGCTAGGTACCTTAATCAGTTCTGGCAGAGCTATTATTTTGACTCAGATGCAAACATAATAAACGGATATGTATCAAAGCCTGACAACTCCCAAAACATGAACATTGGGTTCAACAGAACGATGATATCTTTCGAATTTGAACTACCTACCAGAGGTATGCTAGGGATCAAGCAATACGCAGAGGAACCCTCAGATTTTGACCTCTGTGAATTTGCTCTGAAGATAGGGTACAACACTACATTGACAAAAAGGAATGACTTCAGAAGACATCGACTACCCCCTCTGTGGAACACACTCTTCTCAATCCTCAACAGATGCCTCACTGGCAAGACTGGGAGCCCTTACCAGAGCGCTCACCATATTTAGTCCATCATATATGGAATTTACTATGATCTCCCTCTGGACTACGTTGGCCTAGTTCTGCTAGAGCTAATCGCAACAAATGAACAGAAACAAAGCATGCAGAAGGCCAAGAGTAAACTCTCCTCTCTTCAATTCCAGAAGATTCTGGGAGTTATATTGGAACCTCTACTGGAAGAAGAAAATTGGTCACTCGAAGGACCTCTACTGAAGACATACCCATTGCAGAGGATGACCCCTACCTTACACCCCGACGGCTAACCGCACTGCAGACCTCTCAGCGAGAAGATGCTCGTTTATGCTTCTGATGAAGAGTTGAAGAGTAAGTACATGCGTGTACATAGGACTCCACAACCGATTCCTATGCCCCCCCCCCCCTCCCACGCCTAGGTGTCCCTATAGGAACAGAGGTAGTTGAGAGGATGAGTGAGGAAGAGTGGGAAGTTGCCCTAGAGAAGCATAGGCTAAAGGCTGAGAAAGTAAAGAGAGATAGGTCAACCACAACTTCTGTGTAATAACCAAGTTACTTTATTAAAGAATTGTAAGATGGGTGGAAGAAATAAGATGTCTAAAGTTTTGAGGGACTATAGTGTAATTGGATGGAGGGTATATGTAATATCCCGTATTTTATAAGAAAATATTATTCATATAAATATAAATATAAGATTTAAGTTTGGAAACCTTATAAAACTAGAAGGACTAGTTTGTAAATAGGGTAAAACTTATAAGATTTAGATATATCCCTTTAGTGTTTCACGCTTGGCGGTTTTGTAGTCAAAGTGGGATTGTAATCTCACTCCATCTTTTTTAGCTTTCACTCCATAACCCATTTGGGGTTGAATTATTTTTGAAGATTGAAGCTCAATATTTAGGTTTCAAGTTCGATTCGTATTGGAAGATTTGGTCGTAATTTTAAAAGGCTTTGTATTCGGTGAAAGCATATAAGTGATATAGCATGGATTCAGGTACGGATTCCTTATTATCCCTCTCATTAATTGGTGTTTATTTCAGTTGTTTTACATGTGTACAGATTCCTTATTTTCCCCCTCTTTGCGTTCATTCGATCCATTATATATGTCTTAATCCGTTTACGTTTATTTGATTCGTTGTATATATGTACGGATTTCTTATGTTTCTCTCTTTGTGTTTATTCGATTCGTTGTATATGTGTTAATTCGTTTACGTTTATTTGATTCTCTACATATATGTGCGGTTTCCTTGTTTTTCTTTCAATTATTTCATTCAATTTTGTGTACGATGTGCTATTCTTCCATCAAGTTGTTTTTGTTCCAGCCCGATTAGTGGATCGTTAGATTTTGTCTATCCTAGGGTGAGTTCTATTTTGGTTTTGCAAGTGATAAATCAAGTTATGAATATGTTAAAAACATCAAAATATATTTTTAAGTTTGCTGAATTTCTTTCTGAAAATTTCGTGTTGTTTATAAAAATCGTAACAAATCGCTCGTTTATCGGATTAATTCATATAATACGTTTTTCAAAACCTGGAGATGTCTACAAAGTTTTTTTGTGACACGAGCAAGCTGTGATTTTTATTCTAAGACGTCTAAAATCTATGTTTTCCGAAACTGGTCTAGGTTTAGAACAAAGCAGCGCTGCTATTTTCAAAAATTCGTATATAATTCGTTTTAAATCCGATTCAATTCATTCTTGATTCTATGGAACCACAAGACTTTTATGTAAAACTTATGTTTAAATATAATTTTCAAAAACCTATGTGAAGTATGATATAATTTGGGATTTCTAAACGTGTAAAGTGTTGAAACATGTATGACTCGATTTAGAAAAGCGGTGAGTGTGAAATTCATATTCTACTTATGGTTTTGGCTTTCCATATGTTTTTGTTTTTAAATATTTTGTAAGATTTCATTCATGTAGTTGTGTTGGTTTACTAAAGCTCATGTCATAAATGGAATTAGTAAGTCGTAAATAATATGTGTTCGAAATTATAAAGTTTTTAAGGGAATTGGTCGACAGTTTTGTATAAGCAAATGTCTTTTGATTATTTTGTAATTAGTATGATTTGTTCCTCCACTCAGTGTGATCCCATGTGTTGTGACATACCTTCGTGGTTTATGTGTTATGGTATACCCAACTACTAACCACCTATGGGGGTACCATAGGCACGTCATTGTGGCACCAATGGCGTGACACCACCGTGGCGGTGTGATCAGTCCACGGTGTCTCCTTTAGATTCATTTTTGTGCTCTGATGAGAGCTGGCCATGGCGTGATGGGTGATTTTATTTAGGAGGCGTATGGGTCGGCCCTAGTTTATGTGATATGTTTATAGGGTGGATGTCGGTGTAGTGCCCAACGCCGCATCTCACATTTAGTACGTGTGGATTTGCTACCCAACGTACGGGCCTTTGTGGCCAGATGTCTGACACTTGTCACGTCGGTTGATATGCAAGTGTATGCGATTATTTGTTCGAGCTCGGTATACAACAATATGATATGATTTTGAGTTAAGTTTCTAAAATTCGTTTGATATTTAGCTGACAATATTTGTTGTGACTTGACAGTTTTGATCTTCGACAAGATTACTGTTTTTGATATTATGAATTTTTAAATATTTATTTTTCCATGGCTTGATAAGCATGTTAAAAATCAATTTGCACGATCCAACGTCTTATATTTTTGTTTCCCTACTTGTGGGTATCTCATATGTTGTCATTGAATCTGTATGTTATGTGTTTTATACTCAATCTAGTTTTCATGGACACTTCGAGTTTCGTCTTTAGAGTATATCCATTGCCTAAAATCTGGTTTCTTTTTATTATTCTTCGGTGTTTAGTTCGATTATTCGTTTGTCATCTATTGTATCTGTGCACTGAGCGTTTGGCTCAGTCGCATTTCTTTCTTCGCGGCAGGTATTCGAAGGGAATCTAAGGAGTAAGGGATCAGAAGTATTCTCAGATCTAAGAGGTTTGTTGGTAAGAAATTGTAAGTTTAGTTGATGTTGTAAAACAAGCTTGGAAGAAAGATATGGTATCGTTAGAGAAAATTGTTATATTTGATGATGTTTATTTTAATTTTAATGAGGTTAACAGTGCTCTATATGTTTCTGTTAGCAGTTCGTTTAAGTTGAACGTAACCTCCTTTTCCATCTCGGGAAGGGGGTGTTACAGTATAAAAACCCCAAATTTGGGCACAGAACCCTAGAAGTGATCATCTTATTCTTGGCGGCTCTGTGTGAAAGAAGAGAAGAGAAGAAGCAATCTGAAATCTGTAAATTTGGAAGAAGAGGAAGATTTTACATCAACAAACTCAAGGTAATTCTTACCACTTCTTAGTAATCGTTGATTTCTAGTATATGAATGGTTGAGAAGAAATGATTGCCTGGTAATTTGATTTAACTCATAAGAGTGGGTCTAATTTCAGTTTTTTAACCACTAGGATGGGGTATGAGAGTTGGGATAATAGTCTTGTTGAGTATGAGATTTGAAAACCTATTGGGGAGAGGATAATCCTCGACCCTATTTCTTTCTGAGTCGCATCGCCCAACACCGGATTTGCGAGAGTCCGGATGAGGTTCCGGAAGTTGGTGAGGTCCGGTTTCGGACCGGGATAGAAATCGGAATTAGTCCAGAGTTGGGTGCGGTCCGGAATCCGCAAGCAGGACCCAGAGTTGGTTCGGAATCTGGGATGGATCCGGAATGAGCCCGGAATGGGGAATAGATCCGGAATGAGCCCGGAATGGGGAATGGATCCGAAATGTATGTTGGGCCGGGCTTGAATCCGGAGAAAGAGAGAGTGGAGTCCGGAATGCTAGTATCGGGTTCCGGGGTTTATTTGGAGTATTTTATATAGGAAACTGTTGCTTCCGCCAACTTAAGTTTTGAGACTGATGTATTGGAAATTTTGGGACCCTTATTGAAAAGTTTTATGTTAAATGCTATGTATGCTTTATTTTTGGACTGGGATGTTACAAATGGTATCAGAGCCGTAGTTTAAGGGATTTAGGTGACCGAATGGGCCTAGACTTAAACTGTGGGAGTAGAAATCACAACTGAGAATCAGGGATGCGTTAGGAGGACACTATTACTAGGATAAGACTAATAGGGTAGAGAGGACAGTCATGTAAGGTAGATCAGGATTACACCTGGCCAGTGTAATTGAGAATTTACAGGTACATGTATGTGCTTAAAATGCCTTATTATTCTTGAGCAGTAGTCTTAAGTAATTTATTTTGGCTTGTTTCAGTAATCCAGTATGTCTGAAAGAACCTTGAGGAGTATATCCGAGCCCGTGGTGGGTACAACTCCAGTTGTGGGAGAGATTCGCGTGGAGGAGATCTTTGAGGAGGAACCGGTGAATCCTCCGAGACGAGCGGTGATAACTCTATTTTTAGAGTTATTATTTCCTTTTATTTTCATTTTATTTTGTCAAATTTTGGCCATTTCACTTCTCAAAACCCCCATTCTTGGTAACATTCACGAAAATGAGGAGTTTGTTGCTCTTTGAGGAGTGAACCATAGTCTTTAATAAATTATTTGGTGGAGTTTGTTGCTTTTTCACGAAAATCTCGCAGTGACTTGCGCATCCCACTCCACTCCCCACTATTGAGCAGAAGAAGAAGACAAAAGAAAAGAAACTCTTAGTTGGGATGTAAATGCTGTGGAGAATGGAAGGTTCAATGGCAGAAATATGGGGTTGAGAAGTACAAGCATCTTTCTTGAAGATGGCATCAAGTACACCCATGGTACTTTAAAGTTGACTTGGTGAAAAGGTGAAGGGTCCATTGGGTAAAAGAGCTACAAGATGATGGATAAAAGAATTGTTCAAAGTGCAGAATCTCATCTTGATAAAGTAGCTATTTCACCAAACAAACCAAAATATTGTTTCTTCTGTAATTGAAACTTGTAAAAGGAAGCTCATGAGAACCGTATTGTCTTGATTGTCCAGTCCCTGTGGATTCGATTATGGTATTTTACCAACTATTACTTGTTGTGACGATCATAGTGGACAGTGTACACTTGCACTTCCCACTGTGGATAGTTTGCAACCCACTGCGATTAAATCACTTATTTCGCACGTACCAAGTTTTTGGCGCCGTTGCTGGGGACTGACGTGATTTTAAATCTCAAGACATTAGTTTTTATTAGAGCCCGAGTAACTCGTTTTTCTAAGCCGTTCGTGTTGCATGCCACGGAAACAACACGAACCTTTGGTGCCAATCGATCTTGAAATAGAGAAAACTTTTCGAAAAAGACGTAGAAACAGAAATACAAATCGACAACCCCCTGTGATCCCCACTGTAAACATGGAAGAAATACCACCACCTATAGTGGAGACCACAGTGACGATTGTCGATAGCAAAGATCGAAAAATACGGGACTATGCTACTTCCGGAGTTGGTGATTTAAGCTCCGGAATTTTAAGACCCAACATTGTTGCAACTCATTTCGAACTCAAACCGGTGATGATTCAAATGATCCAAGCCATGGGTCAGTTTGGAGGATCACCATCTAAGGATCCACACTCGCACTTAAAATCTTTTTTGGAAATGACCGATTTCTTTCTATTGCAAGGTGTGAGTGATGAAGCATTAAGACTAAGGATTTTCCCTTTTTCACTAAGGGATAAGGCAAAGACTTGGCTGAACTCACACGCACCTCACTCGATAACCAATTGGCAAGAACTTGCTGATAAATTTTTACAAAAATACTTTCCTCCCACGAGGAATGTAAGGTTTCGAAATGATATTATTTTGTTTAGGCAAGAAGAAGATGAGGCTGTTTCGGATGCATGGGAATGATTTAAAGATTTACTTCGAAAGTGCCCATATCACAGCATCCCACATTGCATCCAATTGGAGACCTTTTACAATGGTCTTTCCAATGCAGCAAAAATCATCTTAGATGCAACAGTCGGTGGAACATTCACGAGTAAACCCTACAATGAAGGATATCAAATCTTAGAAAAAGTGTCCAATAACAATACCGAGTGGTCCAATCCTAGAGCAACAATACCAAAATACCAACACCATTGACTTCAAAGCACTCAAAACCATGAATGCGCAGCTTGTGGCCTTAACCAAATTAGTTTTGAATCAAAATAGAGGCCAAGTCAATTACGTAACTCATCTCGCCGAAAACTGCTCCCTCTGTGGAGAAGAGCATGTTTTTGATTATTGTCCAGCAAATCCCGAGTCCGTTAATGTTATAGGAACCAACCCGAGGAACAATCCATATTCGCAGACTTATAATCCAGGTTGGAGAAATCACCCGAATTTCTCTTGGGCTGGTAATCCAGGACTCCAACCCCACGGGGCGAGTCATGTCTAGCAAAGATGTTGGTCCCGAAGGGTTATACAAGTTTGTAGAAGGGGGGATTGAATACAAACACACGATTTTTACTTTTCTAAATTGTTTATTGATAAATCTTAAAACAATTTACAACTTGTTGCGGAACAAGATTAAGGATAAACCTAATCTAAACAAGTTAAGAACACTAAGTTTCTTGCACTAGAAATAAGATAGAAAGGAGATAAGAATATTACGAATAATATTCTAACACTAAGAGAGAAAGAAGAAGATGGTCGAGCTCTTCAATTCTGAAGTAGGGTTCTTCTTTATATACTGCATGCATTTAATGCATGGCAGTGTTACTTTACACGTGACAGCAGCTGAGTGGTTGCATATTTTGACCTTTGTAGACAACCTTAGTAGCCGCATGGTGCACAATGTAGAATAAGATTTTGTTGTACGATTCTAGACAGAAGGGAGGTCCATTCTGACATTTCGTACGGTGACGTGCAAGGGGATAGACAAAAGTAACTTGTAGAGTAGACCTCATGATCAGCGTTCGTTGAACAGTTCTTTATCAGCGAATGATAAAGCTCAACGATTGTTGAAGTCTTCTACTCGATACTTCACGTTGAGTGGACAGGTCTTGCTTCGATGATATCCACATCAGTTCATTAGTAGACTTGTCGCTGGTTCTTGGGCTTGATCTTCGACTTCAGCGTAGAACCTTTGTTGACGTGAAACTTGTCTTCAGGGATCATAAGTAAACAACTAAACTATCAGCGATCATCACAGAGACTGAACAGGCTCAGAGCTACTGGATGAACAGTGTTCGCTGAATGTCTAAACTAAAGAACGAGAGTTCCTATCAGCGGTACTGTAAAGTCCTAGTACTTATCAGCGATAGTGAAACTCTAATACATATTGTTTACTTACAATTTTCACTAAGTGTTTAAGAGAGAGTCATTATCAAATCACTGAGGGTTTGGATCAACAGTCTCCCCCTATTTGATTATGACATAGCAACAAAGAAAATTGCTAAGTATGAAAACATAAGTACTGATGGAGTAAAGTACATTTGCTGAAAATTTTCTTTTAACTTCGTATAAGGTTACAAAGGGAAGTGGAAAAATTACAAGTACAAAAGAGGTAAGCTGATAAAGATAGAAAGATTACAAGGAAATCCTATCAGCCTTCAAAAGGTTCTTCCTTAATGAGAAGTTCATCAAGGGTCTTTGTTGTAGGGATCATCCAGTCAGGGACAGTTTCTCCCTGATTTCTTCTTTCTTGTGCTTCTTTGAAGATCAGGGGATTGAGATATCGTGCCTGAAGATCGCGTCTGAATTCACACCAATAGATGAGATCCCTGAGCTATTCAATGGGAGTGATGGGAAGCTCAGAGACACGTTGAAAACGTTGTCCTTCATCGTAGTCGAGAAAGAAGATACCATAAGGATTGCTTATGACTTTACCAGGGACGAAACGTTCACCAGGTGGCAGAGAGGTATCCAGCGCTGAGAGATCAGGGTCAGGACCAAGTACTTCAGAACTTGAAAAACCAATACCTGTTTTGTTTCGGATAGGAGGACCTGAATCTGATGGTTTGGATTTTTTCTTTGCAGAGGCCTTTCTTCGTTGAGTCGTAAGAGGAGGATGAGGAGGAATATCCACAGCAGAAGAAACCAAGTCGATCTGAGAATTTATGATTTTCTCGACATGGATCTTATATTGTGAGCTAGATCGCTGAATGGCTATTCGCATCTCCAACCATTCAGAGAAACCGTACTTCTTGATCGTAGCAGCGTAGATCTTTTCCTTAGTATCGTTTTCTCTGAATAGATCGATCTTAACAACAGGAACATCTATGGTCGTTTTTCCTCTGATGATCACCTTGTGAATTCTGGCAGCCCGATATCGATAGTGCAGTCTTTCTTTGCACCATTCCAACGTAGAATCAGATACCTTGGTCTTTTCTTCAACGATCTTCTGGGCGTCTTCCCATAACTGACGTTGGACTTCGATGGGAGTTCTTTTCAGTTTGGGGTCATTCATCGATTCTTGGGCAAGCTGGATGGCGAGGGCCTTATCTTTTTCTTCAGCTTCCTTCTTTTCGGCGAGTAATCTTGTGGCTTTAAGGTGATCAGCGAACTCTTTCTTTAATAACCTGAACTTTGTGGGAACAGGGACTTTGGAGCGAGGGAGGATGATTCGCTGATCCTCGAACTTCTTGATCATTTCTTCTCTCCTTTTCTGATCCTCTTCACTTAGCTTTTGAGGAGCTAAGGAAGGTCTTTTTTTGTGAGAGAGAAGTTGTTCTTCAGGTTCATCGATCTTAGTGATTAAATCCAAGACCGGGATTATTTCTTCAGCTCTTGTGGCTGGATTATTGTTGGTGCAGCAGTGGGGACTTCGGCTGGATCCTCAAGCAGGGGAGAGGACTAGCTGAAAAGCAGCGATTGTTTAAGTAAGAAGAGTTGGGGAAGAAAGAGATAGAGAAAATAATATGGTTAAGTGTATAGAGGTTTTATGGAGAGGAGAATTGAGATTGAGAAGGGGTAGAGGAGAGATTGTTGGGAACTGAAGATATGCTAAGTATGGTTAGTACTGCTAAGTCTACATTACTACTGCCAGTTCTTCGTTACTACTGCTGGGCAAGATTACTACTGCTAGAAGAGATTACTACTGCTAGAAGAGATTACTACTGCTAGAAGAGATTACTGCTGCTAGATGAAGTTAATGCTGCTAGATGAAGTTAATACTGCTAGACGAAGTTAGTGCTGCTAGACCAAATTACTACTGCTAGACATGGTTAGTACTGCTGAGCTGAGTTACTACTGCTTGAAGACTGTGAAAGTTAATACTGCTGAAGGTCATTAATGCTGCTGAGCCAAATCATCATTAATACTGCTGAGTTGATAAGTTTGGGATGCGATGCTTTTGGAGACAAATAAGGAATTGATCAAGATATGTTTAACGAAGATTCAGAAGATCAATTTACTTTTTATAGTTATCTTGTAATTACTTTTGTATAAATAGTATTGATAGATAGCTATTAGAAGAATACAACAAAAACAGAAGATAGATAGTATACAGAATTCGATATTCAAGAGTGAATTAACCTCAAGATCATAGATCCTATTTCTAGAGAAGTAGAAATCGTCTTGTTGAGCCTGTTCAACAAGATTGAGGTTTGGTGTAAAACTTGTGAGTTATAACAGTTTGATATATATACAGTTTATTGAATTTCTATTGATTGTTCTTTAATTGATTTAGAGTTCTATTCCGCAAGATTCTCTAAATTCTGTTTCTAAGAAGTTTAATTCTTGTTAAGAATCGATCCTGACAAGTGGTATCAGAGCATTGGTATCTTAGAAGCTATGGACAATTCAATGGATACTCACAGTACTCCTGTTTCAAAAGTTCCCATGCTCAAATCCAAAAAATTGAACATGTGGAAACTGAGAATCAAGCAGTACATTCTTCTTACTAATTATGCAATATGGGACATCATAGAAAATGGCCCATGTAATGAAGGAAAGATTGGAGAAGATGGTGAAGGCGTTGACCAATCCAAGGTTGAGTGTTATGGAGGATCACATCAACAGGCTCCAAATGGAAATCAAAACAGAAGCTCCTCTCAAGCCCATGTTTCTCAACAAGGAATGGGATTTGATTGGAGTGATCAAGCTGAGGAAGCCTGTCAGAATCAAGCTCTTATGGCAGAAGTATCTGATATTCCCACTGAGGTACAATCTAAACTCTGTTCTCAAGCTTGCATTGATGCTGTTAAAAGATATAGGGATCACAATCAGGGTATGTGTGATGACCTTAAGAGGCTAGAGAAAGATGTGAAAGATTATGTTAGGATTGTAGAAAGGTTTGAGGAACAGATTAGAGCTTTTCAAGCTAATGAACTTCAACACCACTATGATACTAACTATTGGAAGTGGGAGAAGAATGAGTATGAGATTAAGCTGAAAGTGTCTGGGGAGGAGAATGAGAAATTAAAAGAAGAGCTTGAGAAGGTTAAACTTGATGTTGAAAAGTTTACCTGTGCTTCTAAAACCATGGACACCATCATTAAGGCTCAAATCCATGACAAGATGAAAGTAGGGATAGGGTACAATGCCACACCTCCACCCTACAATAACAACTACATACCTCCTAAGTCTGATTTGTTAGAGACCAAGGATAGAAAGGAACCTGAATTAAAGATTAATCTAGATCCTTGTGAAAAAGAAATAGTTGTTGAGGATGAGACTGACAAAGTAGACTCTGATGAGGAATGTGAGAGTCCATGTGTCAAGAACACTGAGATCAAAAGGAATGAAGAGAAAAAGGGAGTCCATTACAAACAGACCACAGTTGTGGCTCCCAATACCTGTAAACATTGTTCCTGTAAGAAATCTCAAGAGCTCAAGCCCCAAAAACATGATAATCAGAGGGGAAATCAAAGGAACTGGAATAACCAGTGGGCTATGAGACAAGGAGTTGACCTGAACAGAATCAACAGGCCAAAACCTTGCTTCATCTGTGGTAAGCTAAATCACTTAGCCAAACACTGTTATTTCAATCCAGTTAACCAAAGGTTTAATGCTCAAAGATATTTTCAAAAACCTGCTGGTTACAGAAAGAGTGGGGGATATAAAAAGTCTGTGAGGAAAGTTGTGGAAAAGAAACAAGTTAAAACCATAAACCATATGAAAAAGGCAGAAATAGAAAGTGTTAGAGTATGGATGCCTAAAGGTACCAATGATAATACTGCCAACTCAGTTAGTACTGCTAACAATGTTAGTACTGCAGGAAGCAATAATGTCACTAGCAGTGTTAGTACTGCTAACACAGTTAGTACTTCTTCTACAATTAATACTGCTTCTAGTGTTAGTACTGCTAAGTTAGTTAATACTGCTGAGAAGGCTAGTACTTCTGGAAGCAATGTTAGTGCTGCCAAAGTTAGCACTTCTACATCAGTTAGTACTGCTTCTAGACCTATCATCAAAACAAAGTACTCAAGCACTGATGTTCCTCACTTTGACAAGCTCATCAAAACAGAATGTAAGTATTTTGATGATCAAGGGAGACCCAAGACCACTATGGCTTGGGTCCCCAACAAAAACTAATTGATTTCTCAGATGTGCAGGGCAGCCAACAGCTTAAGGGAAGAAGCATTTGGCATGTTGACAGTGGTTGCTCTAGGCACATGACAGGTAACATGGCCTGCCTTCAATATTCCAAATGAATTGATGGAGGACATGTTACTCTTGAAAATAATCCTGCAGAAGGTAAAAGAAGTGGTAAAAGTGATGTGTAAGATGACATTTGAGGTTTTGACAAGTGATGCACAGTGCAGAGTTTCTACTGCCTGTGTTCTAGTAGTTAATACTGCTAGTGCAGTTAATACTGCTAGTTAATACTGCTCAGTAGTTAATACTGCTAAGTAGTTAATACTGCTCTGTAGTTAATACTGCTCAGTAGTTAATACTGCTTGGTAGTTAATACTGCTCAGTAGTTAATACTGCTAGTACAGTTAATACTGCGAGGTAGTTAATACTGCTTGGCAGTTAATACTGCTCTGTAGTTAATACTGCTCAGTAGTTAATACTGCTTGGTAGTTAATACTGCTCAGTAGTTAATACTGCTCGGTAGTTAATACTGCTAGTGCAGTTAATACTGCTAGTGTAGTTACTACTGCTTGGTCGTTAATACTGCTAGGTAGTTAATACTGCTTGGCAGTTAATACTGCTCTGTAGTTAATACTGCTCAGTAGTTAATACTGCTTGGTAGTTAATACTGCTCAGTAGTTAATACTGCTAGTGCAGTTAATACTGCTAGTACAGTTAATACTGCTAGGTAGTTAATACTGCTAGGTAGTTAATACTGCTTGGTAGTTAATACTGCTTGGTAGTTAATACTGCTCAGTAGTTAATACTGCTCGGTAGTTAATACTGCTAGTGCAGTTAATACTGCTAGTGTAGTTACTACTGCTTGGTCGTTAATACTGCTAGGTAGTTAATACTGCTTGGCAGTTAATACTGCTCGGTAGTTAATACTGCGAGGTAGTTAATACTGCTTCTGATAATCTAGGGCATATAAATACCCCTGTTTGCCCGCCCATGTTCATAACGACTCTTCGCATTTACTTCTTCTCTCTCGTTCTAACCTAGCCTCCCCAGAATCTCTGTGCTTTTCTTTCAAGAATCCTTAGGCATCATGGAGTTTGTGGATGAGCACAATGAAATAGCCATGCTTCAGAAGCCGAAACAAGCTGCGGGATTCCACGATATAGTCGATTTTCTCAAATCCTCGCACATCTCCTATGCACTCACGGTGAGCCCAACAATCTATATCGAACATCAGAAACAATTTTGGGAGAATGCCACTGTTAGTGTTGAAGAAGGGCAGAAAACCATTCGAACAAGGGTTTGTGATAAACCCTTGAAAGTCACTGAAGAGGTTATTCGCATCTCCCTTCAGTTGAATGATGCTTCAGGTATATCTTCTATTCCTTCTGAAGACCTCTTTTCTACTTTACAAAGAATGGGGTATGAAGGTCCCATTGGTGTTTTTAAATTCTACAAGTCAAAATTTTTTAACCAATGGAGATTTCTTGTTCATACCCTGATGCACTGTATTTCCAAGAAAACTACTGGATGGAGTGAGTTCAGCAGTCCCATTGCATATGCCTTGGTCTGCTTATCCACTGCCAGAAAGTACAATTTTTCAGCAATGATCTTTAATGATCTTGTATCAAACTTGGAATCCAAAAAGACCTTTTTCATGTATCCAAGGTTTGTGCAAGAAGTTCTTAACAAGGAGTTGATGGACTTACCTCAGTTCACTGAGGTATATGTACCCAAATCCCCTAAAGGGAAGGTTTTTTCAAATATGAAAAGACTTCCTAGGGACTCGGAAGGAGTTGACACACCATTGTTCTCTACAATGATGGTTGTGTCCCACCCCTCTGAAGGTATGGCATCAGGATCAAGGCCCTCATTAGATCAACCCACTGATGACCAATCCCAACCTTCCATCTCAAAAGACATCCCACAGTCCATTCTTGAACAGTCCACTCCCACAATCACCAAAAGGTTTCAAAGAAGAAAGATGCACAAGGCTCCTTCCCTTGATGTACCTACTCAAAGCCCTACGCCTTTAAGCCCTCAATTGGAGCATTCTCCAATTGAGAATATCAACAGGGAAACCACAGGGGTGTCTCCCAACCCCAAGAAGGTGGTCTCTAAGGAGAAGGATGACCATATGGGTGCTAAGGCTGCCACTACTTCTGCTAGCACAGAGAAGGACAGTGGTAACATAAATAAGACCTTCCCCATGGCAACTCTAAATGAGAAATCATTAGGAGGACCCAGGTGCCAAGAAACCAAGGGGGCAGGTAGTGCTTCTGCTAGGCAGAAGGCTTCTGCTGAAACTTCCAAGGATCCTTTAAAGAAGGTAAACACTTCTAAACAAGGTGAGGATAGATATAACTATGAGGAATTGATGGAAACCATAGGGAATATCAACTTGGATGTAATGGCACAAAAGACAGAGATAGAGCAACTTAAGACTGTGGTCACCTACCAACAGTCTCAAATTGAGAAGCTCAAAAAGCTGGTCACCAGGTTGCTGAACAGAAAGAAAAAGGCAAGATTTGTGCTAAGAAGAAGAACTTCAACTGATGATGCTCCCAAAAAGGGGGAGTCAGAAGCAGAACTGAAACTGAAGGGTCAACAAATTGAGGGGGAGACTGTTCACATAGAGACTGAGATGGAAATGGAGTATGCACAGGTTAAGGGGGAGTCCAGTGAGACAGAAAAGGGGGAAGAGTGTGTTAAAGCAGCAGAAACCACAGCAGCAGAAACCACAGCAGCAGAAACTGTTAATGCTGCTGAGTTTGAACAAGCAGCAGAAACAGTTAATGCTGCTGAAGGCCAAACAGTCAAAGCAGCAGAAACTGAGCAGGAAGCAGTAACTACATCTCAAGCTGAAATAGATGAAGAAATTTACTGGATTGTAAAGAACAGTATTGAAGCAGCATCACTACATGTACTAAGAGAAGCAGTAACAGCCATAGCAGCAGAAATGGTTATTGCTGCTGAAAAACTTAAAGCAGCTGAACCAACTCCTGAGGCTGTCAAAACTCTTAAAAGAACCAAGATGATGTCAAAGAAAAGACCAAGAACCCAGCCCATAACTTCAAAGAAGAAAAATGAAAAGAAGCCAAGGGTGGAGTCATCTGCAGAAGAGGCCCAGGAGGAAACTGTGAAAGAAAAATCTGATGGAAAAGTTGCTGAAGAAGAAGTGGCAACTCCATCAGGGCAATCAGGCAATGTGCAATCACAAACGGATGCCCAATGTGATTTGTACATTACTAGTGTTGACTCTAACCCAATTCCACTTCAGGCTGAACCAATATCATCTAAGGCTCCTGAAATCATCTTTTGGGACACTTTGAAAGATGGTAGAAAGGAGTTCATTAGGATAAAAAGAGCTGATGGAAAATTTGAAGTATTTTCTACTTGGGGAAAAATTGTCAGAACTTGCTCAAGATCAGACTTAGAAGAGATGTTCAAAGTTGGGATGAAGATATATGGAAACATGCTGACTGAGCCAGGGATGTCAATTTCTAAAATGGTACTTGAATTCTTGTGCCAAATGTTCAAACCTGAAGCAGTTCAGCATAGGTTAAACACACAGTTTCAAGCCATTACCAACTGGATGCTCTATGAAAACTGTGGAGTATATGTCATCTCCCTTGACTCTGCAACTCAAGAATACTATCTTGTAGATGAAATATACAATCACAGCATGAAGAGGCTGCAAGGAATGTTACACACTAAGCTGACCTGCAACAAGGATTCAGCAATGGGTAGATTCTTGGTAAAGAGGATTCTAAATCAAAGTCTAGGTCTAAGTCCTAATCTGTGTGTACATGATGACTAAGTTTTGGAAGCATCATCTGAAGAACTTGACTTCTTTTCCTAAAAGTCAAGTTAGGGGGAGATTGTTGGGAACTGAAGATATGCTAAGTATGGTTAGTACTGCTAAGTCTACATTACTACTGCCAGTTCTTCGTTACTACTGCTGGGCAAGATTACTACTGCTAGAAGAGATTACTACTGCTAGAAGAGATTACTACTGCTAGAAGAGATTACTGCTGCTAGATGAAGTTAATGCTGCTAGATGAAGTTAATACTGCTAGACGAAGTTAGTGCTGCTAGACCAAATTACTACTGCTAGACATGGTTAGTACTGCTGAGCTGAGTTACTACTGCTTGAAGACTGTGAAAGTTAATACTGCTGAAGGTCATTAATGCTGCTGAGCCAAATCATCATTAATACTGATGAGTTGATAAGTTTAGGATGCGATGCTTTTGGAGACAAATAAGGAATTGATCAAGATATGTTTAACGAAGATTCAGAAGATCAATTTACTTTTTATAGTTATCTTGTAATTACTTTTGTATAAATAGTATTGATAGATAGCTATTAGAAGAATACAACAAAAACAGAAGATAGATAGTATACAGAATTCGATATTCAAGAGTGAATTAACCTCAAGATCATAGATCCTATTTCTAGAGAAGTAGAAATCGTCTTGTTGAGCCTGTTCAACAAGATTGAGGTTTGGTGTAAAACTTGTGAGTTATAACAGTTTGATATATATACAGTTTATTGAATTTCTATTGATTGTTCTTTAATTGATTTAGAGTTCTATTCCGCAAGATTCTCTAAATTCTGTTTCTAAGAAGTTTAATTCTTGTTAAGAATCGATCCTGACAGAGATGCAGAGTAAGGGAATAGAAGATATTGTACCTGACAAACTGGCTTTATCTGAAGGATGGCCAGATTGCCTTCTGCAGCGAGGCCTTTGTTTTTGCCTTTATCAGCTTCAGACGTTGCAGGCTTTGTCTTGGTCGTCTCCCCTGATGATTCTTTTATTGAAATCCCTTTTTGAGCAGGACCTTCTTGGGCTCAGCAAAGAAGAAGTCATCATCATCGTCATTTTTATGAGTTGATGATGGTTCGTCGTCAGAGATGTCGACAACTTCGTCGTCTTCAGCTTCTTCTTCAGACTCGACATCATCAGCGTAAGGTTCGGTCACGTCAGCGTCAGCTTCAGTTTCCTCATCGAGTTGCTCCCCCTCAAGGGCAGAGGGAGTTTTCTTGGTTTCCTCAGGGTTTTCAACTCCCTGAGGTTGTTCAGCAGCAGCAGTAGTAGAACTCGTCTCCCCCTCAGCTAGGGGAAGGTCTTCTTTAGTATTCTCCCCCTCTTCTACATGATGGATGGGGGAGGATATGATATTCTCAGCATCAGCAGCATCATGCATTGGGTCCCTGTCTTCCAGGCCAGATATAGCAGGATTGAGTCTTTGAAGATCTTCTCGATCCACCTGAGTAAAGTGCGAAGGAGCACAAGTGGCAGCGTTCAGGCGGTCGAGGATTTGATGCAGTAGATTGGTGGAAGCGCTGACATCGGTCCTTAAGAAGGACACTTCTCCCTTAAGATCTCCAACCTCTGTCTTCAATGATGTTACTTCGTTGGACAGAGAGGTGAAGTTTGTGGAGAGAGTGTTGATGGTAGTGGGGTGGTCAGCAAGAGTAGTAGCCAATTGTGCAATGTTGCTTTCCACCTTCTCCAGATCAGTACTGGAGGCCTTCTCTCCGACCTCAGCAGTCGGCGATTTGAGGTTCTCTCCAGCGTTTGTAACCGCTGAAGAATTTGCTGAGAGCGTTGTGGTGAGGGATTCCACCTTTGTTTCCAGGGCCTTCAGGGAGGTGTTGATATCCCCCAAATTAGGACCTGAAACAGTTATTAACTTATGAACAGAGGAAAGCTCAGAAGTTTGGGGTTTTGAGAGAGGAGTAGGTTGAGTTATGTGTATACCTGTTGGTACGAGCGAAATATGTGTTTTAATCGCAGTAGGTTGCAAACTGTCCACAGTGGGAAGTGCAAGTGTACACTGTCCACTATGATCGTCACACCAAGTAATAGTTGGTAAAATACCAGAATCGAATCCACAGAGACTGGGCAATCAAGACAATACGGTTCTCATGAGCTCCTTTTACAGGTTTTAATAACAGAAGAAGCAATATCTTGGTTTGTTTGGTGAAATGCTACTTTTAACGATTTACTTAAGATTTAAAAAGAGGAATGTAGGTTAGATTTTCCCTAGATTTTATACTAAATACCTGATCCTAAAAAGTGATCCTTGTACTTGAGGTAGGCATTTTCGCTAGAAAAGCCCGGTTACAAAATACTCACACCTTTAAGCAAAAATCCCATACTCTTAGTACTTGTTGTTTTATCAATGGTGATCTCAAAATGGACCTTTTCAGGCCACGATGGAATGTGTAGAGACAAATACTCTAAGTGTTTTAAATACACCAACTAGCTTGCCTACTACTCCAGTGGGTTGAGATTAGCTCACTGTGCCGACCTCACTTTCGTAAGTGTCATAAGAATTCTTTCGAATCGCCTAGCATCATTCAAGCTTGTGTCACTTCGTTCTACTTATTTCTAAGTTAAGAACTAGACTTTAGATCCTTGCAAGTGATCGGCTTGTTCGCATCCTTGGGTAATAATCGAGAGTGAATGACCAAAACAATAAATATTCCAAATATGAAGATTACTCAAGCATTTTTAATAAAATTGTAAGTTCAGGATACACTCTTACAATCAAATATGAACAATTAAGATCGTATTCACAGCAACTGGTCATATGATTTATTAACAATCTGTGAATTACAAGATATTACAATGAATTTCTCTAAATGGATTCACCAAAGATTATATCAAAGATTAGTTAGCAAACTGTTGCTAACACTATATATACTGTAGAGAAAAGCTAAAGCTACAGTACATATGAGAAACAGACTAATAGAACAATTACACGTGTCCTAATTAGTAACTGAATATAACAGAGAATATCCTAAGATATAAGTTCTGAACATACTTCTGAATAAGCGCTTCAGAACATTTGTCTTCATAGTCAGAAGTTCTGAGTCTCCTACTCAGAACTCTGAATCTTCTAGTCAGAATCCAACACTTAGAATCTTTTTGAGATTTCTCACTCAGAACTTCTGAGTCTTCTACTCAGAACTTCTGAGTCTTCTTTAGTCTTCTTACTCAGAACTCAACACTTGTGTTTTTGACAAAACTCTAGACCTAACAATCTCCCCCTTTTTGTCAAACACACTTGTACTTTTCATCATCAAATTCTTAGAGCAGGAACAATCTTCAGAAGGAGCTCTTCTGAATGCTTTGACAACTTTTGCTCAGAATTCTGAATAATCTGAGTTAATAACTTATGGTCAGTCTTTAATCAGCAGCAGCAATGATTTCCAAATTGATTTCTGTTACATATTTGTTTTTTCTTTGCTCCCCCTTGAAATGACAAATCTTATCTTTAGCTTTTCTCCCCCTAAAGTTTTAGAAAGCAAAATCATCTTCAAAATCTTTAGCTTTTCTCCCCCTTGTTTTTCAAAACTTTAGCGATGCTTTTTCTTCGAATGAAGTCTATGCTTTTTCTCCTCCTTAATGAATAACCTTGCTCCCCCTCAAAATAAGAATTATGGAGCAATTTGTTTTCTCCCCCTGAAAGTATTCATATATTTCATTAAAATTATTCATTTCAAATATAGTGCTTTAATGAAAACATTTATACAAGAAAAATAAGATTCACTCAACTACACTTGATAACTACTAACATTTGATCATTTGAAAATTTTACAAAAGAAATCCAACTTAATGAAATTTATCAGATTTTTCAATCAAATGAAATCAAATGCATGTGTTTGGATTCAAATACAAGTCATCATTGCATATCAAGTTAAAGATGTTCAGTTTCAATCCCTTTATTAAATCTATTTGATGTGCTTAGCATGCGAAATATGATTAGCTTCAAGCATATGCAATTCTAAAACATATAAGAATACTTTGCTCTACTCACACTATTTGTCCAAAATCATGATTTTCACAAATTTACAGGTTTATTGCGACTTTGTATTTTCCCAAAGTTTCAAGAGATGTGTGCTCATTGGCATCTTTTAATTTTGTGCACATTGGCATCTTTTAATCAAAAAGTTTAGTAAGAATAAGATACATCGTTAAACATGACTTTCTATCTGGTTCTATAGCAGGATTTGGGTCAGCATATCCCAGACCAGTTGGTCTTAGGTGCTAGGTGACAAGCACCCCTTGGAACTTAATTTCCCAAACCAGAAAGGCCACATCGATATATCTTAAACCCATTTGTGCCAGTAGAACATGGCTTTCTATCTGGATCTATTGCAGGATTTGGGTCAGCCGATCCCAGACCAGTTGATCTTTGGGACTAGGTGTCGAGCACCCCTTAGGACTTACTCTCCCAAACCAGAAAGGCCACAGGTACAAACTTTCAAACTAAATAATTTTATATATGTATATTGCATCTCAATCACTTGGTTCTAAAACGTAGTACTTCCCCTATATTTTCGTTTCCATCCATCATTCTGACATTTAGGCTTTTTGAGCATTATATTCTATATAAGTATAGATTTCATAACATTGAGCATTCGGCATAATTTCATTCATGTTTTGCTTACCTTTCGATTTAATTCAGAAGTGAAAGTTGAAACAAATATAGCTCAGATAATACAAAATACTTGTAAAATCACTCTTTGACACACATTTATTCATTGAATGAAAATTTAAAAAAATTCTTATCATTGAATTAAATTTGTTAAGATTCAAATATTCAAAGCAATAGAAATAAACGTAATGCAATATTACCTTTCACCACTTGTTCCTTGAAACATAAAAATATGACAGTTAAGGATATCACCTGAGAAATATGAGTTCTAAACTGATTTGTTTAGAAGTCTTAGTCTCTGAAGTACGGGTCCTGAACTGAATTATTCAGAAGCCATAGTCATTTAAGTATGGGTTTTGAACTGATATGTTCAAAAACCTAAAACGTTGAATCACGGGTTTTGAACTTTATTTTGAGAGAACTAAAGATAATACTAATGTAGTAGTTGAGAGATTCTAAAAATTAAGCATGTAATAAATGGCACCCAACACCTCCTTTATATACTAGGAGAAAGGGTTGGGTATTACACAAAAATGGGTATGTCTAAAGGGTAAGGACTGCAGAATCATGATAGAAATCAGCTCCTTGAACAATCCTTTTATCCACCATGTTATAGCTCTTTTACCCAATGGACCCTTTCACCAAGTCAACTTCAAAGTACAATAGGTGTACTTGATGCCATCTAAAAGCAAGATGCCTTGTACTTCTCCAGTCCTTATCTCAGCCAAATGAACCTTCCATTCTCCAGAATAATTACATCCCAACTAGGAGTTTCTTTGTTTTTTGTCTTTTTGTTTAGCTCGATAGTGGCATCCGGAGTGGGGAAAGCAAGTCCCTGCGGATAAAACGTGAAAAACACCCAAATTCCACCAAATAATTTATTAAAGACTATGGTTCACTCTTTTTGCTCTTTTTCGTGAAATGTATCAAGAATGGGGGTTTTGAGAAGTGAAATGGCTAAAATTGACGAAATAAAATAGAAAATAAAAGGAAATAATAACTCTAAGAATAGAGTTATCACAACCTCAAACTTAAACCATTACTTGTCCCCAAGTAATAAAAATAAAGAAAAAAATAAAATAATGCACTTGAGCTTTCAGGGACTTACTGATTTCTCACTCATGAACAGATGTTGATCTCCCTCCATAGATACTTCTTTCGGTTCCAAAATTAAAGCTTCACTTTTGTACTTGACGAAATCTTTCCCTTGTTCACATTTGATCAATAGGACTTTTTTGGGTTCGAAGGGTTTATGGCTTTGAATATTTTCCCAAGGGTTTCGGCAAGTAATTTCAAACACGGACCGAAGATCTCGCTTTGAGATTTTTATTTCAAGAAGTGAGTGGTTTGTGTTTTGCACGGATAAGTACGTACACTTTCAGGCTTTATTTGGGTATGGCTATTTTTTGTGAGAGTGGGTATTTTGATGGTCCAGAATAGGCACACCATCTTTTTCTGAGAGTGGGCACTTTGATGGTCCAGAAAAGGCACACCATCAATCTTTTGTAGTGACACTCCGTTTTTCTTCTGTTTTTGTATTTTTGTGTTTTTGATTTTTTTTTGGAGGGGGGTATGGCTTACCCACCTCAAACTTATGACTTCACAGTGTCCCCACTATGAAAAGACTGGAAGTCACTCTGGAAGTCCCCACCTCGAATTTAAAATTGCACAGTGTCCCCACTGTGACATGGAAATTAGGTTCAAAGAGGTGTTTTGGGGATACAAAAAGGTCGTGTTTGGATGCGAAAATGGCCTATATCATTACATGGTGACAAGTTGAGATTCGTACTTACAAAAGGGACCTTTTAAGTCGGAAGCCGAAAGTTGTACCTTGAAATGGAAACGAGATCAAACAAACATTCAAACAAGAAGTGAATTAGTACCCAAAATCACCTGCTTAGCAGCAGGATTTTCATGCATCATTAACCAAAAATAACCAAAGTAGCAAATATTGTCAAACGCCTAGCCATAGGCAGAATACCAAAATAAACAAAAATTAGAAATTGTTTTTGAGAGCAACCAGAGTGGGGACCATAGTCCCAACAAACCATTCAGTGGGTCGGAATTGCTTGCGGTGAGCTTGCGGCGGAGTCTTCCTTGAAATCATCTTCACTTTCATTTGAGGGGCAAATACCTTCGGGAAATTCAGGGAGTTGTGCGTGCAACTCTGGATCAGCACCTTGTAACATTTGGTTGACAACCACATCCCTATCCCTTGTATACATCCAGAATGACTCGGTGGCTCGGTTCATATGCTTCTGCTGGGCTTCCATGAGATCAACTTTATAAGTGAGAGCTGTTTATGCTTGCAGAATGGCGATCATGGGGTTGCTTGAGCTTCCAGCAGCGGTCTGTCGTGGGGTACCAGTGGTTCTCACAGTGGGATCAGCAGCGTTTCTCACAATGGGATCGTCCTGAGCAGGTTCTTCAGACGGGCCGGCAAGTGCCCTCCCTATTTTCTTGATGGTTAGGACGCTAATGTTGCTCATTGAAACGATCCACTGATCATCTGTAGCTGAGGGTACTCCAACTTCGATTAGTAATGAAGTGATAAGACAAGGGAGGGGTAGGATTACCTTCTTTCGTGTGCGTGCGGTGTGAATGGCGGAAAACATGAGGGACCCAAGGTTGATCGGCTTATCCGTAAGGATGCAGTACAGCAGGACGCACTTGTGCATCGATAGGGTCGTATCATGAGAAGTAGGGGATAAAGTGGCCCGAACAAACGCAAACCACACAGCGGCCTCGGTAGTGAGGGAGCTAGCGTGTAGACATTTGCGTGTGCCATCCATATCCCAGGGCTTTCCCTCCACTGCCAATTCCCTTAAAATCATGTCTTCATCGGCGGGGCTCATTTTTTTCAAGAACTGTGTGAATGCGCATGTAGTTGGGGTCCTTATTCCAAGGACCTGATTAATGGCGGTGGCATGATAGTACACGATCCGACCCCGAACTTTTACAAAGGGGTCTTTGGTCTGCGAAGCCTCGGCATAAAACTCCCGAACTAGAGAGGCATTTGCTCGACGATTGGCAGATGCCAACGTCGCCCAATCTTGTGCTAAAACCCGATTTTTGATAAACGGGTTTGCCTCTACAAACTCGAGGTCGAAACCCCTCTCCAAGTTCAATCGCTGCCTAGAAATACAGTCATAATGGGCGGCCACTGCTGGAGTTGAGAACTGCCTAGGCACCCCACTGGGGGCATGCTCAGTTGTTGGAACCCAGATTTATTTCATCTTGTGGAAAAGACGGAAAATTGAATTGTAACCAGAATCTCTTTTATTTCATCTTGTGGAAAAGACGGAAAATTGTCTTTAAAAAAAATGAAGAACAACTCACTCTTTGAAACTTTCTCTTTCTCTGCGTATGACTGATGAAAATGAGAGGCTAGGAGAAATAGAGGCTTAACCTAAAATTACTCTAAAACATGACTTTATAACCAATACAACAATTGGTTATTTACAATTTTAGCCATTGACACTCAACAAATACAAATAAGTCCTTGACACTATTCTTTATAAAACATTTATATAAATTAGGGGCTAATAAAGCTAACAATCTCCCCCTAATGTTTTATAAAGAAAGCATCATCTTGTAGTCTCCCCCTTGCTTTCTTTAGAGGTGTTGGAGTGTCAATCTTCAAGTCTTGTGAGAGTCTTCTTTTCCGGATCTTCCACAATGTCAGTTGCTTTAATTTCTTCTTTAACTCCCCCTTGATCGTTGCATACTCCCCCTTGAATGTTGCTTTGCTTTTTAGATCCCAGTTATCTCCCATAGATTAAACTCAAACAATCAGAGAACGATTTAAAGTGCGGAAGCTTGTATAACCAGTTTGAGTAATAGTCGTTGGTAGATAAACTGATAAGATGGTTGAGTAGCAAGCATATTCGGCTCATGAGAATCTGCATTAAAGAATAAGTAACCAGGGGTAATCATCTAATATAGAAGCACAATAGCAACTATTATCACAACAATTAAAAAAATTGTGTGGCCTATGCTCAGAGTTGGCAATGATGAAGCTCTGACAGGACTTCCAGTTATCATTGAAGTAAATTAAAAAATAAACTTCTCAAACTGTTCTTGGCAATATCACATAGATAAGCATGTGGAATCACAAAGATTCGTGATATTGTGTGGAAGAAAATAGAATATTATCTATTAAGCTCAAAAGTGTGTAAACTGTTTGGACATAACAGGTTTCCACAGACTCAATGTGCATGAGTGAAGTGTGAAGGTGGGGCAACTTTCCTTCTTTTCAATATCTAACCTTCCAAAGAAAGATCAGATAACATATGTGCTGCTTCCCCGTGGAAAAGTGAAACAGTTCCTTGTGGAGAAGGAAGTGAGTAGCTGGTGGGGTTAATTCAAGAGTTGGCATGGGCTAATTGCCTGTTTCAATGATAATCACCAAAGAGTCGTGATAAATCAGTAATGTGGCTTGCCCGGCTTAGAAAAAGATAGTGCAGAGTTGTATATTTCTTTTGACTCTGTTCTCACACCCTCTTTCTTTTTATTATGTAGCTCACATCTAACCAAACTCTCTTTTTAAATTTTACCTCTTAAGCACGATGAGAAAAACTCAGATGAGTTATCTCCCCCACTCTTTGATGTAGACCCTTCACCTCTCAACCACTCAAGGTTTACTTCTTGGGTAGGAAACACAGGTTTAAGTGATCCATAGAAGTTCTATAAAGCTCACACATTGATCCCATGAAATTGTTGTCCTAGAGGTTGGATTGTTCCACACACTGACTACTTGTAGTCTCAGAAAAGCATTTAAAATCCAAATTTCTATAGCAGATAAAGCATTTTAGCATGTAGAAGTGGTTTGACCATTTGAAAGAGGTTTTATCATTCTAAAGATGGCCTTTCTCTAAAAATGCTGAGTTTAAAGGTTTAGAAATTTTACCTTTACACGAACATGGTCAGATCTGATTTGTTTTCTCCCCCTCAAATTGAGCAGTAAATTTCATTTAAGCTCAATTTGAAATAAGATATCCTATAAGAATCAGAAAGTATTGGTAATCATCTTTGATGATTCCACATTTGTTAGGAATATCCAACAACACAAATAATTCCACTTAAAAAAAATACAAGGTGCGGGGGATCAGAGTTTAGAAATTACTGGCCAAAAACTCTGATTTGAACATATCTGAAGTACTGGTCCTACACTGAATTACGTAGAAGCAATGAGAACACCGTTCTTGAAAGCGGAAGGAGCATGAATTAAATGCAATGCTTTCGGTCCAGCACCTTACAGCAGACTTTGAAGCTGTTTTCGGCATATCAGCACACATAATTTGAGAAAACTCAAAACATCAAAGTCGTGCGTCTGTGAATTATCATTCCAATGCAACTGGAATCGAGTAATTTGGAGCACCGAGTCAAAAGTTATGTGCATTTTTCTGAAGCAGCGCAAATCTATCAAACAAACAAAAATCGGGCTCTGAGGTTGAGTCGCAGAGGTTCAATCCACAGAGGCTCTGTTGGATTTCACAGAGGCTCTGTGGTGAACAGTACCACAGAGGTTGGTCGGTAGAGGTTGCTCGTAGTGCCGACAGAGCTCTGATGATGACTTGTCAAACACAACTTTCTGTCCAGCAGAAGTATAATGTGTTTACCAGAGGTTCTGACCAGGAAGAACACCGATTCAGACCAATCTCAAAACAGGAGAATTGTTCATCTGTGTCTTAGGAATCTAACGCATCCAGATTCATCAAATTTGGAGCTTCGAGGAAGGAGTTCTGTTGAAAATACCACAGGTGCGCAAAGCTGACAGCAGAAACCAAGACGTTGGGCTACGGGCTCTTAGTCTCGGTTGCAGAGGTTCGGTCCACAGAGGCTCTGTTGGGTTTCACAGAGGCTCTGTGGTGAACAGTACCACAGAGGGTGGTCGCAAAAAATCTGAGCCAAAGTATGAGTTGTCGACAGAAGTTGGTCTGAGTGGTCGACAAAAAAATGATCGCGGCTTGACAAACGCTTGACAAAGGTTCTGCAGAGGTTTGGTCGCTGCTCGGCAGAAGTTGGTCGCATGCGGCAGAGGCTTGGTCGCGTGCGGCAGATGCTTGGTCGCGTGCGGCAGAAGCTTGGTCGCGTGCGGCAGAAGCTTGATCGCGTGCGGCAGAAGCTTGACAGAAGTGTTACACTTACTTTGACACTGCTTTAGACCATTTTACCTCTGGAGTTGGAAAAAACTCAAAACATAAAGAGTGTGCATTCGTTTGTTATGTATTCAGAGCAACTAGAATCACCTTTTTTCGAATTCGTACGACAAAGATATGGTTGATTTACTACAGTCGCGCAGATCTGTCCATCAGCTTTCCATCAGCACACTGTTGTCTACTTCAACGATGCATATGACCCTTATAAATTTCGAATCTCTGAATTCTCAAAACACAAAAATTGTTCATCTATGTCTTAGGAATCCAGGGCCTTTTGAATCGCATCAATCGGTGTCTTTATCAGTGAGATATGAACGATTTACTACAACATCGCAAATCTGTCAGCATGCTGTCATCGCACTAGATTGTTGTGCGCCGAAATCAATTGCTTTTGACGGATGAGTCTTAAACTAAGTGTTTAAGAGTACATTATTCACTGAAGTGTGAGTCCTTAACAGATGTATTAAGGAGTCCATGTACCTGCAAAATAGATTAAACAATTTTTGGTACCCATTTCCAAATGGGTCCTATTTTGTTAGGATTTGCATGAAACGCTTTGTTGATCTTGTCATGCACAACGGAAACAAATGGCTTTTGAGCATTTTGAACAAGTGAAGAGCCTTTGACAATCCAAACCATTTTCACTCTTTTAAAACCTTGATTAACTGATCGATCTATCCTACGATCATAGAAAGAATGAGAAGTAAAAATCTGATTTGTTGAAAACTTGTTTGGCTTAATGAACTCTTTTGTTTTAACAGAACTTTCATAATTTATTTTGAAAACCAAAGCATTCCGTTCTTTGTTGCACATATCAAACTGTGATAGTAAATCAGATTTCAACTTCCGCTCTTTCCTAATCTCAGCAGATAAGTCACTGAACCTTGTTGTCATTCTCTTCACTTCAGATTTAAGATACAATTTTTCTCTTTCAAAATCCTCTTTTTGACTAAATTCTTGAAATCTTTGAACCTTCAACTGTTCAGATTCTTTTCTTTCAAAATCAGACTCGTTCCTCTCTTTTTCAAGAGTTTTCTGTAATTATGAGATTTTGCAAGAAAGCTCCATAGATTTTGTTTCAAAAATAGTTTTCTCCTTTTCAATCTTCTCTCTTTCATAAATCACAAGTTTTTCGAAGTCAGAAATCAGTTTAGAAAAACTGAAACATTTAAGTTCAAGTCGTTTCTTCTCTTCTTCAAAAACAGTCTTAACTTCCTCAAACTTCTCTTTCTCCTTTTCACAAAACTTTTCAGACTCAAAAAGTTTCCTTTTCAGTTCAAGATTTTCATTCGTTAAGAGTTTACCTGCCTCTTCTAGCTTGGTAATTTTATCAGAATCAATAAGAATGCTCTTGTTCCTTTCTTCCAACTCTTTCTCAAGATTAGGAATAATTTTGCAAAAATTAGTACTGAGTTTAGAATAATAATGAAAATCAGCATCAGCACTAAATTTTAGTCTTGACATATTGTTACTTGAAAAAAATGATCGTTAACAGATACTTTGTGAGAAGTAGAATTTGTGCACTTGAGTTAATTTTTCAAATCTTATCGGATTGAGCTGAAATTTGGTAGGTAGGTGCACGAGAATATTCTGGGCAACTTTAATTCTTCTAGTTTTGTCCAAAAACGACAGAAAATGGTTTTTCGAAGCAAAAACGTGTGCAGCAAATAAAAGTTAAGGATGAAGATTCAAATGTTCTTGAGTCAAATTTTTCAAAAATGATCGGATTGAGCTGAAATTTGGTACCTAGGTTCGTGACACTATTCTAAGAAACTTTAATGCTTGGTGTTTTGTCCAAAAACCAACAGAAATTGGTTTTCCGAAGCAAAACAGAGTGCAGCAAAATAAAACTACGAAAATTGATAAAAAATAATGGATTGAAGCACAAATTCGAATCTGTTTGGCTCTGATACCAATTGTTGGAACCCAGATATAACAAGTAACAATAATAATAGCAATATCTTTGTATTGATTGATAAAGAAAATAGTTTACAATATAGGAAATGAAGAACAACTCACTCTTTGAAACTTTCTCTTTCTCTGCGTATGACTGATGAAAATGAGAGGCTAGGAGAAATAGAGGCTTAACCTAAAATTACTCTAAAACATGACTTTATAACCAATACAACAATTGGTTATTTACAATTTTAGCCATTGACACTCAACAAATACAAATAAGTCCTTGACACTATTCTTTATAAAACATTTATATAAATTAGGGGCTAATAAAGCTAACATCAGTCCCCACAGTGGAATGGTGTGGGTTTTCAGATGGCACTTGCTCATTCTCAGAATCAGTTTCAACAGATGATGAACTTAAAGAGGGTTCGAGACCCTTACCTTTCCCAGACGATTTTCTTCTCGGCTTTTTGGTTGGTGTTTTCTCCGACATGGTCACCCCAGACCTGGTGACCATTCCCTTTTTCCTCAGAACCCGAACGATGGGGTTTTCCTCACTGTGGGCAGCAGCCTGGAGTGCCGGTAAATCGACCGTGTTTGTGACCTGAGGATTTTCCTCAGTCTGAATCTGCTCCTTCCCTTTTCTTCGAATTTCCCCTTCTTGTCTGATTCTTTCTTGTTCTTCCTTTTCTAACCGTTCTTCTTCAGCCCTTTTCTTTTCCTCCGCTGCCCGTTTTCTTTCTTCTTCACGAAGCCTTTCTTCCTCATCTCTTTTTCTTTCCTCTTCCTCTCTCGCTAACCTCTCGGCTTCCTCCCGTTTTTTCTTCTCCTCCTCTTCTTTTCTTAACCTTTCCTCTTCTTCTTGTTTCAGTGTTTCTTCTTCCTCTCGTCGCTTCTTCTCGGCTTCTTCTTTTCTTTTTCGGATAGCAGACATCCTTTGGTTATACTCTTCTACCAACCTCCTTTCTTCCTCTCCGGCCTGCAATGCTTCGTCATCGAGATGGCTTTGACTGGTGTCCTAAACCTTTGATGAAGACACAGCCCACGGACTCTCTTTCTTGGATGACCCCGTGTCTGGAATATCTGGTATGATCGGTGGTTCACCGGAGATCGGCGGCGGTTCGTTTAAATCGCCGGTGATGGTTTCCGGCGGGTGGCTCTCGGTGGTTCTGCGGTGGACCGCCGCACGGTTGGGTTCCTCCGGGTGGGTGTTCAGTCGCTTGCTTCTGGCCATTTTTAGGGTTTAGGAAGGGTGGTTTTCAGTTTTGGTTCGTGAGAAAGAAAGAAGAAGGAGAGAGGGTGTATTTGAAATTTAGGAGTAAAGGTGGTTTTTAGGTTTTAGGATGGAAAGGGTTTAATTGGTTTTCAAAATAGAGGGAACCGTTTGTTTAGGAGAGAGAGAAAGGACAATGATGGTTTTTTTCTTGGAAAATGGCAAACTTATGACAAGTGGCAACAAAAGGTGAATGATTTGTAGAAAAAGTTGATGTGTGTCAGCATCTTGGGCCCCCAAAAACCGTCCATTCTCTCGTCAGTTCGATAGTGGGAAGCGCAGGGACGTGCTTCATCCCACTGCGAAGTACTTTCTTGGCTTTTTCTTCAAAAATTGGGAATCTCTCCGACACACGTGCAAAATAAACTACCATGCAGAATTAAAAATACTAAAAAAAATAAAAAAATAGCAAAAAAACTAAAATAAAATATTTACAAGTGATCCCGATGTTTCTTAATCATAGTGGGGTGGAGAGTGGGGTACAATGTGAGCACTCTCACTCAGAAAATGCTTCACTCTCTGCCCATTGACTTTGAAGATTTGACCAGACTGTGGAGACTTCAACTCCACTGTTCCAAAGGGACTCACCTTGACAATGGTGTATGGTCCCGTCCATCGTGATTTTAGCTTACCTGGAAAGAGTTTAAGACGGGAATTGAACAATAATACCTGTTGTCCTTCCATGAACTCCCTATGGTTGATTCTTCGATCATGCCACATCTTGGTCTTTTCTTTGTACAACTTTCCATTCTCGTAGGAGTGATATCGCAACTCCTCTAGTTCATGCATTTGCAAACTCCTCTTAATTCCCGCAGCATCCTCACTCATGTTAATCTCTTTAAGGGCCCAAAACGCCTTGTGCTCCAATTCAATCGGTAAATGGCAAGCTTTGCCAAAAACTAAATTAAATGGATACATTCCCAAGGGAGTTTTATAGGCCGTTCGATAGGCCCAAAGAGCATCATCAAGTTTGGTTGACCAATCTTTGCGATGTGGTTTAACGACTTTGTCCAAAATACCTTTGATCTCACGATTTGAAAGTTCGGCTAAACCGTTGGTTTGCGGGTGGTATGTTGTAATAACCAGGTATTTTATTTTGTTAATTGACCAGTAGTATTTTAGTATTTTAGAATTTAGAAGTTTATTTATATAAGTTTTATTTTAGTTAGTTATAGAAAAATAAGTTAAGGGTTAGTCTTTTATATTATAAGAAAGTTAGAGGGTTATTTTGGTCTTTTAAGAGAAAGTGTGGTTGTTGGGGGAGGAGTATGGAGGTGTTCCCTCCGTACCGTCCTTTTTGGATGATTAGGAGGTGGTGTCTCTTTTCCTTTTCATTTGAAAGCAAAACAAGAGTGTGTGTGTGTGTGTGTGTGTTTACCTTCGGCTAGGTGAAAAGAGAGAAAAAGAGAGTGAAATCGAAGAAGGGTCAAGAAGAAGAAGAAAGAATCTGATCTCCATAGCTGGGATTTTAGTGTTTATGCAGTAAACTGTTCAGGTGTTCATCTGATTCCTTTCCCTTTTATATATTTAAGTTTTTAGAAGTTTATATTTGGGTTTTAAGTAATTTTAGAAAGGTATATGGGTCTTTGGTTATATTTAGAATGTCAATATGAGTCTAAAAATCATTTCTGGGTAAATATTGGACTGAAAGTCGTTTTTGCTGAGCTTATTAAAAAAGACGGTGAACAGTAATTTTTTAGGTTTTCGCAACAGTGGGTTGCGAGTTCTAAGGTTTTCGCAACAGTGGGTTGCGAGTTCTGAGGTTTTTCGCAACAGAGGGTTGCGAGTTCTGAGGTTTTCGCAACAGTGGGTTGCGAGTTCTTTGGTTTTCGCAACAGTGGGTTGCGAAAAGTGAGGAATTCGCAAGCTGTGGGTTGCGAAAAGTGTTAAAATACAGATTTATTAATGAGGTGTATTCTTGTTAATAAACTATTTCAGATAGTAAAACTCAAAGATAAAAGTGGGACTTGTTGAAGAGATTTTTGGAGAACTATTGGAAAAGCATTCAGGTGAGTTTTATTTTAAAACGTTTTTCAACTGGAATACATATATATGTGATTTATATCTATATGAAATGGATATGTATGGATTGAGAATGTGATACATAATGTGATTATGTGTTTTTATTGAAATGTTTATATACATGATGGTATACTGTAATTATATGAGTATTCTGCGAGAATACGGGGCCGGGATCCGAGGTGCGGACCGGTGTGTTGCCGGGTTCCGGTAAGCGGACAGGCGTGTTTACTGTAGATGTTGTACAGCAGAGTAAATTGACTAGTTGGCTTGCAACCACTAGTTTGGCCAATTGTGGAGGAATAAGGGGGAATGAGTGGATACGAAACGCAAGTCTTGGTTGGTATTTAATTACGTGTAATATATGTGTGTTTGTATAAAAAGGTTTTATTTAATTGGAATCTTGGCAAGTTTCAACTGACAGGGATTTTCTCACTGGACCATTAGGTCTAACCCTCATTTTTCTGTTTTAAAAATATGTATTCTAGGTGGTGGATCGGGTAAGGGCAAGTGAAAAGTTTATGCCGTGGATATCTCTTGTGAAGACTTTTGTGTTGATGACATAACTATGTTTTGAACCCATGACTTTGTTATTAATCAACATGTATTGTATTCCGCGAAAAATTTGTACTCGTTTATTTTTATGTTACCTAGACTTTGGGACCGAATGTGTTATATATAATGTATCTTTTGATGATATTATGGCATGAATATATGTTATTTGTATATTTGGAAATCGGGGTTGTTACAGTTGGTATCAGAGCCTTAGTTTAAGGGATTTAGGTATAAATATTCGTACCTAGACTTAAACTGCATGTGAAGTAGGATGTCCCTATTAAGATAGAACCTGGGGATTGCTAAGTATAAAAGGTAGAAAGAACATCATGTAAGGTAATTTCGAATTACACTTGGCCAGTGTAATTATGTTTTTACAGGTGCATGTTTGAACTAGAATACCTTGTTATATGGGGTATATGCTTATGTGTCTATTAACCTTGTTCGAATCTTCAGAATGGCGAGTGGCACTAGACAGAGGATTCGGAGGGGAGGAGGGAATCCGGGTGAAGAAAACCCACCAGTAGGAACAGGGGGAAGAGGAGGAGATCGTGGTAGAGGCAGAACTGGAGGCAGAACTGGAGGCAGGACTGGAGGTAGAACTGGAGGTAGAACTGGGGGTGGAACAGGGGGCCGAACCGGGGGAAGAACTCAAGGTACAGAGTTTGTTACGCGAGAAGACCTGACTGCTGAAATGGGAAGGTTACAGGCTAGTATACAAGCAATGATTGAACGAAGTCGAAACAGTGAAGCTGATCCACCAGGTCCGGAACAAGAAGTCGAAATGCCAATCACCCCTACTGTCTTACCAATAACGAAGAAGTGTGATTATAAGATGTTTCTTTGTTGCAAACCCCCTACGTATTCAGGAGATCGGGATCCAGTGAAAGCAATGAGGTGGCTGAAGGAAATGGAAGCTATATTCAAGACAAGTAAGTGTGCTGAGGAGGATAGAGTACTGTATGGAACAGCAATGTTGAAGGGTGATGCCTTGTATTGGTGGGAGGCTCATATGGAATCCGAAGGAGCAGACATATATTCTACTTTCCCTAGGGAAGAATTTATTTTGGTTTTCACACAACACTTCTGTCCACAAGCAGCTGTCAGACAACTGGAAGAGGAATTTATGAGTCTGCAACAAGGGAATTTGTCAGTTAGAGACTATACCGCTAGGTTCTTAGAGAAATCTCGTTTTGCAGGATATTATGTTGCTACAGAGAAATTGAAGATGGACAGATACATCTATGGGCTCAATTTGGAGGTCAGAAGATTGGTTACTGCAACAAGGCCAGATACCTTTACAGCCGCAGTGGACGCTGCCGAAAATGTGGAACGAGATGACAGAAGAGATGCCAGTGATAGGATTATGGGGAAAAGAAAACGGGAAGGACCACCTCACGATCCGAAAAAGCCCAGATTTCAGAAGTTTGATAACCGTGCACCTTTCCGACCAATGGAAAGACCTTGTCCGAAGTGCCACCGTGTTCATCAAGGAAACTGTCAGAGTGAATCGCGGGTTTGCTATAGGTGTGGGAAGACCGGGCATGTTTCTAAAGATTGTCGCGTTACGCGGTTTTGCTACACATGTAATTCTCCGGATCATCTTCAGCCACATTGTCCGCAAAGAAAAATACAACAGGGTGGATTATCAGGGAAACCAGCAATTGCCAGCCCCGTAATTCCAAGGATAGAACCGCCGAAAGCAATGGGTCGTACGTTCCAAATGACCGCTAAAGAAGCGGAGGAAACTCCGGATGTGGTTACAGGTACATTTTTCATAAAATCTACACGTGCTAAGGTGTTATTTCATTCTGGTACAAACCGATCCTTTGTGTCGCCTTTGTTTGCTGCTCACATGCATTTAGAGCCTAAAATGTTAAAACATGCTTTGCTGGTAGACACTGCGAATGATAATCAGGTGTCGGTAAAAGAAGTATTTGATGGCTGTGTGATTGATATAGAGGGTTATGGTATACCAATACGATTGTTTCCTATAGCCTTGATCGAATTTGATGTAGTGGTAGGAATGGATTGGTTAGCTAAGAATCAGGCTAGCATAGTTTGTGATAAGAAGATAATTAATGTTGTTTTACCTGATAAGAGATCAGTGGTGATTTATGGTGATCGTAGCAATCATCAGTCTTGTCTTATTTCTATGATAGAAGCCCGTAAGTGTGTCAGCAAGGGTTGCCCGAGTTACTTAGCCTATGTGATAGATAGTAGGCCTGAAAAGAATAGGTTGGAAGATATTTTTATTGTTAGTGAGTTTCCAGAGGTTTTCCCTGAGGACTTGAATAGTCTCCCTCCTGATAGGCAAGTAGAGTTTAGCATAGACCTGATACCTGGAGCCGCTCCTATTGCTCGTGCACCATACCGACTTGCTCCTCCAGAGATGAAAGAGATGATGACGCAACTGCAAGACCTATCCGATAAAGGCTTCATCAGACCTAGCTCCTCGTCGTGGGGTGCACCAGTGTTGTTTGTGAAAAAGAAAGACAGCTCAATGAGAATGTGTATCGACTACCGGGAACTGAATAAGCGCACGATCAAGAACAAGTATCCGCTTCCTAGAATTGATGATCTCTTCGATCAGTTAGTTGGAGCTTGCTATTTCTCCAAGATTGATCTCAGGTCTGGCTATCATCAGTTGAAGGTTAAAGAAGAAGATGTTTTAAAGACTGCTTTTCGTACGAGGTACGGTCACTACGAGTTCTTAGTAATGCCATTTGGATTGACGAACGCTCCGGCCGCTTTTATGGATCTGATGAATCGGGTATGTAGGCCATATCTCGATAAATTTGTAATTGTATTTATCGATGATATACTTATCTATTCCCGATCCAAAGAGGATCACGCACAACATCTTCGTTTGATTTTGGAGTTACTGAAGGAGGAAAAGTTATACGCTAAATTCTCAAAGTGTGAGTTCTGGTTGCGGGAAGTTCAGTTCTTGGGGCATGTTGTTTCAGAGAAAGGCATTCAAGTAGATCCGACGAAAGTGGAAGCGATTGAAAGATGGGAACCGCCGAAGACGCCGACTGAAGTACGTAGTTTTCTGGGTTTAGCTGGGTATTACCGAAAGTTTATAAAGGACTTCTCTCGTATTGCTACACCTCTTACTAAGTTGACTCGAAAGAATCTGAAGATTGAATGGAAAGCAGAACAGGATGGAGCAGTCAGGATACTGAAGGAGAGACTCTGCAGCGCGCCAATTTTAGCATTGCCAGAAGGTTCAAAAGATTTTGTTGTCTACAGTGATGCTTCTAAACTAGGATTAGGATGTGTACTTATGCAGCGTGGAAAGGTGATTGTGTATGCTTCTCGTCAGTTGAAAGATCATGAACGGCAGTACCCTACACACGATATGGAATTAGCAGCAGTGGTGTTCGCGTTGAAGATTTGGAGACATTATCTTTATGGTACCAAATGTCAGATTTTTTCTGATCACAAGAGTCTCCAACATCTTTTCGACTAGAAAGAATTGAATATGAGGCAAAGGAGATGGCTGGAATTGGTGAATGATTACGATTGTGAAATTCTCTATCATCTGGGAAAGGCGAATGTGGTGGCCGATGCCTTGAGTCGTCAGGAAAGGAGTGGAACAATAAGAGTTATTTCGTTAAGGGCTGAACTTCTACCGAGTATCTTTGAAGAATTGCAAAAGTGTCAAATAGAAGCGTTTCAAGAAGAACATCTGAAGTCAGAACGATTAGTGGGGTTGTCAGAATTACTAGAAAAAGATGATCACGGGTTGTTGTGTTTGGGGAGCAGAATTTGGGTGCCTCGTTTGGGTGGGTTACGCGATCGTGTACTACAAGAAGCTCATAAATCTCGTTTCTCTATTCATCCAGGTACGAATAAGATGTATAGAGATTTGAAACAATTATATTGGTGGCCAGGGATTAAGAGAAGTGTTGCTAAGCATGTGGAAGATTGTAATACGTGCAAGTAGGTAAAGATTGAACATCAAAGGCCGTTTGGTCAGTTGCAGTGATTGGAAATACCGATGTGGAAATGGGAGCAGATTACTACGGACTTCATCACTAAGCTACCAAGGACTTCGAAGGGATTTGATTCTATTTGGGTAATTGTTGACAGATTGACGAAGTCTGCTCATTTCTTACCAATAAAGGAAACTGATTCGATGGAACGCTTAGCCAAATTATATATTGATGAAATAGTAACTCGACATGGGGTTCCAATCTTGATTATTTCTGATCGGGATAGTCGTTTTACTTCGAGATTTTGGAGAAGCTTTCAAAGGGAGATGGGGACGTAGATAAAGTTAAGTACAGCATACCATCCTCAAACCGATGGTCAGAGTGAAAGAACAATCCAGACTTTAGAAGATATGCTCCGGGCTTGTATAGTTGATTTTGGGGGATCGTGGGATAAACATCTACCGTTGATCGAATTTGCCTACAACAACAGTTATCATTCCAGCATTCAAGCGGCACCGTTTGAAGTATTGTATGGTAGAAAATGTTGAACGCCTCTGTGTTGGAATGAAGTGGGAGAGAAACAATTAGCGGGACCAGAAATAGTTCAGATAACCGCGGATAAGGTTACTTAGATCCGAGAACATTTGAAAGTGGCTCAAGACAGACAGAAAAGCTACGCAGATCGACGCCGGAAACCGTTAGAGTTTCAAGTTGGGGATTTCGTGATGTTGAAAGTCTCGCCTTGGAAAGGAGTCATTAGATTTGGAAGGTAAGGTAAACTTAGCCCGAGGTATATTGGAGCGTTTGCAATTACAGAAAGAATTGGTGAAGTAGCTTACCGATTGGATCTACCGATAGAGTTAAGCCGTATCCACAACGCGTTTCATGTATCGAACTTTAGGAAATGTTTGGTTACACCAGATCAGGTTGTCTCTCTACCAGATATTCAAGTTAATGAAAGGTTGAACTACGTGGAGGAACCGGAAGCCATAGTTGATCACAAAGTTAAAGTGTTGCGGAACAAAGAGATCAGGAAAGTGAAAGTTCAGTGGAAACATCATAGAGGTCAGGATGCGACATGGGAATCGGAGTCGGAGATGAGAGCCAAATACCCTCATCTTTTCGCTTGACTGAATTCCGGAACGGAATTCTTTTAAGGGGGAGATGTTGTAATAACCAGGTATTTTATTTTGTTAATTGACCAGTAGTATTTTAGTATTTTAGAATTTAGAAGTTTATTTATATAAGTTTTATTTTAGTTAGTTATAGAAAAATAAGTTAAGGGTTAGTCTTTTATATTATAAGAAACTTAGAGGGTTATTTTGGTCTTTTAAGAGAAAGTGTGGTTGTTGGGGGAGGAGTATGGAGGTGTTCCCTCCGTACCGTCCTTTTTGGATGATTAGGAGGTGGTGTCTCTTTTCCTTTTCATTTGAAAGCAAAACAAGAGTGTGTGTGTGTGTTTACCTTCGGCTAGGTGAAAAGAGAGAAAAAGAGAGTGAAATCGAAGAAGGGTCAAGAAGAAGAAGAAAGAATCTGATCTCCATAGCTGGGATTTTAGTGTTTATGCAGTAAACTGTTCAGGTGTTCATCTGATTCCTTTCCCTTTTATATATTTAAGTTTTTAGAAGTTTATATTTGGGTTTTAAGTAATTTTAGAAAGGTATATGGGTCTTTGGTTATATTTAGAATGTCAATATGAGTCTAAAAATCATTTCTGGGTAAATATTGGACTGAAAGTCATTTTTGCTGAGCTTATTAAAAAAGACGGTGAACAGTAATTTTTCAGGTTTTCGCAACAGTGGGTTGCGAGTTCTGAGGTTTTTCGCAACAGTGGGTTGCGAGTTCTTTGGTTTTCGCAACAGTGGGTTGCGAAAAGTGAGGAATTCGCAAGCTGTGGGTTGCGAAAAGTGTTAAAATACAGATTTATTAATGAGGTGTATTCTTGTTAATTAACTATTTCAGATAGTAAAATTCAAAGATAAAAGTGGGACTTGTTGAAGAGATTTTTGGAGAACTATTGGAAAAGCATTCAGGTGAGTTTTATTTTAAAACGTTTTTCAACTGGAATACATATATATGTGATTTATATCTATATGAAATGAATATGTATGGATTGAGAATGTGATACATAATGTGATTATGTGTTTTTATTGAAATGTTTATATACATGATGGTATACTGTAATTATATGAGTATTCTGCGAGAATACGGGGCCGGGATCCGAGGTGCGGACCGGTGTGTTGCCGGGTTCCGGTAAGCGGACAGGCGTGTTTACTGTAGATGTTGTACAACAGAGTAAATTGACTAGTTTGCTTGCAACCACTAGTTTGGCCAATTGTGGAGGAAAAAGGGGGAATGAGTGGATACGAAACGCAAGTCTTGGTTGGTATTTAATTACGTGTAATATATGTGTGTTTGTATAAAAAGGTTTTATTTAATTGGATTCTTGGCAAGTTTCAACTGACATGGATTTTCTCACTGGACCATTAGGTCTAACCCTCATTTTTCTGTTTTAAAAATATGTATTCCAGGTGGTGGATCGGGTAAGGGCAAGTGAAAAGTTTATGTCGTGGATATCTCTTGTGAAGACTTTTGTGTTGATGACATAACTATGTTTTGAACCCATGACTTTGTTATTAATCAACATGTATTGTATTCCGCGAAAAATTTATACTCGTTTATTTTTATGTTACCTAGACTTTGGGACCGAATGTGTTATATATAATGTATCTTTTGATGATATTATGGCATGAATATATGTTATTTGTATATTTGGAAATCGGGGTTGTTACATATGTGGTGGCCACTCTATGATGTATATCATATTTAGCAAGGACCGAGCTCATGACTTTGTTCACAAAATGGGAGTTGTTAATGCCAAAAATCGCACCAAAGGGACAACTTAAGGTCGATGTGGACTTAATCAACTAAAGAAAGAATCTTTCGACGAGACGTGCGACGAGGGAAAAAATAAACGAGACAAGGGATTTGATGACGCAGGAAAAACCTCAAACGAGCAAAAAACCTGCGGACGACAGTGGGTGTCGTCGCTGCACTATGGTCGCCAATCAGGGGCGATGTCCTTGGTACTGGCATCGATCGTACGATGATTACAATACAAATGAAGGAAAATCTTCGAAATGTAAAGTACAAGTGTTTAAATGTAAAAACAGGTGTTTGTCGTGTGTGAATACAAAGTGTGAACTGCTGGTCGAGAGTTGTTGTCGTGCGTCGAGAGCGATACTTGAGCTTTCCTCCGAGTGTTCTTGAGTTCGCTGTAAGGTTGTGGCTTTCAGTACTTGATCTCCAGAGTTTGAATGTTCTTTGCTATGAGTTTGGATGATTTTCTCTGCTGTTTGGTGATGTTCGCTGATGTATATTAGACGTTAACTGATCTCTCTTGATGTGAAGACTTAGCTTGGTATTTATAGTCTTCGCGTCATTAATTAGCTCCATTAATGATTTGATCAACGGCTACAACGGCTGGAAACGGTCGCCGGAGTGATTATCCATAATGCTCTTCGTCTGTTACGGCTGCTTGCTGTTAATGGCTTTGACTCCTGCATTAAATACTTAACAAACGTAGAAGTCAAGGTTAACATTAGCTTTGGTCGAAGGTGCAATGATCTTACGCGATGGTCGTACGGGACGGGTGACTCTATGGTCGAGCGTCATGGGAGACGTACGACTTACCTTTTACGGGAGACGACGGATGTTTTCTGGGTTCTTGTCGAGACCTTATCTTAATACAAGATTTCGATTATAGCGTGCGTCTTACCTGCTCTGGTCGTGGTCGTACGACGTGATTTTTTTACCCAAACAGTTTGCCCCCAAAATTTGAAAATTGAATGTCAAATTTAAGTTTTAAATTTTTTCAATCAGACGCGTAGGAAATAAGACAAGAGTTAGAAATTACCTCAATCGCCTTGGAGCTAGACTGGTTTGTTTCTAACTGAACGAGAAGTTGAAAAGGGAAAAAGGTCGTGACGTCATACTGACACACGATGATGCTTACCAGCTGTCGAGGACAGGTGTCGAAGATCCAGACGGGCATGCGAAAGGACGGGGATGCGCGGCGATCATCCAGGGATTCGATTTGATGCGATTGTTGGTATTAATAAAGATCACGACGAATCTTTTTCTTGCTATTCTTCTAAGTGTTTATTTGGGAAGAGATTTCGCCTTGATTCCTTTCCATTCTTCATCCGAACTTACTCGAATCGTTGCAAATCTTCAAACCGCAGTTTGAGAGCGTTTATATAAGACCTTGTTCTGTCCTCTGATTCATAATGTCAGCGGAGCCTGCTAGTCTTATCATGAATCACGTAGATTTAGATGCTTTTAGGAGTTTAGCAAAAATTCCTGCAAATGTGGGGTTGCGGTGTCCGGGGATTGTTCGTTCTAAGGATTACCCTGAGGGATATCTCGTTTTGTACGAGTATCCTTTTAAGATATGGTTTCAATGGCCGTTTTCTGGTTTAGCCAAGTCATTCATGCAGGATTTCGATGTGTCGCCGGGACAATTGATGCCCCAACTTTGGCGAGTTTTGTTGGTTATTGAGCGAGCGTCCGCGAAATGGGAGTCTCCTATGATCATGAATGATTTCTTGGCGGCGTACCAAGTTAAAAAGGAGAAGAACTGGCGTTATAGTCCTTATTCTAAGTTCAAGGGTGATCGTGCCTTGGTTTTGGGAACTGGCGTCAATGATCGTGGGTGGAAGTCGAGGTATGTATTTGTTCTAACCGAGTCATTGGATTCCAGCAGCAATTGGATACGGTCAGACTGGAATAAGATAGGTATGCTTCGTTTATTTCTGAGTTTTATTTATCTTTATGACTTTTACTTATCATTTTCCTCTTGTCGCCTTCAGAGATTCAGCTTGACGAAGTGAAACCGACTGTAGATTCCCAGGCTAAGATCAGCAAGTTCTTGAGTCTTAGTGTTGATGACCGATCTTTCGTTTCGTGGCAATCGGCGGTCGAGGATGAGGATGAGGACGTGATAGAAGAAGGAGATGAGGACGTGCAGGAAGAGGCGACTTGTAAGTGTACTCTATTTGTCTGACGCTTCATGTATTTCCTGATCAATGCCGACCGAGAGGAAATCGGTCTCTAGGGCGAGAGGAAAGCAGGTTATGTGTGCCCTTCGGGGTGAAAATGTTTCGACAACTAGGTCGAGCGAGAAGAGAACCAAGAGGACAGTCCTGAGGGAACCGTCGTCGAGGGTTGATAACTCACCAGGAGTTGTTCTGCCTAGGAAGGCGAGGGCATCATCTAGCCGTCCTGGCATGATGGACGCGACACTAGCAAGTTCTGCACTTTCGGCGACGATGACGAAACCGGTGTCTCAAGTGTCGATCCCAATATCTGCCGATAGGGGCGAGGGATCGTCGGCCGAAGTTATGATGGTCAATTTTACATTGCCGTCTGACTTTATGGCGGATGGTGTCCTAGACGGGACGACGTCGTTCCCTCATCTGGGGAAGTATTTGCTCCCGTCTTTCGGGGAGTGTTTTCGTGGAGTTCCGGCCGGAGAGATTGGATCTCAAGTTGCCAGTCTGCCGTTCACGGTAAGTGTCAATCTTTCATGACTTATCTCGTTCGTTTAGTCATCTAATATTTTCTTGTGTTATTTTTCAGACGTTCTAGTCGTCTTTGGCATTACACGCTGGGATATCGAAAGTTGAAGGGTTGATGGCGTCTGCCCTTGAAAGAGAAGCTGTGGCGTTGGAGAGAGAGAAGGCGGCTTTAGATAGGGAGAAGTTTGCATTGGCGCGTGCTGACGAGCTAGCCATCCAGCTTTTCGATGCTCAATATGAACTGCAGGAGATTCGTGCGGGAGGAGTGGCAGATGAAGGCCCTCAGGTCGGGACTTCGAGCAGGGACACGACCGATGTTCCCCCTGTCATCTAGAATATTTTCTTTCCTTGTTGTTTTGCCATTCGACCAATCAGGGGTCGAGTATGTATATAATGGTTTACTTAATGAGTATATATCTTTTGCTTATGCTTTATTCGAATCACGTTTGATTATAAAGTCGAACATAAGATACATATGAAATCATGTGACTAAGGCACTCATTGTAATACGATGACAAGAACGTAAAACAAATATAAAAACACACGATGAGGAGAAAATCCTGATCGTTTATGTCGTTCGACCTTGCGATATTAAAGTCATATAGTAGACTTAATAACTACTGTCGTGCGATTCTGCGATAAAACGATGTCGGGGGTTGGTCGTTGGCTAGCCAACGACCCTCCGATGCTTAAGTCAGTAGTCGTTTTGTGAGAAAAAATCGTTATGAAAAAGTGTTAGAGAACGTACCATTTCAGACTCTCTCTATTTGCCCCCTGCCATATATTACCGTATCCTTTTTGGGAGGAAAAGATAGGTTTTAAATGACAGAATGACACGGAGAAATATTGTCCTGCGTTGACTATGTCGTCGTGCGACCGGGCACCATAGTAGACTTATCTCTGTGAAAAAGATATTAATTTAGGGATAGAGGAACGAACCTGTCGAGAGCCTGATCTTGTGACTTTGGTTTATTTTCGCGGCTTCAAGGTAGACTTGTAGCACTCACGAGCGACTTTTGGCTCACTCTTGATCTCCTGGATTCCCCATGGCGTCGGGAATTTCAACATTTGATGATACGTCGAGGGAACGGCTTTCATATCATGGATCCATGGTCGTCCTAAGATGATGTTATAGGCCGACACACAATCGATGACACTCAACTTGGTCTGCTTGTTGACTGCTCCGGCGTAGACGGGCAAGATTATCTCTCTGAAGGTACTCGTCGCTTCTCCATTGAAACCGACCAAAGTCGTCGAACGTCGGGTGATTTCCGAGCGATCGATTCCCATGGCTTTGATAGTGTTGAGAAAAATGACATTTGCTGAGCTGCCCCCATCGATCAAGACTCGACGCGTTAGACAGTTACCGACTGTGAGCTGAATGATCAACCCGTCGTGATGCTTTTGATACGAGTCGCCAAGGTCGACGTGGTCGAACACAATCTTCATGGCTTCTAGCTCCAAATCTCCTTTGGGTCTAGACGAGCGAGGAATAGGCCGATCATCGGGTGCCTGACTGGCATGACGCTTGGCCGCGGAATACGTCAGACCACATACGTCTGAACCACCGGTGATGCAATTGACGACTTTCGCGTGCTTGGGGGTCGACGGTCGATGGCTATTAGCTGGAACAGCGACATCGTCAATGATATCCTTGAGATTTCCTTTCGGGAAATGATACGCTAATTCCTTCTTCAGTGCGATACAATCGTCTGTCGCATGACCATGATCGGCATGGAAGTCGCACCACTTTGATTTGTCTTTCTTAGCATCGTCCAGGTCGGACTTCTTTGGCCATCGAATGGTAGCTTGAGCGGCCTTCAGAGTTTCGACTAAGTCCTTTGCAGATCCTTTGAATCCGTAAGAGGATATCTTGGGGTACTGAGTGAACTTAGTCGCAGTTTTGGCCTCTGCTTTCGTCTTCAAACGAACATTTGAAATTTAGCGCGCTGGCTCTATTCTGGAAACAGCCTTTGTCTTGAACTCTGGCTTTCTGACGCCTAACGACTTCTTGTCGTCAGTGTGCTTGCGACAAAAGGCGACATCATCTTCTACCCTCATATATGCTAAGGTTCGGGCTCGGACGTCTTCGAAATTCTCCGGGGGATATTTGGTCAGGTCGGTGTATAGAACCGAACTATCGTCCAGACCACGCTTATAGGCTTCAATCGCGGTTTTGACGTCGCAATTGCGGATGCCGATCATTTCTCCATTGAATCTATTGAAATAACTTCTAATAGACTCATTGGTCTTCTGCACGACATAATACAGATCACTAGTCTGCTTTTCCATCGTGCGACTGCTGGCAAATTGCCGGGAGAATTGGTCAACCAATTCGGCGAACGACCCGATAGATTTGGGTTTGAGATTGATCAACCACTGGAGAGCTGGACCAGTGAGAGTCGCCCCAAAACTCTTGCACATGCATACTTCCTGGTACATGTGTGGAATCGAGATTGTCCACATGAGCTGCTTATACTGCGCAACATGCTCGGTTGGATCGGTCACGCCCGAATACTTGGGAGTGAAGGCAGGAATGTTATACTTCTTTGGGACCTCGACGGTGGCGATCTCGTCGATGAAGGGCGACGCCTAATACCCCGAGTGAGGCTCAACGTCGACAGGCACGGCTGCCCCAGGCAACTTGGCGAGCAAGGACAGGACGCGCTCGTTTTGGTCTTCTAACATCTTCAAACGCTGGGCGACGGGATTGTTAAGATCAGGATTTGCCCCTGTCGAGGGATTGGTCCCTGGACTAGTGCCATTACCATGTGATGAACCATTGGTGTCCCCGTTGAACGGAACAAAATATGGCTGCGACCCATAGTGGAATTGCTGCGGACCATTCTGAAACGATCGTGGTCCATGCTGAAATGGCTGCGATCTCTGCTGGAAAGATTGCGATCCTTGTTGGAAAGGTTGCGGACCACTTTGGAACGGCTGGGAAAACGGTTGGGATCCATTCTGAAACGGCTGGGCACCACCTTGCAATGGTTGGGATCCATTGTTCAAGGGTGGTGGTCGGATGTGCTGAGGGGGAATCTGCCCAGACTGGGGATTCGGAATGAATGGACCCGGCTGCTGATTCTGCATGAATGGACCTGGATGTTGATTCTACGCGGGCGGGCCTGGATTCTGGATGATTGGTCTAGGGCCATTCTGGGATCCAAAGGATTCCTTAGCCGCGCGATCTCTTTAGTTGCTTTGCGATTCTGCTCTGCCATTACATTGAGTTGATTCCTGGCGACTTCGAGCTCCTGATACATCTGAGCAACAGCTTGCTGCGAATTTCCAGGGGCTGCCATTGTTCCTGTAATAGAGAGCAGAAAAAACTCCAAGAAACTGTTAGTAGGGTGCACGTTCGTCGAGGATTTTCTCTAGATGAGGTCCCACGGATGGCGCCAAACTGTTAATGCCAAAATCGCACCAAAGGGACAACTTAAGGTCGATGTGGACTTAATCAACTAAAGAAAGAATCTTTCGACGAGACGTGCGACGAGGGAAAAAATAAACAAGACAAGGGATTTGATGACGCAGGAAAAACCTCAAACGAGGAAAAAACCTGCGGACGACAGTGGATGTCGTCGCTGCACTATTGTCGCCAATCAGGGGCGATGTCCTTGGTACTGGCATCGATCGTACGATGATTACAATACAAATGAAGGAAAAGCTTCGAAATGTAAAGTACAAGTGTTTAAATGTAAAAACAGGTGTTTGTCGTGTGTGAATACAAAGTGTGAACTGCTGGTCGAGAGCTGTTGTCGTGCGTCAAGAGCGATACTTGAGCTTTCCTCCGAGTGTTCTTGAGTTCGCTGTAAGGTTCTGGCTTTCAGTACTTGATCTCCAGAGTTTGAATGTTCTTTGCTATGAGTTTGGATGATTTTCTCTGCTGTTTGGTGATGTTCGCTGATGTATTAGACGTTAACTGATCTCTCTTGAAGTGAAGACTTAGCTTGGTATTTATAGCCTTCGCGTCATTAATTAGCTCCATTAATGATTTGATCAACGACTACAACGGCTGGAAACGGTCGCCGGAGTGATTATCCATAATGCTCTTCGTCCGTTACGGCTGCTTGCTGTTAATGGCTTTGACTCCTGCATTAAATACTTAACAAACGTAACAGTCAAGGTTAACGTTAGCTTTGGTCGAAGGTGCAATGATCTTACGCGATGGTCGTACGGGACGGGCGACGCTATGGTCGAGCGTCATGGGAGACGTACGACTTACCTTTTACGGGAGACGACGGATGTTTTCTGGGTTCTTGTCGAGACCTTATCTTAATACAAGATTTGGATTATAGCGTGCGTCTTACCTGCTCTGGTCGTGGTCGTACGACGTGATTTTGGCCCAAACAGGTGCCCTCGTCACTAATCAATGCCCGTGGTGTTCCAAATTGAGTGAAAATATTTTTATGCAAAAATTTCACCACGGTGTTGGAATCATTAGAGTGACAAGCAATGGCTTCCACCCATTTCGAAACATAGTGTACCGCAACCAAGATATAAAAATTATTATTGGAATTTGGAAAGGGTCCCATGAAATCAATCCCCCAAACATCAAAAAGTTCTACCTCTAGAATGTTGTTAAGAGGCATTTCGTTCCTTTGCGAAATGTTCCCGGTGCGTTGACATTGCTCACAACTTTTCACAAATTCGTAAGAGTCTTTAAACACAGTTGGCCAAAAGAACCCACTTTGCAATATTTTTGCAGCAGTGCGGTTTCCACCAAAGTGGCCATCGTAGTGGGATGTGTGACAACCATGGAGTATTTGATGTTGCTCACTCCCGTGGACACAACGCCTCAATATTTGGTCCATCCCTATCTTAAATAAGAAAGGGTCGTCCCAAACATATTGTCGTGTATCATGTAAAAACTTTTTAAAGGGTTGTCCACTCATCCCGTGGGGTTTTAGTCCACTTGCTAAAAAGTTTGCAATGTCAGCATACCAAGGAATATTATTTTCGAGATGTTGGGCTGATAACAATTGTTCATCGGGAAAATTATATTTGACCGGAGTGGGATCAACAGTGCCCATTATCTTCTCGAGCCTGGACAAATGGTCAGCTACCTGATTGCTTGTTCCTTTTCTATCAACGATCTCAAGATCGAATTCTTGCAGCAATAAAACCCATCAAATCAAGTGTGGCTTGGAATCAGCCTTGTTGATCAAATATTTTATCGATGCATGATCCGTGTGCACTATGACCTTCGTCCCTATCAAGTACGACCTGAAACGATCAAAAGCAAACACCACCGCAAGTAATTCTTTTTCAGTAACAGTATAATTAATCTGAGCTTCAATCAGTGTTTTACTTGCATAATAAATGGGGTGAAAAACTTTGTTCTTTCTTTATCCTAGAACAGCCCCCATAGCCCACTCGTTGGCGTCACACATCACTTCGAATGGGAGTGACCAGTCAGGAGTGGTCACTATGGGTGTTGTGACTAAGGCTTCTTTGATTTTTTCAAAAGCATCTCGGCATTCTTGGGTAAAATTAAAGTCTTTTTTCATGTTGTAACAGGTTGCATAGGGGTTTTGTTATTTTTGAAAAATCTTTGATGAACCTACTATAAAAACCTGCGTGACCCAAAAAGCTTCGAATACCTTTTACCGTTGTGGGTTCGGGAAGTTGTGCCACTACCTCAAGCTTGGCTTTATCAACTTCCAACCCTCTTTTTGAGACAAGATGGCCTAGGACAATACCCTCTTCTACCATAAAATGACATTTTTCCCAATTTAAAATAAGGTCATGGGTCTCCCATCTCACTAGGCTTTTCTCTAAATTTCCCAGGCAGTTGTCAAATGACGTCCCTATCACAGAAAAGTCATCCATAAAAACTTCTATGGTGTCTTCTATCATGTCAGTGAAAATGGCCATCATACAACGTTGGAAAGTGGTTGGGGCATTACACAATCCAAATGGCATCCTCCGTAAGGCAAAGTACCGTAGGGACAAGTAAAGGTGGTCTTTTCTTGGTCCTCGGGGGCGATATGGATTTGGTTGTATCCGGAGTATCCATCTAGAAAACAATAGAATTCTTTTCCCGCTAACCTATCGAGCATTTGGTCGATGAAAGGTAGGGGAAAATGGTCTTTCTTAGTGGCTAGGTTGAGTTGTCTATAGTCCATGCATATTCTCCACCCCGTGACAGTCCTAGTGGGAATGAGCTCGTTCTTTTCGTTCTTCACTACGGTCGTCCCTCCATTTTTAGGGACACATTGGACGGGGCTCACCCAACTACTAATAGCAATGGGATAGATAATATCGGCGTCTAACCACTTCAAAACTTCTTTCTTAACTACCTCCTTCATGATGGGGTTCAACCTTCTTTGAGGTTGGACTATTCCAGGGTGGTCACTCTCTAAGTTAATCTTATGTTGACATAGGGAGGGGCTAATACCTCTAATGTCCGCTATTGTCCAACCAATTGCCTTCTTATGCTTTATCAACAAATCAATCAGAAGTTGTTCTTGTTTCTCACTAAGTTTGGAAGAGATAATAACGGGAAGTTTATTATCCTTAGCGAGATAAGCATATTTTAAGTGGGAAGGCAATGGTTTAAGCTCTAACTCGGGAGGTTGTTCTATTGAAGGGGGTTGAACATCTCTATCCTTAAAGTCCAGAGGTTCAAAGGCCACTACCATTTTGTTACACTCATCCTCAAAAGTATCGTCACTCTCAGAGTCAGAGTGCTCACTCTCACTCCCCACTGTGGTCACTGAATCAAAACTGTGGGCACCACTAATCGAACTCAAAGCAAAACAATCTTCGGTTTCTATGTACTTAAGGGACTTGAAAACATTGAAAGTTACCGCTTGGTCATTGACTCTCATAGTGAGTTCCCCTTTGTGCACATCGATCAAAGTACGTCCGGTTGCAAGAAACGGACACCCTAAGATGATTGGGATTTCGTTATCGGCCTCATAATCTAGAACTAGAAAATTAGCGGGGAAGATATATTTATCCACTTGGACCAAAATGTCTTCTATTTTTCCCTTGGGGTAGGCAATGGACCGATCGGCTAGTTGTAATGTCACGGTTGTGGGTCTAGCCTCTCCAATACCTAACTTGTTAAAAATGGACAGTGGCATCAAATTGACACTAGCTCCCAAATCACAAAGTGCTTGACCTACTTCTTGTCCTCCTATTGTGCATGGAATGGTGAAACTACCCGGGTCTTTCAACTTAGGTGGAATCTTGCTATTAAGGAGGGCACTACATTCTTCGGTCAAAGCCACAGTCTCAAACTCACCCAACTTTCTTTTTTTGTTCAAAATATCCTTTAAAAATTTAACATAGCTTGGCATTTGCTCGAGAGCTTCTACCAAGGGTATGTTAATGTGAAGCTGTTTAAAAATGTCTAAGAATTTTTTAAATTTAACATCGACATTTTTAGGTTTAATTCTGTCAGGAAAAGGTATGCTTCGTGGGTAAATTTGAGTTTGTTGTGGTATTGGCTTTGGAATAGTAGGTTTTGGAATAGGTCCAAAAGTGGGAAGCTCAGGGATGTCGGTCCCCACTGTGGGAATGACAGTGACTTGAGGAGTGCCCACTGTGGGAACCACAGTGGGTATTTGAGGCGAATCATCAGATTCGAAAACGATATCTTTCAGATCCTTTCCACTTCTAAGTGTTATGGACTTGACATGCTCTTTTCCTATCACCTTAGCGTGTTCGGTGTCACTAGGTAACGTCCCTGGTGGTCTATTCTTAACTTCGACGGCTAGTTGTCCTACTTGAGTCTCTATATTCCTAATGGTTGCTTGAGTTTGATTCATGAAAACTTTGAGAATTGATTCAAGTGATGGTTGAACCTCAGCGGCTTGAGTTCCTCGCGGTTGGAACTGTTGTGAGGACTGTCCTTGGGGAAAGTTTTGTGAGTTCTGCCCACTGTGATGTTGCTGAAATCCAGGGGGTTGTGTGGTCTTTGCAGGACATGACTCGCCCCGTGGGGTTGGAGTCCTTTATTACCAGCCCAAGAGAAATTCTGATGATTTCTCCAACCTGATTATAAGTCTGCGAGTACGGGTTGTTCCTTGGATTGGTTCCTATAACATTAACGAACTCGGGATTTGCTGGGCAATAATCAAAAACATGTTCTTCTCCACAGAGGGAACAGTTGTAACAACCCGGTTCCCAAACATACAACAAATAACATATATTTCATACCATCGTTACATAACCCAAAAGATTCATAATATAACAAGTAAGGTCCATTAGTCTTTACATCCAGAATAAGGTATTTCGTTACAAACTTTTTGCTAATTACATACATAATATCTAGTTATGAAATTAGAACAGCAAAACACGTCTTAGTCTTCATAACATCCTTCTTCCAAAAGCTAAACACATAGTACTCTTCTCATTTGCTCTTACCCGATCCACGACCTGGAATACATATTTTTAAAACAAAATGAGGGTTAAACCTAGTGGTCTAAGTGAGAAAATCCCTGTTAGTTTTAAAACCATTTGCACAACCATCATATACATAACACAAATACAAATACCAGTTATGACTCATGCATCATATACCTTCCTGTCTCATTCTCTTGGCCATATTAGTTGGTTGCAAGCCAACTAATAAATTAACTCCGCTGTACGACAATTACAGCCAACACCGATGTACGAGTATTACAGCCAACACCACCGGTCCTAAGCCCGACCAACGTATTCTCATATAGAGTATGCTCATGTAAATACAATATCTCAATATATTATATTTCAAACATAAACATATAATCATACCATATATCATATTCCCACCCCACACATATATGTATTCCAGTTTGAAAACATTTTAAAGTAAAACTCACCTATTTGCCTATCAAAACTCTTTCCAGTCTTTTCCACAAGATTCAGCTTTCACTCCAAATTCACAGTATCTGAAACAATTAGATACAAGTATCTTTTTACCAAATAGAACACATAAGACTTACTAAAGCTAAGAGCTCTAGATAACTCTATCCTCACATGTTACCCCCAAACCCGAACTTAAGTTGAGTCCACAGAATAGTCAGTCCTTATTCATTCCCTATCCAATAGTCAACAAAACACAGGTTCTGGATACTCAAAAAGTATCTAAACTATCAAAAATGACCAAATCAGCTAAGGTATCCGGATACCACAAGTTATCCGGACAACACAACTTTCCGGATAGGATCAACATTCCGGACAACACAACTGTCCGGACAACATATATAATCCGGATAACACCCGGACACCAAAGCAATCCGGACACTATCCGATAACTACTTTTAACCGGAAACTTCATGAAAAGAGGACTTACCCGGATAAAGGACTCGTCCGGACACCACTAGAACCACTTCCGGACACCATCAACCAAACTACCCGGACACATTCATTTCATCCGGAAACCTCTGACTGTTTACCCATTTTTAACCCAGAAATCGACTGAATTATTATTAGACATGAATTCGACTATTCTAAACCGATAGATACTTCCTAATAGCAATTACAAACATAAAACGTACAGGAACATACCTTTATATTACTTCCAAGTACACCAAATTGAATCCCTTAGTCACAAAACCTTCTTTCTTCTTCTTCTCTTCTCCAAACACACACACACACACACACTCACTACACTGAAATTTTTGCTTTTGACAAAATATCTGAAGTCTTAGGATAATATCAAACCATATTTACCCTTTTAGACCCTGCACTATTCACTAATTACTAATACACCCCTAAACTCATAAACTCTCCTAAACTTACCCGAACATCAATTATAAAGTTAAATAAATTTAATGGAATGAGACTTTAACTAACGAACTTACCCGGGGTATTACATCATCTCCCCCTTAAAAGAATTCCGTCCCAGAATTCGGTTAGGCAAAAAGGTACGGGTACTTGGTTCTCATTTATGATTCTGATTCCCAAGTACCATCCTGACCCCTATGATGTCTCCACTGAACTTTCACTTGTCTGATTACTTTGTTCCGCAACACTTTAACTTTATGGACAACTATGGCTTCAGGTTCTTCCACATAATTCAGCTTTTCATCAACTTGTATATCTGGTAGAGAAACGGCCTGATCTGGCGTAACTAAACACTTTCGGAAATTCGATACATGAAATGCGTTGTGAATCCTGCTTAACTCTGGCGGAAGATCCAACCTGTAGGCTACTTCACCAATCCTTTCTGTAATTGCAAACGGCCCGATATACCTTGGACTAAGTTTACCTTGTTTCCCAAACCGAATGACTCCTTTCCAAGGTGACACGTTTAACATTACAAAATCTCCAACTTGAAACTCTAACGGTTTCCGGCGTCGGTCCGCGTAGCTTTTCTGCCTGTCTTGAGCCACTTTCAAACGTTCCCGAATCTGAGTAATCTTATCCGCTGTTAACTGAACTATATCTGGCCCCGCTAGCTGTTTTTCTCCCACTTCATTCCAACATAGAGGCGTTCGACATTTTCTACCATATAGAACTTCAAACGGTGCCGCTTATATGTTGGAATGATAACTGTTGTTGTAGGAAAATTCGATCAACGGCAAGTGCTTATCCTACGATCCCTCAAAATCAACAATGCAGGATCGTAGCATACCTTATAATGTCTGAATTGTTCGTTCACTCTGACCATCTGTTTGAGGATGATACGTTGTACTTAACTTTATCTGTGTACCCATTACTTTTTGAAAACTCCTCCAGAACCTTGAAGTAAAACGACTATCACGATCATAAATAATCGAGATTGGAACTCCATGTCGAGTTACTATTTCGTCGATGTACAACTTGGCTAACGAATCCATTTCTTTTATCGGCAAGAAGTGAGCAGACTTTGTCAATCTATCAACGATCACCCAAATGGCATCAAATCCCTTCGGAGTCTTTGGTAGCTTTGTGATGAAATTTGTAGTAATCTGATCCCATTTCCACATAGGTATTTCTAACCGTTGCAACTGACCAAACGGCTTTTGATGTTCAATCTTTACCTTCTTACAAGTAGTACAACCTTCCACATGCTGGACAATGATTCTTTTTATTCCCGGCCACCAATAGAATTGTTTGAAATATTTATACATCTTATTTGTACCTGGATGAATAGAGAAACGAGATTGATGAGCTTCTTGTAGTACCCGATCACGTAAACCACCCAAACAAGGCACCCAGATTCTGTTTTCCAGACACAATAACCCACGATCATCGTTTACAAGCAATGCTGCTATCCCCACTAACCGTTCTGATTTCCAATGTTCTTCCTGATATGCCTCTACTTGACACTTCTTCAATTCGTCAAAGATGTTAGGTAGAAGTTCAACTCGTAATGCAATGGCTTTTATTGTTCCACTTCTTTCTTGACGACTTAGTGCATCAGCTACCACATTAGCCTTTCCCGGATGATAAAGAATTTCACAGTCGTAATCATTCACCAGCTCTAGCCATCTTCTTTGCCTCATATTTTTAATTCCCGCTGATCGAAAAGATGTTGAAGACTCTTATGATCAGTGAAAATTTGACATTTAGAACCATAAAGATAGTGTCTCCAAATCTTTAGCGCGAACACAACTGCTGCAAGTCCCATGTCGTGTTTAGGATACTGCCGTTCATGATCCTTTAGTTGACGAGAAGCATAAGCGATGACCTTCCCATGTTGCATTAGTACACAACCCAATCCCAGTTTGGAAGCATCACTGTAAACAACAAAGTCTTCGGAACCTTCAGGTAGTGACAAAATCGGCGCGCTGCAAAGTTTCTCTTTCAATATCCGGAATGCTTCATCATGTTCTGCTTTCCATTCAAACTTTAGATTCTTTCGGGTCAGCTTAGTCAAAGGCGTCGCGGTACGAGAGAAGTCTTTTATAAACTTTTGATAGTAGCCGGCTAAACCTAGAAAACTACGTACTTCGGTTGGCGTTCTCGGCGGTTCCCACTTTTCATTTGCTTCCACTTTCATCGGATCGACTTGAATGCCTTTCTCAGAAACTACATGCCCCAGAAACTGAACTTCTCATAGCCAGAATCCACATTTCGAAAATTTAGCATACAACTTTTCTTTCTTCAGCAATTCCAGAATCAAACGAAGATGTTGTACGTGCTCCTCTTTGGATCGGGAGTAGATAAGGATATCATCGATAAATACAATAACAAATTTATCGAGATATGGCTTACATACCCGATTCATTAGATCCATAAAAGCAGCTGGAGCGTTCGTCAGTCCAAATGGCATCACCAGGAATTCATAGTGACCGTACCTTGTGCGAAAAGCAGTTTTCAGAACGTCTTCTTCTTTAACCTTTAGCTGATGATAACCAGATCTTAGATCAATCTTGGAGAAATAGCAAGCTCCAACTAATTGGTCGAAGAGGTCATCAATTCTGGGAAGCGGATACTTGTTCTTGATCGTGCGCTTATTCAGTTCCTGGTAGTCGATACACATTCTCATCGAACCATCCTTCTTTTTTTACAAACAAAACTGGTGCACCCCACGACGAAGAACTGGGTCTGATGAAGCCCTTATCGGATAGGTCTTGCAGTTGTGTCATCATTTCTTTATGAATTTGGATCCTATTAAAACTTGGATCCTTAAACATTTTGAATCCCATAATATATTTCAAATCCTTCATATTTTCGGACATTTCATAACTTTTGGATCTTGATGCATTTCGAATTCTTTAACATTTCGGATCCTAGTGCATTTATGTTCCAAACACCCTAAAACTGTTCTTAAATGTTTATGCGATTTTATTTTGTAATGACTGAATCAAGTATTTGAGGCCAACAATATCCCTCCTAGAAATAGAAACACTCATAAATAAAAATGGTACTGAAGCTTATAAAAGTTAAAAACTTTGAACTCATAATTTAAATGATTCGTTTCTTTCTGATTTTCGTATTCGTTTTGGCAATACAAACAAGAAGCCAAAACGAATACGAAAATCAGAAAGAAACGAATCATTTAAATTATGAGTTCAAAGTTTTTAACTTTTATAAGCTTCAGTACCATTTTTATTTATGAGTGTTTCTATTTCTAGGAGGGATATTGTTGGCCTCAAATACTTGATTCAGTCATTACAAAATAAAATCGAATAAACATTTAAGAACAGTTTTAGGGTGTTTGGAACATAAATGCACTAGGATCCGAAATGTTAAAGAATTTGAAATGCATCAAGATCCAAAAGTTATGAAATGTCCGAAAATATGAAGGATTTGAAATATATTATGGGATTCAAAATGTTTAAGGATCCAAGTTTTAATAGGATCCAAGTTTTAATAGAAACATAAAACGTACAGGAACATACCTTTATATTACTTCCAAGTACACCAAATTGAATCCCTTAGTCACAAAACCTTCTTTCTTCTTCTTCTCTTCTCCAAACACACACACACACTCACTACACTGAAATTTCTGCTTTTGACAAAATATCTGAAGTCTTAGGATAATATCAAACCATATTTACCCTTTTAGACCCTGCACTATTCACTAATTACTAATACACCCCTAAACTCATAAACTCTCCTAAACTTACCCTAACATCAATTATAAAGTTAAATAAATTTAACGGAACGAGACTTTAACTAACGAACTTACCTGGGGTATTACAACAGTTTTTAGGGAGATGTGTTACAGAATTGACTTGGCCTCTATTTTGGTTCAAAACTAATTTGGTTAAGGCCACTAACTGCGCGTTCATGGTTTTGAGTGCTTCAGAATCGATGGTGTTGGTCTTTGGTATTATTGCTCTAGGATTGGACCACTCGGTATTGTTGTTGGACACTTTTTCTAGGATTTGATATCCTTCATTTCGAAATCTTACATTCCTCGTGGGAGGAAAGTATTTTTGCAAAAATTTATCAACAAGTTCTTGCCAAGTGGTTATCGAGTGAGGTGCATGTGAGTTCAGCCATGACTTTGCCTTATCCCTTAGCGAAAAAGGAAAAAACCTTAGTCTTAACGCTTCATCACTCACACCTTGTAATTGAAAGGAATCAGTCATTTCCAAAAAAGATTTTAAGTGCGAGTGTGGATCCTCAGATGGTGATCCTCCAAACTGACCCATGTCTTGGATCATTTGAAACATTACCGGTTTAAATTCAAAATGAGTTGCAACAATGTTGGGTCTTAAAATCCTGGAGCTTAAATCACCAACTCCGGAAGTAGTATAGTCCCGTATTTTTCGATCTTTGCTTTCGGCAATCGTCACTGTAGTCTCCACTATAGGTGGTGGTATTTTTGCCATGTTCACAGTGGGGATCACAGGGGGTTGTCGATTTGTATTTCTGTTTCTGCGTCTTCTTTGAAAAGTGTGCTATATTTCAGGATCGATTGGTAACAAAGGTCCGTGTTGTTGCCGTGGCATGCAACACGAACAGCTTAGAAAAACGAGTTACTCGGGCTCGAACAAAAACTAATGTATTGAGATTTATAATCATGCCAGTCCCCGGCAACGGCGCCAAAAACTTGGTACGAGCGAAATATGTGTTTTAATCGCAGTGGGTTGCAAACTGTCCACAGTGGGAAGTGCAAGTGTACACTGTCCACTATGATCGTCACAGCAAGTAATAGTTGGTAAAATACCAGAATCTAATCCACAGAGACTGGGCAATCAAGACAATATCGTTCTCATGAGCTCCTTTTACAGGTTTCAATAACAGAAGAAGCAATATCTTGGTTTGTTTGGTGAAATGCTACTTTTAACGATTTACTTAAGATTTAAAAAGAGGAATGTAGGTTAGATTTTCCCTAGATTTTATACTAAATACCTGATCCTAAAAAGTGATCCTTGTACTTGAGGTAGGCATTTTCGCTAGAAAAGCCCGGTTACAAAATACTCACACCTTTAAGCAAAAATCCCATACTCTTAGTACTTGTTGTTTTGTCAATGGTGATCTCAAAATGGACCTTTTCAGGCCACGATGGAATGTCTAGAGACAAATACTCTAAGTGTTTTAAATACACCAACTAGCTTGCCTACTACTCCAGTGGGTTGAGATTAGCTCATTGTGTCGACCTCACTTTCGTAAGTGTCATAAGAATTCTTTCGAATCCCCTAGCATCATTCAAGCTTGTGTCACTACGTTCTACTTATTTCTAAGTTAAGAACTAGACTTTAGATCCTTGCAAGTGATCGGCTTGTTCGCATCCTTGGGTAATAATCGAGAGTGAATGACCAAAACAATAAATATTCCAAATATGAAGATTACTCAAGCATTTTTAATAAAATCCAGGTACTTCTTTTTCCTACATCCCAAGGGATGTTTAGCCTAACATTTCTGAAGTAAAGAAAACAAAAGAGTAGAAGTTGCACATAATTAAACTGAAAGTGACTTGAATTGAACCCACAGTGGGGAACGAGAATTCGTCCCTGTCACTGTGTACTTCGAACTACAAATTATACTAAGAATGTAAAATACATAAATATAAAGTTAACTACTGCAGTAAATGAGAGAACTAAAGCTAATACTAATGTAGTAGTTGAGAGATTCTAAAAATTAAGCATGTAATAAATGGCACCCAACACCTCCTTTATATACTAGGAGAAAGGGTTGGGTATTACACAAAAATGGGTATGTCTAAAGGGTAAAGACTGCAGAATCATGATAGAAATCAGCTCCTTGAACAATCCTTTTATCCACCATGTTATAGCTCTTTTACCCAATGGACCCTTTCACCAAGTCAACTTCAAAGTACACTAGGTGTACTTGATGCCATCTAAAAGCAAGATGCCTTGTACTTCTCCAGTCCTTATCTCAGCCAAATAAACCTTCCATTCTCCAGAATAATTACATCCCAACTAGGAGTTTCTTTGTCTTTTGTCTTTTTGTTCAGCTCGATAGTGGGATCCGGAGTGGGGAACGCAAGTCCCTGCGGATAAAACGTGAAAAACACCCAAATTCCACCAAATAATTTATTAAAGACTATGGTTCACTCTTTTTGCTCTTTTTCGTGAAATGTACCAAGAATGGGGGTTTTGAGAAGTGAAATGGCTAAAATTGACGAAATAAAATAGAAAATAAAAGGAAATAATAACTCTAAAAATAGAGTTATCACCTGCAGGTGGGTTGGCAAAGTTGTCGAAACCTTGTAACCCTGAATGATATTCCATGTCGCCTTCGAGAGTGCCTTGGCGCATGGAGGTGCCTGCAGATCCTAAATTTGTTTCCATCATCGCATGTAGAGTATCAGCAACTGAATCATGAATGATGACGTTGGTACCTGAGAACAGTGGGAAAATTGGTGGAGTGTCCAAAGAAAGAGTGGGAGGAGTTAAGGATGAGAAGATTGGTTGGGTGCGGAGTTCAGCGTTGGATCCGCTGATAATCACTTCAGTCTGTAGAGAGGCTGAAGGAGGTGGGTTCAGTTCCAAGTTTATAACATCAGCGTTTAGAGACTGAAGTTGGTTTTGAAGGGGTGGCTTGAGCAGTTGTGGCAGAGTGTACCACTGAACTATCTATCGGCTCTTTAGAGAGAACCGTGGAGTCTTCAGCATGTGAATGCTTGGGGGGTTGCTCCTTGGTTTTCTTGATCTTTTGAGAATCAAGTTTGGTAGAAGAATGTTTCCTTTTTCGAGAAGGAGTAGAGGGTGCAGCCTGGGCATCAGCGGTGGGGATTTCCGCTGAAGTAGCTGCATAAGTAGAAGAAGGAGGATTGAGAAGAGGTAAGAGAGTAGAGAGACGTACCTCGTTTGGCAGAGACTTGAGGTCGAGCACCTTAGGGCCAACCTGAGAGAATCTCAGATTACCCTCTTTTGGGTATTTGTCCCCAAGTCCTTGAAGAAAGACGGCGCTGATGAATATGGGATATGGAACCCATGTTGGTCTATCAGCCATATCTACTCTGAGCGCAAGATCGTCATAGATGATCGAGGCCCAGTCAACATGGAGACCTTTCAGCAATGCATAGCCCATTGCTTGTTGAGGTTGAGCGGATTGATCAGAGGAGCCGGACTTCGCTGTCATGCAGCTTATCAAGTGGGCGAAGAGGAAGTTCATCTCACTGGGCATCTTTGACTTCTTGATCAGGGTCAGCTTCTTCTCAGGGAGTCCATCTCTCCCTATGTCCCATGTGTAACCCATTGCATCAAAGAAGGCAGTGATTGCTTCCCTATCAGCATGGTTTTTGTGGTTTGGCAGAGGGACAAAGCGTTTTTCTTTCGTAGCTGTGGGTAGGCTGAGTGCACGCTTGATAATGGCGGGGTTGATTTTGGTGGTGCCAAATTTGGTGTCACAGAGAATGACATCAAGTAGTTTCTTAGGGTCTTTGGGTGAAGGAACCTGAGCTCGTCTTGCAGTATACCAGAACTGAGATAGAAGGAATTTATGGGTGGGGGGTACGGTAGTGAGGGTTGTAGATAAGCAACAGGTTTTGAGAGAGTTTACAGCATCATCCAGATGCCTGACTTGCTTTTTCGGAGGAAAATCGAAAAGCGTATAGAGATTGTTGTTGTTGAAAGTGACTTTCTCAAGTGTGAATTTGACCGGAGAAGCCTTGATGAGATTCAGTTTCTCAGCAGCAGGAGATTTGTCAGCAGTAGGAGCAGCAGTAGAAGATGCCATTGTTGTTTATCATGTCAACCAAAGAACATAGATAAAGAATACAGTCTTAATGTGGTAAGATTTTCCAAAAAGATGTTTTAGGGTTTTGCACATTCCATTCAGACAAAAGATGTCTTAATGGAGAATTAGGGTTTTCTAGTTTTTGACAAAGAGAGACAAAAACCAGTGAAGTCTTATTTTCCAGTTTCCTCTTTCTTAAAAGATAAGGATTCTGGAAAAACATATGAGGTTTCAAGTTTAAAGATTTTTAGATGTAAACTTGAAGAACAACCATGAAGGTTGTGTTCATAAAACCATGAAAGAAATGATTTCATTTTTAAAAGTTCTTTTGTTTGATCTTGTAGAAACAATGAGAAGATCATAAACAAGTTAAAACAGGTAAATAATTAGAATATTAACCTTGTTGTCGAAGAAGAAGAAGAAGATGAACAGTTTCTGGAAACAAGAGTTCAAGATGCAACAGTAATTCTTTTCTTGTAGGAGAAGTTGTTCGCGTAAAGGAAAAATATAAACTCGAATGGGTTTATATAGTGGGAATAGAGAGAGAAAAACTTGAGCGGGAAAAGTTTTTCATCATGACACGGACACGTGTTTGCATTTGATTAGATGAGAAAACGAAACGTGCAAACGTGTGTCAGAAAAAGAACGTGCCAGGGTTTATCCGTTTGATTACATCACAAACGTCCTTTCATATATTAGGATGTCTCTGAGGTTTTTGAAAAACTCAGGGACATTTTGAAAACATGAAGCACTGAATAGAAATATCAGTGTTGGTTTTAGAAATTTCAAAGTATCGCTGATAAGGAAGAGATATTCAGCGATATAAATTGTTTTGAAATCTTGCATATTTGCGAACGTCAGCGAGTAAAGAAAGATCATACCTTAACATCAGCGAATCAAGTTTGTTCAGAGAGAAAATGATATAATGGGTTATATAAGTTGGTTTTATCCTTTTGCTGATCAAATGCGAACCGCTGAAGATTTTATTCTTCAAAGTTCAGCATTCCAAGCTCGCTGATGAGAAAGTTAAATCTTGTCTCATCAAGAGGTTTGGTGAAAAGATCAGCTAATTGAAAATCAGTTGGGATAAAGTGAAGTTCTATATCACCATTCATCACATGATCTCTGATAAAATGATACCTGATTTCGATATGTTTGGTCTTTGAGTGTAGCACTGGATTGTTGGCTATAGCGATGGCACTTGTGCTGTCGCAATAGATTGGAATTTTCGAGAGCTGAAGGTCATAGTCCAATAGTTGATTTATCATCCACAAGACCTGAGAACAACAGCTTCCAGCAGCTACGTACTCAGCCTCAGCGGTTGAGGTGGACACTGAGTTTTGCTTCTTGGTTGTCCAACTCACCAGCTTTCCACCCAGGAGCTGACAGCCTCCTGTGGTGCTTTTCCTATCCATCTTGCAACTTGCAAAATCACGATCTGAATACGCGATTAGATCAAACCCTGAGTCTTTGGGATACCAAAGACCTAAGTTAGGAGTACCCTTAAGGTAACGAAAGATTCGCTTTACAGCGATCATATGAGATTCCTTAGGTTCAGCTTGATATCGTGCACACAAACAGGTTGCGTACATAATATCAGGTCGGCTAGCTATAAGATACAGAAGAGAGCTGGTCATCCCACGGTACGTCGTGACATTAACAGGTATTCCCGAGGGATCCTTGTTTAGTGTCAGTGGTGGTGCCATAGGGGTTTTCATAGCTGAACTCTGAGTTAAATCAAATTTCTTCAGCATATCTTTAACATACTTTCCCTGATTAATGAAAGTTCCTTTTTCATTTTGTTTTATCTGAAGACCAAGGAAATATGTTAGCTCATCCATCATACTCATTTTATACTCTGCTTTCATCCTTTCAGAGAAACGAGTACAAAGGTCAGGGTTAGTAGAGCCAAATATAATGTCATCAACATATATCTGAACAAGAATGATACGACGTTTTACTTTCCTGAAAAATAGAGTTTTGTCGATTTTACCACGCTCAAATTTTTTAATATGGAGATAAGTAGAGAGAGTGTAATATCATGCACGAGGAGCTTGCTTTAAGCCATAAAGTGCCTTATCCAGTTTATAAACATAACCTGGATGCTTATGATCTGAGAATCCTGGAGGTTGTTCCACGTAGACTTCTTCATTCAGCTTTCCGTTGAGGAACGCTGACTTAACATCCATTTGATAAACTTTGAAGTCTTTGTGTACAGCGTAAGCTAAGAATAGACGAATGGCTTCTAGTCATGCCACTGGATCAAAGGTTTTGTCGTAAGCTAAGAATAGACGAATGGCTTTTATGCCTTCCTCTTGTCTGTATCCCTGAGCAACGACTCGAGCCTTGTTGCGGGTTACAGTTCCATGTTCATCCAACTTGTTTCGATAGACCCATTTAGTGCCTATCACTGACTTGTCAGATGGACGAGGAACAAGCTTCCAAACTTTGTTTCTTTCAAATTCAGTCAGCTCTTCTTGCATAGCGCTGACCCAGTTTGGATCTTGGAGGGCATCATCTGTTTTCTTTGGTTCAATCAGAGAAATAAAGTTAACAAATAAGAAAATATTACCTGCACTTCGTCGAGTCTGAACACCAGCGTTTGAATCACCAAGAATTTGATCAATAGGGTGATTTATTGTCCATCACTGAGCCGGAGCATGAGTCGCTGACTCTATCTGAACTTGAGGGGCTGAAGATGAGGCCTCAGCAACTTCTGGTATATCAGCCAATAGAGGACGAGGTTCAGATACTATTTATTTCACTGATTGCTGAGAAGTAGATGGAATGTCTGAGACATTTGGTTCAGAAGCAGTCATAGTGTTTAGAGGAACAGCTGAGACCCATGATGTTTCAGCTTTACTATTCTGCATGTTTGGGATGATAGTAGGACCATCATCTTCAACGGGATGAGTATGAGGAGTGGGAATGTCTTCTGAATCATCAAGATGAGAAAACATCCATTGATTCAGTTCTTCAGCATCAGCAGAAGGTTTAGAATTCGCTGAACGAGATTCGTCAAAGGTGACGTGAATCGTTTCTTCTACAGTCTGTCTTCTACGATTGAAGACTCTTAAGGCTTTGGAGATTGAAGAATATCCAAGAAATATTCCATCATCAGCCTTAGGATCAAACTTTCCAAGGGCATCTCTGTTGTTCAGTATGAAACACTGACATCCAAAGATGTGAAGAAATCTAATTGAAGGCTTTCTCCCATGAAAAAGTTCATAGGCTGTCTTTTTGAATCTTTTGACGATCAGCGACCTGTTTTGCGTAAAACAAGCAGTGTTGACAGCTTCTGCCCAAAACTGAGTAGGCAGGTGAGAATCGCTGAGCATTGAATGTGCAGCTTCAATGATAGTTATGTTTCTTCTTTCAGCGACTCCATTTTGCTGTAGTGTTCTCACTGAAGAGAAGTTGTGAGAAATACCCTTACTGAGCGAACGATCATATTGTTTAGGACTTCTATTTTCCTGACAAAGGTGATGAGTTCTATTTGGCGTATGAGTGTTGAGGTAGACCATTAACTAACTCTTTAGAAGATAGAGTATTCAGTGTCTTGAAGTTTAGATGAGAGAGCCTCTTATGCCATAGCCAGTTGACATCAGATAAGGCTTTTGAGAAGAAACAGGAGTTCTCAGTGGTTGTTGAGTCCATGTTTATTACATAAACATTTTCCAAACGATAACCGCTGAGAGAGATCTTCTCCTTTTTGTCAGCGATAAAGCAGGATTCCTTAGTAAAGATTACTTTGTTATCCATGTCGCAAAGCTGACTGATGCTTAGAAGATTATGCTTCAGCCCTTCAACATATGCGACTCTTCTGAAGGTTGTTGTACCATTAGAGAGTACACCAAACCCTCGGGTATGTCCTTTTCCGTTTCCACCGAAAGTCACAGAGGGACCCTTCTTTTTCTTATACTCAGTGAGCAGGTTCTTCTTACCAGTCATATGTCTAGAGCATCCGCTATCGAGATACCAGATACCCTTCTTAACCTGCAAACAAAGGAAGATTAGTTTGACTTGGGCACCCATTTCATCATGTGTACACACTTGTCAGTGGAGGTAGATGGAATGGAAGGTTCAGCAGTCTTCGCAGCATTTGAAGATTCAGCTTTATCAGTCTTCACTTTGGTTAATTTCTTAACCTCAGCGGTCTTCTTTGCCTTGGGGGCAATAGTCTTCACCTTAGCTATCTTTTCAGCTTTGGTGGCTGTAGGGCACTTACTAGCAATATGATTTGTAAGTCCACAGTGATAACATTTCCTATAACTAAAAGTAGTCTTAGGACGATTTTCATGCTTAGCCGTTAGTTTTAAATGAGCAGGGCTAGCACACAATACACCTTTGGCATTGGAAATGAGAGGAACTTTCAGTTCTTCAGATTTCTTACCAGTTATATTTACTTTAAGTCTAGGAGTAGATCGCTGAATAAATCCAGAGATCTTATTCTTAGAAGTAGAGGGATAAGTCACTGAAGCTTTAGAAGCATTCAGCTTAGGTACAAAGGTACCCTTCTGAGGTTTTTGGTTAAAAGCAATTCCTTAACCTTTGTCTTTAGAGACTGAGGTAGGTTTTGGATAAACAATTTTCTCTTTACCTTTAGAAGTTAGGGTAGGGATTTCCTCAGGGATGGGAGGTTTTGAAGAGGAACACTGAGAAGAGAAAGTGTCAGGGATAGAGGATACGAACATTCCAAACTTAAGCATGGAACGGTCAGTGGTTGGTTCTAGAGTTTCATCTTTGTAACCAAGACCACGTTTATCACTCAGGGGAATCTGAGACTTAATTATCTCAGTAATCGTTGTTGCGGATTTATACCATCCATCAACAGTAGCTTTTTTAGCTTTTAATGCAGCGATAGCTTCTTCGCGCTCGCTTTTGACTAGCTGATTTATATGAACTTGATCTTTAAAATCTTCTTCAATTTTAGAAAGCTTTTCTATTTGAAGGTGACAGTTTTTAAGCTGTTCAGCAAGATCAAGGTTTTGATTTTCAATAACAGTTTGCCATTCATGGCTTCATATAAACTTCTGGTCAGCAGATCGATTTTTCGAAGACTATCAGCTTCGTCAATATTTAAAATATTGGTAAAGAAGGAAGGTGATACCTGAGTAGCAGAGGCTGAAGTAGAGGGAATGTCAGACTTTTCTTCCTCATCTTCAAGTTTGGCCATGAGACAGAGATTGGCTTCATTATCATCTTCAGAGTCAGATGATTCTGCTTCGTCAGAGGCAGCCCAATCATAGTCAGCCATCAGGCCTTTGCCTTTCTTCTTAAAGGTTTTCAGCTTTGAATACCTTTCTTTCAGCTTTTTGTATTTTTCATCTCTAGTCCTGGGAGTAAAGTTTTTCTTGGGAAAAGCTGAGGATCTAGAGACTTTCTTTGACCTGCACTCGCTAGCAAAATGTCCTATCTTTTCACAGTTATAGCAAGTAGAAGTAGCCTTATCAACAAAAGTTGATGATCTTGGCTTGTCAGTTATAGAAAGAGGTTTGTTCTTTCTAAAAAAATTCTTATTGGCGAATCTCCTGAATTTATTAGAAAGGAGAGCCATAAATTCATCAAGATCTGAAGAGTCGGGATCTGATGAGCATTCAGAGTTAGTCTCCAATTCAGTGATAGTGATAGTAGATCGCTGAGTGGTAGGTGACTCTGAGATTAAAGCAACAGGGGTGCTTTTGGAATCTTTTACAAGATTCTTCTTAAGATGACTCGATTGCTCATAATTAAGCATCGTGCCATATAAGGTAGAAAGAGTCATGGATTTTAGATCCTTTGACAGCTTGAGACACATTGAATAATTGTCCCAGCTTTCAGGTAAACATTCTAAGAACTTTGTCAGTACTTCAAAGTTAGAATATTCCTTACCAACTGTTTTTAGATCTATTATTAAGCAGTTAAAACGTTGGTGTACTTCAGAGAGAGATTCATTCTTACCACAAATGAAGCTTTCGTACTGTCTTACCAGATTGATCTTACGTGAGTCCTGGACTTCCGACGTACCTTCATACTGAACACAGATTGTATCCCACATGGCTTTGGAGGTTTTCAGGTTCATGACAGAATGGTAGACTTCGTCAGGAAGAGCCATGGAAAGAATGGATATGGCTTTAGTGTCGATAGCCACTTTCTTCTTATCTTCATCAGTCCACATATGAATTTCCTTGGGAACCAACCTTTCTGGAATAGCAGCTCTATTCTCGGCGGCTGGAACTTCAGGATCAATTCTAACAGGAATATATGGGCCGTTTTCAAGATAATAAGGCATAGTTGGGTATACACCTTCTAAGAAAAGAATCATCCTATTTTTCCACAAATTAAAGTTATCTCTGGAGAATCTAGGGGGTTTTGCAAGAGAACCGTTGTCAATATAGTTAGTGTTTGTGTTGGTAGCCATTTTAAGAAATAGCAAGGAAGAAGAGATTAGTATAGATAAGATCTTGTTTATGAGATTAAACAAATCTGCTCTGATACCACTTGTTGGTCCCGAAGGGTTATACAAGTTTGTAGAAGGGGGGGATGAATACAAACACACGATTTTACTTTTCTAAATTGTTTATTGATAAATCTTAAAACAATTTACAACTTGTTGCGGAACAAGATTAAGGATAACCCTAATCTAAACAAGTTAAGAACACTAAGTTTCTTGCACTAGAAATAAGATAGAAAGGAGATAAGAATATTATGAATAATATTCTAACACTAAGAGAGAAAGAAGAAGATGTCCGAGCTCTTCAATTCTGAAGTAGGATTCTTCTTTATATATTGCATGCATTTAATGCATGGCAGTGTTACTTTACACGTGGCAGCAACTGAGTGGTTGCATGTTTTGACCTTTGTAGACAACCTTAGTAGCCGCATGGTGCACAGTGTAGAATCAGAGTTTGTTGTACGATTCTAGACAGAAGGGAGGTCCGTTCTGACATTTCGTACAGAGACGTGCAAGGGGATAGACAAAAGTAACTTGTAGAGTAGACCTCATGATCAGCGTTCGTTGAACAGTTCTTTATCAGCGAATGATAAAGCTCGGCGATTGCTGTAGTCTTCTACTCGATACTTCACGTTGAGTGGACAGGTCTTGCTTCGCTGTTATCCGCATTAGTTCATTAGTAGACTTGTCGCTAGTTCTTGGGCTTGATCTTCGACCTCAGCGTAGAACCTTTGTTGACGTGAAACTTGTCTTCAGGGATCATAAGTAAACAACTAAACTATCAGTGATCATCACAGAGACTGAACAGGCTCAGAGCTACTGGATGAACAGTGTTCGCTGAATGTCTAATCTAAAGAACGAGAATTCCTATCTGCGGTACTGTAAAGTCCTAGTACTTATCAGCGATAGTGAAACTCTAATACATATTGTTTACTTACAATTTTCACTAGGTGTTTAAGAGAGAGTCATTATCAAATCACTGAGGGTTTGGATCAACAAAAGACCGCAAAACCCTCCTGGATTTCAACAACATCACAGTGGGCAGCACCCACAGAACTTTCACCAAGGACAATCCTCACAACAGTTTCAACCACGAGGAACTCAATCCGCTGAGACTCAACCATCACTTGAATTAATTCTCAAAGGTTTCATGAATCAAACTCAAGCAGCCATTAGGAACATAGAGACCCAAGTAGGACAACTAGCTGTCGAAGTCAAGAATAGACCACCAGGGACGTTACCTAGTGACACCGAACACGCTAGGGTGATAGGAAAAGGATCTGAACAAGTCAAGTCCATAACACTTAGGAGTGGAAAGGATCTGAAAGATATCATTTTTGAATCTGATGATCCGCCTCAAATACCCACTGTCCCTAAAACCACAATGGCCACTCCTCAAGTCACTGTCATTCCCACAGTGAGGACCGATGTCCCTGAGCTTCCCACTTTTGGACCTATACCAAAACCTACTGTTCCAAAGCCAACACCACAACAAACTCAAATTGACCCACGAAATGTACCTTTTCTTGAAAGAATGAAGACTAAAAATGTCGATGTTCAATTTAAAAAATTCTTAGACATTTTTAAACAACTTCACATTAACATACCCTTGGTAGAGGCTCTCGAGCAAATGCCAATCTATGTTAAATTTTTAAAGGATATTTTGAACAAAAAGAGAAAGTTGGGTGAGTTTGAGACTGTGCCTTTGACCAAGGAATGTAGTGCCCTCCTTACTAGCAAGATTCTGCCTAAGTTGAAAGACCCGGGTTGTTTCACCATTCCATGCACAATAGGAGGACAAGAAGTAGGTCAAGCACTTTGTGATTCGGGAGCTAGTATCAACTTGATGCCATTGTCCATTTTCAATAAGTTAGGTATTGGAGAGGCTAGACCCACAAACGTGACATTACAACTAGTCGATCGGTCCATTACCTACCCAAAGGGAAAAATAGAAGATGTCTTGGTCCAAGTGGATAAATTTATCTTCCCCGCCGATTTTCTAGTTCTAGATTATGAGGCCGATAAAGATATCCCAATCATCTTAGGGCATCCGTTTCTTGCAACCGGACGTACTTTGATCGATGTGCACAAAGGGGAACTCACTATGAGAGTCAATGACCAAGAGGTAACTTTCAATGTTTTCAAATCCCTTAAGTACATAGAAACCGAAGACTGTTTTGCTTTGAGTTCGATTAGTGGAACCCACAGTTTTGATTCAGTGACCACAGTGGGGAGTGAGAGTGAGCACTCCGACTCTGAGAATGATGACACTTTTGAGGATGAGTTTAACGCAATAGTGGCAGCCTCTAAACCTCTGGACTTTAAGGACAGAGATGTTCAACCCCCTTCAATAAAACAACCTCCCGAGTTAGAGCTAAAACCATTGTCGTCCCACTTGAAATATGCTTATCTCGCTAAGGATAATAAACTTCCCGTTATTATCTCTTCCAAACTTAGTGAAAAACAAGAACAACTTTTAATTGATTTGTTGATGAAGCATAAGAAGGCAATTGGTTGGACCATAGCAGACATTCGAGGTATTAGCCCCTCCCTATGTCAACTTAAGATTAACTTGGAAAGTGACCACCCTGGAAAAGTCCAACCTCAAAGAAGGTTGAACCCCATCATGAAGGAGGTAGTTAAGAAAGAAGTTTTGAAGTGGTTAGACACCGGTATTATCTACCCAATAGCTAGTAGTAGTTGGGTGAGCCCCGTCCAATGTGTCCCTAAAAAGGGAGGGACGACCGTAGTGAAGAACGAAAAGAACGAGCTCATTCCTACTAGGACTGTCACGGGGTGGAGAATATGCATGGACTATAGACAACTCAATCTAGCGACTAAGAAAGACCATTTTCCCTTACCTTTCATCGACCAAATGCTTGATAGGTTAGCGGGAAAAGAATTCTATTGTTTTCTAGATGGATACTCCGGATACAACCAAATCCATATCGCACCCGAGGACCAAGAAAAGACCACCTTTACTTGTCCCTACGGTACTTTTGCATTTCGGAGGATGCCATTTGGATTATGTAATGCCCCAGCCACTTTCCAACGTTGTATGATGGCCATTTTCATCGACATGATAGAAGACACCATAGACGTTTTTATGGATAACTTTTCTGTGATAGGGACATCGTTTGACAACTGCCTGGGAAATTTAGAGAAAAGCCTAGTGAGATGCGAGACCCATGACCTTATTTTGAATTGGGAAAAATGCCATTTTATGGTAGAAAAGGGTATTGTCCTAGGTCATCTAGTGTCAAAAAGAGGGTTGGAAGTTGACAAAGCCAAGCTTGAGGTAGTGGCACAACTTCCCGAACCCACAACGGTGAAAGGTATTCGAAGTTTCTTGGGTCATGCGGGTTTTATAGGAGGTTCATCAAAGATTTTTCAAAAATAACAAAACCCCTATGTAACCTATTGCAACATGAAAAAGAATTTATTTTTACCCAAGAATGCCGATATGTTTTTGAAACAATCAAGGAAGCCTTAGTTACTGCAGCCATAGTGACCACTCCTGACTGGTCACTCCCATTCGAAGTGATGTGTGACGCCAGCGAGTGGGCTGTGGGGGCTGTTCTCGGACAAAGAAAGAACAAAGTTTTTCACCCCATTTATTATGCAAGTAAAACACTGATTGAGGCTCAAATTAATTATACTGTCACTGAAAAAGAAATACTTGCGGTGGTGTTTGCTTTTGATCGTTTCAGGTCGTACTTGATAGGGACGAAGGTCATCATACACACTGATCACGCAGCGATAAAATATTTAATCAACAAGGCTGATTCCAAGCCACGACTGATTAGATGGGTGTTATTGCTGCAAGAATTCGACCTTGAGATCATTGATAGAAAAGGAACAAGCAATCAGGTAGCTGACCATTTGTCCAGGCTCGAGAAGATAGTGACCACTGCAGATCCCACTCCGGTCAAAGAGAATTTTCCCGATGAACAATTGTTATCAGCCCAACATCACGAAAATAATGTTCCTTGGTATGCTGACATTGCAAACTTTTTAGCAAGTGGACTTAAGCCCCACGGGATGAGTGGACAACCATTTAAAAAGTTTTTACATGATACACGATAATATGTTTGGGACGACCCTTTCTTATATAAGATAGGGACGGACCAAATACTGAGGCGTTGTGTCCACGGGAGTGAGCAACATCAAATACTCCATGGTTGTCACACATCCCACTACGGTGGACACTTTGGTGGAAACCGCACTGCTGCAAAAATCTTGCAAAGTGGGTTCTTTTGGCCCAATGTGTTTAAAGACTCTTACAAATTTGTGAAAAGTTGTGAGCAATGTCAACGCACCGGGAACATTTCGCAAAGAAATGAGATGCCTCTTAATAACATCCTAGAGGTAGAACTTTTTGATGTTTGGGGGATTGATTTCATGGGACCCTTTCCAAATTCAAACAATAATTTTTATATCTTGGTTGCGGTAGACTATGTTTCGAAATGGGTGGAAGCTGTTACATGTCACTCTAATGATGCCAACACCGTGGTGAAATTTTTACATAAAAATATTTTCACTAGATTTGGAACACCACAGGCATTGATTAGTGACGAAGGCACCCATTTCGTAAACAAAGTCATGAGCTCGGTCCTTGCTAAATATGATATACATCATAGAGTGGCCACCGCAAACCAACGGTTTAGCCGAACTTTCAAATCGTGAGATCAAAGGTATTTTGGAGAAAGTCGTCAAACCACATCGCAAAGATTGGTCAACCAAACTCGATGATGCTCTTTGGGCCTATCGAACGGTCTACAAAACTCCCTTGGGAATGTCTCCATTTAAATTAGTTTTTGGCAAAACTTGCCATTACCGATTGAATTGGAGCACAAGGCATTTTGGGCCCTTAAAGTGCTTAACATGAGTGAGGATGCTGCGGGAATTAAGAATTGTTTGCAAATGCATGAACTAGAGGAGTTGCGATATCACTCCTATGAAAACGCAAAGTTGTACAAAGAAAAGACCAAGATGTGGCATGATCGAAGAATCAACCATAGGGAGTTCTTTGAAGGCCAACAGGTACTATTGTTCAATTCCCGTCTTAAACTCTTTCCAGGTAAGCTAAAACCATGATGGACGGGACCATACACCATTGTCAAGGTAAGTCCCTTTGGAACAGTGGAGTTGAAGTCCCCACAGTCTGGTCAAACATTTAAAGTCAATGGGCAGAGAGTAAAGCATTTTCTGAGCGAGAGTGCTCACATTCCATCCCACTCTCCACCCCACTATGGTTAAGTAACATCGGGACCACTTGTAAATATTTTATTTCAGTTATTTGCTGCTTTTTTTATTATTTTTGGTATTTTTAATTCTGCATGGTAGTTTATTTTGCATGTGTGTAGGAGAGATTGCAAATTTTTGAAGGAAGTCAAGAAAATGCTTCGCAGTGACTTGGTGTAAGTCACTGCGCTTCCCACTACCGAACTAACGAGAAGATGGGGCGGAGGCTGAGGAAGAGAACGAAGTAGGCCACCATTGCAAGCCGCCTCTCAGGAAGTTGGGGCTAATGTGGCAAGAATATGCCAACCACCCGTCGAGCTAAGAGTGTGGGAGCGCCTGAAGTGCGTGAACCTTTGCACCAAGAAAGTACCGCTTTGGTAGGCAGAGGAAGCCAGTCAGACAGCCTGGGGGGAGACCGAAACCAAGCTTTTATGACTGAGGAGAAGTTTACGGCTGGGATGGGTAAATTACTGGAGACCTTACAAGCATTGTTGGAAAATCAGATCAAGACTACGTCTGAGGGACGAACTAGAAGTGGGAACGAGACAAGGACTGAGGCGTCTAGCCTACCTCCGACTGTGGTGGGAGATCATTCTTTATCAACTCCAGTTGTGGCTAATGAATCGAAGACAGCGAAGGGATGTACCTTTAAGACGTTTGCATCGTGTAAGCCTCCGACTTTCAGCGGAGAGCCCAACGCAGTTTTTGCCCTGAGATGGATACGGGAGATGGAGTTAGCTTTCGACACGAGCAAGTGTGCCGAGGAAGACAAGGTGTTGTTTGCCATGTCTATGCTGAAGGCAGATGCCATTTTCTGGTGGGATATCGATACGGGAGGAAAGGGTTCTGAAATCGCAAAGACAACTACCTGGGAACTGTTCACAAAGAGATTCAAAGTTCTGTCCAGTGGCGGCCGTTAAGAAGCTCGAGGAGGAATTTCTGGGATTAGAGCAGGGGACGATGTCAGTCCAAGAGTATACGTTGAAGTTCATTGAGAAAGCCCGGTTTGCTGAACTGTATGTGCCTACTAAGGAGAGGCGTATAGAGAGACACATATAAGGGCTGAACACCAGCGTGAGGGAATTAGTGCAGGTGAAAGGTCCAATTACTTTTCAGGCTGCGGTAGATACTGCAGAGCTCACAGAAAAAGAAAAGAATAGACAGATGACAGAGAGAGTTGGAGACAAGCGGAAATGGGAAGGACCAAATCGCGATGTTAAGAGGCCGAGTGCGCCTAAGCCCGAGCTAAGGACGGGATTCAGATCAGGAGAGAAACCTTATAGCAAGTGTAATCGGATGCATAAGGGGGAGTGTTTGGCGGATAAGGAAGGATGTTACAAGTGTGGGAAAATAGGGCACATGGCTCAAGACTGCCGCAGTTCGAGGTCATGTTATCAGTGTGGTTCGCCAGATCATGTCAAGATGGATTGTCCACAGTTGAAGAGGGGGTATGCTGGGGGTTATGGCGGAAATAGTGGAGGAAGAGACAGAGATAGAAAGGGGGAGCCGACTCGCGCGAAGGTGAGGGCTTTCCATATGTCGGCAGAAGAGGCGGTGAATACGCCTGATGTGGTGACAGGTACTTTCCCTATTGACTCGACTTTTGCAAAAGTATTGTTTGATTCGGGCGCCAATCGTTCGTTTATGTCACCTGATTTTATTCAAAAATTGCAAGTGAAACCTAAGAGGTTGAACTTTGGTTTTGAGGTAGAAGTAGCAGATGATAGTCGAGTCTGGGTGAAAGAGGTCTATGAGGTGTGTAGCATTGATGTTGATGGGCACTTGTTTCCTTTGCGTTTGTACCCTATGGGAATGGGAGAGTTTGATGTGGTTCTAGGGATGGATTGGTTAGCGGAAAATGACGCTAACATAGTGTGTAATAAGAAGTTGATTTGTGTCGCCTTGCGTGATAAGAAGGAAGTAGTAATCTATTGGGATCGTCGGGATAGGAAGTCGTGTTTGATATCTATGGTGAAAGCTAGACGATATTTGGGGAAGGGATGTCTGGGGTATTTAGCTTATGTGCTAGATGCTAAGAAAGAGAAGAAAGAAGTAGGGGATGTGCCTATAGTCAATGAGTACCCGAAAGTGTTTCCGGATGAGTTGACAAGTCTGCCCCAAGATCATCAAGTAGAGTTCGGAATAGATTTGATGCCTGGGGTGGCACCGATTGCGCGTGCGCCCTGTCGTCTGGCACCAGCAGAAATGAAGGAGATGATGACGCAGCTGCAAGAGCTACTTGACAAAGGTTTCATTCGTCCGAGCTCATCGCCTTGGGGAGCGTCGGTACTTTTTGTGAAGAAGAAGGATGGATCTATACGGATATGCATAGATTACCGTGAGCTCAACAAGGTAACAGTGAAGAACAAGTACCCGCTTTTGAGGATTGATGACCTCTTCAACCAGTTGCAAGGTGCGAGCTACTTCTCGAAGATAGATTTGAGGTCAGGGTACCATCATCTAAAAGTGAGAGAGGAAGACGTGATAGGCGGGTATCACCCCCCCCCCCCCCCCCCTAAATCTAACCACAAGTGTACGGTGTCGAAATCAAGTAATACGTACGGAAGTACGAGTATCGAATCCACAGGAACTAGGAACTAAGTATCACAATTACTATAAACTCTATTAACTGAACTATCGAAATTGGAGTGGTTGGTTTATAAACTAATTAATGGCAAACTAAATAAATAAGACACGGAACAATAAACAACTTAAGAACTTCTGATAGAGAAAACAGTTCAGGGTTGGAAATCCTAAAACCTTCGTATACAAACACTTGACTCGCAACAATTACCAGTTATTCCGTATAATGAATACCCAATCTTATAAAAATCACCGTTGTTCTCTTTCAAGCAACAACGGGTTTCATCTTGAAAAGCACAAGTTTTATCTCTCGATCTCACCTATGGAATTCAAAACACATTAATCTCAAGATTTTAACGGGACTAAGGCTTACTCGGAATATCTCTATCCCCTTTCTCACCTTACGCGTGCAATTTCTTAGTTCTAGATTAACAATTAATTCTCTCGAACTTAATTGTTCATAACAAAACAAATGTAAATTGGCCAAATTCACAAAAGCATTAAAAACGAAATCACATGCTTCATTAAAATAGGAAAAACTGATAAGAGTCGCTAATCACATGTTTGTAAACTTAAATCAAATTCATTCCAACCCCCAACATCTAGAATTTAGTTCATGTCGGTGGTGGATTCAAACACAAGAAAAAGAGATGAAAACGTGTATGTAAACATGGTAATGATAACGTGATAGATATGATGATGAACTCCCTTCTCTCGTGCTCGTCTCTACTTCGCGTGTTGAACGTGGCTCCAATCGATCCTCTATCGTGGCTCCAAAAGCTCCGAAAAAGCTCTCAAAATTCCCCCAAGTCGTCTGTCGTTCGTCGTGTGAGAGCTGTGTCGAGAATGACCTAATTTCCGGAAAAACGCCAAAGTATAGAATCTGGAACAGAGGGTTACACGGCTTGTCCCGCGGTTTGCAAACCGCGTGGAAAGCCACGCGTGTTCTTTTTGGCCTCCGGGTCAGCTTCGGGTCATGGTTCGGGCACGGGTCTTGGGCTTGGATCTCGGGCTTCCGTTGGGCTTCGTTTTGGCTCTCTTTTGGGCTCTTTTTAGCTTCTTTTCTCGATGATCACTGCCTTTTATATAACCTGCACATTTCACTCGATAAACCGTAAAATTCTGCTTCTTTGCTTAAATACAAGCCAATCTCATTGGTTTTAGGACCGAAAATAACGCCAAAAAGTGGAGTTATCAACAACCCCAAACCGAGCGTTGCTTGTCCCTAAGCAAATTAGCGATAAAAATAGAATAAAAGCACACTTTAGTAAAATATAATAACTGCACAACTCCCAATTGGTACCACGTGATGCACTGGTGATTTCCCATACCCGTGAATGCTTATCTCACTCTCGCCTCATCCTTATTCTGTTTGATCTATGACCTTCCATTGTAAGTTAAATTCGTGACTGCTCCGATTACACTAAGGTTGTTCTAGGTCCAGACATACTAGGGAAAACATTTCGCCTCGACCCTACCTCACGGGATACTCTCATTTCGCTCGAACCTAGGTTGTCGCACATGTTGTCATGTATAGGAAGTTATGTAAAAGAATACTCGAAAATCACATGACAACTCTATTGAAAGACGCACAAATGTCTAAAAATTGATCTCAGAAAGGAATCAAGTAGCAAGACAGGGAATATCAGTAAAGGTGGTCGCATACCGTAATCACGTTTTCCATAAGATCGTCCAGGTTTTTACACGGGTTGTAACGGGGCTAAGGTTATGGCTAAGAAGTGAAGGGGAAAAACGGTTCAACGATCCTTGGTGTTTCAAACTTTAGCAATTCTGAACTTTATAGCTTCAATTCCTATCATGTGGCCCTCTTTGTCACTGTTGGAGTCGCTTTGACTCTCTTATTTAGCTGCTATAAATACTATTTAACTAACTATTTTTTTTTTAACTTGGGACTTCATTGGTCCTCTTTATTCGATTGGGGCTGCATTGGCCCTCTTTTCTATTTATTTTCATGACTGGCATGATTTCCTTCTTTTCCGCTCTATCTTTTCTATTCATTACCGCCTCTGTTTGACAAACTTTCGGATAGGGTTGGCTAAGGCTTTCGGCTCGGGTTTAAAGGTGGGTCTGAAATGAAAAAGGTGAGTGTTTGGCTACAAAGGGGTTATGGATACACACAATATGGGTCAAAATGTATGATAGCTAAACACAGGTTAAACATACACACAATGCCTGGAATCATCTCTTAAGGTCCACACGAAATGGTCTACTACACCCTTACCTAATATCCCGATGGTCGTCTTTGCTACTCAATGCAATAATATAGCGAGATCATTCTATATTCACGACAAGGAACTCGAAAAAGTGTATACGATTTTCGTGTATGAATCCCTCGAAATGAAAGACGTCTTTTAGGCTCAAAACTCGCTATTGGGTGGTCTCCACTAATGTCCCTAGTCTTGTCCTTTCCCGGTCCTTCCCTAATGGCCACGTCACTATCACGAGATTCTCCCCACAATAGTCGGTCTCAATCATTCAAAACAAAAAAAATTAGCTATTGTGATCTAAGCATGCAGAGGTGCGGGAAATCTACGTGCATAATGTGGGCCCGATTGGGCAACCCCAAACCTTACCCACACATTGTCCCCGATGTGCAAGTGTCGGCGTAGGCGATACTTAAATCAAGTATCGTTGTGCAGTTATTACAGGTATTAGACAGGCAAGACATAGTATAACATGAAGCAACAAAGAGCTATTCTAGCATTTTCAAAAACATGGCCACCCCAAACCTAGGCCGTGGCCTAGGTTTATCAACAAAGCCAACCCCAAACCTCGGTGAAACCGAGGTTTGCACAGGGATAAAAGTGAGTGTGTCGATGTTTAAAAAGTGAGGCACCCCAAACCTAAGTGAAACTTAGGTTTGTTGCATCTCGTTTAGCTAATGGAACCAAAACATCATACACACCCGTTACATACAAAGTTGAGAACATACCTGTTTGCCCGGACGGAGAAAATCCTCTTGGAAGATAGGAACGCCCAGTTGGAAGACATCGGAGAAGACGGAGAATACAGGATGCAAAAGCAAAAGAAAACAAAGCAGAAAGCGGAAGAAAACAAAGAAACGACACACACCAAACAAGAAACGAAAAACCAAACAGGGGACCCCGCGACTTTCCACGCGGCTTGCAAGTCGCGGGACAGATCGCGTATGTCTCTGTTCGATATTTTTTTTAAACACTCAAAAATGCAAATGATAAAGGAAAATGCAAACCTTGGTGGGTTGCCTCCCACCCAGCGCCGTAGTTAAAGTCGTGGCACGACTGTGTGGCTCTCAACTTGGTTCGGTATTCGCGGAATCGAATCGCCCACACTTGCGATTTTCCGCGGATTCTTCTTCATCTGGCTTTCCATGATCAGCTTCGTCTCTAAGCTTTCCACTCTCGAACATCTTAAACATTACCTTCTCGCATCCAACTCTCAAGGTCATCTCTCCTTCCTCCATATCTATCAGTGCTCTACTCGTGGCCAGGAATGATCTTCCCAGAATCAGCGGGACTTCTATGTCTTCATCGACGTCTAACACCACGAAGTCCACCGGGAAGTAGAACTTGCAGACCTTGATTAGTACATCCTCTACCACTCCATACGGGTACACGATCGATCGATCCGCAAGTTTAAGCGTCATATATGTCGGCTTCACCTCTCCCAATCCGAGTTTCCTGAAAACAGATAAAGGCATTAAATTAATACTAGCTCCTAAATCACATAATACCTTATCGAAATTAAGCTCCCCAATTTGAATAGGGATCGAAAAACTCCCTGGATCTTTGAGCTTCGGGGGAAGCTTGTTCTGAATAATTGCGCTGCACTCCTCAGTAAGTGCAACGGTAGACTGGTGGTCAATTGCCCTCTTCTTGGATAGGATCTCTTTCATGAACTTGAGGTATGTCGGCATTTGAGCAAGTGCCTCCGCGAATGGGATGTTGATGTGTAGCTTCTTGAAGATATCGAGGAACTTCTTGAACTGTTCCTCATCCTGGCGTGCCTTCACTCGATTTGGAAATGGTAGCGGTGGCATGAACGGTTTGACTACCGGCTTGACCGGTAGTTGCTTTGGGACCCTTGATTGCTCCTTCTTTTTCTCTTCATCCTCCGGGTTTTCCTCCATCTCAAACTCTCTCTCGGCTTCCAACTCGTCCACCTCTATGATCTCGACCTCTTTTTCTTTAGGATCAGTCTCCCTTGATGACGGTTCGCGTGTAGGCTCTCCATTCAGCTCCTTGCCACTTCTCAGATAAATGGCATTACACTCTTCCCAGTTCTTCTTTTCAGTATGACTTGGAAATGTACCCGGGGCTCGGTGTTGTATGGCTTCCGAAATTTGCCCCATTTGTCTTTTGAGGATCCTGATGGATGTCATGTTTTGATCGGTTGCCGCCTTGACCGTATTAACTGTGCTTGCTAACTCTCCAACCGTGTTGTCCATCTTGGTCATGAACTTCATCATCATCTCTTCCAGCCCCGGCTTCTTCTCCCCGGATTGTCCTCCGTTCCTTTGGTTGAAACCTGGAGGACGGTAAACATTGTTAGATTGAGAGGAATTAGAAAAGTGAGAAGAATTACCTTGCTGTTGTTGACCGGGTTGACTCCATGAGAAGTTCGGGTGCTTCTTCCACCCCTCATTATAAGTGTTCGAGAACGAATCATTTCTCGGTTGGTTGTTCCGGTTTTGCACAAATTGAACCGGTTCAGGTTCTTGAGGACTGCCTCCCTTCAGATGGTTCGTGATAACAGCTAGTTGAGCTTTTAGTTCTTTTAGCTCATCATTTTCTTGAACACTCGCGACTCTTCTTACGGCTGATCTTGGAGTAGAAAAACTGTGCTCGGCCAGATTATCGATCAGCTCACATGCTTCTTCATAAGATTTATCCATTAGTGCTTCACCCGATGCAGCTGTGATGTCGTTTTTAAATTGCGGGTGAAGTCCACTAAAGAAAGTCTGGATGATTACCCAACCTTGTAACCCATGATGTGGACATTTCTTGATCATCTCCTTGTACCTTTCCCATGCTTCATACAAGGTTTCTTGGTCCCATTGCGCGAAATGTGTGATTTCGGCCATGAGTTGGGCGGTTCTGCTTAGAGGAAAGAACTTCTGAAGGAACGCAGCTTTCAAGTCGGTCCATGTGGTGATAAGATCCGATGGTAGGCCTTCTATCCAAATTTCAGCTCTACCCTTTAAGGAAAAGCTGAATAGCCTCAGTTTTATCGCGTTCTCCTCCATCCCATTAATCTTGAACGTGTTGCAGATCCGTTCAAATGCACGAAGATGTGCATGGGGGTCTTCAGTTGGTGCTCCCCCGAACTGATTTTTTTTGCACCATCACGATGGTGCTCGGCTTGATCTCGAAGTAATTTGCCGCAGTGGTGGGTGCTTGGACTCCTATGCGTGCGGCTGCCACGTTTGAATCGGCAAACGACCGCATAGGGCGTCTTTTGGGAGGAGGCGGAGGGTTGTTGACAGGTGGTCTATTGACGGGCCTTTCCTCACCCATCTTTAATTGTCTTTGAACCTTGGTCTCTTGGCGTATTCAACGGGCGGTTCTTTCAATCTCCGGATCAAGTGGTTCGATGTTCTTCCCTCGGGTTTTCCTTGGCATAAACCAATTAGTACCTGAAAAGAAGAATCAGCAAAATTAGCAATCCAGAAATTGAAAGTAGAAAAATAAAAGAAAAATATTCAATGTAATAGCGCTTATAGATGGTAGTGCTATTAGTTGCAACTAGTTCCCCGGCAACGGCGCCAAAAACTTGATAGGCGGGTATCACCCCCCCTAAATCTAACCGCAAGTGTACGGTGTCGAAATCAAGTAATACGTACGGATGTACGAGTATCGAATCCACAGGAACTAGGAACTAAGTATTACAATTACTATAAACTCTATTAACTGAACTATCGAAATTGGAGTGGTTGGTTTATAAACTAATTAATGGCAAACTAAATAAATAAGACACGGAACAATAAACAACTTAAGAACTTCTGATAGAGAAAACAGTTGAGGGCTGGAAATCCTAAGACCATCGTATACAAACACTTGACTCGCAACAATTACCAGTTATTCCATATAATGAATACCCAATCTTGTAAAAATCACCGTTGTTCTCTTTCAAGCAACAACGGGTTTCATCTTGAAAAGCACAAGTTTTATCTCTCGATCTCACCTATGGAATTCAAAACACATTAAGCTCAAGATTTTAACGGGACTAAGGCTTACTCGGAATATCTCTATCCCCTTTCTCACCTTAGGCGTGCAATTTCTTTGTTCTAGATTAACAATTAATTATCTCGAACTTAATTGTTCATAACAAATCAAATGTAAATTGGCCAAATTCACAAAAGCATTAAAAACGAAATCACGTGCTTCATTAAAATAGGAAAAACTGATAAGAGTCGATAATCACATGTTTGTAAACTTAAATCAAATTCATTCCAACCCCCAACATCTAGAATTTAGTTCATGTCGGTGGTGGATTCAAACACAAGAAAAAGAGATGAAAACGTGTATGTAAACATGGTAATGGTAACGTGATAGATATGATGATGAACTCCCTTCTCTCGCGCTCGTCTCTACTTCGCGTGTTGAACGTGGCTCCAATCAATCCTCTATCGTGGCTCCAAAAGCTCCAAAAGAGCTCTCAAAATTCCCCCAAGTCGTCTGCCGTTCGTCGTGTGAGAGCTGTGTCGAGAATGACCTAATTTCCGGAAAAACGCCAAAGTATAGAATCTGGAACAGAGGGTTACGCGGCTTGTCCCGCGGTTTGAAAACCGCGTGGAAAGCCGCGTGTGTTCTTTTTGGCCTCCGGGTCAGCTTTGGGTCATGGTTCGGGCGCGGGTCTTGGGCTTGGATCTCGGGCTTCCGTTGGGCTTCGTTTTGGCTCTCTTTTGGGCTCTTTTTAGCTTCCTTTCTCGATGATCACTGCCTTTTATATAACCTGCACATTTCACTAGATAAACCATAAAATTTTGCTTCTTTGCTTAAATACAAGCCAATCTCATTGGTTTTAGGACCGAAAATAACGCCAAAAAGTGGCGTTATCAAGACGTGCCCAAGACAACCTTTCATACAAGATACGGACACTACGAGTTCTTAGTCATGCCCTTTGGCTTGACTAATGCCCAAGCAGTGTTCATGGATTTGATGAACAGGGTGTGTAGCTCGTTGCTAGACAAGTGTGTGATCGTCTTCATCGACGATATCCTGATCTACTCTCGAACCCGTAAGGATCACGAGGAACATCTTCGGGCAGCGTTGGAATTGCTGAAACGCGAGAAGTTGTACGCAAAGTTCACAAAGTGAGAGTTCTGGTTAAGGGAAGTTCAGTTTCTAGGTCACGTGGTGTCAGCGGACGGTATCAAAGTGGACCCCGCTAAGATCGAAGCAATTAAGGATTGGGAGCCGCCATAGTCGCCGTCGGAAGTAAGAAGTTTTCTTGGGTTGGCAGGCTACTATCGGAAGTTCATTCAGAACTTCTCTCGGATAGCCACACCGTTAATAGCTTTGACGAGGAAGAACGTCAAGTCCGTTTGGACCGACGCACAAGAGGTCGCGTTTGAGAAGTTAAAGGAAAGTCTGAGCAGCGCCCCAATTCAGTCATTACCAGATGGATTCGAAGGATTTGTGATTTACAACGATGCTTCTAAGCTAGGGTTAGGGTGTGTACTAATGCAGAATGGGAAGGTGATTGCGTACGCATCTCGACAGTTGAAAGATCACGAGAAGAACTACCCTACTCACGACATGGAACTAGCGACGGTGGTGTTCGCTTTAAAGATATGGCGACACTACTTGTATGGAGTGAAGTGTCAGATCTACACCGATCATAAGAGTCTTAAGCATTTTTTTTATCAGAAGGAATTGAACATGAGACAGAGGAGATGGATGGAACTGTTGAACGACTACGACTGCGAAATCCTTTACCACCCGGGTAAAGCGAATGTGGTAGCGGAAGTGTTGAGTCGAAAAGAGCGAGGAGAATTGACCAAAGTGGTGGCCTTCAAAGTCGAGGCGACTTCGAGCCTCCTGGATGAGGTCAAGAAGTCTCAAGAGGAGGCGTTGTTAGAAGAGAATAAAAAAAGTGAAAGGATCATTGGGATTACGTCGTTGTTCAGTGTCAACGGTAGTGGGCTGAGGTGTATGAAAGATTGGGTGTGGGTTCCCAAGTTAGGGAACTTGAGAGTCAACATTTCGGAAGAAGTGCATAAATCGCGATATTCTATGCACCCGGGGACGAATAAGATGTATCGAGACTTAAGACAGTTTTATTGGTTGCTATGAATGAAGAAGGATGTCGCTCACTTTGTGGAGTGATGTGTGACGTGTTTGAAGGTTAAAGCGGAACATCAGCGACCGTATGGAGAACTCCAGTCTATGGAGATTCCAGTGTGGAAATGGGACAACATCACCATGGATTTCGTTACGAAGTTACCAAGGACTCTGAAGGGTAACGATGCGATATGGGTGATTGTGGATAGTCTCACCAAGTCCGCGGATTTTCTACCAATCAGGGAGTCGGATCTGTTGGAGAAGTTAGCCTGGTTATACATTAATGAGATCGTGTCAAGGCACGGGGTCCCGCGGTCTATCGTGTCCGATCGTGATAGCCGGTTTACGTCATCGTTTTGGAGAAGTCTTCAGCGAGAGTTGGGTTCGCAAGTGAAGTTGAGCACAACATATCATCCCCAAACGGATGGCCAGAGCGAAAGGACTATTCAAACGTTAGAGGATATGCTCTGAGCCTGTGTAATTGATTTCAAGGGTTCTTGGGAAGTACACCTACCTTTGATAGAGTTCTCGTATAACAACAGTTACCATGCGAGCATCCAAGCAGCACCATTCGAAGCCTTGTATGGACGGAAGTGTCGTACGCCTTTGTGTTGGAACGAAGTGGGAGAAAGACAGTTAGCAGGTCCATAAATTGTGCAAATAACGGCAGATAAGATAGACCTAATTCACGAGAAAATGAGGATCGTGCAAGATCGGCAAAGAAAGCACGCAAACAAAAGAAGGAAGCCTATCGAATTTCAAGTGGGTGACAAAGTAGTGCTGAAAGTCTCGCCATGGAAGGGAGTAGTACGTTTCGGGAAGAAAGGAAAGTTGAGACCGAGGTATGTGGGGCCTTTCATCATTATAGAGCGGGTTGGAGCAGTGGCTTACAAGTTAGCCTTGCCAGAGGAATTAAAGGGAGTTCATCCAACGTTTCATGTCTCGAACCTAAAGAAGTGCTTGGCAGAAGCAGATGTGATTGTTCCTTTGGAGGATATAAGTGTCTATGAGAGACTGACGTACACAGAGGAACCAGTAGAGATTATGGACAGCAAAGTCCGAAAGCTAAGGAACAAGGAGATCAGGCTAGTAAAAGTGTAGTGGCGGTTTCATAAAGGCCGAGAGGCGACTTGGGAGGTAGAATCGGACATGAGGTCCAAGTACCCTCATCTTTTCGACAATGGAATTCCGGGGACATAATTCTTTTGAGGGGGAGGTATTGTAATAACCAAGTTACTTTATTAAAGAATTGTAAGATGGGTGGAAGAAATAAGAAGTCTAAAGTTTTAAGGGACTATAGTGTAATTGGATGGAGGGTATAAAAACCCCAAATTTGGGCACAGAACCCTAGAAGTGATCATCTTATTCTTGGCGGCTCTGTGTGAAAGAAGAGAAGAGAAGAAGCAATCTAAAATCTACAAATTTGGAAGAATAGGAAGATTTTACATCAACAAACTCAAGGTAATTCCTACCACTTCTTAGTAATCGTTGATTTCTAGTATATGAATGGTTGAGCAGAAATGACTGTCTGGTAATTTGATTTAACTCATAAGAGTGGGTCTAATTTCAGTTTTATAACCACTAGGATGGGGTAAGAGAGTTGGGATAATAGTCCTGTTGAGTATGAGACTTGAACACCTATTGGGGAGAGGATAATCCCCGACCCTATTTCTTTCTGAGACGCTTCGCCCAACACCGGATTTGCGAGAGTCCGGATGAGGTTCCGGAAGTGGTGAGGTCCGGTTTCGGACCGGGATAGAAATCCGGAATTAGTCCAGAATTGGGGGCGGTCCGGAATCCGCAAGCAGGACCTGGAGTTGGTCCGGAATCCGGGATGGATCCGGAATGAGCCCGGAATGGGGAATGGATTCAGAGTGTATGCTGGGCCAGACTTGAATCCGGAGAAAGAGAGAGTGGAGTCTGGAATGTTAGTATCGGGTTCTGGGGTTTATTTGGAGTATTTTATATAGGAAACTGTTGGGGACGGGATAAGAGTTAACTTAAGACATACTATCTTATCCTTTTATTATCATAGGTGTTTCCCTAAAAAGACTGAAGTTTTGTGAAGAGTAATTTCTAAATCGTCATGTGAGTTTTTCTAAACCAAAATACGTGTTTTACAACGTGTTTTTCCGAAGTAAGTAAACGAATAGAAATACATGCTTTATTACATGTTTATGTTTGTTATGAAATATTATTTGAGATGTATGCATACATTGTGAATAGACGTAAATTGGCTAAGTCGGGGGTGTGGCCCGCCAGTGCTCATACCGGGAGGAGTGACCCGTTTATGCCATGGGAGGAGTGGCCCAGTAAGGCAGTGTGAGACTAACACGTTGTCACTTCCGAGTGACTTCAGTGTGCCATTTACGAGTGTGAAGTTATTTGAAAGTTTTATTCAAAGTTGCTTTTGAAAGTTATGAATTGTTTTAAATATGTTCTGAGAACTGTTGTATTGAGGGAACTCACTAGACCTCATAGTCTAACCCTCGCCTTTTCCAAACTAAATCTTTTCAGGTAAGCAGGTTGTATGAAGCTCCGGTAAGGGAAAAGAGCATAGTTAGAGTACGGACGCTTCGAGTGATAGTGTTACATTTCTACTTATAGACTATAGTGATATTCTCAGTTGTGTATAGGTTGCTTCCGCCAACCTAAGTTTTGAGACTGATGTATTGGAAATTTTGGGACCCTTATTGAAATGTTTTATGTTAAGTGTTATGTATGCTTTATTTTTGGACTGGGATGTTACATTCTTCCGCAACACCCAAGGTACCTGAACATCCACCCAAGCAAGTGGAAAAAAAGAAAGGCCCCAAAAGCCAAGTCTACAACAAAGACCACCTCTGCTAGAATCGAAAACCCTCTTTAACCCCCTCCAGAACAAACAGTTGTGGAATCCTCTGCACCTCCTCAGAAGGAAAAGAAAAGGAAGAGAAAACACAAATCCTCTGAGGAAGGTGCCTCCAAAACCAATAATAGAAAATCAAAATCCTCTGAGGAAGGAGCCTCAAAGCATAAGAAGAGGAAAACCCACAAGCCCAAATCCCCTCTACGGACCATCGCAGATGATGTATCAACTGGCGAACCAACCGTTCAATCACCCACCCCTCTGAGATTTGCAGAGACTCGAGCCCAATCATCCATTCCAGAAGCTACAGAGGACCCCCAAACTGAAACCCTTGATTCTTTCCTCGAAAGAACTCAAATGGATATGAGCCTGGACACTTCTGGATGGAACGTAGAGAATATCCCTGAGTATAGAATCCCAGACTTCATAGTTGCAGATGTGGATTCTGACTTAGAAATGGGAGATGCAACCCCAAGAGGTATCATGGCAGAGACTCCTGAAGGCTCTACCAGAACGCAACTTCTTGCCTCTCCTGAAACAGGGTTCGATCCAAACTTAGAACATACAGAGGAACTTGAAGCTGTAGAGGAGACATGGGGAGAAGAAGTAGAGTCTAGGATAGAAACTCCATAAGTCTTAGGACTAGAGAGTGAAATTTTGAACGAAAAAAGATGTTGATGTACGAAGAGGCACATATCCCAACCTCCCTCCTTATGCAACCCACATATCTAGTCCCGCCAGTCTAGTGGCAGAAGGGAGTATTGAAACAGAGCCGCACAGCTCGAACCCAACCCAGACAAACTAGCCAGAGGAGCCTTTTTCTTCCTCTAAGCCTGCACATACCGGGGAACCCCAACAGAAGGTGTCCTTTCAATAGGACACCATTCTTATTCATGACTCATCGCCCCAAGTCATCTCTAAAATCCCTGCAGAGGAATTTGTTTCCTCTGCCGCACACACTATCTTAGAATCCAACCGCTTTTCAGATGAGCATAGAGTGCACACTGACGAAGGGACTCTAGACAAGTCCCCAAGTCCAATCAAGGATACCTTTGTCCCCACCTCTGGAGTGGATCAGAATAGGGTCCTTGACAGACCACTTATAGAGTCTGAGGCCTTAAAAACCTCTGCTCAAGGATTAAGTGGAAGTCCTGCCAATCTCAACGTCCAAACAGGATTGAAAGTAGGCACCTCAGGAACAGAGGTCCACTCTGGGGAAGAATGTGTTCCCCAGAGGTTACCCCTAGTTCACATGTCGCCAAGGGTGAGTTCCAAACCTTCGTCACCTCTGTGACCAACACTCTGACCGAGTTGAAAAGCTTGGTCAATTCTCTTGCATAAAATACACAGAAGGTGCTTGACAACCTGTCCACAAAGGTCGAAACTCTCTCTAAGGAAGTCAAGGATAACACAGCCAAGTTGCATTCTATCCGAACTCCTCCTGCACAAAGCTCCTCGACTTCTGCTACCCAAACCTCTATCGATCAGTTGACCAAGGAACTTCAAGAGTCCAGGGCCATTGCCAAAGCTCGGACGCAGCAACACTCTGCAAATCCTGCTCTGACTTCTGAAGATCTGTGAAAAGCCTTGGAAATAGTTCAGGAATCCACAACCGAACAGATGCAGGCCATCAAACCTCAGGATTATATCACAAGGGCATAGCTAACAGATCTTGGCCAGGGCGTACTGAATGATATTACAGAATTCATCAAAGCCTTCACCTCTGCCAACGCCACATATGTAAAAGAATTTCAAGCCAGTGTGGGCAAGTTAAGGTTCAACTCCGAGGCAGAGGTAGCCTATTTGCTTGGCATATGTGATAACCTCTGCGCAAAAATGATTGCAGTGGGCGCAAGTCAGCCGAAGAAGCCCCCAACATCATGTGCAACAGAGGGTAGAAACGTTTCGAGCAAACATGATGACTCTGATGGCGATTCAGATGGGCCCTCAGATCATCATGAGGGGGAGAGACAGGCAGCAGAACCCTAACAGGGCAACCTCTGGCAATTAAACCTCTGCAATAAATACCTTCCTAAGCCCAAACAACCAACTCACCAACCCAGAAGACCACAGAGGCAACACCCACCTCTGAGGAAAACAAACAAACCGAAGACCTACCATCTCCCACACCCAGATCACCAATCACTGAAGAATCAAAACTACCTTCACCCACACCCACTGAAGATCAACCAAAACCAAAACCATCACCCACAAGAATAAAATCCATTGCTCACAAACCAAACAGAAAATATCTGAAGAAAACCACACCCACAACAGAAGAAATCATCAACCAACTACAACAAAGGAAGCAACAGAAGCAACAATCACGCAAGACGTGGGTAAAAACACCCACAACATCAAAGAAAATCCTCCAACAATTACATCTGCAAGAATCGACAAAGGCAACCAACAAACCATCCACAACAGAAGCCCCAACCAAACCACCACAAAAACCCCCAACAGAAGCTGAACCCAAAGAACAAACTTAAGCCAAACCTCAAAGCACCACTAAACAGATCAAATCTACAGAGGTAACAACAACCAATCCAACAACCAAAGACAAGGGCAAATCCATCGCCACAAAGGATCCAAAACCCAAGAAATCTAAGCCTCAACCAACTGAGAAGCTGATGAAGAGTGCTTTTGATGCCTTTACCACGCCCAAACCAGAAAAAGAAGATTGGGCATTTGGACCTCCTCTGTCATCCATTCCTTCACTTGACCCTAAAGCCAGACCTTCAGAGGACAGAGTCACTCAAGTACTCAGAGACATGGAAGCTCTGAGGAAACCTATGCCTCCTCCCCTACCCCAAAACATGATATGGTTGAACAAGTATACAAATACCTGTACAGCAGAGGAATCAATGACCCTCTACCTAAGCCTACCTTGAGCCTGGACATTATTGAGCAAGAGAATGAGAGGTTCTATAAAGATAAGGCCAAGAGCGTTAAGGAAGTATTCTCCAACTCAAAAATAAAGCGAGTTCTGAGTTGCAAACTCTCACACATAAAATGCAAAAACTTCTACTACAACCTTTATTGTGTAGAGAGAGAGGACAAGACTCAAATGAAGTTCTCAGACGCAGAACTAAGAAACCTCCATCCGTTTGACCTCTCAGAACTTTACAGTTGGGCATAGAGTAACTACATGAACAGACTTGAACATCATAGAGCCTATCACGCTATCAGAAAGACTATTGCTATTCAGTGTAATTGACTTTCAAGTGGCCTTGGACCTTGGAATAAAAAATATAACCCTGACACCTCCAGATGATATGTGCCCTTCCTCTGCTGACATACTACCGCGCACCATCATTTGCAGCCCCAGAATTGGATACGTCTTCATTGATCCTCAAGGAAGAAAGAAGGTGTTTGTGGAGTATGAATGCCAAAAGTATGTGACAAAGACTCTTCTCCAATTTAGGGCAGATCTACTAAACAGCAGAGGTTCTGAATTCGTTGATCTTGAGTATGCGGATAGACTGATAGAGGCAATAGACCCAACAATCCGCTTTAGAGACCTATGCGCGTTCTTCTATCGAACACTCAAGAAGGAAGGAAAATGGGGAAAGAAGATCGATGATTTTCCAGATGCCAGAATATAGGCTCTGTAAATCATCTTTGTACTTAAATTTTTCAAGTCCTGTTATCTTTAAATTTTCCAAAAAGCTCATGTAAATGCCTCTGGCATTGATATTAATGAAAATATCTCTTTTTACGGAGGTTGAATCCTTCACCTCTTGTTCTTTTAGCCTAAGATCCATGCAACTTCGTATTTTAATTTTTAATACTTAGGGGGAGATTGTTAGATCCAACTTTATGTTTTAGATAAGTATTGAAAAATAGGCTAAGGAAGAACACTGGCAGAAGCCTCTGTCAGACACCAAGAACATAGAACTTTCGATTGATCAAGCATCGAAAGACAAAAGAGACCAAATCCACAGAGCCTCTGCCATTTATGATAGAGCCTCTGTGGAGTCAAAGACAGAAGATGAAGATAAAAAATTATAAAGACAATGACAAGCGTGCACCTCACGTGCCTCTGATGTACGACGATTTGGAAGATCAGATAGTACAAGGCTTGTTCCCTCACTTTCTATGTGTCATTCTACAAATGGGAGCAGCTTTTACAGTGTATTATTCATGGGCGCACTAAGTTGCCATTACCAGAAGAATGTCCCACGATCTTGTCTAGTGTACTGTTTTGTCCCCTTTGTCTTTGTATAAATAGTAGTGTAACCAGTCCATTTCTCGTAACGAAGCACACACACATACACCTACTTAGAGCTTACTCATCAGTAAAAACACACACTCAACCGTGTTCTTGGTGTAATCCTGGTGAATTAATAGAGATGAATCATTGAGCGACATTATTGTTATTTACAACATTCGTACTTCTATTTGTGTATCATCTACCAGTATACTCAAACCCAAACTGTTATTTAAACGCTTCCGCACTTAACTCAGTTATACCCTATTTTGAACATTTGTGGTTTAAAATCATTGTTGAGTCTTAAAGTGGGATCAACACAAAGACCGAGTGGTGATGGGGGGATTATGAGAAAGTTAGATTGGGTGCTTGCTAACACCAAACTTACAACTCGGTTTCAAGATGGCGTTGTTTGCTTTCTTCCGCGTGGGATTTATGATCATGCACCAGGAATCCTTAGTTTTAAAGGGGACGCCCGTAAGAAAGTTTGATAATTTTGTCACTACTCATCCTTAATTCTTACAGGTTGTAAGTAATGGTTGGGCGAAACCGGTTCATGGCTCATTTATGTTCAAAGTCAATAATCGGTTGAAATGCCTTAAATCTCCGTTAAGGCGCCTTAAGGATTCGTTTGGTGACATTGAGATGAATGTTTCGGCTTTAAAGGTGGAGTTGAACGCTGTTCAAATAGCATGTGATTTAGATCCGTCTAATTCTTTATTATGGGAAGATTTGGCTCATGTGCTATTGGCTTACCAACAGGTTCGGTTGGATGAAGAGGCGATGTTACGGCAAAGGGCTAAGGTAGCGTGGCTTAATGAGGGGGACGGTAACACCAAATGTTTTTCACCATTTGGTAAGGGAGAAAAGGAATACAAATCGCATTTGTTCGGTGTGTGTTGTGGAGGGAAAATACGCATATGATGATGATGTGGCGAAAGTGTTTATTGATTATTTCCAATCGATTTTTGGTGTGTCAGATCCGATTGTGGAACCGTTGATGCCATGGTCATTCTTTGTGAAAAATATTACTCTCTTTGAGGCTCTTCACATGATCCGACCCATTTCTAATATGGAGATTCTGGATGCCTTGTTCAAAATTGGTAACAATAAAGCTCCTAGATCGGACGGGTTTTCTTCTAATTTCTTTAAATCGACATGGAGCATTGTTGGGAAGGATGTGGAAATTGCCATACATAATTTATTCTTTAACGGTCATCTTGCAAAAGAGTTGAACCATACGCTGCTATGTTTGATTCCAAAGGTTCCTAATGCATCAAAGGTTACTGATTTTTGCCCTATCTCTAGTTGTTTGGTCTTATACAAATGTATCAGTAAGATTGTTTATGATAGAATGAAAGCTTCTTTGGATTTTCTGGTGAGCTCTTCTCAGTCGGCTTTTATTCCCTGACGGCGCATTTTGGCTAACACTATGATGGCTCACGATTTGGTTGCGGGTTATCAGAAAGAAACTGGGCCACCAAGATGTGCTTTCAAAATCGATATTCAAAAAGCATACGATACGGTGAATTGGCAATGTGTGGTAAATATGTTGCATGGGCTTGGTTTCCATCCCGTTATGGTAAAGTGGATTAGGGAAATGTTGACTAGGCCATCTTTCTCGTTAGCTATTAATGGAGACTCTGAAGGCTTCTTTAAGGGTGAGAGGGGTATTCTTCGGGGTGACCCTCTTTCTCCTTATTTATTTACTATAGTTATGGAGGGTTTTCTCCATGATCCATCGTGAGTGTAATGTGGATGACGCTTCCTTTTGGATTTCACACTGGTTGTCGGGATTTACAGCTCACTCATCTATGCTTTGCGGATGATTTATTTGTTTTCTCTAGGGGGATGTAGCTTCTGTGGAGGTTATCAAAAAAGGGCTTCAAATCTTTCGGACTAAATCAGGTCTTTCTCCTAGTCTTGAGAAGAGTGATGTATTCTTTGGTAATGTGGTTGATGATGATAAAAGGGATATTCTTACTTGTTTGCCTTTTTCGGGCTCACAATCAATCAGTCTATTGTTCTGGTTCTATGAGGAAATCTACCCTGGTCATCATTCCTGGCCGACTGGTGCTTTTTTGTGTGTTAGTCAGGTGCTTGCTAAGAATTTCATTTGCACAGTTATAGATGTGCTCTGTAACACCAAAACTTTCACGATATGAAGACTGAAGCTCCTCGTCGCGTTTCCGATCAGGTATCTGGGTGTTCCTAAACCCTAAACCCAATAAGAGCATCTCCAACAGCTTCTCTAAAATGGAGAATATGAGGATTTTTAGCTATAATTTTACTTCAACGGCTTCCTCAAAACTATCTTTAAAATGAAGAAAATAGGAGAGAGAATGAGTTTTTCTCCGAATATAGAGATAACCCAAAAAATGATTACTAAATTAGAGCACCAATAGAAAACTTTGAAAATAAATATTTAGAGAGAAAAATAATATTTTAATAAATGAACTGAATATTTTAATATTATAGTCAATGTTTGTTTCTCCAAAATAAGGAATTTGTTGGAGATAAATGTAAATTTTTTTGAAGATTTTGACTTTTGGTTTTCCGTCTTTTTAAAAAAAGTTGGGGAATTTGTTGGAGATGCTCTAAGCAGATAGTTTTGAGAAACTTGAACTGACTAACCCAAATTGAATAAACTGAACACGAGTTACCCGACCGAATAACACCCTAAACCAAACTGCTAATCCGTTAGTTACTCATAAAATTTTAAAACAAAAAAATATCAAAAAATCAACAAAAATAAGCCAACCCGTTTTAAGATTTACCCGTGTTGACCCGAATTTGTTTTTACCGATTGATCGCCAAATCGATTTTACCATTTATATGATCAAAATTAATGGTTCACAAATCACAAGCATGTGTAGATAGATAGATATCTCCATTATTTAAACTTGCCTTCTAAGAAAAAAGTAATACATATCTTATAGATCGTACAAATATGTCGCTTTTCCCCATATTGATTGCAACTTTCCACTTTTCTCTTATATAAAGAGAATTATTCCACAAAACACGATCCCATTCCCATTCCAGTTTCAGGTTCACTGTGTGTGTTTTTTGTGTGAATGATATGGAGAAAGGCGAAGGATGCTGTTATTTCCATCCAGATGAAGTGTTCGTAGGGGTGTGTCCCTTATGCTTATACGAGCGGCTGATCGTGGTGGCCGGAAAAAGATGCCGCCGACTTGCTCTTTACAAAAGTGGCAGCTGCAAGTCGTCTAAGCCACGGATTATTCTCCCGAAGATGTTCGCCATTGATTCTCTCATTCATCGAAAGACCAAGAAACAACACCTAAAGAACGATGCATCCGATGGTACCTATTTCTTCACCTTTTTACCATTGTTACGAATCGGCACCATCATCAATATATACATATATATATACATTCATATATATGAAATGATCATGTAAGAATAGAAGTTAAGATGAGGATCAAAAAAATAAAAATTGGACCATTTTCCTTAGGATTCATCTAATGGTTCTTTTCAATCAGAAATGAGTAGGGGTGAAGATTATTATTATTATTATTATTATTATTTTTTTTTTTTTATGTTTATCACGATAGCTATATATGAAAGGGATTCATGAAAATCTTTTAAGAAAAACAGAAAAAGTACATTAATATGGGTATTAATCAAAACCAATAAAATAATTGTTTTTTATATAAATTCTTCATTTCTTTTTTACTGTATTTTGCTGATTTGAAATTGTAAAAATGGATATTTTTATTTTAAAAAAATATGGTTATATAACTAACCTTTCATCCGTTGAATAATTTCAATTTGAACAAGTTGTCCTTAATTAATTGAAGATCTGTAATTCTGTATCTCACAATATATATATATATATATGTTATGTTATTGGGGACGAGGGAGGGGTAATGATGGAATTAGCAGAATCCATGTTTCGTATCTTGTAAAACTCGTCGTCCCATTCGATGATTACTAGACAATATTTTGATGGATTTGGTGAAAGGGAAAAATGATTGCGTGGATCGTGACCTCTTTTGGAAAATGGCACTAAAATCAATATCCTTTAATCATTTAGCCTTTTTATAAAAAGATATCAAATAAAATACTTACTTAGTCCAGAAATACATGTCTACCTTTTTATTTATATTTATCCATAAATAAATATTTATTTAAAAAAATAGATAACAAATATCTCAAATTTCTCTTTAATTAATACACAAGTATTTAAAAGCTGTGAAAAAAGAGAAATTTATCATGAATAAATCTGTCATTTGATTAACTAAAAAAATGTAATTATTATGAATGTTTAAAATTATATGTTATTTCTATTGTAGATATTTATAAAGTGTTTAATGCGACCATCATCTTCAATCTAATACTAAACACACTAAAAACACAATAATAAGTGTTTAACTCCAACCCAACATTAAAAAGATAATGGTCAATAAAACAAGTTTCTATATTTTGAGGTTAATAAAGACAACATCTAAAAACATATATTAATATAATTCTAAGTTTTTGTAATTATATACATACATATTGATTTAAAGTTTAATATATTAGAATGTGTATTATTAATATTAGAAGTCTACTAGCGCAATGAAGCACGGTATATTTCGATTTTAATATTTTAATTTATTTTAATGTGTGATTTTGAGAAAACGGTCATGTTTTTTTATAAATTTGTTTAAAGAGACGCTTTTTAAGGAGTTCGTGATTTGAAAATTTGAAAATTGTTAGAGATAAGAATTAATTAATAAGAGTCCACGTTGAGAATTTGAAAGTGGTTAGAGATAATGATTAATTAATAAGAGTCTACGATTTAAGGATTTGAAAGTTGTTAGAGATAAGTATTAATCAAGTAATTATCATTAAAAGTGGTACATAAAACTTCATTAGTTGTTTTAAGATATTTTAAGTAATTAGCATTAAATAGCTGTACATGAAGTTTTAAGAGTTGTTTTTAAGAGTTTTCATAAATGCTTTATAATATAGTATATATAATATTAAATATGGTTATTTTAGTGTATAGTTGGAGTTGATTTTGTTTAGTGTTTTTAGAGTTCTTTTAGTGGTTGAGTTAGAGATGTCGTCTATTATTATATATATTTAATTTAATGTTTATTGGTATTTGAAAATATATTGAACCATTTTTTCATAATTAGTTTTTTTTTTCAAATTTTACATATGTTTGGTTTTTGTACCTGATCTTCGTATATTTTGATGGACTTTATCTTTTAACTTTATTTAGTCAGTTTTCATCTTTGACATTTACGCTGTGTTCTCGAGTTTTTTTTTACGAAGGAAAGGAAGGGAAATGGAAAGAAAGTTGGAGGGAAATGGAAAGAAAGTTGGAGGGAAATAAAAAATGTTGTGTTCTCGAGTTTTTTTAACGGGGGAAGTGGAAGGAAAATATTGGTGATTTTCCTCCCAAAACTTTCCTCCCAAACGTGGGAGGAAAATGAAGGAAAGGAAAGAAAACAATTTAAAAAGAATTAAAAATATTTATAAAATTACATATATACCCATTGATTATATTTCATTAAAAAATAAATAAGGGTATATTGGTAATAGTGACATATTTCATTTCCTTTCTCTCCAACTCAAGAACATAGGAATTTATTTTCTTTCCTTCCCCTTCTTTTTTTCCGTCAATCTCAAGAACACAAATACAAATATTTCTTTCCCTCCCTTCCCTTTCTTTTCTTTTCTTTTCATTTCCTTTCTTTTCTTTCCTTCCAAAACTCGAGAACAGAGCGTTAGATAAGCGAATTCCATCTCTTCCACTAAAAAGTTTAGTTTATCTTTTAAATGAGGGTACTTTAATCACTTTTATTTCTCTTATTTTTTTAATAAAAATAAAAAAATATACACATTATAGTATATTATACACTATTATAATATATATATTATTTTTGTGTTTGTGTTTGTGTTTTTGTTTGTGTCCATATTAGTGTGTGTATGTGTGTGTTTGAGTACATGTTTGTGTTTCGGTTGGTCTTTAAGTTTATGTATGTGTGTTTGTGCTTGCGTGTGTAACTGTGTTTTGCATTTGTTTTTGTGTTTTTGCTTGTCCTTAAGTTTGTCTTTGTGTTCCTGTTTGTGCTTGAGTCCGTGTTTATTTTGTACTTATAGTTTGTGATAGTCTTTGGTGGTGGAGTGGTAGTAGATGGCCGACAATGGGGTTTGTCTCTATTAGATGGAGGGACGAAATCTGTTAGGTATTTGTAAACGATAGGGACAAAAACAAACTAAATAAAGTTGAGGGATAAGAAGTGACAAAATGGATAACATTAGAAATCAAAACCGAACTTTACTTACTATTTAACAACATTTATTACAATAAAGAAGAATCCAATCAAATCATAAAAGACATAGTCGCTATGTACACTTCAAATAAATAAAAATCAGGGGTGTTTGCGATTGCTTATTTAAAGAAACTTATGCTTTTTTTAAATGTTTATTAATTTACTTGGTGTAAACGGAAGTTTTATAAAAAGTGTTTAGTTTATTTATGGCGGTATCAAAACGTAATAAGTTGATAAACTATTTTTTAGGGATGTTTGGGATTGCTTATACATGTAAAGTGACCCAAAAAAATATGATAAATTGTTTCAAACAAGTTAATAAGTTAAAATTGAGTGACTTATCAAAAACTTTTATTGCCGGTGCCAAACTTGTATAAATATTTATTCTTTTTTTCATCTAAACACTAAAAAATTCTTATTACTGATACCATACCGGAACAAGTTAATAAACACTATAAATAAGTAATCCCAAACACCCCAATAGTTCCACTAAAATTACTATACACCATTAAGGTCAGTATCTCAAAATTAAATTTGTTGTATTGTTTTGTTGTTGGTAACTGTGGGTTTCCGGGTCAGATTACGTCCATCGATTAATCCCTGGACGACCACGAATTGTTTGAAGTCATCGCAAATTAACTACCATAACCACAAACACTTTAGCAACCCCTAGATTTAAACCTTGAATAAATAAAACTTTCCACTATAATAATAAAGTAAAAACTTAAAACTTAATGTAATGGATGCAATTTTTTTTAATTGGTGTATAGTAGTTGGCATACAACATAAAATTTAAATATAACTAATACATGTGTACTTTGACGGTTGGTTTGATCTAAACTGCTCTAAATAAGTTCAAACAATAGGAGAGACCAGGGGAAGAGATTGGACCGGACCATTAAATTACTCAAATTATAAAAGCAATCCAAATTAACTTGATTCAACTTGACTGAACGGTCCCACAAGTCCACAACTTCTGGGAACACTCCTAATGTAAACATGCAATTCATAGTACGTTTGGTTTCCGTTTAGATATATATATATATATTTTTTATAAACCTTAAATTTATATTGATATTTATATATTGAAGAAAAAAGAATTCAAAGCCACTTTTACCGTTATTCTTTCGGAATAGAAAAAGTAAGACATACAACATACAAGAAAGTTGGTGTTGTGGGGTTTCTATTATTTGATTTGATATTTTATGGTTGTTCTTTTTCTTTTTATATATAATAAATAATTGATCCACTTCCACTTTTGCAATTTTTAATTTTTTTTTTCCAAAATACCATATGTGTTCTCTCTTCTATTTAGCATCTATTTTATTTATTTATTAATAGTTGTATAATATATATTAACCCTAAACAATAGATACATATGTATAAATTTTTAATTTCAATTACTTTTAGTGGTTGTATAACTATTAAGTAAAAATAAATGTTATTTAATAATTAAGGGATCACCAAATAAAAACGAGCAAAGCCTGAATTTGATCGATAGTTATCGATGTGATTTTGTGTATTTACATAAATCAAATACGAATAATAATAATAATAATAATAATAATAATAATAATAATAATAATAATAATAATATTTATAAGTTTAGGAGATAATTGAAGGAAAAGGAAGCACATGGAGTATGAGGGAGATAGATAGGCGTTATGGGTGAAAAGGAGTTTGGTCAGTGGGTGCAAAGTGGGTGTAGAGACAGGTTGGGGTGGGACTACCTAAGGATCAATGTTTTGAGTTTTTGTCTTCTAGATGGTATGGGCTTTTAATATAAAGTTATTAAATATTGAATAGTAAATTATATTAAAATATAAATCAATTTTATTTTCATTTTTTTAACAAACAAAATTTCAAATCGTTAGTTTTGAAATTATATAATATACAATGGGTTGTTTGTTTACCTCTTAGTAGTTTTAATAAGAGTAAGAGCCACCATCAGAATCATTAAGAGGTGAATCTTGTTTGACAATTTTTTTTTGTCTTTTAATGGTTCTAAAACCCTCTTAATGATTTTGTATCGTAGGTCTCCCTTAATTATTAAGCGCCCTTCATTTTATTCTGAACAATTATCAAATAACCATATTTTATTTTCCACTATATCGTAAGAGGCTATTAATCATTCTGACCACTTAATCATTCTACACAAAACCATTCAGCAACTGTCAAACAACCCTATGAATGTAATTAGTTTTTGATACTTTCCGTTTAGAGAAAAAAAAAACTTAACGAAATTTCATATTTTAAGCTATTAAGTTCCCGAGTAGGTTTTTGAACAAATAAATTTTGCACTTGTAAATGAAAGAACTATACCATTTTTTTCATGTATCAACAAATAAGTAGTATAGTACAACTAACCAATAAAAAAAATTACATTATTTCTATTAACCATTATTTATTTTTCAAATTGAATGTGATAATCACATGTGTGTTATGCTTCTATAATTTGAATATCAAGGAAAAAAATATTAGCTTTTTCATAGTTCTCATTTTAATTTGAAAAATAAATAATTGATAATGGATATTGTATATTGTATATTGTATATATAATGGAGGTACTTGACACAATTGTGAGCATAAGTTTTTGTTCAATAAGAATGCGTTTGGTACGCGGACATGATAGAACAGGACAAGATGGGACATGATAGAATAGAACAGGACATAACAGTTGTTCAGCGTTTGGTGGATGGAACTGGACAGAACAGAACATATAACATTAGATAATATACAATAAATAAAATTTAAAAAATGAATAAAATATAAAATAGAATGTGTATTTGATGTTTTAGAAGAGTATTAGATTTTATTTTGAACATATATTGATAAAACATAAGTCTGTTCCAGCTTGTTCCATGGGGTAGGGGTGGAAGAGGTTTGTTCCACTCTGTTCCACATAAAAGTCCTACCAAACGTGGGATAGTGATCCGTGTTTTGTTCTGTCCTGTCCTGTCAAGCGTACCAAACGCACCATAATAGAACTTTAACAGGAACCCAACTTTTATATAAGAATCCAACTTTTCATCTTGTTTTTGTTCTATTATTTTATTTTTAAAATAATTAAATACTGAAAATAACTTAATCAAATGAAAGTGATATTCATGTTCAACCTCTTTTATTAATCACAGATTCCTTCATATCAATAAGGTTCGATCGTAACAGCAGTGTGGGTGCATGGGAGAAGGGGAAAGTATCCCTCCAAGATTGCAACAACCAAAAGAGTGTTAGTGTAGTGGAACATGCAAAGCCTCAATGGTCGTCGATGAGGTGGCGAAAGCGGATTGGTCACGTGTTCCAACTCATGACATGGAAAACATCAAGTAGACATGTCGGGAGTGGAACAAGGATGGTGAAAGGGAATCAATGGATAAGAAACCTCACCAGGGGAAAGTCTAGCGATTGAAGATATATTTGATTAATTTGTTCTTGGTCTCAACTACACTTACAGTTATCCAAAAGGATATATTAATTTCCAAAACTAAGTACAAATACATCCTCCCTTTAAAATTTATGTCATCTAGGAATTTAAATAAATTTGTGATTGTGGAATCTGTTTTTATCTACGTATAACTTCTCTTTAAAATATGCTCTACAAAATATGCCCAGGGTTCGAATCCAGGCGTACACATACAACTTGTGGCCACCGAGTTTTAATCAGGACTGATGTCTTACAGTCATAATTTGCCAAGGGATTAGTCTAGGCATAGCCTAGGACACCCTTCCAAAAACAAACTATTACACTAAACCGAAAAAGTGTATTTACAAGTTTTCAGATATTTCATTGACACAAAAAAGTAAACGTAGGTGTCAACTTAGTGAACATGCCAATTAAAATCACGACGACTTAGCAACTTGCAAGGATTTCTTTGAGTATATAATATTTATATACGACAAATGCAGCAAATAAACTTACACACCCTCCTCACCTTTGGTTAGGTTTAAATCTCTGACCTCTTAAGAGGCCAAAGGTTTAAATACCGCTAGACTAAAGTCCCCCTGATAGCAACTTGCAAGGATCTTACACTACTAGATAAAAGGTCCAATATGGCGGAATGTTCCAGTAGATTTTCCGCCGGAAGTTCTCCGACGTACTTTCGACAAGTAACTAAAAAAGTCAAATGGCGTTGACAAACCCGCCAGAAATCTTTTTTTAAAAAATTAAAAAAAAACGTACGAACTTTCGACAAGTAACTAAAAAAGTCAAATGACGTTGACAAACCCGCCAGAAATCTTTTTTTAAAAAATTAAAAAAAACTTACGATTTTCCAACCGATCTTTATTTTTTTTTAATTATTCAATATTAAAACACAATCAAATTAAAATTAATTAAGTTTTCTGGCAGATTACCGCGAATTTTAATTAATTAAAATTCACAAATTTTAATTACTAAAAATTAATTTTTTTAGTATCAAGAAATTATTATTTTTCCTTTTCAAAAAAATATTAGTTTTAAATATTATTTCCGACGGAATTTATTTTATAGTTAAAAAACAAATTCCGACAGAAATCCTGTGAAAATAATATCAAGAAATTATATTTTTTACATATTATTCTGGCAGATTTCCGTTGAAATTTATTATTTTAAATTAAAAAGTAAATTCTGCGAGGAATAATATTAAAAAAAATAATTTCTTGATATTATTTTTGACGAATATCCTGAGGAATTTAACTATTTATTTTAAAAATATATTTCGTCAGCTTTATAATAATCAGATTCGGTCTTTGGATAAAACTTCTTTTTACCAAATCTTTTGTTGAAACGATTTGTCAATAAAGCTAACTTTTCAGCAAATTTCGTAAGTTCATCACCAGAACTCTCTTCTTCCTCATCAGAACTATTTTCATACTTGCTCATATCAGAAATCAACGCTTTTTGTTTCACCACCCCGCTCTTCTTTTGTTCAGTAATTAGTGCCAAAGACTCTTCCATCTTCTTATGCTTATCTTTCAGATCATTGACTTTGTCCTCATGTTGGTTTAAGATGCTGAAGATGTCATTCAATTTCTCCTCATCTATATCTTTGGACATTTGAAGCTGAACGGAGTAAGTGTCCCATTCCGTTAAAAGGTTCTTCACAAACTTATAATTGATTTCCGACTCAGTCTTGATAACCCCATTCCTCCTCAGGTCATTAAAAATGATATTAAATCTGTTATAAGACTGTTGAAGTGTTTCACCATCCTTTGCTTTAAAGCCTTCATAGGCATTGATGCTTTGATTTCTCTTGGTTCTTAAAGACTTTTGTGAACCTTCTAGTTGTCTCTCCAACTCATCCCATATCTCTTTAGCAGATTCCCGACTATCTACACGGTTGTAGATAACATTTGGAATTGCCATTGTCAGAAAGGTTAAGGCTTGCTCATCAATAGCCATTAAGATTTGTCTTGCTCATTAAAATATTGATATTCTTTGTAGACTCTTCTTGGAGCAACATATGGAGATGTAGCAGTAGCTTCAACAGCAGGAACAGTGATAAATGGTCTATGGGGTCCATTTGTAATGGAGGTCATCAAGTCTCAGTTCTGATTATTAAGGAACTGGATCATCCTCTTTTTCCACTTAGGGTATTCATCCACTTGAAGAACTTGTGGTTTGGACTTGGAACCCATGCTGAGTAGATCTCTAGACATGATTACAGAGTGTATCTCAACACTAGATAATGATAGTCAGAAAGTCAGACAGTACAGTGTAAACAATTACACTTTGAAAACTTCTCAGAGAAAGTTTTCGCAAACAACTAAATTTCAGAAACTTTTCGCAATCACCACTTTGCGAAAACTATACTTCACGCAACCAACGTGATAAGCAGAGTAACTTTTCACAGATAACCCCTTGCAAAAACCTTACTTCTCGCAGTACACTCTTTGCGAAAACTGGACTTCTCGCAACCCAAAGAATGAGTAAAGTGAACTTTTCGCAATGAACTAATGCGAAAACTCAAAACTTTTCGCGGACCGCTGAATCCGAGAACTGAACTTTTCGCAACCTTCTATTGCGAAAACAACACTTCTTGTGAACCACACAATGCGAAAACTTCAACTTTCGTATGTACCTGTTGCGAAAACTTCCAACTTCCCTTAATCAACTGTTGCGAAAACCAAGGATGAATCTTGCAAAAACTATATGAATGTTGCGAAAACTTTGGATCTTGCGAAAAATTATCCAGAAAATCCAATTTTGGCCATATCTTCTTGAATTCTTGATGAATTTGAACGAGGTTTTCACGGAGTAGTTTGAAAATAAAAAAACGCACACTTTTGTAGTTTATACAAAAGTTTAATTCGTCCAAAAAGATGCTCTTTTGATCAAATCACAGTTTCTTGAAACTTTCGAATAAAATTTCACAAAATTCCAAAATTCTTCCAAAATTGATTGAATTAGGCAAATCTTCCTGAATAAACTGTGCTCAGGATTGAAATCCGCAGGTATTCCAATAGAAATTCGATCCAAAAGTGTCCAAAATGAAGAATCCGAATTTTGGATGAACAGTACTTGTGAAAACTCTAAAACAATCCAAGAAAAAATCCAAAAATCTTCAATCAAATCTCTGATTTCTGTCTGAATTTTCTGTCTGTGCTCTGTACCAAATGTGAGTTCCCAAAATCTAGTGAGATAATATGAAATGTACAACAAGATCTAGAGAGAGAAAGTCATCTTCATTGATATGCTTCAAAGTTACAAGATTGGGAAAGATTACATGAAATGACTTAAAACATGCTATTTATAGTAAGCACATGACAAGTCCATGGCTTTACTAGAAAGGGATACAAAATACAGTTTAAATGAAAAACTGCCTGATTCCAACAATACAGTGCACCAACACCTTATGCATTAAATGCATGGCAGAAGCACTTTACACGTGTGATAGGTTAATTTGTTAACCCAATTTTAGTCACTTTTATTAGATTTTTCTCTTGTTTTATATGCCCAAAGTCCACAATTGAGTCATTTTTATTAGCTTTTTAGCATTTTCTGTGTTTTAGGTGTCAATCATGAATTAATTGTATTTTGTGTGTTTTTGGAACTCATTTGGGCCTTATTTGATTTATTTCAGATTTGGGTTGGATGATACTGTGGCAGTGCTATAAGAGTAGGTGTTGTAAGAGTGCTGAAGGATCGCACAGCTGGGTCTTTTTGAACAACTTTAGGCCGGACATCTTTTGAAGACCATGGGCTGGAACAAGCTTCTGCAGGAAGCTGGAAGTACAAATGGCAGCTGTTTCTGACTACTTAGGCCCTAAGCAACTCCCCTATAAATAGGAATGCATTGTTAGCTTTAAAAAAACACCACTAATTAGCTCTGGCTATTTATCTCTTAATTACCTCTACTTGCTTTCTAGTTGCCACTTATTATTAAGTCTTTTGGGTTACGATTCCACTTTGTATGCTACGAATTCAGTCTTTTGTTCTCAAGTTAATCATTTTCGAAGCATTATCTTGTGTTCGGTTCTCTAAGTTTAATTTTCGAAGTTCATGATATTTTCCAAGTTTGCAACATCTAGTTTGTTTTCTCAAGTTACTTCACTTTCTCGGTTACTTATTTGATTTCTTAAAGTTCTTAATTTTAGTTTGGACGTCCATCCTTCTAAATTTAGAAGTCTTTGGTCATTTAAGTTAACATTTTAAGTTCCAACGTTTTTAAGGCAAGTAGTAGTTTTGTGACGAAACTTGTGCGACAAGTTTCCACAACTTGGCACCCAAGTTACCACATCATTCCGATAGTATTATTCTTAGTTTTCTCTCATTTCGATTAGTTGTTAGATCTTTATATTTATGCACTTTACATTTTCTTGCATTTAATTTTTGTCATTTAAATTTCAGTATTTTACTTTCTGTCTCTAATTTCTTGTTATCAAATTTCATTGTAACAACCTGAAATTTCGAAAAGGCAAAGTGTGGGCTTGGCGGACGTCCGCATGGTACAGTCGGACGCCCGTTCCATGCGGAAGTCCGCATTTCGTCCGTGGAAGCAACAGGGGTTTTGGAAGAAAACATTTCGGCTGAGGTCGGACGTCCGCGAGGGGCCATGCGGACGTCCGCGATGCGTCTGATGGTATTTTTTTGTTTTAAGAGAGACCTTTTCCCTCTCTCTTCCCTCATTTCATTCCACAACCCTAACTCAGCCCCCCCTCTCTCTCTCTCAAAGCCGATTTCTTCCAAGAAAACCCCAAACCCTTCCTTCTCCCCTTCATCTTATCCACTCAAATCAAACCCACTTCCACCATTGTTGAAGATATGGAAGCTTGAAGCTTTTAAGGAGACTATGAGCTTGTATTTGAAGAATGCAAGTGGTGAAGGTAATCTCTTTCTACCCAAAAGCTACGGTTTTGTTGTTTTCATCTTCTATTCCATTATGGGCTTTATTGGTGTGATTTTGGTGATGATTGGTTAATGAACCCTTATTTTCTTCATCTATAAGAACTAGGGTTTTGGTATAAGTAGGGTTTTGATGTATTATGTTTGAGGAATGATTATACATTGTTAGATCTTGGTATTGATGGTTGGAAACTTATGGATCTAGGTTTTTGGAAGATTTGGACTTGAAGATTCAAGTTTCTTCAAAGGAGCTTACGTTTGGGGAAAATATAGATTTAGCCTAAATCTAGCAAGGTAAGTTCAAGTTGATTTATGAAAACGTTGTACATGCCAAAATGTTATTTTCCAAGTACTTATGTGATTACATGAAAATTATCAATTGTTGAGTTAATTGATGGGTTTTGACTTTTGAAGTATTTAACTTGGTAAATGTGGTCAAATGCCCATAGTTGGGATTTTTTGGGGAATCTTGATAGTAAATCATAAATGATAACGTATTGATGATTTATTACATAGATGGAGATCATTTGGTGAAAATGCACTTTTAGTGCTTATTTGGAAATATGCATAAGTTATGTTATGGGACGGTTTGAAAGTGTAAACGATATGAGTTCCTTTGGAAAATGGGATGTCCCACCCAATGTTGTGTTTTGGGTTATTCATGAATTTAAAACGAGTGTTCGCATAAACGTGTATTGTTTACGTCTAATTCATTTTATGACTTTTACTAATGGTCATTTGATTTATGGAGCCCATGGCTCGGTTTTGACTCCGTTGGGTCTTGGGGACGTTTGTCCGATTTTGATAGCTCGTTGTTGGGCGTTTGGTTATGATTTGCATATAATGCATCTTATTTGAGAATTACATGTTTTGAACGTGTTAGTTCATTCGTTTGGGGTCATGTAATGTTATGTTTGTAATGCAATGGATCCATAAGCCCTATAGTCTTTATGCCGATGTTGGGACACTAGTTTTTCACATCGCGGCACGGTTAGGCATGACGGTATGGTATAATTCCTACGTGCGAATACGTTATAGTCGTTATGCCGATGATGGGACGTTAGTTTTCCACATCGCGGCACGGTTAGGCATCGACGGTATGGTATAAGTCCTACGTGCGAATACGTTAAGGATGTTGCCCCAAATTGGGTGTGGTTTTAAGTGGCCACACTCGGCATCCGTTATATGTCTTACTAAGTGTTTGGCTTTACCAACTTGTCAAGTGGCTTACTTTTGTGTTTCGTCACTTGCGTTGGTAAGCGGGTATCCCCCGTCGCCGAAGGATGTTGTTTTGGGTATATATATCTTTATCCATGTTTTCGGTGACATTTTATATTTGTACGGATTGTTTCCATGATTTATGAGTTGGGTATTATGTCATCAACCGTATTTTGAAGGTTTCGCATAATATAGATTTATTTACGTTTGAGTGAGTTGGGATTGGAATTCATTTTGGAAAACGCTTTGTATATGTTGGGTACTTTTCTCATAGATTTTGGGTGCGTTGGAATTTGAGTCATTTACATCCTTCTCATAAACTCTTTTGGAAATTATAACCTATGTCGCAAACTTTCATTTAAAGAATTATTTAAATCACGCTATAAACTCTTGAACTCACTAGGCGTTAGCCTAACCCTTTTTATTTGTCGGCATGTGCAACAGGCTCAGGTTGGGAGTAGCTTTAGCTACACTGTGAAGTGGCGAGTGCTAATAGAGTGCACGAGGGGTAATTTTGAGTAGTGAAGTCTTCCACACTTATTTGGGATTAGCAACTTGTGTTGTGTTAAGTAACGCCCGTCTTAAGTTATTAATTGTGAAAATTATGATGTTTAAATTCCGAGGTATTTTCACGGATGATCTGTAGAAATGATTTCATCCTCTTTTGGTTATTTTATTGAAATTAAAGTTAATTGCTCGTTCCAATTTTAAGGGTGTTACAAGTTGGTATCAGGGCATAAGTTTGAAAGAATTAGGTGTTAATTTGGGATACCTAGACTCAAACTAGGGTTCTTTTAAGTAGATGAGAGTGAAATTCACCATTAGGCACTTTAAGATAGGATGTTTTGAGGTCGATGGAATTGCTAGAAATGAGAATCACGCCGAGAGTAGCAAGAATAATCATGTACGGTGCGTTCATAATGACACCTGGCCAGTGTCATGGTGAACCTACTAGTTACATGTGCGTACTTGAACTACTTTAATGTGATGACCGTTTGGGTAGTGAAGAAGTTTCTAAGCTATTAGTAGTTGGAAAAGACTGACGATTTTAGTGTTAGTCACTTAGGGTGACAGTAAGCATGATGTTTGCTTTAAGTGGACCGTTTCGGGTCGAGATTGATGGTTGGATTAGAACCATAGACTTATTGAACCGAATTTGATTCGAGGAAAAACCGTAAGGTTAATCAATGTGATTCCCAAATTTGCCTTAAGAGGTTTGAACATCCGGATGACAATAGTGGACCGGAGGAATTTGGAGGAGTATGGGTTGAGACGTTGAGTGCCAACTAAGTTATGCACAAAATTTATTTTAAAATAAATTGCATCAATTATTTCTTTTGTTTCAAATCCTTATATGGATTATGTTACAAAATCTTGGAAAATGTTTTGCACACACACAAGATTTTAAATTATGGTTTTTGAACCTGCATGAAACTATTTTATTGCGGGAGTTGCAAACTCCGTCGGGACTTGCTTTATTTTATTATTGTTCAACGTTACTTTCGGATACAGTGATATACATATTTTATTGATGTTTAAGATGTTGGACAAGTAACTACGGCTTATGACTTTAACATTGGATCTCCTCCACATATGTTAAGGTTTGGACGGAAAGTTATCTTCCATTATGCCTATGTCAAGTTTTATTGGAAAATTTTATTTAATGCCAGTATTGTCGAAAAGTATTGTTTAGATCGTATTACAACAAAAGGGGATTTTGGAAGTTTGGCATCTTAGTCATGATCTTGCGATATGCAATTTGATGTTTGGAAGCGAAAGGTTTGGCACCATTCGGTTGGTTTGAGGTCGTTGAGCTCGTAGAATTTTACAGAGTTTTGTTTACGACGTTTTGTGCCGTGTGAGTGCAATTTCGTAAGGTGCATACTTTAGTTATCGCGTGTGTTAACATTGGATGACATTGGGCATTTTGTTTCGCGTAAGTCTTGTGGAGAACTATTATTTTAAGTCGTAAGACGACCAAAATGAATGTTTTTGGGAATTCGGTGTCGCGTAATTTCTTTTTCAAAGATTTGTGTTACCACATTTTGTTGCAACTTATTCAATGTACGGATTGATTTATACGTGGCGTGAGTAATGCATTAAAGGACGTTCTGATAGTGTTTCTTGACCATTTGTTTTATGCGCTTTCGGTTAAGTGATTATTTTATTATCCTTTTGCGCAAATGCATGGTATTGATCTAGGGGTATGCATGACTTGGTAACCACGAACCCTCAACACTTTGATAAATGAATCGTGAATGGAAATGTCTTACTAATTGTTGTATAAATGAGGGTCATTTGGTCAAAGTATGTTTTAATGTTGTGTGAATAATGCATGGTTTACGCTACAGAGCATTTTGAAAACAAGAATGTGCGAGTCGTTGAAATTTGGTCAATTTTGGCTTAATGGACATTTTGGAAAACTGTAAATCTTTGGGTTTATGAGAGAAATGTGTATTTCGAGTATTTGAATGAGTAAATTTCAAGCGTTGACATCTTCACGTTTTATATTGCAAGTGTAAACCTTGGTGTAAATGCTCCGTGATGGGGATTTTGGAAAATTATTTGTCCTAACCTAGAGTGCGTGGGATCGCTTAAAATTTTGGAACATTAATACGCACTGTTTGTACGATTCAAAACTGAAATCGATTTAAATCCTTTTTTGTGCCAACCATCCACAAACACTTGTAATCCTCCTAAGTTTTGAGAAAACACATTGAAATGTGTGAGTCTCGTCAAAAAGGTTTTGCCCGTATGTCATTTTACGACTAAATGAGAAAAATTTCGAAATTTATTTAAAGAGTAACATCTTTTGAAATTTCGTATGAACTATCGGGTGCATGTTATTTCATTTCAAGAAAACTCCTAAGAGAGTGTTACAAGCTTACATGTATATTCCAATTTGAGATTTCCTCTTGATGTATTAGTCGATATCTTCGAATGATGAAAACGTAGTGATTTTGTTTTTAGACTTGGAACTGACACAAATCATTTTATGTTTTAACCCAAGTATATTTATGGAATTGTTTCACCGTCTTTGTGAGATAAACTGACGTGTGCGAACTTTGTTGGTGAATTTTGTTTCATGCTATTTCATGATTTGAAAGAGGAATTTTTTTTGGAATCGGGTGGCATTCAAACTCTTTTTGAAATATGTACAAATCTTTTTGGTTGCACATTCTTTAAAGTGGGAAATTATCTTACGTGCATGACATAGATCAATCCATGCTAGGACCGTATCGGTTTCTTTCAGAGAAGTTGTTTATTGTGCTTTTGCGCTTTGTTAACGATACAAATTTCGATGAAATGGTTTTCAATATGATTTTCATATGTGGGACGAGTATGTCCATTTTTGCACAACTACCGAATTGATAGTAGTAGATTTATGAGTACAATTATATTGATATGAAAACCCTTATGTTGAAAGTTTCTATAAACGTTTTCGATTGGCATACTTGTTAAATATTCCGCTTTAGAAACCTTGAACTCATAGGAACCTTGGAAATGATAAATGACCCCAGTTAAGAGTAAGCGTGTGTAGAACTTCGACGGTGGAAGGTTGGGTATTCCACGCGTGATGGTACTGTAGACCGAATGTATCGGTTGCAGGGTTGATGTGTTTGGTAACGGGAGGATTAAACTCGTGGTATCTCCTCTTAATGTTGGTGATAACCGTCTTGTTGGCAACTTTGTTTTGGGTCTTGGCCAATTTACGCATAAGGGACGTGTAAAACCTTGTGGACACCATATTGATAACCTTGGTTGGGTGAGAATTCTCGACGAAAGAAACTCGTGTGTAGAGTTCTGCTATGGTTCAGAACTTGGTGGTATGACTAGATGTTAACTTTTTGGTTTCGAGGTCAAGAACCGTTAGCATATTCGGAGGGTTGTAGTCCGATTTTAAAGGAATAATGTTAACGGTTGTAGTAATCTTAAGATGCTCAATCGTGATGAGTAGTTTTGGTAGAATGACTTTCGTGTGTGGTAAAAGGTTTGATGATTAATGATTGGACGAATTCTTGGAGTTGCTTAATCCATGGGTCAGTGAAGATTGCAAGTCTTGGAATCTATTAGGGCTCATTGGAGTTAAATGACAGTTAGCAGTAGGAACAATCGAAATTGGAGATTCTGTTGGGTTCAATAGTGAACAAACCTTGGATTGATTTAGAGTCTAGAACCGCAACCGGGGAAGTATGGAACATCTAAGGTTGGGAGACAACCAAAGTAGTCTGATCTGGGGTTACTCCAGTAGATGGAGCATTCACCCGGACATAAGTGCAATGTACCTGAGAGGACATTGTTAGTAAGTGTTTGCATGAGGTTTGCCATGGCAGTATAAGTGAAGGAATCTAGATTTCCAGTTGGAAGCTGATGGGACATGGTCAGCGTTGAGTTGGTTAGCCTTTGGCTGTAGAGGATATAGATTTCGAGGACGAAATCATTCTAAGGCTGGGAGGATTGTAACACCCCGAAATTTCAAAAAGGCAAAGTGTGGGCTTGGCGGACGTCCGCATGGTACAGCCGGACGTCCGTGCCATGTGGATGTTCGCCAAGCCCACACTTTGCCTTTTTGAAATTTCGGGGTGTTACAATCCTCCCAGCCTTAGAATGATTTCGTCCTCGAAATCTATATCCTCTACAGCCAAAGGCTAACCAACTCAACGCTGACCATGTCCCATCAGCTTCCAACATTTCGGCTGAGGCCGGACGTCCGCGAGGGGCCATGCGGACGTCCGCGATGCGTCTGATGGTATTTTTTGTTTTAAGAGAGACCTTTTCCCTCTCTCTTCCCTCATTTCATTCCACAACCCTAACTCAGCCCCCCCTCTCTATCTCAAAGCCGATTTCTTCCAAGAAAACCTCAAACCCTTCCTTCTCCCCTTCATCTTCTCCACTCAAATCAAACCCACTTCCACCATTGTTGAAGATATGGAAGCTTGAGGCTTTAATGAGACTAGGAGCTTGTATTTGAAGAATGCAAGTGGTGAAGGTAATCTCTTTCTACCCAAAAGCTAGGGTTTTGTTGTTCATCTTCTATTCCATTATGGGCTTTATTGGTGTGATTTTGGTGATGATTGGTTAAGGAAACCTTATTTTCTTCATCTATAAGAACTAGGGTTTTGGTATAAGTTAGGTTTTGATGTATTATGTTTGGGGAATGATTCTACATGGTTAGATCTTGGTATTGATGGTTGAAAACATATGGATCTAGGTTTTTGGAAGATTTGGACTTGAAGATTCAAGTTTCTTCAAAGGAGCTTACGTTTGGGGAAAATCTGGACTTAGCCTAAATCTAGCAAGTTGAGTTCAAGTTGATTTGTTAAAACGTTGTACATGCCAAAATGTTATTTTCTAAGTACTTATGTGATTACACAAAAATAATCAATTGTTGAGTTAATTGATGGGTTTTGACTTTTGAAGTATTTAACTTGGTAAATGTGGTAAAATGCCCATAGTTGGGATTTTTTAGGAAACTTGATAGTAAATCATAAATGATAACGTATTGATGATTTATTGCATAGATGGAGATCATTTGGTTAAAATGCACTTCTAGTGCTTATTTGGAAATATGCATAAGTTATGTTATGGGACGGTTTGAAAGTGTAAACGATATGAGTTCATTTGGAAAATGGGATGTCCCACCCAATGTTGTGTTTTGGGTTATTCATGAATTTAAAACGAGTGTTCGCATAAACGTGTATTGTTTACGTCTAATTCATTTTATGACTTTTACTAATGGTCATTTGATTTATGGAGCCCAGGGCTCGGTTTTGACTTCGTTGGGTCTTGGGGACATTTGTACGATTTTGATAGCTCGTTGTTGGGCGTTTGGTTATGATTTGCATATAATGCATATTATTTGAGAATTACATGTTTTGAATGCGTTAGTTCATTAGTTTGGGGTCATGTAATGTTATATTTGTAATGCAATGGATCCATAAGCACTATAATCTTTATGCCAATGTTGGGACGCTAGTTTTCCACATCGCGGCACGGTTAGGCATCGACGGTATGGTATAAGTCCTACGTGCGAATACGTTATAGTCATTATGCCGATGATGGGACGTTAGTTTTCCACATCGTGGCACGGTTAGGCATCGACGGTATGGTATAAGTCCTACGTGCGAATACGTTAAGGATGTTGCCCCAAATTGGGTGTGGTTTTAAGTGGCCACACTCGGCATCCGTTATATGTCTTACTATGTGTTTGGCTTTACCAACTTGTCAAGTGGCTTACTTTTGTGTTCCGTCACTTGCGTTGGTAAGCGGGTCTCCCCCGTCGCCGAAAGGTGTTGTTTTGGGTATATATATATCTTTATCCATGTTTTCGGTGACGTTTTATATTTGCGGATTGTTTCCATGATTTATAAGTTGTGTATTATGTCATCAACCGTATTTTGAAGGTTTCACATAACATAGATTTATTTACGTTTGAGTGAGTTGGGATTGGAATTCATTTTGAAAAACGCTTTGTATATGTTGGGAACTTTTCTCATAGATTTTGGGTGCGTTGGAATATGAGTCGTTTACATCCTTCTCATAAACTCTTTTGGAAATTATAACCTATGTCGCAAACTTTCATTTAAAGAATTATTTAAATCTAGCTATAAACTCTTGAACTCACTAGGAGTTAGCCTAACCCTTTTTATTTGTCGGCATGTGCAACAGGCTCAGGTTAGGAGTAGCTTTAGCTACACTGTGAAGTGGCGATTGCTAGTAGAGTGCACGAGAGGTGATTTTGAGTAGTGAAGTCTTCCGCACTTATTTGGGATTAGCAACTTGTGTTGTGTTAAGTAACGCCCGTCTTAAGTTATTAATTGTGGAAATTTTGATGTTTAAATTCCGAGGTATTTTCAGGGTTGATCTGTAGAAATTATTTCATCCTCCTTTGGTTATTTTATTGAAATTAAAGTTAGTTGCTCGTTCCAATTTTGAGGGTTTTACATTCATGTACTTTAATTTTCGCCTTTCCATTTCTGTAATTTATTTTCTTGCAACTTCTTTTAAGTACTTTCCTTTTATGTTATTTACATTTCTTACATCTTTCGAAAGAAGAATCCAAGCCATGATGGGCTAAAAGCCTGAGCTTGGGGTGTAAGACAAAGTTTAGATGTAAATTTGTGTAAAAGTAAAGAGGTGTATTGAATATAACATTGTATCTAACTATTTATTTTAGGTGGTTGATCTTTCATTGAAGATTACATTTAATTAATTGACAACTAATTTTGTGTATGAAAATGCATTAACATTCAGTGTTAAGGTTAAGGTTAATTATCTGAAATAATAAGAGAAGACTAATAAATAGTTTTAGTACCTGACAAGTACTATACTCTTAAGGTGTAGGATGGTAACACTGTGTTGTGCTAGGATTCACGAGGTCTAACATAATTGATATCGTATCGATAGCATGTTGACCAGTGTATACTCTTGGGAGGCCGTTTGAACCGATAGTTAGTACTATGGCAGTCCTATAGCACTTGTTGCTACATGACTGGCTGGATGTTATAATATCTCTTTACTTCACTTGTTTTCGTCTTTATGGAGCTTTGCACCCTGTGCTTCTTCTCTAGAATTGATTTTTAGTTGATAACTCAAACCAACCATCCAAACAATCTGTTTTCGAATTCGCCATCTAAATCGGTTTTTAAAGACTAGACTTTTGAAAAGCTTTCACAAGTTTTCCCTGTGGATCGATATCTGGTACTTTTACCATTATTACTTGTTACGAGACGATAGTAGTTCAAGGTGTATACTTGCACTGAGTTCTATTTTAAGTGAATCTCTAAGGTTGCATAAATCTGCCAACAAGTTTTTGGCGCCGTTGTCGGGGAATACACGCTGAAAGATTTTCATTCCAAAGTAAAGTTTGTAAAAATTGATTTTTCTACCATCTTTGTTGCTTGTTATACGTCTCCATGTGTGCACAAGTAATAAATCTCTGAGTTATATTTTTATGGATATGGATTCAATGGGACATTCGTTTGGGCCATATGAAACTGTTTTTTGTGACTACTGTGGTGGAAGTCATTTCTCATACAGTTGCCCTTCGACCCCCGAATCCCGTTATTTCATGGGAGATAGTAATTGGTATACCTCGCACTTCAAGGATTATACTCAATCATGGGAGGATCATCCTAATTTGTTTTTATATGGTCAAGATCATGGCACTTTCACATCACCAATACCTCCCTATCAAGAATGGAGCAACACTTATTCAAACACTTTTAACCAATCTTGGGAGGAACAAGTTGATTTTTCTGGGAATTTTCAAGTGGATGATTTTAACAACTCACTTTTACCCCCTACGCCCCCTTTAGATCAAGTTTTAAAATTTGAATCTCTTGAAACTTTGATGAATAATTTCTTAGAGAACATACAAGGATCTGTTATTAACATAACAACTTGTGTTGGAGAGATCATCAGTGAGCATAAAAGACAAAACCAAATCCATATACCAAGTGATATTGAGAAATCTGAATGTATTGGTAAAGGTGAGGGTGCGGTTAATACTTTGGAAAAGAGTCAAGAGATAGAGAGTTCCAAGGAAACACCTGAACATTTGAGCAACCATTCTTCACTTCAAAATAGTGAAGTGGTGCAACAAAGTGCCAAGATTGTCATTAACCCATACTTTAAACCTGTGTAGAAAGAACATATTGTTGCAGATACCATAATCTCCCTACAAAAAAAAATTGTAGAAAATCTTCAAGTTGTTTTAAATAGGGGACGTGATGATCAATCCAAGGACTTGGGAAACTTCATAAAATCATGTTGTGTTGTTGGTGAGGTGATGAATCGTACGCCCATTTGTGCAATCGATGTTTTGTGTCGTGATCAAGTAGTAAAACGAGTGGTGAGAAAAGTATATAAACATAAGTGGAAAGAGAAACACCAAACTAGGAGACAGCAAAATGCAAGACTCTTGAATAACCTCCCACCATTTCCAATCCAAAGAGGAGGGCAAATTGATTCTTCACCTACTTATCATGAGTAGGACAGGTTCTATCATCTTTCAATTTTTTCTGTTTTTAGTCATAATATATATATATATATTTAGATGTTTCAGCTTTTGAGTCTTAAAATGTTCTTGTGAGTCTTGTGTGTTCTTATTCCATGATCAGTACCTTAAAGTCTGATTGGTTTGGATAATTTGCTGAATTGTGTCCAGAAACTGTCTTTTGACAGTTTGTGTCTGAATCATTAAGTCATAATAGTAGTGTTTGAGTCTTGATTCTTCCCATTCTCATCTTTACTTTTCTGTTTCAATTTATTGGGTACTTATTTTATGAATTTGTTTCCCTCATAATATGTATGCACGTATCACAGTTTCATCACAAGTTTTTTTTCATGTTTAGCTTGATCTTATAGCCACAGTAATCTGATGTTTTGTTTCTAAAAGAGTAAATTGGCATCATAACCCACCTAACAGTTTACCAAACTGTTAAGGTGAGTCATCATGGGCATTTTCCCCACTTAAGCTATCATTGAATACCCAAATAACCCTTTGCCTTCAATTACCCTCCTTGACAATGAGGACATTGTCCATTTCAAGTTTGAGGTGGGGTAAGATTTGCCTTATACAACACAAGGCAAACCTCACATTTCTTTCATGAGCAAAGAGCTCTTTTGTAAATAAAAGTGTGTCATAGACACCAAAAATTTAAAAGAGACCAATGAGTCCACATTATACCTCAATATGAGATGAATGGCAGTAAAATTGTGCCATTGAGTGAACAAGGTGAGTGTGTGGAAAAAGGCAAAGCATAGAAATCAAAGGAAAAAGCCAAATGCATACTAAATTCCTATTATAGTATGCCTTGATGACTCTTGTTAACAACGTGTCAGCTCTTCATTAGGCGCATGCTTTTGAATTTTATCAAAGACATGCTTTGGGCCGCATGGTGAACAGTGTAGGTGGCAGAGTGGTTGTACGATTATGGACAAAAACAAGTTTTCTTTTGTACCTTCGTACTTTTGTGCAAGAGGATAAAACAAACAAATCTTGAACTGCAAGCTTCATGATCAACGATCGCTGATGTTGTCTTCATCAGTGAGGCCTGATGAAAGTGTCAGCTATCGCTGAAGCCTTGTTCTTGAGTTGTCACGCGTTGTAGACTTGTCTTGGTTTTACTGAATGTCGCTTCAGATCATGAGTAGACTTGTCCTTGTTCATCAGCTTAGTCTTCGATGTCAGCGATGAACTCTTTTGTCGTGAGGCTTGTCTTCAGGTATTACAATAACACATTTACATAGGAAGCTATCAGCGATTACTGAACATACTCAGCATATGATTGCTGATGGCGAAACACTAATACATACAGATGTTGAATGTAATTTTCAATAAGTATTCTAAGAGTCGTCATCAAAAAAAACTTCGAGAGTTTGGGTCAACAACAACAACAAGCTACAAATATAAAAAACAAAATAAATACATAATATGAAAAGATTGACATATATAAACCTTCCAACTATATGGAATACGATTATTAGAAAATTAAGGGTCTAGTTATACTTGTTTTAGTATTTATTCAATTTAGGGTCTAGTTATACTTGTTTTGGCAGTTTGGTGCTCCGTTAATGCCTAAAAATTGTCAAACTATGTAACATCCCATATTTCATCTCTTGTGGTATTTAGTGCAGAAATAAGAATTCTGGGGCTCTTTTGTAAAAACCTGAAAGTTATGTGGCTGGAGTGTGATAGAGAGAAGTTTATTAAGACAAAACCCTTCAAAAACCCTATTTCCATTTCTTGTTTTCGGCTGGAACTTCTCTAGAGAGGAAAGGAGCTCAAGTTCCACCATTGAAGGTTTGGAGAAGGTGGATCAGCTAGAGATTGAAGAAGTTGCTGCTAAGGTATAACTCCACCCACCTTTCTTTAAGTTTTGTGTCTAGAATGGGGTTTAGATGCATGTTCTTGATCCCAATCTCTTCTCATTTTTGTATTTTGAGATGAAATCTTGTGGAAGGGTGTGTTGGATGAATCCCTTGAGGAGTTTGAGAACTCTTGGTGATAGTTCACCTTTTCAAGGGAGGTTTATAAGTTTTGTTCATCCATTTTGGGTGTTGATTCTAAAATATTGTTTTAGGAGAGCTGAATCTGATTTGGGGAAGTTTGGGGATGAGAAATCTTTGAGTTTTGGGAAGAAATCTCGTGCAGGAAAATCTGTCCAGGGGTCCGCGCCGATGGACTGGCGCCAGCATCGGCGCCAGTCGCTGTTTCTTGTTTTTCCGTTTTTGCTTCGTTGGTCGTTTGGGCTTGGGTTCGAGGCTTGGTTTAGGGGATTGTCTTAGGACATTAAGGAAAGTGTTTTAGAGCATGATTTGGGAGTCTAATACCTCATTTGTTAACCCCAATTCAGGTGACCGTTTGGTGTTTAAGCGAGCTCCCAAGTAGTGAGTCGTTTAGCCGAGCATCAGGTGAGTTCCCTTATGCATTATTTCTATCTTTTAAAATGAAATGCGAAGAATTGATATGTCTGAAAATGAGTTACTTGTTTATCATGAATCTTATGTTTTCTTATGCATGAAAAGTGTTAGTTTGTAATGTGGAAGGAGGATATTCCTCGAGTAAGTTTAAAGCATGTTCTAAGTGTTTATGTTTGTGATAGAGTCGGGTTACACAGTGGAGGACCCCCGAGTTGCCGTCCCTGGATTTGTAAGGTGATGAGTTGCCGTCCCTGGCTTTGTAAGGTGATGAGTTGCCGTCCCTGGCTTTGTAAGGTGATGAGTTGCCGTGCCTGGCTTTGTAAGGTGTTATTGGTCCGTACCACTGTGTATACCCTTGTTTGAGCTCAAACTTGTCAAGTGTTATGTGTATGGAAAAGTGTTTTGTTTTTAATGTTTTGCAGTTACACTTTTAAGGAGGGAATTCACTAGACCTCATGGTCTAACCCTCGCTTTCAAAACTTAAAAACCATTTTTAGGAAAGGGTGACTTAGGTGCTTGTAGCAAGGGAATGGAGAAGGCTTGAGACGGAGGTGCGAGATTAGAGACCGTCAAGTTCCAGTTTTTGTTTAGTTAGCATCTCGGTTGTATTTGCTTGAGGACCTTAATCAATGTAATTGATATTGGAGTTTATGATGTATTTGGGACCCTTATGGGCTTTTTGGCTAATGTTTTATGTTAAGCAGGCTTTGGGTTGTTACAAATGGTATCAGAGCCATAGTTTAAGGGATTTAGGTGACCAGATGGGCCTAAACTTAAACTTTGAGGATAGGGACACAACCGAGATATAGGAAGTCATTAGGAATGACCGTAAACATAGGATATCTTGACAATGGTAATGAGAACCCTCATGTAAGGTAAATTCAAGTAGCATCTGGCCAATGCTATTATGGATCTACAGGTGCATGGGTGTGACCAATCGCTATTGTCGGGATGAGTGGTGAGGGTGGTGGTATGTAGAGGGTTCTAACCTTGTGTTTGATAGCAAATAGTTGATGTGTCATGGAAGAGATTCCTTATGATGGGATGTCTGCAACTTCTAGAGGAAGTGTTGTCTAGAAGTAAATTTTCTAGGATTCAAATTAATTAATGGTGGTATGGGGGGGGGAACGACTCCTAGTGTTAGTGGGTCCCCACCCTTAGGATCGTGGGTCGGTCAGTTGAGTTAGGAGTGAGAATTATGCGGACATCCTGAAACCTTTAATTCGAGATCAAGTTAGGGAACCTAGTCTTGGATTCCCTAGTCAAGCGGTTTAGTGGCAAGATTAATGATTGCAAAAGATCAGTGTTGTTTTTGTGGTATGCATGTAAGAGTGGTCGATCAGGTAGGTTATGAAGCACTTGTGCTACAAGTTGTAGCATAAGTAAGGAAGCGGTTGTTGGTTATAGTATGGTACCAGTAAAGAGTTAAAGTGAGTGCAACGGTTGACTTAGTTAGGGTGAATAGCCTTCCTTCGTATATTGAATTCCATGCATTTTTGTTGTTAAACGCATTATACGAGATTCCTTCGTGATAAAAAGCATGTACGTGTATGATATGTTTTCTTGTTTTGGGAAATGAGTGACGCGTACGAGCGTGTTTTCCTTAAAGTAAAAGACAAACTTGTTTTCATCATACGATAAAGCTTTGAACTTAGTGATTTACGAATTATTTCACGTTTTTCTTGTGGAGAGAATCTTCGTTACGAAAATATGAAAGAACATCATTATTGCAAGGTTTGTTTTACAAACAAAATGAGTACTGACTCGTTATTTTCATGTAAACGAGTGTTGGAGTTGACAGACCCACTTTGGGTAAGTAATTTCGTTCGAAAATTTTTCGGCCATACGCGAAAGGGTTTCATTGGAGACAATCGTAGTGTCAGCACCGATTTGGATGGACAGGGTTACGAATTATCGTAAGAGTGCCTGTGAGTGATCTTTGCGATCGTTGTGTTTTACTATTCATTTTGAGTAATGTTGTTTCATGCATACTCAAACTCGCTTTATACTTTTGCATCTATCGTGTTTCTTAAAAGCGCGCAAAATGATTTCAATCGTTGTGTCATTATGCATGAAGGCTATGAACTCGCTAGGTCGGGGGGGAGGATGTTACGATTTAAGCCAAGGAAAGGGCTTTGGGAGTTAAATTGCTAGTTGTATAAGATGTGGTCAAGTTATGACCATAGTGTTCCGTTAGAGTAAGTGGGTGAGTACCTGGAGTCTTGGGTAGTGAAGTTGGAATGTTGGTATGAGTGTAGTTTGAACTATTGTCGGGATATGTGAGAATAGTTTTAATCGCAGTAAAGTTGAAATGGCCAAAGTGTTTCTGTTGGTGGAATAGTAATCAGTAGCGTTACGTTACCTAATGTAATGTTTTCGGTTTCGAGTTGGAGTACTGAGATGGTTTGATAATTAGATCTTGCAAAGAAAGATCTTGTGTTTAGTCTCTCGAGGGAGAACGGTGGGGTATAAGTTGGTTATAAGGCGTAGGACGAAGTGGGTTATGTTAGGAATCCTAGATGGTCAGGAAAGAATGAAATCATCATGTAGTCCATTAATGTGGAGGTTTTGTCAGGAGATTGAAACGTGAGAGTGAACCCGTTGGGTGTGGGTGGATGAGGTCGTTGAATTGTGTAAATGGTATGGAATAGGAATACCTAGTGAAGGCATTGGGAGAACGGGAGATCACCGGTGTGAATGTAATGTCCATTGAGGCTTTGGATGATTAGCTTATGGGTAAGGTGTCTAGTACAGCGGAGATAAATTGCGAGGAGTTAACGAGGAGCGAGAACTGGTTCGGGAGTTAGGAGAAATAGATTCTTTCGAGAATCCTGATTCGTCGTGAGGCGACTGGGCAATTGCATGTCGATTATCGATGTCGAATCAGTGGCCGTTTGTTGGATAGTTGTCGGGAGGTTGGTATTGGAGAAGTAGCTATAGTGTGGCTATCTTGTTGAGTTTTCTTACAAAGAGGCAAGAAGTTGTTTGGAGAAAGGTAGGTATCCGACGTGACGTTTGACCACTTTGTGTGGGTGTACAAAAGTAAGAGATCGTGATTGCTTAAGTGATTTTCTTATGGGGTATGATGATCCATTTAAGAACGAGACATTAGGGTAATCGAAACAGGTGTACCTTGAGTAATTGACCTTGTCAAGTGGTTCATTTAGACCCGGGAAGGGCAAAGTCGATTAACGTTTTGGCTTTGTTTGGTTTGGTGTTATGGGTGTCGTGAAGTAAGTAGTATCCTTTGTGTGTAAGGAAATCATGATAGCCTGATTGCAAAGTAGTCGTGTGGTGCGATAGTAGCATGAGGAAGTGGTAGCACTCGGAATCAAAGGAACGTGTAGGTCATAGATGTAATGTTGAATTGCTGTAATGTTGGAATAGTCAAAGGTAATGAGCATGCCTGGTTTAAGTGTGTGGTTTTGCGGGCGGTATACGTTAATACTAGGTTGAGATCAAGAGATTAAGTTGCGGTTGGTAACGAGATGACAGGAGAACCCTTGTCCTTTTCGATCCCATTGGATTTGGGTGAGTTTTCATGCTTCACTCGATTGTCGAGCAGGATAATGTACCCGTTAAGTTGTAGTGCTTCGTCGTGAAGTTTAGGCAAGAGCGTTGGAGTATTTCGTGGATGTAATGAATTAGAATGAGCGGGTCGGCGGTGTTGGAAAGTTAGGAACTCTTGGTAGTTCTTGGTGTTAAGTACCTCATGAGAACTTGGCTAAAGGTCTTGACTGATAAGTATGGAGAAGTTGTTCTGTTAGGCTGTAGCGGTGTGCGATGGAAAGTTTGTGTAAGCATGAGAGAAGATGTTGACAGTATAAAAGATCAAGTATTGACAGACTCGCGGTAAGACGATGTCATGAGACGTTGATTGGGCGGACTATAGTTGAAGAACTGTTCTTTTTAAGGCATAAGATAAGGGATTGTTGTTATGTCTTGGTTAATGAGTTGAGAAAGCTAAGTTCATGCGACCGGTCTAAAAGTTGGTGCTTGTGGGTGAGTCATTCTTTTGAGGGATCTTTAATGTATCAGGTTAGGATGGGAACAGGTGGTCGAATGTGGTGCTCTAGTTGAGAGACCGTGGGTTTAGATGCGATATCGTCGAGGAGAATGTTTCACACGAGCGTGTTGATCAGTGTCCGATTAAGGGAGATAGTTAGAATGAGCTTGGTCACTCCTCCGTGTGAGAGGGCAAGTGAACGTTGGAGGCAGTTCCTAGTTAGTGGAACCATTCAGTGGATTTGAGCGAAGGACATGATTGTGTATAGAATGGAATTATGGCTTAGCGAATGTGGGGAGTTTGGATCGTTGATTTGTAACTGTTAAGGCACGTGTGATCGGTGATTTGAGGAAACGCAATTGTGCCAGGCGAACGCTATTTTGGTAGGAGGGCGTTCTTCCTTTGATGAATGTTATGTGGTGGTGAGAAGGCGGTAACGTTATGAGAATGGTAGTGTGTAATGTCGACGAAAGGAGTGATAAGCCTCCGTTTAGAAATTCGGGTTATTGCGGTGTTAACTCGAGTAGAGTCGTATTCTATTAAAGAGAGTATTTTGGATGAGTAGTATGTTTGAACGAAGAGATTACAAGTGTGTGGCTGGGCGTGCTGCAGACCCGAGAGTGTAGTGGTTGGCCTAGGGACGATGTCAAAGAATACTGTACGTTGTTGATGCTGATCGGGAGTGGATGGATAGGTGAATGGAACTAAGATGATTGGATTAGAAGGTTCGAGCATTGTCAATCTCAAGTCGGGAGAACAGTTGGATGGGAAAATATTCCCATGGTTTGGAGTAGTGTGTTTCAATAGGAGATTGAATTGGACTACATTGTAATGGAGTAGTGGCAGTTTTCGAAAGAACTGGGAATTATTGATTTGTTTAGAGGCACTCGGTGAAAATCTAGAGTGCTTTTGGTATGTCTTAACCCATGTTTGGGGAATGTTGGATGGGAAGAAGTTTGGTGTAGCTTCGCAGTCAGTGTGAGCAATTGAGGCCGGATGGTTGAGAATTGGACAGACAAAGAAGTTAGTTTGGTAGGGATGTAGTGGTAACTTCCTAAGAAAATTTTGAGGCAACATGGGAACCCGAGATCGATATGAGGGCAAGGTACCCGCACCTTTTCAGTGATGAGATTCCGGGGACGGAATCCTGTTAAGGGGAGGTGATGTAACATCCCATATTTCATCTCTTGTGGTATTTAGTGCAGAAATAAGAATTCTGGGGCTCTTTTGTAAAAACCTGAAAGTTATGTGGCTGGAGTGTGATAGAGAGAAGTTTATTAAGACAAAACCCTTCAAAAACCCTATTTCCATTTCTTGTTTTCGGCTGGAACTTCTCTAGAGAGGAAAGGAGCTCAAGTTCCACCATTGAAGGTTTGGAGAAGGTGGATCAGCTAGAGATTGAAGAAGTTGCTGCTAAGGTATAACTCCACCCACCTTTCTTTAAGTTTTGTGTCTAGAATGGGGTTTAGATGCATGTTCTTGATCCCAATCTCTTCTCATTTTTGTATTTTGAGATGAAATCTTGTGGAAGGGTGTGTTGGATGAATCCCTTGAGGAGTTTGAGAACTCTTGGTGATAGTTCACCTTTTCAAGGGAGGTTTATAAGTTTTGTTCATCCATTTTGGGTGTTGATTCTAAAATATTGTTTTAGGAGAGCTGAATCTGATTTGGGGAAGTTTGGGGATGAGAAATCTTTGAGTTTTGGGAAGAAATCTCGTGCAGGAAAATCTGTCCAGGGGTCCGCGCCGATGGCGGCGCCGATGGACTGGCGCCAGCATCGGCGCCAGTCGCTGTTTCTTGTTTTTCCGTTTTTGCTTCGTTGGTCGTTTGGGCTTGGGTTCGAGGCTTGGTTTAGGGGATTGTCTTAGGACATTATGGAAAGTGTTTTAGAGCATGATTGGGGAGTCTAATACCTCATTTGTTAACCCCAATTCAGGTGACCGTTTGGTGTTTAAGCGAGCTCCCAAGTAGTGAGTCGTTTAGCCGAGCATCAGGTGAGTTCCCTTATGCATTATTTCTATCTTTTAAAATGAAATGCGAAGAATTGATATGTCTGAAAATGAGTTACTTGTTTATCATGAATCTTATGTTTTCTTATGCATGAAAAGTGTTAGTTTGTAATGTGGAAGGAGGATATTCCTCGAGTAAGTTTAAAGCATGTTCTAAGTGTTTATGTTTGTGATAGAGTCGGGTTACACAGTGGAGGACCCCCGAGTTGCCGTCCCTGGCTTTGTAAGGTGATGAGTTGTTGTCCCTGGCTTTGTAAGGTGATGAGTTGCCGTCCCTGGCTTTGTAAGGTGATGAGTTGTCGTGCCTGGCTTTGTAAGCTGTTATTGGTCCGTACCACTGTGTATACCCTTGTTTGAGCTCAAACTTGTCAAGTGTTATGTGTATGGAAAAGTGTTTTGTTTTTAATGTTTTGCAGTTACACTTTTAAGGAGGGAATTCACTAGACCTCATGGTCTAACCCTCGCTTTCAAAACTTAAAAACCATTTTCAGGAAAGGGTGACTTAGGTGCTTGTAGCAAGGGAAAGGAGAAGGCTTGAGACGGAGGTGCGAGATTAGAGACCGTCAAGTTCCAGTTTTTGTTTAGTTAGCATCTCGGTTGTATTTGCTTGAGGACCTTAATCAATGTAATTGATATTGGAGTTTATGATGTATTTGGGACCCTTATGGGCTTTTTGGCTAATGTTTTATGTTAAGCAGGCTTTGGGTTGTTACAAACTACTTGGTCCGGTCTGGCCTACGGTTTAAACGTTTTTTGGAGCGGTTTGGATCAAACCAACCGCCTAATACACACATATTAATTATATTTAGCTTCCATATTGAAGGTTCAACCTTTATAGCGCAATTAAAATAATCCGCCCTAGACATTAGGTTTTTTAGTTTCATTTCTAAATTATCTGTGTTTCGTAAATGGATAAAGTTCCGAAAACCGTCAAAAATCAAAACCCAATTATATATGTTTTAACCGTTAATCAAATTATTATTATTATTATTCTTATCATTCTTCTTCTTTTTATTATTATTTTTTAGTATGAATTTTACATAATATCGGATATGAAATTTATTTTATATTTTATTTATTACTTGTTCAATCGGACACAAATTAACAAAATTGAAATCAGCGTGATCATATCAAGCCTTAAAAGTAAAAGAAAAAAAAACCTTGAGACTACATACCATGTGCAAAAGTAACCTAAAGAGGGTCCTATTTTATTGATTGAAAGTCCATAGGTGAATTTGAAGACCATTTTAATGAACAATATGGTTTCTCCACCAAAGGGAGGGACTATTGGCCGAAAGGACCACTTGCACAAAGCCATGTGTTTTCGTCCCCAACTTCCTTGACAATAGTCATGGGCTGAACCTAAGTTGAACTTGGTGTGGTCCAAACATGTAAAACCTAAGTTGAACTTGGTGTGGTCCAAACATGTAAAGTCTAGAAATCACATCATATTTGGACCCTACGTTTTGCAAAGTCATTATCTTGGAGGGAGTGGAATCATGAGCGTAGGGTAGAGATGCATAAATGATCACTTAATTGTTTATGGATCGGTAGGATTGAGAACCGATATAAAAAAAGTCGGTCCAATTGGATCAATCCTTACATGGTTAAAATAGCCACAAATTAAGTCCGAATATTGATCAATGGTTCACCAAAAACCGGTCCAGCCAAGGCATCTTAAAGCGCGGTGAAAACGTCTAGTCAGGACACCAAAAAAGCTCAGTCAAGGGGCGGTGCTAGGATTCTAGTTTTTTTTTTTTTTTTGGGGGGGGGGGGGGGGGTAGAAGACGTCAAATGAAATGAGCTTGACTTGTCGATTTTAGGTATTCAAACAAAATGTTAATCGCAAGATACGATCACTGTTTATTGTCGTAAATCTTGTGAAACTTTGAGAGATAATTTGAGGTGGTATAAGTATGTAGATAAAGGAGAAAAAAAAAATCCACAAATACTGTATTTTTTTTACATTTGTGAAATGTTAGAAAATAAATAATTATTTTTATATTATAGTTTTAAATTGAAGTTCAAAATATATTTTTATCATCAAATTAACCGTTATTTCATATATTTGTAACTATAATATAATAGTGTCGGTATGAATATCAATATTGTATATGGTTTACAGAAAATGTATTTATAATTCTTTGACAAAAAAATAACATGAAATTTTATAATTCAAAAATTAAAACTATTTTCAAAAACTTCGTATATCAGTATTAATATTGAACTAATTTATCTTGATTTTTAATATAATAATATTCTTAATGAAATATTTCAAATTGTAGATAAAGTAAAAAAGGTAGTAATAATAAAAACACAAATATTAAAACTTTCAAATTAAAAGTTGTGAATTAAAAAAATAAAAAGAGAAAATTAAAGAATCTGTCTTAAGATTCGAACATGAACAACCTTCCCCACAAAAGGTACCCATTTAAGCCTTAACCAACTAAATAACCTATACATATTCATCAGAATATATATATATATGGAAAGGTTCAATAGAGAAGTGCAAATATTTAGAGAAGTAGAGAAGTAAAAAAACACGGGTCCGTTCATATATGAACGTTCATATATGAACGTTCATATGAACGTTCAGATATGACTGTTATATGAACGTTCATATATGAACGTTCATATATGAACGTTCATATATAAACAGTCATATATGAACGTTTATAAATGAACGTTCATATAACAGTCATATCTGAACGTTCATATGAACGTTCATATATGACTGTTTATATATGAACGTTCATATATGAACGGACCCGTGTTTTTTTACTTCTCTAAATATTTGCACTTCTCTATTGAACCTAAGGCTATATATATATATATATATATATATATATATATATATATATATATATATATATATATAGTGTTAGGTTCATTTGAGAAGTCTAAATATTTTGAGAAATAGAGAAGTGATCGTGACTCTTCGATTAAATGGGCTGATTTTGAACACGGAAGGGTATTTTGGTAATTAGTCATCCCGTTTACAAAAAACACGGGCTGGGTTCATATATGAATCTGTGTGATTCACATATGAACTATACGTTCATATATGAACCTTTGTAATTCACATATGAACTCTTTATAACTAATTCATATATGAATCTTGTGATTCATATATGAACCTTTGTGTTTCATATATGAAACTAATTAATTGTAGGTTCATATATGAATCGGTTGAACCAATTAACTGATTCATATATGAATCTTTGTATTCATATATGAACCTTTGTAATTTACATATAAACTTTTTTAACTAAAATATATATGAACCTTTGTGTTCATATATGAACCTTAATGATTTATATATGAATTTTTTTAACTAATTCTCATATGAACAAATTAACTGATTCATATATGAATCACAAAGGTTCATATATGAATTAGTTAAAAATATTTTATATGTGAATTACAAAGGTTCATATATGAACACAAAGGTTCATATATGAATCACACAAATTCATATATGAACCTGTCCCGCGTATTTTTTTACGAAACTACCCTAAATACCCCTGAGCGTCGTTTATTAATTAATGTGGACGCGCATTAATCAGGTGTAACGCGAATTTCTTGACCGTGGATTATTTAATCCAATGGATATGATCACTTTTCTATTTCTCAAAATATTTAGACTTCTCAATTGAACTCTTCCCTATATATATATATATTTATATATATATATATATATATATATATATATATATATATATATATATATATATATATATATATATATATATATATATATATGTATTAAAAGTGAAGTGATTACATAATTGACCAACAAGACACCAAAAAGGCATGATCAAAATCAAAAATCCCGTTCAAGGCCAAGCCACTTTAAATTGACTCATTTATCTAAAATACATAATTTTCTGTTTGATAAATCTTATTTTTATTTTACGGTTGTTGTATTGTAAAATGAAATTCGTGAAAAAATATCAACAATTTGGATTACAAAGCGTATTGAAATATTTATGACTTCCTAAATAGGTAAATAAAGTTAAGAAAAATATACACAGTTTGAAGTAATTAACTATTTTACGAAAGTATAAAATTCTACGAAATTAATGACTGTTAAAAAGTTTTAGTTAAATTTATGATATTCTTTTTATTAATTTTTGTTATTAACACAATCAAAAACCATAAGGACCTAAATTATAAGATTGAATTTTAATGAGTAAAAGCCAAAAAAAAATTTAATGAAATGATGAAAATGCCTTACATTTAACCAAGTGTTTTAAGGATTGTTAGAGAGAGACATCAAATTCAAACGTTTCTCAAATCACAATAGCTATTTTGTAAATTTTAGATTGGTAAGGAGCAAATGAAAATTAGTAATTGATAATTAAAATATATTGATTAATATTAAAAAATAAATAAAAATAATTTATATGATTAACAATAACTCTAAATAATTAAAACATAATTTAATAATTTTCAGTTAATATTAATTAATTAATAATAATTAAACTTAAAAATTAATATTTATTTATAACAATAGTTAATAACTAATAAATAATATTAATAAAAACAATATTGGAATATTCACAAAATGCTACTGAAAACTACCCTAAGTAGCGTTTCAAAAAGGTAGCTTATAAGGTAGCTTATGGTCATTCAAACATGTACCCAGAAAAAAAACTAACTTATAAATTAGTTTTTTTTTTGCCAAACAATGTGTTGGTTCCTATTTTACTTAACAATGATTTAAGTATCTATTAGTTCAAACAAATAAGGGTGCGGAAACGTTTTAGCGAACTAAAAAGATATTGCTTGGTAGAAAGACATACAATATCAAATACACAAAGTATAAATAACACATATATTTAACTCAATGATTCACTGTGTATTGATTATAAAGAACACCAAGAACACCGAAAGTATTACAAGAATTCTGCTCTAAGAGGTGTGTGCGTCGTGCAAAGCTTAAGTAGATGAGCTCAACATGTGCCTTCTATTTATACTATTCACCAGGGGACAAGTTCTAGACAATAAGGACTAAGGGTACAAGACAACATCGTGAATCTGCAATCAGGTACAACGTTAATGTAGTGCGCCGTCTTCTGCTAAAGTTGTAACCCATCAGAGGTTGACACGTGGAGTTGGCAGGGCACGCCTTGTACGAATGATCTTAAGGATCTTCGTACAGCAGAAAACGTGAGAGGCACGATCGTCTTCACATTTGATCTTCAAATAATCTTCTAAGTCCAGTCTTCATACCATAGAGGCTCTGTCAAGGGTGACAGAGGCTCTGTGGCCTTGTCCTCTGAGAACGTCTTCTGTAGATTCTTCACTTCGGTTCACTTGGTGACTTGGCAGAGGCCTCTGTCGATGACTACATACTTAGCCAATTTTTCAATACTTCTTAAACTACAGAAGTTGGAGCTAACAATCTCCCCCTAAGTATTGAAAAATAAAAAATTGAAAAATGCATGGTTTTCTACTAAGTGCATGACAGAAGGTATTTGACCTCTGTTGAAAGTTACTCTTCATTTAAGATTATGCCAGAGGCACTTACACTTAGTTACATAATGAAAGAGTAAATGCAGAGAAAGGTAGAGGAAGTCAGATTTTGGCATTTGGGAAGTCGTCGATTTTGTGACCTCCGATTCCTCCACCTTTGAGCTCACGGTATATGTTGATGCAGAGGTTTCTGAAGTTGATGACGGAGTCAATGACCTCTATCAGTCTGTCTGCGAGAGATTGATCCATGAACTCAGTTCCTCTGTGCTCCAAGAGGTTGGCTCTGAACTCTACCAGAGTACTTGTCGCGTATTTTTGGCAATCAACCTCTAGGAACAATTTTGACTTTCCAGCTGGATCTTGATAGACATACCCAATTCTTGGAAATGTGATGATGGAGTTTGGTCTGGCAGAGGAGGGGCATTCATCATCTGGTGGTGGGACAGTTAAACCTCTTACTCCAAGGTCTAGTCCTAGTTGGAAGTCAGTCAAGCTATACATCAGAAGTCTTTCTCACATGGCCACTCCGATTTCTCTGTAAGCACTTTGTACTTCGAGTCTGTGGCCGTAGTTCTGTCTTGCCCAACTCAGAAGATCAGGTAGATCATAGAGGTTTAGATTTCTCAGATCTGCATCTGAGAATGTGGTTTCTGATCTGTCTACCCTCTTGACTCTGTAGAGGTTGTAGTGAACCTCTCCTCCGTGGGTGTGGGACAGTTTACAGTAGATGACCTTGTCGATTTTGGAGTTCGAGAAGACTTCTTTGACTGATTTAGTTTTCTTACTGAAGAATTGCCTTCGTAGCTCTTTCTGAAGGTGAGGGTGCAGTTTGGATGGTGGCAGAGGATCGTTGACTGCTCTGCTATATAGGTATTTGTGCACCATCTCTTCCATTTTTCTTTGCTGAACATGAGGTGGTGGCATCGGTTTCCGCAGAGCATCCAAGTCGCTTTTCAGTTTGGCCACTCGATCTTCTGTAAGTTTAGCCTTTGGATCCATTGTGAGATTGGTTGACAGAGGAGTGAGTCCATAAGCACAGTCTTCTTCTTCGGGCTTAGGAGTGACAAAAGCGTCAAAAGCGCTTTTCATCAGTTTCTCTGCAGGTTGATGCTTTGACTTTTTCTTCTTTGGTTCCTCTGTCATGATGGATTTTCCCTTGTCCTTGTCTTTTGCCTTCGGCTGTAGATCTTGTTGAGATTGGGTTGCCTCTGTTGATTTCAGCTTTAGAGTTTGTGAGGGCTTGGGTGTAGGTGCTTCTGTAGGTTTTGTAGGGGTTGCCTCTGTTGGTTTTGGCACTTGTGCTTCTGAGGGCTTAATTGGTGATGTGGGTTTGTTTTGAGGTTTGGTTGGTGAGGCTTCTGTAGACTTGCTCAAATATTTTCTTTTGTGAGCTAAAGTCTTGGTTCTGATTTTGGATTCTTCTGTGGTTTTGGGTTCTGTTGGTTTGGGTTGTGGAGATGGAGATTTTGGCGTTGCAGCTTCTGGTGTAGGGGATGGTAGCTTGGGTTCTTCTGGTGTTTTTGGTGTTGGGGAAGGTAGTTTGTCTTCTGTTGGCTTAGGTGTTGGTTGGTCTTCTTTCGAGGATGTGAGGCTTTGTACTTGTTTAGTTTGTTTGGGGGTTGGAGATGGTAGGTCTTTGATGGTTACATGGGTTGTTTCCACAGAGGTGGGTATTGCCTCTGTGGTCTTCTGTTGGGTTCCTCCTTGGGTTTCAGTTTGGGGTGCTTGGTTTAGGGGTTCTGTTGATATTGGTGGTGCAGGTAAACCTCTGTTTGCAGCTTCTTCCCTTATTTTCTCCCCCTCAGGATGACCTGATGATCCATCAGAATCATCATCAGAGTCATCCTGACCCTTATCTTTCGTACCCTCTACTCTGCACGTCTGGCTTTTTGGGTGGTGAGGCACATGCGGCTATCATTTTAGCGCACAAGTCATCGCAGATGCCTAGAAGGTTATGGACCTCTGCCTCTGTGTTGAAGCGCATTTTCCCCACGCTTGCTCGAAAATCTTTAACATAGTTGGCATTGGCAGCAGTGAAGGATTTAATGAACTCTGTGACCTGGTCGAGTACCCCTTGTCCAAGTTCTGTGATCTGAGCTCTGGTCATGTAGTCGGAGGGCAGCATGGCCAGAGTTTCCCTTGTAGTTTGTTCCTGGACATGCTCTAGGACCTTCTTTAAATCTTCAGGGGTAAGGCCCGTAGAGGTTGGGGATTGCTCTTTCTTCATCTTTTCAAGTAGGTCTTTTATAGAGGTTTGGAAGGCAGAGGTTTTGGCCTTCTCGAATTTAGCGGCAGTGGTGGTAGCAGAGGTTGTTGCAGTTGCTTTCATTTGAGCGCAGGCCTGTTTCACCTCTGTGGAGAGGTTATCCACTTTGGTGGTTAGTTCAGAAATGGCCTTTGTTGTGGATGTTGCAAGAGAGTCAAGAGAGCTTTTCAACTCTCCCAACGAGGTGGTCACAGAGGTGACAAGGGTTTGGAACTCATCCCTTGCGACATGTGATCCAGGTGTAACCTCTGGGGGAACACATTCGTCCCCAGAGTGAGTCCGTGTTCCTTGGACACCTTCTTTCGCCCCTGTTTGTACGTTGAGGGCGGAAGGATTTCCTTCTGGTCCTTGAGCAGAGGTTTTTGAGGCCTCATGCTCTACAGAAGTTCTGGTAAGAGCATTATCCTGATCCATTCCAGAGATGGGTACAGGAATATCCTTAGGTTGACTTGGGGACTTGTCTAGAGTCCCTTCGTCTTTGTGCACTCTAGGCTCTTCTGAAGAGCCGGTTGGACTTACGTGTATGCGTGTGGCAGAGGAAACAAATTCCTCTGCAGGGATGTCAGATGTGATCCGGGGCGAGGGATCACTAACTAAAGGCAAGTCCTTTGGAGAGGACTCCCTTGGAATGGTTTCCCCGATTTCTAATGGCACAGAGGTAGAAAGAATTTCCTCTGCCCGGTCAGTTTGGGGTGGGGTCAAGCTGTGCTGCTCTTTTTCAATAACACTCTTTGCTACTAGACTGGCAGTGTTAGAAATGTGGGTTGCACTGGGAGTTGGTTGGGGTTATGTGCCTCTTCCAACTTTGGCATCTTTTTGGGCCTCAGCCTCTGTCATACACCCTAACCTAACGGTTTATCTGCTAGTTTCTATCTCATCAAAATCAACCATTTCCTCTGTGGCTACCACTTCCTCTGGACTCTTTCATAGTACATCGTATCCGGGATGGAGGAAGGGGTTTAGTAAGACTTCTGGTGTCTTTCCCTGAATATCCGTCGGAGTTCGGTCATCTTCCTCCAAGTCAGAATCAATTTCAGAGATTCTGAAGTCTGGTGCTTCTGTTGATTGATTTGAAAGGGCTTCTGCGTTCCAGCCAGAGGTGTCTAGAGAGTCTGCAATATCAGGTCGTTGGAGAAAAGCAGAGAAGTCACCTTGATATGCATAGTTGATAGGAGTTGGGGATTGCAGAGGTTGTTCACTGGTTTCTTCGACCATTTCAGTTTCCTCTGCGATGGTTTGCAGAGGAGTGTGAGGCTTTTTGGTTTTCTTCTTGCTCTTTTTTTAGGGGCACCCTCCTCAGAAGACTTGTGTTTTCTCTTTTTCTTCTTATCTTTAGGAGGAGGGGGAGGTGCAGAAGATCCAACCACGGTTTCATGTGGTGGATAGTGTTGGGTTTGTGCAGCACTAGAAGAGGTTCCCTCAGCAGTTTCTTTGCTTTGGTGGCCTTCTTTGGTTTGGAGGAGGTGGCAGAGGTTTTGCTCTTTGAAGCAGAGGTGTCTAGTTGGCTTCTCTGAAGATGGAATTTTTCCTGTACTTCTTGGTGTTTTGCATAGGCCGCTGCCCACTCCTCATCGCTCGTTCTCTCTACTACCTGGTCACTTATAGAGGCTCGTAGACGCGGGGGTGTCACTGGACTCGGTTCAGGAGTCCTGTGATCGCGTATATATGCTATCTTAAGGTCTTCGTCGCTTACATATGCCAGAAGTTTGGTTGGTAGAGGTCTGCAGAAATTGTACCCAGTCTCATGTTCTGTTGGGGTATTCTTTGCCATAGGGTAGGTTTTAACGGCTGGTCCATCCATTTGCCATTTTTCTAATTTAATCAGGGGTTCCAGAAGTACACCTAGAATTCTCTGAAATTGTAGTGGGGGAAGATAATTGGTTGAGGGTCCCTTTGCCCTCTGTGTGGAAACTCTGTGATCTATGGTGTTAACTATCTCCTGCATCATAAGGGTCCCATAGTCCAGAGGCAGATCATAGTACACCCCGTACATGATTGCCATTATCTGGTGAGATGTTTGGTCTGGGCTGCCAATCTTTCCAGTTAGGCACCTATTTAGGATGGAGAAAAGGGTATTCCACAGAGGTGGGAACCTATTTCTTCTGAAGTCATTCCTCTTCTTAAACTTTGTATTGTAGCCCAACCACTCTGCAAACTCACATAGTTCTGCATCTGAAGGTTCCTCTGCGTACTTCTTTATGCCCAGAAGTCCTCTTGTAGGTAGGCCAAATTCAAGAGAAAACATGGTTCTATTGAATTTTATTTCCATGTAGTCTGAATGGCCAGGTTGGGATATGTAGCCTTTGATTTGTCTAGTGTCTTGGTCATAGAAGCAACTCTGCCAGAATTGGTAGAGGTATCTGGCAGGAATACCTTTAACATTCCTGGTTAGCAGAGGGAACAGATAGTGGTTTTCCAGAATGTTCATGAGAATGGCATGTTCTTCCCCAAATGTAGTTCTTGAGGGAACGAGGAAATGATTATTGGGTTTCAAGGGAAGAACACGTTGAAAGTGCTCATGTTCCAGAAAGTTTTGAAGGTGGGTTGTCGGAGTAAAGGCCACTGACTCACCTGGGTTGTCTTGTTCTATATTTCCGGCCATGTTCGGGTTCTGTGAGTTCTCTGAATGGGTTGGGGAGTTTGCCGGAGTGTTTGAGGTTGAAGCCATTTCTTTAATCTTGGAGAATGTGAGTATAAAGTAGAAGTTGCAGGCTTGCAATGTTCGCCGGAGAAGAAGATATCAGTAAATTCGTAACAGGAATGAGAAATGAGGTGAACGGGGTTATATAGTGGGGTAGAAAACGGATAGAATTCCACTGTTAAAAGTGAATTCAATTTACATTTGGGGTCCGCACTCGAGTTTTACAGCTGGTAAGACGTTTTAGAAGATCGTGTGGCATGCACGTCCAATGAAAGTTTGCCACGTCAGAAGTGTCAGAACACGATTAGACGTCGTGCGCGGCCCATTAATGCTTGGCGCGTAGGCGTTTCTACTTGCAGATATATGTCACTCGCAGAAGTAACCCGTATGTTACAGAATTTCCATAAAGAGTCAAGTGTCAGAATCAACAGAGGCTCTGTAGTGGAATGAGCTCTGTGATCTGAAACCTACTCTTCACCTCCTCCTATGCTTGCACCTTTACCAAAACATTTGAAAATCAATTGGAAATGATCGATAGAACTTTTAGTGCGAAATTTGCATTCACAGAGGCTTTGAGGCTCTGTTGGAGCCAACAGAGGCTCTATGAGTGGAAATTTCTAATAACTAAAAATTCATGAAATCTTTTGATCATCCAAAATGTTGATTGTTTTAAACACTGTTTTTAGGACATATTTGGAAGTTTGTGTCCTGGAAAACTGTTTTGGAAAAAGGTTTTGTACGAGACATTCTTCCTTTGGTTCTCCTTTGCTCGGCAAACTACCTAACTTCTGTGGATATTGTTGACCACGACTCCTCTTTGGCTCCCCTTTGAATTAACAACTTTTGTGGATTAATTCAAGGTCTCCTTCTGCTCCCCCTTGACCTATGCTTGGATCAAATAAGATAAGTAATGCATAGAACATAGGTCAAACTCACCAGAGGCTCGCTCTGTTGGGCACAAAACTTTTGGCGACTAAGAATTTACATGCAGAAGAATTTAAATATATACATATATACAAGAGGATCAAGTCTTACTTACAGAGGTCTCAACTCATGTTTACCATTCCTAACTTACCCACCAAGAAAATGAATCTTTTCTCATCTAGTGCCTTGGTGAATAAGTCTGCAAGCTGGTATTCAGTGGACACAAAGTACATCTCGATTGTGTCACGTTCAACATGATGCTTCAGAAAGTGATAACGGATATCGATATGCTTTGTTTTTTAGTGCTGTACAGGGTTGGCAGAGATAGCAATAGCACTTTTTGAATCACAGAGGATGGGTATCTTGTATATGTTGTGACCGTAGTCCTTTAGTTGTGTCTTCATCCACAGAACTTAGGAGCAGCAGCTAGCAGTAGCAACATATTCAGCTTCTGTCGTAGATGTCGATACACAGTTCTGCTTCTTTGAGGTCCAGCTGACTAGTTTACCACCTAGGAATTGACAACTCCCAGAGGTACTTTTTCGATCAAGCTTGCATCCTCCATAATCTGAATCTGTGTATGCCTTAAGATCAAAGCCAGAGTTCTTCGGATACCAGAGGCCAAGATTTTTGGTCCCTTTTAGATATATGAAGATCCTCTTTACAGCAAGAAGGTGGGATTCCTTTAGGTTAGCTTGATATCTTGCACAGAGGCATGTGGCATACATTTTATCGGGTCTACTTGCTGTTAAGTATAAAAGGGACCCAATCATGCCTCTGTAGAGTTTGCACTCTATAGATTTGCCATCTGGATCTGAGTATAACTTATTTCCAATGGCCATGGGGGTCTTCATTACAGAGGCATCAGAGAGCTTGAATTTTGAAAGAATGTCGGAGACATATTTAGCTTGATTTATGAAAATTCCCTCTGATGATTGTTTTACTTGAAGTCCTAGGAAGAAGGTTAATTCTCCCATCATACTCATTTCAAACTCGCTATGCATGGGTTTTTCAAAATCTTTGCACTGTTGTGCATTTGTAGAACCAAAAATAATGGCATATACATAAATCTGTACAAGCAGAATCTCATCACCTTTTCTTTTGTAAAACAAAGTGGTATCGGTTGTACCTCTGTCGAAATCATTATCGAGAAGAAAGGTTGAGAGTCGTTCGTACCATGCTCTTGGAGCCTGTTTCAGCCCATACAGATCTTTGTCGAGATAATACACGTAGTTTGGGTACTTGGCACTTTCAAACCCTGGTGGCTGCTGGACGTATACTTCTTCTTGAATTTCACCATTTAGAAAGGCAGATTTTACATCCATTTGAAAGACTTTCAAACCTCTGCGGTCTGCGAAGGCTAAGAAGATTCTTATTGCTTCGAGCCGTGCGACATGGGCAAAAGTTTCATCGTAATCAATGCCTTCTTCTTGGCGATATCTTTTAGCCACCAATCTCGCTTTATTTCTAATGACCACCCCATCCTCATCCTTTTTGTTTCTGAAGACCCATTTAGTCCCTATTGCTTGTTTCCCTTTCGGCAGAGGAACTAGGGTCCAGACTTTGTTTCTCTCAAACTGTAGAAGCTCTTCTTGCATAGCATCTACCCAGTTTGGACCATCTAGGGCTTCAGAGACACGTTTTGGCTCAATCACACTGATAAAATTTGTAAAGAAACAAAAATTAGCAGTGGCTGGTCTTGTCTTGACTTTCTCAGAAGGATCGCCAATGATTTGGCTCAGAGGATGGCTCATCGTCCACTTTGTCGTTCTGGGGAGATGGTCATTAGCATCATCTAGTTGAACCTATGTGGTTGCACACTGTGGTTCTGGTGCAACCTCTGTAGTGGAAGGTACTTCTGTGCTTGAGCTTGGTTCTTCAGCTTGTGGGAGTATTGGAATAAGAGTTGGAATAGTATCCTCTGAGGATGTAGAGACTGAATCCTCGTTTTCCTCTGGTATTGGTTCCTCTGTTGAAGCTGGAATTGGTATTTCCAGTTCCTCTGTCGTTGTGTCTTTGGTTGAGTCATCTTTTGTTCGCTCCCCCTCGACATTAGCATATGCATGATTCACAGAAGAGGATGAAGTATTTAATGGACCAGTTAGAGATAAACCTGACTCAGTCTGGTTGGCAGAAGATGTTTCTCCAGAGGCTCTGGCAGCTCCAGCAGAGGGATTAATATCATTATGGAACATCTCTTCAAATAGCATATTTAGGTCTGCTTCTCTTGTCTTAGAGATGCCAGAGGATTCCTTTTTCAGACCGAGTTCTGAACTGATTTGTTCAGAATTCTTTTGAAAGGAATAGTCAAAAGAGACATTTATGCTTTCTACAATAGATCGAGACCACATAAGATACACCCTGTAAGCCTTTGAAGTGGCAGTGTATCCTAGGAACTTTCCTTCATCCGCTTTCACATCGAACTTCCCTCTGGCTTCTCTGTCGTTTAGAACGAAGCACTTGCATCCAAATACATGGAAGAACTTGATGTTGGGTCGCTACTGATTGATAAATTGATAAGGAGTCTTGATGTGCCTTTTGACTATGGATGATCGATTTTAGGTATAGCATGCTGTTGATATAGCTTCTGCCCAGAAAGAAATCGGCAATCCAGACGCTGTTAGCATAGTTCTGGCAGCCTCCACAAGTGTTCGGTTCTTTCGTTCAACTATGCCATTCTGTTGTGCAGTGCGTGCTGCAGAGAAATCCTGGGAGATGCCTTCTTCTGTGAGGTAGGATTCAATGACAGAGTTTTTGAATTCTGTGTCATTGTCGCTTCTCAACTTCTGAATTTTGCACTCGTACAGAACCTGGATCCTTTTCATTAGGTTTATCAGAATGTTAGGAACATCTGATTTCTTTCTGATGAATTCTACCCATGTGTATCTTGAGTATTCATCGATCACCACTAGTATGTATTTCTTGCCTCCTAGGCTCTGCGTAGCGATTGGACCGCAGAGGTCAACGTGAAGCATGTACAGAGGCCTAGGACAAGACACATCAGTCTTGCCTTTGTGGGAAGCTCTCTTGAGCTTACCCATTTCACATGCTGAGCACAGATGATCTTTACTGAATTTAACATTCGGCAGACCTTTAACAAGACCAAGTTTCACAAGCTTGTCTAGAGTATGAAAGTTCAGATGGCAGAACCTGTTGTGCCATAACCAGGCTTCTTCGTTTTTTCAAGCAACAAAGCAGAGCTTGTCTTCTTTGTTCTTGACACTAAAGTTCATAAGATATAGATCTCCTCTTCGTTCAGCCCGCAGAAGTTCGACTACAGTATCTTCTCCTTGCAGAGAGCAAAAAGTTATTTTGAACATAACGTCGAAACCAGTATCGCAGAGTTGGCTAACACTTAAAAGATTGTGCTTTAGGCCATCCACATATGCAACTTTGCATACTGATATGTTTTTCTTTTTGATGACTCCGTAGCCTTTAATATATCCCTTCTTGTTGTCGCCAAAGGTTACAGATCCTCCATCGAGTTTGTCTTTGTAGGAGGATAGTAGACCTCTGTCGCCAGTCATGTGCCGCGAGCACCCGGAGTCAAGATACCAGATTGGCACCTTCCTATTACAAGAAGACCTATGTAGACTAGATTGTTGTTTTGAAAATCCTCTGGGGAGAGTAGCCTTCTGTGGACCCCTTCCTCTGTGGTGAACTTCTGCAGGTTTCACTGTCATAGAAGAAAAAGATTTGTTATTTTCAACCCACTTACCCTTCTGTTGCCAAGTTAGATTTTCTTTAAAAGGCCTTAAGGGTTTTGTAGTCTTTGAACTTGTTGGATTTTGATAAGACATTTCTTTTTGTTGTTTGAATTTATCAAGCTTAAGAGAGGTTTTGGCTTGTATACACATGTCCAAAAAGTCTGGACAGATAGGAACACTTGTGATTTTCTCCTTGGGAGGAATAGTTCTGTTAGGAACTCCAGAGGGTGGCTTAAAATCCTCTTAGTCACAAGGTACTATCTCTGACTTAGAGTCAGTCTCAGATTCGTCAGAGGATGAATCGTCCTGATATACAGAGGTTGAGTCACTTAGTTCTCTTTCGACAGAGGCTGGACTTTCAGAGCATATGTCATACTCGCTTTCTTTCTCTTTTATGGGACTATCTTCCAGGTCAACAGAAGTATCTATTAAGATTTCATCAGAGAGATTTTGATCGACAGAGGATGTACAGAAGTTTTCATAAAAGTTATTTTTCCCGATTTCCATCAACTCTTTTGCAGAGATATTTTTAAGTTTTTCTTCTGAAGAGGTATGTAACAACCCAAATCCCTTATACACAACAAATCACATAATGTAACATAACATTGATATAACAAACGAAACCTCATATTACAAGTACGGTCACGTAGTCTTTTACAATCAGAAGAAGCCATTCTACTACAAACTTCTTACTAAATACATACATAACATTTAATCATTATAATACAACTGCTAAACATGCCAAAATCTTCGTCATATAATCCTTCACAAAAGCCATCCATCGATTACTCTAATTACTTGCTCTTACGCGATCCACCACCTGGAATACATATTTTTAAAACAAAAATGAGGGTTAGACACGATGGTCTAAGTGAGAAAATCCCTGTTAGTTTGAAACCATTTATATAACTTCATTCATGTAAATCACGCAACACAATCACATATATCCAATTAAGCTCACATATCATGTACCTTCACTTCTCATTCCTCCTGGCCATATTAGTTGATTGCAAGCCAACTAATAATTTACAACGCTGTACAACATCTACAGCCAAACAACGCTATACGGATTCTATAGCCAAACACACCGGTCCTAAGCCCGGCCAAAGTATTATAACACATTATAATACTCATGTAAATATAATACCTCAATATATTATAATTCACATATCAACACATAATCACCAATTATCACATTCCCCAAACCATACATATATGTATTCCAGTTAAAAACGCTTTTAAGGTAAAACTCACCTGTTTCGCTTATAAAAAACGCTCGCAAACTTCTTTCAAAAAGATTATATCTTTCACTTCTACTCCACAGTATCTGAAACAATTTGAAATACATATCTCGCTTTACTAGCCAATTACATAAAGCCTAACAAGTTCCTATCCTCAACTGTCCCATTACACACGGTACTTAACCCACTACCAGGACTACACAGGGTACCGGGACTCATTGGCACCGGGAATTCACACTACCGGGAGTTCACACTACCGGGAGTTCACTATACCGGGAGTCCACTATACCGGGAGTCTACCGGGACTTCCCCGGGACTCTTCAAGAACACAGTCGGTTTCAAAATACTTAGATTCGATTGAAATCAATACCAATCACTGAAATCGAACTTCTAAACCGATGGATATCTTCTATTACTGATTACCAACACAAAATATAAAAGAGCTTACCTCAAAATCGAATCCAACCCACTTGATTGATGCGATAACCGTAACTTTCTTCTTCTGCTTCTTTTCGCCTCCACACATACGTACACTTTCTAAGTTTAGGTTATCAGAATACCATCTGATGTTAAGAGGTAATATCAAACCACAACTTACCAAATGAACCTTGAACTTCTCAAATATAACCCAAACATCCCTAAGCTTATAGATTTACCCATAATTACCCTAAACACCAAGTATAGAGTAAATAACATTAACGGAATAGGGATTTCAACTAACGGTCTTACCCGGGGTATTACATCATCTCCCCCTTAAAAGAATTCCGTCCCGGAATTCAGTTAAGCAAAAAGGTGAGTGTATTTGGCTCTCATTTCCGATTCGGATTCCCATGTAGCATCCTGACCTCTATGATGCTTCCACTGAACTTTCACTTGCCTGATTTCCTTATTCCGCAGCACTTTAACTTTATGATCAACTATAGCTTCCGGCTCTTCCACATAATTCAGTCTTTCATCGACTTGTATCTCTGGTAGGGAAACTGACTGATCTGGAGTAACCAAACACTTTCGGAAGTTCGATACGTGAAATGCATTATGGATCCTGCTCAATTCCGGTGGAAGATCTAATCGGTAAGCTACTTCACCGATCCTTTCTGTTATTGCAAACGGTCCGATATACCTTGGGCTAAGTTTACCTTGTCTCCCAAATCGGATGACTCCCTTCCATGGCGAAACTTTTTACATTACGAAATCCCCGACTTGAAATTCCAAAGGCTTTCGACGTCGGTCGGCATAGCTCTTCTGTCTATCTTGAGCCACTTTCAATCTTTCTCGGATCTGAGTAACCTTATCGGTGGTTAACTGAACTATTTCCGGCCCCGTTAACTGTTTCTCTCCCACTTCATTCCAACACAGAGGCGTTCGGCATTTCCTACCATACAGTACTTCGAACGGTGCCGCTTGTATGCTGGAATGATAACTGTTGTTGTAAGCGAATTCGATCAACGGTAAGTGCTTATCCCATGATCCCCCAAAATCAACAATGCAATCCCGGAGCATATCTTCTAAGGTCTGAATCGTTCGTTCACTCTGCCCATCTGTTTGAGGATGATACGTCGTACTTAACTTTATCTGTGTCCCCATTTCCCTTTGAAAACTTCTCTAAAATCTCGAAGTAAAACGACTATCACGATCAGAAATGATCGAGATTGGAACTCCATGTCGAGTTACTATTTCGTCAATGTACAACTTAGCTAATCGTTCCATCGAATCGGTTTCCTTTATCGGTAGAAAGTGTGCAGACTTTGTCAATCTGTCGACGATCATCCAAATAGAATCAAATCCCTTCGGAGTCCTTGGTAGCTTCGTGATGAAATCTGTGGTAATCTGCTCCCACTTCCACATAGGTATTTCTAGCCGCTGTAGCTGACCAAATGGCTTTTGGTGTTCGATCTTTACTTTCTTACAAGTATCACATCTTTCCACATACAGAGCAATTCCTCTTTTTATCCCCGGCCACCAATAGAATTGCTTTAGGTCTTTATACATCTTGTTTGTACCTGGGTGAAGAGAGAAACGGGATTGATGAGCTTCTTGTAAAACACGATCACGTAACCCACCCAACCGAGGTACCCACACTCTGTTTCCCAGACACAATAACCCACGATCATCTTTTACTAGCAATGCTGACATCCCCACTAACCGTTCTGATTTCAGATGTTCATCCTGATAAGCTTCCACTTGACACTTCTGCAATTCGTCAAATATGTTGGGTAGGAGTTCAGTTCGTAGCGAAATAACTTTTATTGTTCCACTCCTTTCTTGACGACTCAGCGCATCCGCCACCACATTCGCCTTTCCCGGGTGATAAAGGATTTCACAGTCGTAATCGTTCAGCAATTCTAGCCATCTCCTTTGTCTCATATTTAGTTCCTTCTGATCAAAGAGGTGTTGGAGACTCTTGTGATCAGTATAAATCTGACATTTGGAACCATACAGATAATGTCTCCAAATCTTCAACGCGAAGACAACTGCTGCAAGCTCCATGTCGTGCGTAGGATACTGTCTTTCCTGACCCTTTAATTGACGAGAAGCATAAGCAATAACCTTTCCCCGCTGCATAAGTACACATCACAATCCCAGTTTTGACGCATCACTATAAACAACAAAATCTTCCGAACCTTCAGGTAGTGATAGAATCGGTGCGCTGCACAGTTTCTCTTTCAATATCCGGAATGCCTCGTCTTATTCTGCTTTCCATTCAAACTTCAGGTTCTTCCGGGTCAGCTTAGTCAAAGGCGTTGCGATACGAGAGAAGTCTTTTATAAATTTCCGATAGTAGCCGGCTAAACCCAGAAAACTACGTACTTCGGTTGTTATCTTCGGCGGTTCCCACTTTTCAACTGCTTCCACTTTCATCGGATCAACTTGTATACCTTTCTCAGAAACCACGTGCCCCAGAAACTGAACTTTCCGTAGCCAGAATTCACATTTAGAAAATTTTGCATACAACCTTTCCTTTTTCAGTAGCTCCAGAATCAAACGAAGATGTTGCGCGTGCTCTTCCTTGGATCGGGAATAGATAAGTATATCATCGATAAATACAACTACAAATTTATCGAGATACGGCTTACATACCCGATTCAATAAATCCATAAAAGCAGCTGGAGCGTTCGTCAGTCCAAACGGCATCACTAAGAATTTGTGATGACCATACCTTGTTCGAAAAGCAGTCTTTAGAACGTCTTATTCTTTAACTTTCAACTGGTGATAACCGGATCTTAGATCAATCTTGGAGAAATAGCAAGCTCCAACTAACTGATCGAAGAGGTCATCAATTCGGGGTAACGGATACTTGTTCTTTATCGTGCGCTTATTCAGTTCTCGGTAGTCGATACACATTCTCATCGAACCATCCTTCTTTTTTTACAAATAACACTGGTGCTCCCCACGGTGAAGAACTAGGTCTGATGAAACCCTTATCGGATAGATCTTGTACTTGTGCCATCATCTCTTTCATCTCTGGAGGTGCCAGACGATAGGGTGCACGGGCTACATGAGTGGCTCTAGGAATCAGGTCTATACCGAACTCTACTTGTCTAACAAGCGAAAGACTATTCAAGTCTTCGGGAAATACTTCAGGGAATTCACTAACAATAGGAATATTTTCCATCCTATTCTTTTCTGGCTTAATATCTATCACGTAAGCCAAGTAACTCTGACAACCCTTATTCACACACTTACGGGCTTTTATCATAGATATAAGGCTAGACTGATGATTCCTACGATCACCATAAATCACTATTGGTCCCTTCTCAGGTAATACCACATTTATTAACTTCTTATCACACACTATGTTAGCCTGATTCTCGGCTAACCAGTCCATTCCCACTACGACGTCAAACTCTATCAAAGTTATAGGAAACAATTGTATCGGCACTCTACACTCCTCTATATTTATCACACAGTCATCAAATACTTCTTTAACTGACACTTGATTATCATTTGCCGTATCTACTGATAGAGCATGTTCTAGTATTTTAGGTTTCAAACACAGGCAAGCAGCAAATGCAGGAGACACAAACGATCGGTTTGCACCGGAATCAAATAACACCTTAGCACGTGTAGAGTTTATTAAAAATGTACATGTGACCACATCCGGAGTTTCCTCCGCTTCTTTCTCGGTCATTTGAAACGCGCGACCCCTGGTTACTGGCGGTTCCAGTCTTGGTATTACTGGTTTAACAATCGCTGGCCTGCCCGATGACCCACCTTGCTGTATCCTCCCCCGCGGACAGTCCGACTGAAGGTGATCCGGAGAATTGCATAAGAAACATAACCGCGTTACCTTACAATCTTTAATGACATGTCCGGTCTTCCCACACTTATAACACGCTCGTAAATCACCTTGGCAATTTCCTTGGTGGACACGGTTGCATTTCTGACATGGTCTTTCCGCTGGTCGAAACGGCGGACGGTTATCATACCTCTGAAATCGGGACTTCTTCGGATCGTGTTGTGGTCCTTCCCACTTTCTCTTCCCGATACTTTTATCGCCAGCATCCCTTCTAATATCTCTTTCAACATTCTCCGCGGCATCAACTGCAACTGAGAAGGTATCGGGTCCTTTTGCAGTCACTAGCCTTCTGACTTCTGAGTTCAGCCCAAAGATAAACCTTTCCGTCTTCATCGCCTCCGTAGCAACGTAGTATTCTGCGAACCGAGACTTTTCCAGAAAGCTAGCGGTGTAATCTCGAACGGATAAGTTTCCTTGTTGCAAGTTCATAAATTCCCCTTCCAGTTGTTTGACGGCTGCTTGGGGACAAAATGCGTTCCTGTAGGCTATCACAAATTCTTCCCAAGAGAGGGTAGAATAAACATCAGATCCTTTAGAATGAATAAAAGATTCCCACCAATACAAAGCATCCCCTTTTAACATTGTTGTCCCATATAATACCCTATCTTCATCTGCACACTTGCTTGTCTTGAAAATAGCTTCTATTTCCTTCATCCATCTCATTGCTTTCACGGGATCCCTGTCTCCTGAGTAGGTCGGAGGTCTACAGCTCAAAAACATTTTGTAGTCGCACCTCCTTTGTACTGGTACAACAGTTGGTGTGATTAGCATTTCATCTTCCGGTCCGGGATCCGGTATTCCAGTTTCATTATGACGGTTTTGATCAAACATTGTTTGTATGCTAGCCTGCAATCTTCCCATTTCTGCCATTAGATCATCCCTGGTAACAAACTCTGTACCATGTGGCTGGACTCTGCCTCCGGCTCGACCTCCAGCTCTACCCCCGGTTCTACCCCCGACTCTGCCCCCAGTTTTGCCTCCCCTGTCCTCCGTTCCTATCGGCGGATTCGTACTATTCGGATTTCTTCCTCCTCCTCGATTCGAATTCCGTGTACCGCTTGCCATTCTGTAGATTTAAACAAGGTTAATATACACATAAGCACATACCCCATATAACAAGGTATTCCAGTTCACACATGTACCTATAAGATCACAATTACACTGGCCAGGTGTAATATGAAATTACCTTACATGATGTTCCTTCTACCTTTTATACTTAATATCCCAAGGTTCTACAATAATAGGGACATCCTACTTCACATGCAGTTTAAGTCTAGGTACAGATACAAATACCTAAATCCCTTAAACTAAGGCTCTGATACCATTTGTAACAACCCAAATCCCTTATACACAACAAATCACATAATGTAACATAACATTGATATAACAAACGAAACCTCATATTACAAGTACGGTCACGTAGTCTTTTACAATCAGAAGAAGCCATTCTACTACAAACTTCTTACTAAATACATACATAACATTTAATCATTATAATACAACTGCTAAACATGCCAAAATCTTCGTCATATAATCCTTCACAAAAGCCATCCATCGATTACTCTAATTACTTGCTCTTACGCGATCCACCACCTGGAATACATATTTTAAAACAAAAATGAGGGTTAGACACGATGGTCTAAGTGAGAAAATCCCTGTTAGTTTGAAACCATTTATATAACTTCATTCATGTAAATTGTTAGTCCCAGATGGCTATAATAAGTATTGTAGAAGGGGGGGTTGAATACAATACTCAAAATTTTCACAATTTTAATTCTATTATTGAAAAACTTTCAACAAGAATTACACATAGAAACTTAAGACTGTTGCGGAAAAGAACAGATAAACTATTCTAACAATCTTTCACAAAGTATACTAAACAAAATAACTAAGAACACTTAGAACAAAGCTATGAAGTTTTTAGCAATATGGAGATTTCTTGCACTGAGAGAAATCTTCCAGTTCACGTAGAATCTTAGAGCACACAACAATCTTCAAGTATCTCAAGATGTGAGTTGTATCTTCTGCATGGAGAGGTCTTCCTTTTATAGTGAGGATGAGTGTACTGAGCATTAAATGCTTAGTACGAATGTAAAGTTGATAAGTCACAATCACCTTTTCCTTGAAACAAGGAGGAATACCCATGTTGAACTTCATTGGAAATAGGAACAGTGCCATGCTTGTCTCCTTGGTTTGTCTTCCAAGACAATATTACTTGAGACTTGATATTTTCTTCAAAGAAAATCTTTTGACAAAGGATCCCACCGATTTAAGCATCATCATCGGTGGGATGATTCTTGGCAAATTTGATTTTGTCTCATAATAATTTTGCTTCTCATTTTGTCTTGTCTCATAATAATTTTGCTTCTCATTTTGTCTTCAAGGAGTACACCACCGATGAATGCTTTGAGATATGTGACACGTCTTTGAAGAAAAAGCGTCTTTGAGATATGTGACACATCTTTGAAGAAAAGCATCTTTGACTTCGGTGACACATCTTTGAAGAAAAGCATCTTTGACTTCGGTGACACATCTTTGAAGAAAAGCATCTTTTGAGATATGTGACACATCTTTGAAGAAAAGCATCTTTGAGATATGTGACACATCTTTGAAAAAAACCATCTTTGAGACTTCTTTGAGATCCCACCTATTTGAGAGACTTCATAGGTGGGATATGTTGGCCGATACAGAGAGTGATCGGTGGAGAGGTGTCCACCGATGTGTGTGAACACCATCGGTGGACAATGACTTGTATGTGTTGAGAAAAGATCTTTCACTTCCACAATGAGAGAATCTTCAATCTTGACTTTGGTTGATCTTTGACTTCACCAAACATTTGCTATCTTGTACAAGTCATTATAAAGAACCATGCTAAAATATTCTAAGTAAGATTTAGAGGAAACATCGGTGAGTCAATTTCAAATCTTCGGTGACCCAACATAAATCACGCAACACAATCACATATATCCAATTAAGCTCACATATCATGTACCTTCCCTTCTCATTCCTCCTATTAGTTGATTGCAAGCCAACTAATAATTTACAACGCTGTACAAAATCTACAGCCAAACAACGCTATACGGATTCTATAGCCAAACACACCGGTCCTAAGCCCGGCCAAAGTATTATAACACATTATAATACTCATGTAAATATAATACCTCAATATATTATAATTCACATATCAACACATAATCACCAATTATCACCTTCCCCAAACCATACATATATGTATTCCAGTTAAAAACACTTTTAAGGTAAAACTCACCTGTTTCGCTTATCAAAAACGCTCGCAAGCTTCTTTCAAAAAGATTATATCTTTCACTTCTACTCCACAGTATCTGAAACAATTTGAAATACATATCTCGCTTTACTAGCCAATTACATAAAGCCTAACAAGTTCCTATCCTCAACTGTCCCATTACACACAGTACTTAACCCACTACCGGGACTACACAGGGTACTGGGACTCATTGGCACCGGGAGTTCACACTACCGGGAGTTCACTATACCGGGAGTGCACTATACCGGGAGTCTACTATACCGGGAGTCTACTATACCGGGAGTCTACTATACCGGGAGTCTACCGAGACTTCCCCGGGACTCTTCAAGAACACAGTCGGTTTCAAAATACTTAGATTCGATTGAAATCAATACCAATCACTGAAATCGTAACTTCTAAACCGATGGATATCTTCTATTACTGATTACCAACACAAAATATAAAAGAGCTTACCTCAAAATCGAATCCAACCCACTTGATTGATGCGATAACCGTAACTTTCTTCTTCTGCTTCTTTTCACCTCCACACACACGTACACTTTCTAAGTTTAGGTTATCAGAATACCATCTGATGTTAAGAGGTAATATCAAACCACAACTTGCCAAATGAACCTTGAACTTCTCAAATATAACCCAAACATCCCTAAGCTTATAGATTTACCCATAATTACCCTAAACACCAAGTATAGAGTAAATAACATTAACGAAATAGGGATTTCAACTAACGGTCTTACCCGGGGTATTACAAGGTAGGCTTGAACTCAGGTGCCTCTGCCGATAGTTTCTTTTCAGAGTCTATCATGCAGACAAAAGCAACCTGTGTTTGAGTCTCGGGGTCACCAAACTTGAAGATTCCTATCTGATCTTGAGTTTTCAGATATTTTTTAGGTTTGGATTCTCTTTTGAAAGAGATTGAAGGTGACAAATCTGTGTTTTGATACCACACATTTATCATCTTCAGAGGTTTCCTCTCGTGAGGTTCCCTAGAGACTTTTCTCCTTTTACTTACAGAGAGTAGGTTTGGAAATCCAGGTTTTCTTGTACTTCCAATATGAAATAGAGAGGACAGAGACTTGTCTCTTTTGGTTCCAGTGTATGGATCTATATCACAGAAGCCAATTCCCCGTCTCCCTATTTGTGTATTAATTTTCTCGTACACCTTCTGTGCATCTTGATATTTCTTAAATAAAAGATCTCTTCTGAGTAGATCTTGACAGAGGACTTCTCTTTCCTTTTGAAAATAGTGTTTAAGAGCTAGGATATTCATTCTGTCGCTCTCAACATCCATAAGTTCTTTAGATTTAGCTTTTAAGGCAGAGTTGAGTTCAGAAATCTTTTCTTTCAAAGGATTTAGGTGTTTGTTCCAATTTGTTTCAATCTCTTCCTTTTCTTGAAATATTTTTGCCTTTTCTTGAGTGAGAAGTCTGGTTTCTCTCTCAAAGAATGCAAGTTTATTTTGAACATTCTCACAAGTCCTTTTAAGTTCAGTGTATTCAACAGTTAGTTTGAGTAAATTTTCTTCGCTTTCATTTGAGATAGAGTCAGAAGTGGATACCTCACTGTCAGATTCTGAGGAGCTGACCTCTGCCATTCCGCAGAACAAGGCGTTCTTCTTGTCGCCTTCATCAGAGGATTTATCTGACAACCAGTTCTCTTGCTCCACCATGAGCGACTTCTGAGCGTAATATTCTGCCTTCTTTTTGTAGAAAGCAGAATCCCTCTGAGGGCGGTTAGGTTTGCTCCCGCAGTCAGCAGCATAGTGGCCTGGCTTGCCACAATTGAAACATCCCTGGTTCTGGGAAGCGTTACCAGCTCTGTCGTCTGACCTCTGTCGGTCACCACCTCTGTCACTCTTGTCATTTGACCTCTGTTGGTCATTCGATCCCTCTCTATCCTGATTCCTTGAATCACCACGATCATCTCTCCCGTTGCGTTCATAACCCGACTTCTTCTAGTATCCTCTGCTGAATTCCCTTGTCAAAAGTGCTAAAGATTTAGCTATTGAGGCCATTGTTGCCTCCTCTTCTTCCACCAACTCCTCCTCAGAATTATCAACACTTGTCACTTTCTTCTTCTTCTCCTTCTTCTCCTCCACAACTTTCTCCTTCTTAGGCTTCTTTTTTGCCTCTGTAGTCTTCCTAACAAGTGCCAGAGGCCCAGCAGTTTGAGTTTTTGCCTGGGCGATTTGGGGTTCTTGGGCTGCCAAAGTTCCATAAAGATTTGATAAGCTCCAGGTGTCTAAGTCCTGATTTGTTTGTAGGGACATAGACAACTGGAGCCATTCTTCATTGAGGCTCTTTAGGAACATGACATTGTTTTCTTCAGAAGTTCCGTGGATCCCAAACTTTCTGCACTTGTTTATCAGAGAATTAAACCTGTCATATGTTGACTGCAGAGACTCTGTCGGCAGAGCTTTGAATGCGTAGTATTCATTGATGCATTGGGCTCTGTGGTTCTTCTGAGTCTTGGCCCCTCCTTCCAATTGTTTCTCCAGTTCCTTCCATAGATCGTATGCAGATTCACACGCATCTAAGGATTGGAAGAGGTCATTGGGGATGGCCATTATCAGAAGTCTCTTGGTTTTCTGAGCAACTTCATATTTTGCCCAATCTGGTTCTGACCACTTATCCTTGGTCTTTGGTTTCTCGTGCTTAGGAATCTCTGGTGTGTCATCTGTGGCAGGTACACGAGGTACTGTGATCATTGGTACGAAAGGAGGATTGTTGATATAGTAGACGAGTTCTTTGTCAGTACCCTCGAAGAAGTGAATCATTCGTATCTTCCATTGAGGGTACTGTTGGTCCCGAAGGGCTATACAAGTTTGTAGAAGGGGGGGGGGGGGGGGGGGGGGGGTTGAATACAAACACACGTTTTTACTTTTCTAAATTGTTTATTGATAAATCAAGACAATTTACAACTTGTTGCGGAACAAGATTAAGGATAAACCTAATCTTAACAAGTTAAGAACACTAAGTTTCTTGCACTAGAAAGAGTTAAAGAAATTACGAATAATAACTTAACAATAAGAGAGAAATAAGAAGGTGGTCCGAGCACACTTCAAAACTGAAGTAAGGTTCTTCTTATATACTGCATGCATTTAATGCATGGCAGTATGGCTTTACACGTGGCATCAGCTGAGTAGTTGCATGTTATTGACCTTTGTAGACAACCTTAGTAGCCGCATGGTGCACAGTGTAGAATCAGAGTTGTTGTATGATTACAGACAAAAGGGATGTCCGTTCTGACAGTTCATATGGAGACGTGCAAGGGAGGTAAGACAATAGTAACATGCAGGGAGACTTCATGATCAGCTTTCGTTGAGTCAGATCTTTATCAGCGAATGATAAAGTTCAGCGATTGCTGAAGTCTTCTACTTGATACTTCACGTTGAATGGACAGGTCTTGCTTCGCTGATATCCGCATCAGTTCATGAGTAGACTTGTCGCTGGTTCTTGAGCTTGATCTTCGACTTCAGCGTAGAACTTTGGTTGACGTGAAACTTGTCTTCAGGGATCATAAGTAAACAACTAACTTATCAGCGATCATCTCATAGACTGAACAGGCTCAGAGCTATATGATGATGAACCGTGTTCGCTGAATATCTAATCTAAAGGTGAGAGTTCCTATCAGCGGTACTGTAAAGTCTTAGTACTTATCAGCGATAGTGAAACTCTGATACATATTGTTTACTTACAATTTTCACTAAGTGTTTAAGAGAGGGTCATTATCAAATCACTGAGGGTTTGGATCAACGATCTCCCCCTATTTGATTATGACATAGCAACAGAGAAAATTGTTATTTAATGAAAACATAAGGATAAAAAGAACTCATAAAATATTTGTCCCTTTTACTGTTTTCTGGGATCTTTTCAGTACTTATGGAGTAAAGTACATTCGCTGAAATTTTTCTTTAAACTTCGTAAAGATTACAGAGGGAAGTAGAAAAATTACAAGTACAGCAAATAAAATTACAAGTACAAAAGATGTAGACAGATAAGGATAGAAAGAATTACAAGGCGATCCTATCCGTCAAAAGGTTCTTCCTTGATGAGAAGTTCATCGAGGGTCTTTGATGTGGGAATCATCCAGTCAGGGACATCTACTCCTTGATTCTTTTTGTTCAGAGCTTCTTCAAAAATCAAGGGCTTCAGGTGTTTAGCTTTAATGTCGCGTCTGACTTCACACCAGTATATGAGATCTCTGAGTTATTCGATGGGAGTGATTGGAAGCTCAGAGATGCGTTGAAAGTGATGATTTCCTTGGTAGTCTAGAAAGAATATACCATAAGGATCACTTACAACTTTGCCAGGAATGAAAGTTTCTCCAGGAGGTAGGGAGGTGTCAAGCGCTGAGAGATCAACATCAGGGCCAAGAACTTCAGCACGAGAGAAACCAATACATGTTTCATTCCGTATAGGAGGACCTGAGTTTGAGACTTTCTTTTCCTTTGCAGAGACTCTTCTTTGTTGAGGAGGAAGAAGAGTGGAAGGAGGAATATCCACAGCAGAAGAAACCAAGTCGATCTGAGTATTTAAAATTTTCTCGACATGGCTCTTGAACTTTGAGCGCGATCCCTGAATGGCTAATTTCCCTTCCAACCATTCAGAGAACCAAACTTCTCTAAAGTAGTAGCATAGAAGGTTTGCTTGGTTTTGTCTTCTCTGAATACATCAATTTCAACAACAGGAATGTCAACGAACAGTCTTCCTCTGATGTTTACTTTGATGATTTTGGATGGTCGAGATCGATAATTCAGCATTTCTTTACACCATTTCAAAGTCGTATCAGATACTTTCGTCTTTTCTTCAACGATCCTTTGGGCATCATCCCATAGCTGACGTTGGACATCAATGGGAGTTCTTTTCAGCGTGGGGTCTTTCACTGATTGTTGGACAAGCTGGATGGCGAGTTCTCTGTCTTTTTCTTCAGCTTCCTTTCTTTCAGCGATTAACCTTTCAGCTCTGAGGTGATCCTGGTATTCCTTTTGTGAAAGTCTGAACTTTGGAGGAATAGAAGGAAGTTGATCACGCTTCAGGATGATTCGCTGAGCTTCGAATCTCTTGATCATTGCATCTCTCTTTTCTTGATCCTCTTCACTCAGCTTTTGAGGAGCCAAGGAAGGTCTGTTTTGGTGAGAGAGCAGTTGTTCTTCAGGTTCATCTGTCTCAGTGGTTAAATCCAAGACTGGGATTATCCCTGGTGTAGTCGAAGGAGCTTCAGCGGGATCCTCAAACAGGGGAGAGGACTAGCTGAAACACAACGATCATTTAAGTAAGCAGAGTTGGGGAAGAAAGTGATAGAGAAAAGAATGTGGTTAAGTGTATAGAGGTTTTAGGGATAGAAGGATTAAGATTGAGAAGGGATAGAGGAGGGATGCAGTGTATGGGAATAGGAGGTAGTGTACCTGACAAACTGGCTTTTGAAGCAAGATCATCAGATTGTCTTCTGCACCAAGGCCTTTGTTTTTGCCTTTGTCAGCTTCAGACGCTGCAGGCTTTGTCTTGGTCCGCTCCCTTGAAGGTTCATTTATCAAAATCCCTTTGAGAGTTGTAGTCTTCTGAACAGGCTTGACGATAAAGGAGTCATCATCATCATCATCGTCATCATCATCATTCTTTGGAGAAGAAGATGGTTCATCATCAGAGATGTCGACAGCTTCATCGTCTTCAGCTTCGTCTTCATCAGATTCAACCTCGTCAGCGTAGGGTGAGGTTACATCAGCAGCAACTTCAATGTTCTGCTCTTCGAGTTGCTTGATAACGCCACTTTTTGGCGTTATTTTCGGTACTCAAACCAATGAGATTGGCTTGTGTTCAAGTACAAAGGCGGGTATTTTATGGTTTATCTAGTGGAACGTGCAGGTTCTTTGACAGGTAGTAATATTCGAGAAAAGAGCCCAAAAAGAGCCAAAACGAAGCCCAACGGAAGCCCGAAATCCAAGCCCAAGACCCGCGAGCGAACCAGGACCCGAACCGCGACCCAGAAACTGACCCACGCACCTTCTGAACGGCGCGCGGTTTTCCACGCGACTTGCAAGTCGCGTGGAAGGTCGCGGGGCCCTCTGTTTTGCGAGTTTCAGCTTTTAAATCCGATTTTTAGGTCACTTTTCGGTATCGAACTTTGGAGTGACGACGGTGGGCAGTTCAGGGGCGATTTTCAGAGACCATTCACGCCGTTTGGAGCCAAGATAGAGGATAGATCGAGGAGTAAGTCACGACGCATAACGGATTAAAGCCGGGAGAGGGGAGTTCTTCATAGTCTTCGCCATTACATCTTTTACGTTTACCATGTTTGCATTCATTGTTTACTTTTCTTCTCTTGCGTTTTTGTTCCCCAACATCATGAACTAACTTTAAGATGTTGGGGGTTGGATTGAATTAGGTTTGTAAGTGTGTGAACAGATGACGAATGATTTTATCAGTTTTTCCTTAATTAATGAAGTATGCAATTTTACTCTTAACGCTTATGTGAATTTGGCCAATTTGCATTCGAATTGTTTGTTAGTAATTAAGTTCGAGAGAATTGATTGCTACTTAGAATTAGGAATTGCATGCCTAAGACGATAAATCGGTGATAGAGATATACCAAGTAAGTCTTAGTCCTTAATTGAATCGTTAGGTTGAGATCGAGAGATAAAACTTAACCGTTTAACATAAATCTGACGCTTAATGTATTTTGAAATCCATAGGTTGAGGTCGAGAGACAAAACTTATCCTTTTCAAAATAAAACCCGTTGTTGCTCGAAAGAGAACAATGGTGATTTTGAAGATTGGATTCATTAATGGGAATTAACTGGTAATTGTTGTGAATCAGATGTTTGCATGTGAAAACCTAAGGATGTCCAACACTCAACTATTCTCTCTATCTGAAGTCTCCAAAGCTGTTTACTGTTTCATTTGCGTTTTCTTTAGTTCTTGCAATTGTTTAGTTTTAAACCAACCATCTTCCAATATTCGTCAGTTCAGTTAATAGATCTTGTAGTAATTGTGATACTTAGTTCCTAGTTCCCGTGGATTCGATACTCGTACTTACCGTACGTTATTACTTGAATTCGACACCGTACACTTGCGGTTAGATTTAGGGGGGTGAAACCCACCTATCATTGCTCCCCCTCAGATACAGAGGAAGGTTTCTCGGTTCCCTCCGGGTTTTCAACTCCCTGAGGTTTTGAAGAAGTAGCATCAGCTTAAGTCTCAATACCCTCCCACTCAGCATGGGGAAGGTCTTCTTTATTTTTCTTCTCCCCCTTATCATTATGGGGAAGGTCTTCTTTATGCTTCTCCCCTCTTCCACATCATGGTTGGGGGAGGTAACGGACTTTTCAGCAGCAGCAGCAATAGGATTACTGTCTTCTTGGCCAGTAATTCTTATGCAGTTTTCAATCGCTGCTACTCTGTCTTCTAGGCCAGTAATAGCAGGACTGATCTTTTTGAGATCATCTCGATCGGCTTGAGTGAAATGAGAAGTTGGGGTGTTCAGGCGATCGAGCACTTTTTGAACAATCTCTTTGACCGCAGAGACTTCAGTCTTGATCGTGGAAACTTCACTCTTAAGAGAACCAACCTCTGTCTTCAATGATGTGACTTCATTGGACAGAGAGGTGAAGTTTGTTGAGAGAGTGGTTGTGGCGGTTGAGTTTTCAGCGAGGGTGATAGCAAATTTAGCAATGCTACCATCCACCTTCTCTAGATCAGCTTTGGAGGCTTTCTTTTCGACCTCAGTGGTCAAAGTCTTCAAGTTCTCTCCAGCGTTTGTAACCGCTGAAGAGTTGGCAGTTAGAGTTTTGTTGAAAGACTCCATCTTTGTTTCCAGGGCCGTCAGGGAGGTGTTGATATCCCCCAAATTAGGACATGAAAAAAGTTATAAACTTATGAACAGAGGAAAGCTCAGAAGTTTAGGGTTGAGAGAGAGAAGTGTGTGGGATTTTGTGTATACCTGCAGGCGGGTTGGCGAAGTTGTCGAAACCTCGATGTCCTGAAAAAGTTTCGTAGTCGTCTTCAATATTTCCTAGACGACTGGAAGTACCTGCAGGTCCTGTGGTGTGTCCTATCATCCTCTGAAAATGTTCAGCAGTAGTGTCGCTGAGGATGACGGTTGTTGAGGAGAATAGGGAAATAGATTGAGTGACTAAAGAAGAGGTGAGAGGAATGGAGGATGAGAATGATGGTTGGGTGTGGGGTTCATCGTTGGATCCGCTGAGAATCACTTCAGTCTGTAGAGAGGCTGAAGGAGGTGGGTTCATTTCCAAGTTTATATAACTTCAGCGTTTAGAGACGCTGAAGCTGGGATGGAAGGGGTGGCTTGTTCAGCTGTGGCAGAGCATACCACTGAACTTTCCATCAGCTCTTCAAGATGAGCCTAGGAGTCTTCAGCAAGAGATTGCTTATGGGGTTGCTCCTTGGTTTTCTTAGTCCTTTTGGAACCAAGTTGGGAAGATGAGTGTTTCGTTTTTCTAGAAGGAGTGGAGGTTGCAGCTGGGGTATCAGCGGTGGGTTTTTCCACTGAATGAGCTGCAGAAGTAGAAGAAGGAGGATTGAGAAGAGTTAAGAGAGTAGAGAGACGTACCTCGTTTGCCATTGGCTTGAAGTCGAGTACCTTAGGGCCAACCTGAGAGAGTTTCAGGTCTCCTACTTTTGGGTAGTTATCCCTAAGGCCGGTTTGGAAGACGGCGCTGAGGAATCTTGGGTATGGAACCCATGATGATCGGTCAGTAGCAGAGTCTACTCTGAGCACAAGATCATCGTAGATTATCGAGGCCCAGTCAACATGAAGACCTTTCAGCAATGCATAGCCCATTGCTTGCTGAGGTTGAGCGACTTGATCAGAGGAGCCGGTCTTTGCAGTCATGCAACTTATCAGGTGTGCGAAGATGAAGTTCATCTCGCTAGGCATTTTGGATTTCTTGATGACGGTCAGCTTCTTCTCAGGCTTCTTGTCCCTCCCTGTTTCCCATACATAACCCATTGCATCAAAGAATGCAGTGTTGGCTTCCCTATCAGCATGTTTCTTGTGGTCAGGGAGAGAAATAAAGGGTTTTTCTTTTGTGGCGATGGGAAGGCTCAATGCTTTTCGGATAATGGCAGGGGTGATTTTTATGGTGCCAAAATCAGTTTCACAGAGGATGCAATCGATTTTCTTCGTGGGGTCTTTAGTCGATGTGAGCTGAGTGTGTCTGGCAGAATACCAGAACTGAGAGAGTAGTAGTTGATGAGTAGGGGGTGTTATGGTCAGGGCTGTAGAGAGGCAACATGTTTTGAGGAAATTCACAGCATCATTCAGATGTGTGACTTGCTTTCGAGAAGGAAACTCGAAAAGCGCATAGAGATTGTTTGTTTTTGTCCAATCGAGTTCCTTAAGCGTGAACTTGACCTGAGGAGCCTTGGTGATTTCCAGTTCCTCAGCAGCAGCAGTGTTCTCAGCAGTAGGAATATCAGTAGATGCCATTGTTGTATTATCAGTTCAACGAAAGATAATAAAATAGACCTAAATCAACAGTTCCTCGAAGGTATCGGAATATGTGTTTGATTCCATTCCAATGTCTCTTTGTGGGAGATGAACTGAATCTTGCTAACAATTTCACTGCAAAAGAAACATCAGGTCTAGTACAGTTAGTAAGATACATAAGTGCTCCAATTTCACTAAGGTATGGTACTTCTGGACCAAGAACCTCTTCATTTTCTTCGCAAGAGCGTAATGTATCATTGTCGATATTAAGCGATCTAACAACCATTGGAGTGCTTAAAGGATTTGCTTTGTCCATGTTGAAACGTTTTAAGACCTTTTCAACATAATTTGATTGATGCACAAGTATTCCATTGTGCATGTGCTCAATCTGTAAACCAAGACAATATTTGGTTTTTCCAAGATCTTTCATTTCAAATTCTTCCTTCAAAAGCACAATCACTTCATGGATCTCTTTATCTGTCCCAATGATATTTAGATCATCAACATAGACAACTATTATTACATATCCAGATGTTGTTTTCTTAATAAAAACATATGGGCAAATAAGATTATTTATATAACCTTTACTTATCAAGTAATCGCTTAAACGATTATACCACATGCGTCCAGATTGCTTTAACCCATATAAAGATCTTTGTAACTTGATTGAATACATTTCTTTGGGTTTTGTACTTAATGCTTCAGGCATTTTAAATCCTTCGGGGATTTTCATATAGATATCACTATCAAGTGATCCATATAAGTATGCTGTAACAACATCCATAAGACGCATCTCTAAATTTTTAGAGACTGCTAGGCTTATTAAATATCTAAAAGTAATTGCGTCCATAACAGGAGAATATGTTTCTTCATAATCAATTCCGGATCGTTGAGAAAAACCTTGAGCCACAAGTCTGGCTTTGTATCTAATAATTTCATTTTTCTCATTTCTTTTTCATACGAAAATCCATCTGTTCCCGACAGGTTTCACGGCTTCTGGCGTGAGAACGACAGGTCCAAAAACCTTTCTTTTATTGAGGGATTCTAGTTCAACCTGAATAGCATCTTTCCATTTAACCCAGTCATGTCTGTTTTGACATTCAATGATAGACATTGGTTCGGGATCATCATTTCCAAAAGTATCGCATGCAACAGCATAAGAGAATATATCATCGATATTTCTCATTTCATTTCTGTTCCATAACTTTTTCGTACACCCGTAATTGATTGCAACCTCTTTATCATTCATTTCCTCTTCTGGGGAAATTATGATATTTTGTGTTTCTCCAGGAACACTTTGTTCGTTACCAATTGCAATTTCAGTTCCCTTTCTTTTTCGGGGATTTTTATCTTTAGAACCCAATGGTCTTCCATGCTTCAGGCGTGCTTTAGACTCTTCATTGACTTTATCATTTGTTTGTCCAACTAGGACTTCAATTCGAGCTGGAGCATTCACAGCTGGTATATAAGATTTTGTCACTCTTTTTGTATCAGTAAATGCATCAGGTAATTGATTTGCAATTTCTTGCAAATGTATTATCTTTTGCACTTCTGTTTCACATTGTTTCATGCGAGGATCAAGATACAACAATGATGGTTCACACCAGGAAACATCCTTTTCTTGGGTTTTCTTTTCTCCCCCTAATGCTGGGAACATAGCCTCGTTAAAATGGCAATCGGCAAAACGTGCTGTAAAAACATCACCTGTTAGTGGTTCAAGATATCTTATGATAGAAGATGTTTCATATCCAACATATATTCCCAACCTTCTTTGAGGACCCATTTTTGTGCATTGTAGTGGTGCAATAGGAACATATACTGCACATCCAAAAATTCTAAAGTGGGAAATATTTGGTTCTTGACCAAAAACGAGTTGTAGAGGAGTGTATGTGTGATATGCACTCAGTCTCATGCGAATTAATGATGCAGCATGTAAAATTGCATGACCCCATATAGAAACTGAAATTATTAATGGTCTAGCTATTAGCTGAAGACGTTTAATTAATGATTCAGCTAAACCATTTTGTGTGTGAACATGAGCAACTGGATGTTCAATAACAATTCCTACAGACATGCAATAGTCATTGAAGGCTTGAGATGTAAATTCACCAGCATTATCAAGTCTCACCTTTTTAATAGAATAATCTGGAAAATGTGCTCTTAATTTGATAATTTGAGCAAGAAACTTTGCAAATGCCACATTACGAGTTGACAATAGGCAAACATGAGACCATCTACTGGATGCATCTATTAAGACCATGAAGTACCTAAATGGTCCACTTGGTGGATGAATTGGTCCACATATATCACCTTGAATTCTTTCAAGAAACATAGGTGATTCCTTTTCAATTTTAGATGGTGAAGGTCTCACAATTAATTTTCCAAGTGAACAAGATGTACATGGAGTAACTTTACCCGTTTGAGAGAACTTCTGGTCCTTCAATGGATGTCCATGTGTACTTCCAATTATCCTGTGCATCATTGTTGATCCGGGATGGCCTAATCTGTCATGCCATAAACTAAATATCGCAGGATCACAATATTTTTCTTTAACTACCATATTTGTTTCAACCATATTTATATATGTATAATGTAAACCGGAGTGAAGTATTGGTAGTTCTCTAGCACACGGTTCTTATCAATAATATACATATATTTCTCATTTTCTGAGGTCACTGTTCGAGTATCATATCCATTAAGATATATGTCATTGAAACTTAATAGATTTCTTTTCGATTTCGGAGAAAACAAAGCATTATTTATAATGAACTTTGTACCATTCGGTAATAGGAAATGAGCCATTCCTACTCCTTCTATCATGTCTGCAGGACCTGATATTGTATGTATGGTTCCTTTTGTTGGTTTTAATTCAGAAAAATATTTCTTAGCTTTCAGGATGGTGTGTGTGGTACCACTATCCGGTATACACAGGTCTCCAACATTTGCTTGATGTTGTGCTCTGATGGAATTCATATCAAACTTCAAATATTAAACAAACTGTGAGTTTATGATAATAATAATAGTCATAATAATATGACAAAGTTATTAGAATAAAAAGATCATTAGATTCATATAATCGGAAAAAGAGAATACATAGTTACGAAAAAGGGATACAAAGATCATAAACATTTATATAAATCAAATGTCGGCATCGTCAATTAAATCAGAAGCATTTAAATCAGAAGCATTTAAATCAGTGTTGGGCAACTCCAGGTTGTCCATATGATTTACTTCATTCTCTTTTCCTTTAAGAGATTCCTTATAATGCTGACAAAGATGTGGAGGTATGCGGCATGTCCTTGCCCAGTGGTCCGTGCTACCACATCTGTAACAAGAACCTTCAGGGTTCTGTGAATGACTTGTTGGGCAACTCGTGGAGCATGATGATTATTTGCTCTTTGCCCATGACCACGATAAAAACTATGGCCACGACCGTAAGGGTGGCCTCGGCCAAAATTGTAGTTTTGACCATGAAAATGATTTTGAGCAAAATGACCACGACCACGTCCCCGTCCCATCCACGTAAATTATTTCTAGGACTGTCGTTATTTATAGCATTTGCTTCAGGAAATGCTAATGGGCCTGTTGGACGAGATTGATGATTTTTTTTTATCAAAAGCTCATTGTTTTGTTTAGCAACAAGTAAACATGAATTAAGCTCAGAATATCTTGTGAATCTCTGCATTCGATATTGTTGTTGCAAAGTAATGTTTGATGCATGGAAAGTGGAGTAGGTTTTCTCCAACATATCCCCATCAGTAACACTTTGTCCACAAAACCGAAGTTGTGAACATATTCTGAACAATGCAGAGCTATAGTCATTCACTTTTTTTTAAATCTTAAAGTTTCTATAATGCCCATAGATTCAAGGTGCATTTTGACATCCATAATCCATGACATATAGTTCTTGCCATTCACATCAAGAGCCACAAACTCAATCTTTGCAAGGTTCGACATATTGTGACTATTAATCAACAAAGAAAAATTAGAATCCATTTATGTCTATTAATAGTGACATACAAAGAAGTGGAAGAACCAAAAGTACAAACATTCTTAATAATAAATAAAATTCATCAGACGGAAGATTACTGACAGGAATGATTAGTAATATAAGTAATATAATGACGAGAATTATAACGGGATGAAGCATCTTCGAAAAATCTTTTTGATTATATGAACTTGCAAAAGAAGAGTTAAGTGTGTTGAGGAAGAAAACTTGATGGTTTATTTATAGGCTAAAAATATAGCCGTTGGATATATATATATATATATAGCCGTTAGAGATCATATACAACGGTTATATATATAGCCGTTGTAAATGAGTATGTAAATGAAAAAGATAATTAATACATAAAATCAGTAAAGATTATAATATCGGTGATGGTAGATATAAGATATAATTAGTGATATAAATAAGAAAGATAAACAAATATTAGTATGCTTAAATAAAATTTAGCAGAAGAATAAACATACGCATAAATAAACGTTCAAAGATTAGTATGACCATAAAATTAAGTACTCGTAAATAAAAGTTAGTATAATCATTAAATCATAAATAAGATTAGTATATGCATAAACGAAAATTAGTATGCTAGTAGCAATAATGTCTATAACAAGAATTCATCAACTTTTATTTTGTTTATTTTGGTATTTTACTTTCTTAACATATAGGATTAAGGAAATACATACCTTGATTAGAGCTTTCGTGCTGATAACGTGTTATAAATTAAGAAAGATTACCTTTAAATTAGCAATAGATCAAGAGACTTATAGAGGAAGAAAGAGAGGAATGCAAGTATATAGATGTTTTGTAGGTGTGTTCCTTACATTTACAATAGGGGTATTTATACTACATTTTGGAGATAGAGTTTGAAATTCTCATCCACCATTTAATGTGGATAGGTGAATCATCCACCATTTTTCATCCACTAATATTAATGTGGAGAGTTAGTCATCTACCATTTTCTCATCCATTAATATTACAATAGCCTTGTTATTTTTGGGAATGCAATTGTTAGTGCATCTCCAACAGCTTTGCTATAATTTTTCCAAAATAGATAATCAAAAGTTAAAATCTCTAAAAAATGTTACATTCATTTTCAACAGCTTTGTTATTTTAGAGATTTTAACACAAATTATATTAATATAATATTTCTTTAACTTATATTTCCAATGCACTTTAAAAGAAAAACTTAATATAAAATGATAAAAGAATTATGTCATTGGTGGATTGAATTAAATAATTATTTCTCTCTCCTATTTAGAGAATTATAGAGAATTCTCTATATTTAGAGATTTCTCCAAGAATCTCTATTTTAACAATCAAGATAGCAATGTTGTTGGAGAAGAATAGCAAACAAAACCCACTTTTTTTCTATTTTAGCAATGCTGTTGGAAATGCTCTTATGATTTAAGTTTGACATTCAGACTTTTATTTACAGCAATAATCGAACAACAAATTATATTATACCACACAAAATTTTTTATCCATACAAATCTTAATAAAAATATTAACAAACAATCCCTCGTTAAACTAATGGAAAAGTTTTGAAAAATTTGTTTGAGCAAACAAAATTTGCCTAAATTAGCGGTTTTGTCCATTTTCAAACCCGGTTTGACCAATAATAAAAGACGTGCGATTTTAAGACCGGTGACGAAAACTGAACCAAAATCGGCGTCCGAGACCGTCTTTCGAATCCCTAGGTCACGGGACGATTAATGGAGTTCAACCTGTAATTTACATATCGCTGATATTTGGCCTTCGTTGAACCACAGAAAGCAGGGAAAACAGTCAGGAGTAAGTAGTTGGAAGTGAGAAGAATGAAGGAGGATGAAAGCATCGAGTCTCGCATACAGCAAGCTATGCGCTCTCGCGTTCAACATTTCAGAGACCTAGCCGAGTATAGCCCCCTTTCCTGCGTATTATCTTTTCCTATTGCGAATGTTTTTGTTAAAGTGATTTTTTTTGCCATCACTACTGAGGACTATGCAATTAGCTAGGGGTCCTAAATTGTGTCCTCAAGGGGGACGAATCAGTTGCTTGTATGCTCTTGGGTGTTGTTAATATTTTGAGGTATTTCATTATACATGTGTGCTTGAATCATGTTTTATGTAGGCGGCATTTAGTGACCTGTTGTAATTTTGTGCTGTTATTGATTATAGTTTATTATGCTAAAAAAATAATAATTGAAAAAGAGGTTACAGTCCAGTGATAACAAAGCCATATTGTTGAGTTGGGTACTTTTTCTTCCTTAAAATTGATCAGATATAAGTATGCCATGTAGGGTTCTGCGGCGGATACACACATATATTCGTGGAATGCATGTTTTCTGTTTATAAGCTGTATGTTTGATGAGAGACCCCTTTAATGGTGATTGCTTGAGTGGTCATCTTTTAAATGAGGCATTGGAGAGTGTATATGTGTAATTTTAATTGAATAAATGAAAAACATAGGTCCTCATATAGTGTCGTTTGGGGCGCTTAGAGTTTGAGGAGGATCAGGACACTTGGTTCATGTTCTATGTGGATGAAGGATAAGACTTGAGGATTCTTTAGAGTGTAAAGTGAGGATTATTTTGTGTGTTTACACTTTGTAGCAGGTGATAAGCTCCACTACCCTTCTTTCTGTAAACTATTCCCTCCGTCCCACAATTAAAATGGCACACAGTTTTAGACATGTATAGTTATTACACTTCTTTGATAACCAAATGACATCTTTACCCTTATTTTATTTCTCTCTCTTCACAACTTTTAAATATTTGTGCATTAGTTAAGGGTAAAATGAGAATTCAGTTAGCTACTTTTGAAAGTGGACACTTATTTTGGGACAAACATAAATAGAAATGGGGACACTTATTTTGGGATGGAGGGAGTATTAACTAGTAAGGTTGTAAGGTGCGCCTATATACTGATGAAGGTCTGAATGGTAGGGCATAAATTGGAGAATGAGGCTTCTATAAGCTTGCCCTTGGGTGTACAAGTATCTTCATATCTTTTGCCCTCTACTTGTTCTCATCATTACGGGGATGTTTGTAGCAAGCATGCTTTGTGTGAAACAGGTTTAGAGGTGGCCACATGCCTTAGTTGCTTCCTATAACATGTCTTTCAAACGATGAGGGTCTTTTGGCATCCTTCTCTCCCAAGCGGGAGTCATTTCCATAATGGCCTTAATCTTGCCTTGATTGGCATCAATACTTTTTTATATTTCGAATAACCTTGTTAGATTTTACGTTGAAGACACACTTGGCATGGTTTAATAAGTGGTAGATCTTAAGGATATTGAACGTCTCTCTTAGGTCGTTGATACATTGGTTGGCTAGAAGGAGTTAAACCAAGTAGACCTTCACATTACACTTTATTTAGTTTGAAAGATGTGGTTGGCAAGAAGCTATTCTTTAGATTGAAGGGAGTACAAAAATCAACCTAGGTGAAAGAATTTTCGTATGGCCCTTTATAACAATAGTCATTAATGACTGTATACCAAAATTTTTATCAAGCCCTGTATGGGGTTCAATCGTATGTCTAGATAGAACTCTACTATTGTTTACTTTTTTCCCATTAATCAATAGCCTGGATAACATAAATAACCAATTTACCCTCATTATATGAATTAAGCAGTATTTGATAAATTGTTGTTTATTTTTTAAGCTAAATGATATTTTTGAAACACAAATATTATTTGAACATCAAAACATAAAATCATAAATTCATTGATATCATCTAAAAATCAATACGTAAAATCATAAAATACTTAAAAATCCAAGTTCAAACACAATTCTTAAAGTTAAAGCATAGTAAACCAAACTATTTGCAATTTCATCACTCAAAGTAGTCATATATTGTGTCCTATTAGCACACGATTGGGATGTATCCACTCGTTCTTCTCCACTTCCTTCGACTTCGCCTTGGTTGGTAGTTAGAGTGTCTTCGCTGCACTCCATAAACTATGCTGGTCTTAAATATTATATTTTTTGATAAAATTATGTATCTCAAAGCAAGCAATTACCACATTTCTTTGTGCTGTAAATGGAAAACGAGCCATCTGCTTAAGGATCAATCTCTCTTTCAAGACATCGTTAGCACATTCAAATACCATTTCTGAGTTGGGTATGTGCATGATTAAACCTTTCTTCTTTAGTCAAAGCACATCGACGTCGAAAAGCTGCTAACCAATATCTTGTGTAACAATATGGAGCCCAAAATCCATGAGCATTGACGTATGAAACATCACAAAGATGTTATTTATCTGAAAAATCACCCACGTCAAACGTATAATATACAAATAAATACGAATTGAGAATGTTGTATTCCTTGGGGTGGAAAGGGAAAACTATATCTTGGGTTAAAAGCAACTTCCCTAAGTATTCTAGGATCATGCGGTGTAACTTCCCAACCAGCCTAAACAAAAGTGAATATCATGCTATAGTCCCAAATTCCTAAAACATATTGATAGCATCGACCACTTCCTCTTCTTCTATAAGCAGTTTGATGACTAACCGACACAATTGCATGTATAAGGGTACCGTCTAGTGCACCTATTGCAGCCTTCGTTAACAGAAAAATATTAAATATATATAATAACACTTTAAAATGTTACCAACAATATTTATCTCAAACGTCTATGATGACTCGACATATTGAAGTATTATCAGAAGTTGTCGGCACCATGATTTCTTTTGCGAATTCCATGATTCCGAGTAAACCTTCATGGAAACAAACATTAACAGTTTTGCCCGATCATTGTCATCTTCTCTTCGACTCCGACATGTCAACTATCTTTCACCTAATTTCTTTGTCTAAAATGATGGCATAATAGTATATATATGCTTCACGTGGGAGGCTCATCAACTCTTGACATTGCGTACTAGGTCTCGCTAGTAACTCTTGGGTGTACGCATATCCACTCAATGCCAAAGTATTATCACACATTCTTTCTATTCTTTTGAAGCATTTCTTCTTTATCTTATATATATATATATATATATATATATATATATTAGAACTACAAAGAGCATTACTTCTTTATCTTATATATATATATATATATTAGAACTACAAAGAACATTTCTTCTTTATCTTATATATATATATATATATATATATGAACTAATTTCTTCGGGTATCTATTCAAATAAACATGCATATCATAAATTGTCACAAAAAAACATCATACATCCAAAACAAACATGCACATCATAAATCCAAAACAACATGATATGATAAATCCAAAACAACATGATATCATAAATTGTCATAAAATACATCCGAAAAAAACATCGCAAGTCATCAATAAAAACATGCATTCGAAATCATTAAACACCAAATAAAACGTCATAAAACATGGCGCCAAACAACACGTTAGAATCTCAGAGAACACCCATTAGAAGAAGAAATCGATGTTGAAAAAGATAACCCATAGAAGGTAGAAATCGATACCTTTGTAGATGAAACCGACGGCCGTGTTTATTGAGGGTAGGTCGTGTTTGTAGATGAAAGCAACAGTGCAGAAGCGGCTAGGGTTGAAGGAGCGTCTTTTTTCAATCCCTTGAAGGAGGTGTGTTTATTGAATCAGGGGTATTTTGGCTGAATGGGGACAATACTCTACCCATCTTACTGAATAAGGCATGTGTTGTGCGAATTAGCTGCATGTAAACACTTTTTTATAGCTGTGTGAATAAGCTGTTTAAGCCATTAAGCTCATTAAGTCAAAAATAAATAACCCCTTTAGTGAGCTAATCTATCCCCTCATAGATCACTATACGTCTATACCTGAAGCAAGTCATGACAAGGTAACATTGCCACAATTGTTATTTTACTCATGAAGCACACTTTACAATCTAGCATGGTTATCTATGCCGAGGATGTTATAACTGAATTTCTGTATTATCTAACACCTTTATTTATCTGCATGTGTTAGAACCTTGCTATTTTGTTTTATATTTGCCTTTTTTAAATTGATAAGTTACGGTAGCCATGAAATATCAATAATATCTATGTTTTTTTTTCTTTCATGAGACAGTTCTTTAACTTTTGAGGGAGTTCGAAGATTACTAGAGAAAGACCTGGTTTTAGATACATATGCATTGGATGTGCACAAGGGATATGTTAAACAATTGTTGGAGAAGGTACCTCTTCTTATAGATTTTGAGTCATTATGTCAAGTTTGGCTATATTTGTAGAATGTCACTTTTATCCTGAAACAACCTGTTGATGATGTCCAAGTTCAGAAATAAATGTGGTACCCTTTATTGCTGGTCAATCGTTTTTTTTATGAGGGCTCTAGGTACAATTTTGAAGCCAATACATGTTTGCAGAAATTAACTTTTTCTGCTTGCAACCAATGAGATTAATCAAGTGTTTTCTAGCTGACCTGTGATCATCTGTTTAGGATATAGCAGTGTTCAAGCCTGCAAAATAAAGCTGCATATGCTGTCATTTTTCAGACACAAGTGGATATTAGCTAACAGAAACTTATATAAAAAACCTTAAGAAAGCCAAACCAAATCCATGGTTTTGGTTATCAAATTCGGTTATATTGAAAACTAAATAAAAAAACAAACTGCAATAATATTGTAGCAAGTTGCCAAGTTGTAATTTTTATAAATTTGATTAAGCTCATGTTTTTTGCTGTACTATAAATATGTAAAGCACATGCAAGTTAATTATAATTATTGTGACTAATTCAATTGTCAAACCTGGGTATACGATATAGTTTATTGCGACAAAATGATTAGAATTTTTGTGAGATCAACAGCTTATGAAGTAATGCTTAAATAATGTACATGAGACTGACGTTTTCCTTTGATCTTCAAATGCACATATCCACCAAATATTTATGCATCTATGGAGAAGTTGCACAAGCTTTTGACTTCAGTAACTTAAGCGATTGACACTTGTCTTTTTATCAACAATGCATTGGTAGTACTTGAGTGAGACAGAAGATAATGAGAATGTTTCTAAGGGTTCTGAACAAATCAAGTTAGAAGAGGTTGGAGAAAATGAAGAGAAACCGAAAGAGCATAAGGTAACAGACATTCTCCCTGAAGACGAAGGCAAAATTGAAGACTCGCCAGTAATGGGCCTTTTATCAGGAAATGAATCAGCCAAATCTGGAATATCGGAAACTCAAGCCGATGCAAAGGACAAAATACCTACTGAGGAAATGATAAAGGAGGCACTTTGGAAGAAGGCAACTTATTTTAAATCTAAATCTGAGTATGTAACTTAATTACCAAATTGCTACATCTATCAATTTTTTTTAATGTTCTTTTATGTTTTTTTAAAATCCCCAAAGTGTGCACAAGCCGGGGATCTTCATGGAAACAACCGCTCTACTCTTTTGGCTCCTAATTTCCTTTCTTTTTCAGGGAACTTACTGTGGCTGGTGTTCGCCGACTTTTAGAGGATGATCTTGAACTGAAAAAATATTCTCTTGATTCCTTTAAGAAACTAATAAGTAAGCAATTAGATGAGGTGAGATGACCTACTTACTGTGGTGTGCTGAGCTGTACTCTCTGTGGGTCAAGGTTTAAACTCATTAAAACATGCTTTGCTCACAGGTCTTAAATTCTCGAAATGACACACCAGATAAGACGGGCTCCATATCAGATGCTGATTCTTCACATAGTGAAGGTGTAGATATAGAAGTTGAAGTAAAACCAAAAAAGAAATTGGCTCCAAAAGGAAAAGTTCAAGTATCTGAAAAGCCCAAGAAACGTAAAAGACCTGCTAAAGAAACTGAGCCGGGAAGGAAAAAACAGAGCAAGCATGCTGAAGAAACATCTGATGAGAAGAACAATGTAGAAGATGTTGACGAAGAATCTTCTGCTGAAAAATCTGAGAAAGTGGGTATATCGGTCTTCTTTTTATCATGGCTCTGGTAATTGAAGTCGATGTATATTAATTCAAGTGAAATGTCAATATGTACAGATGGACGTGGTAGCTCCAGTATATGGAAAGAAAGTGGAACGTCTCAAATCAATTATTAAGTCTTGCGGGATGACGTAATTCTCTCTTAGACATTCTACTACCATCTAATCACATCTTTCTTACTTTTTTTGACCATTATGTTGTTGCTTTTGTTGGCAGTGTTGCTCCTGTCGTGTATAGGAAAGCTAAGCAAGTTCCTGAGGACAAACGTGAGGCGTTCTTAATAAAGGAACTGCAAGAGGTTCTATCAAAAGAAGGGTTATCCACAAAACCTACTGAAAAAGGTTTGCGATTAATTAATGTTCAACTCATGCTTATCATAGTTCTATCTTTTAATATCTTTCTCGAAAGCCAGAATATCTCATAATCATTCGGTTATGAGTGAGTAATCAAATCTTGCCCTAGTTTTCTTGAAATCTTTGTAACAAAGCTTTTGAAGAATTATATATGTGATTTTGAGCTAGGTGATATATATTGCATGATCATGGTTGTGGGAATAATAATCCGTAACAGGGATATATACACTTAAAATATATTCATGTGATTTTGAGTTTTATGGGCTCTAATAGGCCTATTGACTTGCTGTGTGAAGATGAAGTGTTAATCAATGAACATATTTTTTCCCCTTAGAAATCAAAGAAGTGAAACGGAGAAAGGAAAGAGCAAAAGAGCTGGAAGGCATTGACACAAGCAACATTGTTCTGGGTTCACGCAGAAGGTCCACCTCCACATTCATCCCCCCACCAAAACCTAAACAACCTATTGAGCCTGATGCCGATGATGATTCAGAAGACAACGATAATGATGATGATTCAGAAGACACCGATAAGGATGATGATGGTGATGATTCAGAAGACGCTGACAAGGGTGATGATCAGGATCAGGATGAGGATGAGGATGATAATATCCATCCCAGTCAGAGTGAAGAGCTCCATGAAGGTACGTCAGAAGAGTTCATTTCATTCTCCTATATCTGAAGTTATTATAAACATATAGTTTATTATAGAAGATGTTTATTTGCTATTATTATCCAAGCTTGGTTGCCGGTTTAAACCTAAAGAATGAGTGACCTCATTTCTTCTCTTTTTGCAGAAGATACTGGGGATAGTGACTGACTAGTCCTATGTTCTTGGGATGGGCCTCTCTTAAATAAGTAACGACCAAGACTATTGTAATATTCAGACAACTATCAGTTTCTTCTTCTTCTTCTGGTGATAATTATTTATTTAGTTTTGTAGCTATTAATTTAGTTTTAAAGGACAAAGTGGACTTAAATATTATTTATGTTATGCGGTCTGCAATGGAATGATTGATGCTAGATTGTAGATACTGTAAGCCCTGCAATGGAATGTTTGATGCTAGATAGTAGGATCTTGAAATCCAAGATTCACCGGTTTCAAGTCCCTTTATTGTAGTGGGTTATTTTTTGGGTTGTTAACTTGGAAGATTAAAAGCTGGTTTGGACAGTTATGGTTACCATGTATAGTATAGTATAGTATAGTATAGTAGATAATGTAAAATGGCAGATTTGCTAAATAGAGCTCCTAATTTGGGTTTTCCTCAACGGCTAAGATCTTATGTTTAAGTACCCTCAAGCAGTCGTCACTGCTGGAGGGATAGGGATAGGGATAGGGATAGGGATTGTCTGACTGACTGTTAATTTCAGGACTCACCTATTGAAATTTATGGAATTTAGGGTTATCTTATAAATTATAAAGGGAAATTAATTAAAATACCCTAAGTTTGACCAAGTGTTATCAAAATACCACAAATCTCTCCCACTTTGCAAAAATACCCCTTTTTTCCGCGATGAGAGCCTGCGATCGCGGGCCAGGGACCATTTCTGACACTTTTTTAAACTTGCAGGGACCATTTTTGAAAAATTCAATCCCGCGATCGCGAAGGAATCCCGCGATGGGATTATTTTTGTGACTTTTCAATTGCAAGGGACCATTTTTGAAAAAATCCAGGGACCATTTATGAAAAATTTGCCCGCGTTGACCCGCATGAATTTGATTTGGAATGTTATACTTTCAACCCCTATACTTATTTACTAAATTTACTTTATACCTTTTACTTTCATTATTTTAATTTTACATTTAACACATATAATCGTTTATTAACTAAAATACGTTAAAAAAATACGTTTTAATTTTAACAAATTACACCATTATAATCGTCTCTTCGATACGTTCGAAATGAGCCCAATCTTGAATTTTTTTGGATTTATATATTTTAATATATATCATATACAGTTATACACTACATAAAAAAAATATTTTTTATATTTAAAATTCATACCCTTATAGTTAATTATTTAATTTATGGTACATCTCTTATTTTTTTTTTCAATTTTGTTTTACACTCCTATCGCATTAACATAATAATCATATATTAACTAATTCATTAAATCGTTTTAAATTATTATTATTTGAATGTGTTTATAAATATCGTGAATGGCAATAGGAGAAGGTTTCACGAGAAGAATATGAAATGGGGTTTTGACAAGTTGGTATCACTGGACTCATTTAAGAATTGTGAAAATGGGTATTTGACGAATGATGATTCATGTGTGTTTGGAGCTGAAGTATTTGCAGTTACAGAGTATGCACAAAAGAATCGATGTATTTCAAACGTAACTTAGATTAAAATTATCTCCTTCAGTTTAGTCCCGTCCCATCCAGTTCAGTCTCGTCCAGTTCCGTCCCGTCCTATCTAGTATGCGTACCAAACGCTACCTAAGAGTACCATAAATTAAATAATTAACTATAAGGGTATGAATTTTAAATATAAAATATTTTTATGTAGTGTATATGATATATATTAAAATATATAAATCCAAAAAAATTCAAGATTGGGCTCATTTCGAACGTATCGAAAAGACGATTATAATGGTGTAATTTGTTAAAATTAAAACGTATTTTTAACTTATTTTAGTTAATAAACGATTATATGTGTTAAATGTAAAATTAAAATAATGAAAGTAAAAGGTATAAAGTAAATTTAGTAAATAAGTATAGGGGTTGAAAGTGTAACATTCCAAATCAAAATCACAATTTCGAATTGAAATTTACACTTTCAACCCCTATACTTATTTACTAACTTTACTTTATACCTTTTACTTTCATAATTTAATTTTACATTTAACACATATAATCGTTTATCAACAAAAATACGTTAAAAAAATACGTTTTAATTTTAACAAGTTACACCATTATAATCGTCTCTTCGATACGTTCGAAATGAGCCAAATCTTGAATTTTTTTGATTTATATATTTTAATATATATAATATACAGTTATACACTACATCAAAATATTTTTAATATTTACAATTTATACCTTTATAGTTAATTATTTAATTTACGATACTCTTAGGTAGCGTTTGGTACGCATGCTAGATGAGACGGGACGAAACTGGACGGGACTGAATTAGATGGGACGGGACGGGACTGAACTGAAGGAGATAATTTTAATCTAAGTTACGCTGGAAATACATCGATCATTTTGTGCATACTCTGTAACTGTAAATACTTCAGCTCCAAACACACATGAATCATCATTCGTCAAATACCCATTTTCACAATTCTTAAATGAGTCCAGTGATACCAACTTGTCAAAACCCATTTCATATTCTTCTCGTGAAACTTTCTCCTATTGCCATTCACGATATCTATAAACACATTCAAATAATAATAATTTAAAACGATTTAATGAATTAGTTAATATATGATTATTATGTTAATGCGATAGGAGTGTAAAAAATATTGAAAAAAAATAAGAGATGTACCATAAATTAAATAATTAACTATAAGGGTATGAATTTTAAATATAAAAAATATTTTTTTATGTAGTGTATTCTCTTAATAAAGTAAAAACAAAATATGAATTTGAACCCAATATACTTGGCCTTCGCGAGAACCGCGTGAATCACTACACTCCTTGATTCACTGTATATGATATATATTAAAATATATAAATCCAAAAAAATTCAAGATTGGGCTCATTTCGAACGTATCGAAGAGACGATTATAATGGTGTAATTTGTTAAAATTAAAACGTATTTTTTTAACGTATTTTAGTTAATAAACGATTATATGTGTTAAATGTAAAATTAAAATAATGAAAGTAAAAGGTATAAAGTAAATTTAGTAAATAAGTATAGGGGTTGAAAGTGTAACATTTTATTTTAAATTCATAAAATTGAAAGAAAGCGGGGTGAATAGTGGGATTTTATGCGATCGCGGTTCAAATTTTCAAAAATGGTCCCTAGAATTTTTCAAAAATGGTCCCTTGAAATTGAAAAGTCACAAAAAGTATCCCATCGCAGGATGAGCCCGCGATCGCGGGATACCATTTTTCAAAAATGATCCCTGCAAGTTTAAAAAAATGTCAAAAATGGTCCCTGGCCCGCGATCGCAGGCTCCCATCGCAGAAAAAATGGTATTTTTACAAACTGGGAGAGATTTAGGGCATTTTGATAACACTTGGTTTGACTTAGGGTATTTTAATTAATTTCCCACTTATAAAACTTAAAGGTATCACCTTAAATTTTATAAAACTCAATGGATGCACCTCAAATTTAATCATTAAAAAGATAAAAAGTTACAAACTCCTTGACCTCCAACTCTTTTTATAACATCTCTTCACCCTTCATTAATCATCTCTCTTCTAAATTCCATATCCGACAACTTTACCAACACTTTTATGGGGTTTTTTTAATCTTATATTAAATTATGATTTCAATAAATAAAAATAATTGATCAATTTTTATGGTTAAAAATGTGTAATATCTAAATACATAAGATATTTTTCTTTTTTTTGGTAACTTTATTAAGAAATTTTACATTATATTTTACAAATTAATTATGAAACCAACTTTATATAAAAAATCAAGTATCCCATGAGCTTTTCGAGTCGAGTACCGGATAGCTCAACTCTACTCAACTTGTTAGCATGTTGAATCGAGCTCGAGTTCGAGCTGAACCTATTTGAGTCGAGCGTAAACTGAGTTTTGATAGAGTCGATCTCCAATAGGTCGGGAGTTGTCTCGTATTTTTTACACCCCTACTTCCGTCATTTTTACACGGTCCAAAGGATGACTAAGGGGTAATTGATTTGTGCGTTGGTTTAATGGTACAAGGGTTCCAATCTCGCCTAAGATTAAGATATGAGGCGTGTGTGTGAGTTTTATTGGTAGTATATAGTGTATTATATACTAAAAAAACCTATTTGTTCAACTGGCGAAGTATTGTGTGAGAAGTTGAGATTAACTTGATAAGCATGAGAAGTGGATCTGTTGATCACTTTTAATCAATTGCCCTACAATGAATTGCGGCTTAGAAGAGAATTGATTTCGCGCATCTCGGAGCATCTTATGTCGGTGCATCTCATCTGAATGTACGTCCATTTCTCATCCAACGGTTGATAACCACTTCTCACGTTAACCTCAACTTCTCACCGGAACCCGACCCTTGTTCAACCATAGCAGGTTTAGATCATTCTCAGAGCATGTGTCACTCGTTTCATAATTATTCACGTGGACAATTAATCTGATTTAAAAGTTTTGTTTAATTACGGCGGCATGCCTCTTATTTACAATTTTTCGAGGCTTCAAAAACGCGTTTCAGATTGTACAATCACAACGTTATCTCATCTAGTTTACCAACGGTTTTGTAGTCCACAAAGGACTTGCAGATTATAACATTCTGTTACATTCCTTCCTCCTTGACAACAATCTTGACCTCAAGATGAAATAGAAAAACCTGGAAATTGACTTTCAAATTCAAGAGCTGGTTCTAGGTGGCTTTAGATTCAGGATACCCTTCCCATTGGACTAAGTATTGTACTTGGACCCTGTTTATGTGCTTGACTACTCTTCTATCCAATACAGAAGCTGGTTTAATGACAGTGTTATCTAGGTTATTATGGAACCATAAAGGAACATGAGCAACTGCCGGTAGAATTCCTTTGAATGCTTTCATTAGTGATACATGAAACACCGGATGAACTTGAGCATACTCTGGCAATTTGAGTTTATAAGCTACTACTCCCACTTTCACCAGCACTTGGAAGGGTCCAAAATACTTGGAAGCTAGCTTCTCATTATTTACAGTCCTCAAAGTTCTCTGCTTGTATGGTTGAACTTTAACCATACCCGCTCACCAACTACAAAGCTTCTGTCACTTCTATGTTGATCAGCTTGAGCCTTCATTCTATCTTGAGCTCTTCGTAAATGGAACTGAAGATTCTTAATCATCTCTTCCCTTCTTTGAAAAGACCTGTCTACTGCTTCTACCTTTGTCTCACCAGGAAGATAAGGCAGATATATAGGTGGGGGCTGATTGTAGACAATCTTATACGGAGTTGCTTGGATTGCTGTGTAAAAATTAGTGTTATACCACCATTCAGCTAAAGGAATCCATAAGCTCCAGCCCTTAGGGCATTCACTACACATACATCTAAGAAGATTCTCAAGACACTTGTTCACCACCTAGGTTTGACCATTTGTTTGTGGATGGTATGATAATGACAACAACAAGTCTGTGCCATGAATCGTGAATAGAGCTTGCCAAAACTTGCTAAGGAATACATAATCCCTGTCATTGATTATTGATCTTGGCCAACCATGTAGTTTAAAAACATGATCCAAGTAAGCTTGAGCAACTTCAACTGCTGAATAAGGATGAGCCAGTGTGATGAAATGAGCATATTTGCTCAATCTGTCCACAACCACCATAATCACATCTTTCCCTTGCGACTTAGGTAGGCATGATATAAAATCCATGGAAATGTCTACCCATACCTCCTGAGGAATTGACAAAGGTTGTAATAGTCCCAATGAAGCAACATTTTCATGCTTACTAGCTTTACAAACCAGACAATGTCTCACAAACTTACTCACTGCCTTTGACATACCCTTCCAGTGAAACAACGCTTTTAATATTTTCAAAGTAACATCACGACCCGAATGACCACCTTGGGGAGAAACATGTAACCACTGCATTATTGTAGTCTTGAGAGAATCATCTGGACCAACTAGTATCTTACTCTTTTTTCTGATTAGACTGTCAACTAGGGTATAGTGTTGAACTTGACTACCGTGTTGAAGTTTGTCTCTCAGCTGCAGTAAATTGACATCCAAATTGTAACTTGCCTGAATGCGGGAACTTAAATTAGAGTCTAAAATTGAAATGGCCAAGCATAATATCTCAGATCCGGACACTCTCGATAAAGCATCAAAGACCAGATTATCACTTCCTTTTTTGTAGCATATTTCATGTTGGTCTCGTAGGGGTTCTACAAAGGTGAAAGTTTGTAGAAAGGGGGGGGGGGGGTTGAATACAAACACAAAATTTACTTCTCTAAATTGTTTATTGATAAATCAAAATACAATTTACACTTTGTTGTGGAATAAGATTAAGTAAAACCTAATCTAAACAAACTTTAGATTCACAAAGATTTCTTGAACTTAGAAACTAGAGAGAAGGATAAGTAGAAAAATAGAGATTTTCTACTTACACTAAGAAGTCAAGAGATCTTTCAAAATGAACGATGTTGCTCCTATTTATACCATATGCATTAAATTCATGACAGGAGCACTTTACACGTGTCAGCTCTACATTGGACGCATGCCTCTGACTTTGATCAAAGACATTCTTTAGGCCACATGGTGAACATTGTAGGTGGCATAGTGGTTGTACGATTATGAACAAAAGCAAACTTTCTTCTGTACCTTCGTACCTTTGTGCAAGAGGATAAGACAAACAATTCTTGAAGCACAAGCTTCATGATCAGCGATCACTGATGAGATCTTCCATCAGTGAGGTCTGATGTAAGTCAGCTATCGCTGAAGCCTTGTTCTTCAATTGTCGTGCGTGTGTAGACTTGTCTTGGTTTCACCGATGTCCACTTAAGATCATGAGTAGACTTGTCTTTGTTCACCATATTTGTCTACGATGTTAGCGATGAACTCTTTTGGTCACGAGGCGTGTCTTTAGGGATTACATCTAACACTATTACATTAGAGACTATTAGCGATACTAAATAGACTCAGTATGTTATCGCTGATGGTGAAACACTAATACATACAGATATTAAATGCATAAGTATTCTAAGGGTCGTCGTCAAATCACTGAGAGAGTTTGGATCAACAATCTTCCCCTATTTGATGATGATAAAGCAACAAAAGAAAATTGCTAAGTGTTACAAAACATAAGAATAAAAAGGACTCATAGAATGCGTGTCCCATTTACTGTTTTGAGGGATATTTTCTAGTACTGATGGAGTAAAGTACTTTACTGAAAACTTTCATTAAATCATAATCAGGTTACAAAGGGAAGTTGAAAGTTGAAAAAGGGAATCTATCAGCTAGAGTGGTTCATCCTTGATCAGGTCTTCGTCATAAGAGTCTTCTTCAGTGATCATCCAGTCAGGCACTTCTTCTCCCTTTTGTCTTCCGAGCTTAGCTTATCTGTGAATATGGGATTTGATGAAGATATTTGGTCTTGACATACTGCACCAATATAAAAGATCTCTGAGGTGATTGGTTGGGCATATAGGAATCTCTAAGTCTTGCTGAAATCTTTAGATTCCATCCCAATCATAAAAGATAATTCCATAAGGGACCCCGATCACCTGACCAGGTTTGAAGGGTCCTCCTGGTGGCAGTGATAGGTCAAGAGCTGAGAGATCAGGTGGTGTTCAGGTACTTCTTCTCTTGAGAATTCGATCCCTGTTTCATTTCGATAAGCAGGTTCTTCATAGGTTGATGCTTGCTTCTTCTTCTTCGCTGGTCTTTGGCTCTGAGGTAGAGGAGGAGGAGGAGGTAGTTCAACCATCGCTGAGACTTTGTTGATGAGCAAGTTCAAGAACGTTTCCACATGGGCTTTGTACTTGGACTTGGATCTTTGAATTGCATCTCTGATCTCTAACCATTCGTCGAAACCAAAATTCTCCAGCTTAGACATAAACATGGTTTTCGCTGAGTCGTCTTCTCTGATTACTTGGATAGACACCATCACTGAGTTCTTCTTACTCTTTCTTGTTACGTTCACAACAGTAATTCTTCTAGGATGGTATCGATGTTCGAGCTTCTCTCTGCACCAAGTCAACTCGGAATCATTGACGACCTTTTCTTTTTGGGCTTCCTCCTCAACTTCTTTTAGTAATTGAACTTGGACTCTGATCGGGTTCTTTTTCAGTTTCTTATCAGAGACTGAGTTTTGGGCTACCTTAAGGGCATATAGGGTATCCTTAATTTTGGTAGGCCACATACATTTTCTCAGCTCTGATAGATTCTTCACATTCTTTAGGACTTAGAAATCCAAGTTCACCATTTTGAGCACCTTGTCGAGGAGGGGTCTGGATGCGTTGGCTTTCTAGCTGACAGATTAGTGTTGACATTCTTTGTCTGTGTTCATACTCAGGCCTTTGAATTGGTCGTGAGGGTATGGTTGTGTGTCAGCACTTCCCCTTCTTCTTCTTCTTCATCAGTCTCTAGGACAAAGACTGGGATTATTTGGTCTTCAGCTATGGCTGGGGTTATTTGAATGTTGTTTTCAGCTTGTTCCTCAAGCAAGGGAGAGAACTAGCTGATTAAAAGGAGTTAGGTGTTGAAAGAAAAGATAGAAAAATGGTTTAGTGTGTATGAGAGGTCTTAAATGGGCATGGGTAGAAGAAAAGAAGGGGATGGTGGAGAGACATACCTGAGAAGGTTGCCCCCCCCCCCTCAGAAGTGTATATTATTTTCAAGTTCCCCTTATCAGAAATTCCTTTCTGTTTGTCCTGAGGGGTCTTCTTGGCTAGAGATTTCTCAGATGTTCTCCCACCTGCTTCATTTATGGAGATTCCTTTGAGAGGAACGCTGACGGGTTTGGGTTTGGCTTTGAACCAAAGTTCTTCATCATCATCATCGTTATCATCAACGATCTTGGAATCGTCCTTGAGTCATCAAGGTCGAGTTCTTCGATCCCATCTTCTTCTTCATCCTTCTCTTCATCAGAGGGGATAGTGACCGTGGCCGTGGCAGCTGGAGCAGAAGTAGACTCCTTATTTATTTCCTCCCCCTCAGCAAGAGGAGGGTCTTCAGCTTGCCCTGGGGTGATCCATTCAACATTATATTGCTGAATGTCATCGGCAACATTTTTTTTCACCACCTCTTTGTCATCATCTTTAGGGGGGGGGGGGGGTTATTGGAGAGGTAACAACATCAGTAGTAACGGGACAGTTGCGGAAGTGGAAGGAACAACGAATTCCAATTTATCGACTGATAACTCTATTTTTAGAGTTATTATTTCCTTTTATTTTTATTTTATTTTGTCAAATTTAGCCATTTCACTTTTCAAAACCTCCATTCTTGGTAATATTCAGAAAACGAGCAATAAGAGTGAACCACAGTTTTTATAAACCATTTGGTAGAATTTTGTTATTTTTTCACGAAATATCGACAGCGACTTGCGCATCCCACTCCAGACCCCACTATCGAGCAGAGAAGAAGACAAAAGAAAATCAAATCTTAGCTTGGGGGTGAAAATCTGGAGAATGGAAGATTCAGTTGGCAGAAGCATGGGATTGAGAAGTACAAAGTGTTCCTAAAAGCATGGCAAGATGAATTAAATAATAACACCCATGGTACTTTAAAGTTGACTTTGTAGAAAGGTGAAGGGTCCTATGGGTAAAAGAGCTACAAGTTGGTGGATTGAAGAATTACTCAAAGAGCTGAATTTTATGTATTGATTCTTCAGTCCTTATTTCCTAGTTATACCCATCTTTTGTAAAACCCAAACCTTTCCTCTTAGTATAAATAGAGGTATTGGGTTTCATTAAATTCATCTTGCATATCTCATCTACCACATTTGGTGTGAGTGTAGTTCTAGTTATTAGCTCTCATTTACTGCAGTAGTTTCTAAATTTATGTATTTTCAATTCCTAGTGTAATTGTAGTTTCGAGTAATTTGTGGCAGTGACGTACCCTCATTCCCTACTGCGGTTTTAATACAAGTCACTTTCAGTTTACTTATGTACAATTCTTCATCTTTTGCTTTCTTTATTTCAGTAATTATGGGCTAAGCATCCTTTGGGATGTAGGAAAGAGAAGTACCTAGATTTTAGAGAAAATGCTTGAGTAATCTTCATACTTGGAATATTTGTTGTTTTGGTCATTCACTCTCGATTATTGCCCAATGATGCGAACAAGCCGATCACTTGTAAGGATCTAGAGTCTAGTTCTTAACTTAGAAATGAGTAGAACGTAGTGACACGAGCTTGGATGATGCTAGGGGATTCGAAAGAATTCTTATGACACTTGCGAAAGTGAGGTCGGCACAGTGAGCTAATCTCAACCCACTGGAGTAGTAGGCAAGCTAGTTGGTGTATTAAAAACACTTAGAGTATTTGTCTCTACACATTCCATCGAGACCTGAAAAGGTCCATTTTGAGATTATCATTGACAAAACGATAAACACTAAGAGTATGGGATTTTTGCTTAAAGGTGTAAATATTTTGTAACCGGGCTTTTCTAGTGAAAAGACCGACTTCAAGTATAAGGATCACTTTTTGGGATCAGGTATTTAATATAAAATCTAGGAAAAATCTAACCTACATTCCTTCCTTTAAACCTTAAGTAAAATCATTAAAGTAGCATTTCACCAAACCAAACCAAACTATTGTTTCCTCTCTAATTGAAACTTGTAAAAGGAAGCTCATGAGAAACATATTGTCTTGATTGTCCAGTCCCTGTGGATTCGATTCTGGTATTTTACCAACTATTACTTGCTGTGACGATCATAGTGGACAGTGTACACTTGCACTTCACACTGTGGACAGTTTGCAACCCACTGCGATTAAAACACATATTTCGCTCGTACCAAGTTTTTGGCGCCGTTGCCGGGGACTGGAGTGATTTTAAATCTCAAGACATTAGTTTTTGTTCGAGCCCGAGTAACTCGTTTTTCTAAGCTGTTCGTGTTGCATGCCAAGGCAACAACACAGACCTTTGTTACCAATCGATCTTGAAATAGAGAAGACTTTTCGAAGAAGACGAAGAAACAGAAACACAAATCGACAACCCCCTGTGATCCCCACTGTGAACATGGCAGAAATACCACCAACTGTAGTGGAAACCACAGTGACGATTGCCGATAGCAAAGATCGAAAAATACGGGACTATGCTACTTCCGGAGTTGGTGATTTAAGCTCCGGGATTTTAAGGCCCAACATTATTGCAACACATTTTGAACTCAAACCCGTGATGTTTCAAATGATCCAAGCCATGGGTCAGTTTGGAGGATCACTATCTGAGGATCCACACTCGCACTTAAAATCTTTTTTGGAAATGACTGATTCTTTTAAATTAAAAGGTGTGAGTGATCAAAGCATTAATGCTTAGGCTTTTCCCTTTTTCACTAAGGGATAAGGCAAAGTCCTGGCTGAACTCACATGCACCTCACTCGATAACCACTTCGCAAGAACTTGCTGACAATTTTTTACAAAAATACTTTCCTCCCACAAGGAATGTAAGGTTTCGAAATGATATTATTCTGTTCAGACAAGAAGAAGATGAGGCTGTTTCAGATGCATGGGAACGATTTAAAGATTTACTTCGAAAGTGCCCACATCACGACATCCCACATTGCATCCAATTGGAGACCTTTTACAATGGTCTTTCCAATGCAGCCAAAATCATCTTAGATGCAACAGCAGGTGGAACATTCACGAGTAAGACTTACAATGAAGGATATCGAATCTTAGAAAAAGTGTCCAACAACAACACCGAGTGGTCGAATCCAAGAACACCCGTGCCAAAGACCAAAATCCATTGATTCCGAGGCACTCAAAACCATGAATGCACAGTTAGTGGCCTTGACCAAATTAGTTTTGAATCAAAATAGAGGCCAAGTCAATTCCGCAACACATCTCCCTAAAAACTGTTCCCTCTGTGGAGAAGAACATGTTTTTGACTATTGTCCAGCAAATCCCGAGTCTGTTAATGTTATAGGGACCAACCCGTATTCGCAAACCTATAATCTAGGTTGGAGGAATCACCCGAATTTCTCTTGGGCTGGTAATCCAGGACTCCAACCCCACAGGGCGAGTCATGGCCAGCAAAGACCACAAACCCCCCTGGATTTCACCAACATCACAGTGGGCATCCCCCACTAAACTTTCAGCAAGGGCAATCCTCGCAACAGTTCCAACCACGACCAACTCACCCCGCTGAGACTCAACCATCAATCGAATCAATTCTCAAAGGTTTCATGAATCAAACTCAAGCAGCCATTAGGAACATAGAGACTCAAGTAGGACAACTAGCAGTCGAAGTTAAGAATAGGCCACCAGGGACGTTACCTAGTGACACCGAACATGCTAAGGTGATAGGAAAAGAACAAGTCAAGTCCATAACACTGAGGAGTGGAAAGGATCTGAAAGATATCATTTTTGATTCTGATGTTTCGCCTCAAATACCCACTGTCCCTAAACCCACAGTGGCCATTCCTCAAGTCACTGTCATTCCCACAGTGAGGACCGATGTCCCTGAGCTTCCCACTTTTGGACCCATACCAAAACCTACTGTTCCAAAGCCAACACCACAGCAAACTCAAATTGACACACGAAATGTACCTTTTCCTGAAAGAATGAAGACTAAAAATGTCGATGTTTAGTTTAAAAAATTCTTAGACATTTTTAAACAACTTCACATTAACATACCCTTGGTAGAGGCTCTTGAGCAAATGCCAAGCTATGTTAAATTTTTAAACGATATTTTGAACAATAAGAGAAAGTTGGGTGAGTTTGAAACTGTGGCTTTGACCAAGGAATGTAGTTACCTCCTTACTAGCAAGATTCCGCCTGAGTTGAAAGACCCGGGTTGTTTCACCATTCTATGCACAATAGGAGGACAAGAAGTAGGTCAAGCACTCTGTGATTTGGGAGCTAGTATAAACTTGATGCCGTTGTCAATTTTCAACAAGTTAGGTATTGGAGAGGCTAGACCCACAACCGTGACATTACAACTATGCGATCGGTCCATTGCCTACCCAAAGGGAAAAATAGAAGACGTTTTGGTCCAAGTGGATAAATTTATCTTCCTCGCCGATTTTCTAGTTCTAGATTATGAGGCCGATAAAGATATCCCAATCATCTTAGGGCGTCCGTTTCTTGCAACCGGACGTACTTTGATCGATGTGCACAAAGGGGAACTCACTATGAGAGTCAATGACCAAGAGGTAACATTCAATGTCTTCAAGTCCCTTAAGTACATAAAAACCGAAGACTGTTTTGCTTTGAGTTCGATTTGTGGTACCTATGGTTTTGATACAGTGACCACAGTAGGGAGTGAGAGTGAGCACTCCGATTCTGAGAGTGATGACACTTTTGAGGATGAGTGTAACGCAATAGTGGCAGCCCTTGAACCTCTGGACTTTAAGGACATAGATGTTCAACCCCCTTCAATAGAACAACCTCCCGAGTTAGAGCTTAAACCATTGCCTTCCCACTTAAAATATGCTTTTCTCGCTAAGGATAATAAACTTCCCGTTATTATCTCTTCCAAACTTAGTGAGAAACAAGAACAACTTCTGATTGATTTGTTAGTAAAGCATAAGAGGGCAATTGGTTGGACCATAGCGGACATTAGAGGTATTAGCCCCTCCTTATGTCAACATAAGATTAACTTGGAGAGTGACCACCCTGGAAAAGACCAACCTCAAAGAAGGTTGAACCCCATCATGAAGGAGGTAGTTAAGAAAGAAGTTTTGAAGTGGTTAGACGCTGGTATTATCTATCCCATAGCTAGTAGTAGTTGGGTGAGCCCCGTCCAATGTGTCCCTAAAAAGGGAGGGACGACCGTAGTAAAGAACGAAAAGAACGAGCTCATTCCCACTAGGACTGTCACGGGGTGGATAATATGCATGGATTATAGACAACTCAACCTAGCCACCAAGAAAGACCATTTCCCCTACCATTCATTGACCAAATGCTTGATAGGTTAGCGGGAAAAGAATTCTATTGTTTTCTAGATGGATACTCCGGATACAACCAAATCCATATCGCACCCGAGGACCAAGAAAAGACCACCTTTACTTGTCCTTACGGTACCTTTGCATTCCGGAGGATGCCATTTGAATTGTGTAATGCCCCAGCCACTTTTCAACGTTGTATGATGGCCATTTTCACCGACATGATTGAGGACACCATAGAAGTTTTTATGGATGACTTTTCCGTGATAGGGACATCGTTTGACAACTGCCTGGGAAATTTAGAGAAAAGCCTAGTGAGATGTGAGACACACAACCTTATTTTGAATTGGGAAAAATGCCATTTTATGATAGAAGAGGGTATTGTCCTAGGCCATCTTGTCTCAAAAAGAGGATTGGAAGTTGACAAAGCCAAGCTTGAAGTAGTGGCACAGCTTCCCGAACCCACAACTGTGAAAGGTATTCGAAGTTTCTTGGGTCATGCAGGTTTCTATAGAAGGTTCATCAAAGATTTTTCGAAAATAACTAAACCCTTATGTATCTTGCTGCAACATGAAAAAGAATTTAATTTTACCCAAGAATGTCGTGATGCTTTTGAAACAATAAAAAAAAGCCTTAGTTACTGCACCCATAGTGACCACTCCTGACTGGTCACTCCCATTCGAAGTGATGTGTGATGCTAGCGAGTGGGCTGTGGGGGCTGTACTAGGACAACGGAAAAACAAAATCTTTCACCCCATTTATTATGTGAGTAAAACACTGATTGAAGCTCAGATTAATTATATTGTCAATGAAAAAGAATTACTTGCGGTGGTGTTTGCTTTTGATCGTTTTAGGTCATACTTGATAGGGACAAAGGTCATCGTACACACTGATCATGCAACAATAAAATATTTGATAAACAAGGCTGATTCCAAGCCACGTTTGATTAGATGGGTTTTATTGTTGCAAGAATTCGACCTTGAGATCGTTGATAGAAAAGGAACAAGCAATCAGGTAGCTGATCATTTGTCCAGGCTCGAGAAGATAGTGACCACTGTAGATCCCACTTCGGTCAAAGAGAATTTTCCTGATGAACAATTGTTAGCAGCTCAACATCACGATAATAATATTCCTTGGTATGCTGACATTGCAAACTTTTTAGCAAGTGGACTAAAACCCCACGGGATGAGTGGACAACCATTTAAAAAGTTTTTACATGATACACGACAATATGTTTGGGACGACCCTTTCTTATATAAGATAGGGACGGACCAAATATTGAGGCGTTGTGTCCACGGGAGTGAGCAACATCAAATACTCCTTGGTTGTCACACATCCCACTACGGTGGCCACTTTGGTGGAAACCGCACTGCTGCAAAAATCTTGCAAAGTGGGTTCTTTTGGCCCACTGTGTTTAAAGACTCTTTCAAATTTGTGAAAAATTGTGAGCAATGTCAACGCACCGGGAACATTTCACAAAGAAACGAGATGCCTCTTAATAACATTCTAGAGGTAGAACTTTTTGATGTTTGGGGGATCGATTTCATGGGTCCTTTCCCAAATTCAAACAATAATTTTTATATCTTGGTTGCGGTAGACTATGTTTCAAAATGGGTGGAAGCTGTTGCATGTCACTCTAATGATGCCAACACCGTGGTGAAATTTTTGCATAAAAACATTTTCACTCGATTTGGAATACCACGGGCATTAATTAGTGACGAAGGAACCCATTTTTTAAACAAAGTCATGAGCTCGGTCCTTGCTAAGTACGATATACATCATAGAGTGGCCACCGCATACCACCCGCAGACCAACGGTTTAGCTGAACTTTCAAACCGAGAAATAAAAAGCATTTTGGAGAAAGTCGTTAAACCACATCGCAAGGATTGGTCGACCAAACTTGATGATGCTCTTTGGGCCTATCGAACGACCTACAAAACTCCCTTGGGAATGTCTCCATTTAAATTAGTTTTTGGCAAAGCTTGTCATTTACCGATTGAATTAGAGCACAAGGCGTTTTGGGCCCTTAAAGAGCTCAATATGAGTGAAGATGCTGCAGGAATTAAGAGGTGTCTACAATTGCATGAGCTAGAGGAGTTGCGATACCACTCCTATGAAAACGCAAAGTTGTACAAAGAAAAGACCAAGATGTGGCATGATCGAAGAAACAACCATATGGAGTTCATGGAAGGCCAACAGGTACTATTGTTCAATTCCCGTCTCAAACTCTTTCCAGGTAAGTTAAAATCATGATGGACGGGACCTTACACCGTGGTCAAGGTAAGTCCCTTTGGAACAGTGGAATTGATGTCCCCACAGTCAGGTCAAACATTCAAAGTCAATGGGCAGAGAGTAAAGCATTTTCTGAGGGAGAGTGCTCACATTTCATCCCACTCTCAACCCCACTCTGGTTAAGAAAAGTCGGAACCATCTGTAAATATTTTATTTCAGTTATTTATTATTTTTAGTCTTTTTAATTATGCATGTAGTTTGTTTTAATGTGTGTAGGAGAGATTGCCAGCTTTTAAAGGAAAAGTCAAATAATTGCTTCGCAGTGACATCGAGCATGTCACTGCGCTTCCCACTGCCGGACTGATGCTGAGATGGGACGGTTTGAGGGCCCAAGAGCTGACAACATATCACCTTTTCTTACAACAATGTCTACTTTTCTGCCACCTAGCCCCTAGTTCGCCATTTTTCAAGAAAAGCCATCATATCTCTCTTTCTCTCTCAATAACCGTTCCCTCCAACCCATAATACCCAAAAATTAAAACCTTTCCACCAAAAGCCAAAAGATAACTTTTACTCTACATTTTCAAACACAAACTCTTCCTTCCCAAATACTTTTCTCTCAAGGAACCGAACAAAGAAACCCTTCCATGGCAAGAAACAAAAGATTGAACCCTAACCCCAATGAGTCCGGTCATGATGTAGTCCGCCGCCGCACCACCGATGACAACCCGCCGAAAAACATCACCGGAGACCTAAACGAACCTCCGCCATCCTCCGGCGAACATCAAACGTCGACCATCGCACCAGATACAGAATCATCAAAGCAAGAAGGGTCGAAGGCTGCTTCATCTTCGAAGGCCTCAGACGCTAGTCTGAGTCATTTTGATAAGGAGGATTTACAAACTGAAGAGGAAATGCTGAAGTTGCAAGAGGAATACAACCAAAAGATCCTTGCACTTAAAAAGAAGAAAAAAGAGGTCGAGAGGAAAAGGAAAGAGGAGGAAGAAAGGTTGGCAAAAGAGGAGGCGGAAAGATTAAGAAAAGAGGAGGAAGAAAGAATCCAGAAAGAAGAAGCCGAACGGTTGGCACGAGAAGAAGAGGAGAGAGTTAGGGCCGAGAAGGAGAGGTTAGTCGAAGAAGAAAGAAAAAGGGCAGAAGAAGAAAGGCTGAGAAAAGAAGAAGAAGAACGAATTCGACAAGAAGAGGAAAACAAGAAGAATGAGGCTGAGGTTGCAATACTCCAGAACAAGGAGCAGATTCAGACTGATCAAAACCTCCCCAATCGGTAGCACTATCGATTTGGAGGCACTTTATAAGGCTGTCCACAGTGAGGAGAACCCCATCAAAAGAGCTTTGAGGAAAAGAGGCATGGTTACCAGATCTGGGGTGACCATTTCGGCAAAAACACCGGCCAAGAAAGCAAGGAAGGCAACTTCAGGGAAAGGTAAGGGTATTGAACCCTCTTTAAGTTCATCATCTTATGACTCTGATGCTGGTGATGAACATGTCCAAACTGAAAACCCACATCAGTCCACAGTGGGCACTGAGCATGCCCCCAGTGGGGTGCCCAGGCAGTTCACGTCCCCAGAGGTCGCTGCCCACTATGAATGCATTTCCAAGCAGAAGTTGAACTTAGAGAGGGGTTTTGACCCTGACTTTGTAGAGGCCAACCCTTTCATCAAGGAGAGGGTTTTACAGCAGGATTGGACGAATTTTGCAACTGCCAATCGTCGGGCCAATGCCTCTTTGGTAAGAGAGTTCTATGCCGAAGCCTCCCAGACTAAGGAACCAATTGTGAAGGTCCGGGGTCGAACCGTGCAATATACCCCTAGCGCCATCAACAAGGTCCTTGGAATAAGGACCCCAACTACATGCTCCTTTACACGGTTCCTACAAAATATGACCCCGACAGATGAAGATCTTATTTTAAAAGAATTGACAGTTGAAGGAAGGCCCTGGGATAAGGATCGCACTAGAAGGTGCCTACACGCTAGCTCCCTCACTACCGAGGCCGCTGTGTGGTTCCAATTTGTACGTGCCTCCTTATCACCGGCTACTCATGACACGACCCTCTCGATGCACAAGTGCGCTTTGCTGTACTGCATCTTGGCGGGGAAACCAATCAACCTGGGCATCCTAATGCACTCTGCCATCCACTCTGCTCGGACCCGAAAGAAGGTAATCCTCCCTCTTCCTTTCCTTATTACATCGTTACTAATTGAAGCTGGAGTGCCATCTGCTACAGATGACCAGTGGCTCACCTCTATGAACAACATTAGTATCGTGACCATCAAGAAGATGGGGAGACTAATCACTACTCCCCCTGGGGACCTGCTGATGAAGAACCCACAGTGAGATCCACGGGTACCCCACTCCACCAACCCACTCCAGGAAGCTCAAGCAACCCCATGACCGCAATTCTAACCGCGTTGACAGCCCTAACCTACCGCGTCGATCTTATGGAAGCCCAACAAAAGCATATGAACCGGGTGACATAATCATTCTGGATGTACACTCGAGATAAGGATGCAGTCCTCAATCATATGTATATGGGTGCTGATCCCCTGCTTGCTGCACAACTACCTGAATTCCCAGAAGGAATATGTCTATCCAATGATAGTGAAGATAGTTTCCATGAAGACTCCGCCGAAAGCTCACCGCCAGCGACTCCTGCCCACTAAATGGTTTGTTGGGACTGTGGTTCCCACTCTAATTGCCCTAAAAAACAATTTTTATTTTATGTCTGTTTGGTATTTTGCCTATGGCTAGGCACTTGACAATTTGCTACTACTTTATTTTGGTTTATGATGCATGAATCCCTACTACTTTTAGTAGGTGCTTTTGGGTACTAACGTAATTCTCATTTGAATGCTTGTTGATCTTTTCCCATTTCAAGGTGCAAATTTCGGCTTCTGACTTAAAAAGTCACTTTTGTAAGTTCGGTTCTCAACTTGTCACATTGAAATGATTTAGGACATTTTTGCATCCAAACTATACTTTTTGTACCCCAAATACCTCCTGCACCCCACTTTCCAAGTCACAGTGAGGATACTGTGCAATATTAAGTTTGAGGTAGGGACTTCCAGTCTTTCCACAGTGGGGAAACTGTGAGGTCCTAAGTTTGAGGTGGGTAAGATATAACCCCACTCCAAAAAAACACACAAAAAAAACAGAAGAAAAAAATCGGAGTATCACTACAAAAGATTGATGGTGTGCTTTTTCTGGACCATCAAAGTGCTCACTCCCAGAAAAAGAGATGGTGTGCCTATTCTGGATCATTAGAATACCCACTCTCACAAAAATAGCCATACCCAAATAAAGACTGAAAGTGTACGTACTTACCCTTGCAAAATACTAAACACTCAATTCTTGAAATAAAAATCTCAAAGCGAAATTCTCGGTCCATGTTTGGAAGTAATTACTACAAATCCCGTGGGAAAAATACTCAAAGCCACAACCCTTCGAACCCAAGAAAGTCCTATTGATCAAATGTGAACAAGGGAAAGATATCGTCAAATACAAAAGTGGAGTTTCTATCTTGGAACCGAAGGAAGCATCCATGAAGAGAGATCAACATCCATTCAGAGTGAGAAGTTGGTAAGTCCCTGAAAGCTCAAAAGTGCATAATTTTAATTTTTCTTTCTTTTTATTACTTGGGGACAAGTAATGGTTTAAGTTTGAGGTTGTGATAACTCTATTTTTAGAGTTATTATTTCCTTTTATTTTTATTTTATTTTGTCAAATTTTAGCCATTTCACTTCTCAAAACCTCCATTCTTGGTAATATTCAGAAAAACGAGCAATAAGAGTGAACCACAGTTTTTATAAACCATTTGGTAGAATTTTGTTGCTTTTTCACGAAATATCGGCAGTGACTTGCGCATCCCACTCCAGACCCCACTATCGAGCAGAGAAGAAGACAAAAGAAAATCAAATCTTAGCTTGGGGGTGAAAATCTTGAGAATGGAAGATTCAGTTGGCAGAAGCATGGGATTGAGAAGTACAAAGTGTTCCTAAAAACATGGCAAGATGAATTAAATAATAACACCCATGGTACTTTAAAGTTGACTTTGTGGAAAGGTGAAGGGTCCTATGGATAAAAGAGCTACAAGTTGGTGGATTGAAGAATTACTCAAAGAGCTGAATTTTATGTATTGATTCTTCAGTCCTTATTTCCTAGTTATACCCATCTTTTGTAAAACCCAAGCCTTTCCTCTTAGTATAAATAGAGGTATTGGGTTTCATTAAATTCATCTTGCATATCTCATCTACCACATTTGGTGTGAGTGTAGTTCTAGTTATTAGCTCTCATTTACTGCAGTAGTTTCTAAATTTATGTATTTTCCATTCCTAGTGTAATTGTAGTTTCGAGTAATTTGTGGCAGTGACGTACCCTCGTTCCCCACTGCGGTTTTAATACAAGTCACTTTCAGTTTACTTATGTACAATTCTTCATCTTTTGCTTTCTTTATTTCAGTAATTATGGGCTAAGCATCCTTTGGGATGTAGGAAAGAGAAGTACCTAGATTTTAGAGAAAATGCTTGAGTAATCTTCATACTTGGAATATTTGTTGTTTTGGTCATTCACTCTCGATTATTGCCCAATGATGCGAACAAGCCGATCACTTGTAAGGATCTAGAGTCTAGTTCTTTACTCAGAAATGAGTATATCGTAGTGACACGAGCTTGGATGATGCTAGGGGATTCGAAAGAATTCTTATGACACTTGCGAAAGTGAGGTCGACACAGTGAGCTAATCTCAACCCACTGGAGTAGTAGGCAAGCTAGTTGGTGTATTAAAAACACTTAGAGTATTTGTATCTACACATTCCATCTAGACCTAAAAAGGTCTATTTTGAGATTATCATTGACAAAACGATAAACACTAAGAGTATGGGATTTTTGCTTAAAGGTGTGAGTATTTTGTAACCGGGATTTTCTAGCGAAAAGACCGACTTCAAGTACAAGGATCACTTTTTGGGATCAGGTATTTAATATAAAATCTAGGGAAAATCTAACCTACATTCCTTCCTTTAAACCTTAAGTAAAATCATTAAAGTAGCATTTCACCAAACCAAACCAAACTATTGTTTCCTCTCTAATTGAAACTTGTAAAAGGAAGCTCATGAGAAACATATTGTCTTGATTGTCCAGTCCCTGTGGATTCGATTATGGTATTTTACCAACTATTACTTGCTGTGACGATCATAGTGGACAATGTACACTTGCACTTCCCACTGTGGACAGTTTGCAACCCACTGCGATTAAAACACATATTTCACACGTACCATCGACCCTGTAAAATAGCTTGGTGAAAGCGTCATCTTTTTTCGAGACATAGTCTGCTACCATGTCAAGGGATCTTTTGTCGCCATCAGTGAAAGATGGGGAAGTAACAAGAGCACATCTCTTTAATTCTGCAAGCACATCTGCAAGCTTGGGAAGCCATCGGGGGGGGGGGGGGGGGGGTTGTACCGTTAGCATCGCTACTGAAGTAGAAGCGGTGGGGGAGGAGAGAAGGGCTGAAGGGTAGAAAGACTTACCTTATTGTCAATAGGCTCGACGTCTAGGAGGCGGACCCCAAGTTTGGGTAATTGATAATCACCCTCGGATGGGTAGAGCTTCTGTAGAAAGTGCTGAAGGAGCAATGAGATGAATCGAACATAGGGAACGTTGATTTCCCTATCAGGCCTCTCGACCTTATTCATAAGGTCATCAAAGATCATACGGGCGTAGTCCACGTTCCTGCCCGTGATCACTTAATAGCCTAGGTTCAGAGCGACCCGGCTGGCATGGTCCATTGATCCAGTTTTCCACCCATGCTATGGATGAAGTGGGTGAAAAGGTAGTTGTGTAACAACCCAGATCCCATAACATACATCATATAACATAACATGCATACATATCATTGATTTACAACAAAAGTTACATAACAAACCAAGTACAGTCTCATTAGTCTTGAAACTACAAAATATATAAAAGCTTCTTAAATATCATCGATCAACGGAGGCAGCCTACACCTTATTCTTTCCTTTGCCGCTATCAATTCCTCGACCTGGAAAACATATTTTTGAAAACAAAATGAGGGTTAGACCAAACGGGTCTAGTGAGTTAATCCCGATCCTTTCCAAAATCATTATAAAACCTTTTATGTAAATCCTTTATATCAAAATAGTTTAGATAAACCTTTGGTAATCCTTTCGTAAAATATAAACATACCACACGTATTTAAATACCACATATACCACACGTATATAAATACCATTCAAGACTCGTACATCTCGTCCCACCTTATTCCTCCACAACTGGCCATATTAATTGGTAGCAAGCCAACTAATTCACCGGTCCGCACACCGGAACCCAGCTACACATCGGTCCGCACACCGGAACCTGACTACTCACCGGTCCGCACACCGGAACCCGGCTACACATCGGTCTGCACACCGGAACCCGGCTACACATCGGTCCGCACACCGGAACCCGACTACTCACCGGTCCGCTCACCGGAACCCGGCTACTCAGCACTTGTGTAATGTAATGCACATATAAATACAATATATATCTCAATATAAACACATAATCACATCATACATCACATATCCACTCCATACCTATCCATCTCATATATATATATATATATATCACATATATATGTATCCCAGTTGAAATGTTTTAAAAGTAAAACTCACTTGATTTGCTTATCAAACACGCTCGCAAGCTTCTTTCAATTTGATTCTATCTTTCACCTCGACTCCACAGTATCTGAAACAATTTAAGATACATATACCGCTTTACTAGCCAAACACATAAAGCCTACCAGTTCCCGCTTTCAACTGTATCATTTATACTTTTACCTCTGACTTAATATCACAACATAACAAGGTACCAGGACTCCACAAAGTACCGAAACTCTCAGTCACCGGGAGTTTATTATACCGGGACTTGACATCACCGGAAGTTGATAATACCGGGACTCCATGGTACCGGGAGTCGACCAGACCAGGAGTCCATCTTACCGAGAGGCTAAATGACCGGGAGTCTACCGGGACTTCCCCGGGACTTTCAAGAACACAGTCGGTTCCAATTTCTCAGATTCAATTGAAACTAACACAAATCACTAAAATCAAACTTTCTAAACCGATAGAAACTTGCTATAACCGATTACAAACATAATATGAAAAGAAACTATACCTCAATAACGATTCCAAACGAATCAATCGAAGCCCTAACCGTACGAATCCTTTTTCCGCTCCTTCTCGCCTCAGGAATACACACACACTGATAATATCTGGATGTTGCTGCTGAATGAAATATCTGAATATCTTACGGGTGTATATCAATTCCATACTTACCATATAGACCTTGAACTTTTCATTAATGACCGAAACACCCCTAAACTTATAATTTACACAAACTTACCCTAACATCCAACTTTAAGGTTAACTAAATTTAACGGGAAAAGAGATTTTAACTAACGAACTTACCCGGGGTATTACAAGTTGAGCTCTGAAGGCATCCTTGCCTTAAAAATTTTGGTGAGCTTCCTATCAGGCTTCTTGTTTTTTGTCTCCCAGTCGTAGCCCATGAGATTTAGGAAGTTGTAGATCTCTTCATCAGTGGGGGTGTCAACATAAGTCTTGCTGATAGGAACATTCAAGCACTGACGGATCCCTGAGGGAGTGATACTCCCTTCTCCATGCTCAATCTCAAAGGCGATCACTGTCACCTTTTTCTCTTACTCCAGGGTCTTCTCCGTTCGCTCATCAGTATACCAGAACCGCTGGAGAAGGTTCTTGTGTGCTGGTGGGTAAACGGTTAGGCCGTAAAAGATAGGAGAGTTTTTAAGGAAGTTAGCAGTATCCTCTAGGTGTTTTGATGGTTTGGACTTGGGGAAGTTCATCAGTCCAAATGGTTGTTTGACTTTGGCGTTCTTGGAGCGGGTGAAGGAGATAGCTTGAGAGGCCATTTATGTTTTTAGAAGGAAAAACAATGGAAATCTAAAAGGTTTCTTAGAATAGAAGTTTTAAGAAAATAAAGTTCTAAGATTAAGAAAATGCAGTTTTACCAGTTTCCTTTTTGGGAAAGAAAGGTAAAAGTGGTTTTCTAGTTTTCAATCCCAGAATGTGCAATATCAAAACAATAATCAAACAATATTCAAGAACAATGATCAAGAACTGTTGTCATCCATATAATCGATAATCAACAGTGTTTACAATTTAGAGCACGCCTGTAAAAGCTAATTAGAATGATTAGGATGATCAACCTAAAACTAGGTTTACAAAAAGCATTAGATACCCCCTTAGGGTATTTACAAAAAGAACCCTGGACTTCTATTCAACTAACATTTGCGCCCTAACAATCTCCCCCTTTGAATTGAAGTTCAATTTCGCGCCAGTTCGGAACACATCGTTTACGGATTGCAAAGATTATTTCAAAAGATTTAACTGAGTTGCGGAACTCGAGTCTGTCTTCGACTAATTCCAATGCTTCTCAGGCATCCAACTCTTTTAGGTTTCCCATAAATGTCTTTTTTACTTTCTCTTCCTTGGCGATGATCTCTTTTAACGTTTGTTGAACGATTGTCAGAGTTCCATCACAGTATCGTTGACTTGTCTGAATCTGAGAAACTTCTTTTCGCCTTTAGCGTTGGTAGATGATTCCAATATCTGGCTCGAACATCATTATATTCACCGGATATTTATCCATTTATGGTGCCTTCTGACCGGGTTTGAGAAGATTGACCCTCTTTGACATGTTTTCGATTCCCATCTGAAAGTTTGTGATGTATGACAGTGAAATTGTGCATTTCGGGATCCTTTTGACAGCTTCGAGTGCTTTAGTAACATGAAGAGGTCTGATAGTTCTGGTCCGCAAATCTTTTAGAATGGCATGAAAATCGATCAACTGCAGATTTTTGAAGTCGGCCTCAGAAAATGTCCAATCTTTCCCATCTTCCCTTGTAACAGTGAAAATCGGAAACCAAACTTTCAGAATTCGGCCGGACTGAATGTTGGTTATCTTTGTGATCTTGTGCTTAGTTCTGACATTCTTAATTGACTGACATCGTTTCATTATTTCCAAGTACTGCATTTGACGAGTGTCATCAAAGTCGGAAATTCCATGGCACAAAATGAGATTGAGAGACCTTAACCGGTGAACAAACAATTTCTTTAAGGAGTCTTCGAGAAACGGAATTAGAATTCTGGTCTTTTCCCATTTGACTGGCTGTTCGGGTTGATTCGGTGCTGTCTCGACTGGAGGAAATGTCGGGGGTACCTTTACAAAAGTTTCAGGCTGATCAGGGATGGAAGATTGAGCATTCTGTACATCTGGTAGTGATTCAGTAGCCAGAACATTTTGAAGAATAAACTGATCGTAGTCTTCATCTTCATCAGCTGGAATGGGGAAAATCATATCGACCTTGAACTTTATTGCAATGATTGCCTTTTCGTGCCACAAATTTCAGTTTTCGGGTCGAGTTCTGATTCTAGATCAATGATTTATAGTGCAAGTCGTTCCATTACTGTGAACTCGATCAACTGTTCTTTTTCTCCGTCAGGCTATTCAACCATTGGGTCTTCTTCATCAGAAACTTCCATGTCGACTACCATATCTATCAGGTTCATCTGACCTTGTGGTTCACCCTGCTCTTCAGTGGGTGCCACTGTCGATGGTTCCTGTTGAACTTCTGATGCAGTCTCGACATTTACCGACTCACATTTGGATAGGCGTTGGCGCTTATTCTCCCCCTCATGATGATCATGATCATCCTGGTCATCGTGCGTGCACTTGAGTCCTTAAGGTTGACTCTTACAGGAGGTTTCCAGATGAGCAACCCGGTCAGAAAGCATTGCAAGGGTTTGTTGCACGTTCTGAAGGGTTGTGTCAAGTCTATCAAGCTGGGTGGTGATCTAGGGTGGTTGAGTGGATACCTGATATCGCAACAATGTAAGTAAATTAGCTTCAGACGAGGAATCGGTGTTTGATTGTTAGAGCAGCTTGTCAAGGAGCATGGCCTAAAGATCATCCACCGAGTAAGATGATTGAACAACTTGAGATTGAGGCGGTGGATGTGGTGTGGCAGTTTCGGGCTCGACCATTTTCTTCTTCCCTTTAAACAGATGCTTGAGTGCGTCCAATTCCTGTTTGAATTCCTTGGCCATACATGCTTGGACACTGTCCAGATATTCCTTTGAAACAAATTCTGGGAAAATAACTCCTGAACCACGTAGGTTTTCAGTTGAGGTAGTAACCGTTGAGTCAACGGTTGTACCGCCTACAGTCACAACTGGCAGGAGGTTAACTGTGGTAGGACTTCCACCCGATCCTTGTATTCCACCAAGTGGTTGAGATACTACGGGTGTTCCGGATGGGTCACTGAGACCTCTAACAGTAGCAGATAATGGTGATTGTGTCCTAGCCAAAGAAAATATTTCAATGAAGGGATCTAGACTCTATTGTGCACCCAAAGAAGTCGAGGACTGGGGAGGTTATCCTCTAGTTTCAATACCTGAACTCTCTGAGTGAGAGATCGGTAGATTTTGTGCTAAATCCCCGTGTAAACTTAAAACCGACATCTTTTGATAGATGACGAAGTGGTTGGGTGGGGCGTGCGATTGCGTCACTAGGTCCATGACGTCTTGTTCAATACCCCGTCCCAACGGATGAGACGAGATAGCAGATATGGCTACGTGGCAGATACTGGCTAGGGGAAGGCTGACAGATGATTTTCGCCTTTTCAGACCATACCTCTCATGGTTTCTTTTGCTTCTCCATTCTCTCCCTCTCACATTTTCTGTACTTTCATCTGATACCCCCCCCGCTTTTCTTATATCTCCCAAGTTCAACAAAGGGTCAGATGGAGTTGGGGGTGGGGTTGAGGTGGATGGGGATTCCACGATTGGTGGTAGACGAATTCCAATGTGAGGTGGTATTTGTTGAAGGCGAATGGCTCGATCGTCATCGGATTCGGTACTTTCGGATCCAGATGAGGAATGTTGGATGAGAGGCGATTGAGGTTCGGTGGCTTCCATATCTTCATCTCGAAGGAGAAGAGGGTCATTGATTACCGAAACCTCATGGAGTGAAGATGACGGTTCGACAGTTTGGATGTTAGTGGTGCGGCTTGTTGAGGAAGTGGTTGATGGTCGGGGTTGTCGGCTTGTGGATGTAGCGGTAGAAAGTCGGGTTTGACGGCTAGAGCTAGCTTGCAGACCTACAGCATCGCCCGCGCCTATTTTCCTCACCCCATCCGGGAGCTCCAGCTACCCGAACTCCACCTCCACGCGTACGTGGACCCTCACCCCTCTCGGGTCTTGCTCCCCGGGATGGTCCCTCCGGCTCTGGCTGGACCATGGGAGCACCTACAACTAACGCTCTCCTATAGTCTATCACACTCGGTGCTGCAGGATCTGCGTAGGCTAGCAGGACATTGGATAAACGCATCGGTTGAGCGTTGGATGGGTTGCAAATAACAAGATAGTATAGGCTGAAGGAAGAGCAAAGATGGTGATTAGCTCGGTGAGGAATTGCTGCATTGTCGTTCATATGTTGGCGGATTGCTAGTTGAAGAAACCGGATGAAAGGAATGAACTGGCGTTGCTTCTTTCCACCGTTGTCCCGAATGTTTTGGACTACCTAGTGCCAAATCATGCCCGCGTAGTTGACATGTCTGTTGAAGGCGACGACGTGGAATAGGTGGAGAAAGTTCCCGCTGCACTGATCAATACCCTTCCATTTCTGGGACAGACACCGATGGATTATGGTGAACATGGTGTACCACATCGGTGCCAGGAACTTCAGGTTGAACGCTGAGGGGTGGTGCAAGGCATTGTTGTATCCCAGCGATCGAATATCTGCACATAGTACGTCGTCACTAACGTACGGGTCATAGCACTCCCATCCGTTTGCATCTGCTGCCGGTAGATGTAGCAGCTGGCGGAATGTCTTTGGTGTTAAGGCGAACGGGAAATGATCTAGTGTGGTCTCAATGCGTTGGCCATCTTCATGGGTGACAACTCAAATAGTGTGCCACACTTGTTGCAAGTACAGTTCAGGCACATCCGTCGTGGCGGTTAGAGTGTAGTAGAGCGGATGACCAGCAAGAACGTCGACAACCACCCGATGTTGTGGTCGAAACTCACAGGTGTTGAGGAGGTGTTGTTTCCCTCGATTTCAAGGAACTCGTCCAAATGGAGTAGAGCATTGTCGGCCGCCTCATCAATGTGATGATCGGTATTTTCCGCGCCATGGTTTAGAGAGTGAGGTTGTTCGCCGGCCATTGTAGTACCTGAGATACAGAGTGTTAGCTTGCAATGGGCGATATAGATTGTAAGTACGTACCTCAATGCAGATCTGCGCATTGAAAAAGTAACGATAACCGGGCACATGGTATAATAGACCATGAGAATGACAGACCCAGAAAGATATGGTAGTGCATGTGTGTATCCAGATAGGTAGGGTTTCCGGATGAAAATGGTATCCGGGTGAAATAGCTGTCCGGATAAGTGGGTATCCGGATATAATGGTATCCGGATAGTTTTGGTCACCGGTTAGAAAAACATACCGGATATGAAAGTTCCCGGATGGAAAATACTTACCGGGTCCCAGATTTGAAAGTGTCCGGATAGGTTCGAACTATCCGGATGGTTCTTCGGACAAACTCAGGGTTTTACCATATAACTCAATATGATTAATAGGACACCAAACACATATCGTATTACGAAATCGATGCAACAAGTAGTGTGAAATGATTGTATTTAAACCTAATGAGTGAGAAAACGTAACCCGGTCGGAATCGAAGTCGAACCGACGGTTTGATAGTCGAAATCGATCGAAGAATCGGTCGAATCCGTGGACGTGAGTGTGTGATTGGTATCGAAATCAAGTGAAGTAAAAGAATCAGTGGCAAACCTGGGAATCGATATGAGTACGAGTGCAAATCGAGTGAGACCTATCAAGATTCTTTCGTGCGGGAAGTCGTGCGCAGTTTAGGAGGGTTTTGAGACATCTAGATGAAAAATGAAAAATAGGTTTATATATGGAAGTATTCGGGCGTTATATTTGGATAGTCGGTCCGGGATAGTGTACGGGCGCGACTACCGGGAAGTTTGGATCCGGTGATTTTGCCCGTGTCCGGATAGGTTGTCCGAATAGGAGCATTTGAATAGGATTGTCTGGATATGTATGGTCCGGATAGATTTGTTCGGATAGAAAAGTATCCGGATAGGGGTACTAACTTCAAAATATTTGAGGAAATTTAAAATATGAGCTGAAGATTGAAGTCTTATGCACTCCCCCTCAAATGATGGACAGTTTGAGATAACTTATCGACTCCCCTAAAGAATTACTAAAATAACCTTTAACTCTCGCTCCCCTTGACATGTGCACACTATGACGGATATAAGAAGTGTCGCTCCCCCTCGATGTGTGCATAACAACTTGACATGAAGAAAACTTGCACACGAAAACTTGTGACAAGCAACAATTTTTTTGATGAAAAGGTGAAAAGTAATGTGTCACTCCCCCTCAGATTGTGAACTCACTAACTTACCGTTCTGCGCGATGGGGCTCCTCTTGAACACATGAGAAAATTGTGAAACGCACGGGTGGCAAACAAATGAAACAAAGAATGAAAAACACAATAAAGGAAATTACGAGAAAATCGAACAAACAAAATCTAACCTATTAACATAGAAGTTTAACAAGTAATGAGAGCGATACAAGTAGAATGCAGTAACGAAGAAGTATGTGCTTGACCATCCAGAGATGAACTGTCGGATGATGAAGTGACAGTCCTACGTTACTGCATAGAAATTGTATCGAGCTCATAGGCTCATTAAACTTTCAGATTCAGCATACCTAGCTTGGACACTATATAATGAAACTTTGTTCGTCCAAGGCTTTGGTAAACAGGTCTGCTATCTGATGCTCAATATTAACAAAGTAGAGTTCGATTGTACCTCTTTTGACGTGATCCTTGATGAAGTGATATCGAACTTCGATGTGCTTCGTATTCGTGTATTGCACCGGATTTCTTGATATCGTGATTGCGCTCTTCGAGTCGCAGTAGATAGGGACCTTCGAGTAGGTAAACCCGTAATCCTTGAGCTGGGTGCGCATCCAGATGACTTGAGAGTAGCAGCTAGCATTAGTGACATATTCTGCATCCGTTGTGGATGTTGAGACGCACAGTTGCTTCTTCGAAGCCTGATTGACAAGGCGGTCACCCAGAAACTGTACGTGACCTGATGTGCTCTTCTAAAAACCTGTCTCAAAACCTATCTAAAAACCGACGTGGTCAACATCCGAGTACGTTGTCAATTCAAAACCTGTCTCTTTCGGTTACCACAATCCAAGATCAACAGTACCTTTCAAGTATCTAAAAATACGCTTAACAACAATTAAATGAGACTCTTTAGATTTTGATTGAAACCTTGCACAAAGAAATGTAGAAAACATGATATCTGTCTAACTAGCCGTCAAGTACATCAGTGATTAGATCATTTTCCGATAGGTCTTGGTATCTACGTCCTTACCATTGGGATCGGCGTGTAACCTCGTACCCAGAGACATGGGTGTTTTCATGGGAGCAGACTGTTCCATCTGGTATTTCCGAAGAATATCCCAGATGTACTTGGACTGATTAATGAAAATCCCGGTCGATAGTTGTTTAACTTGAAGACCAAGGAAAAAAATTCATTTGTCCCATCATACTCATTTCGAAGTATTTACCCATTAAGACTGAAAAATTATGACAATAATGAGCGTTAGATAAACCAAAAATTATGTCGTCTACAAAGACTTTTACACAAATTATATCATTATATTCCTTTTTAATAAATAAAGTGGTGTCGATCTTACCTTTGGAAAAGCCGGATTTTATTAAGAAGGTAGAGAGAGCGTCATACCAGGCTCGTGGAGCTTGCTTGAGGCCGTAGAGGGCCTTGTCTAAGATGTAGACGTGATTTGGCTTGGAATCATCCACGAACCCTTCCGATTGCAAAACATAGACTTTCTCTTTGAGCACGCCGTTGAGAAATGCGGTCTTCACGTTCATCTGGAAGACCGTGAAGTTCTTTTGTGCGGTGTATCCTAGGAATATGCGGATAACTTCAATACGGGAAACCGGGGCGTATGTCTCATCGTAGGCTATTCCTTCTTGTTGATCCCATTTTTGAGCAACAATAGAAGAAATATAAAGTCCATATTTAAATATAGAGATAAGATATACATGAAGAACAATCATAAAGAAACTTATCTCATATTCATTGATGATTAAATATGGAGAGGAGAAATGTTGAAGAACACCACACTAAACATGAAACGACTCTCATAAGAAACTAGTCTATGTGTGTTTTTGTGTGCTTTCCATATTTCTCACTACTTGAAATAAGACCATGGACACCTCTTATATAAGGCCATTTACACATTTAGATATTTAAGATATCTAAAATCTAGACAATATCTAAAATATCTATATAAAATATCTAAGTAAATATCTATAAGAAAATATCTAAAACATTAAAATATCTTTATAAAACATTCATTTAATTAGGAGCTAATTAAAGCTAACAATCTCCCCCTAATGTTTTATAAAGAAAGCATCATCTTATAGTCTCCCCTTTGCTTTCTTTAGAACCTTTGATGTTCCGTTCTTCAAGTCTTCAAAGCATCATGTACTCCCCCTCAAATGTAGGCTCATCCACCGAGCTTTAAATGTGAATAACAAAGGATGGAGTGACATTTAAAATGTGACAAATGTAGCTTGACACCATGAAGAACCGTTGAGAGAACACCGTTCTTGAAACCGGAAAGAGCATGAGTGAAATACGATGCTTTCGGTGCAGCAAGAGTCCATTGATTTGACACAGATTCTGACCACTAAGAACACTGATTCAGACCAAAATCAAAACATGAAAAAGTTTCACCTGTGTCTTAGGAATTCAACGCAACTGGATTCATGCGAATCGGAGCACCGAGTAGGAAGTTATGCGCGTGTTTCTGAAACAGTGCAAAGCTGACAGCACTTTCCAGCGACAACTGATAGCTTTCAACGGCTGACCTTCAGCGACAGCTCAGCGATGGTTCAACGATGTTTCAGCGATGGCTCAGCGATGGCTCTTTTCAGCGATGGTTTTCAGCTCTCAGCTCCAGCTTTCAGCGACAGCACTTAGGTTTCAGCCTTCAGCTTTCAGCGACAGCTTTCTTCAGCTTTCAGCGATGGCTTTCTTCAGCTTTCAGCGATGGCTTTCTTCAGCTTTCAGCGACAGCCATCAGCACACTGTTGTCTACTTCAACGATGCATATGACCCTTATAAATTTCGAATCTCTGAATTCTCAAAACACGAAATCTGTTCATCTGTGTCTTAGGAATCCAGAGCCTTTTGAATCGCACCAATCAGTGTTTTTATGAGTGAGATATGATCAGTTTAATACAACAGCGCAAATCTGTCATTAAATCTGATTTGATGTAAAAGATAAGACGATCTTCATATAATTTTTAAAACCGTGAGTGCAAATAATTCTATCTCTAATTGATCAAGTCAGAAAACTAATTAGAAGAACTCAAAGTTAAAAAAAAAACGTTTCAGATCAGACTTTGAACATTTAACAAAACATCAAATCTTTCTCAAACAACTTTCTCAAGACCCAAATGATTTTGTTATTCATATATAAATGTTTATGAGCAGCGGAAGACAAACAAAATCTGGATCAAAGATAGTCCAATCTTGAAAATAAAGGTCAGATCAAACAAAGATCAACAACCTTACTACCAAGATGCAAAAAGAATTGCTATGGACTTAAGCACACACAAGGATGAGATCATAGATCAACCATCTACTTAGTGCTTATCAAATAAAACCAATGAATGAGAAAGAATCAAAACACACACATGAAGTATATCATAAACTAAACCATCTAAAACTTCCATTGTTACATAGATGATCGATTTTGAAGAAAAGTTTCTTCAATCGGCTCTGATACCAATTGTTGATCCCATTTTTGAGCAACAATAGAAGAAATATAAAGTCCATATTTAAATATAGAGATAAGATATACATGAAGAACAATCATAAAGAAACTTATCTCATATTCATTGATGATTAAATATGGAGAGGAGAAATGTTGAAGAACACCACACTAAACATGAAACGACTCTCATAAGAAACTAGTCTATGTGTGTTTTTGTGTGCTTTCCATATTTCTCACTACTTGAAATAAGACTACGGACACCTCTTATATAAGGCTATTTACACATTTAGATATTTAAGATATCTAAAATCTAGACAATATCTAAAATATCTATATAAAATATCTAAGTAAATATCTATAAGAAAATATCTAAAACATTAAAATATCTTTATAAAACATTCATTTAATTAGGAGCTAATTAAAGCTAACACTTCTTGTTGTCGATATCCTTTTGCCACCAGACGTGCCTTGTTGCAAACTACACACCGTCTTCATCCTTCTTGTTCTTGAAAAGCCACTTGGCGCCAATCACCATCTTGTTTGTTGGTCGTGGGACAAGTCTCCATACCCGAAGGCGCTCAAATTGGTTGAGCTCCTCTTGCATCGCTATCACCCAGTCTGGATCACTGAGTGCTTCGAAAACGGTTGTAGGCTCGATGCGGCTTAGGAACCCAGAGAAGAGGAAGAAGTTGGCAAAGGCACCACGCATCTGGGCTGGTGTGGAGGGGTCGCCAATGATTTGATGAAGGGGATGTGCACAAGTCCATTTGGTGATATGTGGAAGCGGTTGATTTGTGATGTGAGATGTGTCCGGATTCACATAGTCACTGAGGGAAGGTCTTGGATGGCTTCAAGTGACGATGGCATGCTGATCGGCGGGGATGGTGCCGGGTTCGTAGGTTGTTGGACAACCTTAGGGAAAGATGAGGGTTGGCCTGAACGAGTAGCAGATGACGAATCATCAACAGCAGCTTCCTGGATATTTATAGCAGCTTCTGGTGTAGGCTCATTTTCAGATGTAGTGTCACTTGAGCTTTGTAGGTCTTGAGTAGATGTGGATGTGGATGGAGAGCTAGTTGACGTCAACGGACCCGTGAGGTTTGTAGAGTCCTCTTCTTGCACGACTCCAATCCTGTTATTCACATGAGCATTTGCATTAAACGAATTAAAGAATTCATCATAAAAATGCTCAAAAAGTAAATCCAAATCAGAAAGATGTGATTTTGACGTAGAGGCGTGATCTGAATTCACTGGAGTTTGTGTAGACCCCGAACGAGAATGTTCAGAAGCTAACACACCAGTTAAAGCGGGTTCTGAACTGAGTTGTTCAGAAGCCAAGTCAGCCACTACGTCAAAAGTCACGTTTATACTCTCTATGATGGGCTTGGTGCGCTTGTTGTAGATGCGGAACGCTTTATCTTGGGATTAGTATTCGATGAATACTTCTTCGTCCGCTTTGGGACTGGCCTTCCCGAGATCATCTTTGTCGTTCATGACGTAGCACGTGCATCCGAATGCGTCAAAGTACTTAATATTCGGAATGTGGTTGTTGATGATCTTGTAAGGCATCTTGTTGAACCGCTTCTTGAGAATGGAACGGTTTTGCGTGTAGTAGGCGGTTGTAACTGACCCAAGTATATCGTGAGAATTCATCGACCATGACCAGAACGTACTTCTTGTAGTTGATGCTCTAAACGCACATTGGTCCACACAAATCCACGTGGATGAGTTCGAGGGACCTAGTCGTGCTTGGAGTGGCCTTCAGCTTGTGAGATGCTCGCTTCATCTTTCCCATCTCGCATGTAGCACAAAGGTGGTCCTTTTCAAACTTAGGCTCTGGCATGCCTTTTACGTGTCTGCCTAGCGACCAATCGTTTTCCGTTTGAGAGCGACCGGTCGTTTTCCGTTTCTGTGAGCGTCTTTTAGATTTAGATTTGTTTTTGGAAACATTGTTCACAGAACGGGTTCCAGGGGCGGATGTAGAACATTCACCCTTATGAAAATTGATCGATCGTTCAGGTATTTTTGAAAGAAAATTAGTATGGCTTGGAAGGGTTTGATCAAAATAAAACATTGGAAACTCATCATTTGAACACACGTTAGAATTCATGAACGCGGAAAAATCAAGTTCACTCTCGGATGGAACATCATTGGTTAAAAGATGTGAGGAACATTTTGAAATTGTGTTTTGAGAAGAATCATGTGCGGAAGCTTTTTGAAAATTAGAGTCAAGATTCATCAAAACACTCAATTTGAGGTTCTTTTCCCTTTTTGGAAGAGATTTTCCTGTAAAATCTTTACAGGAAGATGTATCTGATGTGTTAGAAGAAGGTTTAGACAAAACATTTCTCTCATCTTTGAGTTGGTCAAACTTCTTTTGAAGTTCACCCTTTCTTACTTGCTCTTGCATCACCTCTGTTGCCAAGGCAAATCGTTTATATGTGAGCCGTTTGATTTCTGTCTGAAGGGCTTCCTTTTCCTCAACTGATACAACTTCCGTTTTGTGGAATTAAAACACTCAATTTTGGATAAAAGCTCTTGTTTTTCCTTTTGAAATTTAATCCTTTCTTGTTCAAATGACTCCTCTAACTGAACTATTTTCTTTTCTAAAACGAGAGGTGGGACATAGCGTTTAAACTCGTCCTTCTCTTCTTTGGGTTCAGTTGGTGGGATCGCATCCTTACTAGAGGATGATTTGGGCTTGGCCACAACATAACCATCAAACTAGTCATTTGAAAAATATTTGGATTTCTTTGTTTGATACGATGTGTTAAGATTTTTGTATGTGAAAGGCATTTGCTTCTTAACCGTATTCTTGCGTTTTAATTCTTCACGTTCCTCATCCTTCTCATCAAGTGGTTCCGTCCATCTGATTTTATATTGGGGATATTTCTTATCAAGGCCTAGAAAATTAAATTCATATAAAGTAGGCACAATTGTTAAGATCTTTTTCAAATAGTGAGGGTTGTCTTACCCAATTCCCCATTCAGAATTATAGTACTTAAAATCCGTTGGTTTGTTCAGATGGATCGTTTGACCAGTTTGTCCTCGTTTTTAAAACTTAAGTTCAAGATCCTTTATTTTTGAAAGAAGTTCGTTATTATTGATTTGTAGTGAAGAGCATTGATAGACAATCTCAACTTTCTCATTCTCAGACTTATCAAGCTTTTCAGTTATATCATATATTTTGGCCCTAAAATCTTTAGGTGCTTTGGAAAGGTTTGCACACTTTTCTTTTAGATTTGCATGTTCAAATTTAAGTTTCTCTGTAACCTTATGCTGAACATCTAACTTCTCATTTAAAGTGGATATTTCAAGCAATTGTTCTTAAGTGGTAAGCGTATAGGACTCTAATTTTTGAATAAGCAGTTTCATCTGATCTAATAAGGCTTGATGAATAGGAGCACATACCTGACAAGATTCTCCAAGGGCTGGAGGATTGGTGTGGTTGACCATAAGGCACAGATGGGCATCAGCATCTTCAACATCATCATCATCGGACAGATTCAGCCAGTGGTCATCTTCGGCCATGTAGGTTCCCAGATTCAAGTTGTCTCACAATAATAACACAAAACAGATAGCGGAAGCATTATATAAAGCCATTAAGTGTGAGTGATTGTGTAAACGATTATGTAACAATGAGAGTATCAATAATGAACAATAAGATGATAACAAGATCAAGTAAATAAGCTGCTCGTTATATTGATATTTGAATAACACCAAGAACACGTTCAAGTGTGTGTATTCTGAAATCTCTCAGGAAACAAATCGTACAGTGGTAGTGCTATGGAATGTTGCAGTGTGTGCGCTCACAATTGTGGAAAACAATTCTTCCAAAAGCTTACAATTGTGTGCTCCACTAACGTTCTATTTATAGCCTAATAAAGCACTAGACAGTGTACTATCTAACCCTGAGGTGACACGTGGAAGGTGTGTCTCCGTCCTTTTAGGGCTTACGTGGAAAGTACGAACACGTGTCTAACACTTAGAGATTTCTACGAGACTTAAGCTTCACAGAGGTCTTCATTCACCAGAGCTCTTACGCCAGAGCTCTGATGGTCTTCTGGTGAGATCAGTTCTTCTGTTGAATAGAATAAGTCTTCTGCCAGAGCTCTGTCGAGCTCTGATGGTCCTGCCAGAGCTCTATGGAGCTCTGATGGTCTTCTGCTTGATATTTTTCTAAGTCTTCTGCAGGATCTCTGGTGGTCTTCTGACTTGTAATATTTTCAATACTTATACATAAGAGATACTTGGGGCTTACAATCTCCCCCTAAGTATTGAAAATAAAAATTTGCAATTTGCAGAGATATTTTAAACAAAAGACAAAGAGGAGAAGATCATCCTCTGTGAAACTTGATACTATTCTTTTAAGGTGTTACAATGCAGAACAAAGAAATAGTATTCTAAGCATAGTAGTTTCCTCTTAGATTTCTGTCGAATCTTCTGATCAGCTCTCGGAAATCTAGCATGAGGTCTATTTGGTTGATGTAGAGCCTCAGTTGCTCTTCTGGGCACTTTTCACTTGGAAGATTCAGAATCACGTTCTTGAGATACTGCAGCGACTCACTTGAGTACTTGTGGGTTTCATCAGATCTGATGGCCTTCTTGTTGCCCTTCTGTCGGCAGCTGAAGATTGGAGGATTTCCAGCCACAGTTCCAGTTCTGTAATGGCCATAACCATCAAGGTTTTCATTTGGAGGTGCAATCGCCAGTTTTTCTATTTCGAATTCTATGCCAAGCTGAAAGTCTATTTGCGTCCTTAGGTTGACGTGCTCTTGCATAGCGTTCTGAATCTCTCTCATTGCAGTTCCTGTGCCTCTGTATCTGTCGATGTGGTTTTCACAGTAGCCATGAAGAGTTATCAAGTCGTAAGGATTCAGAAGAACAAGGTCGTTGTCATTGAAAGTTTTGAACTTCTTGTCTTCTGTCTCCACTAAGTAAACATGGTATAGAACTTTGTCATGGGAAAACTTCTTTGCTTCTATCTTGTGAATTCTGCTAAATGTAAAGGATGAGTTTATGGCTTTGTTCAGATGAGATTTGGTTGAGATGAACCTTCGACTTTCATCCGTAAGTTTAGAAGCTCTGATGGGATTGAAGTATGGGTTGGCGGGTACGGCGTTTATGGGGATTATATCTCTGTCATCATAGAGATATGCAAACAGTTCCTCTAGGGAAGGGTTCTCGATGTGTCGGGATGATGATTCTGGTGGGTTTTGGATTGGGTTCTGATCATCATGGGTTTCAGCCATAAGAATGTCAACATGTTCAGGCTCTTGTACAGTTTGGGTTTGGATTTAGGGTTGGATTTGGGGTTGGTCTTGGTTTATTTGTTCATCAGCAGAGATTGGTTCTGTTCTATCTGGTTCAGTCCTTGGGGATATGGGAGGAGTGTCAAGGATAATGATCTCTGGTGGTTGAGCTGACTGTTCTGGTACTCTAAATGTTAAGTCTTTAAACATGTAGTCGAACTCTACCATTGTCATATCTGTTGGAGTTTCCTCTGTCTCCTTCTCCCCTTGTTTTTCTTTTTCTTTCTCTGTCTCCTCTATCTCTTTCTCTTTCCCCTTCTCTGTCTCTTTCTCTTTCTCTTTCCCCTTCTCTTTCTCATTCTCTTTCTCTTTCCCCTTCTCTTTCTCTGCTTCTTTTTCTGTCTCTTTCTCTGTCTCCCCCTTTTGTTGATCTGAGGACTCACCCATCGGATTATCTGAATTTCCTTCTGCAGCATCTTGAAAGTCATCATCATCATCAGAAGCTGCAATGCCATCATCGGGTGAGGCCTGAACAACAAACTTCGGATCAAACTTACTCCTTTTGCTTGAAGGCTCTCCTTCTGGGGGTCCTTCTGCACGTCTTTTGTTCGTAGCAGTCTGTAAGATGGAATCTGTGAAGATAGTGACTGCCTTTTTCAATGCATCTTCGACCTCTGTTGCAGCAGTTCTGATTTCATCAACTTGACTCTCAAACTTGAATTTGTGAGAGTCAAGAGATGTCTGGACATGTCTCTCTGTTGCTTGGGCCTTCATGACGAATTTGGATGATATGGTCATCATCTTGCTTAGAACACTTCTGCTGAATTCACCCATCTGGCCGACTGTCATTGGTAGTTCGTTGGGGCTTGGACCAGATATGTTGAGTGAAGTAGCAGAAGATGTCGTGGCCTCTTTGATAGCATCCTTAACAGAGGTGTTGATCAGCTCTGTTAGGGATCTGATGTTGGAGTCAGAGAGGAGAACGGAAGGTATTGGCAGGGTTCTGTTCATCGCTGCGGTGTGATTCTCTGCCATTGTTCTCTTTATCTTCGCCATCTCTGTTGTCAGCTTTGTTGTCTCCTCTGCTCTGGCTCTTTCAGAATCAACAAACTTTTGATAAGTCTCTGCATGTTGTGTAGTGATCTTTTGCAGCTCTTCTCTGAGAGAAGCATTCTCCTTGTGGATCAGCTCCTCTTTGGTTTCATTGATAAGTTTATACTCATTCAAAGAGTTGCTAATACTGTCACAGAAGCTTTTGAGCTCTGCTCTGGTGACAGTGTCAGCGGGGGTAACCTTGGCTCCAACAGATGGATCCAAGTCAACCTCAAGCTCAGAGGTGCCTCCGACAAGAGTTGTTTTAATGTTGGCTCTTGGAGGACTTCCACCCGATCCTTGATGTTCCTTTTGAGGGGATACATCTACAGGTGTTTTGATCAGAGTTTCCTCATCCAGCTCAGGTTCTGGAGAAGAAAATATGATGTGTTGAGAGGACCTTTGATCAAGACAGGTCTTCCCTTGTGCTACTAGATCATCCCACTGCCCCTGAGTTGGGTAGAGTCTACGTGAGATATGAAAGATCTCAGGGCTAGGTTGTGTCAAGTCTATGCATGCCATAGAGGCTTCAGCGTGTGTAGGTGACCTATAGATGGCCTGGGGCGATTGGCCATCATTACCAAAAATAGATTCCTCGGTTTCGTGCATACCAGAGGCGTGAAGAGTTGCCTCTGGTGGTTCAAGCTGGTTTGGGTTCGAGGTGTGCACCTCTGATTCAATATCCCTCTGGTCTTGATCACCAGGGATAGGTTGTGTGGTTGCACTGGGAGTTGGGCTTTGGAAACGCACATGTGTGTTCACTTGAACCTCTTTTTCTAAGCTCGCATTTCCCTCGGCTCCTAGGGATGTAGAAGACTCAGTTGCACTCTTCTCTTCACTCTCTTCCTCACTACTACCAGAGGAGGGCGAACTCTCTGCCACCTCCTCTGTAGCTTCCCTTTCTTCCTCTTGGACAGCCTCCATAGGGGATGCTCTGTCCACTACTTCCTCTTCCACATTAATAGTAGAGGAAGACCCCACTTCGGGTACTCTTACCTCTGGTCTGTTCACTTCTGCCTCTTCTCTTACCTCACTCATACTTTCTAAAGAAGGCCCAGGACCTAAGTATGCTGGGGATCTGACCTCAGGTTCTTGAGGTTGAGCAGAATGATTATAGTTTTGGAGAGAAATATGAGTTGGGTTTATTAATGAAAGCATTGTTCGTGGGACTCTTCTTATGATGGGATACTCACCTGTAGTTGTTGGAGAGAATCTGGACATTACCCAAACAGGGGTTGGATTTCCCTGTTGATTTAGTTGCAAGATGGGGAAGGCTTCTCTGATGACGAGGCTGATAAATCTTGGATATCTGATGGCTTTCAGATTTCTGTGGACTCCTACAATTCCTCCTCTTGCTATTGTTGAAGTCTTGGTATTGACAGCAGAAAGATGGTCTTTGTAGAGATTGTTGGCATAATCGAAATTTCTTTTGAAGTATAGGCCATACATAATCTGAAGAATCTCTGTGCTGGCTTGGTCTTGGCTACCAGATTTACAAGTTAGGGTTCTGTTTAGTGTGGAGAACATAAAATTCCACACTGGGGGTAAATGGCCTCTTCTGAATTCACCAATCTTGTTCAGGGTGTGGTTGTAACCTTAGAACTTCATGAAGTCAAGAAGAACAACAACCTTTGGGGGTTTCTCATACACTTGAATTCCCAACTGTCTTTTAGTCTGCATCCCAAAGATTCTTCTTAGGGTTTTGTCACGGATACGTACAGTGCCTGCTCCTCCTTGTCTTCCAGAATCAACGTTGCCGATGATCCCTTTCTGTTCTGGAATGAACTGACAAGTAGTCCACCATTGTTGTACATAAAGTTCAGGTAGGTCATCGTCTAACATGGTGAGGGCACGAAAGATTTCTGAGTTTCTAAAAAACTCGACAAACACATGATATACGGGCAAATAGTTGCCTGGATTGACGTCGAAGCGATAATTATTGTCTACAAAATCGTATGGAAGGATTACGATTTGGTCGACGGGTCCTATCCTACTCGATTTTGCGGAATGAGTTTGTTCTGCCATTGTTGCAGGTCTTGGGGTTTTGAAGAACTCAAAGGATTTTGAACGAAGGAGGGAAGGTTTGAAGGTTTGAATATTCAGTAAGCGTAAGAAATGAAATGGGTCAAAGGGAATGGGTATTTATACTAGAAACGTATGGCTGTTTTATCATCGTAGGTACTGTAGGTACTCGAGTTTCAGATAGTGGAACGACCTCTACAGTAGAACGTGGGAACAACTAACAGTTGGTTTCTCAATCAGAGAGTGCCACGTGGATTTGGGTCTGACAGTTTTCTGGCTATGGAACCATCACGGTTAGAGATGTGTGGGTGACAAGTGGTTGACGTTTAAGAATGAACCGCACCTCTGATGACAGTACTTCTGATGACGTGGCAGAAAGTTGGTAGAGCTCTGGTGGAACTCAGCTCAATTTTGCCTTTGTTGAGTGACCTTTATCATACTTTTCAAGTAACCAAAATGTTCACCTTTACCCAAAAATCATTTAAAAATCCTGAATCTGATGTGAAAATGGTCAAAGAACGAAGGCAGAACTAACTCAGAGACTGCACAGAGTTCTGGTGAGAATCATCAGAGGCTCGGATGAAATATCAGAGTTCTGGTAAGTTCTTGACATTATCAAAAAAAATGTTTTCAACAGAACAGGTTTTCCCTTCCTTAAAAGGATTTTCCGTTTTGTTCAGTGAGCAAAGTCAGTTAGATTAGAAATTGTTTTGACTTGCTCCCCCTTAAACCATGCTTATCTTTCTCTTAAGCTCCCCCTTGAATTATGAGCTTAATTGACAGATTTTTCTTTTTAGCTTTTCTCTTTTCTTGCAACAATATTTACAAAAAGAAAACAAAAGTATATACATATACGAGATGCACAGATGAAAATATTGAAAAAGTATGCTGACAGAGCTCTGAGATGATCATCAGAGGCTCTGGTGAACTATCCTACCCAACTATTTTAACAGAGTTAGGAGGACATGTTCAGCATGCCCATCTTGCTGATTAAGAAGTTGAATCTCATTTCATCAAGGGCTTTTGTAAACAAATCAGCAAGTTGGAAGTCGGTTGAAACAAAGTACATTTCAATCGTCCCTTTTTCAACATGATCCTTTATAAAATGGTACCTTATGTCGATATGCTTTGTCTTTGAGTGCTGGACTGGATTAGCTGTAACTGCTATGGCACTCTTGGAGTCACACAGAATTGGTATCTTGATGTACTCCATGCCATAATCTTTGAGTTGTGTTTTCATCCAGATCACTTAAGAGCAATAACTAGCAGCAACAACATACTCTGCTTCTGCTGTAGAAGTTGATATGCAGTTCTGTTTCCTGGATGTCCAACTCACCAATTTTTCTCCAAGCAATTGGCAGCTACCATAAGTACTCTTTCTGTCATTCCTGCATCCTCCATAATCTGAATCTGTGTATGCTACAAGCTCGAAACCAGAACTAAGAGGATACGAGAGACCCAAAAATTGAGTCCCTTTGAGATATTTAAATATGCGTTTGACAGCAGACAAATGGGATTCTTTAGGATTTGCTTGAAATCTAGCACAAAGACATGTTGCAAACATTATATCAGGTCTGCTTGCAGTCAAATACAGAAGTGATCCTATCATGCCCCCGTAGTTCTTGATATCCACAGATTCACCGTGAGGATCATGATCAAGTTTAACTCCAGTGGCAATAGGAGTGGCAATAGGATTTGAATTATTGAGCTTGTACTTTTTCAAAATATCAGAGATGTATTTAGATTGACTTATGAAAGTCCCTCTGATGGATTGTTTAACTTGTAAACCAAGGAAGAATGAAAGTTCTCCCATCATGCTCATTTTAAATTCGCTTTTCATCAAATCCTCAAACCTATCACAGTATTCCTGCCTAGTAGACCCAAAGATAATGTCATCAACATATATTTGGACCCGAAGAATGTCGTTCTTATATCTCCTAATGAATAAGGTTGTATCAACAGTACCTTTCTCGAAGTGATTGGTCAACAGAAAATTTGACAGAATTTCAGGGAGCTTGCTTAAGGCCATACAGAGCTTTGTGTCTAGCTTGTAAACGTGGTCTGGAAACTCTGAGCTTTCAAAACCTGGTGGTTGCTGGACGTAGACTTCTTCTTGTAATCTGCCATTCAGAAAGGCAGATTTCACATCCATCTGATAGACCTTGAAACCTTTATGGACAACATAGGCTAAGAAGATTCTGATGGCTTCTAGCCTAGCCACAGGTGCGAAGGTTTCGTCATAATCGATGCCCTCTTCTTGGCAGTATCCCTTGGCAACCAGCCGAGCTTTGTTTCTGATGATGATACCATCTTCATCCTTTTTGTTTCTGAATACCCACTTGGTTCCAATGGCTGCATTGTTTTCAGGGAGTGGAACCAAGGACCAAACTTTATTTCTTTCAAACTCCAGAAGCTCCTCTTGCATGGCTTCAATCCAGTTTGGGTCATCAAGGGCCTCAGAAATCTTCTTTGGCTCAATCATACTTAGGAAATTAACAAAGAAAGCCTCATTGATTGTTGCAGACCTTGTCTTTACACCATCTTCAGCAGCACCTATAATTAGACGATGGGGGTGATCCTTTGTCCATCTGGTCATTGGAGCATGGACAACAGGTGGAGTCTGTGCTTCTGATGGGAAAAGATGTATGTCAGCATCAGAGCTCTGAGGATTGGGACCAGGGCTCTGTGGCACACTGCTCTGGAGAGTGGCTTCATTGCTCTGTGATGTACCAACAGGGCTCTGAGAGGGTGAGCTTTCAAATAGGGAACTTCTCCCAATATGAGTCAGAAGGGGTGATGATGACTCTTGTTCAGGTTCTCTTACGTCTGATTGTGGTTCCTCATTTCTCTGAATTACACCTGTAGACAGAGAAGTAGATGGTGAAGAATTTGAGGGACCTGTAAGAGTTGTACCTGTCAGATTTTGTTCAGCAGAACTCTGAGCTTGATTGCCTCTGGTGACATCGACGGAGGAATCATCATCATAGAAGAAGTCGTTGAATATTAAATTGATGTCTTCTTCCCTTGACTTTGAAGAACTAGGCTTCTCTTTTGTCTGTGTCCCCTCTGGTGATTTGCTATCAGAGGAACTTGATGAATTTTCATCAAAGGACACATTTATGCTCTCTTGAATGACACTAGTTCTGGTATTGTAGACTCTGTAGGCTTTGGAGGTTAAGGAATAACCAATAAAGATTCCTGAGAATCCCAGTTTGACAGGTAACAATATATCAATCGATATAAATACGAACAACTGATGATTTCAACTCGTCATCCCTCTCGTATTCATTCAAAGTATCCTTATGAAAATATTACAATCAATGTAAAGGAAACGATTCTAAACAATAAGCTCTATTTTCTCTAATGAATCGCTCTAGGATCTCTAATCAATTGCTCATGAATGTATAATGAAAACTCTAACCTAATTCTAAGGTTAAGACTAACCTTATATACTTAGGCTTTATGCACAAAGGCCCATGGCCCAACAATCTAATCTAAGCCCAATTAATAATAATTAAGGATTTTACAATAATAAACCACTATAATTAAACTAATTACGCTTTATATAATTATTTATAAATCTTTCTAATATGTAGGACATTTATGGTCCTAACAATCTCCCCCTAAAGATATATAAATAAAACCGGTCTTGAAATCTTCAGATCTTGATCTTCTCTCCTTCTTTTGAATTATTGGAAGACTTCGGTGTTGCTTGTCTTCAAGTCTTTTAATGCTCCCCCTTGAATAAAGCTCTTGGTCTTTAAATCTTTAACGAATCTGTCTTTGACCCGCGAGTTGAATTTGCTTTCAGCTTCAGCGTTAAGAACTTGTAGACCCAATATGCTCGGAACAGATCAATCATTCGATTAAGAATTGATCAACAGTTACTCCCCCTCGGCTTTTGCATGGGGAATTCTTTACTCCCCCTCGGATTTTGCTAACTCCCCCTCAACTTGATATTCGGTGTCTTTGAATATGTACCCTTTCTCCCCCTCATGATGAGTAGGAGAATCCGGAGCATCATGCACGTTCAAAGACAATAGTGACGAGTAGCAAAAAAATCCGATCAAATGTTAAATAACCAGAATACGGTAAAAAGCTAACACAGAAACACGTTAGTAACTGTTATCACAACAATTAAAAAATTGTGTGGCCTATGTTCAGAGTTGGCAATGATGTATCTCTGATAGGACTTCCAGTTATCACTGAAGTAAAATATTAAAAATTACTTCTCAAACTGTTCCGACAATATCACAAAGATATGCAATTGGAATCACAAAGACTCGTGCATGTGTGAAAGAAAATAAATGATATCTGTTAGGCTCAAAAATTGATTTAACTTGAGACGCAAGTAAAAAATCAATTTACACAGTGAATAGAATATGAAGTTCGGAGACCGGAGCTGGTGTCTTCCTTTTTCAATATCTAAGACCTCCGAGTGAGGAATAGATAGATTATGTGCTAATCTCCGTGAATATATGAAACAAGCATCTGTTGGGAGATACTTGAGTGGTTGGGTAGGGTGACACGAGTTATCGACACTGGGTCCATGTCTGTTTCAATATTCATCTCCAAAGAACGAGAATGAATAGATTGTGTGGTTACCCGGATAACTGACTCGGTTTGGTAAGGACCAATAATTCTTTTAAGTCCTGTCACGTCCTCACCATATTCTTTTCACTCCAAACTCATCTATCCATCTAGACCCCTCACTGTAGTCTATAAGTGGATATGTTTCTTGGGTAGGTCCTTCCGGTTCTGGATTGACCATAGAAACAATGTAAGTTCTAACACTCCTTGCATGCAATGAGTAGAACAATTAAGTACACAGTGAAGTACGAGTTCTAAACTGAGGTGTTTAGAAGTCAAAGCATTTAAGTCCGAGTTCTGATCTGGGGTGATCAAAAGTCATAAAAAATAAGTTCGAGTTCTGATCTGAGGTAATCAAAAGTCATTGTTTGAAATACCAGAGTTTCAAGAAACAAGATCAAGCGCAAAACAGATTGACTCAGTAAGCACAGTATTTGCAATAATGAAACAATGATTAGAAAGTTTAATTGTGAAGAACAAGTCACAATTAATATATTAGATAAGAATTGAATCATTGATGTGAAATGATGAACTATGAACACAAAGTGGAATTCAAAAAACCGAGTGTATTTCCATCGAAAAATCAACAAACATTTGAGACATGGAAATAACTAAATCAAGAAAGTTTTGGACATGGCAATCATGGAAGTTAAACTTAGATAATAACAAACGCAAGTAAGTTATTCAGAATGAATTGCCATGGATTTTGAATTCAGTTAGAAGTTCACTTACCTTTCATGAGATAGTACCCCCCCCCCCCCCCTCAAAATTAGCATAACCTTTGAATGCAGTCATGTGAAAAGAATCTTCGAATTTAAGTGCACATGACATTCCTGCAAAACAGATTAGTAGGATTTTGGTATCCATCTTTTGATGGATCCTTGTTGGTTAGATACATTATGAGGACCTGGGATACTATAAGTACCATACCAATACTTAGCATGGTCTTTCTTCACAAAGTCACTTGTTCTACAATAAGAGCAACACAACTTCTGTGTAGATAAGCTGATCAGTTTGTTAACAGAATAAACACGATCAGTTTTCACAAAAGGTTTAGCATGAAAAGCTTTGTTGTTCTTGTCACTTTTAACATCGACAAATGACTTTGGAGTAGGAGAGGATCCTTTAACTCTCCAACCCATGTTTACTTTCTTTAAAATTTGATTATCTTTCTTATCAACATGAGAATTATAGAAATGGTTGGAAGGTCGAATCTGATCTTTTGGAAAATCATTTGATTTGACAAAATTCTTTGAATAACGATTTGTAGAAGAAGAACTTGAAGCATAATTAGGTTGAACACCTTTGAATTTGCTTTCTTCAAGTTTCTTGACTTTAACGGATAAGGCATTTCGTTCTTCGAGAATTAAATCAAATTTCTTTTGTAAGTTAGACTTAACCATTTGTTCCTTCAAAATCTCGGTTGCTAATCTAGATAATATCTATGTAAGTTTAGAAATCTCATTCTGAAAGATCTTTCTCTCTTTTGCAAAATCATCTTTCAAACATTTAGCCCTAAAGCCTTCAACTTTCCTCTTTTCAGTCTCTTCGCTTAGAATGGCTAATTCTTTTCCAAATCAGTTATTTTTAAAGAAAGTTCTCCATTCTTTTTAGTAAAAGATTTGCGTTCAGTTTCAAACTTCTCTCTTTCTAAAATCAAAACTTTTTCAAAGTCGGAGATTTGTTTTGAAAGTTTTAGACACATAAGCTCAAGTCTCTTCTTTTCTTCAAGAGATTTGGTTGAAAGACCAGATTGCTTTTGAATAAGCATTTGTCTTTCTTTTTCAAAACTTTCCTTTTCCTTTTCAAAAACCATTTCAAGAGTATTTAGTTTACTTTTAAGCTCAAGGTTTTCACAGTTTAGAAGTTTACCTTTCTCTTCTTCTTCAGTCAGCTTCTCAGAACTATTCCAGATTTGAGATTTTAGTTCCTTCAGTTCTTTGACGTACTTGCTGATCAAATCATCTTTCTGCTTGATATTCTTTTCATATAGTCTTGTTTGCTCTTCTTCAGTCTTCTCCTTCTTATTAGGCTGCTTGTGCTCATCTACCTTCTTATTCACTGGTTCATTCTTCTTCTTACTTTCTACTTTCTCCGTCTTCTCCTTCTTCTCTGACTTATCTTGCTCATCAGCTTTCTTCTCTGACTTATCTTCTCCTTCGTCCTGATAATCGTGGCGCTTGTTGGAGGAGGTGGAGTAGCGCTGATTATTGGACGAAGGCTTTTTATAGAATTTATGTTGTTGGAAAGATTTAGTGAGCAGAGCTATCGATTTCTTAAAGGCTGTGTATTCATCATCAGAATCCTGAATAGCTGCTTCAAACTGAGATGAATAAGACATTTGTTACCTGAAAAATTATGATCGTTAATCGGTGTTACTTTGAAGAAAAATTGCGGAAGAAAAATCAAAAATTAAATCAGAAAAACAAATCTATAAAATAAATTCGTTTTAAAATTTTAAAATTTGATTATTATCGAATTCGAACGAACGAAATCACTCTTCGAAAGTGAAATCTGCAAGATAAACAAATCACGTTAGATCAAAGACGTCAACTAAAATCACGTAAAATGATAATAGTCGCTAATAATTGCAAATCGACGCAAATAATCTCACAACGTCACAAAAAAATTGCAAATCGATCGTTAAAAAAAATTGCAACTTTCGTTAAAACTTTCAATCACGAGACGTGCGGTAACTCGGGTACTGACGAGAACTTACCAATCAACGTTTACCAAAACACAACTTACCAAAAGCACAACTTACCGGACAATAACCAACAAAGATTTAAACTTACCGGACTATTAAGTTGTGACTTACCGGATGATAGGAAAATTGTAACTTACCGGATGATAAGAAAGTGAGATTTACCGGATGTGGTGAGAGCTTACCGGACGAACTTGGTTTCTGGATCAATTGAACTTACCGGATGAAAATGGTTTACCGGAAAGATGGAGTTTCCGGACAAATAAACACTTACCGGATGGAGGCCGGGTAAAATGGCTTACCGGATGAAAACTGCAATGTACTTACCGGATGATGAGGGACTTACCGGAAAGAGAAGAAATCCGGATGGGATACCGGATGAATTTAGACTTACCGGGTGAAAACTAAATTTCCACACCAAAAACCAAACTTACCGGATATGTGATGTGAATAAAAGAAAAAATGATGCATGCAATATTCAAGTATTTATCAAAGTGAATTGTGAAAGCATGCAGCGATTTAAAAAAATGTAACTGTGGTCTAGACTCTAGATGAATACATGTTTTGAATATTTTAATAATATATTTAATGTTGAAATCTCTAAAATGGGGAATCTGTTGGAGATGGATGTAATTTTTTTGGGGATTTTGACTTTTGCTTCCCCATTTTGAATTTTTTTGGGGAAGCTGTTGGAGATGCTCTAAGAGAGTCAAAGAAAGAAAATTGTGCAGCTATATGCATATATATATATATATATATATATATATATATATTAAGCGATGGCATGCAACAACAGTCAACCAATGAAACTCAGTCAAAGATAACGGCTCTTAGAAAAAAATATCCGGAAAGTGTGTTTGTGAGAGGTATCCGGGAATAATTTGGTTCACCCGGAAAGTTGTGGGTTATCCGGAAAGAGCAGATTTTATCCGGATAAATAAGTTTGTCCGGATAAAATAACCTTTTGTCCGGACAGTGGTGAGATATTAGGAAACTTACCCGAAAACAGTGAGGATCATCCGGACACAGCGGCTGTGGTTGCAATTCGGATCTGGGATCGATAGGGTTGCTTGATTTCACTCCTGTAGGGTTAGATTTTGACAAAAAACCCAAAAACAAACACACCCAATACGATTTCTAAGCAAATTATGTCCTATTTTTCACAAACCACCACAAAAACCTTAAGAACACCAAAAACTCAAGAATAGATTTTTAAAATTGAAAAATTAAAGTCTTTGAGATTTGATGTAAACGCAGATAACAGTAGATATAAACGAGTAAACAATCGAGATTTAACAAACGAATTATTAAATCAATGAAAAAGCTTTGCAAACCCGATTGAAGAACGATTTTCTTCAATAAAAACTGCACTGTTACGAAATTATTCTGAGTGCCTTCTGGACCTCAAAAGATTAATCCAACCGTTCAGAATGTAAAACGGAATGTCGTGAAGCTACTGTCCAACAATCGCGACGATCCGACGGTTCAATCTCCGGGAATAAGCGAAACGGCTCGCTGCGATTTTCCAGAAAATTCACTACAAATTTTAAACTTTTTCTCGCTTTCGTTCGATTTCTTTCGTATCTTCAAATCACCGATTCTGCTCTGATACCAATTGAGAATCCCAGTTTGACAGGTAACAATATATCAATCGATATGAATACGAACAACTGATGATTTCAACTCGTCATCCCTCTCGTATTCATTCAAAGTATCCTTATGAAAATATTACAATCAAAGTAAAGGAAACGATTCTAAACAATAAGCTCTAATTTCTCTAATGAATCGTTCTAGGATCTCTAATCAATTGCTCATGAATGTATAATGAAAACTCTAACCTAATTATAAGGTTAAGACTAAACTTATATACTTAGGCTTTATGCACAAAGGCCCATGGTCCAACAATCTAATCTAAGCCCAATTAATAATAATTAAGGCTTTTACAATAATAAACCACTATAATTAAACTAATTACGCTTTATATAATTATTTATATATCTTTCTAATATGTAGGACATTTATGGTCCTAACAATTCCTTCGTCAGTCTTGTTGTCGAACTTGCCCAGTTGTTCTCTATCATTCAAGATGTAGCATTTGCAGCCGAAAACATGAAAGAATTTCACATTTGGCATTCGACTGTTGATGAGTTCATAGGGAGTCTTCTTGAATCTTTTCACTATTACAGCTCTGTTCTGGGTAAAACAGGCTGTTGAGACTGCCTCTGCCCAGAAGTTGATTGGAAGAATAGAACCAGCCAACATAGTTCTGGCGGCTTCTACCAGAGTTCTGTTCTTTCTTTCCACAACACCATAGTGTTGGGGAGTTCTGGCAGCTGAGAAGTTCTGGGAGATTCCTTCCTCTAATAGGTAGGCATCAATTCTTGCATTCTTAAATTATGTCCCATTATCACTTCTCAACTTTTGGATTTTAAGACCTAACAGAACCTGTATTCTCTTCAACAAACTTATCAGAATTTCTAGGACATCATATTTTACTCTGATGAACTCAACCCAAGTATATCTAGAATATTCATCAATAAGCACAAGAATATACTTTTTACCCGACAGACTTTGCACAGAATTTGGACCACAAAGATCCATATGAAGCATATGCAAAGGTCTGGGGCAACTGTGATAACTCTTTGTTCTGTGTGAAATTCTTTTCATTTTGCCCAGTTCACAAGCAGAACAAAGATGGTCTTTGTCAAATTTAAGTGAAGACAGACCTTTCACTAAGTTGAGTTTCACGAGCTTGTCAAGATTTGAAAAATTCAAATGAGCAAATCTTTTATGCCAGAGCCAGGCATTTTTATTTTTCAAAGAAACTAAACAGAGTTTTTCTGTTGTAGTACTTTGGTTTGGATTAAAATTCATTTTATACAGATTGCCTCGTCTGTCGGCTCTTAAAAGTTCTTGACCAGACTCGAAAAGCAACAAAGAACAATATTTCTTCTTAAAATTGACATCGAACCCATGATCACATAGTTGACTTATGCTGAGCAGATTATGATTTAATCCTTCAACATAAGCAACCTTAGAAACTGAAACACCACCGTTATTCAGAACACCATAACCTCTAATCTGTCCTTGTTGATCTCCTCCAAAGGTTACTGCACTTCCCATTTTGTTCTTGAATGAAGTCAGCAGCTCCTTATTGCCTGTCATGTGTCTGGAACATCCTGAATCTAGGTACCAGATCTGCACATGAGGCTTCTGCAAGACATATTAGTTCTTTTTAGGTATCCATTGCATGATGGGTCCTTTCTTGTTAGACTTGGGGGTGTTAACGGGTTTACCTGCTGGCTTTCCATTCTGTGATGGTGTGCCAGAGGGTTTTCTCTGTGTGTTCTGAACAGTCTTAGGATTTTTCTTTGGAAATGACCGATTCAGGACACAATGGGGACCATTTAAGTGATTCTGTAACTTTAACAACAGTTGAATGCAATTGCAGTTGATATAACATGAAGTTGATTGATGCATATTGCTGTTCTTATTAAAAAACTGATGGTTATATGGCACTTGAGATTGAAAAACTTTAGGACCAAATGTCTTCTCATACATTTTGTCCTGGTTTGGTTTCTTGAAGTTGGCATTGTTGCTTTGAACAGATTCACTGGACCAAAAAGAGTTTCTTCTTTGATTTACAGCAGAGTTGGGAATAGGTTTGTCATTAACTATCCATTTGCCATTCTGATTTGGAGTAAATCTGATTGGTTTGAAAGCAAATGGAACAGAGGTGTTGTTCACTGGAATACTCTTAGCTTTTTCTCTTCTCTTCTCTTCTATCTCATTAGAAGAAAGAATCATGATACCCTTGTTTTTAAAATCTGGCACTGGTATAAATCTGGATTAGTTCTTAAAGAATAAGACATTTTTCAATTCTCCAGATCTAACTAGTACCTGCTTTGGTTTGTGCAAAACCTTCTCTTGAGCACAAAAAATCTGCTCATCAACCTCAGAATCAGAGTCACTGTCAGAGCCTAGAAAGTCTCTGGTGGCTCTGGTGGAGGTTTTAGACTCTTTGGGTAAATCAATACTTGCTCTGGTGGACTTGAACTTTCTTTGTCTTGGTTTTAATGCATCAGATGCGGCATTTTCCTCAAGAACTCTTTTAATATCCTCTTCAAAAGATGTTCTAATTGATTCAGAGGTTGGGGAGAAGTCTGGTGCTTCAGGGTTGAGCTCACTATGTGTTTTAACACCAGAGGATTCAGCCATAGAAGTAACATACTTCTGGCCCTTGAAAGAGTTAAAGTGGAAAATCTCTTTAGGATCAAGACATTTGTTGATCCAAACCCTCAGTGATTTGATAATGACCCTCTCTTATATACTTAGTGAAAATTGTAAGTAAACAATATGTATAAGAGTTTCACTATCGCTGATAAGTACTAAGATCTTACAGTACCACTGATAGGAACTCTCACTCTTTAGATTAAACATTCAGCGAAACTGTTCACCATAATACTTTGAGTCTGTTCAGTACTTATGGTGATCGCTGATAAGTTAGTTGTTCACTTATGATCCCTGAACACAAGTTTCACGTTAACATAGGTTCTACGCTGAAGTCGAAGATCAAGCTCAAGAACCAGTGACAAGTCTCCTAATGAACTGATGCGGATCAGCGAAGACTTAGATTTGTCCACTCAACGTGAAGTATCAAGTACAAGACTTTAGCTATCACTGAATTCTATCATTCGCTGATAAAGAATGATATATCGCTGAATCAACGAAAAGCTGATCATAAATTCCTCCGTACAAAGTACTTTTTGTCTTATCCACCCTTGCACGTCTCCGTACGATATGTCAGAAAAAGAACCTCCTTATTGTCTGAATTCGTACAACCACTCTGATATTACACTGTTCAAACATGCAGCTACTAAGGTTGTCAACAAAGGTCAATGACATGCAACCAATCAGCTGCTGCCACGTGTAAAGTATAAACTGCAATGCATTAAATGCATGCAGTATATAAGAAGATGAACTCACTTCATTTTGAAGTAACTTGCTAACTCTGGACAAGTTCATCTTTCTTATCTTGAGATAGGTTATTATTAGTAATTTCCTTCTCTTTCTTAGTGCAAGAAACTTAGTGTTCCAACTTGTTTAGATTTAGGTTTGTCCTTAATCTTGTTTCCGCAACAAGTTGTAAATTGTTAATGATTTATCAATAAACAATTTAGAAAAGTAAAATCTGTGTGTTTGTATTCAACCCCCCCCCCCCCCCCCTTCTACAAACTTGTATAGCCCTTCGGGACCAACAAGTGGTATCAGAGCGGATTTGTTTAATCTCATAAACAAGATCTAATCTATACTAAGATTTCTCTTCCTTGCTATTTCTGAAAATGGCTACCAACACAAACACAAATTATATCGACAATGGTTCTCTTGCAAAACCCCCTAGATTCTCCAGAGATAATTTTAATCTATGGAAATGGAAAAGGACATACCCGAGGATTTGGTGTACTCTCTAATGGTACAACCACCTTCAGAAGAGTCGCATATGTTGAAGGGCTGAAGCATAATCTGTTAAGCATCAGTCAGCTTTGCGACAAGGATAACAAGGTAATCTTTACCAAGGAATCCTGCTTTGTCACTGACAAAAAGGAGAAGATAGCTCTCAGCGGTTATTGTTTGGAAAATGTTTATGTAATAAACATGGACTCAACAACCACTGAGAACTCCTGTTTCTTTTCAAAAGCCTCATCTGATGTCAACTGGCTATGGCATAAGAGGCTCTCTCATCTGAATTTCAAGACACTGAACACTCTTTCTTCAAAAGAGTTAGTCACTGGTCTACCTCAACACTCATACGCAAAAGAGTCTTTATGTTCAGCGTGTGAGAAAGGGAAGCAGACCAAAGCAAGCTTTAAGTCAAAGCAAGTCTCCTCAGTGTCATCTCCTCTACAACTACTCCATATGGATTTGTTTGACCCTGTTAACAAACAATCCATCGCTGGAAAGAAATATACACTGGTCATAGTTGATGAATTCTCTCGCTATACATGGGTTATGTTTCTCCGTTCCAAGAGTGACACCCCTGAAGAACTCATCACCTTTGTTCGGAAGATGGAAACCCTGAACAATTTGACCGTTCGCTCAATAAGGAGTGATCATGGAACTGAATTCAAAAACCGTTCTCTTGATTCCTTCTTTGAGAGCAAGGGTATTTCTCACAACTTTTCATCAGTGAGAACACCGCAACAAAATGGAGTCGCTGAAAGAATAAATAGAACAATTATTGAAGCTGCACGTTCAATGCTCAGCGATTCTCACCTGCCTACTTAGTTTTGGGCAGAAGCTGTCAACACCGCTTGTTTTACGCAAAACAAGTTGCTGATAGTCAAAAGATTCAATAAAACAGCCTATGAACGTTTTCATGGGAGAAAGCCTTCAATCAACTTTCTTCACATCTTTGGATGTCAGTGTTTCATACTGAACAACAGAAATGCCCTTGGAAAGTTTGATCCTAAGGCTGATGATGGAATCTTTCTTGGATACTTCTCAGTCTGCAAAGCCTTCAGAGTCTTCAATCGAAGAAGACAAACTGTTGAAGAAACAACTCACGTCACGTTTGACGAATCCCGTTCAGCGAACTCTAAACCGAACGCTGATATTGAAGAACTGAATCAATGGATGTTTTCTCATCTTGGTGATTCAGAAGATATTCCCACTCCTCGTGCTCATACAGTTGAAGATGATGGTCCTACTGTCATTCCAAATATGCATAATAATGAAGCTGAAACATCATGGGTCTCAGCTGTTCCTATAAACACTATACCTGCTTCTGAACTCAATGTCTCAGACATTCCATCTACTTCTCAGCAATCAGTGAATATAATGACAACTGCATCCATTCCTCTCTTGGCTGATACTCCAGACGTCGCTGAAGCTTCATCTTCAGCTCCTCCAGTTCAAGCTGAGTCAGCGTCTCACGCCCCGGCTCAGCGATCAAATTCTTGGTGATCCAAACGCTGGTATTCAGACTCGACGAAGTGCAGGTAATATTTGTCTATTTGTTAATTTTATTTCTCTAACTGAACCAAAGAAAGTAGATGATGCCCTCAAAGATCCAAATTGGGTCAGCGCCATGCAAGAAGAGCTGACTGAATTCGAAAGAAACAAAGTTTGGAAACTTGTTCGAAGACCAACTGACAAAATAGTGATAGGCACTAAATGGGTCTATCGAAACAAGTTGGACGAACATGGAACTGTTACCCGCAACAAAGCTCGTCTTCTTGCTCAGGGATACAGACAAGAGGAAGGCATAGATTATGACGAAACATTTGCTCCAGTAGCAAGACTAGAATCTATTCGTCTATTCTTAGCATATGCTGTATACAAAGACTTCAAAGTATATCAGATGGATGTTAAGTCAGCGTTTCTAAATGGAAAGCTGAATGAAGAAGTCTATGTGGAACAACCTCCAGGATTCTCAGATCCTAAGCGTCCAGGTTATGTTTATAAATTGGATAAGGCACATTATGGCTTAAAGCAAGCTCCACGTGCATGGTATGACACTCTTTCTACTTATCTCCATATTGAAAAATTTGAGCGAGGTAAAATCAACAAAACTCTATTTTTCAGGAAAGTAAACGGTCATATCATTCTTGTTCAGATATATGTTGATGACATTATATTTGGCTCTACTAACCCTGATCTTTGTACTCGTTTCGCTGATAGAATGAAAGATGAGTATAAGATGAGCATGATGGGTGAACTAACATATTTCCTTGGTCTTCAGATAAAGCAAAATGAAAAAGGAACTTTCATTAATCAGGGAAAGTATGTTAAAGATATGCTGAAGTGTTGGTCCCGAAGGCCTATACAAGTTTGTAGAAGGGGGAGGGGGGGGGGGGGTTGAATACAAACACACATATTTTACTTTTCTAAATTGTTTATTGATAAATCATTATCAATTTACAGCTTGTTGCGGAAACAAGATTAAGGATAAACCTAAATCTAAACAAGTTGGAACACTAAGGTTTCTTGCACTAAGAGAGATAAGGAAATTACTAATAATAACCTATCTTGAGATAAGAGATTTGAACTTGTCCAGAGTTAGCAAGTTACTTCAAATGAAGTGAGTTCATCTCTTTATATACTGCATGCATTTAATGCAATTCAGTATATACTTTACACGTGTCATCAGCTGGTTGGTTGCATGTCATTGACCTTGGTTGACAACCTTAGTAGCCGCATGGATGAACAGTGTAGTATCAAAGTGGTTGTACAATTTCAGATATTCGGAGGTTCTTTTCTGACATTTCGTACGGAGTCGTGCAAGGGTGGATAAGACAAAAGTACTTTGTACGGAGGACTTCATGATCAGCTTTCGTTGATTCAGCGATCTATCATTTCATATCAGCGAATGATAGAGTTCAGCGATAGCTGAAGTCTTGTACTTGATACTTCACGTTGAGTGGACAAATCTGAGTCTTCGCTGATCCGCATCAGTTCATTAGGAGACTTGTCGCTGGGTCTTGAGCTTGATCTTCGACTTCAGCGTAGAACCTTTGTTGACGTGAAACTTGTCTTCAGGAATCATAAGTAAACAACTAACTTATCAGCGATCATCATAATGACTGAACAGACTCAGAGCATTTATGGTGAACAGTTTCGCTGAATGTTTAACTTAAAGAGCGAGAGTTCCTATCAGCGGTACTGGAAGATCTTAGTACTTATCAGCGATAGTGAAACTCTGATACATATTGTTTACTTACAATTTTCACTAAGTATAAGAGAGAGTCATTATCAAATCACTGAGGGTTTGGATCAACAATCTCCCCCTATTTGATTATGACATAGCAACAGAGAAAATTGCTATTTAATGAAAAACATAAGGATAAAAAGAACTCATAAAATATTTGTCCCTTTTACTGTTTTCTGGGATCTTTTCAGTACTGATGTAGTAAAGTACATTCGCTGAAATCTTTCTTTTGAATCTTTGAATCAGGTTACAAAGAGAAATGGAAAGATTACAAGTACGAGCGAAATAAATTACAAGTACAAAAGGATAACTGATAAAATAGATGAAAGAGGCAATCCTATCAACTTACAGAGGTTCTTCCTTAATGAGAAGTTCATCAAGGGTCTTTTCAGTGGGGATCATCCAGTCAGGAACCGTTACACCTCGTTTTCGTTTGTTCAGCGCTTCTTCAAAAATCAAGGGTTTTAGGTGTCGTGCCCGAATGTCTTTTCTGAAGTCACACCAGTAGATGAGATCTCTGAGCTGTTCGATTGGAGTGATTGGAAGCTCAGCGATCCGTTGAAAACATTTACGTCCGTCGTAGTCGATAAAGAATATTCCATAAGGATTACTGATGACTTTACCAGGGACGAAAAGTTCACATGGTGGCAAAGATATGTCAAGGGCAGATAGATCAGGGTCAGGACCAAGCACTTCAGCGCGAGAGAAACCAATTCCAGTTTCATTTCGTATGACAGGACCTGAGTTTGAATCTTGATGCTTCTTCTTTGGAGAGGCCCTTTTTCTTTTCAGCTTAAGATCAGGAAGAGGAGGAATGTCCACACAAGAAGATATCAAATCGATCTGTCTGTTTATCAGCTTTTCGAAATGATCCTTGTACTTAGATTGTGATTTTTAGATAGCTAACCTCATCTCCAGCCATTCATAGAGACCATGCCTTTTTACAGTGTCAGCGCGAAAGGTTTCAGTTTGACCATATTCTCTGAAAAGTTTGATGTCAACAATAGGTACTCCGATAGAGGTTCTTCCAGAGATGAATACCTTGTTGATCTTTGCTGGACGATATCTGAAGTGAATTTTCTCTTTACACCAGATCAGGGTGGTCTGAGAAACTTCAATTTTCTTTTCCACGATCTTCTGGGCTTCTTCCCAAAGTCTACGTTGAACTTGAATGGGAACACGTTTCAGCTTGGGGTCTTTGACAGATTCTTGAGTAAGCTTGATGGCGTATTCTCTGTCTTTTTCTTCAGCTTCCTTTATTTCAGCGATGAGGCGTTCAGCTCTGAGGTGTTCCTTGTATTCAGCTTATGAAATTCTGAAATTTGGAGGAACTGAAGGCAGTTGATCACGCCTTAGAATGATCCGCTGATCCTCGAATCGCTTTATTATTTCCTCTCTTTTCTTCTGTTCTTCTACTCTTAGCTTTTGAGGAGCTAAGGAAGGTCTGTGTCTGTGTGAGAGAGTCTGTTCTTCAGGTTCATCAGTCTCAGAGATCAAATCCAAGACTGGGATTATTTCTTCAGCGGCAGCTGGTATTTTTGGTGAAGTCGCAGTTGTGGAGCCTTCAGCGACATCCTCAAACAGGGGAGAGGACTAGCTGAAACACAGCGATCTTACAAGTAAGAAATTGGGTAGAATCAGATAGATAGAATTGGTTTAAGTGTATAGGCTTGGTAGAGGAACTGATAGTGTATGATAGAGGAGGGATGGAGTAAGAGATGTTTAGTGTACCTGACAAACCGGCTTTTCAAGCAAGATCGTCAGATTTTCATTTTCAGCGACGCTTTTGCCTTTGCCTTTCTCAGCTCCAGAGGCTGAGGGCTTTGTCTTTGTCCGCTCCCCTGAAGGTTCATTTATCGAGATTCCCTTAAGAGCTTTGATCTTTGGAGAAGGTTTGACGATAAAGAAGTCATCGTCATCTTCGTCATCATCATCATCATTCTTTGGAGAAGAAGATGGTTCATTATCAGGGATGTCGACGGCTTCATCATCTTCTGCTTCGGATTCTTCAGCTGTAACGTCCCGAAAATTACAAGCAAATTTAAATTTTTAAATTAACAATTCATTGATAACAACTCATTAAATGATCCCAACGTTTCGTTTGCAAACACATAATTAATATCTTTATAAAATAAAACCAGCGGAATAAACGTTTAATTATCAAAATCATAAAGCGACCAACTCTCCTCGCGCGCCAGTGTGTACTCGTCACGCCTTGAAGCCGCTCGGACCTGAAACCACAGTTTATTGGGAAAGGGTAAGCACGAAGCTTAGTGAATTCCAACACATGCGCAGATAGGAATCATATACACATCACCCCTATCCGCACATAAGCAACAACATCACAGTTACATAAAACGAGTAAACGCCTACAAGTAATTATGTATCCAACACCTCAGTACCATCGAGGCCTCGGTCCCACCGAATTGTAATGTATCCAACACCTCAGTACCATCAAGGCCTCGGTCCCACCGAATTGTAATGTATCCAACACCTCAGTACCATCGAGGCCTCGGTCCCACCGAATTGTAATGTATCCAACACCTCAGTACCATCGAGGCCTCGGTCCCACCGAATTGTAATGTAACCAACACCTCAGTACCATCGAGGCCTCGGTCCCACCGAATTGTAATGTAACCAACACCTCAGTACCATCGAGGCCTCGGTCCCACCGAATTGTAATGTAACCAACACATTTATACCAAGCATTCAAACCAATCAAATATTACACACCACAAACAACTAGTTCACACCACAAAGACAGTAGTACATACAAACTATTATGACATGCATACAAGCCCTAACTACACAGTGAGAGAACTCACCTCGAATGCGCGCCCAGCTTAATAACACAATTCAAGCTTCACAATTACGGTCACTTCCCAGCACCTAAATGCATGTTAAAACGTGTCAATACAAGACCCGGACCCTATGACACGACACACGCTTAAACCGTCACTAAAACTATTTTCCGTTCTCACTAAACAGGTCTGTTCGGGACCTGTTTCGACCCCTTTAAACCCAGAAAATTCCAAATATTATTTCATGACCAGAAAGTACTCTGAGTTAGGGTTCCAAGGACATATTATACGCCTCCTAACGATTTTTCTACAATTTACTATGGATTTTACAAGAATGCTTCGCAGAACAGCGAACACCCGGACCTTTCAGTACAACATGGCAACTTCTCCCTAGCTATGGTCCGAACAGGTCTTTCCGCAAAACAGAGGAAACTTAATAGACTCCGAAACGAAACTTTTGGCACCAGTCCCATCCCAAACCGACATTCCAAGCAAAAGTTATGCATAAAACAAAACAGGGACAGAAAGCTGGAAGTTTTTCGGACCAGGCTGTATAAACAGTCCCATACGGTCCTGCTACAGGCTTAAGCAGATTTTCGGCAAAACACGAAAAACTTTCCTGACTCGATTAGTGAACTTCGGCCACCGATTTCAATTCTATCCGAGCTACGAGTAAAGAGTTACGGCCACGACAAAACAGTGGCAGAAAATCGACATTCACATAAAATGACAAATTACCAAACTTGCGACCACTTTTTCACCTAGCTAGAGGCTGAACCAGTTTTCTGCTAAAACACGGAAAACATGCCCGACCCGGAGCTTGAACCGTGGGCACCAGTTTCGGCTTAAACGGAGTTACGAAGAGAAAGTTATGGTTGACGCAAAACAGTGGCAGAAGGACGTTTTTCACATAAATTGACGATTTAAAAGAAACGGTTGAACGATTCGGTTTAAACGATAGGATACTAAGGCTGGACTACTACCATCACCACCCACTGCCATCTCCGGCAGTGGTGGTCGACGGCGGCATGGGGGCGGCAGCCACCACCGGCGGTGGTGGTGGTTCGATAAAGCAAACCGGCGAGACCAACGGGAATGATCCCACCATTCAAATTCGGCCACACCCAAACACGCTCGACCTTACAGCCACAAACCCGCCGTTACAACCACCGACCTGGTGGTGCACGGCGGCGGCACCATGCCGGCAGCCACTAGCGGCAGTGGTGGTGGTTCCGCGGTTGTGACAACGACGCAAGAAAGAAACGAGAAGGGAAGGATGTCTTACCTCTTGAGAAAACGCAGCAGCAAACCAAATGACTCGATGGCTCCTTCTCTCCTTCCCGGTGCTCTCTCTCTCTCTTACTCCGGCAGCAGGTGATCGACGGCGGTGGCGGCGGTTCCCGGCGGCAGCAGCGGCGGCAAGGGTTTCTCGGCCGATAACACAAAGGAGGAAGAAGGTAGGGTTTGTTCTTTGCTTTTCTTTCTTGTTTGTCCAATACGTCACCAACACAACAAAACCAATGGGTTTTCTCTCTTTTTTCTTTTCTTTTCTTTTCTTAGCCAATCACGAGACCAAACAAAACAATATGGGGGCTCGGTTCCACTGCATGGGCCGACCCCATGCTCAACTTTGGCCTTCCTGCCACTCTAGGCCCCTCAACTAAACTCTTCTCGCAAACCACAATTTTTTTTGACAATTTAACGATTTGACCCAACTCGACTAACCCCGTTAACGGAAACCACAATAATTCAAACTTAAAAGGAAAGAATTAATAAAAGAAATTACATACCGGAGTACGGGCTTTACAACTCTCCCCCACTTGGATTAGACTTCGTCCCCGAAGTCCTCGCCCGCAAACAGCTCCGGGTAATTCTCCCGCATCTCGGCTTCTGGTTCCCACGTCCATTCTGAACCTTTTCGGTGTTTCCACTGGACCTTCACTAACTGGAATCTAAAAATTTCTCACACCGCCTAAAAATTTCTCGAATACTTTTCTTACCACAAAACTCCTTCAAGTACACTAAAATTACGATCAAAAGAACACTCCAACAACTGGAATCATTCCTAGCCAAGCGACTTCGGTGGTTCCCCAACCTTAGACATTCCATGTATCCCGAGTCAAATTTCAAGCTCTAACCATTCTAAAGCTGCTCACAGTATACCCTACAGGATACTCGTCTACGATCATTCCTACCCTTAACTGTCGATTAACTTCCACGAATTCTAATAGACTCCAAAGATTTTCAATAACTTATATTAACAAAACATCGACCCCCTGCCGAACATCGGTCCAACCGATTACAATAACAAACATCGGCCACCCGCCGAACATCGGTCCAACCGATTACAATAACAAACATCGGCCACCCGCCGAACATCGGTCCAACCGATTACAATGAATCACATAAGCGTGGTATTATCCTAGACACTAACACAAATAGATATCCCCCACAATCAAGTCAACTAACACACACGTAGGTCATTCCCTTAACCAGTATTACCCGGCCTACATTACCAACACGCGTGGAATACCCAACCTCCCACCGTCGACGTATCCCCCACACTCGCTCTACAAAGCTAATTTATCTGAACCGAGGGTACACCCTGACGCCTACCTCTCAGGTAACGCCTCAGGGCCCCGCACATCGGAATTACCTCTCAGGTAAGTGCCCACAACTATATCCTTCTAGCACCTACTAGAAAGCCTAGGCTATAACACCTGAACACCGGGGTCTCACCCCGAGATACCCAACCGACCACTACCAGCGACTGACTAACGTGCCTAAGGATCCAGAGCAAAACAGCCTACCCACAAGTGCCTATTCCGGATTGTCTCCCTCACCCAAACGTGTAAATACTCGACGTGCAATGAATGCCAAACAGTGCGACAAAACAATTCATCAACAAGACTCCACCTTGAGTCATTAAAACCGGGCAATTAGCCCATGACTAATTCCAAGTCAAAACCGAGCAAAATGCTCCACGCTTGCTAGACCCATAAGTCGGTCAAAAACGCGTTTAAACAAAAGAGTTTTCCAAAAGGACTCACACCCTTAAAATTCTCAAAACGACACATAGCACATAAAAGCGCATTTCCCAAATGGTTTACAAAATTATTTACAAAATGTTTTCAACGTCGGGATTTTTCATCTCAAAAAGATCGTATGCCATAAACTACTATTACCAGGTCGGTAGTTACGCAAAACAGGACACGCTCGTCCCACATAGGAAAATCATGTTGAAAATCGTTCCATTGCAGTTCGGTTTACTCACTCAAAAGCAAAGCGTAATAAATAATTTCTTTAAAATGGACCGCCTCGATTCCAGTATGGATTGACTCATGACGTGCACTTAAAGTAACCGCTTGACCTTAAACAGGGTCCGACAAAGGTGTGCACATAATTCAAAATAAGTTTCACGATAATTGATTCAAAAATTCTCCTTTTTGATCATAAAATGACGTGGCACAGGGTTCGCCACAAATTTTTTTTTTCGCGCGTCAGCTAGTCACACAAAACGATGACACGGTTTACAAATGTACTTTTGCTAAAACTTAACTGTTTCGTGTAAGTTTCAAACTTGAAGTCAGAAACCAGTCCGCTTCTATTAATTGAGAATATCGACTAAAACCTCATAAAATCTTAAACTGGGGGCAGGCATGCAAGCTTGTAACACTTCCTCAAGTTTCGTACTTGGGACATATAACGTCAAAACATTATAGTTTAAAAATGTATTTATCGAAAATGCTCAAAATACTCGTTTCTTCCAAAGCAAAAGTTTTAATTTCCAAAAAAAAAATGATCGGAAATTCTAAATTAACCGAAAGTCAACAATCTACGCATTTATATTTCAAAAATATAACACATTGTAATCGAATGCATGATATTCACAACATTAAAACACTCGTTGGATCAAATGGTCTTTCATTTCGACAAAAAGGAACTAAAACATTTTAATGCACGACTCGTTTATCAAAATGTCGAGAACAAAGGTTACCCCAGTATGCATACCCCTAAGTCGATAAATCGCATGGAAATGTCAATAAAACCTTTAGCTGACTAAAAAGCGCACTAAACAACTCCTTATAAAATGTTACCAAAACTCCTCCATGCACCACTTATGTCACGCATGAATCAATCCACACACTGAACTATTTGCAATAAAATACTTAGTAACACAAACTCTCGAACGAAAAGTTAAGCGACACTAGAATTCCAAACTCATTTTAAACAAATCACCAATAAAGCCTTTATACAGACATCGTGGAATGTAACTTTCCGTCTCAACTCTAACACATGTGGAGGAGTTCCAATGTTAGAGTCTCAAGCCGTAGTCACTTACCCAACATCTTAACCACCACAAAACATGGATATCGTCGTACCCGAAAGAACCGTTGGAAAATAAACAAATGAAACAATCTTTTACAAAGTTTTCAACTCCCGTGGTAAAACGGTTTCAAGCATTTTCAAAATTATAATTCGAAATCTTGTGTGTGTGTGCTAGACATTTCCCAAAGTTTCAAAACACAATCCATATAAGGATTAGTTAATGCAATCCTATTTTCAAAATAAACTCTGTGCACGACTCAGTCGACATTCAACGTCTCGACTCATGCTCCTCTCTACCTTTCCAATCCACTATCGTCCTCCGGACATTTAAACCTCTTAGGGCAAGATGGAAAATTACGTCAAATAATCCCTACGATTTTTCCTCAAATCAAAGTCGGCTCTATAAGCCTATGACTCTAGCACAATCTTCCATCTTGGCCCGAAATGATCTGCTTACAACAAATATCATCCTTATCGTCACTCCAAGTGACTAATACTATAATCGTCTTTCTATTCCAATGACTACTAGTTTAGAACCTTTGACACTACCCCAACGATCATCCCATCGAAGCAAGACAAGTACACACCTGTACTAGTAGGTTTACCATAGCTGTTCCTCCTTGTGATGGCTATTCAGGGCAGATGTTACAACGAGTTATTAGCACATAATAACTCACACTAACAACGCTCACGCTCACTCCTTGGATTCCTCGTGACTTTCCCGACTCGAGCATTGATCCTGTGCTTCCGGTAGTAGGAGCTCTACTACTACCATCCACACCTATCATCGCCCGTTCCGAGTTCCATCCCAAGGGGTCCAAGTAGTTTCTCGCCGAAACTATACACATATGCCTGCGCCGGCATATGTACACACTCTTCCTAGCTCCCTAGGAATTCCATCCAAACCACTACCCTTGCTACTGCCAAATCCCTAATAGCAGGCAGCAGACATGCAATACAGTGTAATAAGCACCAAGCAATTTAGCATACATACTCCTATGTTCTAGAAAGCAATCTAGCACACGTACTCATACATAAACACCCTTCCCAGCTCTCTAGGAACTTCCTCTTATCCCACTACCCTTGCTACTACCGAATCCCTACTAATTATAACGGGTGACCTCGCGATTACCCGATTATATGCAGTGCGAAATAAATAGACAGTCGAATACAAGACTCTATCCTAGAACGGTTGGACTCAAACAAGAGCTGCGCAATAGAACTAAATCGAATATTCTAAGGCTATAAATCTCTTACTGCATACAACCTAGAGGGCATCCACTTAGTAACCTATTATAATTAGCATAAATTCCTAACAGCAAGCATTACAACATACAGCATAGTGTCCACAACAGGCAATCTAGCATGCATACTCTATGATCTAGAAAGCAATAAAACACTAAGTACTGTACCTTTCCCCTTTGGCTCCGGCTGACTGTACACACTGCGCCTCCGATCACCGTTCCTCGAACGGGTCTTTACTTTTTCTTCTATTTCCAAAAAGATTTAATAAAGAATTTGAAAATTTCCCAGCCGCAACTTGAGACCAAACACACCGAGGTGCGTTTGATTCACTCAAGCTGTGCTCTTATACCAAGTTGTAACGTCCCGAAAATTACAAGCAAATTTAAAATTTTAAATTAACAATTCATTGATAACAACTCATTAAATGATCCCAACGTTTCGTTTGCAAACACATAATTAATATCTTTATAAAATAAAACCAGCGGAATAAACGTTTAATTATCAAAATCATAAAGCGACCAGCTCTCCTCGCGCGCCAGTGTGTACTCGTCACGCCTTGAAGCCGCTCGGACCTGAAACCACAGTTTATTGGGAAAGGGTAAGCACGAAGCTTAGTGAATTCCAACACATGCGCAGATAGGAATCATATACACATCACCCCTATCCGCACATAAGCAACAACATCACAGTTACATAAAACGAGTAAACGCCTACAAGTAATTATGTATCCAACACCTCAGTACCATCGAGGCCTCGGTCCCACCGAATTGTAATGTATCCAACACCTCAGTACCATCGAGGCCTCAGTCCCACCGAATTGTAATGTATCCAACACCTCAGTACCATCGAGGCCTCGGTCCCCCCGAATTGTAATGTATCCAACACCTCAGTACCATCGAGGCCTCGGTCCCACCGAATTGTAATGTAACCAACACCTCAGTACCATCGAGGCCTCGGTCCCACCGAATTGTAATGTAACCAACACATTTATACCAAGCATTCAAACCAATCAAATATTACACACCACAAACAACTAGTTCACACCACAAAGACAGTAGTACATACAAACTATTATGACATGCATACAACCCCTAACTACACAGTGAGAGAACTCACCTCGAATGCGCGCCCAGCTTAATAACACAATTCAAGCTTCACAATTACGGTCACTTCCCAGCACCTAAATGCATGTTAAAACGTGTCAATACAAGACCCGGACCCTATGACACGACACACGCTTAAACCGTCACTAAAACTATTTTCCGTTCTCACTAAACAGGTCTGTTCGGGACCTGTTTCGACCCCTTTAAACCCAGAAAATTCCCAATATTATTTCATGACCAGAAATTACTCTGAGTTAGGGTTCCAAGGACATATTATACGCCTCCTAACGATTTTTCTACAATTTACTATGGATTTTACAAGAATGCTTCGCAGAACAGCGAACACCCGGACCTTTCAGTACAACATGGCAACTTCGCCCTAGCTATGGTCCGAACTGGTCTTTCCGCAAAACAGAGGAAACTTAATAGACTCCGAAACGAAACTTTTGGCACCAGTCCCATCCCAAACCGACATTCCAAGCAAAAGTTATGCATAAAACAAAACAGGGACAGAAACCTGGAAGTTTTTCGGACCAGGCTGTATAAACAGTCCCATACGGTCCTGCTACAGGCTTAAGCAGATTTTCGGCAAAACACGAAAAACTTTCCTGACTCGATTAGTGAACTTCGGCCACTGATTTCAATTCTATCCGAGCTACGAGTAAAGAGTTACGGCCACGACAAAACAGTGGCAGAAAATCGACATTCACATAAAATGACAAATTACCAAACTTGCGACCACTTTTTCACCTAGCTAGAGGCTGAACCAGTTTTCTGCTAAAACACGGAAAACGTGCCCGACCCGGAGCTTGAACCGTGGGCACCAGTTTCGGCTTAAACGGAGTTACGAAGAGAAAGTTATGGTTGACGCAAAACAGTGGCAGAAGGACGTTTTTCACATAAATTGACGATTTAAAAGAAACGGTTGAACGATTCGGTTTAAACGATAGGATACTAAGGCTGGACTACTACCATCACCACCCACTGCCATCTCCGGCAGTGGTGGTCGACGGCGGCATGGGGGCAGCAGCCACCACCGGCGGTGGTGGTGGTTCGATAAAGCAAACCGGCGAGACCAACGGGAATGATCCCACCATTCAAATTCGGCCACACCCAAACACGCTCGACCTTACAGCCACAAACCCGCCGTTAGAACCACCGACCTGGTGGTGCACGGCGGCGGCACCATGCCGGCAGCCACTAGCGGCAGTGGTGGTGGTTCCGCGGTTGTGACAACGACGCAAGAAAGAAACGAGAAGGGAAGGATGTCTTACCTCTTGAGAAAACGCAGCAGCAAACCAAATGACTCGATGGCTCCTTCTCTCCTTCCCGGTGCTCTCTCTCTCTCTCTTACTCCGGCAGCAGGTGATCGACGGCGGTGGCGGCGGTTCCCGGCGGCAGCAGCGGCGGCAAGGGTTTCTCGGCCGATAACACAAAGGAGGAAGAAGGTAGGGTTTGTTCTTTGCTTTTCTTTCTTGTTTGTCCAATACGTCACCAACACAACAAAACCAATGGGTTTTCTCTCTTTTTTCTTTTCTTTTCTTTTCTTAGCCAATCACGAGACCAAACAAAACAATATGGGGGCTCGGTTCCACTGCATGGGCCGACCCCATGCTCAACTTTGGCCTTCCTGCCACTCTAGGCCCCTCAACTAAACTCTTCTCGCAAACCACAATTTTTTTTTTGACAATTTAACGATTTGACCCAACTCGACTAACCCCGTTAACGGAAACCACAATAATTCAAACTTAAAAGGAAAGAATTAATAAAAGAAATTACATACCGGAGTACGGGCTTTACATCAGCGTCTTCTTCGAGCTGCTCCCCCTCAGATACAGAGGCGAGCTTCTCGGTTCCCTCAGGGTGTTCATCTCCCTGAGGTCCAGCGGCTGCTTCAGCTTCAATAGTCTTCTCACCCTCTTCAGTGAAGGTGAGGTCTTCGTTCTTCCCTCCCCTGATAGATTCATCATGGGAAAGGTCTTCAGCGCTCTTGGAAGGGTTTTCAGCGCTCTTCTCCCCCTCTTTTTCATGATGACTGGGGGAGGAATGGGTAGATTCAGCAGCGTTGGTAGGTTCTCTGTCTTTTTGGCCAGAGAGACCTACACAAACTTCAATCTTTTCTAATCTGTCTTCAAGGACAGAAATAGCAGGATTGATCTTTTCCAGCTCTTTGCGATCCGCCGCTGTGAAGTTTTCAGTTTCAGGGACGGGGTTAGGGGCAGGAGCATTTTCCTTGTGCAGCAGCTGTTCGATCATAGTCTTCATCGAACCAACGTCAGTCTTTACAGAGCTTAAGTCAGTCGTCAGAGTGTTGACATTTGTCTTCACAGCAGACATATCTCCCTCTAGTGTTCCAACCGATGTCTTCAGCGTTGTAAATTCGCTGGACATGGACGAAACTGAGCTTTTGAGAGAGGTGTAGTCTGTGTAGATATCAGCGAGCACCTTGGCGAAGTCGCTGAGAGTCTTATCAACTTGCTTTAAGTCATCCGTGGAAGCTTTCTTCTCTACCACCGTTTTCAGCTTTTGAAGATTCTCTCCAGCGTTTGTTACAGCTGAAGAGTTGTTGGAGAGAGTGGTGGTGAGACTTGTCAAATTTGTTTCCACGGACTTCAGAGAGGTGTTGATGTCTCCCAGGTTAGGACCTGTAACAGATAAGAACTTGTGAACAAAGGAAAGCTCAGAAGTTTGGGGTTTAGTCACAGTGATTATGGGTTGTTGATTACCTGTAGGAGGATTGGTGAACTCATCAAAGTCACGGGTGCCTGAGTAAAGTTCCATGTCGTCTTCGAACGTGCCCATGGATTGTCCTGCAGGTCCTGTCTTCATCATTTCTGGATTATCATCTTTAGCTTCCGTAGAAATGATGGCATCTCCAGTGATAACTGGAGGAGAGACCAAATGAGTGGAGGGAGAAGCGAAGGATAAGATTGGAGGTTGGGTTCTGAGTTCAGCGTTGGAATCGATGAGAATCACTTCATCAGTCTTTTGAGAGACTGAGGGAGGTTGGGAAGTTTCCAAGTCTGTAATCTCAACGTTTGGGGACGCTGAGATTGGGATGGAAGGGATGACTTGTTCAGGTGTGGCATAGCGTACCACTGAACATTCCTTCAGCTCTGCAGAAAGAGCTGAGGAGTCTTCAGCATGAGATTGCTGGGGTTGCTCCTTTGTTTTCTTGATCCTTTTAGAATCAAGTGGGGTGTGAGAGTGTTTCCTTTTAAGAGGAATAGAAGTAGCAGCTGGGGTATCAGCGGTGGGTTTGTCCGCTGAAGGAGCTGCAGAAGTAGAAGAAGTATGAGGGTTAAGAAGAGTTAAGAGTGTAGAAAGACGTACCTCATTTACGGTTGGTTTAAAGTCGAGTATCTTTGGACCGACCTGAGAAAGTTTCAGGTCACCATCGGTTGGGTAGGTTTCCTTCAGGCCACATTGGAAGATGGCGCTGATGAAACGTGGGTAAGGAACCCATGGAGGTCTGTCAGCGACGGTGTCCACTCGTAGAACCAGGTCATCATAGATGATCGATGCCCAGTCTATGTTGAGACCTTTCAGCAGTGCATAACCCATTGCTTGCTGAGGTTTAGCGGCTTGGTCGGAGGAGCCACTCTTTGCAGTCATGCAGCTTATCAGATGAGCGAAGATGAAATTCATCTCGCTGGGCATTTTCGATTTTTTGATGATCGTCAGCTTCTTCTCGGGCTTCATGTCTCTGCCTATTTCCCATACATAGCCCTGTCTGTGTTTTTCTTGGGGTCAGGGAGGGGAACAAAAGGTTTTTCCTTGGTGGCGATGGGAAGGATGAGAGCTTTGCGAATAATGGCTGGGGTGATCTTTATGGTGCCATATTCGATATCGCAGAGGATGAAATCTATTATTTTGGAGGGGTCTTTGGCTGAAGGTAATTGAGTGTGTCTTGCTGAGTACCAGAATTGTGAGAGCAAAAGTTGATGTGCAGGAGGTGTTATCGTCAGGGCTGTGGAGATGTAGCAATTCTTCAGAAATTTCACAGCATCATCTAGATGTGTGACTTGCTTTCGAGGAGGAAACTCGAGAAGCGCAGAGAGGTTGTTCACCTTAGTCCAATCCAGTTTGTCAAGTTCAAACTTGACTTATGGAGCCTTGAGGATTTCCACTTCCTCAGAGTCAGTGGAGATGTTCTCAGCGTTAGCAGGAATGTCAGACGAGGCCATTTCTCTGTATTAACAGTTCAACCAAAGATGTTAACAAATAAGAATGATCTTAATGTGGAAAGAAATTTCCAATAAGATGTTTCGAATTTTATCCATTTCATTCAGACACAAATGTCTTAATGAAGATTAGGGTTTTTCATGTTTTTGAAAACGAAAATTTCAAACCCAAAAAAATCTTGTTTTCCAGTTTTCTTTGAAGATTGAGATTCTGGAAAACGAATGTGAAGAACAAGTTTAAGATTTTTGCATTTAAACTTGAAGAACAACCATGAAATGGTTGTGTTCATAAAACCATGAAAGAAAATGATTTTATTTTTAAGAAGTTCTTTTGTTTTGATCTTGTTAAAAACAAAGAGTAGATCACAAACAAGTTATTTTGCATTAGGTAATAAATAAGAACATATTAACCTTGATGTTTGATGAAGAAGATGATGAACAGTTCTTGAAGTTTGAAAGCACAAATGCAACAGTGAATTCTTTCTTGCGGAGGAAGATTGATCGCGTAAAAGAAAAATATAAACAAAGAATTTGTTTATATAGAGATTTTTAGAAAGAGAAAATCTTGAGCGGGAAAAGATTTTCATCATGACACGGACACGTGTTTGCATTTGATTGGAAGTTTGAACGAGACGTGCAAACGTGTGTCAGGAAGAGAAAACGTGCCGGGGTTTTATCCGTTGCAATGACGTCACAACTGTCCTTTCATATTCTTGGTTGTCACTGAGGTTTTGAAAAACTCAGAGATACCTTTGAAAACATGAAGCACTGAATGAAAATATTCAGTAAAGGTTTTAAGAAATTTCAAAATATCGCTGTTAAGGAAGAGATATTCAGCGATGCATTTTGTTTTGAAATCTTGCATTTTCATGCGTTTGTCAGAGAGAGAGAGAACATACCTTGATATCAGTGAATCAAGTTTATTCAGAGAGAAGATGATAGAATGGGTTATACAAGTTGATTTTATCCTTTCGCTGATTTATGTGAACCGCTGAAGATTTTATCCTTCAAAGTGCAGCATTCCAAGCTCGCTGATAAGAAAGTTGAATCTTGTCTCATCAAGAGGTTTGGTAAATAAGTCAGCTAACTGATAATCAGTTGGGATAAAATGAAGTTCTATATCACCATTCATCACATGATCTCTGATAAAATGATATCTGATTTCTATATGTTTGGTCTTTGAATGTAGTACTGGATTGTTTGCTATAGCGATGGCACTTGTGCTGTCGCAATAGATTAGAATTTTAGAGAGCTGAAGATCATAGTCTAGTAGCTGATTTCTCATCCACAAGACCTGAGAGCAGCAGCTTCCAGCGGCTACATATTCAGCTTCAGCTGTGGAAGTGGACACTGAGTTTTGCTTTTTACATGTCCAACTTACCAGCTTTCCACCCAGGAGCTGACATCCTATTGTGGTGCTTTTCCTATCCATTTTGCAACCTGCAAAATCACTATCTGAATAGGCGGTTAGATCGAATCCTGAATCTTTGGGATACCAAAGACCTAGATTCGCTGTACCCTTAAGATATCGAAAGATTCGCTTTACAGCTTTCATATGAGATATCTTAGGTTCAGCTTGATATCGCGCACACAAGCATGTTGCAAACATAATATCGAGTCGGCTAGCTGTAAGATACAATAGTGAGCCGATCATCCCACGGTACAGCGTGACATTGACAGGAACACCCTTTGTGTCCTTATCAAGTGTCAGCGGTGGTGCCATAGGGGTTTTCATAGCTGAACTTTCAGTTAAGTCGAATTTCTTCAACATATCTTTGACATATTTTCCCTGATTTATAAAAGTTCCTTTTTCAGTTTGCTTAATCTGAAGACCAAGGAAATATGTTAGTTCACCCATCATGCTCATTTTATACTCATCTTTCATTCTATCAGCGAAACGAGTACAAAGCTCAGGGTTAGTAGAACCAAATATAAGGTCATCAACATATATTTGAACTTGAATGATATGACCTTTCACTTTTCTAAAAAAAGAGTTTTGTCAATCTTACCTCGCTCAAATTTTTCAATATGGAGATAAGTGGAAAGAGTGTCATACCATGCACGTGGGGCTTGCTTCAAGCCATAAAGTGCCTTATCCAGTTTATAAACATAATCTGGACGCTTAGGATCTGAGAATCCTGGAGGTTGTTCCACATACACTTCTTCATTCAGCTTTCCATTCAGAAACGCTGACTTGACATCCATCTGATGTACTTTGAAGTTCTTGTGTACAGCATATGCTAAGAATAGACGAATGGATTCAAGTCTTGCTACAGGAGCAAATGTTTCGTCATAATCTATGCCTTCCTCTTGTCTGTATCCCTGAGCAATAAGAAGAGCTTTGTTGCGGGTTACAGTACCATGTTCGTCCAACTTGTTTCGATAGACCCATTTAGTGCCTATCACAGTTTTGTCAGTTGGTCTTCGAACAAGTTTCCAAACTTTGTTTCTTTCAAATTCAGTCAGCTCTTCTTGCATGGCGCTGACCCAGTTTGGATCTTTGAGGGCATCATCTACTTTCTTTGGTTCAGTTAGTGAAATAAAATTTACAAATAAACAAATATTACCTGCACTTTGTCGAGTCTGAATCCCAGCGTTTGGATCACCAAGAATTTGATCAATTGGGTGATTTATAGTCCATCGCTGAGCCGGAGCGTGAGTCGCTGACTCAACTTGAACTGAGCTGAAGATGAAGCTTCAGCGACGTCAGGAGTATCAGCCAAGAGAGGAATGGATGCAGTTGTCATTATATTCACTGATTGCTGAGAAGTAGATGGAATGTCTGAGACATTTGGTTCAGCGTTAGGTATAGTGTTTATAGGAATAGCTGAGACCCAAGAAGTTTCAGCTTCACTATTCTGCATGTTTGGAATGATAGTGGGACTATCATCTTCTACTGGATGAGCATGAGGAGTGGAAAATCTTCTGAATCACCAAGATGAGAAAACATCCATTGATTCAGTTCTTCTGTATCAGCGTTCGGTTTAGAGTTCGCTGAACGGGATTCGTCAAACGTGACGTGAATAGTTTCTTCTACAGTTTGTCTTCTTCGATTGAAGACTCTGAAGGCTTTGGAAACTGAGGAGTATCCAAGAAAGATTCCATCTTCAGCCTTAGGATCGAACTTTCCAACAGCATCTCTATTGTTCAGTATGAAACACTGACATCCAAAGATGTGAAGAAAGCTGATTGAGGGCTTTCTCCCATGAAAAAGTTCATAGGCTGTTTTATTGAATCTTTTGACTATCAGCGACCTGTTTTGCGTAAAACAAGCAATGTTGACAGCTTCTGCCCAAAACTGAGTAGGCAGGTGAGAATCGCTGAGCATTGAACGTGCAGCTTCAATAATTGTTCTATTTCTTCTTTCAGCGACTCCATTTTGTTGCGGTGTTCTCACTGAAGAGAAGTTGTGAGAAATACCCTTACTCTCAAAGAAGGAATCAAGAGAACTGTTTTTGAATTCAGTTCCATGATCACTCCTTATTGAGCGAACGGTCAGATTGTTCAGGGTTTCCATCTTCCGAACAAAGGTGGTGACTTCTTCAGGGGTGTCACTCTTAGAACGGAGAAACATTACCCAAGTGAAGCGAGAGAATTCATCAACTATGACCAGCGTATATTTCTTTCCAGCGATGGATTATTTGTTAACAGGGCCAAACAAATCCATATGGAGTAGTTGTAGAGGAGATGACACTGAAGAAACTTGCTTTGATTTAAAGATTGCTTTGGTCTGTTTCCCTTTTTCACACGCTGAACATAACGACTCTTTGGCGTATGAATGCTGAGGTGGACCAGTGACTAACTCTTTTGAAAAAAGAGTGTTCAGTGTCTTGAAATTTAGATGAGATAGCATCTTATGCCATAGCCAGTTGACATCAGATGAGGCCTTTGAGAAGAAACATGAGTTCTTAGTGGTTGTTGAGTCCATGTTTATTACATAAACATTTTCCAAACGATAACCGCTGAGAGCTATCTTCTCCTTTTTGTCAGAGACAAAGCAGGATTCCTTAGTAAAGATTACTTTGTTATCCATGTCGCAAAGCTGACTGATGCTTAGAAGATTATGCTTCAGCCCTTCAACATATGCGACTCTTCTGAAGGAGGTTGTACCATTTGAAAGTACACCATACCCTCGGGTATGTCCTTTTCCATTTCCACCGAAAGTCACAGAGGGACCCTTCTCTTCCTTGTATTCAGCGAGCAGGCTTTTCTTACCAGTCATGTGTCTAGAGCATCCGCTATCGAGATACCAGATACCCTTCTTAACCTGCAATACAAAGGAAGATTAGTTTTTCTTGGGTACCCACTTAACCATGTATAAACTTTTGTCAGTGGAAGTAGTTGGAATGGAAGGTTCAACAGTCTTCGCAGCATTTGAAGATTCAACTTTGTCTTTCTTCACTTTGGTTAATTTCTTAACCTCAGTGGTAGAATTCACCTTGACCTGATTTGCACCAGGGTTGGTCTTCTTTGCCTTGGGGGCAATCTTCACCTTAGCTATCTTTTCAGCTTTGGTGTCTGTGGGGCACTTACTAGCAATATGATCAGTGAGTCCACAGTGATAACATTTCCTATAGCTAAAAGTAGTTCTAGGACCATTTGAATGTTGAGCTTTTAATTTAGAATTAGAAGTACCAGCACCAAGTAAGCTATTTGCTTTAGAAATGGGACGAACATTTAGTTCTTCAGATTTCTTAACAAGGACATCCACTCTGAGTCTAGGAGTAGATCGCTGAATAGATTCAGAGATCAACTTCCTTGATCCAGAGGGATGGGTCACTGAAACTTTAGAAGCATTCAGCTTTGGTACTAAAGTACCCTTCTGAGGATTTTGATAAATAACAATTCCTTTACCTTTGTCTTTAAAGACAGAGGTAGGTTTTGAATAAACCATTTTCTCCTTGCCTTTTGAGGAGGTAGGAGTTTCCTCAGGGATTGGTGTAATGGACGAAGAGCACTGAGAAGATGAAGTATCAGCGACTGAGGATACGAACGTTCCAAATTTAAGCATTGAACGCTCAGTGGTTGGTTTTGCAGTTTCATATTTGTAACCCAAACCACGTTTATCACTTAGGGGAATTTGAGACTTTATTATCTCAGTGATCTTTGTTGAAGAATTACACCATCCTTCAACAGTAGCTTTTTCAGCCTTTAATGCAGCCATAGCTTCTGCTCGTTCGATTTTGACTAGCTGATTTAAATATACTTGATCTTTAAAATCTTCTTCAATTTTAGAAAGCTTTTCTATTTGAAGGTGGCAGTTTTTAAGCTTTTCAGCGAGATCAATATTTTGGTTTTCAACCACAGTTTTGCCGTTCATGGCTTCGTATAAACTTCTAGTCAAGAGATCGATCTTACGGAGACTATCAGCATCATCAATATTTAAAATATTGGTAAAGAAAGAAGGTGATACCTGAATAGCAGATGTTGAAGTGGAGGGAATGTCTGAACTTTCTTCCTCTTCTTCAATCTTGGCCATGAGACATAGATTTGCTTCATCATCTTCAGAGTCAGATGATGATGCTTCTTCATCAGAAGCAGCCCAATCATAGTCAGCCATCAGGCCTTTGCCTTTCTTCTTAAAGCTTTTCAGCTTCGCATATTTTTCTTTCAGCTTTGAGTATTTGTCATCTTTATTCCTTGGAACAAAGGATTTCTTTGTAAAAGCTGAGGGTCTAGAAACTTTCTTAGACCTGCACTCGTTAGCAAAATGTCCTATTTTTTCGCAGTTAAAACAAGTAGCAGTAGCCTTATCAACAAAAACTGATGATTTAGGCTTGTCAGTTATGGAAAGAGGTTTGTTCTTTCTAAACATTTTCTTCTTGGCAAATCTCCTGAACTTTTTAGTTAGGAGAGCCAAAGATTCATTATCATCTGAATAATCAGAATCTGATGACCTTTTGAGAGTTACTTTCTAACTCAGTGATAGTGACCGAGGGTCGCTGAGTAGAAGGTTCCTCTGAGATTAAAGCAACAGGGGTGCTTTTGGATTCTTTTACAAGATTCTTCTTAAGATGGCTTGATTGCTCATGATTCAGCAACGTACCATATAAGGTAGCAAGGGTCATTGATTTTAGATCCTTTGACAGCTTGAGACACATAGAATAATTGTCCCAGCTTTCAGGTAAACATTCTAGAAACTTTGTCAGCACCTCAAAGTTAGAATATTCCTTACCAACAGTTTTCAGATCTATAATTAAATAATTAAAACGTTGGTGAACTTCAGAGAGAGTTTCATTCTTACCAGAAATGAAGCTTTCGTATTGTCTTACCAGGTTGATCTTTCTTGAGTCCTGGACTTCAGACGTTCCTTCATACTGAACACATATTGTGTCCCACATGGCTTTTGATGTTTTCAGATTCATGACGGAATGGTAGACTTCGTCAGGAAGGGCCATGGATAGTATGGATCTGGCTTTTGTATCTATAGCCACTTTCTTCTTATCTTCGTCGGTCCACATGTGTATTTCCTTAGGAATCAGCCTTTCTGGAATAGCAGGTCTATTTGCAGTGGCTGGAACTGAAGGATCAGTTGTTACAGGGATGTATGGGCCGTTTTCAAGATAGTAAGGCATAGTAGGGTCTACACCTTCTAAGAAGAGTGTCATCCTATTTTTCCATAAGTTGAAGTTGTCTCTGGAAAATCTAGGGGGTTTTGCAAGAGAACCATTGTCTATATAATTTGTGTTTGTGTTGGTGGCCGTTTTTAGATAACAGCAAGGAAGAGAAATATCTTAGATTAGATCTTGTTTATGAGATTAAACAAATCCGCTCTGATACCACTTGTTGGTTCCGAAGGCCTATAAAAGTTTGTAGAGGGGGGGGGGGGGGGGGGTTGAATACAAATACACAGATTTTACTTTTCTAAATTGTTTATTGATAAATCATTAACAATTTACAGCTTGTTGCGGAAACAAGATTAAGGATAAACTTAAATCTAAACAAGTTGGAACACTAAGGTTTCTTGCACTAAGAGAGATAAGGAAATTACTAATAATAACCTATCTTGAGATAAGAGATTTGAACTTGTCCAGAGTTAGCAAGTTACTTCAAATGAAGTGAGTTCATCTCTTTATATACTGCATGCATTTAATGCAAGTCAGTATATACTTTACACGTGTCATCAGCTGGTTGGTTGCATGTCATTGACCTTGGTTGACAACCTTAGTAGCCGCATGGATGAACAGTGTAGTATCAGAGTGGTTGTACGATTTCAGATATTCGGAGGTTCTTTTCTGACATTTCGTACGGAGTCGTGCAAGGGTAGATAAGACAAAAGTACTTTGTACGGAGGACTTCATGATCAGCTTTCGTTGATTCAGCGATCTATCATTTCATATCAGCGAATGATAGAGTTCAGCGATAGCTGAAGTCTTGTACTTGATACTTCACGTTGAGTGGACAAATCTGAGTCTTCGCTGATCCGCATCAGTTCATTAGGAGACTTGTCGCTGGTTCTTGAGCTTGATCTTCGACTTCAGCGTAGAACCTTTGTTGACGTGAAACTTGTCTTCAGGAATCATAAGTAAACAACTAACTTATCAGCGATCATCATAATGACTGAACAGACTCAGAGCATTTATGGTGAACAGTTTCGCTGAATGTTTAACTTAAAGAGCGAGAGTTACTATCAGCGGTACTGGAAGATCTTAGTACTTATCAGCGATAGTGAAACTCTGATACATATTGTTTACTTACAATTTTCACTAAGTATAAGAGAGGGTCATTATCAAATCACTGAGTGTTTGGATCAACATGAAGAAATTCGACTTAACTGAAAGTTCAGCTATGAAAACCCCTATGGCACCACCGCTGACACTAGACAAGGATTTAAAAGGAGTTCCTGTTAATGTCACGCTGTACCGTGGGATGATCGGCTCACTGTTGTATCTTACAGCTAGCCGACCCGATATTATGTATGCAACATGTTTGTGTGCACGATATCAAGCTGAACCTAAGATATCTCATATGAAAGCTGTAAAGCGAATTTTTCGATATCTTAAGGGTACAGCGAATCTAGGTCTTTGGTATCCCAAAGACTCAGGATTCGATCTAATCGCCTATTCAGATAGTGATTTTGCAGGTTGCAAAATGGATAGGAAAAGCACCACAGGAGGATGTCAGCTCCTGGGTGGAAAGCTGGTAAGTTGGACAAGTAAAAAGCAAAACTCAGTGTCCACTTCCACAGCTGAAGCTGAGTATGTAGCCGTTGGAAGCTGTTGTTCTCAGGTCCTGTGGATGAGAAATCAACTACTGGATTATGACCTTCAGCTCTCAAATATTCCAATCTATTGCGACAGCACAAGTGCCATCGCTATAGCCAATAATCCAGTGCTACACTCAAAGACAAAACACATCAAAATCAGGTATCACCTTATCAGAGATCATGTGATGAATGGTGATATAGAACTTCACTTTATCCCAACTGATTATCAGTTAGTTGATCTGTTCACCAAACCTCTTGATGAGACAAGGTTCAAATTTCTCATCAGCGAGCTTGGAATGCTGAACTCTGAGGAATAAAATCTTCAGCGGTTCACATTTGATCAGCGACAGGATAAAACCAACTTGTATAACCCACTCTATCATCTTCTCTCTGAAAAAACTTGATTCGCTGATATCAAGGTATGTTTCTCTCTCTGACAATCGCATGTAAATGCAAGATTTCAAAATATATTACATCGCTGAATATCTCTTCCTTATCAGCGATATTTCTATTCAGTGCTTCATGTTTTCAAAAGTGTCCCTGAGTTTTTTAAAACCTCAGAGACAACCAAGAATATGAAAGGACAGTTGTGACGTCATTGCAACGGATAAGCCCCGGCACGTTCTTCTTTCTGACACACGTTTGCACGTTTCGTTTAATCGCCAATCAAATGCAAACACGTGTCCGTGTCTTGATGAAAATCTTTTCCCGCTCAAGATTTTCTCTCTCTCTCTAATCTCTATATAAACTCATTCTGGGTTTATATTTTTCTTTTACGCGAACTTCTTCTCCAAGCTAAGAAAAAGAATTTACTGTTGCATTTGTGCTCTCAAGTTTTTTTCAAGAAATTAAGAACTTCATCTTCTTCAACAAACCAGGTTAATAATTCTTTTATTTTACCTGTTTCTTTAAACTTGTTAATGATCTTCTCGTTGTTTTCACAAGATCAAACAAAAGAACCTCTTTTAAAATGAAATCATTTCTTTCATGGTTTTATGAACACAAACTTTCATGGATGTTCTTCAAGTTTAAAACGCAAAATCTTAAACTTGTTCTTCATACGTTTTTCCAGAATCCCAATCTTCAAAGGAAACAGGAAAACAAGATTTTATTGGGTTTGCTTTTCGTTTTTCAAAAACAAGAAAAACCCTAATCTTCATTAAGACATTTTGTCTGAATGAAATGGACAAAATTCGAACCATCTTATTGGAAACTCTTTTCACATTAAGATTATTCTTATTTTGTTAATCTTTGGTTGAACTGCTAATACAGAAAATGGCAACCTCTGACATTTCCAAGAACACCAACGCTGAGAATACTACTGCTGATAATACCGCTGAGGAAGTGGAAATCCTCAAGGCTCCTCAGGTCAAGTTCTCTCTTGACAAACTGGATTGGACCAAGGTAAATAACCTCTATGCGCTTCTCGAGTTTCCTCCTCGAAAGCAAGTCACACATCTAGATGATGCTGTGAAATTCCTCAAGAACTGTTCCATCTCCACAGCCCTGACCATAACACCTCCTGCACATCAACTACTGTTATCCCAATTCTGGTACTCTGCCAGACACTCTCAGCTACCTTCAGCCAAAGACCCCTAAAAAACAATTGATTGCATCCTCTGCGACACTGACTATGGCACAATGAAGATCACCCCTGCCATCATTCGCAAAGCCCTCAGCCTTCCCATCGCAACCAAAGAAAAACCCTTCGTTCCCCTCCCTGACCACAAGAAAAACTCAGACAGGGAAGCCATCATTGGATTCTTCGATACAATGGGCTATGTATGGGAAACTGGGAGGGACAAGAAGCTGACCCTCATCAAGAAATCCAAAATGCCCAGCGAGATGAATTTCATCTTCGCTCATTTAATCAGCTGCATGACTGCCAAGTCCGGCTCCTCTGATCAAGCCGCTCAGCCTCAACATGCAATGGGATATGCTTTGCTGAAAGGTCTACATATAGACTGGGCATCGATTATCTATGATGACCTGGTACTCAGAGTGGACTCCGTCGCTGACAGATCTCCATGGGTTCCCTATCCTCGATTCATCAGCGTCGTATTCCAAAAAGGCCTAAAGGACAGCTACCCAATAGAGGGTGACCTGAAACTCTCTCAGGTTGGCCCTAAGGTACTCGACTTCAAACCGGTGGAAAACGAGGTACGTCTTTCTACTCTTTTAACTCTTCTAAACCCTACTTCTTCTAATTCTGCAGCTCCTTCAGCGGACAAACCCACCGCTGATACCCCAGCTGCAACCTCCATTCCTTCTCTAAAAAGGAAACACTCTGACACCCAACTTGGTTCCAAAAGAACTAAGAAAACCAAGGAGCAACCCCAACAATCTATTGCTAAAGACTCCTCAGCTCCTCTTGTTGGGCTGAAGGAAAGTTCAGTGGTACGCTCTGCCACAGCTGAACAAGCCACCCATTCTATCCCAACTTCAGCGTCTCTAAACGCTGAGGTTACAAACTTGGAATCTACCCAACCTCCTTCAGTCTCTCAAAAGACTGACGAAGCAATTCTCAGCGAATCCAATGCTGAACTCCGCACCCAACCTCCATTCTTATCCTTCGCTTCTCCCTCTATTCAATTGGACTCTACTTCAGTTATCACTGAAGCACCTATCATTCCTCCAGAAGCTAAAGATAATACTCTTCAAGGAGTGACGATATGGAACTTTTCTCAGGACACCGAGATTTTGATGAATTCATCAATCCTCCTGCAGGTATACAACAAACCCTAAACACTGTAACTGAACCCCAGACTTCTGAGCTTTCCTCTGTTCACAAGTTCTTATATGTTACATGTCCTAATTTGGGAGACATCAACACTTCTCTGAAGACAATAGAGACAAAGCTGACAGGTCTCACATCTACTCTTTCCGGCAACTCTTCAGCTGTAACAAACGCTGGAGAGAATCTTACAAAGCTGACAAGTGTGGTCGAAAAGAATGCCTCCAAAGCTGACTTGGAGAAGGTTGATAAATCACTCACTGACTTTGCCAAAGTTCTCTCTGATATCTACACAGACTACCTCGACATCAAGAAATCAGTTGACACCATGTCCAGCGAGGTCACAACGCTGCAAACATCGGTTGGCATACTCGAAGGTGATATGTCTGCTGTAAAGACTGATGTCAGTTCAGTAAAAACTGACATGAGTTCTATGAAGACCGATGTCAATACGATGAAGAATGACATCACTTCTATTCAGACATTGCTGCAGCAGATCCTGACCAACACGACCGCCCCTGCACCTCCATCTTTTACTACGGCGGATCGTGCTGAACTCGTGAAGATCAATCCTGGTATTTCTAGCATAGAAAACAGATTATCAGCGATTGAAATCTGTGTGGGGATCCCTGGCCAAGAAGACAGGGATACAACACAAGTTGCTGAATCATCACATTCCTCCCCCACTCATCATGAAAAAGAGGGGGAGAAGAGCGCTGAAAACCTTTCCAAGAGCGCTGAAGACCATTCCCATGATGAATCTATCAGGGGAGACAAGACTGAAGACCTCACCTTTACTGAAGAAGGTGAGAAGACAAATGAAGCAGCCACTGGACCTCAGGGAGATGAACACCCTGAGGGAACCGAGAAGCTTACCTCTGTATCTGAGGGGGAGCAACTCGAAGAAGAAGCTGAAGAAACTGAGTCTGAAGCTGAAGATGAAGAAGCCATCGACTTGTCTGATGATGAACCATCCTCTTCTCCGAAGAATGATGATGATGAAGATGACGATGATGATGACTCTTTTATCGTCAAGCCTACTCAGAGAACTATAGCTCTTAAAGGGATTCGGATAAATGAACCTTCAGGGGAGCGGACAAAGACAAAGCCATCAGCATCTGAAGCTGACAAGGGCAAAGGAAAAAGTGTCGCTGAAGATGAAAATCTAATGATCTTGCTTAAAAAGCCGGTTTGTCAGGTACACTAATCTTACACTACATCCCTCCTCTATACACTTTATCAGTTCTACTCTCTCTAAACCTCCATACATTATCCCACTCTTTCTCTCTCTATGTTCTACCCATGTTCTTACTTGTAAGATAGCTGTGTTTCAGCTAGTCCTCTCCCCTGTTTGAGGATATCGCTGAAGTTCCTACAGCTCTGACTTCACCAATAATAATCCCAGCTCCCAACGCTGAAGAAATAATCCCAGTCTTGGATTTGATCTCTGACACTGATGAACCTGAAGAACAGATGCTCTCTCACAAAAACAGACCTTCCTTGGCTCCTCAAAAGCTAAGTGAAGAGGAACAAGAAAAGAGAGATGAAATGATCAAGAGACTCGAAGATCAACGAATCATTCTGAAGCGTGATCAACTCCCTTCCGTTCCTCCAAAGTTCAGAATTTCCCAAAAGGAATACAAGGAACACCTCAGAGCTGAACGCTTGATCGCTGAAAGAAAGGAAGCTGAAGAAAAAGACAGAGAATACGCTATCCAGCTTACTCAACGATCTGTAAAAGACCCCAAGCTGAAAAGAGCTCCCATTGATGTTCAATGTCAGCTATGGGATAATGCTCAAAAGATCGTTAGAGAAAAGACTAAGGTCTCTGATACGACTTTGGAATGGTCTAAAGAAATGCTGACCTATCGATCTAGACCATCCAAAATCATCAAAGTAAACATCAGAGGAAGACTGTACGCAGACGTTCCTGTTGTTGAAGTGGATGTCTACAGATAAGACAAAACCAAGCAAACCTTCTATGCTGCTACCTTAGAAAAGTTTGGTCTCTCTGAATGGTTAGAAATGAAATTAGCCATTCAGGGATCGCGCTCAAAGTTCAAAAGCCATGTCCAGAAGATCTTAAACAAACAGATCGACCTACTTTCCTCTATTGTGGATATTCCTCCCTCTACTCTTCTTCCTCCTCAACAAAGAAAAGTCTCTGCTAAGGAAAAGAAAGTCTCAGACTCAGGTCCTCCTATACGGAATGAAACAGGTATTGGTTTCTCTCGTGCTGAAGTTCTTGTCCCTGATGCTGGTCTCTCAGCGCTTGACACCTCTCTACCACCTGGAGAAACTTTCATTCCTGGCACAGTTGTAAGTGATCCTTATGGTATATTCTTTCTAGACTACGAAGGAAACCATCACTTTCAACGTATCTCTAAGCTCTACATCGCTCCCATCGAACAACTCAGAGATCTCATATACTGGTGTGAAGTCAGACGCGACATTAAAGCTAGACACATGAAGCCCTTGATTTTTGAAGAAGCTCTGAAGAAAAAGAATCAAGGAGTAGATGTCCCTGACTGGATGATTCCCACATCAAAGACCCTCGATGAACTTCTCATCAAGGAAGAACCTTTTGACGGATAGGATCGCCTTGTAATTCTTTCTATCCTTATGTCTACATCTTTTGTACTTGTAATTTTATTCGATGTACTTGTAATTTTTCCACTTCCCTCTGTAATCTTTACAAAGTTTAAAGAAAAATTTCAGCGAACGTACTTTACTCCATCAGTACAGAAAAGATCCCAGAAAACAGTAAAAGGGACAAATATTTTATGAGTTATTTTTATCCTTATGTTTTCATTAAATAGCAATTTTCTCTATTGCTATGTCATAATCAAATAGGGGGAGATTGTTGATCCAAACCCTCAGTGATTTGATAATGACCCTCTCTTATATACTTAGTGAAAATTGTAAGTAAACAATATGTATCAGAGTTTCACTATCGCTGATAAGTACTAAGATCTTACAGTACCACTGATAGGAACTCTCACTCTTTAGATTAAACATTCAGCGAAACTGTTCACCATAATACTTTGAGTCTGTTCAGTACTTATGGTGATCGCTGATAAGTTAGTTGTTCACTTATGATCCCTGAAGACAAGTTTCACGTTAACATAGGTTCTACGCTGAAGTCGAAGATCAAGCTCAAGAACCAGCGACAAGTCTCCTAATGAACTGATGCGGATCAGCGAAGACTCAGATTTGTCCACTCAACGTGAAGTATCAAGTACAAGACTTTAGCTATCGCTGAATTCTTTCATTCGCTGATAAAGAATGATAGATAGATGAATCAACGAAAAGCTGATCATAAAGTCCTCCGTACAAAGTACTTTTTGTCTCATCCACCCTTGCACGTCTCCGTACGATATGTCAGAAAAAGAACCTCCTTATTGTCTGAATTCGTACAACCACTCTGATACTACACTGTTCAAACATGCAGCTACTAAGGTTGTCAACAAAGGTCAATGATATGCAACCAATCAGCTGCTGCCACGTGTAAAGTATAAACTGCAATGCATTAAATGCATGCAGTATATAAGAATATGAACTCACTTCATTTTGAAGTAACTTGCTAACTCTGGACAAGTTCATCTTTCTTATCTTGAGATAGGTTATTATTAGTAATTTCCTTCTCTTTCTTAGTGCAAGAAACTTAGTGTTCCAACTTGTTTAGATTTAGGTTTATCCTTAATCTTGTTTCCGCAACAAGCTGTAAATTGTTAATGATTTATCAATAAACAATTTAGAAAAGTAAAATCTGTGTGTTTGTATTCAACCCCCCCCCCCCCCCTTCTACAAACTTGTATAGCCCTTCGGGACCAACAACATTTGACAGAATCAGGAAATGAGATCTCAGCTTTTCCTTGATCAAGAATAAACTTTTCGGATGGTTTTGTAACCTTTTCTTGATCCAAGGAGTCATAGCTGACATTCCTAAAATTCAGTCTTCTGGGCTTTGAAACATCTGAGGTTTTGGCTCTTTTGAAAACTGCAGTACCAGAGATCACATCTTCTTAGATTTTCCCAACACAGAAGGCAGAGGACAGAGATGTCTTCTTCCCTCCAGCGAAGGGAACAAGGTCTTTGAAACCCAGACCTTGAGTATCCTTTTGAGAATTGATTTTAATGTGCACATCTTGTGCATCCTGGTACTTTTTGATCATAATTTCCTTTCTTTGTAAAGATTGGTGTAAAACCTACCTTTCCTTTTGAGAATATTCCTTTAGAGCGACATAGTTAAGCCTTTCATATTCAGATATCTTAACCTCTTCAGTCTTTTGCTTTAAAGTCTCCTCAAATTCCTTACATTTTTCAGAAAAAGAGTTTTCTTTCTGTTTTTGTAAGACTTCTAGCTCAGCCTTTTCTTTGGCTATCTCTTCCTTCTCTTGTTCCAAGAGAGTTTTCTCTCTCTTGTAGAAAAGACAGATCCTTCTGAGCTAGCTTTCTTAACTCTTTCTCCTCAAAGAGCTTTTGTTTTAATGAAACATGAATCTCCAGCTCGGAGTCTGATTTTGATTCAGAAGAAGAACATACCTTGGCACTGGGTCTGGTGGTCTCCAGCGCTCTATCATTTGGCTCTGTTACTGAAAGAGCACATGCAGTTTGAGATATGTCTGTCTCTGTTGTTCTCTCTGGCACATCTCCAGTCATCCAATCATCTACCTCTTCCAAACTCATATCATCTATAGCAACCCCGCAAAAATTGGCTTGCTCTGGTTCGTCATCAGAGGACGAGTTAGAGATCCAATTCTCCATCTCAGCAACATAGCTTCTCTTTTTGTAATTGTACTTGTACTTATTCTTGTAGTAGTGCTGGTCTTTTACCAGTCTACCCTTACAATTAGCAGAGAAATGGCCGGGTTTGCCACATCTAAAACATCTTCCATCATTCTTGTTGATGGGCTGGGCAGCATCTGTTTGATTCTGGGGGGCTAGAGGATTGTACTTCTGTTGTGGTCTTTGCTCTTGTGGAGCTCTGTTGTTGTTCTGATGATGAGGTGCAACATAACCTCTCTTCTCGTCTTTCTCTTCTCTCTCATATCTACCTCTTCTATCAAATACTTTGTTACCGAATCTCTTGTTAAACTTTTGAGTTATTAGAGCAAGAGATTGGGCAAAAGCATTGATATCATCATCCTCTGATGAACTTTCCTCAGCATCACTTTCAGCAACTAGACTCTTCTTTCCCTTCTTTCTCACAACCTTCTCTTTCTTCTTCTCTCTGCTAGAGCTTTCTCTGGTGGATTTCCCTTAAGTTGGAGTTTTAGAATCAGATATCAAAGCTATTGGACCTGCCATGGTGGATTTGCCCTTTTGTTTGACAACATCCTTCTCTTGTGTAGCAAGAGTGCCATACACATCCGTAAGAGACCATGCATCCAGATCTTGGTTAGCTTGTAAAGACATGGATAGATTCAACCATTCATCATTTAAGCTTTTCAAGAACAGAACATTGTTATCTTCCTTCGACCTAACAACCCCACAATTTTTACACTTGTTTATTAAAACATTGAATCTGTTGTAGGTCTGTTGTAAGGTTTCCTTAGGAAGTGCCTTGAAATCATTGTATTCATTAATACATTGGGTCCTTCTGTTCTTTTGGGTCTTGATACCACCCTCAAGTTGATTAAGAAGTTGATCCCAGATTTCTTTAGCAGTAACACATGAATCTAGTTCTTGGAAAATATCGTTGGGAATGGCCATAATCAGAAGTCTAACTGCCTTAAGATCATTTTCCATTTTTAGCTTTTCTTCATCAGTAAACCCAGTGGTTTTAACCTCGAAGTGAGCTGGAACCTCAGCAGTAGTTTCTGTAGCGGGTACACGAGGAACCAAAACCATAGGTTGGAATGGTCCACTTGTGACAGATCGCATAAGGTCTCTATCCATTCCATCAAAGAAGTTAACCATCCTAATCTTCCATTGAGGATATTCATCTCTCAGAAGAGTAGGAGGTTTAGTCAGAGAACCAGCTGTGTAGATAGCATTAATGTTGTTATTAGCCATCTTTTTAGAAAACAGAGTATGAAGGTTTCAGAAACTTTTAAAAGGGTTTTGAACTGAAAGTAGATGAACAGTGACCAATGAAACAGTAACTTGAGTAGAGAAGATTTTCAGACTATCTAGAAAGCTTAAACAGGGATTATAGAACTCTGAAAACTTGTTTTAACCTTAGAATAGTAAAAACAGAGTATACTATGAAGCTTTTGAAGAACAAACACAATCAACAACTATGAATCAACCTGCTTAGATTGGATCGTTTGATTTGAGCAAATCAATCCGCTCTGATACCAATTGTAGGTTCCCAGATTCAAGTTGTCTCACAATAATAAAACAAAACAGATAGCAGCAGCATTATATAAAGCCATTAAATGTGAGTGATTGTGTAAACGATTATGTAACAATGAGAGTATCAATAATGAACAGTAAGATGATAACAAGATCAAGTAAATAAGCTGCTCGTTATATTGATATTTGAATAACACCACGAACACGTTCAAGTGTGTGTATTCTGAAATCTCTCAGGAAACAAATCGTACAGTGGTAGTGCTATGGAATGTTGCAGTGTGTGCTCTCACAATTGTGGAAAACAATTCTTCCAAAAGCTTACAATTGTGTGCTCCACTAACGTTCTATTTATAGCCTGATAAAGCACTAGACAGTGTACTATCTAACCCTGAGGTGACACGTGGAAGGTGTGTCTCCGTCCTTTTAGGGCTTACGTGGAAAGTACGAACACGTATCTAACACCTAGATATTTCTACGAGACTTAAGCTTCATAGAGGTCTTCATTCACCAGAGCTCTTATGCCAGAGCTTTGATGGTCTTCTGGTGAGATCAGTTCTTCTGTTGAATAGAAGAAGTCTTTTGCCAGAGCTCTGTCAAGCTCTGATGGTCCTGCCAGAGCTTTGTCGAGCTCTGATGGTCTTCTGCTTGATATTCTTCGAAGTCTTCTGCAGGATCTCTGGTGGTCTTGTGACTTGTAATATTTTCAATACTTTTACATAAGAGATACTTGGGGCTAACAGGCCATTAACGCTTGCCCAAATTCTTTCTATTGGGCCAAAAGCAGCTTGTTCTTGTAATACTCAGCATTGCGAACGACTGGCTTTCGATAATCTTTGGCAAAATGACCTAGTTTACCATAGTTGTAGCACTTGACTGGCTCATCTTTGTTTTTCACTTCAGGCTTGCACTCATACTTCTCTTTGTGATCAGATAGTTTGGCCTCTTCGGATCTCCTTTTTCCCTCATAGTTATCTTTGTAGTCATGGCGCTTGTAGGGAGTGGTCGAGTAGCGCTGATTGTTGGAAGACGGTTTCTTGAAGAATGCCTTCTTCTAAAAGGATTTGGAGATGAAGGCCATGGCTTTCTTGATCTCATTCAGTTCGGAGTCTGAATCGCTTTCTTCTGGTTCCTCCTCTTCAGGTTCATACTCACTTGATGCGTGTGTACGTCTTGAGCTACGACTAGACTGCTTGCCTCATTTGTCAGACACGAGGGCCAGGGGATCAGCTTGATGTTTTGCAGTTGACTTTTGTGTGCTCATCATCTATAGGACCTCGTCCTCATCTTGCATAAGCATCTCATAGAGTTCATTGATAGGAACCTGCTTCATGATGTGGTTGTGACGGATGTGGGAGGCAAAAGTTTTCCATTCGGGTTGGAGATTGTTCAGAAACTTGATGTTGTTCTCAGTATTTGACCTCAAGATGTTGTTCTTCTAAAGATCGTTTAGGAGCAAACAGAATCTTCCGTAAGTCTCGGTCAAAGATTCTCCTTTCCTTCAGTTGATCTACAATCTTGTGGCCCCTCATCATTTTTGCCACTTGATCCCACATTCCTTTTGACGTTACTTTGAAGCAGTCGATCGAAGTGTAGATGTCATTCGGTAGACTCTAAACAAGATAACGCTTTGCATGCTTTTCACCATTAAATATGTTCTTTTCGTCTTCGTCTATTTGAGCAAATGTCTTTGGTACTCTAGCTGTTGCAACACCGCTAGCCTGGGTTGGGACGTCTGCCATTGGAGTCGGCTGTGGGCCTTCTGTCAGGGTTTGCAGGATGTATTCATAGTTGTCCTTGGACTCTATGAAGATCATAAACCTATCCTGCCATTGAACGTATTTGCCTCGGTATAAGATCGGAGGCTTGGAGTCGGTGACAATGGCAAGAGCGTCTCGAGACATCTTAAATTGCACTAAGGTGATCTTCAGACAATATGTGATTCGATTCAAGGTAGTGACTTAACGCAAGGAACCACGACTGAGTGTCCTAACGCAAGATCTAAGAGTAATACGACTAGCAAAGTAGAATGAAATAAGAACTCGTAAACAGATAAAACACAATACTCAGGAGAGTATCTGGATAGGATTAGGATAACAGTGTTCGGATCGGATGTGTCCGAATCCGGGTATCCGAGTACAGTGTCCGAGTGAGGTCGGATAGAGAGATATCTAGGGTACTAATATCCAGAGAGTGAAGGATCCGGGAAGAGTTTTCGGGTAAACAAATGAGATCCGGATAGCGATCTGGATAGACTTACCGAAGAGTGAGTCCAGAAAATTTTATGTCCAGATAGGTTCACCGAATAGCAAGAGTCCGGATAGTTTTATGTCCGGATAGATTAAAAGAACTTACCCAGATAGAATACTGTAGCGTCCGGAAAGCAACATTGTGCGATGAACTCGAATCTGGGAATGAACTAGGGTTGACCTATTTGATTCCTGAAAGATTTGTAAGCAACCAAAAACACAAGAACAAGCAAACCCAATTCGATTTTGACCTCAAACACACTATTTTGATGAAAAATGATGAATTTTTACTAACACGGGCACAAAACTAGAAAAAATCAATTTTCTCAAATTGAAGCTTTAATCCTTTGATTTTGGTTATGAAACTTCACCAAAATCACTACTATGCCAGAATGGATGTATTAGACCAAATAGAATTCAATAATTCTGCAAATAACACAAAACTAAGAATCCAAGAAAACTTACAGCATCGTTTTTAATAAAAACTTGAATACCTTGAAGCGATCGATTGTCTGCTTGCTCTGATACCAATTGTGGATCCCAGAATGTGCAATATCAAAATAATAATCAAAGAATATTCAAGAACAATGATCAAGAACTGTTGTCATCCATATAATTGATAATCAAAAGTGTTTACAATTTAGAGCACGACTGTAAAAGCTAATTAGAATGATTTGGATGATTAACCTAAAACTAGGTTTACAAAAAGCATTATATACCCCATTAGGGTATTTACAAAAAGAACCCTGAACTTCTATTCAACTAGCATTCGCGCCCTAACAATTTACCAGTTTCCTTTTAGGGAAAGAAATGGTAACTTACATTTAAGACGAAAGAGAAACAGTTTGAAAAGGGGTTTAAACTTGGCAAAACCTTTTTTAGGGTTTTTAAGAAATCATGAAGGAGATGATTTGTTTTTGAAGAAAAACTTGTTTTTTATCGTATTTAACAAAGAAAAAAGATCAAAAGGTGGTTTTTGTTAACAATGTGCATGAAGAAATTAAACCTAGAATTTACAAAGGTTTTGAGTACGAGTTCTTAAGTTCTTGAATGCTCAAAGTGGTTCTTGCCTTAGAGAGTATTGTACGCGTAAAGTGTAAAAATGAGACGAGTGTGGTTTATATATGAGTGAGGAGAGAGAAATAATGATGAGCGGGAAAAGGTTTTCATCATTACGTGGACACGTCAAACGAAGTTGATTACTCAAGAAGTGTAACAGACGAACGTGTGTCAGAGAAATGCGTGCCATGGGTTATCCTTAAGAATGACGTCACACTAAAAAACGTCTTTTTATTTTTCAAAAGATATCACTAACAGGAAATGTCAGTGATAAGATTTTGTTTTTAGAAGAATCAATGATAGGAAATGTCAGTGATGAGTTTCATTTTTGAAAAAGTCTTTTAATCATTTAAGGAAAGTGAATGATTAAGTTTGAGATTTTTGAAAAACGTCTCGCTGAAGGAAACTTCAGTGAGATGACATAGAAAAGCTTACCTGATGATCAGAGAACATTTACTCAGAGATAAGGAGTTGAATCAGATATAAGACCTTAATCACTGATGTAATGTTTTACCACTAAAGAGTTATTCTTCAAGGTTCAACATTCCAAGCTCACTGATGAGAAAGTTGAATCTTGTCTCATCAAGAGGTTTGGTGAAGATATCAGCAAGCTGATAGTCAGTGGGAATAAAAGGAAGGACTATATCTCCATTCATCACATGATATCTGATAAAATGAAATCTGATTTCAATATGTTTGGTCTTTAAGTGTAGCACATGGTTGTTTTCTATAGCGATGACACTAGTGTTGTCGCAATAGATAGGAATCTTTGATAGCTGAAGGTCATAGTCTATGAGTTGATTTATCATCTATAAGATTTGAGTACAAAAACTACCAGCTACTACATACTCAGCTTCAACGGTTAAGGTGGACACTGAGTTTTTCTTTTTACTTGTCCAACTCACCAGCTTTCCACCTTGTAGCTGACAGCCTCCAGTGGTGCTTTTCTTATCTAGTTTGCAACCTGCAAAATCACTATCTGAGTAGACAGTTAGATTGAACCCTGAGTCCTTGGGATACCAAATACCTAGGTTAGGTGTACCCTTCAGATATCTGAATATTTGCTTTACAGTGATCCGATGTGATTATTTGGGTTCTGATTGATATCGTGCATATAAACAAGTAGGATACATGATATCGGTTCGACTAGCTGTAAGATACAAAAGAGAGTCGATCATTCCTCTATAGACAGTGACATTAACAGGCTTCCCATTTGGGTCCTTGTTTAGTGTCAGCGGAGGTGCCATAGGAGTTTTCATTGTTGAGCTTTGAGTAAGATCAAACTTTTTCAGTATATCTTTAACGTACTTACCTTGGTGAATAAATGTACCTTTATCGATTTGCTTAATCTAAAGCCCAAGGAAGTATGTTAGTTCACCCATCATACTCATCTTATATTCGTTCTTCATTCGTTCATTGAATCGAGTGCACAAAGATGGGTTAGTGGATCCAAATATAATGTCATCGACATATATCTGAACAAGTATAATATGACCTTTAACCTTTTTGAAAAACAAAGTATTGTCAATCTTTCCACGTTCAAATTTTTCAGCGATAAGGTTAGAAGATAAAGTATGATACCATGCACAAGGTACTTGTTTTAAACCACAGAGGGCCTTATCCAGTTTATAAACATAACCTAGATGTTTAGGTCAGCGAACCCTAGGGGTTGTTCAACAAAGACTTCCTCATTCAGATTTCCATTTAGTAATGCTGACTTAACATCCATTTGATGAACTTTGAAGTCCTTATGAACTACATAAGCTAAGAATAATCGAATTTCTTCGAGCCTAGCCACAGGGGCAAAGGTTTCATTATAGTCTATGCCTTTCTGTTGTCTGTATCCCTGAGTAACAAGTCTAGCCTTGTTTTGGGTTACAGTCCCATATTCATCTAACTTGTTACGATACACCCACTTGGTGACAATAACAGTTTTATCAATGGTCTGGGAACGAGATTCCAAACTTTGTTTCTATCAAACTCAGCCAGCTCTTCTTGCATAACACTGACACAGTTTGGATCTGTCACCGGTCTTTTTAGGTTCAAGCAGGGAAATGAAATTTACGAAGAGACAGATGTTACATGAATCGCGTCGAGTCTAAATACCTGTGTTTGGATCACGTAGAATTTGTTCAATTAGATGATTTAGTGTCCATCTCTGAGCTGGAGCTTGAAGTTCTAGCTCTTAGTGGATCTCTGGAGGTGCTGAAGAAGAAGCTTCAGCGATGATATCATCAGGTATATCTGTCACACCCCGCTAAAGCGGAAATACGGGATGTCACAGCTAAAGATTTCATTGCGTAAGGTAGAAGACAACACACAATCGTCATAGCATAAAAAGTTTACAAAAGATACATCTTGTTCCAAAAATATAAAATTTGTCCAAAACATAATTTGACATGATAAGGAAAGACGTGTTGAATGCAGCTACTTGAGGTGCCTTCTAAGGTTCCAATCTTACTTGCTATTTCCTGAAAAGCATGTAAATGAGAGGGTCAACTATAAAATAGTTGGTGAGATCACAGGTTTAATTAATACAACACGGTTTGTCATCAAAATAGTTTATAAACCACACAAGTGGATAAGTCAACCGGTTATAGAAAACAGTTTTAATCCGCACAAGTGGGTAAGTCAAAATAGTTTAAATCCGTACAAGTGGGTAAGTCAAAATAGTTTAAATCCGCACAAGGGATAATCAAAATAGTTTAAATCCGCACAAGTGGATTTTGTAAAGTGATTTAAATCCGCATAAGTGGATAAATCAAAGAAGTTGAAATCCGTACAAATGGATAGAATAACCGGTCGTAAAATAGTTTTAAATCCGCACAAGTGGATAAAGAATTCATTTGTCAGCATGCGCAAGGTACAGTATTGTATGCAAATACATGTTAAAGTAATAAGCCACAACCCAAACCTACTGATTGTATCACGCCCCGTACGTCCTACCTCAGCGGTGGGTATCATTCCACATGGGTAAGACCAATTAGACACATGTTCAGTCCTACCTCAGCGGTGGGTATCATTCCACATGGGTAAGACCATTTAGACACATGTTCGGTTCTACCTCAGCGGTGGGTATCATTCCACATGGGTAAAACCATTTAACGTTATATTCAGTCCTACCTCAGCGGTGGGTATCATTCCACATGGGTAAGACCATTTAGACATATATTCAGTTCTACCTCAGCGGTGGGTATCATTCCACATGGGTAAAACCATTTAACGTTATCCATAATATATCAAGCGGCTCGCAAAATGAGCTAATGGGTAATGTAAAATCACCGGGGACTTAATAGCAAAACTCAGAATCAACTAACATAAGCATACATACCATAGCGCATAAGTATACGGAGAAAATATTCGGTATAATAAATAAACAGTGAAATCGATGCGTAATAGAATCAGTGCGTAGAATAATTGTAGTAACGACATGCTTTTCACCCCAAATATGTAAAACATTGAAAAAGGGGTTGTGAACTCACTTGATAAGCGATAGAATCCGGGAATCTCCCACAAGTACTTCGAGATGATCCTACTTCAAACCTATGAACGTAAGGTCACTAGTGAGTTTCCAATCTCGAAGGTTCGGTACTAACTATCCAAATCGTCATAAAATGCCTTGTTGTATTTTAATATCATAACGTAATGAGTTTATACATTGTTATTGTTAGATTAGAGTTTCCGCAATTTCGTCACAATAAATGACGAAAAGGGTTTTAAAGAACGTAAACATATATATATATATATATATATATATATATAGTACATATATATATGGGCCGAAATGTTATCGTAAGAACGATAGAATTGAAGAGTTTCAAATGTAAAGACAATATTTAAGTGCATAAATATATAGGTATAGTATATATTTATATTCCACGATTTCATCATAAAATGATGAAATTGGATCAAGTATATATAAAATGCATAAACATATATAAATATATTATATATATGTACATTCCACAATTTCATCATAAAATGATGAAAAAGGATAAAGAATAAATAATGTGCATAAATAAAATGCATAAATATATATAAATATAGGATATACATATATATTCCACTATTTCATCATAAAATGATGAAATGGGATTTGAAGTTAGTCCTTAATAATAATAAGAATTTGTCCTTTGCTGTCCATAATTTGATGTCACTTTGTGTCCAACTTTGGGTAACTTCCAGGTACAATTTGGTCATGAAATTTTATGTCCAATTAGTTCAATGAGTTAGGAAACGTTTGGCATCAGTCTCATAATTTTTGGAAGAGTATAAGTACATGAAATAATACGTGACGTAAAACCTGACAGAAGACTTTACTGTTTGTGCACAGATTTTGTGAGGAGTGTTTGGTAAATAAATTCTTTGAGTTTTTGAGTGAAACCACTTGGGTTTGAATCTTAACACCTAAGAATGATTTCCAGAAAAGGAATCACTCCATTTGGAGTTATATTGAGTGAGATGTGACCCTTTGAAGTGGAGGGTGGAATTTGGCAGAAATCTGTCAAACCACACTTTGTGCATGTGCTCACATGTTGACTTATTAACCAAAATTCTTATTCTTTTGCATGCACAATCCGATTTGACTCTCTTCCATACACTTATTTTCAGTTCCCAAAACATATTTTGATCCAATTAAAATGCATGCAAGTTACCTATCAACTCAACTTTTATAACTTCTTGTAAAAGACCCATTTTGGAAAAGGTTGATGTTCTTGCCAAGAACATCAACATGCAACTTAAAATTGTGCATCTTTAGCTCATGCATGTTTGTTTAAGTATGTTTTAGTGGATTTCAAAGACTTAATCATAAAATTCTTGAATAAAAGATGATGGATTTCTCAAGAAAACTACATGCATGTGTTCAAAATGTTCATCTTTGGTCTTAACATTGGTTTGATTTTGGATTCACCATCTTTTACTAACAAAAAGATGTTATGATGGTAAATCTACAAACATTAAGACATATGAAAGATGGTTTTTAAAAACATGAAGAAAGTGTAGAAAAGATGAAGAACATTCATAAAATGCAAGGAAGTAGAAAAGAGTGTGTGTGGATTTCACCCAACACACTTGTTTTTACCTTTGATTATCTTGAACTCTTGAAGAAATGTGATTTAGGGGCTGGAGTTGGGATGAAGATATGAAGATTTGAAGATGAACACTTGAAGATTTGAAGATGGAGAGAGAAAGAGTGATGGCTAGTGAGATGAGAGAATGATTCAAAATTGTGAAGTGAAGTGTTTATTTTATGGAATTTGAGAGAGAGGGGGGGGCTCTCTAGGGGGGGGGGGGGGGGGTGGGTGGGTGGTGTGATAAAAATAAATTGTCAAATCTTGTCTTTTTGATTAAAATTTAAAATACAAGTATTTTCTTAATAATTAAAATACAAGTATTTTCTTAATAATTAAAATACAAAGTAATTATATATAAAATAAAGTATTTATATATAATATGATTGAAATACATAAATTATCAACTACATAAATATTTGTAGTATAAATGTAGGTTAAATTGGCATTTTATGAGATTTATGGATAATTTTCCTAATTCAAAGATTTCTTAGGCAAAATTTCTCGAATTTTCCTATCGTACCGCGTTTGCTGCTAAAATTGCACTGTGTGAACTATGTCATGAGAAAATGAGGTATCCAGTGTAGTTCTAACCTGAGGTGTAAATTTGACAGTTGTCACAGTCTCCCCCGGTTAAAAGAATTTCGTCCCGAAATTGAAGTGTTACTAGCTTTAACAGGTTTGCTAGCAAGGAGATGAGGATACTTATTAATTGTGTAATCCTCTCGTTCCCAAGTGTACTCAGGCCCACGCCTTGTGTTCCAATAGACTTTTACTATCGGGATTTTGCTTCGCTTAAGACGCTTGGCTTCCCTATCGAGTGTCTCCAATCTCTAACCAACAACGTGGTGATCGACACTTGCGTCCATACAGAGCTTCATATGGTGTACACTGAATACTAGGGTGATAGTTATTGCTATAAGAAAACTTGACCAAAGGTAAGTGATTATTCCAACTTCCTCCGAAGTCTAAAACGCACGCCGAAGCATGTCTTCTAACGTTTGAATAGTTTGTTCACTTTGCCCATCCGTTTGAGGATGGTAGGAAGTACTCAATTTCAATTGTGTACCCAACACTCTTTGGAGTGACTGCCAAAACCGAAATATGAAACGACTATCTCTATCTGATGTGATGGAACTGGGACTCCATGACGTGTAACAATTTCCTTGATGTAGATCTGAGCAAGCTTTTCCATCTTATAATCTTCCCTAATCGGTATGAAATGTGCAGATTTCATGAATCGGTTTACTATAACCCAAATCGAGTCGTGCCCTTTGGCAGTTCTCGGGAGTTTGGTTATAAAGTCCATAGTGATTTGCTCCCATTTCTACTGGGGAATCTCCGGTTGTTGCAGCAAACCAAATGGTTTTTAGTATAAAGGTTTGACCTTTGAGCAAGTCAAACATTTTCCTACGTACAAAGCAAAGTCTTTCTTCATTCCTGGCCACCAATAATATTCCCTTAAATCCTTATACATCTTATCCATACCAGGATGAATCAATATCGAGACTTGTGGGTTTCATCCAGAACCGTCTCTCGTATGTTGTTAGCTTTTGGAATCCAAACTCTGTCCTTGAAGTAACGCACTCCATCAACCTTAGTTTTAAATCTAGTCTTTAAATCATGAAGGGTCTCGTCCTTCAAGTTTTCCGTTTTCATTGTATGGACCTAAGCTTTTGAATTCGAGTCTTTAAACTAGTTTGTACCAATGCTCCCAATGCTCGTACTCACGAAGGTTTCACCCTTTCCTTTCTACTCAGGGCATCGGCTACCACTTTGGCCTTACCTGGGTGGTAACGTATCTCATAATTGTAAACGCTGAGTAATTCCACCCATCTTCTTTGCCTTATATAGAGCATTTTCCGGTCTAGGATGTGCTGAAGACTCTTATGGTCTATGAAAATAGTGCACTTAGTGTCATATAGATAATGTCTCCATATCTTAAGAGCGAGTACCACCGCTCCGAATTCCAAGTCGTGTGTGGTATAGTTCATCTTATGAACTTTTAATTGTCTCGAGGCGTATGCTATCACCTTATCATTTTGCATCAATATACAACCTAATCCTTGATGTGATGCGTCACAATACACCATAAAGTTATCGGTTCCTTCCGATAACGCTAGAATCGGTGTATTGCACGGCTTTTTCTTCAATAGCTGGAACGCCTCCTTTTGCGGTTCTCCCCAAATAAATTTCCTATCCTTTTGGGTCAGTGCTGTGAGTGGTTTAGAAATTTTTGAGAAGTTCTCGATAAATAGCCTATAATAACCAGCCAAACCCAGAAATTGACAATTTCTGTTGGGATCTTTGGAGCTTCCCATTTCTTAACGGCTTCCACTTTTAGCCGGGTCCACGTTTAATTCCTTTCTCTCCAATTACGTGACCAAGAAAGTGTACTCTCTAATCCAAAATTCGCACTTTGAGAATTTGGCGTACGGTTTCTGTTCCTTAAGAAGTTCTAAGATTAATCTTAAATGTTGCTCGTGATCATCCTTACTTCGAGAGTAGATCAAAATGTCATCTATAAACACGATCACAAACTTGCCAAGGTATGGTCTACATACTATATTCATCAGGTCCATAAACACAGCTGAAGCGTTTGTCAATCCGAATGGCATGACTAAAAACTCGTAGAGTCCATATCATGTCCTAAAAGTTGTCTTAGGAATGTCCTCCTCACGGACTCTTAATTGGTGATAACCTGATCGAAGATCAATCTTTGAGACATAGGTTGTACCTTGCAATTGGTCGAACAAATCATCTGTTCGAGGAAGAGGATATCGATTCTTGATCGTCAACTTATTCAGATCCCTATAATCAATGCTCATTCGAAACGATCCATCCTTCTTCTTGACGAAGAGAATCGAGGCTCCCCAGGGTGATGAACTTGGTCGAATGAATCCCTCATCTAGAAGTTCTTGAAGTTGACTTGACAACTTTTGCATTTCGGCAGGTGCTAAGTGGTATGGTGCCTTAGCTACAGGTGTTGTTCTAGGTATGAGATCAATCTGAAATTCCATTTGTCTAAACGGGGAAAGTCCAGGCAAATCGTTAGAGAACACCTCCGGGTGATCCTTCACCACAGGAATGTCTTGGATTCGCCTTTCCTCGGACTTTCTCTCGATTACTTGTGCCAAAAATACGACGCACTTCTTTCTCAAATACTTATGGACCTTCATACAAGACACTATCTTCAGGCTATTCCCAGTTCTATCTCCTTGAACAACAAGGGTTTGTCCGCCTTGTAAGGGTAACCTGATAATCTTTTTGAAACAACTAACCTCTGCTCGGTTCCTAGATAACCAATCCATGCCTATTACTACGTCAAAACTCCCCAACTCAATAGGAATAAGATTAGATCTAAAAAGCTTATCAGCTAAGTTCAAGGTACAGCCTAAGATTACATTTTTAGCCTCTAATTCATGACCATTAGCATCCTCAATAATATAAGCATCCGACATTCTCTTAGATTCCGAGTTAATTAGTGGCCTAAATTCCAATGAAACAAAACTTCTATCCGCTCCAGTGTTAAACAATACTGATGCATGGTGGTTGTTTAGGAGAACATACCTGTCACCACATTAGGGTCACGACATGCTTCGTCAGCTCCAATGACAAATGTCCGTCCTCGAACTTGGCCTTCTTGATTTCCTTGATTTGTTTGCCTAGCATGATTCCCACTGTTGCTATTGCTTAGCCTTTTACCTAATTCCGAGCACTTATTCCGAAAGTGATCCCGACTTCCGCACTTGAAACATACCCTTTTCCCATCAATGACACTCCTTTCCATCCAACAGTACTTAGCGAAATGACTCGCTCACTTACAATTGCCACAACTTTACAGGCTCCTTCATGATAGTAGTTACATTTGATACACTTTGGGTGTGGACCATTAAACTGCCTAGAGTCCTAAGCCTTTATTCCGAAATTTTTCACTACCTTCCTATCCGTGCTCTAGATAACATCAAGATAGAAATCCATTCCTATTTTTAGATAATACTGCTAACACAAAATTTTAATGTTCGTCAACCATCAATACCGTAGTTTTTAAATCTGATACCACCAAATACTAGAATTTACTTCAAAATACATAGTTCTTAATAGCTTCAAGAAAATACTTTTCCTTTGAACCAAAAGTTTTATCAAAAGCTGCCACTATCAACTATCTTAATCAAGACCATCTCAAATACACAACTATCAAGATCATCAACACAAGCACAGCTAGCACTACTCCTCTAATCACTCATGCAAGCTCCACCCTCATCGCGGTCCGCCTAACCGTCTTAACGCTCTCCAAAACCTGACAGCCTTGTATTTCGGTCGTTATTGCCCTTAAGTGCTGCTCTTCCGCCCAAGGCTATCCGGACACTCGTCCGATTAGCATGCCGGTGATTATACGCGGTGGCTCCGGCGCTCCGGACGTTCTAACCTAAGCGTTACTCGGATCAGGATCGGGACGCATTTTCTCGCCGTTTGCCCAACACGAGGCCCTCCTAGGTATGGTTGCAAAAAATTTCTGGAGTGGGTCGTGGTAGTGCTAGGGTCGGTGACACTCTTAGTTCGTCGTAGGGGTTTTATACACTTGACACTTCTTCTTCCGACTCCGTGCTACTAGAATTTTCATCTTCCCGGATGTCGGGTGGGTTGTCTTGAGGTTGAACAGTGACGTGATCCGACACATCGGTCGAGTAAGAATTGGGAGTGTAGGATAGTGACGATGACGATATAGTGGAACTGAAGCAAAAGTGTGCTTAGCAACTAATCGCATAAGTGATATGTCTATCCTATGCAATGTCTACGCTCTAAGCATGCTCCTAGAGAGTGCAAGTAAAAATCGACATACTCCTACTATAACCATTTCTAGTCTCGCATTAACCTTCCTTAACCGAACATAGGTGATCAGGCTATGTTTAATTAAAGTCTGTTAATGCCATTGTAGACTTAGTTATACTAGTAGTAGGTTCAGTTGTTTTCATGTCAGTTTTGGACTTTTGGTTATAGTTTGGTTTTTCCAAAGAAAGACCGGTATTCTCTATAACCTTCGGCTCTGATACCAAATCTGTCACACCCCGCTAAAGCGGAAATACGGGATGTCACAGCTAAAGATTTCATTGCGTAAGGTAGAAGACAACACACAATCGTCATAGCATAAAAAGTTTACAAAAGATACATCTTGTTCCAAAAATATAAAATTTGTCCAAAACATAATTTGACATGATAAGGAAAGACGTGTTGAATGCAGCTACTTGAGGTGCCTTCTAAGGTTCCAATCTTACATGCTATTTCCTGAAAAGCATGTAAATAAGAGGGTCAACTATAAAATAGTTGGTGAGATCACAGCTTTAATGAGTACAACACGGTTTGTCATCGAAATAGTTTATAAACCACACAAGTGGATAAGTCAACCGGTTATAGAAAACAGTTTTAATCCGCACAAGCGGGTAAGTCAAAATAGTTTAAATCCGCACAAGTGGGTAAGTCAAAATAGTTTAAATCCGCACAAGGGATAATCAAAATAGTTTATATCCGCACAAGTGGATTTTGTAAAGTGATTTAAATCCGCATAAGTGGATAAATCAAAGCAGTTAAAAGTCGTACAAATGGATAGAATAATCGGTCGTAAAATAGTTTTAAATCCGCATAAGTGGATAAAGAATTCATTTGTCAGCATGCGCAAGGTACATTATTGTATGCAATTACATGTTAAAGTAATGAGCCATAACCCAAACCTACTGACTGTATCATGCCCCGTACGTCCTACCTCAGCGGTGGGTATCATTCCACATGGGTAAGACCAATTAGACACATGTTCAGTCCTACCTCAGCGGTGGGTATCATTCCACATGGGTAAGACCATTTAGACACATGTTCGGTTCTACCTCAGCGGTGGGTATCATTCCACATGGGTAAAACCATTTAACGTTATATTCAGTCCTACCTCAGCGGTGGGTATCATTCCACATGGGTAAGACCATTTAGACATATATTCAGTTCTACCTCAGCGGTGGGTATCATTCCACATGGGTAAAACCATTTAACGTTATCCATAATATATCAAGCGGCTCGCAAAATGAGCTAATGGGTAATGTAAAATCACCGGGGACTTAATAGCAAAACTCAGAATCAACTAACATAAGCATACATACCATAGCGCATAAGTATACGGAGAAAATATTCGGTATAATAAATAAACAGTGAAATCGATGCGTAATAGAATCAGTGCGTAGAATAATTGTAGTAACGACATGCTTTTCACCCCAAATATGTAAAACATTGAAAAAGGGGTTGTGAACTCACTTGATAAGCGATAGAATCCGGGAATCTCCCACAAGTACTTCGAGATGATCCTACTTCAAACCTATGAACGTAAGGTCACTAGTGAGTTTCCAATCTCGAAGGTTCGGTACTAACTATCCAAATCGTCATAAAATGCCTTGTTGTGTTTTAATATTATAACGTAATGAGTTTATACATTGTTATTGTTAGATTAGAGTTTCCGCAATTTCGTCACAATAAATGACGAAAAGGGTTTTAAAGAACGTAAACATATATATATATATAGTACATATATATATAAACCGAAATGTTATCGTAAGAACGATAGAATTGAAGACTTTCAAATGTAAAGACAATATTTAAGTGCATAAATATATAGGTAAAGTATATATTTATATTCCACGATTTCATCATAAAATGATGAAATGGATCAAGTATATATAAAATGCATAAACATATATAAATATATTATATATATGTACATTCCACAATTTCATCATAAAATGATGAAAAGGGATAAAGAATAAATAATGTGCATAAATAAAATGCATAAATATATATAAATATAGGATATACATATATATTCCACTATTTCATCATAAAATGATGAAATGGGATTTGAAGTTAGTCCTTAATAATAATAAGAATTTGTCCTTTGCTGTCCATAATTTGATGTCACTTTGATTCCAACTTTGGGTAACTTCCAGGTACAATTTGGTCATGAAATTTTATGTCCAATTAGTTCAATGAGTTAGGAAAGTTTTGGCATCAGTCTCATAATATTTGGAAGAGTATAAGTACATGAAATAATAAAACCTGACAGAAGACTTTACTATTTGTGCACAGATTTTGTGAGGACTGTTTGGTAAATAAATTCTTTTAGTTTTTGAGTGAAACCACTTGAGTTTGAATCGTAACACATAAAAATGATTTCCAGAAAAAGAATCACTCCATTTGAGGTTATATTGAGTGAGATGTGACCCTTTGAAGTGGAGGGTGGAATTTGGCAGAAATCTGTCAAACCACACTTTGTGCATGTGCTCACATGTTGACTTATTAACCAAAATTCTTATTCTTTTGCATGCACAATCCGATTTGACTCTCTTCCATACACTTATTTTCAGTTCCCAAAACACATTTTGATCCAGTTAAAATGCATGCAAGTTACCTATCAACTCAACTTTTATAACTTCTTGTAAAAGACCCATTTTGGAAAAGGTTGATGTTCTTGCCAAGAACATCAACATGCAACTTAAAATTGTGCATCTTTAGCTCATGCATGTTTGTTTAAGTATGTTTTTAGTGGATTTCAAAGACTTACTCATAAAATTCTTGAATAAAAGATGATGGATTTCTCAAGAAAACTACATGCATGTGTTCAAAATGTTCATCTTTGGTCTTAACGTTGGTTTGATTTTGGATTCACCATCTTTTACTAACAAAAAGATGTTATGATGGTAAATCTACAAACATTAAGACATATGAAAGATGGTTTTTAAAAACATGAAGAAAGTGTAGAAAAGATGAAGAACATTCATAAAATGCAAGGAAGTTGAAAAAGATTTAAAAGAGTGTGTGTGGATTTCACCCAACACACTTGTTTTTACCTTTGATTATCTTGAACTCTTGAAGAAATGTGATTTAGGGGCTGGAGTTGGGATGAAGATATGAAGATTTGAAGATGAACACTTGAAGATTTGAAGATGGAGAGAGAAAGAGTGATGGCTAGTGAGAGAGTGAGATGAGAGAATGATTCAAAATTGTGAAGTGAAGTGTTTATTTTATGGAATTTGAGAGAAAGGGGGGGCTCTCTAGGGTGTGGGGGGGTGGGTGGTGTGATAAAAATAAATTGTCAAATCTTGTCTTTTTGATTAAAATTTAAAATACAAGTATTTTCTTAATAATTAAAATACAAAGTAATTATATATAAAATAAAGTATTTATATATAATATGATTGAAATACATAAATTATCAACTACATAAATATTTGTAGTATAAATGTATGTTAAATTGGCATTTTATGAGATTTATGGATAATTTTCCTAATTCAAGGATTTCTTAGGCAAAATTTCTCGAATTTTCCTATCGTACCGCGTTTGCTGCTAAAATTGCACTGTGTGAACTATGTCATGAGAAAATGAGGTATCCAGTGTAGTTCTAACCTGAGGTGTAAATTTGACAGTTGTCACAATATCAGGCATCAACTGTTGAGGTTCAGATAGTATTTCATTTACTGATTGCTGAGGATAAGTGGATGGGTTTTAAGAAATTAAGGGTTCAGACGGAGGCAAAGTGTTTAAGGGAACAACTGATACCCATGAGGAGGATTCAACTTCACTTGTTTGCATTCTAGGAATGATGATAGGATCATCATCAGCGATTGGGTTGTTAGCCTGAGGATCAAGATTGAAATGAGCTCCTAGTTCCCCATAATGAGAAAACATCCACTGATTCAATTCTTCGTTTTCAGCAGTGGGTTTAGAATTTGCTGATCGGGATTCATCAAAGGTGATATTATTATTTTCTTCAACAGTTTGTCTTCTTTTGTTGAAGAATCTGAAAGCTTTGGATACTGAGAGTATCCAAGAAATATTCCATCGTCAGCTTTCGGATCGAACTTTCCAAGAGTATCTATGCTGTTTAAGATGTAGCACTGACAACCAAAGATATGAAGAAAGCTGAGAGATGGCTTTCTCCCATGAAAAATTCATAGGCGGTTTTCTTGAATCTTTTGACAATCAACGACCTATTTTGAGTGTAACAGGCGGTGTTGACAGCTTCTGCCCAGAATTGAGTTGGAAGATGAGAATCGCTAAGCATAGATCGAGCAGCTTCGATGATCGTCCTGTTTCTTCTTTCAGCGACTCAGTTTTGCTGAGGTGTTCTCACTGCTGAGAAGTTGTGAGATATTCTCTTACTCTCAAAGAAGTTATCAAGAGAACTGTTTTTGAATTCAGTTCCATGATCACTCCTTATTAAGAGAACCGTCATACTGTTCAGAACTTCCATTTTTCTTACAAATGAAATATATTCGTCTGGAGTGTCACTCTTAGATCGAAGAAACATCACCCAGGTATAGTGAGAGTATTCATCTACTTTGACTAGGGTGTACTTTTTTCCAGTGATGGATTGTATATTGACAGGGCCAAATAAATCCATATGAAGTAATTGAAGAGGTGTTGTCACTGATGACACTTGCTTGGATTTGAAACTAGCTTTAGTTTGCTTTCCTTTTTCACATGCTAAGCAAAGAGATTCTTTGGCATATGAATGCTGAGGTAAGCCAGTGACTAGTTCTTTTGAAGAAAGAGTGTTCAATGTTTTGAAGTTGAGATGAGGGAGCCTCTTATGCCATAGTCAATTGACATCTGATGAGGATTTAGATAGAAAACAAATGTTCTCAGTGGTTGAGGACTCCATGTTAACGACATAAACATTTTCAAGACGATAACCGATGAGAGCGAGTTTTCTCTTCTTATAAGTGACAGAACATGCTTTCATAGTAAATCATTTTTTGTAGTCTTTATCACATAGCTGACTGATGCTAAGAAAATTGTGCTTCAGCCCTTCTACGTAAGCGACAATTCGGAAGGTAGTTGTACCATTAGTGAGTACACCAAACCCTATGGTATAGCTAGGTCACTGAGGGACCTTTCTCTTCCTTGTATTCAGAGAGCACGTTATTTTCTCCAGTCATGTGTCTAAAGCCTCCTCTATCAAGATACCAGATACCCTTCGAGACCTGCAATCATAAGAAAGATTAAGTTTGAATTGGTACCCACTTCACTATGGGTCCACAAGTGTCAATAGAAATAGAAGGTTCAAGATCTTCACAGCATCTGATGTTTCAGTGTCAGTGTAACCTTCACTTTGGTTACTTTCTTAACCTTAGTGGTATTTTTCACCTTGGCAGATTTTTCATTTATGGTGACCTTCTTTGCCTTTGAGGCATTCATCTTCACCTTAGCTGATTTCTCAACTTTGGTGGTTGTGGGGCACTTACTAGCAATATGATCAATATGTCCACAGTGATAGCATTTTGTATAGCTGAAAGTAGCTTTAGGAACATAGGCATAATTATTTGAAAGCTTTAAATGAGCAGAGCTTGTACCAAGAATGCCTTTAACATCAGTTATCGGAGGAACCTTGGGTTCTTCAGATTTCTTTGCTTTAACATCAACCTTTATTCTAGTGGTGGATCTCTGAACATGTTCAGTGACCTTAGATTTTGAAGTGGAAGGTTGATTAGCTAAAGGTTTTGACTTAGTTTTCTTCAGCTTAGGCACGTTGGCACCCTTATGAAGAATTTGAGAAACATAATTCCCTTTCTCCTTTAGTTTGGGACTCTTAGGAGATTTCTTAGGGATAGGAACAGTAGAATAAGATCACTGAGATGATGAGGTGTTAGGGATGGAGGAGACGAACATTACAAACTTTTGCATGAAACGATCTCTACTTGGTTCTTATTTCTTAGAACAAAAACCAAGATCACTTATGTCATGGACAGGGATCTGAGCACCGATTATCTCAGTGATCTTTGCTGAGGATTTGCACCATCCTTCAACAGTAGCTTTTTCAGCCTTCAGCTCAACGATAGCTTGTTCTCGTTCAATGATGATTAGTTCATTTACATAAACCTGATCTTTTAAACATTATTCTATATTAGATAGTTCTTCGATCTTTAAATGACATTTTTAAGTTGTTTAGTTAAATCAAGATTTTGTTGTTCAGGTTGTGTAGTGCCATTCAGGGCATTATATAAATCAACTGTCAGCGAATCGATAGCATGACGTCAATCAGCTTCAATGATAGCTGGGTCAGATGAGATAGATACCTAAGAAGTAGAAGAGTTAGAAGAAACATCAACGTTTTCTTCCTTTATTGCATGGATTTGGGCCATCAGATGGAGGTTGGCCACATCTTCTTCATTTTGGTCTGATTCCTCATCAGAATCAACCCAATCATGTTCTTCAGCGATTAGACCTTTACCTCTTTGCTTGGAGTTTTTCAACTTCATATATTTTTCTTTCAGCTTAAGATATTTGTCATCTATGGATTTAGAGGATGAAGAAAGTTTGAAGACTTTCTTTGACCTGCATTCACTCAAAAATGACCTTTCTTTTCACAGTTATAACAAATAGCAGTTGCCTTATCAACATGAGTTGATTTTGGCTTGTCAGTGATATCCAGAGGTTTATTTATTCTGAAATTACTCTCTCTTGCAAATCTCCTGAAGGAGTTTGTCAAGAGTGCTAGTGACTCATCAAGTTCTGACATATCAGTTCCTGATAAGTCATCAGAGCTAATTCCATCTCAGCGATAGTAATAGAGGATTACTGAGAGGGTATCATCTCTGAGGAGACTAAAGCAACATTTGTGCTTTTGGAATCTTTTGAATCTTTTACAAGATTCTTCTTAAGCTGACATGGTTGCTCATGATTGAGAAAAATGACATAAAGAGTGCTTAAGGATATGTCCTTAAGATTATTTGAAAGTTTAAGACACATGGTATAACTGTCCCAACTTTCAAGAAGACATTCTAAGAATTTTGTCACGGTCTCAGAATTAGAATAGGTCCTACCGGCAGTTCTTAAATAAATTAATAAGCAATTAAAGCGTTGGTGTACCTCTGATAAAGATTCATTCTTACCACAAATGAAACTTTTATATTGTGTTACCAGATTTATCTTTCGGGATTCTTGTATTTCAGATGTACCTTGATATTGAATACAAATTGTGTCCCACATGGCTTTAGACGTTTTAAGGTTCATTACTGAGTGATAAACATCATCAGGTAGAGCCATAGATATTACTGATCTAACTTTGGTATGAATGGCCACCTTTTTCTTATCTTCATCAGACCATTGAGAGAGATCTTTTACAATCTGTCTTTCAGGTATGGGTATGGCGTCAGTTGTAGCAATGGCAACAACTATGATAAATGGAACATAAGGTCCATTTTCAATATAGTAAGGCATAATAGGGTTTATACCTTCAAGAAAGAGCATCATTCGATTCTTCCAAAGATTAAAGTTATCTTTACTGAATCGAGGAGGTTTTACAAGAGAACCATTGTCTATATAGTTTGTGTTTAAGTTGAATGCCATTTGAGGAATAGCAAGGAAGAGAGATATAAGCAATATCTTGTTTATGAGATTAAACAATCTACTCTGATGCCACTTGTTGGTCGCATAGGTGTTCTACAAGGGTGAAAGTTTGTAGAAGGGGTAGGAGGTTGAATACAAACATAAAATTTACTTTTCTAAGTTGTTTATTGATAAATCAAAATACAATTTACAGTTTGTTGTGGAATAAGATTAAGTAAAACCTAATCTAAACAAACTTTAGAATCACAAAGATTTCTTGCACTTAGAAACTAGAGAGAAGGATAAGTAGAAAAATAGAGATTTTCTACTTACACTAAGAAGTCAAGAGATCCTTCAAAATGAAGGATGTTGCTCCTATTTATACCATATGCATTAAATGCATGGCAGGAGCACTTTACACTTGTCAGCTCTTCATTGGACGCATGCTTCTTACTTTTATCAAATACATGCTTTGGGTTGCATGGTGAACAGTGTAGGTGGCAGAGTGGTTGTACGATTATGGGCAAAAGCAAACTTTCTTATGTACCTTCGTACCTTTGTGCAAAAGGATAAGACAAACAATTCTTGAAGCACAAGCTTCATGATCCGCGATCACTGATGAGGTCTTCCATCAGTGAGGTCTAATGTAAGCCAGCTATCGTTGAAGCCTTGTTCTTAAATTGTCGCGTGTGTGTAGACTTGTCTTGGTTTCACTGATGTTCGCTTCAGATCATGAGTAGACATGTCTTTGTTCACCAGCTTTGTCTTCGATGTCAGCGATGACCTATTTTGGTCGCGAGGCTTGTCTTCAGGGAATACATCTAACACTATTACATTAGAGACTATCAACGATACTGAACAGACTCAGTATGTTATCGCTGATGGTGAAACACTAATACATACAAATGTTAAATGCAATTTTCACTAAGTATTCTAAGGGTCGTCGTCAAATCACTGAGAGAGTTTGGATCATCATTTCATAATCAAAACCCATGAGTTTCGATAACCAAAATAGTTGAAAAGAAGTGGAAATTGTCTGCTTTAATAACCATTTTAAACTTTTCTGGTCTGTTTTAATCACAAATTGTTGACAAGAAAGATATTGCTCCCACTTCTATAGCGCGGTCACTGCGGCCAATAACTTCTTTTAACACACCGAAAGCTTTTGCCATTTGGGTCCTAAAGTTTTACTCAAGAAGGCTAATGGATGCCCCCTTGCGTAAGGACTGCACCTATACCACCATTAGATGCATCTGTCTCTATTTCAAATTGTTTCGAGAAATCTGGTAAAGCCAGAACATGTGCTGAACAAAGAGCGTCCTTTAAAGCTTCAAATGTTGTCGTTGCTTCACCAGACCACTTAAACTCACCTTTTTCAAGAGGTTAGTCAATGGTCTACTAATATAAGCATACCCCTTTACAAACTTCCTATAATAACCGGCAAGACCGAGGAAGCTTCTCAATTCCTTTACGTTTTGAGGCATCGGCCACTTCTGTATTGATGTGATCTTCTGTGGGTCAGTTTCTACTCCTTGACCAGAAATAAAATGGCCCAAGTACTCCACCTTATCGTTGGCGAATGAACATTTTCTTCGTTTGGCAAAAAGTGTATGTTGAGACATCAATTGAAATACAGCCTTCAAATGCTTCAAGTGATCTTCTAAACTCGCACTGTAAATTAAAATATCATCAAAAAAAAAATACCAAAACACATTTTCTTATTAATGGTTTGAATATATAGTCCATCCATGCCTGAAAGGAAGCCGATGCGTTGGTTAAGCCGAAAGGCATTACCACTCATAATGTCCATGATGGGTTTTAAATGCAATCTTGTACACATCGTCCTTGCCAACCGTTAGTTGATGATAACCAACCCTCAAATCGAGCTTTCTGAACACAAATGCCCCTGATAACTCATCAATCAACTCATCTACTACTGGAATTAGGAATTTGTTCTTAACTGTCTTTTTATTCAAATCCCACTAATCGAAACAGAACCTCCAAGATCTATCTTTCTTTCCCACCAAAACAGCCGACGATGTGAATGGATTGCAACTGTCTTGGATAATTCCCTAGTTCAACATTTCTTTAACCAACTTTTCAATGATACTTCATTGCTTTAGGGGATATCTATAGGTCCTTATGTTCATGGTATTTGCTCCAAACTCCAATGATATTCTGTGATCAAAGACTCCTCTAACCGGAGGTAAATCTGAAGGCTCATCAAAAAATTTGTTATGCTTCTCCAAAAGGTCTTGTACACACCTGGGAATCGATCCGACCTCTGAAGAACAGTTGACAATTTCCAATCCTTCATTATCTTTGTCTGGGTTTATCAATTGCATAAAGTACAACTAAATTGAATTCGCCATCAACTTTTGTTGAGTAATCCCAGTCGAAACTTTGACTCCTTTAGGAGGAATTCCTTTAAGTATATGGTGGCAATTTTCCCAATCGAACTCCATTACGAGTTTTTTGAAATCCCATCTTACAGTCCCCAAATTACTAAGCCATTGAACGCCTAAAACCATGTCACAACTACCTAATGGAATCAACAAAACATCTGACTTAAACTGAGTATTCTACATTTCCCATGTAAATCCCTTACAAATAAACTGGCAAGCGAGGTGATTCCCATCAACATCCGTTACTGCCTGGGTGGCAATCGAATCCATCTATAAACCCAATTTCTTGACTAAAGTCAAATCCAAGAAATTATGTGTACTTCCCGAATCAATTAAAATATGAAGTGGTTTTCTATTAACATAACCATTCACTCTCATTGTCTAAAAATTATGATTTCCACTTAAAGCATTGACAAAAATACATGGTTCCATGGGAACAGCCTCTAAAGAAGGATCATCCTCTTCATTTTCATCCGGTTCCTCATCGTCCATGCCCAATATCTCAACCGCAAACAATTGAGTCTGCCTTAACTGATATTTGTGTCCCCTTTCAACTACTTATCTTTTCTTTCGGCATCAAAGTAGTCTGTGTTTTTGGAAAGGGTGTAGAAGAACCAGCCTGATTTGAATTTATTTTGAAAGAATGAGGAGGTGTAGGAAGAAGGGCGAGCAAGGGTTTGGAAAAAGGTTTAGAGTTGTTACATGCTATAGATTTCTGATTGTAGCTTCCAGGCTTTCTTCCTGAAGTGTGGCATATTCCACCACTCCGGCCAATGTTTTTGGTTTAAAAGCTCTAACAAATGGTTTCAAAGTTGCCTTAAGACCTCCCACAAAGCTATCAAAAAAATACGAATTGGGCAACACATGATTTTGTTGAAGCATCATCGATCGTAGATCTTCAAGTTCATCAACATAAAACTAGATGGTACCTGTTTGTTGCAGCTTGTTAAACTTTTCTACTAGATTTGTCCCAATCTCATCCTTGAATCTTGCTAATATATCAATGATAAATTCAGACTAATCAATATTCCTTCTAACTGCAAGATAACTGTGTTGGTCCCGAAGGCCTATACAAGTTTGTAGAAGGGGAGGGGGGGGGTTGAATACAAACACACAGATTTTACTTTTCTAAATTGTTTATTGATAAATCATTAACAATTTACAGCTTGTTGCAGAGACAAGATTAAGGATAAACCTAAATCTAAACAAGTTGGAACACTAAGGTTTCTTGCACTAAGAAAGATAAGGAAATTACTAATAATAACCTATCTTGAGATAAGAGATTTGAACTTGTCCAGAGTTAGCAAGTTACTTCAAAAGAAGTGAGTTCATCTCTTTATATACTGCATGCATTTGATGCAAGTCAGTATATACTTTACACGTGTCATCAGCTGGTTGGTTGCATGTCATTGACCTTGGTTGACAACCTTAGTAGCCGTATGGATGAATAGTGTAGTATCAGAGTGGTTGTACGATTTCAGATATTCGGAGGTTCTTTTCTGACAATTCGTACGGAGTCGTGCAAGGGTGGTTGAGACAAAAGTACTTTGTACGGAGGACTTCATGATCAGCTTTCGTTGATTCAGCGATTATCATTTACTATTCAGCAGATGATAAAGTTCAGCGATAGCTGAAGTCTTGTACTTGATACTTCACGTTGAGTGGACAAATCTGAGTCTTCGCTGATCCGCATCAGTTCATTAGGAGACTTGTCGCTGGTTCTTGAGCTTGATCTTCGACTTCAACGTAGAACCTTTGTTGACGTGAAACTTGTCTTCAGGGATCATAAGTAAACAACTAACTTATCAGCGATCATCATAATGACTGAACAGACTCAGAGCATTAATGATGAACAGTGTTCGCTGAATGTTTAATTTAAAAGAGCGAGAGTTCCTATCAGCGGTACTGTAAGATGTTAGTACTTATCAGCGATAGTGAAACTCTGATACATATTGTTTACTTACAATTTTCACTAAGTATTTAAGAGAGGGTCATTATCAAATCACAGAGGGTTTGGATCAACAATCTCCCCTATTTGATTATGACATAGCAACAAAGAAAATTGCTATTTAATGAAAACATAAGGATAAAAAGAACTCATAAAATATTTGTCCCTTTTACTGTTTTCTGGGATCTTTTCAGTACTGATGGAGTAAAGTACGTTCGCTGAATTCTTTCTTTAAAATATTGAATCAGGTTACAATGAAGAACAGAAAGATTATAAGTACAAGCGAAATAATTTACAAGTACAGAAGGATAACTGATACAATAGAGAAAAAGGAGATTATATCAGTTTTCAAAGGGTTCTTCCTTAATGAGAAGTTCATCAAGGGTCTTTTTAGTGGGGATCATCCAGTCAGGGACTTTTACTCCTTGATTCTTTAACTTCAGAGCAGCTTCAAAAATCAAGGGCTTCAGGTGTCTAGCTTTGATGTCGCGTCTGACTTCACACCAGTGTACGAGATATCTGAGTTGTTCGATGGGAGGGATTTGGAGCTCAGAGACACGTTGAAAGTGATGATTTCCATCATAGTCTAAGAAGAATATACCATATGGATCACTTACCACTGTGCCAGGGATGAAGGTTTCTCCAGGTGGTAGGGAGGTGTCAAGCATTGAAAGATCAGCATCAGGGCCAAGAACTTCAGCACGAGAGAAACCAATACCTGTTTCATTTCGAATGATTGGACCTGAATCAGAAACTTTCTTCTTCTTAGCAGAGGCTTTCTTCGGTTGAGGAAGAGTAGGAGGGATATCCACAGCAGATGAAAGCAAGTCGATCTGTTTGTTTAAGATCATCTCAACATGGCTTTTGAATTTTGAGCGTGATCCCTGAATGGCTAATTTTGTTTCTAACCATTCAGAGAGACCAAACTTTTCTAATGAAGCAGCATAGAAGGTTTGCTTGGTTTTGTCATCTCTGTAGATATCCACTTCAACAACAGGAACATCAACGAACAATTTTCCTCTGATGTTGGCTTTGATTATCTTGGATGGTCTTGATCGATAGGTCAGCATTTGATTAGCCCATTCCAAGGTTGTATCAGAGACCTTTGTATTTTCTCTAACGATTTCTTGAGCATTATCCCAGAGCTGACGTTGAACATCAATGGGAACTCTTTTCAGCTTGGGGTCTTTGATTGATCGTTGAGTAAGCTTGATGGCGTATTCTCTATCTTTCTCTTCAGCTACCTTTCTTTCTGCGATGAGGCGTTCAGCTCTGAGGTGTTCCTTGTATTCAGCTTTTGAAATTCTGAACTTTGGAGGAACTGAAGGCAGTTGATCACGCCTTAGAATAATTCTCTGATCCTCGAATCGCTTTATTATTTCCTCTTTTCTCTTTTGATCCTCTTCACTCACCTTTTGAGGAGCTGAGGAAGGTCTGTTTCTGTGCGAGAGAGGTTGTTCTTCTGGTTCATCAGTCTCAGAGATCAAATCTAAGACTGGGATTATTTCATCAGCAGCAGCTGGCTTTATTTGTGAAGTCGCAATAGTAGAACCTTCAGCGACATCCTCAAACAGGGGAGAGGACTAGCTGAAACACAGCGATCTTACAAATAAGAACATGGGTAGAAGAACTTGGGTAGAAAGAGAAAGATAAATATGTTCAGATGTAGGCTAGGGAAGTAGAACTTATAGTGTGGAGGAGGGATGGAGTAAGAGATGTTTAGTGTACCTGACAAACCGGCTTTTCAAGCAAGATCATCAGATTGTCATCTTCAGCGACGCTTTTGCCTTTGCCTTTCTCAGCGCCAGAGGCTGAGGGCTTTGTCTTTGTCCGCTCCCCTGTTGGTTCATTTATTGAAATTCCCTTAAGAGCTTTGATCCTTGGGGCAGGTTTGACGATAAAGAAATCATCGTCATCTTCGTCATCATCATCATCATTCTTCTTTGGAGAAGAAGATGGTTCATCATCAGGGATGTCGATGGCTTCATCATCTTCTGCTTCGGATTCTTCAGCGTCTTCTTCGAGTTGCTCCCCCTCAGATACAGAGGCGAGCTTCTCGGTTTCCTCAAGGTTTTCATCTCCCTGAGGTCCAGCGATAAGATCTTTATTCTTCTCTCCCCTGATAGATTCATCATGGGAAAGGTCTTCAGCGCTCTTTTCAAGATCCTCAGCGCTCTTCTCAGCGGTATGTTCCACGCTCTTCTCCCCCTCTTTCTCATGATTGGGGGAGGAATGGGTAGACTCAGCATTTGTATTTTCTCTGTCTTCTTGGCCAGAGATTTTAATACAACTTTCAATCGCTGCTAATCTGTCTTCAAGGCCAGATATAGCAGGATTGATCTTTTCCAGCTCTTTGCGATCCGCCGCTGTGAAAGTTTCCAAAGCAGGGGCAGGGGCAGGTTCAGGAGCAGGAGTTCTCGCTTTGCTGAGCAGCTCTTCAATCATTGTTTTCATCGAACCAACGTCGGTCTTTACAGAGCCTAAGTCAGTCGTCAGAGTTTGAACATTTGTCTTCATAGCAGACATATCACCCTCTAGTGCTCCAACCGATGTCTTCAGCGTTGTTACCTCGCCGGACATGGAGGAAACTGATTGTTTGAGTGAGGTGTAGTCTGTGTAGATATCAGCGAGCACCTTAGCAAAGTCGTTGAGAGTCTTATCAACTTGCTTCAAGTCATCTGTGGAAGCTTTCTTCTCCACCACCGTAGTCAGCTTTGTCAAATTCTCTCCAGCGTTTGTTACAGCTGTAGAGTTGTTGGAGAGTGTGGTGGTGAGACCGGTCAGCTTTGTTTCCACGGACTTCATAGACTCGTTGATGTCTCCCAAATTAGGACCTGTAACACATAAGTACTTGTGAACAAAGGAAAGCTCAGAAGTTTCAGGTTTAGTTACAGTGTATATGGGTTGATTTGTACCTGCAGGAGGATTGACGAAATCGTCAAAGTTGCGGATTCCTGAAAAATGTTCCATATCTTCCTCAAAAGTTCGGTGAGGTATGGTGATCTCTGCAGGTCCTGTCTTCATCATTCGTTGAGAAGCGTCAGCGGTGGCTTCTGGAATGATGGCATCTCCAGTGTTCTTTGGAGGAGTGTCCAAGGGAGTGGGGGGAGAAGCGAAGGATAAGAAAGGGGTTCGGGTACTGAGTTCAGCGTTGGAATCGCTGAGAATCACTTCATCAGTCTTTTGAGAGACTGAGGGAGGTTGGGTTGGTTCCAAGTTTCTAACCTCAGCGTTTGGAGACGCTGAAGTCTGGATTGGAGGGATGGCTTGAACGGGTGTGGCAGAGCGTACCCCGGAACTTTCCTTCAGCTCGTCAGAATGAGCTGAGGAGTCTTCAGCATGGAATTGCTGGGGTTGCTCCTTGGTTTTCTTGATCCTTTTGGAATCAAGTTGGGTGTGAGAGGGTTTCCTTTTCTTAGAAGGAGAGGATTGTGTGGCCGGGGTATCAGCGATGGGTATTGTCGCTGAAGGAGCCACAAAAGTCGAAGAATTAGGGTTAAGAAGAGAGAGAAGGGTAGAGAGACGTACCTCATTATCGACAGGTTTGAAATCGAGCACCTTAGGGCCAACCTGAGAAAGTTTCAGGTCACCCTCTTGAGGATAGCTGTCCTTCAGGCCATATTGAAAGATGGCGCTGATGAAACGGGGGTAGGGAACCCATGCAGGTCTGTCAGCAGCAGAATCTACTCTTTGCACTAGGTCATCATAAATGATTGATGCCCAGTCAATATGTAGACCTTTCAGCAGTGCGTATCCCATAGCCTGCTGAGGTTGAGCGGCTTGATCAGAGGAGCCGGTCTTCGCTGTCATGCAGCTGATCAGGTGTGCGAAGATGAAATTCATCTCGCTAGGCATTTTGGACTTCTTTATCAGCGTCAACTTCTTCTCGGGCTTCTTGTCCCTTCCAGTTTCCCAGATGTAACCCATTGCGTCGAGGAAAGCAATGATTGCTTCTCTGTCAGCATGCTTCTTATGGTCAGGGAATGGAACAAATGGTTTTTCTTTGGTAGCATTGGGGAAGTTCAGGGCTTTTCGTATGATAGCGGGGGTTATCTTAATTGTACCATACTCAGTATCGCTGAGTATGCAATCGATGGTTTTGGATGCATCTTTGGCGGAGGGTAGCTGAGTGTGTCTGGCAGAGTACCAGAACTGGGATAGCAGTAGCTGACTTGCGGGAGGTGTGATGGTCAGGGCTGTTGAAATGCAGCAGTTTTTCAGGAAATTCACAGCATCATCCAGATGTGTGACTTGCTTTCGAGGAGGAAACTCGAGAAGCGCAGAGAGGTTGTTGACCTTAGTCCAATCTAGTTGATCCAGCTTGAACTTAACCTGAGGGGCTTTGATGATGTCCACTTCCTCAGAGTCAGCGGAGATGGACTCAGCGGTAACATTGATCTTTGAAGATGCCATTTCTCTGTGTTATCAGTTCAACCAAAGATGTTAACAAATAAGAATTGTCTTAGTATGGAAAGAATTTCCATTAAGATGGTTCGAATTTTGTCCATTTCATTCAGACATAAATGTCTTAATAAAGATTAGGGTTTTTCATGATTTTGAAACGAAATGTAAAACCCATAAATTCTTGTATTCCAGTTTCAAAAAAACTGGATACGAATGAAGAACAAGTTTAAGATTTAGATTTAAAACTTGAAGAACAACCATGAGATGGTTGTTTTCATAAAACCATGAAAGAAAATGATTTTATTTTTAAGTTCTTTTGTTTGATCTTGTTTAAAACAAAGATAAGATCAGAAACAAGTTATCTGCATTTGAAAAATAAGAACATATTAACCTTGATGTTTTGATGAAGAAGATGATGAACAGTTCTTTGAAGATTTGAGAGCACAAATGCAACAGTAATTCTTTTCTTGCGGAGGAAGATTGTTCGCGTAAAAGACAAATATAAACCAAGAGTTGTTTATATAGGGAGTTTTAGAGAGAGAAAACCTTGAGCGGGAAAAGGTTTTCATCATGACACGGACACGTGTTTGCATTTGATTGGAAGTTTGAACGAAATGTGCAAACGTGTGTCAGAAAGAAATCGTGCCTGGTGATATCCGTTGCAATGACGTCACAACTGTCCTTTCACATTCTTTTAGGATGTCTCTGAGGTTTTGAAAGCTCAGGGACTCTTTTGAAAAACATGAAGCACTGAATAGAAGATATCAGTGAAGGTTTTAAGAACTTTCAAAATATCGCTGTTAAGGAAGAGATATTCAGCGATGCATTTGTTTTTGAAATCTTGCATTTTCATGCATTTGTCAGAGAGAGAAAACATACCTGGATATCAGTTTAACCAAGTTTATTCAGAGAGAAGATGATTGAATAGGTTATACAAGTTGATTTTATCCTATCGCTGATTAATGTGAACCGCTGAAGATTTTACCCGTCAAAGTTCAGCATTCCAAGCTCGCTGACGAGAAAGTTGAATCTTGTCTCATCAAGAGGTTTGGTAAATAAATCAGCTAACTGATAATCAGTTGGGATAAAATGAAGTTCTATATCACCATTCATCACATGATCTCTGATAAAATGATATCTGATTTCTATGTGTTTTGTCTTTGAGTGTAGCACTGGATTGTTTGCTATAGCGATGGCACTAGTGCTGTCACAATAGATTGGAATTTTGGAGAGCTGAAGATCATAGTCTAGTAGCTGATTTCTCATCCACAAGACCTGAGAACAACAGCTTCCAGCGGCTACATATTCAGCTTCAGCTGTGGAAGTGGACACTGAGTTTTGCTTCTTACTTGTCCAACTTACCAGCTTTCCACCCAAGAGCTGACATCCTTCTGTGGTGCTTTTCCTATCCATTTTGCAACCTGCAAAATCACTGTCTGAATAGGCGGTTAGATCGAATCCTGAGTCTTTGGGATACCAAAGGCCTAGATTCGTTGTACCCTTAAGATATCGAAAGATTCGCTTTACAGCTTTCATATGAGATATCTTAGGTTCAGCTTGATATCGTGCACACAAGCATGTTGCAAACATAATATCGGGTCGGCTAGCTGTAAGATACAATAGTGAGCCGATCATCCTACGGTACAGCGTGACATTGACAGGAACACCCTTTGTGTCCTTATCAAGTGTCAGCGGTGGTGCCATAGGGGTTTTCATAGCTGAACTTTCAGTTAAGTCGAATTTCTTCAGCATATCTTTAACATATTTTCCCTGATTAATGAAAGTTCCTTTTTCAGTTTGCTTAATCTGAAGACCAAGGAAATATGTTAGTTCACCCATCATGCTCATTTTATACTCATCTTTCATTCTATCAGCGAAACGAGTACAAAGCTCAGGGTTAGTAGAACCAAATATAATGTCATCAACATATATTTGAACTAAAATGATATGACCTTTCACTTTTCTAAAAAATAGAGTTTTGTCAATCTTACCTCTCTCAAATTGTTCAATATGGAGATAAGTAGAGAGAGTATCATACCATGCACGAGGAGATTGCTTTAAGCCATAAAGTGCCTTGTCCAGTTTATAAACATAACCTGGACGCTTAGGATCTGAGAATCCTGGAGGTTGTTCCACATATACTTCTTCATTCAGCTTTCCATTCAGAAACGCTGACTTAACATCCATCTGATGTACAGTGAAGTTTTTGTGTACATCATATGCTAAGAAAAGACGAATAGATTCGAGTCTTGCTACTGGAGCAAAAGTTTCGTCATAATCTATGCCTTCCTCTTGTCTATATCCCTGAGCAACAAGACGAGCTTTGTTGCGAGTTACAGTACCATGTTCGTCCAACTTGTTTCGATAGACCCATTTAGTGCCTATCACCGTTTTGTCAGTTGGTCTACGAACGAGTTTCCAAACTTAGTTTCTTTCGAATTCAGTCAGCTCTTCTTGCATAGCGCTGACCCAGTTTGGATCTCTGAGGGCATCATCTATTTTCTTTGGTTCAGTTAGAGAAATAAAGTTAACAAATAAACAAATATTACCTGCACTTCTACGAGTCTGAATACCAGCGTTGGGATCACCAAGAATTTGATCGATTGGGTGATTTACAGTCCATCGCTGAGCCGGAGCATACGTCGCTGATTCAGTCTGAACTGGAGAAACTGAAGATGAGGCTTCAACTACTTCTGGATTATCAGCTAAGAGAGGAATGTTTGCATTTGTCACTTCATTCACTAATTGCTGAGAAATAGACGGAACTTCTGAGACATTTGGATCAACTGCATGTATAGTGTTTATAGGCACAGTTGAGACCCAAGATGTTTTAGCTTCACTATTCTGCATATCTGGAATGATAGTAGGACCATCATTTTCTACGGTGTGAGCATGAGGAGTGGGAACTTCTTCTGAATCACCAAGATGAGAAAACATCCATTGATTCAGTTCTTCAGTATCAGCGGACGGTTTAGAGTTTGCTGAACGGGATTCGTCAAACGTGACGTGAATAGTTTCTTCTACAGTTTGTCTTCTACGGTTGAAGACTCTGAAGGCTTTGGAGACTGAGGAGTATCCAAGAAAGATTCCATCATCAGCCTTAGGATCAAACTTTCCAAGGGCATCTCTGTTGTTCAGTATGAAACACTGACATCCAAAGATGTGAAGAAAGCTGATTGAAGGCTTTCTCCCATGAAGGAGTTCATAGGCTGTCTTTTTGAATCTTTTAACTATCAGCGACCTGTTTTGCGTAAAGCAAGCAGTGTTGACAGCTTCTGCCCAAAACTGAGTAGGCAGGTGAGAATCGCTGAGCATTGAACGTGCAACTTCAATAATTGTTCTATTTCTTCTTTCAGCGACTCCATTTTGTTGCGGTGTTCTCACTGACGAAAAGTTGTGAGAAATACCCTTACTCTCAAGGAAGGAATCAAGAGAACTGTTTTTGAATTCAGTTCCATGATCACTCCTTATTGAGCGAACAGTCATATTGTTCAGAGTTTCCATCTTCCGAACAAAGGTGATGAGTTCTTCAGGGGTGTCACTCTTAGAACGGAGAAACATTACCCATGTGTAACGAGAGAATTCATCAACTATGACCAGCGTATATTTCTTTCCAGCGATGGATTGTTTGTTAACAGGGCCAAACAAATCCATATGGAGTAGTTGTAGAGGAGATGACACTGATGAGACTTGCTTTGACTTGAAGCTTGCCTTGGTCTGCTTCCCTTTTTCACACGCTGAACATAAAGACTCTTTGGCGTATGAATGCTGAGGTAGACCAGTGACTAACTCTTTGGAGGAAAGAGTATTCAGTGTCTTGAAATTTAGATGCGAGAGCCTCTTGTGCCATAGCCAGTTAACATCAGAAGATGCCTTTGAGAAGAAACAGGAGTTCTCAGTGGTTGTTGAGTCCATGTTTATTACATAAACATTTTCCAAACGATAACCGCTGAGAGCTATCTTCTCCTTTTTGTCAGAGACAAAGCAGGATTCCTTAGTGAAAATCACTTTGTTATCCATGTCGCAAAGCTGACTGATGCTCAGAAGATTATGCTTCAGCCCTTCAACATATGCGACTCTTCTGAAGGAGGTTGTACCATTTGAAAGTACACCATACCCTCGGGTGTTTCCTTTTCCATTTCCACCGAAAGTCACAGAGGGACCCTTCTCTTCCTTGTATTCAGCGAGCAGGTTTTTCTTTCCAGTCATGTGTCTAGAGCATCCGCTATCGAGATACCAGATACCCTTCTTAACCTGCATTTACAAAGGAAGATTAGTTTTGCTTGGGTACCCACTTAACCATGTATACACGTTTGTCAGTGGAGCTAGTTGGAATAGAAGGTTCAGCCGTCTTCGCAGCATTTGAAGATTCAACTTTGTCTTTCTTCACTTTGGTTAATTTCTTAACTTCAGTGGTAGGAGTCACCTTGACCTGATTTGCATTTGTGTTGGTCTTCTTTGCCTTGGGGGCAATCTTCACCTTAGCTATTTTTTCGGCTTTGGTGGCTGTGGGGCACTTACTAGCAATATGATCGGTAAGTCCACAGTGATAACATTTCCTATAACTAAAAATAGTTCTATGACCACTTGTATGCTGAGCTTTTAATTTCGAATTAGAAGTGCCAGCACCAAGTAAACTATAGGCTTTAGAAATGGGACGAACATTCAGTTCTTCAGATTTCTTACCAAGGACATCCACTCTGAGTCTAGGAGTAGATCGCTGAATATATCCAGAGATCAGCTTTCTAGATCCAGAGGGGTTGGTCACTGAGGCTTTAGAAGCATTCAGCTTTGGTACTAAGGTACCCTTCTGAGGATTTTGATAAATAACAATTCCTTTACCTTTGTCTTTAGAGACAGAGGTATGTTTTGAATAAACCATTTTCTCCTTACCTTTTGAGGAGGTAGGAGTTTCCTCAGGGATTGGTGTAATGGACGAGGAGCACTGAGATGATGAAGTGTCAGCGACTGAGGATACGAACGTTCCAAATTTAAGCATTGAACGTTCAGTGGTTGGTTTTGGAGTATCATATTTATAACCCAGACCACGTTTATCACTCAGAGGAATCTGAGCCTTAATTATCTCAGTGATCTTTGTTGAAGAATTACACCATCCTTCAACAGTAGCTTGTTCAGCTTTTAATGCAGCGATAGCTTCTGCTCGTTCGATTTTGACTAGCTGATTTAAATAGACTTGATCTTTAAAATCATCTTCAATTTTAGAAAGCTTTTCTATTTGAAGGTGGCAGTTTTTAAGCTTTTCAGCGAGATCAAGATTTTGGTTTTCAACCACAGTTTTGCCGTTCATGGCTTCGTATAAACTTCTAGTCAAGAGATCGATCTTACGGAGACTATCAGCTTCATCAATATTTGCAATATTGGTAAAGAAAGAAGGTGATACCTGAATGGCAGATGTTGAAGTGGAGGGAATGTCTGAACTTTCTTCCTCTTCTTCAATCTTGGCCATGAGACATTGATTTGCTTCATCATCTTCAGGGTCAGATGATGATGCTTCTTCATCAGAAGCAGCCCAATCATAGTCAGCCATCAGGCCTTTTCCTTTCTTCTTAAAACTTTTCAGCTTTGCATACTTCTCCTTCAGCTTTGAGTATTTGTCATCTTTATTCCTTGGAACAAAGTTTTTCTTTGAGAAAGCTGAAGGTCTCATGACTTTCTTTGACCTGCACTCATTAGCGAAATGACCTGTCTTTTCGCAGTTGAAACAAGTAGCAGTAGCCTTATCAACAAAAGCTGATGATTTAGGCTTGTCAGTTATGGAAAGAGGTTTGTTCTTTCTAAACATTTTCTTCTTGGCGAATCTCCTGAACTTTTTAGTTAGGAGAGCCAAGGATTCATCATCATCTGAAGAATCAGAGTCTGATGACCTTTCAGAGTTACTTTCTAACTCAGTGATAGTGACCGAGGGTCGCTGAGTAGAAGGTTCTTCTGAGATTAAAGCAACAGGAGTGTTTTTGGAATCTTTTACAAGATTCTTCTTAAGATGGCTAGATTGCTCGTGATTCAGCAATGTACCATATAAGGTTGAAAGGGTCATTGATTTAAGATCCTTTGACAGCTTGAGACACATGGAATAATTGTCCCAGCTTTCAGGTAAACATTCTAGAAACTTTGTCAGCACTTCAAAGTTAGAATATTCCTTACCAACAATTTTTAGATATATAATTAAGCAATTAAAACGTTGGTGAACTTCAGAGAGAGTTTCATTCTTACCAGAAATGAAGCTTTCGTATTGTCTTACCAGGTTGATCTTTCTTGAGTCCTGGACTTCAGACGTTCCTTCATACTGAACACATATTGTGTCCCACATGGCTTTTGATGACTTCAGGTTCATGACGGAATGGTAGACTTCGTCAGGAAGGGCCATAGATAGTATGGATCTGGCTTTTGTATCTATAGCCACTTTCTTCTTATCTTCATCGGTCCACATGTGTATTTCCTTTGGAATCAGCCTTTCTGGAATAGCAGCTCTAGTTGCAGTGGCTGGAACTAAAGGATCAATTGTTACAGGGATGTGTGGGCCGTTTTCAAGATAGTAAGTCATAGTAGGGTCTACACCTTCTAAGAAGAGTGTCATCCTATTTTTTCACAAGTTGAAGTTGTCTCTGGAAAATCTAGGGGGTTTTGCAAGAGAACCATTGTCTATATAATGTGTGTTTGTGTTGGCCATTTTCAGATAATAGCAAGGAAGATAAATATCTTAGATTAGATCTTGTTTATGAAATTAAACAAATCTGCTCTGATACCACTTGTTGGTCCCGAAGGCCTATACAAGTTTGTAGAAGGGGGGGGGGGGTTGAATACAAACACACAGATTTTACTTTTCTAAATTGTTTATTGATAAATCATTAACAATTTACAGCTTGTTGCGGAGACAAGATTAAGGATAAACCTAAATCTAAACAAGTTGGAACACTAAGGTTTCTTGCACTAAGAAAGATAAGGAAATTACTAATAATAACCTATCTTGAGATAAGAGATTTGAACTTGTCCAGAGTTAGCAAGTTACTTCAAAAGAAGTGAGTTCATCTCTTTATATACTGCATGCATTTAATGCAAGTCAGTATATACTTTACACGTGTCATCAGCTGGTTGGTTGCACGTCATTGACCTTGGTTGACAACCTTAGTAGCCGTATGGATGAATAGTGTAGTATCAGAGTGGTTGTACGATTTCAGATATTCGGAGGTTCTTTTCTGACAATTCGTACGGAGTCGTGCAAGGGTGGTTGAGACAAAAGTACTTTGTATGGAGGACTTCATGATCAGCTTTCGTTGATTCAGCGATTATCATTTACTATTCAGCAGATGATAAAGTTCAGCGATAGCTGAAGTCTTGTACTTGATACTTCACGTTGAGTGGACAAATCTGAGTCTTCGCTGATCCGCATCAGTTCATTAGGAGACTTGTCGCTGGTTCTTGAGTTTGATCTTCGACTTCAGCGTAGAACCTTTGTTGAAGTGAAACTTGTCTTCAGGGATCATAAGTAAACAACTAACTTATCAGCGATCATCATAATGACTGAACAGACTCAGAGCATTAATGATGAACAGTGTTCGCTGAATGTTTAATTTAAAAGAGCGAGAGTTCCTATCAGCGGTACTGTAAGATCTTAGTACTTATCAGCGATAGTGAAACTCTGATACATATTGTTTACTTACAATTTTCACTAAGTATTTAAGAGAGGGTCATTATCAAATCACAGAGGGTTTGGATCAACAAACTGGTTGCCCAATTTTCTGCTTTATCCACCATGTTTAAGGAGGCCAACTCAACCTTTTGATCTTCAGGAATTTTGCAAAGATTGAAATACTTATTAAACTTCTTTATCCACATTTGAATTACTTCCATCGAATTTTGGGAGATCGATTTTAGGCACGTACCCAAGAACCCTAGCCTGATTAGATACTGCAACAACAGGCCTGCGTCGCCTCTTGGCCCTTCATTCCTTCGATTGGCCTCTAATTCCTTCATTTTTTGTTCAACTCAGCAATAGTTTTCATCATCGTCAACATACTTTCGTTTTGAGCCTCCAATCTTCGTTCCAGCGAATTAATATGCTCCTCCATGATTACTGTTTTTCTAGTTGCTGGTGCCAAATTTTTGAAACTACACAGGTTTTATGCAGGACTGGTATGATACCAATGTTACATGATAAGAAATAAGAAGACAGAGAGAAGAAACGCAGAGATCGAGATAGAGTAGAGATAGTAGAGATAGAAAGTTTAGAGAGAGGAATTTGGGTATTATTATTCATAACTAGACTTGCGTCAGTTACATCCTATTTATAATTCTATCATACAAAGAGATCAACAATAACCACTCGTAACAGATCATAACATTATGTTACCTAATTTCAACTAAAAAATGATCAAATATTATAACTTAGCTCCAAACTCATAAGTATGTGATAAAGGTAAAAGACCCACGCTACATATTAGGAAAATGAAATTAAGATAAATATTAAGATAAAAGTGTAATAAATTATGCACTTATCATAACCCTACATTTGAATTGTTGTCTATCTCTAAGCAATGTAAATGACAACTAAAAAGACTTAATTTAAAAGAAAAATAAAACTTTGTGATAGAGATCAATCCTTATTATTTTTAAGAACACCATAGTCTATTATATATCAGTTTTCATTCAATACCCAAAATCCAATACCATAGGTGAAGACCCAAGTTTCTCTTTGTTAGGCAATCAACATTTTATGAAAGGATCATTTAACTTGTATGGGTTTGTATTTTTGGATTTTGTGATATAAAAGTCAAGTGTATCTGGAACACGAAATATATGAAATAGATTAAGAAATATTTGAACTATGATTCATACTTAATATTCAAACCTCGCGGTCGGACTCCAAAAAAGTTCAAAGAATTAGAATTTAGAAATATAAATAGAAATTGTTTCTTCTTTCAAATGTCTGTTTATGCTTATTTTGACTCAAAGACAAATCTTTCTTTGGGTAGTATTAGTAACTAAGAAAATAGAGTAAATTAAATGACATAATAATAACTAAATAGTAGACTTTCGAAATGCAGGATCGTTATGAGAATGTGGTACGACAAATACTTTCAATTTCTCCTAATCCCATTCGTTTCCTTTATAGTGAGAAGAACACATATATTCAACTTAAATTTATACGTATACTTTAAAGTTTCAGAAGAATCTAACCACAACATTAAAGCCGAAAGATAAAATAAACATCATCAAGAATATAAATAGCAGCTAATAACGAATATGATGCTTCAAAAAATTGACTAATATGCGTTGAAGGTTTCAACATGTAAATCTTGTCCTTTGGTTTTACAGGTTTCTTCAAGTTCATGTTTTAGGCATTTACTAAGTTTACAATTCCCTGATACATTATTGACAACCACATATCTCTTTCACCTTAGATTTGGCTTGTTAAATAACACACCTAATGCTCATGTAATCAAATTCCTCACAAGTAAAATCATGAGATCGCACGCCCCTAGTGTCACAAAACAACCTGATTCAGTGGTTCTGCGTTATCTGAAAAAGTTCAAAACTGCATACAAACTGAAGAACAAATTGACAAAGGAAATGAAATTAGTAAAAGATAAAGATTAGTCATTTACATGGAAATTTTCTCCCAATGAAAACATAACGGATGTTGCTCTACAAATTTTAAAATTTCCTAACAGAAGCATTGTTTAACTATTTTCATATACCCCATCAGCCTCAAAGGTCGTTTCCCAAACTCCTACCCTATCGGGTCTTACTTGTTAGAGTCAACACTCTCACTTGTTATAAACTATTCATTCAAACCACTAGAAGAGAGGAAACCATAGGTACCAATATGTTGACAACCCCTACTAGGTACCATAGAGATACCTAGCGTTCATGAAAAAGTGAAGAAATTGTTAAGAATGTCTAAATATCGATATGTTGATGAAAACCGAAGAAGAAATCGATGTAGAAAAAGAAAAAAAATAACACATAGAAGAAGGGAGGAAATTGATACCTTTATAGAATGGATCATGTGAGATCGATATCTTTGAAGATTATACAAGAATTGTCAATCAGACTCTTCGCCATTTATGGTGGGGATAGATGGTTTGTTTGGGTTGGGGGAGATAAATTAGGCGGTTTTGAGGAAGGTGGAGGAGGGTGGATGGAGTTTATAGGGAAGGTTAGTTGCAAAATAAGTAATTTAAAAGGTTCAGATTTAATTGGGCTTGATCCAATGGTCGTTATAAAAACAAACGTCTTTTGACTCATCGTGGTCAATAATATGTGATATGTGATATGCAGTAATTATTGACGGTTCATCTCATATTTTTTTTTGATTTATTTTTCAATATTTAAAATATGAAATGAATATTAGTTGACATTTACTTAAAACACGTCAAGATTGGTAAACTATTAAGTTAAAAAGAGTCTTAAATAAACGAAATTTTTTTAATTCCTTAAATGATAATTTAAAAGTTGATTTTTCAAAATAGAAATCAAGTTGATTATTACATCCTCATACATTTTTACCTTAAATAAATAACACAAAACTTGAAATTTTTAGAAATCTAATACCACAATTAACCCACTTCCAAAAATAGAACATGTTACCAAAACAATTATAAATTGAAACAATTAAACTATACATGTAATTACACAACAATTTTGGTTCTTGAGGTTTACACATAGCTTTGAAAGTGATCCTTAGGATTTTATAAATATAGTGAGCGTCTCTACAGTTTACATTTTATTTTGAAAATCGCTCATCTACGTTAACTTCGTTAAAACTCGGTTAAGTAAGGGGCAAGTTTGCCGTTTTATACAATTTTTTTTGTCTTTTTCTTGTTTTGTACTTTTTCTTGTCTCTAACACCAACAAATTTGTCTCTCCCTCTCCTAAACCCCTCGTCGGTGCACATCTCCAACCTCCGACCACACCACCAATCACCCATAAGTTTATCCACCTAGCACCACTCACCATATCCCCTTTTCTTCTCCTCTATCACGACAAACCACACCACCGATATTCCCTCTTCATTTTTGTCATCCCTTTTGGCGATAAATAGGGGGTGGGTGCTATAGTCGAGAAGTGAAGGGAGGGATTGGAAGTTCATATAACGAAGATGTAACACCCCAAAAACTGAGACAAACAAAAACTTCCATAAAACGAAAATTGTGGTATAAATATACCAAAGCATGAGCCTCCCAAAAATGAGGAAATAATAGTCACCTGTTAATTACAAGTTTGTAACTCAAAGTAATTGGAAATAACAACATAATAATCTAATTTCACTAGAAACAAGATTACAATTCGGGTGTCATCTAATCCTTCTAACAAAATGTTATTCTACAAATGGTGTCCCAAAAGATAGTTCCCTGAACTCGCACTATCCTCGACCAAACCTTCTTAGAGACGGTGGCACTAGAACCTGAGATACATGTTGACACCAAACAAACGTTAGACCAAAAAGCCTAGTGAGTTTGAACAATTAATAATAGGCAACAATATTGCACATTAAGCATTTATACCAATAAGCTAAACAATATTTGGAGTCAATGGGGGTGACCCATAACACCAATCAAGTTCCACATGAAGAGCCGATATACCTTAGTGTCAACTACAGGAGTGACACCAAAAGGTCTGACACATCCGAGGATTACAACCATGATATTTCCCCGAATGGCGGAGATCTAGGTACATACCCACACGGTGGCACCCCAAGACTATATCCTCCTACTGTCTACTCAACTTGGTTCGTCTAATATTCCAAGTAGACCATAAGACACTTTAATCCATGTGAAATGTATACAATACCATTATAGGCAATTTGTGGTTTAAACACCACATACATCATAAAAATGATTTCACATAATAATTCAACATCCTTAATTTGGCGATTTAATGCATATAATTCCGCATAAGAGATTTTCAAGCTAAAATGCCATATTTTATGCATTTAGGAACACAATTACATGAACCAAGGTCATCTTAGAACAAATATTCTTTTCATGAAATCAAGCCTGCAAGTTAGGTCAAAACCCTAAGATATGAGTATTTTCATAAAAGGGTTGTACACCTACATATTTTATAACCAAGACATTTAAAACCTTCAATATAGCAAGTAATACATTTTCCACCACAAAACTCATAAGTTCTTCAAATATGGAGATATGAACAATTTTAGCCATGTAGGATATTTTTACCAAATGATTAAAGATAATGGTGAGGAAACACATAATGACATGTGTCTAGTTTAACAAAAGGTTTAAAACTCACAATCTAGGTTTTTTTGAGCAAAACCTAGAAATTTAGCAAAACCCTAGAAAGTTTGGAGAGGTAATGAGACTTGATCCTCTTCTTGAATCTCCCACTTTAGATGCCGTCAATGACTTTTAATGCTTCAATAAATGTTTACCAAAACCCTAGAGGTGCAATAAATGAGGAGATGGGTTTAAATGCTCAAAAATCGCTCCCAAGGGTTTCCCAAACGCATCCCAAACTGATTTGGTAATAAATTAAGGACACGTCAGCTAAAAAGGGGTTTTTAATTCGTCAGATCACCCGGGCAATTGTGCCAGTGGGCACTCTCACTAGTACCCTCGCCGAAAATGTACCGAGAGGGGGATGGACGTGGCGATTATGACATGCGAATGTGACGTTGGACACTCTCGTTGTCATTGTCGCACAGAGTGTACGGAGAGTGGGCACTCCCCAGCGATGTGCCAGTTTCGCACCCACATAGCGATTGATACACCGACTCGAAATCCAGAACCAACTTTCCGAGAGGACTAAGCGCATGACTTAGTGACTTAGGTTTAACTTAAACAATTTATAAATAAAACCAAATATCGAAACATATGTGCTTGAATTCTAACGTAACAGTTTGCACTCTTCTAGAATTTCGGTTGTTATAGAAGACGCAGACACCAACCTCACCTATAACTAGCCCACGTGTAACATATAATACATACATACATACATACAAAAACACATCAACGAAGAACATGGTGGTCAAAGTTTGGCGAAAAGTGGCTGGTGTTTGGAGGTGATGGGTACTATAGGAGCAACAATGTGGAGGGGGTGAGGGGTTACAGATGACTTAAAACGCAATCACAGAGACGATGTTTTGTTTTATTATCCAAAGATGTTGTAGCCCACTGGTTAAGGCCTGGGGGAAAGTGGTGGAAGCCCTTTCTACCCCGGGTTCGAATCCAGGGGTGAGCACGCTAGGATATCAGGGTCGAGGGCTGTATCGTGGCCGGATCGTGGGCCGAATCGTGGCCGGGTCGAAGGGGGATTAGTCTGGACTAAGTCCAGGATACCCCCGAAATGCAATTGCCTTTCAAAAAAAGAGACGATGTTTTATTTGCATTCATGGCACAAATAATCGATTGGTGACCGGAGATGGGACTGGGAGGCTATGATTTGAATCGATCGGATGTGCCTCCAAGAAATCAACAACCCTTCAAGGTGGTTGGGGGGGGGGGGGGACGATGGAGGTGTAGGGATGGTTGTTCTCTCGAGTTTCAAGGGGGGAGACCATCGGAGATGGAGGGACGATGGTGGTTCTATAGAGTTTCAAGGGTGGATACCACCAGAGTGGTTCTGTGTAGTTTCATTTGGTCGCCGAGATCGCCGAAGATGGCGTCTTCATCTTTGTATGGTCACTGTATACACACACACACACACATATATATATATATATATATATATATATATATATATATATATATATATTAATATAATATCAATTTAAACTAAAGTAAAATATAATTTGGTCCCTAGACTTAAACAACCTCGTATAACTTGTCCCTGTAATAGTGAAAAGATGAAAATACCTCTAATTTAACGGAAATTTTTTACTAGAGTTAGTGACAAGGAACAATTTTAAAGGCAAAATGTAAACAGTAAATACACTTACTGTAGTTATTAAACCATATGAACCACTTTCAAAATTATAGTTTACAACTATAAATTATAGTTATATTTATAAAATTCTTCCTCTGAAAGGATTAATTAGTTAAATAACCTTAAGTGAGGTTTTAATTAAGTCCATGACCTTTTAAATTTTAAAATTAAATCAGTAACCTTAATAAATGTGTTAACCCTAAAATACCCTTAATGAATCATCTTCTCCAACCCCCTACCTATTTCTGTCGGTCGATCCATCTTCCCCATATCCCCTTCACGGCTTCACCCTCCCTTCTTCTCTCTTCCCAGACCCATCTGCACCCTACCTTTTCTTCGCCGGACGTCGCCAGACGGTGGTGGTGGTCGGAGCACGCAGCAGAACGACCCAGATTGACCTTCTCCATCTTCTTCGTCAGACGGTGGTGGGTCGGAAGATTGGCCTCCTCCCTTCTTCTTCGCCGGACGATGGTGGTGGTGGTCGGAGACGTAGCAGATGGTGGTCGGAGAAGAGAGGGTTAGGGTAATATGGTCATTTGCTTCTTAGGAAATAGGAGAAGGTCATTTTACAAAACCATGGTATCTAGAAGGTCATATAACTAAATCACCCTCCTCTGAAAGAAAACAAAAAGCGCCGCTCTCTCTCTCTTTGTAGAAAACCCTAGCTCATCCCCCACCGGAGCTCTCTCTCTCTCTTTCTCTTAACCTAGCCGCCACCACCACCTTCCATCTCACCACCACCATCTCGCCACCTCCACCTCCACCTCCACCAGGCCTAGTGGGTGACCGAGAAAGAGAGAGAGAGCGTCGCTGCTGCTCCGACGGCCACCGCCCGCTGATACGACACCGCCGCTGCCTCGCCGCCGCTGCCTCGCCGCCGCCGGTGCTTCGCTCCCTTTGTGGCTCGATTTCCCTTTGTGGCTCTAAATCCCGGTGTGGCTCTAAACCCCTTGTGGCTTTTTTAGTCTTTGTTTCCAGGCATGAGCAACATTTAGGAAAACACAACCAAGTAGAGTGGATCATACCCACTTTCGTCAAGGAGAAAAACTTCAAAGTGGCACCTTCCCACTTTTTCTCTTACCTTCAGGTTGCTTATGCAAGTATGTCAAGGAATCAGTTTTTGATTGCCTTCAGTTGGAACGGTTGGGGACTTATCCTTGCGGTGGAAAGACGAGCTTACGAAGCGGCTTATCTGAGTCACTTCCGTTTTTATCTTGTCTTTATCTTTATGTTGTCTTTAAGTCCTTTCATTTCTGGTGTATTTCCTTGTTATGTAACGTTCCTTAATTTAATGATAATATTGTTCCGTTCGGGTGACGGTTAGGCCGCAGCCCGTTTCGTGACGCAATCATTTTCCTTCAAAAAAAAAATATATATATAAATTATAGTTGTCCACTTGTCCTTGTCCATGACTTAACCATTTTTCTAAAACCCCCAAAAGACGTGTTACAGTCAACACGGGTTTGGCTTAATTTTATTTGCTTTAAAATGGAACTCTCACCGTCTCACATGGTTTCGCGATGTTTTTGTTAGGGCGACGATGATACGAGGAGTGGGTTCAGGGTTTCGCTGTGGTGGTGGTAGTTGATTCTATACTATTATGGGCTGCGGAGGTTCAAAAGTTGATGATTTGCCATTGGTGATGCGTTGCAGACACAGAAAGGAAATGATCAAGTCTGCAATGGACTACCGGTATGATTTGTCTTCTTCACATCTTGCTTATTTCCATTCTATTAAAGACATTGGCCATGCCCTATCACGATTTATCGATGAAGAAGTTGTGATTCACTCATCGAACACATCTTCTCCCGTACTCACATTACCATCTGATGAAGGCAAATCTTCTGGTTCAATTTCACATATTCATTCAATCAATGGTAATGAGGACTCACACTTGCATCTATCCTCTGATTCTGAACCGGATTTGAGTTCATTGTCTGGTGGCCATATTCATATACATGATGACAGTGATGATTATGATGGTAGTGTTCCTGGAAACAACAGAAAACCGCCATTATCATCTTCTTATCCCCCCTACAATCACAATCAAACTAATTGGGATGATCCTTTCGTAATGAACGGTGGAACAAACCAAATTAATCAGGGTGATCCATACTTGGCACCTTCACCATATCAATCTTCTGCGGATCCTGCATTTGGATCAGCTTGGGGGCCATATGGAGGAACTTTTGATTCTTACAGTGGGCATCGAGTGAACACAAATTTCAATTATATGAAAAAATCCGCACCAGCTAGTCGTACGGTGATTCATCAGGAGGCAAGGGGGTTTCAAGAAACAAGGCAATGGCCTGATCCATCAGATTACAATTCATATGAGAATTGGGGGGTTTTTGGACTTGGTATGGGTGGGTCATCAGCTCCAGAGGAACTAAATCAACACAATTCTGCTAAAGCTCATTCACCTCCTCCTCCACCCAAGGTTTCTGGCTGGGATTTTCTTAACTTCTTTGATGGATATGATAATGGGTACCAAAGTTATGGATATGGGTTTGCATCTGTGGTTAGTAGTCCGGATACGATTGAATTGAGAGAGAGGGAGGGAATTCCTGACTTGGAGGAAGAAACAGAAAATGAGTCTCACAGTGAAGAAAAGTTGGATACAAAGAGAAACATTGGTAAAGACACAAACACAACAAAGTCCTCCCCAGAAGAAAATAGTGAAGTCAGTTTGTCAAGGGGGCGATCTCAAAGTAATGGGGGCAGTTCTAAGAGAGTGCCACCAGGAAACAGTGAAGGCACTTCAAAGGGAGAAAATGATGAAGGATCACATTTGGAAAATGGTAAAGTAGACATGAGTATGCCTGAGATTGTTTCAGAAAGTGTGTGGGAGCATAATGAGAGTAAAAAAGAAGTGAGTTTTGAGGGATCAATAGATGAGGTAGAATCCTCAAATTTGACAACATTATCTGCTCATGGTTCTCGGGATGTTCAAGAGGTATTTAATGAAATCAAGGATGAGTTCGACATTGCCTTTGGTTATGGGAAAGAGGTTGCTGTGATGCTTGAGGCAGGAAAGGTGCCTTATCGGCCAAGGTTTGCAGTTCTAAAAGGTGAAGGAAATTTTGGTTTTTTTACATTATTAATATCTTGCTATGTGACACTTAGGTTTTTAATTGTATATATAGTGGAGATAGCTTGTGAAACTAATATAATCTTTACTGTAAATCATACACATTAATTTCTGTTGCATTTGCATCTGTCTGCAGCTATGAAAATAAATTTTCTTCTTTTAATTTTGTTATAGAACTGACTATACACCATAAACCTGAAAGTGTTAAATAATATTAGCCTGTTGACCCTTTTGATAAGCCTCTAAAGTCGAAGACCTAGGCCTTGTTTGTTTTTAAAAAAGAGCTCTTAGTAGCCTCTTACGTTTGATTCGTTAAGAGTTAGGGCCATTCAGACTGTTTGTTTTTTCCAAATTTTTAGAAACACCCGCCCAAACTAGCAGTTCCCATCTATACTTTCTGGACCGTTCTAGAATGCCCGTGTACTACTCACGCATCACATAGAATAGGAGTGGCTTAATGGATTAAGGAAGGGTCATTGGGCTGACCGAATAACAGAATAAGCCACAACCAAACACCATTTTATGGCTTACCGAATAAGCCATATAGGCTATTAAGCCCATTAAACCACTTCCAAACAGAACCTAAATTTGTTTTGAAACCTTACCAAAAAAAGGAAAAATGCGTTTTTTGGGACTACCCGATTTTGAAAGTGTCATTCTTTTGGGATGGTGGGAATATTCTAATGGGTAACGTCGAAACTGATATCTGGTACTTCTCAATAGGTGGATTGTTAAGCAAGTATCATCTATATCATCAATTTCTATAGTTGTGTATTCGCTGCAATTTTATTATCCTGTCATTAAGGTGCTTTACAGTTTCAAATTGGATGATGTAGATCCCTGATTGATCAGGTAACAAACAATTTCACAATCATATCTTGTATTGATTCAATGAGAGGAATGTTGCATATTGGAATGATGAACTTTCTCTCTCTAGATTCTCTCTAGAAACTCTCTTAACTACAAGCTTAATGATTCTCTCTTGAACTACAAAGACTATTTATATGAACTACAAATACAAAGCATATGAAAGACTAAACTCCATACTTTGACTTTCTTGTTGACTTTGTCTTTATGAACTTTGACCAATCTTCATCTTTTAATCTTCAAGGCATTGTGATCTGACATACAATAATATGTGACCTAATAGATGAGTATCTTGTTTCTAGCTTATCACCCAACTAAAAAAATGCTCACCACTTGACACTTGTATATTTGTCACTCTGCAGTGGCCTTATCTAGGATTCTGTATCTGATAGCACCATCTTTCTCATCATCACTCCATCCAAAGCAATCAGACATATCACATTCTCAAATAATAAAATTAGCGAGATCTTATCATCAGGATGCAGTTACAGATATTCCATCCATTACCCTTTCTTCTACATTGGAGAAGCTATATGCATGGGAGAAGAAACTCTACAAGGAAGTAAAGGTAATAATATAGCTTTACTTTACCTTTATTTGTTTATGATGTCCATGTTCAATATTTGAATTTTATTTATAAAGATTGCAAATATAAATTTGTTTATAGTAATCTGAAATTGATACTTCAGGTGATTGCACTGATTTTAGGATGAAGAACGGCTACGTGTTGTATATGATAATATGTGCAAGAGGGTGAAAGATTTGGATGCACGTGGAGCTGAATCTAGTAAAATTGATGATGCACAGGCTTCTGTACGAAGGCTGTTGACTAAACTTGATGTATGTATCAAAGCTATTGATGCTATAGCTAGCAAGATACAAAAGGTGAGAGATGAAGAATTGCAGCCACAAGTCACTGAGTTGATCTATGGGTATGAATATCTTCTAGTAACACTTAATTTTGTTACTAACAAAAGAAGGCTCTCTTTCATGCATAAACATATATGGGTTGCGGAGGGTTCATGACATATATATATATATATATATATATATATATCGTTATTGTTGTATCAAGTGTTAAAGTGAGTAAAATAGACCATTATACCTCTCTGGCTAGATTAGTACCGAATAATAATTTTTTTACGGTGTGTTTTATATCAAGTGCTACTGAACATTGTTGTTTACATAATGTTTCATATATATTTTGAATTGATTCTTTACTTACGAAATTATATTGATAATCAACATAATAACAAATTGTAATTTCAAGCATATTTTTAATTAAATATTAAATAGAACTTAATATATTGAATGTACAATGCTGTAATAAGAAATTTTGTAATAGTAACCGGTGAACGGTGATGCTATAGTAGAATAATTTTGAAAGTACAATGTTGTAATAAGAAATGCCACATCATCGGTATGGTTTATGTGGACAAGCTACGTGAACGGTGAGGTGGCATGGAAACCTGGTAAATTTAAATCCAAAGGTGTTACTGAATGCTATAATATGTACAAAATTTGAAGTACAATGCCCTAATAAAAAACAATTTAAGTATATTGCTGTAATAAGAAAAACTGAAAGTACATGCTATAATAAGGAAATTTATGTATGAACGATTGAAAAAGGTACACGTAACAAACATGTAATTGGATGATTGATTCTATTAGTAGTGAAGTTATTGGTAAATGCCGAAATCTTCATGTTTATGATGCAACTATTGTTGTCTACAGATTCATAAGAATGTGGAAATTGATTGTAAAATGTCACCAAAAGCAGTTTCAAGCGATCATGGCAAGCAAAACATGGAATTTAAAGGCAAACACTAGTTCCCGAACCGAAGCCACACTTGAGCTCAAAAGAAGCCTGCTCACTTGGTGCAAACATTTCCATGATTGGATTAACGCCCAGAAATGTTACGTTAATTCCTTGAACGGGTGGCTTGAACAATGCATCGATCATGAGCCAGAACTAACCCCAGGTCATATCGGAGCTCCTCCTATTTTCATAATATGCAACGACTGGCACAAGGGAATAAATTGTGTTTCAGAAGAGGCTGTGTCTACAGCTTTTGGTGTTTTTGGTTCGAGCTTGAGGCAGCTCTTGGAAAGACAAGATGATGAGGTGAATCAACGGCTTAAAATAGAGCAAGTTGCTAAGGATTTTTCGGAAAAGCGTCAACATGTTGGGATGGAAACGGGTGATCGGAAAGTGGAGTTGCGTTTGCTGAGGAAGAAGACGGATGAAGCACGAGCGAGGCATAAGGACACAGTGGAATTACTTCACGCTGCGGCTTCGAGTAGTTTACAAGGAGGTATGATTCCACTTTTCAAGGCGTTAAGGAATTTTACTTGTGATGCATTACAAGCTCATGAGCATGTGAGATTAGAAAAGTTGAGTTTATAGGCTTTGGTTTTGTTTTGTTTTGTTTTCTTCTGTATAGGGTAAATATGTTGATAGCATGTTCATCATGCACATTTTTGGTAGATATAATACATATACATATATATAATATATATATATACATATAATGGGAGGGTTAGGGGAAAACCCAAAAAATGAAAAATTGAGGAACACTCTGGTAGTCATTCATCTACGCAGTTTTTATGCACATGTGTAAACCGTCCAGATGAAAGGGTTACTAGGGTGTTTCTTAGTTTTTCATTTTTTTATGGTTTTTCGTGAACCTAACCCTATACATATAAGGTTGGAGTTTATATTAGACTTTTTATTCCATCTCCAACAGTTAACATCATCCATGTAAAATTGTTATACAAGCTTTGAGTTTCTGTTAGATTTTTAAACAAAGAGTAAATGACAGATGTCGTCCATGTAGTTATATGAAAGAATCGGGTTCCTTTACATTTTTTTTCTATGTAAGTACTTAGTGGTTTCGTCTTCCTTATAGATTAGGTCTCTAACACTAAATCCACCATCAGGATTTCTAATGGATTTTTAATCACCATGTTGGATTTCTAATTAAGAAACTGTAGCCGTATACTTTTTTTTGCAGATGTGACAATAAATAATATAAGAGATTGTAAGGTATATTTTCATAATAAGATTTTTTTATGTCAAATCTTGCTTTTTGATGTCGTGTGGAGCATGTTGATAAAAATGTATGAATAATTTGTGTTACATTATGCTTCAAGTTATAATAAAGAATGTTTAATTGTAGTTTTTTGTTATTTGATTAAAATATAGGTTTTAACGATACGGCGCTACTTAAGAAATTGGTAAGAAATCCTTGTGGATTATCTTTAGATAATTTCTAAAGCTGACATGATAACTTAGAAAATTGTGTTAGAAATTGTATTATAGTGGATGGTTTAACTTCGTTAAATTTGCTTTGTTAGGGGTAGTTTCATGTTTTTATCTATTTCTTTATAAAAAGTTATATCAAATGGCGAAGGATCGTGTGAGAAGTTGAGGTTAACGTGAGAAGTGGGTTTGAATCGTAGATCACTTTTAATCAAATGTCCTCCCATGATTTGCGGCTTAGAAATGAATTGATCCGGTGCATGTTATCTCGGTGCATCTCATCATAATATGCGTCCATTTCTCATCCAACGGTTGATAACTATTTCTCACGCTTTTCACGTTAACCTCAACTTCTCGCCGGACCCCAACCCTCTATCAATATCTTTTATATATACACACATATATATACATATGTCGGTTGAAACAACCCCCTCCACTGAGACCTCCGTCCATGTGGTTTTTCCGACGATCATTTCCTTCACAACACATCACCATCCCCCTTCTTTGGCAAGGAGCTCGTCTATCTCCGACAACGACCTCCCATCGATCTCCAAGGATGGATTTTGAGTCCACCAAGAAACAATATAACCCTTGTTTGAAGATTTCAAGTCAAACAAGAAGCCTTAGTTTGAAGATTTTCGAGTCCAACAAGAAGCCATGGATGTATTTTGATTTCAAAGCCCTTGTTGGATTTCAAAACCCTTGTTTGATTTCAGTGATGAGGATTCATTTACTTGCATGAAGAAACCACCTTTTGTGGAAATCTTGGTTTTACCTCAATGTTGCAATGAAGAAACATAATTGACGACTTGGTCAAGCATAAGTGGTTTTCTTGTTCGACCTAAGAAAAGATTAATTTAGAGCATCTTCAATAGATTTTTTAAAATGGATAATTAAAAGTTAAAATCTTAAAAGAAAAAAATTTATCTCCAACGGATTCTCTAACCAAATATTGATTATAATAATAAAATATTGAGTAAATTACATATTTGGTCCCTATGGTTTGGTACCTATTACGAAGAAGGTCCCTAAACCCTAAAGTTCATGGATGGGGTCCCTTATCTATGCTTTTCTCACGACTAGGGTCCCTAGAGTTAACTTTCGTTAAAAATGCTCCGTTAAGCGTCACAGTGCCCCTCACGTGAGGGGCATTTTTGTCATTTCAGGATTTCTTATTGAATACCATCTTCTCCGGAGAATACCATCTTCTCCGGCTACCTTCTCCGATGAAAACCACCTTCTCCGATGAAAACCCCTTCTTTTATCAAACAATTCAAACTTACATCTTATGTATCCCTCCCAACCCCTCCTCTTCCTATCTCTCGCACCGCTCTCTCCTCACTCACTCTTCGTTCTCTCTCCACCTCCACCAATCAAGACACCTAAAACGACGACGTTTCAGAAGTCGGAATTGAGGATAACCATCAGATTGTAACTGAAATTGAAAACCCTGTGGATGCTAAACTTTCGAATGAGCATAAGGAAATGCTGTCAAAATTGAAAGGTATGAGTGTGAAAGAGAAGAAAGAGTTGGGTTCTTACGCCAACAGTTTGGGGAAAAAGCTTAAATCTCAACAGGTGGGGAAGTCCGGCGTCACCGATTCAGTCGTCATGGCGTTGGTCGAAACCCTCGTGAGTCATGATTTTCTTGCTTAAATCCATGGTCGAAGTAGGTTTTCTAGGGTTAGAATCATGATTTTCTTGCTTATTTGGTTTGTTTATTATCCATGGTGATGTCTTCTTCTTACTCTCTTCATACTAAAAATTGTTTCCACTAAGCTGCGAGCCCTAGGCCAACTCTCTCATTTAGCACCTTTCAATTTCCCAATATTTCCCCCTTCTTGGTTCAATGATTTCTGCCAAGATGCAATTTCTGTAATTTCAAGCAACAATCTTTCGATTTTTGGGTTCGCCGGAGGTCTCACCGAAGAAGAAAAAGATGGAGGTCGATTGGGTTCGTCGGAGGTCACACACACACACACAAACACACACACATATATATATATATATATATATATATATTATAATATTAATACTTTTAAATTATTAATAGAAACAAAAAAGTATATATAAGTAAATTGACCAAAATGCCCCTGACTTAACGAAGGTTTTTAACGACAGTTAGGTTCAGGACCCTAGTCGTGAGAAAAGCGTAGATAAGGGACCCCATCCATGAATTTTTGGGTTTAGGGACCTTCATCGTAATAGGTACCAAACCACACGGACCAAATATGTAATTTACTCTAAATTATTTCCTTCTTCCATTAAAATATTATTTCTCTCTAAATATTTAGTTTCAAAGTTTTTTATCAGTGCTTCATTTAGTAATCATTTTTGGAGTTATCTCTATACTTGAAAAAAAACTCTTTATCTCTTATACTTTATCCATTTTGAGAATAGTTTTGGGCAAGTTGTTGGAGCAAAATTATAGCTCAAAATCTTTATTTTCTCCATTTTAGAGAAAGCGTTGGAGATGCTCTTAGGCAATGGTTGGTTACGTCATTATGATGATGTTAGAATTATAATCTTCCGTTGTTGGGTTGGATTAGAATGCTGAGAATCATGAGAAAGGGGAACTCAAACTCAAGGAAATAAACAAGTTGTAGGTGTGTGTTGGGTTTGCTGGAGATGGGCAGGGAGGGGACAAAGTTTCTCCGAGGGGTGGGGCTTCAAAGTCGCTGGGATTAGGGGGGAGCAAAAATGGGTACGTGGCCAAAATTCTTGGAACCGGAATCGATGGTTCTTAGAATGAAAGAACCGATATCGGTTACACCAGTTTTTTATATTTGGGAATCAGTTCTGTACCGGGTATCCGTTGTCTATTTTTTTTTAAATTTCTCATTTATAATATAAAAAAGTAAATATTAATCTATTACAAAGTCCCAACGTAAAATAATAAATTCTACAACGTGAAAACTAATCCGATAAAAACAAAAAACTAATAACTACTACCGTAGTGCTTCCAAAACAAATAAATACTACAAAGTAACGGGTGCTTCCAAACAAATAAATATTACAAACAGTGCTTCCAAAACAAATAAATACTACAAAGTAACGGGTGCTTCCAAAACAAATAATGTTAGCTCCAATCTTTATGATAAATAGAAGTATTAGAAAAATAGACTAAGTATCGACACCAACAGAAGCTCTGCCGAGTAACCGAGAAGACCAAAGCATAAAAGTCTTCGACAGAGGCTCTGTCGAGTAACCGAGAAGACCGAAGATAAAGAATCGCCAGAAGACTCTTCTCTGCGGACAAGGCCACAAAACCTCTGTCATACTTGTATGAGCCTCTGTGGTAAGAAGACAAAAGATCTATACAAGGACAATCGTAATTTACACGATTTCTGCCATTCGAAGGTTTTGAAGATCACTCGTACAAAGGCGTGACCTGACAACTCCACGTGTCAAACTCTGATAGGTTTCAGCCTAAAGCAGAATATGGAGCATTTAATGAACGTTGTATCTGCAACAGTTCCAGAATAGTGTTTTGTACCTTCCAGCAATTGTTCAAAGCAGTGTCTTAGTACCTACCATCCTTAATATCTAGATCTTGTCCCCTTTAGAAGTAGTATAAATAGAAGGTTTATGTGAGCTCTTCTATCAAGTTTTACACAACACACACACACCTTTAGAGCAGTTTCTTGTCAAACCTTTCGGTGTTCTTGGTGTTCTTATTTATATCAAATACAGTAAATCTTTGAGAAATCTATCTGTTATTTACATATTGCTTATTTGATATTGTGTGTTATTCTACCTCATAAATATCTTTCAGTTCTTTAAATACGCTTCCGCATTACATCTTATCTGAACTAACTGAAAGAATCATCATTGTTAAGCAAAACGGGAACCGACAATTGGTATCAGAGCGGTTCTTGATTTTCTATATCAAGAGATCCTCACTTACAAATGATTTTTGGTAGAAACTTGGACTTTTAACCTATTTTCATATCTTTCAAAACATCATCTGTTTTTCTGCCATTCTCGACCTGTTTCGACTTTGGTAAACTTACAGAATCTGTTTCTTCGGTTAAATCTCCATTTTAGTGCATTGTTCAAAGGTTTTAAAGCTTATAAAAATCCTTAGAAACATCCACTTCATTCTCTGAAGGTTTACTGTTCATACCCTATTTTTCTTGATTTCTCAAACCCTTTCAAAATGACAAACACAAACAACTTCTTCACCGCTGGTTCTTTAACCAAACCACCCACACTACTCAGAGATGAGTACCCTCAATGGAAGATACGAATGATTCACTTCTTCGAGGGTACTGACAAAGAACTCATGTACTATATCAACAATCCTCCTTTCGTACCAATGATCACAGTACCCCGTGTACCTGCCACAGACGACACTCCTGAAATCCCTGAGCACACGAAACCAAAGACCAAGGACAAGTGGTCAGATCCTGATTGGGCAAAATATGAAGTTGCTTAGAAGATTAAGAGACTTCTGATAATGGCTATACCCAATGACCTTTTCCAATCCTTAGATGCGTGTGAATCTGCATACGATCTGTGGAAGGAACTGGAAAAACAACTGGAAGGTGGGGCCAAAACTCAGAAGAACCGCAGAGCCCAATGCATCAACGAGTACTACGCATTCAAAGCTCTGCCGACAGAACCTCTGCAGACAACATATGATCGGTTTAACTCTCTAATCAACAAGTGCAAGAAGTTCGGAATCCACAAAACTTCTGAGGAAAACAATGTCATGTTCCTAAAGAGTCTCAATGATGAATGGCTCCAGTTGTCTATGTCTCTGCAAACAAATCAAGACTTAGACTCCTGGACTCTGTCAGATCTCTATGGAACGTTGGCAGCCCAAGAGCCTCAGATTGCACAAGCAAAAATTCAAATCAGTGCACCTCTTGCGCTGGTTGGTAAGGCTACAGAAGATAAAGAGAAACCGAAAAAGGAGAAAGCAGTGGAAGAAAAGAAAAAGAAGAAGATCTTGATCGTTGATAGTGAAGAAGAGGAGGTGGTAGAAGAAGAAGAGACATCAATGGCCTCTATTGCTAAATCGTTAGCCCTTTTGACAAGGGAATTCAGCAAAGGTTACTAGAAGAAGTCTGGTAATGAACGCTATGGAAGAGATGATCGAGGAAGAAGAGGGTCAAATGAAAGGAACGACAGAGGTAGCGACCAACAGAGGTTAGACGATAAAGTTGGCAACACTCCACCGAACCAAGTATGTTACAACTGTGGTAAGCCAGGCCACTACGCCAATGAATGTAGAACTGAAAGAGGTGGTGACCGACAGAGGTCGGACGACAGAGGTCGGACGAAAGAGCTGGCAACGGTTCCCAGAACCAAGGATGTTTTAACTGTGGCAAGTCAGGTCATTATGCCGCTGACTGCAGGAGCAAATCAAACCGCCCACAGAAGGACTCTGCTTACTACAAAAAGAAAGCGGAGTTTTATGCTCAGAAGTTGCTAATGGTGAATCAGGAGAACTGGCTGTCAGACGAATCATCTGATGAAGGCGACAAAAATGCCTTGTTCTGGGGAATGGCAGAGGTCAGCTCATCCGACTCCGATAGTGAGGTATCCACTTCTGACTCTAACTCTAGTCAAGCAGAAGCTGATTTGCTTAAACTAAACATTGAATATATAGAACTTAAAAAGACATGCGAAAGTGTTCAAAAGAAGCATACCTTCTTTGAGAGAGAATCTAGACTTCTCACTCAAGAAAAGGCTAAAATCTTTCAAGAAAAGGAAGAAATTGAAACAAATTGGAACAAACACCTAAATCCTTTGAAAGAAAAGATTTCTGAACTTAACTCTGCATTAAAAACAAAATCTAAAGAACTTATGGACGTTGAGACCGTCAGAATGAACATTTTAGCTCTTAAACATTATTTTCAAAAGGAAAGAGAAGTCCTCTGTCAAGATTTACTCCGAACAGATTTGTTAATAAAGAAATATCAAGATGCACAGAAGGTGTACGAGAAAATTAATACACAAATAGGGAGATGGGGAATTGGCTTATGTGATATAGATCCATACACTGGAAACAAAAGAAACAAGTCTCTGTCCTCTCTATTTCATATTGGAAGTACAAGAAAACCCGGTTTTCCAAATTTTCTCTCCGTAAGCAAAAGGCGAAAAGTCTCTGGTGAACCTCACAGAAGGAAACCTCTGAAGATGGTGAATGTGTGGTTTGAAAACACAGATCTACCATCATCAGCCTCTGTCAAAAGAGCGTCCAAACCTAAGAAATATCTGAAAACACAAGACCAGATAGGAATCTTTAAGTTTGGTAAACCCGAGACTCAATCACAGGTTGCCTTTGTCTGCACTATAGATTCTGAAAACCTGAGTTCTTGCATGCTTCAACAGAAGAAAAACTGACTCATATTTCTGAAAAGGAATTATTGGAAATCGGTGAAAACAACTTTTATGAATGCCCCAGTACTTTCAATAATAGTCAAAATCTCTCTGATGAAACCTTAATGGATACTTCTATTGACATGGAAAATAATGAAAGCAAGTATGACACATGCTCTGAAAATCCAGCCTCTGTCGAAAGAGATCTAAGTGACTCAACCTCTGTATATGAGGATGATTCATCCTCTGACGAATATGAGACTGACTCTAAGTCAGAGATAGGACCTTATGACACAGAGGATTTTAAAGTACCCTCTGGAGTTCTTAACAGAACTATTCCTCCCAAGGAGAAAATCACAAGAGTTCCTATCTGTCCAGACTTTTTGAACATGTGTATACAAGCCAAAACCTCTCTTGAGCTTGAGAAAATTAAACAACAAAAAGAAATGTCCTCTCAAAATCCAACGAGTTCAAAGTTTTCAAAACCCTCAAAGCCTATTAAAGAACAACTAACATGACAATAGAAGGGTAAGTGGATTGGCAATAACAAAACTCTTTCTTCTGTGACAGTGAAACCAGCAGAAGTTCACCACAGAAAGGGTCAACAGAAGGCTACTCTCAACAGAGGATTTTGCAAACAACAAACTAGCCTACATAGGTCTTCTTGTAATAGGAAGTCAAATGTTAGGATAGAATGTAATGCCTCTGTGCCCCCATTTAATGTTTTCAATGAAAAGTTCAAACAAATCTCTTCGCACATTCATTATTGTCATTGTTTTGATCTCATGTATCGATTAAATCAACACTTCTAAAGTCCACACTGTTTCCTCTCTACACCCAAAAAGAACCCTAAATTCAAGGGTAAGAAGAAACAAAATGGTTCTTCAAAAGAAGCTAAAACCAAATCCAAGAATGCTAAGGCAAACTTGTAGACCCCAAACAAAGCTGGACCCATTTGGACATGGGTACCTAAAACTCTCTGATTGTCTTGCAGAAGAAGTATGTGCCAATCTGGTATCTTGACTCCGGATGCTCGAGGCACATGACTGGCGACAGAGGTCTACTATCGTCCTACAAAGATAAACTCGATGGAGGATTTGTGACCTTTGGTGACAACAACAAGGGGTATATAAAAGGCTACAGAGTCATTAAGAAGGAGAACATAACCGTATGCAAAGTTGCATATGTGGATGGCCTTAAACACAATCTTCTCAGTGTTAGCCAACTCTGCGATACGGGTTTCGACGTAATGTTCAAAAGAACATTCTGCTCTCTACAAGGTGAGGACACAGGAGTCGAACTTCTGCGAGCCGAACGAAGAGGTGATTTATACCTCATGAACTTCAGTGCCAAGAACAAGGAAGACAAGCTCTGCCTTGTTGCCTATAAAAGCGAAGAAGCCTGGTTATGGCATAACAAGTTCTGTCATTTAAACTTTCATACTCTAGATAACCTTGTTAAACTTGATTTAGTTAAAGGTCTGTCAAATGTCAAGTTTAATAAACATCATTTGTGCTCTGCCTGCGAAATGGGAAAACTCAAAAGAGCTTCCCATAAAGGCAAAACTTATATATCTTGCACTAGGCCTCTGTACATGCTCCATGTCGACCTCTGCGGTCCAATCGCTACACAGAGCCTAGGTGGCAAGAAATATATACTTGTTTTGATCGACGAATACTCAAGATTTACATGGGTTGAATTTGTCAGAAAGAAATCAGATGTTCCAAACATTCTGATAAATTTAATGAAAAGAATCCAAGTTCTGTATGAGTGCAGGATTCAGAAACTAAGAAGCGACAATGGCACAGAGTTCAAAAACTCTGTCATTGAAACCTATCTTACAGAAGAAGGCATAACACATAACTTTTCTGCTGCACGCACCCCACAACAAAATGGCGTGGTTGAACGAAAGAACCGCACGCTTGTGGAGGCTGCAAGAACTATGCTGACAGCATGTGGATTACCAATGTCTTTTTGGGCAGAAGCAGTATCAACCGCATGCTACACCCAAAATCGATCAACCATTGTAAAGAGGCACATCAAGACACCTTATCATTTGATCAACAAAAGGCGACCAAACATCAAATTCTTTCATGTCTTTGGATGCAAGTGCTTTGTCTTAAATGATAGAGAAGCAAGAGGAAAGTTTGAGGTGAAAGCAGATGAAGGAAAGTTCATAGGATACTCTGCCACTTCAAAAGCTTACAGAGTGTACCTTCTGAAGTCTCGATCCATCGTAGAAAGCATCAATGTATCTTTTGACGATTCCTTTCAAAAGACTTATGAACAAATCAGTTCAGAACTCGGTCTAAAGAAGGAATCCTCTGGCATCTCAAAGACAAGAGAAGAAGACTTAAATCTTCTATTTGAAGAGATGTTCCATGATGATATTGATCCCTCTGCTAGAGACGTCAGAGCCTCTGGAGAAACATCTTCTGCAAACCAGACTGAGTCAGGTATCTCTCTAACTGGTCCATTAAATACTTCATCCTCTTCTGTAAATCATACAAATGCACATGCTGAGGGGGAGCGAACAGAAGCTGAAGATAACACAACCAAGGACTCAACCACAGAGGCTCCTGAAATATCTACTCCAACGACTACAGAGGAATCAATACTAGAGGAAAACGAAGACTCAGTCTCTACTTCCTCAGAGAAACAAATTCCAACTCTCATTCCAATCCTCCCACAAGCTGAAGAACCAAGCATAAGCACAGAAGAACCATCAACAATAGAGGTTGCACTAGAACCGCAGTGTGCAACCACAGAAGTTAATCTTGATGACTCAAATGACCATCTTCCAAGAACAACACAGTGGACGAAAAGCCATCCTCCAAGTCTTATAATTGGCGACCCTTCTGAAAAGGTCAAAACAAGATCAGCCACTGCTAATTTTTGTTTCTTTACAAATTTTATCAGTGTGATCGAGCCAAAAAAAAATCTCTAAAGCCCTAGATGATCCAAACTGGGTAGATGCTATGCAAGAAGAGCTTCTACAGTTTGAGAGAAACAAGGTATGAACCCTAGTACCTCTGCCACGAGTGAAACAAGCCATAGGGACAAAATGGGTCTTCAGAAACAAGAAGGACGAGGATGGGGTGGTCATTAGAAACAAAGCAAGATTGGTGGCCAAGAGATATCGCCAAGAAGAAGGCATTGATTACGATGAAACTTTTGCCCCTGTCGCACGACTCGAAGCAATAAGGATCTTCTTAGCCTTCGCTGCCTACAGAGGTCTCAAAGTCTTTCAGATGGATGTAAAATATGCCTTTCTGAATGGTGAAATCCAAGAAGAAGTATACGTCCAACAGCCACCAGGGTTTGAAAGTTCCAAGTACCCAAAATATGTCTATTATCTCGACAAAGCTCTGTAGGGACTGAAACAGGCTCCAAGAGCATGGTACACAAGGATTTCAACTTTTCTTCTATATAATGATTACGACAGAGGTACGACAGATACTACTTTGTTTTACAAAAGAAAAGGTGATGAGATTCTGCTTATACAAATTTATGTGGATGACATTATTTTTGGGTCTACAAATGCACAACAGTGCAAAGATTTCGAAAAACTCATGCAAAGTGAGTTTGAAATGAGTATGATGGGAGAATTAACTTTCTTCCTCGGACTCCAAGTAAAACAATCATCGGAGGGAATTTTTATAAATCAAGCTAAATATGTCTCTGACATACTTTCAAAATACAGTCTCTCTGATGCCTCTGTAATGAAGACCCAATGGCCACTGGAAATAAATTATTCTCAGATCCAAATGGCACATCTGTAGAGTGCAAGATCTACAGAGGTATGAGTGGGTCTCTGTTATACTTAACCGCAAGTAGACCTGATATAATGTATGCCACCTGCCTCTGTGCAAGATATCAAGTTAACCCAAAGGAATCCCACTATATTGCTGTCAAGAGAATCATCAGATACCTCAAAGGGACCAAAAATCTTGGGCTCTGGTATCCGAAGAACTCTGTCTTTGGTCTTAAGGCATACACAGATTCAGATTATGGAGGATGCAAGCTTGATCGAAAGAGTACCTCTGGGAGTTGTCAATTCCTAGGAGGTAAACTAGTCAGCTGGACTTCGAAGAAGCAGAACTGTGTGTCTACATCTACAGCAGAAGCGGAATATGTTGCTGCTGCTAGCTGTTGCTCTCAAGTTCTGTGGATGAAAACTCAGCTCAAAGACTATGGGTACAACATATACAAGATTCCCATAGCAATCTATGCCAATCTAGTACAACACTAAAAAACAAAGCATATCGATATTCGTTATCACTTTCTGAAGCATCATGTTGAACATGGAACAATCGAAATGCACTTTGTGTCTACTGAATACCAGCTTGCAGACTTATTCACCAAGGCACTAGATGATAAAAGATTCCTTTTCTTGGTGGGTAAGTTGGGAATGATTAACATGAGTTGAACCCTCTGTAAGTACGATTTGATCTTCTTGTACATATGTATATATTTAAACTCTTCTGTATGTAAATTCTTAATCATCAAAAGTTCTGTAACCAACAGAGCTTTTGTTGGATTGCTCAGAGTATGACAATCTCTACAGAATCTCTGATAACTTTGACCTATGTTCTGTGCACAACTTATCTTATTTGATTCAAGCATAGGTCAAGGGGGAGCAGAAGGAGACCTTGAACTAATCTACAGAGGTTGATCATTCAAGGGGGAGCCAAAGAAGAGATATGATCAACCATATCTACAGAAGTCAGGTATTTTTACCGAACAAAGAAGAACCAAAAGTGAGTAACTCGTACAAATCCTTTTTGAAAACAATTTTCTAGGACACAAATTTCAAAATACGTCCTATAAACACTGTTTATGACATTCCAAACAAGAAATGATCAAAAAGATTTCCGAGCCTTCCGTTATGGGAAATTTAAGGTCATAGAGCTTCTACTGAGCTCAACAGAGTCTCTGTAAGCCGGATCCTCTAGAACTGCAAATTTCATACGGAAACTCTGTCAATCAACCTTAAATGTTTTCTTTAAGGATTTGTACGTACAAATGCACACACAAGGCTACTGAAAGAAAGTCTTATGGGCAAAGAGCTCACTCAAACAAAAGAGTCTCTGTCGCCCAAACTAGACACTCTAAGAGTATGTCTCGAACAAAATCCATTTCCAAAACAGTTTTCCAGGACACAAATTTCCAAATATGTCCTAAAAACAGCGTTTAACACAATGAAAACCTTGGATGATCAAAAAGTTCTCAAAACTTTTAGTTATGAGAAATTTTCACTCTCAGAGCCTCTGTTGGCCTCGACAGAGCCTCAAAGCCTCTGTGAATAAAAAATTTGTACTAAAGATCTATCGATCCTCTCCAATGATCTTTCAAACGTTTTTGGAAAAGGTACAAGCATCAGAGAAGACAAAAAAAACAAGTTTCAGATCACAGAGCTCACTCCACCACAGAGCCTCTGTTGACTCTGACACTTGACCTTTTATGGAAATTCTGTAACAGCATGGGTTATTTACTGCGAGTGACAGAACTCACAAAGAAGATATGCCCACGCGCCAAGCATTAATGGGCCGCACACGACGTCTAATCGTGTTCTGACACTTCTGACGTGGCATTCTCCCATTGGACGTGTGTGGCACACGTTCTCCTAGAAAGTTGAACCAGCCGTATATACTCAATTACGGATCCCAAATTTTATTCACTTTCACATATTTACCCATTCAGATTCCACCATTCTCTTCAGTATAAAACCCAACTTACCATTACCTCTAAACGTTTACGAACTTACTCTCTTCATCTTCTCCGGCGAACCTTGCAAAAACCTGCAACTTCCATTTTCTACTCTCTTTCTTCAAGATAAATCCAATGGCTTCCACCTCCAACGCTCCAGTGAACTCTCCATCTCATTCTGAGAACTCCTAAAACCAAGAAATCGACAGAAACCTAGAACAAGACCACTCCGGCGATGAAGCAGATTTTGCTCCGACTACCCATCTTCTAAACTTCATTGCCCATGAACACTTTGAACGTGTTCTTCCTTTGAAACCAAACAACTACTACCTGGTTCCCTCAAAAACCACTTTTGGGGAAGCACATTCTGGAAAACCACTATCTTTTCCCCCTGCTATCCAAAACTGTCAACAAAATCCCCGCCAGATACCTAAATCAATTCTGTATGAGCAGCAGATTTGACCCCGCAGATAGACAAATCATGGGCTACATTTCGAAACCAGACAAATCCGAGCACCTTGAACTCAAGTTCAACAGAACCATGTTCTCACTTGAGTTCAGTCTACCTACCAGAGGTCTTCTTGGCATAAAGCAGTACGCAGAGGAACCCACAGACGAAGAGCTCTGCCGGTTTGTTGAAATGTTGGGGTATAACACAACCTTAAGAAAAAGAAATGATTTCAGAAGAAATCGATTACCCCCTCTGTGGAATACTCTCTTCTATATTCTTAACAGGTGCCTAACAGGGAAAGTGGGTAGTCCAGATTAGACCTCTCACCAAATTTTGGCTATCATGTATGGGGTATACTACGACCTACCTCTGGACTACGCCACCCTCATGATGAAGGAAATGGTCAACACCATTGACCGCAAAATCTCCTCCATGAAGGCGAAAGGACGAAAGCCCGAAACTCTACCTCCTCTGCAATATCAAAGAATTTTGGGTGTCCTGCTAGAGCCTCTGCTACGTCTATAAAAATGGCCAATTGAGGGACCAACGACAAGAATGTACCCCCTGAACCAAAACACCCCAACAGAGCACGAAGATGAATACCCTTTCTGCAGACCTCTGCCAAAGAAACTTCTGGGATACGCTACAGACAAGACCCTTAAGTTAGATTACGTACGCGATCATAGGACTTCAGAACCTAGTCCTGTGATATCCCCGCGTCTAGGTGACCCATTAGGAACTAGGGTTGTAGATAGGATGTCAGATGAGAAATGGGCTGCAGCTTTGGCCAAACATCAACTTGTACAGGCCAACTTTAAGGCTCAGAGGGAAGCGATTCTCTCCCCTGCAACAAAGAAAAAACCCTCTGCCAAGAAGAAGAAGAAGAAAACCCACAAGAAAACTACAGAGGGCACCTCTACCTCTGCTGCTCAACTATCCCCTCCTCATGCAACAGAAGCAGGATCCTCTGCACCTCCCTCTCCTCCAAAATACAAAAAGAAAAGAAACCATAAGTCTTCTGAGGAGGGTGCCCCCAAACCAAAGAAAAGGAGGAGCAAGAAGAAATCCAAGAAACCCCACACTCCTCTGCAATCCATCGCAGAGGAAGCAGATATGGTCGAAGAAACCCAAGACCAACCTCTGCAATCACCCTCGCCCATCAATTATGCAGAAGATCAGGGTGATTTTTCTATCTTCCTACAACAACCTGGGATTACACTCTTTAGACCCTTCTGGATGGACTGTAGAAGCTCTATCTCATCATTCAACAGAAGCTCCAAACTTCAGAATCTATTCTGACTTGAATGATGATGACCAAACCCCACAAAATAATCAGTCTAAGACTCCGGAAGTTCTACAGAAGCCCTTCACCCAACCTGGTTTTGATCTTCTATGAGCAAGTCCAGAGGATTTGGCTAAAACCACCACCAAAACCCCACCAGTCATAGTCTCAGAGGTGGACTCTGATGAAGAAGATGATCAGGCAGAAGAAGGACCTCTGCATCCCCACGTACGATAATTAATTGGCTCACATCCAATGTACGACTCTTTACGCACTGATGCAGAAGCCACTACATAAGTTAGGGTAGAAGCACCGAGCCATAGGGTAGCAACAGAGGTTGAGACCATAGATGGAGAAGCAGTGGTTGGATGCTCCACAGAAGCAGAAGCTAGAACTGATGCCTGGAATAGAAGAGGCACACTCCCACAACCAACTCCCAGTGCACCCCACATGTCTATTACCGCCAGTCTAGTGGCAGAAGGTAATATTGAACAAGAGCAGCACCACTCGACCCCACCCCAAACCGACCGGGCAGAGGAAATTTCTTCCACCTCTGTGCCAATCTTAGCCGGGGAAACCATTCCAGGGGAGTCCTCTCAAAAGGACTTACCCTTAGTTCGTGGTCCATCACCCCAAACCACAATCGCCAACCTTACAGAGGAATTTGTTTCCTCTGCCACGCACACTACTATAGGTCCAAACAGCTCTTCAGAGGAGCTTAGAGTGCACAAAGACGGAGAGACTCTGGACAAGTCTTCGAGTCAACCTAAGGATAATCTTGTACCCACCTCTGGAGTGGATCAAGACAATGTCTTTACTAGAACTTCTGTAGAGTCTGAGGCACAAGATGCCTCTGCTCGAGGATCAGAGGGAAATCCTTACGCCCCCAACGAACAAACAAGGGCGAAAGAAGGTGTCCAAAGAACAGGGACTCACTCTGGGGACGAATGTGTTACCCCCCAGAGGTTACACCAAGTCTGCATGTATCAAGGGATGAGTTCCAAACCCTTGTCATCTCTGTGGACAATACGTTGAAGGAGTTGAAAAGCTCCTTTGATTCTTTTGCAGGTACTACATCCAGGGCCTTAAACGAAATGAACACCAAAATGGACAACCTGTCCACAGAGGTGCAAAATGCCTTAGCCCAGATGAGAACAACTGCTGATACCTCTGCTGCATCTGCTGCCACTGAATTCGGAAAAGCCGCCACATCTGCATTCAAAACCTCTATCAAACTCTTCCTTGAAACGATGAATGCCAAAGCCTCCACCTCTAAGGGCCTTACCCCTGAAGACCTAAAGAAGGCATTAGAGGAAGTTCAAGAGCAAACTATGCAACAAACTCTGGCCATGAAGCCTTCTGACGATATGACCAGAGCTCAGCTGACAGAGCTTAGGCAAGGAATACTTGATCAAATGACATAATTCATCCGAGCCTTCACTGCTGCCAATGCAAACTATGTCAAAGAATTCAAGACAAGTGTGGGAAAAATGCGCTTCAAGACAGAAGAAGAGGTCCAGACCCTTCTTGGACTCCGTGACGATCTATGCGCCAAGATGATAGCCGCAGGGGCAGTACCGCCTAAGAAACCCAAGGCTTCGTGCAGAGCAGAGGGTACTAAATAAAAAGGTCAGGATGAATCTGATGATGACTCTGACGATTCATCAGATCATCCTGAGGGGGAGAATCAAAGGGAAAAACCAAGGGAAAAAGCTGCAAGCAGAGGTCTACCAGAACCACCTTTATCCGCAGAACCTCTGAACCAAGTCCCCCCAACAACTCAAACCCAAGGAGGAAACCAACAACAAACCACAGAGGCTACAACCACCTCTGTGGAAACCCCTCAAGAAACCCCAAACCAAACCCAAGTACCTGAAACCAACCAAGATCAACAACAGAAGACCACAGAGGCAACATCCACCTCTGTGGAAACAACCTCTGTATTAGGAGCAGATGTCCCAACCCGGGAAGAATTCCAAATTCTAACATCCTCCGAAGAAGATCAACCATCCCAATCACCAAAACCAAAATCACCAGAAGAACTCCCCTCTCCAACACCAAAAACACCAGAAGCTGCAACAACGAAACCCCCATCTCCCATACCTAAAACCAGAACCAAAACCATTGCTCACAAAAGAAAACATCTGAGCAAAACCACAGAAGCCTCACCAACAAAACCCACATCAACAACAAAGTCCTCAGAAACACAAGTGCCAAAACCTACAGAGGCAACCCCATCTCTACAAGAAGATCTTCAGCCGAAGGCAAAAGACAAAGGCAAGGGGATAATGACAGAGGAACCCAAAAAGAAGAAGCCCAAGCATCAACCATCAGAAAAATTGATGAAGAGCTCTTTCGATGCATATGTGACACCAAAGCCAGAACAAGAAGACTGGGCTTTCGGTGTTACCCCTCTGTCCAATATACCTGTTCTAGATCCGAAGGCAAAAGTCACAGAGGATCGAGTGTCCCAAATCAAAGAGCGAATGGATGCTCTGCGCAGACCCATGCCTCCACCCGGTGCACCTCCACAACAAATGGAAGAAGTGGTGTACAGATTTTGGACTCTGAGAAGACTTGATGTTTTGGCTTGGGTGTTGTTCTTGTGAAGGTGTTCTCGAGGTCAGCATGGAAGTGGGGATCTTGAATGGTAGCTCTGAACTCTGTCAAAATTTTATTTTTCAATACTTAGGGGGAGATTGTTAGCTCCAATCTTTATGATAAATAGAAGTATTGGAAAAATAGACTAAGTATCGACACCAACAGAAGCTCTGCCGAGTAACCGAGAAGACCAAAGCATAGAAGTCTTCGACAAAGGCTCTGCCGAGTAACCGAGAAGACCGAAGATAAAGAATTGCCAGAAGACTCTTCTCTGCGGACAAGGCCACAAAACCTCTGTCATACTTGACAGAGCCTCTGTGGTAAGAAGACAAAAGATCTATACAAGGACAATCGTACTTCACACGATTTCTGCCATTCGAAGGTTCTGAAGATCACTCGTACAAAGGCGTGACCTGACAACTCCACGTGTCAAACTCTGATAGGTTTCAGCCTAAAGCAGAATACGGAGCATTTAATGAACGTTGTATCTGTAACAGTTCCATAATAGTGTTTTGTACCTTCCAGCAACTGTTCAAAGCAGTGTCTTAGTACCTACCATCCTTAATATCTAGATCTTGTCCCCTTTAGAAGTAGTATAAATAGAAGGTTTATGTGAGCTCTTCTACCAAGTTTTACACAACACACACACCTTTAGAGCAGCTTCTTGTCAAACCTTTCGGTGTTCTTGGTGTTCTTATTTATATCAAATACAGTAAATCTTTGAGAAATCTATCTGTTATTTACATATTGCTTATTTGATATTGTGTGTTATTGTACCTCATAAATATCTTTCAGTTCTTTAAATACGCTTCCGCATTACATTTTATCTGAACTAACTGAAAGAATCATCATTGTTAAGCAAAACGGGAACCGACAAATAAATATATACTATTATATTAAAACGACAATGTTACATCTAGCACCCTTATAATAAGTTATTTAGTTTATTTTTGGTCCCTTAGTTTTTCATTTTAGACCCTTATCAAATACATTTCCTTTTTTACATATTATATCATTGTAATCGTCTCGTCAATACCTTCAAAATGAGCTCAATATTGAATATTTTTTTTATTTAATCATATTAGTAAATATAATGAATATATACCAATTAATTTGTTTTATATTCCGTACGCTTTCATTTTTTTTTAATGTAAAATCATATTAAAAACACATAATCATATATTAACTAAAATACATTATAAAATGCATATTTTATAAAATTTATCGTTATAACTCTCTCCTCAATACTTTCAAAATAAGTTAATTATTGAATAAATTTTAATTTAATAATATTGTAGAATATCGTAAATACGTACCGAGACCATTACACACACACACACACACACACACACACACATATATATATATATATATATATATATATATATATTTATCTATCTATACTCTTTAAAAATTTTCATTACGGTTAATCTTGAATGTTTAAGAGGTACAAATCTTGATACATCATGTACAAATTTAAAAGCTTCAAAACCTCCCACATTCAACATGATAATTAAAAATAAAATATTTTTTACTTAAAATTACACCTTATACCCTCATAACTGGTTATTTAATTACTTTATATCTTTTATTTTTATTTTACATTGTTGTCATATTAACAAATATAATCGTATATTAACTAAAATATATTAAAAAATATGTTTTTTTACAAAATATACCATTATGATCGTCTAATCAATATCTTCAAAATGAGTTCAATATTGAATATTTTTTGATTTAATCATATTATTAAATAGTATAAATACGCAGTGACTTGTTTTTAAAACTCACATTTTATACCTTATAGTTATATATTTAATTTGTTTTATATCCCTTAATTTTTCATTTTTCATTTTTCATCTATATCTATATTCTTTTATGAAAGACGAGCTACAATTTTGTTTTAATTTTTAAGAGGTACTACCTTTTAATCCCAATGTACACATCTTAAAGCGTGATTCAATGATGTAGTTGTCTTAAAATTTTCAAGAATGCGGTTTCCAAGAAATATTTAAGCATACAAGTGTATAGTCTAACCACCTCCCTCTTTTCACTCTGCTTCATTGGCCACCCACTCCCCTAACTGTTGGAACATCTCTTTTAACCCACATCCCCAAGACAACACCCCCTGAATTAACTACACCCCACGTCCCGAAAACACTCCTATACCAGTTAGCTTCATTCTTCTTCAACTACAACATTCGATGACAGATCCGTCTCTCGATTTCTCCAAAATATAGATCGAAGAAAAATAGTCCAAGATGTTTGTTGGCTCTCCATCTCCCAAAGTACCTTGAGTTTGCAAAACATATAGCTAATGTTATTCTAACCCAAATACAATAATAAAAATTAAGCAGACTGAATGTCTAGATCTTTTCAATATGAAGTCACATTTTTCGAGCTTATTTTCATACGTAGTTCTTGTATTCATAAATTTTGGATTTTTTAACAAGTTACAAAAAGTACAAATCACTAATGCATAAGTTGATCTACTAGAACAACAAATGTTATGTGTTTGAAGACCCAACTATCGAGCAAATATATATTTTTCAGATTCTTTTGACCAATTGACCATATTGTCCTTGAATTGTATACATCTGATACGTGTTAAAACACATAAAACCATAAAATTGACATCGTGTGATGGAGAATAAAGCTGAAGATGAAACGAGATTATTCTTTCAAGTTATCGACTTTAGATTCGAGATATTTTGCGTTGCATTGCGCGCGAGTATGTATCTAATACTAAAACGGTGCTTCCAAAACAATTCACGTCCTTAAAGTTAGTTGGAACCTTGGAGAAATCGTTTTACTCTATGTGTGTATGTGTGAAGGAAGCGGCGTGGTCTTTAAGTCTTTGTGACTTTGTGTAACCAGAAACCCTAGGTAGTTTATTAAATTTTTATAAATAAATAGCATATTGTTTTATTAAAAAAAGGTGGGTACCCAACGAGACCGGGGTACCCGGTCCCAGAATCGGTCCTGACGGGTACCCATCAGTTAAAGGGTCCAAAAAATGAAAACTGGAATGGGTCCTGATCGATTTCATATTTTAGGAACCAGAACCAATCACATCGGTTCCAGTTCCAGAACCGACAGTTCCAGAGCGGTTCCAGTTCAAAAGGCGGGTACTCGCTTTCGATGCCCATCCCTATTGGGAATGCAAGTGGATGTCAAGGGGTAATTGTTGGTCCTGGAATACTATAACTTATAAATAAAGTGTTTGTAGAAGGGGGGGGGGGGGGTTGAATACAAACACGATAAATTTTCTCTTTTTAATTTTATATTTTATTCAAACATAAAATTACAAATAGTTGCGGAAACTATGATACACAACTTGATCCTAAACTATTTGATGGGACAAATTTACACACTGAGAAAGAAAAGAAGAAGGTTTCTCTTTCAGATCTGAGAGACTAAGATAACACTCAAATTTTGACGCCAAATTTACTTTGAAGCTATCATAGAGATATTTATTTCAAGATACGTGATTTGCAAGGTAAGACAATGAAGATCTTTTATAGCCTCCATTGCATTAAATGCTCTCCTTCAACTTTAACACGTGTCTTCATCGGATTTGCTGATCCATGCATGCTTGTACTTTTCACTTCAACCTTTTGTGTTGATGTAAACACTTGTTAACCCTTCCCATCCTTTCTATGTAGAGGGGACAATAAAGTATGAAAAGTATCAATTAAATAATACTTTAGAACATACTTATACTGACATGCTTTTGCACGTTCCCATACTTTAGGATGAGAGTCAGGAAGAGTTGGTGAATCAAACTTGCTGGGAAAGTTTGCACTTCAAAATTCGACTTGCCAGTACTAGTATTTGTCAGACTTCCAACTAACTATATCTTGTATTGATCTTCTTTTGGTTAGACTACAAGCCAATCCACATTGGTGAAAATCTGACAACTCTTCAACTAATCTTCGAGTTTTCTGAAGACTCTTTACTCTTGGAACAATACAGATAGTAATAAGAGTTTTACAAGTAAAAATCTATTTGTCTATTCTGAAATATAAGCTATACAACAATGTACCAGTTATAGACATTTATGAAGATAGTATTGTCGGATATTAAGTGTTAGGAATAACTCAAAGGAGTATGACAAATCCGATGAAGATAATAATCTGATGGTTGCTTTAGAGGCTTTCATCGGATTATGATCTTTTAATCAAAACACTTAATCTGATGGTTATAAATACATAATCCGATGGTTGTAAATTCGATCGTTTAAGATGGTTTTACTTCTGAGAGAACATCAGATTAAACTTTATTGAATGTCTAATCCGGTGTGAGAAGGATGATTGGACCTATTTTTGTTAGCAGAGAGAATTTATTTCGAAGTGTTTGAACTTTCAGTTGTTTATGTATTATGTACAAATCCGATGGTTGAGACTATCAATCTCCCCCTATTTGTATATAATAAAAATAGACATCTAGAAAGTAAAAGACTTAGAAAAAATGGTACTAAAACCCAAATGATGATATGAAATCTGAACTCATAGTTTCTTTTGATCCATTTTTGGATTCTTTTTGTTATTTTCTGTTTTTGGCTTTTTCTATTTTCTTTTTCTTTTTCTTTTGTTTTCTTCCTTTTTATTTTATTAATTTATCAGATTACAAACAAAAACTATGTACAGAACAAACAATAAGTAGTAAAGCAGTAACATGGTTGATAGGCGAGAATACACCCCCTTAAATCTACCGCAAGTGTACGTGTCGAATCAAGTAATAGTACTTAGAAAGTATGAGTATCGAACCAAAGGAACCAGGTGTCAAGTACCACAATGACTGTATAGATTATTAACTAGACTAATGCAAATTGATTTGGTTTGTTGATTGTCGAAACACGAATTAAAACTTTAATTAATTCAGATAAGAGAAAGAGCTGGTAAACAATCACTTAACTAACCGATTTGACATGATTGAAATAACTTCAGGATGACAGGCATAATCACATTCCATTACTACACTCCATCAAGATATAGCAAATATCATTCAACACATTGTATCATCATTCGATCTTAACAAAAGTAATTGAACAATCAGTAATTAAAAGCCACAAAGATTGAATTATCATAATGCTATCTCAAATTCAACCAAGACATGAAGGATTAATCAAACCTCAAAACTCTTCTCAAAGGTAAAAAATTCATAAAATCGAATAATATTTGATTGGACTATTACAAGCATTAAGAACAATCCCACATGTGTCATCCATCTATATCAAATCAATCATACCTATTGTAAAGCTAAATAATTATCCAACCATGATTCAAACCAACCCCCCAACATGAACGGATTAGTTCATATTGGGTGTTTCAAAACTCAGAAATGACAAGATTAAAACGAAAGTAAACATGTTTGTTCGAAAATAAATGAAAACTAAAGACTCCCTGAAAAGCTTAAGCCGCCGATGAACGTACTCGATTCTCCTTGTGATTCTCGTTAGTTGATGTTTCTAGCCTTCTACTTGCCATCAAAAATCGTCTCTTAGCTCCCAAAATCGCCCAGAAAAAGTCCCAAGACGTAACTGTTGAATAATGCCCCTAACCCTAGCCGACATAAAGAATAAAACGCCCAGGGGCTTGGCGCACATGGTGGCTCATATGGAATCGCGCAAGGAAACGCGCCGAGGACTGGAATATGTGGTGAACAGAGGGCTGCGCGTTTGGCAGCGCGGATGGACTAGCGCCGAGAGGCGCGCTGAGCACTGTTTGGTCCTAAAATCCGAATTTCTCCTTTTCGCCCAGGGATGTTGCCAACTTGCTCCAATTGATCCAAAAACTCTTCCTTCGTCAGTCATTCATAAAAACCTGTACTTACTCACACAAAACCATTAAATTCTACTATTTTACTTGGAAACTCACAACTAACTAACCGATTTCGGGATCAAAATAATGTCGTAAAACGGCATTATCAACAACCCCAAACCGAGCGTTGCTTGTCCCCAAGAAAAATAGCGACACAAATAAGCCTTCAAATATAACCCAAACAATCTCAATTTCGTGTTGTCGAGAATATCATTAGTGATCTCTAGTCAACTCAAAAATCACCATGAATTACCTATGAGATGGACGAATAATAAGCAGACCCAGTTATGGAATTCTAAACAACAAAACCTTGGGAAAGGGCGCTATCAGGGACCACACCACACTTAAGTGTACCTCGACTAAACACACATAGAGAGGATTTCGCCTTGACCCTACCTCACGGTTTTCTCTCTTCACTCGAGCCCTAGGTTTCACACATGTTGTCATCCTTTCAGAAGTTGGGTGCAAATAATTTACAATAGCATGCATGAACAACAATTTAGCAAGAACGCACAATTGTACACAAATTGATCTCGGAAAGAATCCATTATCAAGACTAGGACATAGGAATGTTGCTCTGCTTCTCTTTACAAACTCTCCATGTTGAACTCAGATATGTAAAATGGCCATGGTTGCTGCTTTTGGATGGAGGTCAATAGATTTATGATGATAATTGGTGATCCTCCCTTTTTCTTTCGTTCGGGCTTCCTAACACTTCACTCAAACTCCTTAAACTGACCCCTCAGTTTTATTTAATTTTTTTTGGCAAACCCCTTTATGACTGATTTACTGGGTTTGCGGTTTTTTTTTAACTGAGCGGGGTACAACGTGTTTCATTTGGGAACCTTGAGTTGCAAAAAGCAGTGGGATTAGCAGCAACCAAGAAGCATGATGTCTTCACACATGGTTTGTTCACACATATGGGCAAAAGCTTCACTCATATTCCTATGGATGTCTTTGATAACGGATGCAAGTTATAGTGAGATCAGCTACAACAACGATCAAAAGACTAAATGAGAAGTGTATCGAGTAATGTGTAGTCTCTCGGAATCGAAGTTGACACGTTTATGGCTCAACAAGCTCACGGGTGGTCTCCACTAATGTCTCTAATGTGTGCAGTTGCCTCGGTCCACCTTTTTGCTATATTATCCCTTCTAAATCCTCCCCCCAAAGTTAGTGTCTTCGAAAACTCACACTAAGTCATGCTAAGAAGGTCGCCCACTCTTCACTATAAACAAGGTGATTGTTCAATCCACTGAAATCAACAAATGATAGACTCGACAAACCACCCCAAACCAGACACAAACATTGTCCCCAACGGAACCAAATAGCACACATGAAATAATCACGAAATAGCGATACGGTACAGTCATCCAACTAAAGCATAAAAACAAAAAATGACAATAATGTTCATCAACAAATCATCAAAACTATAAAAAGACGCCTCCTGGTTGGCGCCCCTTATTGACCCCTCCTTCTCCTTGGATTTGACGGGACCGCTTCATCTTGGTTTGAAGTGCTAGTTGCTTGCGCGTTCCCCTCAGTTCTCACGTCCCTCTGTAGGTTCCCAGATTCACGTCGTATCATATTAATGGTAGTAAAATAGACAGCAGAAGCATATTAAATAAAGCCATTAAAATGAGTGATTGTGTAAACGATAAGTGAACTATGAGAATCAAATATTGAACAGTAAAATGATAACAAGGTCAGATATAAAAGCTGCTCATATATTGATAATGAATCACACCAAGAACAAGTTAAAGTGTGTTCGGAAATCTCATAGGACAACAATATCGTACAGGGGTAGTGCTCGGGATTGCTGCAGTATATGCTTAAACAATTGTGGAAAAACTACTCTTCCCAAAGCTTACAATTGTTGTTCCACTACCTCACTATTTATAGATCTGATAAAGTGTAGACAGTGTACTATCGTACCCCGGAATGACACGTGGAAAGTGTGTCTCCAATTTTAGGGCATACGTGGAAATTGTGGACACGTGTCTGACACTTAATATTTCCTACGAGACTTAGACTGACAGAGGTCTTCACTTCACCAGAGCTCTGTTGAAAGAGCTCTGTTGGTCTTCTTTTAAATACTTGTTCCTGTTGGAAGTCTTCGACAGAGCTCTGTTGAGCTCTGTTGGATCCGACAGAGCTCTGTTGAGCTGTGTTGGTCTTCTTGATAAACACCTTCCAGGTCTTCTGTCTGATCTCTGTTGGTCTTCTGACTTGAACTATTTTCAATACTTTTACATAACAGATACTTGGGGCTAACAATCTCCCCCTAAGTATTGAAAATAAAAATTTACAATTGACAAGAGATTAAACAAAAGAACAGAGAACTTTTACCTCTGTCGAAGCCTTGCACTAATCTTTTGGAATATTACAAAAAGATTAAAAGATCAGTACATTTAAGCATAATTATCTCCCCTAAGAATTCTGTCGAATCTTCTGATTAGAGTACGGAAGTCCAGCATCAGATCAATCTGGTCGATGAAGAGTTTCTACTGTTCTTCTGGACACTTGTTTCTTGGGAGATCTTGGATTATGTTCTTGATGTATACCAGCGATTCACTTGAGTACTTGTGGGCTTCATTTGCTCTGATGGCCTTCTTTATGCCCTTCTGTCTGCAGATAAAGACTGGAGGATCTTCTACTACAGTTCCAGTTCTGTGATGACCATAACCCTCAAGGTTTTCGTTAGGAGGTGCAATCGCTAGTTTCTCCACTTCAAACTCTATGCCAAGTTGATAATAAATCTGTATTCTGAGATTGATGTGTTCTTGCATAGCAAATCTGACTTCTGGTAGCGCAGTTCTGGCCGGTGTGTATCTTTCTGAGAAGTTCAAGCAATATGCGTGGAGTAAGATCAGGTCATATGGATTCAGAAGGACGAGATCATTGTCATTGAAGATTTCATTTTTGCCTTCTGTTGATTCCACAGTATACTCATGGTATGTGACCTTGTCGTGTTGAAACTTCTTGTGCTTGATGTCCAGAATTCTGCGGATACCGAAGTTTATATTGATGGCTCTGTTCTGATTTGACTTGGTTTGGATGAACTTTAGCCTTGCATCAGAGATGGTGTTTATCCTGATTGGGTTGAGGTATGGGTTAATGGGTACGACATTTACAGGGATGATGTCTCTGTCAGCATAGAGAAATGCAAATACCGTTTCTAAGGCAGGTTTTTCGGTGTGAAAGGTAGAGGTTTCTGGGTTCTGTTCTGTTACGGTTGGGTTTGGGTCATTGTGGGTCTCTGTCATAAGGGTGTCGATGTGAGCAGATTCGGCTTGACTTATTTGTTCTTCAGCAAAGGATTGGTCTGTCCTTTCTGGTTCTTTTATTGGAGAAGTAGGAGGGGTGTCTAGGCAGATGATCTCTGGTGGTTCTTGCGATGACTCTTCTGTCGCTTTGATGACTCTGTTCTTAAACATGTAGTCGAATGCCACTTCAGTCATATCTGTCATCCCCTTTTCTCCTTCTGTAGTCTCTGCCTCAGTTGCTTCTGTGACTTTCCCTTTACCCTTGGCTTCTTTTTCAACCTATTTCTCCTTCTCTACCTCTTTCTCCTCTTTCTCCTTCTCCTTCTCTTTCTCCTTCTCCTTCTCCTTCTCCCCCTTTTGTTGTTCTGAGGACTCACCCAATTGATTGTCGGATTGACCTTCTTGAGCGTCTTCAAAGTCATCATCATCGTCATAGGATTCAATTCGAGCTTTTGGTGAGGAGTGAACAACAAACTTCAGACCGGTTTTCTGTCTCTTGCATGCGGGTTCGTCTGTGGGTGCTTCTTCTGCAGATCTTTTTGATGTAGATGCAGTCTGTAAGATGATATTAGTAAAGTTTGAGGCTGCCTGTTTCATCACATCTTCTACCTCTGTTGCAGCGGCTCTGATTTCTTCTACTTGAGCCTTGAAGTTGACTTTGTGAGTATCAAGAGACGCTTTCACATGTTGCTCTGTTGCCTTAGCCTTCATTACGAATTTTGATGAGATCGTCATCATCCGGCTTAGAACAGATTTTCTGAAGTTTCCCATTTTGCCCAACTGTCATGGGTAGGTCATTTGGGTTAGGGCTGGAGATGTTGAGTGGAGTAGCAGATGAAGTGGTTGCTTCTTTTATGGATTCCTTAACAGAGTTGGTAATTAGCTCTGTCAAGATTCTGATATTAGATTCTGAAAGAATAACCGTGGGGATGGGAAGGGTTCTGTTCATCTGCGCTGTGTGGTTCTCTAATATAAGTCGCTTTAGGTTTGCAAGTTCTGTCGAAGTCTTTGTAACTTCCTTTGCGCTGACTGATCGTAGGTCGGCTATCTCTGTCGTCATCTTTGCAATCTCTTCTCCTCTGACCCTTTCAGACTCTGTTCTGAGTGTTGCAGCTTCGTCATATCTTCGAGTTAGATCAGCATGCTTGTTTGAGATGTTCAGCAGTTCTTCCCTAAGAGAAGCATTTTCCTTGCGGATCAGCTCTTCCTTTTGTTCATTGATAAGTTTATACTCGTTCAAAGAGTTGTTGATACTGTCACAAAAGCTTTCGAACTCTGCTCTTGTGACAGTGTCAACGGGGGTCTCCTTGGTTCCAACACATGGTTCCAATTCCTCCTCGAGTTCAGAGGCGCCTCCGTCAAGAGTTGTTTTGATGTTGGCTCTTGGAGGGCTTCCACCTGATCCTTGATGTTCCCTTTGAGGGGAAACAACTACATGTGTTCTGACCAGAGTTTCCTCTTCCGGCTCAGGTTCTGAAGAAGGAAATCTGGTGTGATGGGAAGCATTTGGATCAAGCAATGTCTTCCCTTGTTCTACTATGGTCTCCCATTGTCCCTGAGTCGGACAGATGCTACGTGAGATTACAAAGATCTCTGGTCTAATTTGTGTAGTCTCTAAATGAGCCATAGAGGCATCATCGTGTGGAGGTGACCTATTGATGTTCTGGGGGGAATGAACATCACTACCAAAGATAGTTTCCCCGACTTTGTGCGTATCAGAGGTATGAAGAAGTGCCTCTGATGGTATAGGCTGGTTAGGGTTCGAGGTGTGCACCTCTGTTTCAATAATCCCTTGGTCTTGATCACCAGGATTAGATTGTGTGGGAGCACGGGGATGTGGGCTAGGATTTCTCTCAGATGTGTCATCTTGGACATCTTCTTCTATCCTCACATTTTCCTCGGCACCTAAGGCTGTAGAACGCTCGGGTTCCTCTCTGTTATCTATTTGCTCACCAGTATCAGAGGAAAGAACTTCTACCTCTGGTGACTCCTGTACTCCCTCATGAACAGTCTCCATAGTGGATGCTCTATTCCCTACTTCCTCCTCCATCATCACTCTAGAGGAAGACCCCACTTCGGGTACTCTTACCTCTGGTCTGTTTCCTTCTTCCACTCCTATTTCCTCACTCGTACTCTCCTCAGATGGCTCAGAGCCTAAGTATGCTGGGGTTCTCACCTCAGGTTCTTGAGGTTGAGCAGCAGGTCTATAGTTTTGGATAGAAATGTGGTCTGGGCTTATCAGAGCGAGCATTGTACCTGGAACGCGTCGAATGAGGGGATATTCTCCTGAAGTGGTGGGATTGAATCTGGTCATGACCCAGTTCCTGAATGTATTGCCTTGTTGAGTCAATTCCAGACTCTGAAATGCTCTTCTGATTACCAACCCGATAAACCTTGGAAACTTGATGTTCTTCAGAAATTTATGTTGCCCAACTTCTCCTCCTTTGGCAATGGCAGAGGTTTTGAGATTAACAGCAGTGAGAAGGTCGGTGTAGAGAATGCTGGCATAGTCAAGGTTTCTTTGAAAGAACAATCCATACATTATCTGTAGGATTTCTATGCTGGCTTGATCTTGACTACCAGATTTTCCTGTGAGGGTTCGGTTCAGTGTGGAGAACATGAAATTCCACACTGGTGGTAGATTTTGTCTTTTGAATGCTCCGATGCGGGTGATATCTTTGTTGTAGCCTAGAAATCGTACAAACTCCAGAAGGACAGCAGTATTAGGTGGCTTCTCGAAAGCTTCTATGTCGAGCTGTCGCTTGCTCTTCATTCCGAGGATTCTCCGCAGGGTAGTTGCTCTGATTCTGATCGTTCCTGAACCTCCATCTCGACCAGAATCCACATTGCCAATGATTCCGTTTAGCTCTTCTACGTGTTGGCAAGAAGTCCACCACTGCTTGATGTAGAGCTCAGGAATGTTGTCGTCGAAGTCTGTTAGGGCTCTGAAGATTTCTGAGTTTCCGAAGAACTCCAGAAATATGTGGTATGTGGGTAGATAGAGAGCAGGGTTTGGATCTAATCGATGGTTTCTTTCAGCAAACTCGTATGGGAGAATAACAATTTGGTCGACGGGACCAATACGGCTTGAATCTGCTGAGTGTTGAGGGTTTGCCATTTTTGCAGGTTTGGGTTTTGAAGTTTTGAATGAAGAGGAAAGATGAACAGGGTTTAAATAAAAGAGGGTCAAGGTTTTGGATATTTATAGTCCGAGCTTGTGGCTGAGTAATCGCCGCAGATACTATAGGCACTCGAGTGTCAGAAGGTGGAGTGGCCTGAAATGTGTATCGTGGGGACAGCTAGTGGTTTAGCTTTCAATTGGAAATTGCCACGTGGATTTGTTCTGACCACTTTTGTGCAAGTAAACCGTCGCGGTTAGAGATGTGTGGGTTACAAGTGGTTGACGTTTAGAAATAACCCGCACCTCTGATGACGTTACTTTTGATGACGTGTTCTGATGACGTGGCAGAATAGACTAACAGAGCTCTGATGGAGCTGTGTTAAGTTGCTTCTGTTGCGCGGCCTCCATTTCTTACCGTTACCTTTACCAGAACTTGTTCTGATGTGAGATGGTCAGAACTTTACATGATCAAACAGAGTTCTGATGCGAAGCAACAGAGGCTCTGATGAGATGTCAGAGTTCTGACTGGTTCTCCAAAAGATTTAGCTTTAAGCTCAAAAAGCAAAGTCAATTTGGTTTTGGAAATTTGATTATTGACTTGCTCCCCCTAAAACCATGCAATTTTCCTTTATAAGCTCCCCCTCGACATATGAGCCTCCCCTTCCTTTGATTTTTTTTTAAAACAAAAGAACTTTTGTACGAAAAAAAAAAATGCGCGGCAGAATTCTTGTGTACAACAGAACTCTGTTGAACTATCCTACCCAACTTTTTGACAGAGCTCTGGTAGGAACATCAGAGCCTCTGTTGATTTTAAACAGAGTTAGTCAGCATACCCAGTTTGCTGATTAGGAAGTTAAATCTCCTTTCATCAAGGGCTTTTGTAAACAAATCAGCAAGCTGGAGGTCTGTTGAAACAAAGTACATTTCAATAGTCCCTTTTTCAACATGATCCTTTATAAAGTGATACCTTATGTCGATGTGCTTAGTCTTCGAGTGTTGAACTGGGTTGGCTGTTATGGCAATGGTACTCTTGGAGTCGCATAGAATTGGAATTTTACCATACTCCAAGCCATAATCTCTGAGTTGTGTCTTCATCCATATTACTTGGGAACAACAACTAGCAGCAGCAACATATTCCGCTTCTGCTGTAGAGGTTGAAACACAGTTCTGTTTCTTGGATGTCCAACTCACCAACTTTTCTCCAAGCATTTGGCAGCTACCAGAGGTACTCTTTCTGTCGTTCTTGCATCCTCCATAGTCTGAGTCTGTGTAAGCTACAAGCTCAAAACCAGAGTTAAGAGGATACTAGAGACCCAAAAATTGAGTCCCTTTCAGATATTTAAAGATACGTTTGACAGCTGTTAAATGAGTTTCGGTAGGATTTGCCTGAAACCTGGCACAGAGACAGGTTGCAAACATTATATCAGGTCTACTGGCGGTTAAGTACAAAAGTGACCCTATCATGCCTCTGTAGTGCTTGACATCTGTTGGTTCACCATTAGGATCAGAGTCAAGTTTAACTCCAGTGGCAATAGGAGTTTTCATTGGTTTTGAATCATTGAGCTTATATTTTTTCAACATGTCAGAGATGTATTTGGACTGACTTATGAAAGTCCCTCTGTCAGATTGTTTGACTTGTAAACCCAGGAAGAAAGAGAGTTCTCCCATCATGCTCATTTTGAATTCACTTTTCATTAAGGTTTCAAACTTATCACAGTACTCTTGCCGTGTAGACCCAAAGATAATATCATCAACATATATTTGTACCAGAAGTATATCATTTTTGTATCTCCTGAAGAATAGAGTTTTATCGACGGTACCTTTCTCGAAGTGATTGATCAACAGAAATTTGGACAGAGTTTCATACCAGGCTCTGAGAGCTTGCTTAAGACCGTAGAGAGCTTTGTCTATTTTGTAAATGTGGTCTGGAAACTCTGAGCATTCAAAACCAGGAGGTTGCTGGACATAAACTTCTTCTTGCAGTTTGCCATTTAGAAAGGCAGACTTGACGTCCGTTTGATAGACCTTAAAACCTTTATGAGTAGCATAGGCTAGGAAGATTCTTATGGCTTCTAGCCTAGCCACAGGTGCAAAGGTTTCGTCATAGTCAATTCCTTCTTCCTGTCTGTATCCCTTTGCAACCAGACGGGCTTTGTTTCTGATGATAATCCCATCTTCATCCTTTTTGTTTCTAAACACCCATTTGGTTCCAATGGCCGCTTTGCCTTTTGGGAGTGGAACCAAGGACCAGACTTTATTTCTCTCAAATTCCAGAAGCTCTTCTTGCATAGCTTCGATCCAATTTGGGTCCTCTAGGGCTTCAGACATCTTTTTTGGCTCAATCATGCTTCGAAAATTTACAAAGAAGGCTTCATTGATTGTGGCCGATCTTGTCTTTATGCCATCATCAGCAGCACCAATGATAAGATGATGAGGATGATCCTTTGTCCATCGTGTCATGGGAGTATGGACAACGGGTGGCATTTGTGCTTCTGATGGGAAAAGACGAACTTCAGCATCAGAGTTCTGTAGGTTTGGACCAGGGCTCTGTGGCACACAACTTTGGAGAGTGGCCTCATTGCTCTGAGAGTCATTAACAGGGCTCTGTGATGGTGAACTTTCAAACAAGGAATTTCTTCCAACGTTTGTCATCAGAGGTGATGAAGGCTCTTGTTCAGGTTCTCTTTCATTCTGGTGTGGTTCCTCATTTCTCTGAATTACTCCTGTAGACAGAGAGGTAGATGGTGAAGTATTAGAGGGACCAGTGAGAGATGTACCTGTCAGATTTTGATCTATTGAGTTCTGAGCTTGATCTCCTCTGTTTATGTTATCATAGGAATCATCATCGAAGAAATCATTGAACATGAGATTGATGTCTTCTTCCCTTGATCTAGAAGAAATTATCTTCTCTTGTTCTGTCTGTGTCCCCTCTGTTGATTTTCGATCAGAGGAGCTTGATATGCTTTCATCAAAGGACACATTTACACTCTCTTGAATGACCCGACATCTGGTGTTGTAGACTCTGTAGGCTTTAGAGGTTAAGGAATAACCAATAAAGATTCCTTCGTCTGCTTTCTTGTCAAACTTTCCCAGATGTTCTCTGTCATTCAGTATGTAGCACTTGCAACCGAAGACATGAAAGAATTTCACATTTGGTCTTCTGTTGTTGATGAGTTCATAGGGAGTCTTCTTAAATCTTTTCCCTATTACAGCTCTGTTTTGGGTAAAACATGCTGTTGAGACTGCTTCTGCCCAGAAGTTTATTGGAAGAACAGAGCCAGCCAACATGGTTCTGGCGGCTTCTACTAGAGTTATGTTCTTTCTCTCCACAACTCCATTTTGTTGTGGAGTTCTTGCTGCTGAGAAGTTTTGGGAAATACCTTCCTCTGTTAGGTAGGCATCAATTTTGGCGTTCTTGAATTCTGTCCCGTTGTCACTTCTCAACTTTTGTACCTTTAGATCTAACATAACCTGTATCCTTTTCAACAAACTTATCAGAATTTCTGGGACATCAGATTTTACTCTGATGAACTCAATCCAGGTATATCGAGAATATTCATCAATTAAAACAAGGATATACTTCTTGCCCGACAGACTTTGCACAGAGATTGGACCGCAGAGATCCACATGAAGCATATGCAAAGGTCTGGGACAACTATGATCACTCTTTGTTCTGTGTGAAGATCTTTTCATCTTTCCAAGTTCACAAGCAGAAAAGAGATGGTCTTTGTCAAATTTCAGGGAAGGAAGTCCTTTTACTAACTTCAGTTTCACGAGTTTGTCAAGATTTCGAAAGTTTAAATGAGCAAATCTTTTGTGCCAGAGCCAGGCATCTTCATTATTCAAAGACACTAAACAGAGTCTCTCTGTTGTAGTGTTTTGGTTTGGTTTGAAATTCATTTTGTAAAGATTGCCTTTTCTGTCAGCTCTTAAGAGTTCTTGACCAGACTCGGAAAGTAGTAAGGAACAATATTTCTTCCTGAAATTGACATCAAATCCGTGATCACAGAGTTGACTTATACTGAGAAGATTATGATTTAATCCTTCAACATAAGCAACTTCAGAGACTGAAACACCACCATTTACTAATTTACCATAACCTTTAATCTGTCCGCCATTGTCTCCTCCGAAGGTTACTGCACTTCCAATTTTGTTTTTAAAAGAAGTTAACAGCTCCTTATTCCTCGTCATGTGCCTGGAGCATCCAGAATCCAAGTACCAGATCTGCACATGAGGTTTCTGCAAGACAGATTAATTTCTTTTAGGTACCCATTGCATAATGGGTCCTTTCCTGTTAGGCTTAGGTGGATTATCAGATTTTCCTTGAGATTGTTTATACTGAGATGATGTACCAGAGGTTTTCCTTTGTGTATTCTGAACAGTCTTGACATTTTTCTTTTGAACCGACTTATTCAGAACACAGTGGGGACCATTCAGATGGTTTTGCAATTTAAGTAACAGCTGAATGCAGTTGCAGTTTATGGAGCATAACTGATGCACATTGTTTTTATTCAAGAACTGTTTGAATGGAGCTTGATTCTGAAAGATTTTAGGACCAGCTGTCTTTGCATACAATCTGTCCTGACTTTGTTTCTTAAAATTGTTACTCTTAGGAATAGACTCTTTTGACATGAAATTCTTGGAAATGGACTCATTTGAACGAAAAGAATTTCTTCCTTGATTTACACCGGAATTCGGAACAGACTTAGCTATCCACTTTCCCTTCTGTTCTGGTGTGAATCTTACAGGTTTGAAAGCAAGAGGAACATTTGAGTTTACAAAGACGCTTTTGTTTTTCTCTTTCTTCTCTACTTCTACTGCATTAGAAGCAAGAATCTTGAAATCTTTGTTGTTAAAGCTTGTTAGTGGTATAAATCTTGACTGTTTCTTAAAGAAAGAAACATCCTCTTTTAGATCCGAAGATCCTACCGGTAGTTGCTTTAACTTGTGTAAGATGTTCTTTTGACCACAGAAGATCTGTTCATCTACCTCGGAGTCAGAGTCACAATTAGAGGCTAGAAAGTCTCTAGTGGCTCTGTTGGAGGAATTTGATTCAATGGGTATGACAGGGATATTTGTTTTAACAGATCTGAACTTTCTCAACTTTGGTTTTAAAGAATCAGAGATAGCATTTTCTTCAATAACTTTCAACAAATCTTCTTCAAAAGATGTTCTTATAGATTCAGAGGTAGGAGAGAAAACTGGTGCTTCTGGATTAAGTTTGCTCTGTGGCATTTCAACAGAGGACTTTGTCTCAGAAGAAGCAAACTTCTGTCCTTTGAAAGAATTGAAGTTGAAAATCTCTTTAGTATCCAAGTCCTTGACGGAATTAGGAACTATGATTTTAGCTTTTCCTTGATCAAGAATAAACTCGGAGGATGGTTTCTAAACCTTTTTATGATCAAAGGAATCATAGCTAACGTTCCTAAAGTCGATATTTCTTGGTTTTGAGAAAGCATCTGACGTTTTGGTTCTTTTGAAAACAGCATTACCAGATATCACGTCCTCTTGGATTTTCCCAATACAAAAGGCGGAGGACAGAGATGTCTTCTTCCTTTCGTTGTAGGGAGCAAGGTCAGAGAAACCAACACCTTGCGTATCCATCTGTGAATTTATCTTGATATGCACATCTTGTGCATCTTGGTACTTTTTGATTTGAATTTCTTTTCTCTGTAGGGATTGATGTAGAACTTCCCTTTCTCTTTGAAAATAATCAGTTAGAGCAACAGAGTTAAGTCTCTCTGTTTCAGACTGTTTCAACTTTTCAGACTTCTGTTTCAAATCATTTTCATAAACTTTGATCTTTTCAGAAAACAGACTTTCCTTCTTCTTTTGTAAGATTTCTAACTCAGATTTTTCTTTAAAGATTTCTTCCTTTTCTTGTTCCAAGAGAGTCTTTTCTCTCTTGTAAAAAGATAGGTCCCTTTGAGCTAGTTTTCTTAGCTCCTTTTCTTCAGAAAGTTTTTGTTTTAGAAGCTGAAATTCCTCATTCAACATGGAAACATGCATTTCTAATTCTGAGTCAGATTTAGATTCAGATGAGCATACCTTGGCACTGGGTCTGGTGGTCTCCAGCGCTCTGTCGTCAGATTCTGTCGTGGTAAGAGCAAATGCATGAGCCAGATCTTATTCTTCTGTTGTTCCCTTTGTTATCTCTGGTTCTCCAGTCATCCAGTCAACAGTTTCTTCTAAACTTTCATCATCTACAGCAACTCCATAGAAGTTGGCTTGTTCTGGTTCATCATCAGAGGATGAATCAGAAACCCAGTTCTCCATCTCAGCAACATAGCTTCTTTCTCTGTAGTTGTACTTGTATTTGTTTTTGTAATAGTCCTGGTCCTTTACCAGTTTGCCTCTACAATTAACAGAGAAGTGTCCAGGTTTGCCGCATCTGAAGCAGCGTCCATCATTTTGATTGATGGGTTGGGCAGCATCGGCCTTCTGTTGTGCTGGTGGATTTTCTCTTCTTTGTGGAGGTTTCCCTATTTCTGTGGCAACGCTGTTGGAACTTTGCTCTGGTGCTGTATATCCTCTTTTGTCTTCCCTTCCTTCTCTCTCATATCTGCCTCTTCTGTCGAACTTATTGCCAAATCTCTAGTTAAATTGCTGAGTTATCAGAGCAAGAGATTGAGCAAAAGCTTGAATGTCATCATCCTCTGATGAGCTCTCATCTGTTTCACTTTCTGCAACTAAACTTTTCTTTCCTTTCTTTTTAACCGATTTATCTTTCTTTTTCTCTTTGCTTGAACTCTCTCTGTTGGACCTTTCAGATGTGGTTTTCTTAGAATCAGAAACTAAGGCGATTGGGCCTGCAATGGTGGATTTGCCTTTGTGTTTGACAACATCCTTCTCTTGTGCGGCCAGAGTGCCATACACATCTGTTAGAGACCATGCATCTAAGTCCTGGTTAGCTTGTAAAGACATGGACAGATTTAACCATTCATCATTCAAACTTTTCAAAAACAGAACATTGTTATCTTCCTTCGACCTAACAACCCCACATTTTTTGCATTTATTGATCAACACATTAAATCTGTTGTAGGTTTGCTGTAAGGTTTCCTCAGGAAGTGCCTTGAAATCGTTGTATTCATTTATACATTGGGTCCTTCTGTTCTTTTGGGTCTTGATACCACCCTCAAGTTGGTTAAGAAGTTGATCCCAGATTTCCTTAGCAGTAACACATGAATCTAGTTCTTGAAATATTTCGTTTGGAATGGCCATAATCAGTAGTCTAACTGCTTTAAGATCATTTTCCATTTTTAGATATTCCTCATCAGTAAAACCTGTGGTTTTAACTTCATAATGAGCTGGAATCTCAGCAGTAGTTCCTGTTGCGGGTACACGAGGAACAAAAACCATGGGTTGGAATGGTCCATCCGTGACAGATCGCATGAGGTCTTTATCCATACCATCGAAAAAATTAACCATCCTGATTTTCCACTGAGGATATTCATCTCTCAGAAGAGTAGGAGGTTTTGTTAAAGAGCCAGCAGTATAAATAGCATTTATACCGTTGTTAGCCATTTTGAAAGAAAAAACAGAGTACAGTTTGTTGCAAAACGATTTTCGGCTAGAAACAGAGTTTCAAACAGTAACCAATGGAACAGTAACTTTTGAGAAGATTTTAAGCTAAACTAGAAAGCTTTAAACACATTTATATGAGCTATGAAGGCTTGGTTAGACTAGAAAGCAGTAAAACAGAGTATATTATGAAGCTTTTAAAGTCGCACAGACACAATCAACAATAGTGAATCAACCTTGGTAGATTGTATCGTTTGGCTTAAGAAAACCAAAGATGCTCTGATACCAATTGTAGGTTCCCAGATTCACGTCGTATCATATTAATGGTAGTAAAATAGACAGCGGAAGCATATTAAATAAAGCCATTAAAATGAGTGATTGTGTAAACGATAAGTGAACTATGAGAATCAAATATTGAACAGTAAAATGATAACAAGGTCAGATATAAAAGCTGCTCATATATTGATAATGAATCACACCAAGAACAAGTTAAAGTGTGTTCGGAAATCTCATAGGACAACAATATCGTACAGAGGTAGTGCTCGGGATTGCTGCAGTATATGCTTAAACAATTGTGGAAAAACTACTCTTCCCAAAGCTTACAATTGTTGTTCCACTACCTCGCTATTTATAGACCTGATAAAGTGTAGACAGTGTACTATCGTACCCCGGAATGACACGTGGAAAGTGTGTCTCCAATTTTAGGGCATACGTGGAAATTGTGGACACGTGTCTGACACTTAATATTTCTTACGAGACTTAGACTGACAGAGGTCTTCACTTCACCAGAGCTCTGTTGAAAGAGCTCTGTTGGTCTTCTTTTAAATACTTGTTCCTGTTGGAAGTCTTCGACAGAGCTCTGTTGAGCTCTGTTGGATCCGACAGAGCTCTGTTGAGCTCTGTTGGTCTTCTTGATGAACACCTTCCAGGTCTTCTGTCTGATCTCTGTTGGTCTTCTGACTTGAACTATTTTCAATACTTTTACATAACAGATACTTGGGGCTAACAACCTCCTTCCTTCTAGTGCGTCAAACCTCTGACGCATCTCAATCTGCATTCTATACATCTGCTGCGCTAGTCCCGGTATGTCAGATCCAAGCACCACTCCCTCCATATCAGTTGGTGGATTGTAATCAACATCACCATCATCATCATCATCAGCATCCATGTCATCCACTCCCGCTGGAACGCGCATACGATGCCTCTCCCTATCAGCGGCTTCCTTCTGATCGAACCGATTAGCTGCATTGACTTGTGCGTTGTAGGTATGTCGATCGAAGGGCGGTGGTGGTGGTATCGTGATAGCAGTGTCACAGCCGGCTTCCCTGCAAAATCTAGTTATTAGACACGAAAAGGGGAGGATGCCGGTATTGTTGGTGTTTGATGCTGCGTCTATTATATGGAGTTGGATGATTTGGCCTATGTCCATCGGGAGGTTGAACTGAATGTGGTAGAGGACCTTGGCCACGTATGCGTCAACAGTATTATCGTGGGTAGATGGCGCCAGGTTGCACTTTATGAATTTCATCCAAAGTACGATCTCAGGACGTAACTCATTCTTTTTAATGTCATATAGGTGGGGGACCCAGATTTCCTTGCCACTCATCCGTAGAGCTGAGGACATAACCGCGCTATAGTGTGGATCATTCCTGACACCGGGAATCGGAGTCAAGCCAAACGTGGCCCCAAGATTATCAGGGCGAGGTACCTCATAATTGGCACAAATTGCCTCCACCAGCATCCGCACTAATCTGTCCCTTACCACCACCGAATAAAATTCATTAAAAGCGGGTGGTATCATAGCAGCGTAAAAATCGAGGACCAACTCCTTATCATACGACTCCGGATCATTCACAAAAGTGGTCCACCCACGCTCCCTAGCTATGTCTCTCACCCTTTCGTTGGGTATCTCATTTATTCTCATCCCTCTCTCCGGCCAGACCGGTCGGTTCCTGAATTGGTGTCTTCTTTGTTCGACTCGGCCGTTCGTGCGTTCGGTCAAGGCTTCTCTCTCTTCCGGTCGCAAAGTTTGGTAATGAAAGAAACATCCAGGTATGGCGGGATTAGTGCGCACCATCTTTCCTGAAAAGGGTACAATCGTTAGATATATCAACTTGATTATGTCACCCCAAACCTAATCTTTAGATTAGGCTTGTTTTCACAATAAGGACTCAGACACCGTTAAAGTTCAAGTGAAACAGTAACCCAAACCTTGGTGAAACCAAGGTTTGTAGTAGGGGTGATGTGTGAATGGTGTCAAATTGACACCCCAAACCAAAGTTTGGTTAGCCATTTCAAAAATAGAATACCAAAACTCATCCACACAAAGATGCAAGCATAATCCATTAACACATCGTCCAGAGCATGCACATCAACATTCACATTTAGTACAAAGATAGTCCAACACTTAACACATGGTATCTCTTCTAACAAAAATTACAAGAACCCCAAACCTTGGTGAAACCTAGGTTTAGTTTATCTTGGACAAAATTAGCATTATATCAAGAGAATGCAGAAACTTGAACCAAACACAATGATTTTTGTCTCAACCGCAAAATACCCACAACTTCCCCAACAAAAATTTAGTTCATTCAAACCAAACAACAAAATTAGTGGAGTTTTTCACATCATTAAGACATAAACACATGTACACTTGAAGAATTTCAGCAAGTAACTCATAGATGAAATGTACCTTGAATGGATGTGCAAAACCCCAACATTTTAGAGAATAGGGCAAGAAACCATACATTTTGATCTTGAGGGATGATAGAATGAGAGAAGAGATTGATGATTCTTGGTGGAATGAGAGCAAAAATCGAATCCTCTTGGTGGAATGGATGAAAATCGACTCAAGAAGGGTGGTTAAGAGGAAAAATGGCTGAAAAAATACCTTAGGGTTTGCCAAAATAAGAGAGAAGGCCGAAATTGGGCTTTAAATACCTGCAGGTAGTCAGCGCGTATGAAGGCGCAGATGGAAACGCGCGGCGAAACGCGCAGCCCACTGGTCCCTTATGACTCGACGCGTATGGAGGTACAGATGGAAAGGCGCGGCGAAACGGGCATAACTCTGGTTTCTTACACGAACAGTTCTTTGCGCGGATGGTGGCGAGTATGGGTCAGCGCCATGAGACGCGCAGTTATAAAAATTGTGAGCAGTCTAGTGTTCTGTGCAGATGGCCGCGCTGATGGACTAGCGCCGCCATCAGCGCCGGTCACTGTTCTTCATTTTTCTTTTTCTCTGCTCGCTTTCCGTAGGTTATCATCTTAAGCGCTCTCAGGGGTCGAAATTACACCTAAAACACACAAAAATAGGAACAAACGAAAACAAAAGAAAGCACACAAATATAATGAAAAAGAAAACAAAATAAAAATTGCGAATTAACCTATGGTGGGTTACCTCCCACCCAGCGCCGTATTTGCTGTCGTGGCACGACTTCTCCAATCTTTTTCTCTCCCGGCTCGTCTAGATATATGCTTGCAATGCTTGGGATCTCACCTCCTAAGTACGGTTTGACGCGTTGCCCATTTACCTTGAATCTTTGCCCAGCAGTTCCTTCTAGCTCCACTGCTCCATACGGAAACACTTCTACCACTTTGAACGGACCAGACCATCTGGATTTTAACTTACCTGGGAACAAACGTAATCGTGAGTTAAACAACAACACATTCATACCTGGAGTGATTACCTTCTCGCGAATGTTCCGGTCGTAGAATTTCTTGGTCCTGTCTTTGTAGATCAATGCATTCTTGAACGCATCGAGCCTGAGTTCCTCTAGCTCAACCATCTGCAATAGTCTCTTTTTGCCAGCTGCATCTAACTCCATGTTTAGCTTATTTATTGCCCAAAATGCTCTACATTCCAGTTCCACCGGTAAATGGCATGACTTCCCATATACTAGCGGGTATGGTGTAGTTCCTAAAGTGTTTTGTATGCAGTCCGGTATGCCCAAAGAGCGTCATCAAGCTTCAACGACCAATCCTTGCATGAAGAATTCACCGTTTTCTCTAAAATGTGTTTCAACTCTCTATTTGAAACTTCTGCCAATCCGTTCGCTTCCGGGTGATAAGGCGTGGTTACTCGATGTTTGACCGAGTACTTCTTAAGAACCGCATAAATATACAGGTTGAAAAAATGGCTACCCCCATCAATGACTAAGGCTCGCGGAACCCCAAAGCGTGAAAAGATATGCTTCCTCAGAAATTTGATCACAACTTTGGAATAATTCGATGGCGTTGCGATTGCTTCAACCCATTTCGAGACATAATCGACCGCAACTAAAATGTATTCGTTCCCGTATGATTTTGGAAACGGTCCCATGAAGTCTATCCCCCATACGTCAAATAATTATACCTCCATGAAGATCTTCATGGGCATTTCATCCTTCTTCGTTATATTGCCTGCCCTTTGGCACCGATCGCATTTGGAAATGAATTCACTTGTCTCCTTGAACATCGATGGACAGAAGAATCCGGATTGTAAAACCTTGGCCACCGTTCTATCAGTACTGAAGTGGCCGCCCACATTCTAATGTATGACAATGAGTAAGAATGTCGGCCTTCTCTTCATCCGGTACACACTTCTGAATCATCCCATCTGCACACATCTTGTACAAGTGTGGCTCATCCCAATAATATCACAAAGCATCAGATAAGAACTTCTTCTTTTGGTGTGAGTTCATGTTGTAGGGCACCACTCCTCCTACCAAGAAGTTAACCAAATCTGCATACCATGGTTCGGAATGACTAGCCTTACATAATTGTTCATCCGGGAATGTGTCATTGATGGATGTTTTGTCCTTCTCTTGCTCTTTATCACCCTCGAGTCTCGACAAGTGATCTGCAACCGTGTTTTCTGTCCCCTTTTTGTCCAAGATATCCAAGTCAAACTCTTGGAGCAGTAACACCCATCTGATGAGCCTCGGCTTGGCATCCTTTTTGGTCATCAAATACTTCAAGGCGGAATGATCCGTGTATACTATAACCTTAGCTCCCACCAGATACGATCTGAACTTTTCACATGCATAGACCACCGCTAATAACTCCTTCTTGGTGGTGGCATAGTTGACTTGAGCCTCATCTAAGGTCTTGCTGGCATAATAAATCACATGTATTCTCTTTTCTTTTCTTTACCCCAAGACTGCTCCGACTGCTGTGTCGCTCGCATCGCACACCACTATGAAAGGAAGACTCCAATCAGGTGCTGTAAGAATAGGTACCGAGATCAACTCCTTCTTCAACCTGTCAAATGCCAAAACATAATCATCAGTAAAATCAAACTTGGCATCTTTTAATAGTAAAGCACATAAGGGTTTAGTGATTTTATAAAAGTCTTTTATAAACCGCCGGTAAAAACCGGCATGTCCCAAAAAGCTTCGAATCCCTTTGACGGAATTCGAATACGGGAGGTTCTCTATCACTGCCACTTTGGCCTTGTCCACTTCTATCCCCTCTTTTGACACCTTGTGTCCAAGCACTATTCCTTCCGTCACCATAAAGTGGCAATTCTCCCAGTTCAGAACTAAGCTCGTTTCTTTGCATCTCTTCAAAACAGCCTCCAGATGAGAAAAGCAAGAATCAAATGATGGACCAAACACTGAAAAGTCGTCCATAAAGATTTCCATGGTGCGTTCTACCATATCCGAAAAGATCGCCATCATACATCTCTGAAATGATGCGGGAGCGTTACATAACCCAAACGGCATCCTCCTATAAGCAAATGTCCCATTGGGACATGTAAATGTGGTCTTGTCTTGATCTTCGGGAACAATCGGTATTTGATTGTATCCCGAATACCCGTCCAAGAAGCAGTAATTCTCTATCATCTAATCAATGAATGGCAATGGAAAATGGTCTTTTCGGGTGGCGTCGTTCAGCCTTCTATAATCAATGCAAACTCTCCACCCCGTGACTGTCAGAGAGGGTATCAGTTCATTGTTGTTATTTCGAACGACGGTGACACCTCCTTTCTTTGGCACCACTTGCATTGGACTGACCCATGGACTATCGGGTACGGGATAAATGATTCCAGCATCTAATAGTTTAAGGATCTCTTTTCTGACCACCCCCTTCATGTTGGGATTGAGTCGGTGCTGAGGTTGGACTACCGGTCGATGTTCTTCTTCAAGATTTATACGATGCGTGCAGAAAGTTGGACTTAAGCCTTTTAAATCGGCTATTGTCCAACCAATTGCAGTTTGATGCTCACGTAGGACTCTCAACAACTTCTTTTTGTCTTCGGTTTTCAACTTGGATGAAATGATGACCGGGAGTGTCTCCTTTCCCCCCAAAAAAGCATATTCAAGATGAGATGGTAATTGTTTTAGCTCGAGCTTAGGAGGAGTGTGAGATGATGGTTGAGATTTGAGTATTGGCTCACCAAAATCCTCAACATTCGGTATTCTTGGGCCTCTATGACTTGGCAATGCATTCAGTTGCATCACACTTTCGATCTCCGAACCATCTATCGTACCCATGATCACACTTTCTAATTGATCTTGACCAAACTGCATCCCACATGATTCTCTAATCAGAGATTCCAAAATATCTACCCGGTAGCATTCACTGTACTGCATTTTCTGCTTTGCTGCTCGAAAGACATTGAACATGGCTTCTTCTTCTCCCACTCGTAACGTGAGTTTCCCTCCTTTCACATCGATCAATGCCCCTTTCGTGGCCAAGAATGGGCGACCAAGGATGAGCGGGATTTCTTTATCTTCATCCATATCCAATACCACGAAGTCCACTAGGAAATAAAATTTGTCAACTTTGATGAGCACGTCTTCTATGACTCCATAAGGATATTTGATGGATCTATCCGCTAGTTGCAGTGTAACGCATGTTGGTTTAACTTCCCCTAGCCCCAATTTCCTGAAAATAGATAAAGGCATCAAGTTAATACTAGCTCCAAGATCACACAATGCTTTACTAAATTCGGAAGGACCAATGTGAACAGGGATAGTAAAACTCCCTGGATCCTTAAACTTCGCGGGAAGCTTGTGTTGAATGATAGCACTGCACTCTTCAGTAAGTGCAACCGTGGCATGCTCCTCGGTCTTTCTCTTATTGGAGAGAATATCCTTCAAAAATTTCACATAGGATGGCATCTGTGCTAAGGCATCTGCAAAAGGAATGTTAATATGCAGTTTTTTAAACACCTCTAGAAATTTAGCAAAGTTTGCATCATCCTTGTAGGCTTTTAGCCTGCTAGGGTATGGTACCGATGGTGTGACTGGCTTAGTAGGCGCTTTCTTGGAAACATTCGCATTCTCCTTTCTTCTTTCGCTTTCCGTTTTCTCCATCTCCATTTCTTCATCCATTTTCTCTTCCGCCATGTCCTCAGGCTCAACATCACTCACCTTGGTGTTGTTCCTCTCTGGTGAAGGATCTCTAGTATGGTCTATAATGATTTGTTTACCACTCCTCAGGTTGATGGCTTTACATTCTTCTCTCCCCTTCTTCTCTGGTTGGCTCGGAAATTGCCCGGGAGGTCGAGTTTGTAAGGCCTCAGAAATCTATCCCACTTGTCTTTCTAGCATTCGGATTGAAGCGGTATTTTGATCCGTGGTTGATTTCACTGTGTTTACAGTACCCGCCAATCCTTCCACTGCACCTTCCATCTTTGACATGAATTTCATCATCATGTCTTCCAACCGCGGTTTCTTTTCTGAAGATTGCCCCTCATCATATTTCCTCTGATTGTAACTTGGGGGACGATAAACATTGTTAGACTGAAAAGAATTTGTAGGGTTAGATTGGTTACCATACTGTTGTTGTTGCTGTTGCCCCATCGTTTCCTTGCCTGGGCCTTGTTGAGGTTGACTCCAAGAAAAGTTGGGATGTCGCTTCCATCCCTCGGTATAGGTGTTAGAGAATGGGTCATTCCTCGGCCGATTATTCCGGTTTTGAATGAATTGAACTTGTTCCGGCGATTGATAGTCTTGAGGATTCATGAATTGGTCTTGACCACCCATATCATTCTAAACATTCGGTTGAATAGCTGCTCCTCTCATTTGATTTGTCAACGCATTCAATTGTGCCTTTATAGCCTTCAACTCTTCTGTCTCTTGCACGCTTGCAACTTTTCTAACAACGGATCTTGGTGTGAAATAGCTATGTTCTGCTAAATTCTCTATCAATTCGACCGCTTCCTGATAGGACTTGTTCATTAAGGCTCCACCTGCAACAACTCTGAGGTCATTCTTAAATTGAGGGTGCAATCCCACATAGAATGTTTGGATAATCATCCACTCTTGTAACCCATGATGTGGACACTTCTTGAGCATCCCTTTGTATCTTTCCCATGCCTCGTACAAAGACTCTTGATCCCATTGTGAAAAATGCGTGATGTCGGATAACAGTTGAGCCGTTCGCCCTGGTGGAAAGAACTTGTTGAGAAAAGCCGTTACCATAGTGTTCCAAGTTCGAATTGACCCAGGTGGTATACTCTCTTCCCAAGTAGCGGATCGTTCCCTCAATGAAAACGGGAATAACCGTATCTTGATCGAATCTTGATCAACCCCATTTACCTTGAAAGTATTGCATATCTTTTCGAATGCGCGCAAGTGTGCATGGGGATCTTCAGTTGCTGCACCTCCAAACATGTTCGATTGCACCAATTGGATGGTACCCAGTTTAATTTCAAAATTGTTAGCAGCTATTGGAGGTGCATATGGTCCTCGTTGTGCAGCTCCCATGTTCGGGTTGGCGAAATTTCTCATTTGTACCCTTTGTGGTGGCGGTGGTGGATGATTGACATTGTGATTGGCGTTATGGTTGAGATTATGATTGATCCCATTGTTGACACCATTGTTGACATTGTTATTGACGCCATGATTAACATTATTGTTGACGTTGTGGTTGACGTTGTTGTTGAGACCATGATTGGCATTGTTGTGGTTCTGATTGTTCTCATTTGCATTTGGAGGTGGTTGACCATTGTTCAATGGAGGACCATTGTTGATGGGCATCCCCTCTTCCCAATCATTTTCAATGTGGATGTTGACGTCAGCCATTATGTTTTGTGCTCGTCGTCTCAGGTCTCTGGCAGTCCGTTCTATCTTCGGGTCAATCGGTAGTAAGTCCCGAAATAGTCTCCTTCTTGGCATAAACCAAAAGGTAACCTGAAACGGAGAAGATAAAATCTCAAAACCCATAAATATGTGAACCGTCAAAGCAATATAAAATAAAATAAAAACAGGGTGTCTAATGTAATAATTTCTACAGTTGGTAGTGATATTCACACAAAACAGGTTCCCCACGGATCCAAAAACTTGATAGGCGGGAATACACCCCCTTAAATCTACCGCAAGTGTACGGGTCGAATCAAGTAATAGTACTTAGAAAGTACGAGTATCGAACCAAAGGAACCAGGTGTCAAGTACCACAATGACTGTATAGATTATTAACTAGACTAATGCAAATTGATTTGGTTTGTTGATTGTCGGAACACGAATTAAAACTTTAATTAATTCAGATAAGAGAAAGAGCTGGAGGGTTGGATTCCTCAGGTAAACAATCACTTAACTAACAGATTTGACATGATTGAAATAACTTCAGGATGACAGGCATAATCACATTCCATTACTATACTCTATCAAGCTATAGCAAATATCATTCAACACATTGTATCATCATTCGATCTTAACAAAAGTAATTGAACAATCAGTAATTAAAAGCCACAAAGATTGAATTATCATATTGCTATCTCAAATTCAACCAAGACATGAAGGATTAATCAAACCTCAAAACTCTTCTCAAAGGTTAAAGATTCATAAAATCGAAAAATAGTTGATCGGACTATTACAAGCATTACGAACAATCCCACATGTGTCATCCATCTATATCAAATCAATCATACGTATTGTAAAGCTAAATAATTATCCAACCATGATTCAAACCAACCCCCAACATGAACGGATTAGTTCATATTGGGGGTTTCAAAACTCAGAAATGACAAGATTAAAACGAAAGTAAACATGTTTGTTCGAAAAGAAATGAAAACTAAAGACTCCCTGAAAAGCTTAAGCCGCCGATGAACGTACTCGATTCGCCTTGTGATTCTCGTTAGTTGATGTTTCTAGCCTCCTACTTGCCTTCAAAAATCGTCTCTTAGCTCCCAAAATCGCCTAGAAAAAGTCCCAAGACATAACTGTTGAATAATGCCCCTAACCCTAGCCGACATAAAGAATAAAACGCTCATGGGCTTTGCGCGCATGGCGGCGCGTATGGAATAGCGCAAGGAAACGCACCGAGGACTGATATGTGTGGTGAACAGAGGGCTGTGCGTTTGGCAGCGCGGACGGACTAGCGCGGAGAGGCGCGCTGAGCACTGTTTGGTCCTAAAATCCGAATTTCTCCTTTTCGCCCAGGGATGTTGCCAACTTGCTCCAATTGATCCAAAAACTCTTCCTTCGTCAGTCATTCATAAAAACCTGTACTTACTCACACAAAACCATTAAATTCTACTATTTTACATGGAAACTCACAACTAACTAACCGATTTCGGGATCAAAATAATGTCGTAAAACGACATTATCAATGGTTTTATAAACTTCCATGAATGGATAACACACTATGTGTCATGGTGAAAGTTTACAGAAAGAGAGTATTCAAATTTTTCCTCAATGGTAAGGTCTTCATACTAAATTCCCCCTATTGAAGGTGTGCTCGTCCCTGTTTAGAAGTATTGGTTTGATTCCATTTGAGAAGACTTCTCCAAACTTAGTATTTGGTGTGACTTTCAGAAGAGTGAGCAGATGTTGAGAACTTCCTATGTGAAGTTTGGTGGAGCGCTGAAACTTAACGGCTCTGATAGAATTATTTTATTAACCCTATTATAATCATTTTTAGTAGATTTTTCCTTTGTTTTATTTGCCCACAGTCCCTTCTTGAGTCATTTTATCTCTTTTTAGCACTTTATTTGTTCTTAGTGTTAATGGTGTTTTATGTGATTGGATCTCATTTGGGCCTTATTCGAACTATCACAGACGTGGGCCAAATGCAACTACAGCTAATGCTATAGGAGTGCTTCAAGAAGCTGAAGGATCGCACGCTGGGCCTTTTTGTTCACCTTTGGGTCGAATACTCTTTTGATGACCATAGGTCGGATTAGCTTACTAAAGAAGCATCAAGTACATATGTCAGCAGCTTTTGCATATACTTAGGCCCCAAGGTTTACTTTACTATAAATATGTATGATTGTATGGCTTAAACACACAACCTTTTGGTTAAGAACAATTATTTAGCTTCTTAGTTTATGTGCTTATAATTCCTCAAGAATTTAAGCTTTCGGTTCTCAAGTTTAATATAAGTATTTTGAAGTAACTTCTTGTTCTCTCTTGCTTTCGGTTTTCGAAGTTTATTTCAATGTCTTTGTGGTATTTTACAAGGTTACAAATCACATGCTCTCGTTTTCAAGTTACTTCCTTTTTCGGTTACGTATTTGGAATTTACAAAGCTTGTAGCAATAGTTTGGATCTCCACCCTTCTAAAGTTTGAGAATTGTTTCCATGTACTTAACAATCTATTTTCTAAGAGTTTTCACGAAAAGAAGTCGTTTTTGTGACGTAACTTGCACGACAAGTTTCATAACTTGGCGCCCAAGTTACTACACTAATCCAGTCACACCATTCTGAATCTCCTTACATCCATTTATTGTTTTGAGCTTTACTTTCTTGCAATTTCATTTACTGTCATTTACGTTCCTTCACTTTACTTTTATTGCATTTACTTTCTTGTTATTTAAATTCTAGTACTTTACTTTCATTATTTATTTTCTTGTTATTAAAATTCCTACAATTTACTTTCTGTCCTTTCCATTTCTGTTATTTACTTTCTAGAAATTTACTTCATTGTCATCTACATTTCTGCAATTTCCTTTCAGTACTTTTCATTTCTGTCATTTACATTTCTTACATTATTCGAAAGAAGAATCCGAGCAATAATGGGCTAATCGCCCGATCTTGAGGTGTAAGGCAAAGTTAAGATCGAAATCTATGAGAAAGTAAAAATGTGAATTTAATATAGCATTGTGTCTGACTATTAATTTCAGGCAATTAATCTTTCATTAAAGATTACATTTAATTAATTGACATCTAATTTTGTGTATGAAAATGCATTAACTTTAAGAGTTAAGGTAAAGATTAAAAACCTGAGGTAAGAGGAGAAGGCTGATAATAGTTTTAGTACCTGACAAGTAGTATACTCCTACGCTGTAGGATGGCAACACTGTGTTGTGCTAGAATTCACGAGGTCTAACATAAATGATATCGTATTGACAGCACATTGGCCGGTGTGTACTCTTGGGAGGTCGTCTGACCCGATAGTTGATATTGTGGCAGTACTATAGCACCAATCTTGGTACTATAGGACTGTCCGGGTGCTATAATATCTTTTTATTGGATCACATGTTCTTATCTTAATCTAGCTTTGCACCTTTTGTTTCTTCTCTAAAATTGATTTTTAGTTGATAACTCAAACAAACCACTCAACAATCTGTTTTCGAATTCGCCATATGAAATCAATTTTTAAAGACTGGATTTTTGAAAAGCTTTCGCACGTTTTCCCTGTGGATCAATATCTGGTACTTTTACCATTATTACTTGTTACGAGACGATAGTAGATCAAGGTGTATACTTGCACTAAGCTCTATGTTAAGTGAATCTCGGAGGTTGCATATATCACACAACAGGCTCCAAAAGGATCATAGAAATACACACCAGGTACAAAAATTCTTTCAAAGGATTGAAAGGATTTGTTGAAGACTGGTGGGGGTACAAGGTTGAATATCATCTTGATATCAAGCTCTTCTTTGATAAGTTCCTCAATCCGATTAGTGACATCCTTAACATATTTGACTTTGTTGCACTTGATGGTTAAGATGATTTCCATCCACTCAGAGAACCCATAGATGCATAACCAGTGAATATGTTCATCATCTCTGGTAAAGTCTTCCCGTGAGATTCTTGTTTGATGATAGGATATTTGAAATTCGGTGTTTGCATCTAATTGCAGTGGTAGTAGTAATTTTTGCTCTATATCTTCGTCTTGAGAACACTTGATTGAATTTCTCTATGGCTTCTTGTTTTTCCTTTTGAAGAGCTTCTTCTTTTTCTCGTTGAATAACATCTTGTTCTTCTTGAAGGTGCAGAGCTTCAGATAATTGTTCATCAGTAAGATTCAGATCCTCAATGTGGGTTTTGGATGGGGGAGGAGGAGGAGGTATCCGAAGAACATCAATTGATATTGATTTTCTGAGCATTTTCTTCTTCTTCTTCATTTTATCTTTTTTCCCATTTCAGTCGTCAGTTTTTCCTTTATGTAGAACAACAACAGATGCATTTATATCTGGTACCTGAGTTAGAGAGACAAAAGTGGAGATGGGAATGGAAGGTTGGACAACTATAGTTGGAGGATCATCAAAATTTAACCCAAAGGAGTCAGAATCCGACATAAACTTCAGTGTGTCTTCATTGAGTTGAGCTTTCTTCCCCGCAATCCGATTATCTATTCCAAAAGGAGAGTCTTCTTCTATGATTTCCTCGCCTCAATTCGAGGAGTCTCTTTTCTAATTTCCTCCCCCTCAATATGAGTCTCCTGTTGATCATCTTCATAAATTGTTTCCTGAGTAGATGTAACAATGTTTTCGACTGCTACATCTTCTGTTGTATTGATTGGTTCCAACTTTACTTCTTCACTGATGGGAGAGTTAAGAGATGGTTGATATTTCGATCCAGTGCTAGTGGAATATGAGGTAACCAAATCAGGGCTTTTCTCCCCCTCACTAGCACGTGGATGAAATATAACATGATATATATGCGTTGTTAGATGATGCAACTGACCACTCATGAGGTCAGTGTGGTTCCCGTTCGGATTAAAGAGTAACATTGAGAGGGCCATCATGAGAAGGATGAGAAAGATCTTGGAGCTTGTTGAGTGCTAACTTGAGGAAACATGGCTAGGAGTTCCCGCAGAAGTCCTTCTTGAGTATCAATCTTGGAATGGAGGGAAGTCAGAGATTCTTTGATCGAAAGAGAATCTGAATGTTTTGATAAGTTTCCCATTTCATTCGTTAAAACCTTAACAGAGTATTGATATCTTGAGCAACATAAAGGACCTTGGAATGAAATTCATCATCCTTAATCCGATTAGTATTGAGAGAGGAAGCAATGTTACTTAGGGACGCATTATTGTACTTAATTACATCATGTACGCACTTATTAGCATGCTATTGTGACTTTTCAAAGTTTTCAAATCTCTTAAGGATCTTAGATAGAATCATTTGATGATCTTCACTTTGCTTCTGCAGTTTTTTGCTGACTTTATGCGTCTTTCTTCTAGCTTTTGGTTATGAGAGATTAAGTCCTTAGCTTTAGACATGAGTTAAGATAACGTTTCTCTATGCATGTTGTCAGAGTTGCAGAATTGTTCAACAACATGAGAAGGCAATGCATATAGAAATTTGACTTGTTGAGGGTGATCACATACTCGAGCATTAGAATTCGATGGTTGTGGACGATCAAGAAATCGGAGTTGAATGACTATATCTGGAGTTGAGAAGATATGTGCAAGCACAATAGTGGAATATGATGGCATAGATGATCTGGTCATATCTAGAGTGCCTGCATGAGTAAAGGCAGTAGTGGAAGGAGAACTAAAGGTACCTTGATCCTCTTTCTCTGCTGATGAAGAAAACACAATAGGTGAATAAACACCTGTTGATTGAGTTGTTGAGTCAATACTCACTCTGAGCTCAGGGTTATGCAAGGCTTCCAAGAGTGAATGGAGATATGAGTTGCCAGCATTAAGTGAGGTGACAATGTCGGATGAACTAGTGGTTTGTGATTGAGACATAGGGGTAGTGAATATATTGGAAGATTGGATTTGGGATGAATCCATTAACGTAGCTTCGGTCGTTAGATGGACTGAGAGTGAGGTTTGAGGTTGTCTCATTTGTACAACAATATCCTGTTCGGAGGACTCTGAGGATTTGGGTGGGATAACAAATGCCATGGACCGTGAGTAGCTTAATTCAATATCCGAGGAGTTTTTAGAATTTGAGGATAGTTTATGAGGCTTGGTGCTTTGGGATAAAGGGTTCCGCTTTGAAGTTTCCAGTTTTGCTAGAGATTGTAATTTCCGCTTTTTGGGTAGTAGGATTAGAGACTTGGGTGGATTACGAAGGTTCTTTCGGATTCATAGTCTCTGTAGAGGATGGTGTAGGTTTCTCTATGCCACGTCACGTGAAATCACTGCTAACGTCAACTGAACCTATGAGGGTCGCACACATTAGAGTACGTAGTTCTCGAAATGACAATGATGGTCGTGAACCAAGATTAATTACCACTTGTAATGGAAACGATTATTATTCTAGTAGGACAATAATTATAGTTCGTGAAAATATAATTATGCTAATTATATATATATATATATATATATATACACATATATATTTGATCTAATGTAAATAATTAATTATTGTGATAATAACTAATTAAGCATATGGCCCAATATCTTGAAGTAATTACTTCTATAATAAAATCCCAAGTATTAATTATTTGTTAATAATTAATCAAAAGGGTTAAAGCCCATAATTGGTTTAATTTAACTAGGGCCCAATCCAAAATTAGGAAAAAAAGGAGTATTTAAACCTAATGATAATTAGGTTTAGATTAAGTAATCATAAAGCAAAACAAACACAAAATAAAAACTCCCCTCCCTCTCTCCCTTGGAAGGCGTCGATCTCATACACAAGGTACACGAAATCTATTTTTTCTTGTGTCGGTTTTTGGTTCAAGGGGTAGCAACCGTTCGACGGTGTACCGTGCTCACGTGTGGATACCACTAGAGAAGATCTTTGTTGATATCTCGTGCTTCAAATCGGTTCACCGGAAAATTCACGTGAGGTATAAAATTCTAACCCCTATGGTTGTTTTATTTGGTTCTATTTACATTAGTAATGTATCCGGGTTAGTAGGGTTTCACGGTTAGTTTTATTTTATGTAACACCCTCAAATTTGGAACGAGCAACTAAATAAAATTTCAATAAATTACCCAACAAGATAAAATCATTTCTACAATTCACTCCTTAATATACCTCGGAATTTAAACATTATAATTCCCAAATAGAATAACTTAAACGGGTGTTACTTAACACAACACAAGTTGCTAATTCCAAGTACGTGCGGAAGACTTCACTACTCAAGTTACCTCTCGTGCACTCTACTATCACTCGCCACTTCAGAATGTAGCTAGAGCTACCCCAACCTGAGCCTGTTGCACATGCCGACAAATAAAAAGGGTTAGGCTTACGCCTAGTGAGTTCAAACATTTTATCATGACTGTATAAAAACATAAATCAGGGATTAGTGGTTTTAGTCATGATTTAACAAATCTTTAATGAAAGTTTGCGACAAAGGTTATCCTTTCCAAAGAGTTCTCAAAATAGACATAAATGACTCATTTTCCAACGCACCCAAATCCATGGGAATCTTCCCCAAAAGTGTAAAGTGTTTTCCAAAAATGAGTTACGAACCCCAACCCACTCAAATACGTGACTAAATCTAGTTTTAGGCAAAACCTTCAAATACGGTTGACAATACATACTCAACCCGTAAAACATGGAAACCATCCATTTAAATATATTCTTTCGTTGGAAACTTAATACGAAGCAAAACTCACGCAACGTAAAATGTATTAAAATCCAAATACCATAGAATAAAACTTCAGCAGTTAAAACGTCCAATAAGAATGTAACATAAATCCGTCCATCAATCATGGAAAACAATCCATATGCATGTAATATAACCTCAACAATGTGAATAGATAAATTACCCAAAATCAACACCCTTCGGTGACGGGGGAGACCCGATCTCATCAGATGTGGCAAACACATAAATTAAACCACGATTAAATAAATGTAAGTAAGCTTCTTGGATGTGGAAAACGGATGACATCAACCATACTAGGTCTTTAGTAAATCCTTGGCATCAATTATACTAGATCTTTAGCCCATCTTAGACATCAACCATACTAGGTCTTTAGTCCATCTCAGACATCAACCATACTAGGTCTTTAGTCCGTCTTCGGCATCAACCATACTAGGTCTTTAGCCCCTCTTAGACATCAACCATACTAGGTCTTTAGTCCAAGCCCTCAAGTTCAACCATACTAGGTCTTTACCTTGGAAAACCCACCATCCAAAACAAGATTACTTAACTTAAAAATTCATACATGACCTCAAAAGAATAACTAATGCATTCAAACTCATGTAAATCTCAAACATAATGCAACTCATGCAATGCAAACCCCAAGCCCATGTCGAGCTTAATAAAACGGGCGAATGCCATCAAGACTCAATGAAGTCCAAAACCGAGCCCTCTACTCAAAGATCTAATGATCATTTATCAACATCAAATTATGCAAATGAAATGCAATTAAGCATATAACACAACCTAGACTCCACCCCGAGCATGTAAATATCAACAACGTGCAATAATATGCATCACGGTGCAATAAAAGAAACCCGTAAATAAGACTCCACATCGAGCCATTTAAACCGGACAATTGTCCCAAGACTATCTCAAAGTCAAAACCGAGCAAAGTGCTCCAAGCTTGCTAGACCCATAATGTCGGTCATCATCGCATAAAACGCGTTTAAACATTGTTTAAGCAAACACGTATCCCAAAATCATCATTAACCCCAAAACTCAACACGGGTTAAACAAAAGGGTTTTCCCAAAGGACTCACACCCTTAATATTCTCAAAATGACTCATAACACTAAAGTGCATTTTCCCAAATGGTTTAATTAAAATCATTTACACTAACATGATTAAACCATCAAATAAACCTCATTTTGAGCAATTAATCTTTTAAAGACAAAACATGGTTTCAAACCATCCAAATAACCAAAAGCCCCAAATATGGGTGTTTTACACATTTATGAAGATAGACACTTCAAAAGAGTTAAACCATTCAAATAACTCAACCACATATATTTTCAAGTAAAACACATAAGTATTTGGAAAATACTATTTTGGCATGTACAAAGTTTTCGCAAAGTAACTTGAACTCACCTTTGCTAGATTAAGCTAAATCTAGAGTTTCTCCAACGTATGCTCCTTTGATGAAGTTTGCATCCTCAAGCCAAAACTTCCAAAACCTAGGTTTATGAATTTCCAACCATCAATACTCAAGTCTAACCATAAGGAATCATCATCCCTTCAACATATACCAAAATACCCAATTTATACCAAACCCTAGTTTCATTCATGAAGAGGATGAAGATTATTTCAACCATCCACCATCAAAATCGTCCAACAACATCCCATAGTAGAAGAAAGATGAAATCAACAACAATAACAACCATTGAGTAGGGAGAGATTACCTTAACCATTCGAATCTTCCAAAAACGAGCTCCTACTTTCTACAAAAGTTCCAAGCTCCCAAATGTCCATCAATGGACGAAGAGGGTTTGATTTGGTGAAGAAATGAGGAAGGAGAGGGGAGGGGTTGTAGGGTTTTTAGTGAGAGGGGAGATTTTTAGAGAGAGAGATGGAATAGATAATGAAAGAAAGCTGCAAGTCGTGGGTTTAAAACCCTCTGAGCCCGACGGCGAGAGTGACATGCGAGATTGCTACTGTCACTCTCGCGGGGCACTCTCGCCCACTACCCAAAATGCTCACGGTACACTTTCAGCGAAAGTGACACTCCTAAAGTGACCATGTCACTCTCGCGAGTGTCATACTCGCTGGACCTCCCAAAACCCTCGGTACATTCTTGGCGAAAGTGACACTGCGAAAGTGACCATGTCACACCGCGAGTGTCATACTCGCTGGACTTGTACCAAGTCCAAACTTGGCCAATTTCTCGAGAGATCCAATTAGCATCACGTGTTCCACACTCCAAAGCGAAACCTTGTCCTTTTAATACTTCTAGACGGAATCATTTACAATTGGAGTTAGGATTTTTGGGGTGTTACAATCCTCCCAACCTTAAAGAGATTTCGTCCTCGAAATCCAGTTCTCACGCAACCAATGGCCACCACGCCCAACACATTCCACTTGAAGACCTAATTTACTAGAATGGCTTCCGACCACCAGACTAAAGTTGTCTCCCAACCTTAAGTGATTCATAATATTCCAACGGCGGATTCGAACTCCCCAATCATGCCACAATCACATGTCCTCATATTTTCTCTCTAGACCAACTCAACGTTTAACTACTACCAACATCAACCAAAACTTCAGAATCCCCCAAAATCCCGCTACTTAATTGACATTCGCTCTCAACGGATTCCATCGATTCAACACCAATGGTCTTCATTGATTCGTCAATTACACAATCCCAAAGGTGTGTCTAATCATCAATCATACAATCGACAGGTTTTCGTACCACACAAGAAAAGTCATTTCACTAAAACCTCTTTTCACAATCGAGCATCTTAAGGATATTACAACCATTACCATCATTTCTTTAAAATCAGACTACAATTCCCCGATTACACTAACGGTGCTTGGCCTTAAGCCCAAAAGTCGACACCTAATGTACCACCAAGTCGAATCACCACAGACTCTACACACGAGCTTCACTCATCGAGTATTCCCGACAAGATCAAAATTATCAATACGGCGTCTAAAGGGTCTCACATACGAAAGTTGACCAAGACCCCAAAGTAACATCCCCAACCAGAAAGGTTACCACCAACCTCAATATAAACCAATGCGAATCAATTCTCTTAATTACAAAGTGCATCATCCGCTCAACCGATGTCATTCGGTCTACAGTACTACCACGCGTGAAATAACCAACCTTCCACCACCAAAGTGTTACACACACACTTACCCTTAACTGGGTTACTTACCATTTTCAAGGTCCTAATGAGTTCAAGGTTCACAAGTGCGTTATTCGATAAATATGCCAATCAACAAAACCTTTCACAAAATTTCAACGTAAGGATTTTCATATCAAATAAATCGTACGCATAGAAAAGCTACTATCATCAATTCGATTGTTACGCAAAACGGACACGCTCGTCCCAAATATGAAAATCATGTTGAGAATTATTCCATCACAGTTCAGTTTATTCACAAAACGCAAAAGCGTAATAAACAACTTCTTTTAAAATGAATCGTCACAGCTCTAGTATGGATTGACTTGTAACATGCACGTAAAGTAACTGCTCGACTTTAAACATGGTGCAACAAAAGACGCGCACGTATTTCAAAAGAAGTCCCACGACATTTGACTCCAAAATTTCTCCTTTAACCATAAAATGGCATGGAACACGGATCACCAACAAAATGTGCGCGTGTCAGTTTCTTATACAAAATAATGAAACGGTTTGCACATACACCTTAGTCAACAAAAAATGACTTGTGCAATTTCCATATTTAAAACAAAACTCATACGTTCCCATCACTTGAAAATATCGACTAAAACAACATAAAACCACAAATTGGGGTAGGCATGCAAGCTCGTAACGCTTTCTTAGAAATTTCTTTTAATGACACACTCATGTACCAATTAACTCACCCCAAAATTTCAAAGATGGGATTCTTTAAATTGATTTCCAAAATTTCCTCAAATGGTCACATAACGACACACGAGCAAAACGTTTCCTACAAAACTGCACACAACGATGTATTTTCCAAAAATATATGAGGAAATAAGTGTTAATAAAATAAACAACCAAAAAGGATTCCGACCGACTTTAAGTCTTGAATTGCACCAATAGTGTGCGTCTATGTTTAAAGCATGAGAAATTCCACGCCCCATAGTTTTATGCAAAAAATTTCTAAAATCCTTATCACAAAGCATTTTCCTCAAAGTTACGTATTTGGAATCTAAAACGTCAAACATCAATGCAAAAATGTATTTGTTAAAATACTCAAAACGCACATTTCCTCCAAAACCAAAAGGTTTTCAATTTTCCAAAATATTCGGCAAATCGCAAATTGACCAATGTCAACGACTCATACATTCGTGTTTTTTTAAATATCATGCATCGTAAACCATTCGTGATCCCCACACCACTAAAACATGCTTTGACCCAACGGTCCTTCATTTAAACAATGAGTTAGCAAAATAGTTTCACTCACGATTCGTTTAATCAAAGTGTCGAAAAAACAATGGTTACCAAGCTATGCATACCCCTAAGTCGATATAACGTCTTTACATGAAATGGTACTAAAACATTTAACTGGCCGAAAGCGCACCAAACAAGTCATCATGAAATGTCACCAAAATATTCTTTCATGCATCACTTAAGCCACGTATAAGTCAATCCATACACTGAACTATATGCAACGAAATATTTAGTAACACAAACCTTTTGAAAGAAAAGTTACACGACACTAGAGTTCCAAACTCATCTCTTTTTAGTCGCCTTATGGCATAAAATTAATTTTTCTCAACACAACTCGAGTGGGACAAAATACCCACATAACTTATAAACCTTTCACATAAGTAACTAAAGCATGCACCTTGTGAAGATATACTCACACGACTCAACATGTCGTGAAACAAACTCTATGAACCTCAACGAACTTAATGACTCCAAGTCAATAAAACGGCGCTAAACATCATGCTTCCAAGGCCAAATTGCCATAAGCAAAATCATAAATGAGACGCCAAAATTCCAAAAATCCCCTTCCATGGTAATACTATATAAACAACATTGTTTAACAACTCACATTAAACCAATTCTCCAAAATAACTGTACATAGACATAATGGAAAATAACTTTCCGTCCAAACTCTAACATATGTGGAGGAGATCCAATGTTAAAGTCACAAGCCGTAGTTATTTCCCAACATCTTAAACCTCATAAAATATGATTATCATTATATCCAAAACAAATGTTGAACAACAATGAAATAAGGCAAAACAAATCCCGGCGGAGTTTGCATCTCCCGTAATAAAATGGTTTCATGCACGTTCAAAACCATGATTTGAAATCTTGTGTGTGTGCTAAACATTTCTCAAAATTCATAACACAATCCAAATAAGGATTTGAAACACAAGAAATAATTGATGCAATTTATTTTCAAATTAAACTTTGTGCATGACTTAGTCGGCATTCAACGTCTCAACTCATACCCTTCTAAATCCCTCCGGTCCACTATTGTCATCCGGATGCTTTAACCTCTTAAGGTAAGTTGAGAATTACATCAATTAACCTTACGGTTTTTCCTCGAATCAAAGTCGGCTCAATAAGCCTATGGTTCTAGTCCAACCATCAATCTTGACCCGAAACGGTCTACTTAAAGCAAATATCATGCTCATCGTCACTCCAAGTGACTAATACTAGACTCATCCATCTATTCCAACGACTACTAGCTTAGAACCTCCTTCACTACCCCAACGATCATCACATGAAAGCAATTCAAGTATGCACATGTACTAGTAGGTTCACCATGACACTGGCCAGGTGTCACTATGAACGCACCGTACATGCTTATCATTGCTACTCTCAACATGATTCTTGTTTCTAAAAGCTCCATCAACTTCAAAACATCCTATCTTACAGTGCCTAAAGGTGAATTTCACTCTCATTTACTTAAACAAACGCTAGTTTGAGTCTAGGTATCCAAAATCAACACCTAAATCTCTCAAACTTATGCTCTGATACCAACTTGTAACACCCTCAAATTTGGAACGAGCAACTAAATAAAATTTCAATAAATTACCCAACAAGATAGAATCATTTCTACAATTCACTCCTTAATATACCTCGGAATTTAAACATTATAATTCCCAAATAGAATAACTTAAACGGGTGTTACTTAACACAACACAAGTTGCTAATTACAAGTACGTGCGGAAGACTTCACTACTCAAGTTACCTATCGTGCACTCTACTATCAATCGCCACTTCACAATGTAGCTAGAGCTACCCCAACCTGAGCCTGTTGCACATGCCGACAAATAAAAAGGGTTAGGCTTACGCCTAGTGAGTTCAAGCATTTTATCATGACTGTATAAAAACATAAATCAGGGATTAGTGGTTTTAGTCATGATTCAACAAATCTTTAATGAAAGTTTGCGACAAAGGTTATCCTTTCCAAAGAGTTCTCAAAATAGACATAAATGACTCATTTTCCAACGCACCCAAATCCATGGGAATCTTCCCCAAAAGTGTAAAGCATTTTCCAAAAATGAATTACGAACCCCAACACACTCAAATACGTGAATAAATCTAGTTTTAGGCAAAACCTTCAAATACGGTTGACAATACATACTCAACCCGAAAAACATGGAAACCATCCATTTAAATATATTCTTTCGTTGGAAACTTAATACGGAGCAAAACTCACGCAACGTAAAATGTATTAAAATCCAAATACCATAGAATAAAACTCCAGCAGTTAAAACGTCCAATAAGAATGTAACATAAATCCGTCCATCAATCATGGAAAACAATCCATATGCATGTAATATAACCTCAACAATGTGAATAGATAAATTACCCAAAATCAACACCCTTCGGTGATGGGGGAGACCCGATCTCATCAGATGTGGCAAACATATAAATTAAACCACAATTAAATAAATGTAAGTAAGATTCTTGGATGTGGAAAACGGATGACATCAACCATACTAGGTCTTTAGTAAATCCTTGGCATCAATCATACTAGATCTTTAGCCCATCTTAGACATCAACCATACTAGGTCTTTAGTCCATCTCAGACATCAACCATACTAGGTCTTTAGTCCGTCTTCGGCATCAACCATACTAGGTCTTTAGCCCCTCTTAGACATCAACCATACTAGGTCTTTAGTCCAAGCCCTCAAGTTCAACCATACTAGGTATTTACCTTGGAAAACCCACCATCCAAAACAAGCTTACATAACTTAAAAATTCATACATGACCTCAAAAGAATAACTAATGCATTCAAACTCATGTAAATCTCAAACATAATGCAACTCATGCAATGCAAACCCCAAGCCCATGTCGAGCTTAATAAAACCAGGTGAATGCTATCAAGACTCAATCGAGTCCAAAACTGAGCCCTCTGCTCAAAGATCTAATGATCATTTATCAACATCAAATCATGCAAATGAAATGCAATTAAGCATATAACACATCCTAGACTCCACCCCGAGCATGTAAATATCAACAACGTGCAATAATATGCAACACGGTGGAATAAAAGCAACCCGTAAATAAGACTCCACATCGAGCCATTTAAACCGGACAATTGTCCCAAGACTATCTCAAAGTCAAAATCGAGCAAAGTGCTCCAAGCTTGCTAGACCCATAATGTCGGTCATCATCGCATAAAATGCGTTTAAACATTGTTTAAGCAAACACGTATCCCAAAATCATCATTAACCCCAAAACTCAACACGGGTTAAACAAAGGGTTTTCCCAAAGGACTCACACCCTTAATATTCTCAAAATGACTCATAACACTAAAGTGCATTTTCCCAAATGGTTTAATTAAAATCATTTACACTAACATGATTAAACCATCAAATAAACCTCATTTTGAGCAATTAATCTTTTAAAGACAAAACATGGTTTCTAACCATCCAAATAACCAAAAGCCCCAAATATGGGTGTTTTACACATTTATGAAGATAGACACTTCAAAAGAGTTAAACCATTCAAATAACTCAACCACATATATTTTCAAGTAAAACACATAAGTATTTGGAAAATACTATTTTGGCATGTACAAAGTTTTCGCAAAGTAACTTGAACTCACCTTTGCTAGATTAAGCTAAATCTAGAGTTTCTCCAACGTATGCTCCTTTGATGAAGTTTGCATCCTCAAGCCAAAACTTCCAAAACCTCCAAAACCTAGGTTTATGAATTTCCAACCATCAATACTCAAGTCTAACCATAAGGAATCATCATCCATTCAACATATACCAAAATACCCAATTTATACCAAACCCTAGTTTCATTCATGAAGAGGATGAAGATTATTTCAACTATCCACCATCAAAATCGTCCAACAACATCACAAAGTAGAAGAAAGATGAAATCAACAACAATAACAACCATTGAGTAGGGAGAGATTACCTTAACCATTCGAATCTTTCAAAAACGAGCTCCTACTCTCTACAAAAGTTCCAAGCTCCCAAATGTCCATCAATGGAGTAAGAGGGTTTGATTTGGTGAAGAAATGAGGAAGGAGAGGGGAGGGGTTCTAGGGTTTTTAGTGAGAGGGGCGATTTTTAGAGAGAGAGATGGAATAGATAATGAAAGAAAGCTGCAAGCCATGGGTTTAAAACCCTCTGAGCCCGACGGTGTGAGTGACAGGCGAGATTGCCACTGTCACTCTCGGGGGCACTCTCGCCCCTACCCAAAATGCTCACGGTACACTTTCGGCGAAAGTGACACTGCGAAAGTGACCATATCACTCTCGCGAGTGTCATACTCGCTGGACTTCCCAAAACCCTCGGTACATTCTTGGCGAAAGTGACACTGCGAAAGTGACCATGTCACACTCGCGAGTGTCATACTCGCTGGACTTGTACCAAGTCCAAACTTGGCCAATTTCTCGGGAGATCCAATTAGCATCACGTGTTCCACACTCCAAAGAGAAACCTTGTCCTTTTAATACTTCTAGACGGAATCATTTACAATTGGAGTTAGGATTTTCGGGGTGTTACATTTTATATATGTATGTTTATTTCAACTGCTATCCCGTCGAAACCATTCATATGGTATGGAAGTAGCTACCAAAGGAGGTCCAGAGATATCCGATCCCATTTAAGAGGAGTCGGATTTTTTGGATGGCCGTGAAGAAGGAGATCGAGAATTAAGGTGGATCTTTTTTCTTTTAGAGAGGCAACTTTGGCTAGCAAAAATTTCCTGGTTGCCTCTCTATCAAAGAATGAGTTCTACACAGGTTTAATACCATTAGAAAAGAAAATTATACTTGGGGGCATCGCAGGTTCATAAGAGCTGGACTTTTTCTTAAACGCGGTATTTGATAGTCTGTTGATAGCAAGATTCTTCTTTTCTCCGGTAATAGTACCAGCTCTTGTATTACAAGGAATGCTGATGTTTTCTCTTAAACTTGTCAGTAATAAGAAGAGCAAGAAAGCAAACACATGGAACGTGATTTTTGAGTTCAGTTTTCATGGTTTATATTTCTCTGGAAGATGAGAACATGAGCTAGTTTGGTGATGTTGCTAGGAGATTGATCAAAACCTATGGTTTTAGTGCAAAGACATTGAACCAGATAAAGTAATGCCACACCCTTGACATATGCTTCATAAGAAGAGTTCAACTAGTCTTAGTGTTCTTAGTATCCTCAAGTTCTTCATCTTTTTACAGAGTTATTCATATTCAGTTGATGAAGAAGAAGGTAGATGCATAATCTTTGCAACGTCATCGGCAATGATGATGATGTCTTTATCGCTTAGAACATAGGAGACATTAGTGTTTCACTTTTTGAGTGCACACACGAACACCCGAAGTTCCTCAGTAAGAATGTGCTCATTTGTGTAGATGGAGGAGAAACCATAAGAGCATGGCCTACATGACTTTTTACCAAGAAATCTATCATGTTGTGATACTCTTGGTTCTCGTTTTATTTGTTAAACAAAGAAATATAGTTACAGGAAGTGAACTTAGCATAGTTGATAATAGCTCTTTCGACATTGACATTCATTGAAGATGAGAAGAAAAATTCTTGAGAAAAGTTGGAAGATTTTGGAGGTTTGAGGGTTTTGAGAGAGAGAAGGAGGGAGAGAGAGAGAGGGGGGGGGGGGAGGAAGAGAGTTATGAAAGAGAGTTCAGGGTTTTGAATGATATATAGAAGGATGGCGAGAAAGGTGAAAGTGGTAATAATGATACCTACATGAACCACGAAGACCCTGGGGGATATGGTGGATTATCCCATCTGCCTAGGGTTCGAATCCAGGCATACACAAAAAATTGTGGCCACTGAGGTTTAATCAGGGAAGATGTCTTACAGTCATAATTTTCCAAGGGGTTAGTCTAGTCATAGCCTAGGACACCCTTCCAAAAAAATGATACCTACAGGATTTGATTGACCGTGGAGACTTGATAAGACGCTTTAAAAACGTCTACCCACGATTGATGTGATAGTTGGCAAGAGTTTAAGAAGACTTTTCAATTTCTTTCTAAGTTATCGAATTAGGAAAATAATCAGAGATTATGAAAATCCAATAGACAAAAATCTGAGAGGGAAAGAAGAAATCCAATAGTTACAGAGTGTCGGATGGATGCAAGAAATCCGTGTGAGAAGTCCGAAGAGATATCTTAAAGAGAGAATCTGAGAGAATTAAGTTTGCACGGATTATAAGATAGCTCAGATTTAGATTATGAGAATCCGACAACGTTTGATGAGGTTAGAAAAAAAATCAGAGAAGAAAAATAAGGGAAAGTAAGAAAATAAAGAAAAAGGAATTAAAAGACATTTTGACAACCAGTTGTTTAATAGGTAAAGTTTTTTAGGGACAACAACTGGTATGATTTTAAGTCTTCTAGTTATTACGTACCCATCTTTTGATGGGTTTCTTTGAGTAGTAGATCTTGTCAGATAATCAAATCATCTTGTTATGAGAACAGTCTTTAGCAAAGTGTGAAGGTTCCCCCAATTAAAACATTTTCTGATATGAGATGGTTTTTGAAACCTGTGAAAACCCTTTTGAGAATGTTTTTGAAAACCTGTCTAACATATGTTATTTAACTTAAGAGGAGTTGGTCCAAGAATTCCCATTTTCATTGGTTTGTTTAGGAATCAAAGAGTTTCTTGGATTTTATTTCTTTTGTTCAAAGTCTTCATAGGAGGAAAAGATGAAGAACCAGAAAACTCGCATTTGTTATTCTCAGAGATACTATCACCCATTTTTTGGTAATCTCAACCTTTTTTTTTCCTTTAGAAGAATTGCCTGGGTGAGATCTAAATGGAGAAGTCATCCTAGGATAGGTGAAGTCTGAGAAGTGATCATTAGACTCAAGGGAAAATGAAATATATCCTAAACCATGACCAAGATTTGAAGTGTGAGAGTCAAGAATCATTTTTTCATTTTTAGAAGACTAATTCCTGTCAAGATGGCCTTTTCTTTTGCAAGGCTCTTAGCAAGAGCATGCTTTTCTCTGTTAAGATAATTGCAAACTATCTTAAAAGCTGCTAATTCATGTTCAAGTTTGTCAAGGTTTTTGATTTTTTAAGACATTTAGATAACTTGACATTTAATGCTTTAACAGAATCTTCAACCTTTTCCTTGGCTTCAAGAGCATTACACATCTTGACATAGATATTGTCATAAGAGAGAAAGGAAGGACATACTTGTTTAGACGGAGTGCAACAGATTTACTTAATGTGGATGACACTCTTAGTTTAAACTTTTCAGTATCATTGAGTTTTGACAGATGAGCCATGAAACACACATTTGCCTTTTTCATCATTATCGTTATAGGATGAAGTTGAGTGTTTTTTTCATACATGTTCTTCAGCCATCATTCCCTTTTCTCTTTTGTTTTTGGATCTTTCATAACTTCTGTCTTCTTTGGCTCATTTATAGGTGGATTGAGATTCATGAGGCATTTTGGAGAAAGGTGGTTCTAGTCTTCTGGATCCGCAATCAACTGCAAAATGTCATTTCTTTCCACAGCTGAAAAACTCATCATTAGCCTTTCCATGATAAGACAAGGATTGGTTTACAAATGACAATCTCTTGAGGAATCTTTTAGTACCTTTTCGAAAGTTATTTTGCCTATCCACTTAGTTAAAGTTAGAAGCAACAAGACAGAGAGAGAGAGTCACTCAAGTCTTGCATGGAGATAGTGTCAATTCCATCGTCGGATTCTTCGTTTGGATCAACAAAAAAGCTTTCAAAGAAATCTTCAACATTCTAGGATTTCTAATTTTGAGTGTATCTTGATTAAGGATTCATTATTTTATAATCCGACGAAACGAAATCCATATTGTTGCTTTTAGTTTCTTGAATCAGTTTTTTCTTCAAGGCTTTTGTTTGTTCAAAATTGTACAAAGTTCCATATAATGTAGTGAGAGGCATGTTGTGTAAATCCTTGGATGTTTTAATGTTGATCACTATATTTTCCCATGAATCGGAAAGACAATCCATAAATTTGCACAATACTTCAACGATATCAAAACCTTGTTGTTAACTTTGAGGTCATTAAGAAGAGAAATGAACCTGTTGTAAGTGTCAGTAAGAGGTTAATTTTTGTTGGAGACAAAAAGTTCATACTGTCGGATTAGGCTAATCCAACGACTCTGCTTTGCTTCGGATGTGCCTTCATATGGCACTGTTAGACTGTTCCCCATATCTATTGTAGTAGAGAAATTCATGACAGAATGATACATGTCATCGGGAATAGAATAACAATGATCGTTATTTCTTTTGTATCAATACCTATTTTCTTCTTGTCCTCATCAGTCCAATCGTCTTGTTCTCTGATGAGTAATCTGCTCGGTTCAATGATACTTCATTTGCATCTATTACACCTGCAACAAAAGTGGTCGAAATGTATGTACCAATTTCTTAAAACAGAAGGAATCTGATTATCAGTTACTTCTAAAAAGAGAAGCATCCGATTTTTCCAAAGAGAGAAATTATATTTTTGAAACAAGGAGATTTGGTTAAAGAACCACTGTCATATGTTCTGGAAGTCATGTCGGATCTTGTTTATGAGATTAAATAAATCGCTCCGATACCACTTGTTGGTCGTGGACCACTTTGACTTATATAGAAAGTGTTTGTAGGGGGGAGGTGTTAAATACAAACACGGTAAGTTTGATATTTTTAGTCTAGTATTTTATTTCAAGCATAAAATTACAAATAGTTGCGGAAACTAGGATACACAACCTGATCCTAAACTATTTGACGGGACAAATTTACACACTGAAAGAGAAAAGAAGAAGGTTTCTCTTTCAGATCTGAGAGACTAAGATAATTCTCAGATTTTAATGCCAAATTTACTTTGAAGCTATAACAAAGATATTTCTTTCAAGATAGGTGATCTACAAGTTATGACAATAAAGACCTTTTATAGCCTTTGTTGCGTTAAATGATCTCCTTCAACTTTAACGCGCGTCTTCGTCGGATTTGTTGATTCATGCATGCTTGTACTTTTCACTTCAGCCTTTGTATTGATGTAGACACATGTAAACCCTTCCCCTCCTTTGTATGCAGAGGGAACAATAAAGTATAAAAAATATCAATTAAATGAGGAGATTCGGTTAAAGAACCACTATCATAGGTTGTAGAAGTGTGAGTTCCAGATTTGTGCAACGAACAATATAGAAATCAATGTATGAAGAACAGGTCGTTATGATTTCAACTGGTCATCCAATTCACTTTCAAACTGCAGAGTGTTTACAATAGAGTTTAGGAAAGTAAAATGACAACTTGGACGATTAACCTAATTCTAAGGCTACCAATGCTATTTATACTTAGGCTTTTGATTACCAAGGCCCAAGCCCATTAAGCACTAATAAGCCCAATTAATGCAATTAAGGCTTTTACAACTAATTAATAAATCTAATTAAGCTCTATATAATTATTTATATATCTTTCTAATATGTAGGACATTTATGGTCCTAACAATCTCCCCCTAAAGATATATAAATAAAAATCGATCTTGAAACCTTCAAATCTTGATCTTCTCTTCTTTTTGAATCATTAAAACACTTCGGCGTTGCTTGTCTTCATGTCTTTTACCGCTCCCCCTTGAATGAAGCTCTTAGTCTTCAAATCTTCAACTTTAAGAACTTGTAGAACTAGTATGCTCGAAGGAGGAAATAATTTGAAGCGAACACCACTTGATAAGGAATGAGAAGAATTTTAATCAAATACTCCAAACTGTAAATCCAACGACTTTGCAACCTCGGATTTAATCATTGCAATCTCATCTTCAATCAGAACACAGTTACTCCCCCTCGGCCTTTTGCTAACTCCCCCTCAACTTGATATTCGGTGTCTTTGAATCTGTACCCTTTCTCCCCCTCATGATGAGTAGGAGCATCCGGAGCATCATGTATGTTCAAAGACAATAGTGACGAGTAGCAAAACAATTCATATCAAACATTTTAGTAATCATGGGGTAAATATCTAGCACATAAACACATTAGTAACTGTTATCACAACAATTTAAAAAATTGTGTGGCCTATGTTCAGAGTTGGCAATGGGGTATCTCTGATAGGACTTCCAGTTATCATTGAAGTGAAATATTAAAAAATTACTTCTCAGACTGTTCCGGCAATATCACGAAGATATGCAAATGGAATCACAAAGACTCGTGCATGTGTGAAAGAAAATAGATTCTATCTGTTTGGCTCAAAATATTGATTTAACTTGGGACTCAAGTTAAAAAATCAATTGACACAGTGATTAGAATATGAAGTTTGGAGACCGGAGTTGATGTCACCCTGTTTCAATATCTAAGACCTCCGAGTGAGGAATAGATAGAGTATGCTAAATCTCCGTGAATATATGAAACAAGCATCTGTTGGGAGATACTTGAGTGGCTGGGTGGGGTGACACGAGTTATCGACATTGGGTCCATGTCTGTTTCAATATTCATCTCCAAAGAACGAGAATGAATATATTATGTGGTTACCCGGATAACTGACTCGGTTTGGTAAGGACCAATTAATTCTTTTAAGTCCTGTCACATCCTCACCATATTCTTTTCACTCTGAACTCATCTATCAATCTAGACCCCTCACTGTTGTCTATAAGGGATGTGTTTCGTGGGTAGGTCCTTCCGGTTCTGGATAGACCATAGAAACTGTAATACCCCGGGTAAGTTCGTTAGTTAAACCCTCTTATCGTTAAAGTTAATTAAGTTTATAATAGTATGTTTAAGGTAAAAGTTAGTTAAATTACAAGTTAATGGAGTTTTGGTCATTAATGGAAAGTTTGAGGGCTGAAATGGTAATTATGCTGGATATTATCTAGTAGGAATCAAATATTTTCATAAAATACAGAAATTCAGTGTGTGTGTGTAAGGGTGAGTATTGAGAGCAAAAAGGAGAAAGGAGGGGAAACTAGGTTAAATCATCAATTGGGAATTTGGAAGTAAATTCAGGTATGTTTCCTTTGTAAGTTATGTGTGTAATTGCTTATAGATTGTTTCTATCGGAGTAGAATAAGCGATTCCATGTCTGGTATTGATTTCTGTCAATTCTGGGTCGAAAATAGACAAACCGACAGAGGTGTCCGGACACGGGTTGAATGTGTCAGAGTAGTTTTGTTGGTAGTGTCCGGGTAATCTGGTTGCTAGTGTCCGGACGGATTCCTTATACGGGTAAGTTCCTTTTTCCTATGTTTTCCGGATAGAATTGGATATCGGATAGCGTCCGGATTACTTAGGTTTCCGGATGATGTCCGGATTACTTATGTTGTCCGGAAAAGTCTTGCTGTCCGGAAAAGTTGTGTTGTCCGGATAATATGTGGTATCCGGATACTTTAGCTGTTTGACCAATTTGGTGATTTCGGATACTTTTGAATGTCCGGATATAGTTTCCAAATGTATTTTGAGTTAAGTTGTTTCGAAAACTTCCTGGGGGCCGCCCCCAGACCCCGCAAGGGCGTTGCCCCTTGACCCCATCCGCTAACCGGGTAGAAGAACCCCCGTGTTAAGTCGTCGTAAGGGAATAATTGAGGATAAGAGTTTGATAGGTTAATTAGGATTCTCAGTTGCTAAAGAGTCTTATGTGTTCTATATAGTAAAGAGATATTGTATCTGATTGTTACAGATTTTGTGAATCCTGAGTAAAAGACTGAATCTGTGGAAAAAGGCTTGGAAGCATTTTGTTAAGCTAACAGGTGAGTTTTACTTTAAAAACGTTTTTAACTGGAATACATATACGTATGGTTTGGGAATGTGATAATTGGTGATTATGTGTTTATATGTGCGATATATGTGAATTATAATATATTGAGGTATTATATTTACATGAGTATTATAATGTGTTATAATACGTTGGCCGGGCGTAGGACCGGTGTGTTTGGCTATAGAATCTGTATAGCGTTGTTTGGCTGTAGATGTTGTACAGCGTTGTAAATTATTAGTTGGCTTGCAACCAACTAATATGTCCAGGAGGAATGAGAAGAGAAGGTACACGACGTGTGAGTTCAAATTGATATATTTGATTGTGTTGTGTGATTTATATAAATAGGGTTTATATAAATGATTTCAAACTAACAGGGATTTATCTCACTTAGACCATTAGGTCTAACCCTCATTTTGTTTTAAAATATGTATTCCAGGTGGCGGATCGGGTAAGAGCAAGTAATTAGAGTAATCGAGGGATGGCTTTTGTGAAGGAATATATGATGAAGATTTTGGCATGTTTTGTAGTTGTATTATAATAATTAAATGTTGTGTATGTATTTAGTATGAAGTTTGTAGTAGAATGGCTTCTTCTGATTGTAAAAGACTATGGGACCGTACTTGTAATATGATGTTTCGTTTGTTATATCAATGTTATGTTACATTATGTGATTTGTTGTGTATATGGGATTTGGGTTGTTACAAATGGTATCAGAGCCTTAGTTTAAGGGATTTAGGTATTTGTATCTGTACCTAGACTTAAATTGCATGTGAAGTAGGATGTCCCTATTATTGTAGAACGTTGGGATATTAAGTATAAAAGGTAGAAGGAACATCATGTAAGGTAATTTCATATTACACCTGGCCAGTGTAATTGTGATCTTACAGGTACATGTTTGAACTGGAATACCTTGTTATATGGGGTATATGCTTAAGTGTATATTAACCTTGTTTGAATCTACATAATGGAAAGCGGTACTAGACGAAAGAACCGAGGAGGAGGAAACCCGAATAGTACTAATCCGCCGATAGGAACAGGGGACAGGGAGGCAGAACTGGGGGCAGAGTCGGGGGTAGAAACGGGGGTAGAGCTGGAGGTCGAGCCGGAGGCAGAGTCCAGCCACATGGTACAGAGTTCGTTACCAGGGATGATCTAATGGCAGAAATGGGAAGACTGCAGGCTAGCATACAAACAATGTTCGATCGAAACCGTCATAACGAAGCTGAAATACCGGATCCCAGACCGGAAGATGAAATGCCAATCACATCGACTGTTGAACCAGTACAAAGGAGGTGCGACTACAAAATGTTTTTAAGCTGTAGACCTCCGACCTACTCAGGAGACAGGGATCCAGTGAAAGAAATGAGATGGATGAAGGAAATAGAAGCTATTTTCAAGACGAGTAAGTGCGCTGACGAAGATAGAGTATTGTATGGAGCAGCAATGTTAAAGGGGGATGCTTTGTATTGGTGGGAATCCTTTATTCATTCTAAAGGATCTGATGTTTACTCTACCCTCTCTTGGGAAGAACTTGTGATAGCCTACGGGAAACAATTTTGTCCCCAAGCAGCCGTCAAACAACTGGAAGGAGAATTTATGAACTTACAACAAGGAAACTTATCCGTTCGAGACTACACCGCCAGCTTTCTGGAAAAATCTCGGTTCGCAGAATACTACGTTGCTACGGAGGCGATGAAGACGGAAAGGTTTATCTTTGGGCTGAACTCAGAAGTCAGAAGGCTAATGACTGCAAAAGGATGTCACACCCCGCTAAAGCGGAAACACGGGATGTCACAGCTAAATGTTTCAAAAGCGATAGGTAGAAGACAACACACAATCATCATATCAAAATAGTACAAATACAACGCTTTTTTAGAAATACAACTTGTCCAAAATAACAAAAATAAACTTGACATGATGAAATAAGTTGGATGTTGCTAATGTGATGCCTTCTAGAATGAATCCTTACTTGTTGTTCCCTGAAAAGCATGTAAAGGAGAGTGTCAACTATAACAATAGTTGGTGAGTTCATAGGTTTTGTATGCACTAAAAGTTTTTAATGCAAGTTGGTAAGTTTCGTACTTTCAAAGAAAGTAGTACAACACCCGGTTGTAAAGTTTGTCGTTTCGAATTTGCATGCTCATGGTATATAATGTGATGTCTCAAAGGTAGCAAGCTAAGCCATTACCCAAACCTCCTGACCTTGTATTAGTTTGCCCCGAGTCATCATGTTCTATCACTAGCATGGCGTTGTAACAATTATGCACTTACTTTACCGTAAGTGGGTGGTCAACCAAATAACGTTATCCATAATTATCATGGCTCACACACGTGAGTTAAATAGGTAATGTAAAGAAAAGTTGGGGACTTTTGTATGATAGCGCAAACTTAGAAGCTTTCACATATGCACACGTACCATAGAGAGCGTTTAAACATGCGTAGTATTTCAGTAATAAAACAGTTGAATTCGAATAAAGTTTGTAAGATGCTTTCCACCCCAAAACGTATAAAACAGTAAAAAGGGACTATGAAAACTCACATGGATAGCGTAGATGTTTCCCAAGAAACGCGAAATGTGTTCCGTAAGGCGATCCTACTCCGTTCCTACGAATGTAAGGACACTAGTAAGATTCTAGGTTCTAGACTTTGGTCGTTTAAATATCCAATTCATCATAAAATGCCTTTGGTGAGATTTTGTATGTTGTTATAAGTTCTTTGATATCAATAGTTCATATTCAAAATGAAACGTTACATATGATAGTTCGAGATTACCGCAAATTCGTCATGAAGATGACGAAAAGGGTTAATAATAGGATCATATGTATAGTATATAAATAAAGTTAGATGTTAGGTCATATATATTACATATATATAAATACCACAATCCCATCATAAAATGATGAAAAAGGTTAATAGTTAGGTGTTAGATTGTTAGAGTATAAATAAAATGAGTAAGGAAATATATATAGGTATATTCCACAATTTCATCACAAGAATGATGAAACGGGTTCAAGAGGTAGCATATAGCTATAATATGATATAGTTGTTAGCTGTCCGGAATTGGTAGTCACTTTCGGTAAATTTTCGGATGACTTCCAGAGATCGTTAGGTTCTGATATTTTACGGCTAAGTACTTCCATGTGTTAGGAATCTTTTGCCATAAATCCCATGATTTTTAGAGTAATATAAGTGCATGAAATAAAACATGACGTAAACAGTGACAGAAAATGTTGCTGATGTGAACTGTTTTTGTGTAAACTGTTTGAAGGTCGAAAACTTAATGTTTTTCAGGGATTCCAGTTGGGTTTGATTCTTAACTCATAAAAGAAAATTCCAGAAGAAAAATCACCCCATTTGGAGCATTTTTGAGAGAGATATGGCCATGCAAAGTCAGTGGAAAAATCTGACAGATTGTTGTTGGAAATAGCTTTTTTATATAAATGTTCTTTTTCTATTGGCTCTTTAAAGATATTGTTCTTTTTGCTTAGCCACGATTTTTGACACATAAAGTTAATATTTTCAGCTGAAAAACTTGCTTTTTGTTTACACAACCTACATGCAATGGGTTTAGACAAATCATCTAACCAAGACATTTTCAAAACTTGTTGTTTTTGAGTTTTTGTGAAACTATTAAAGTAAGACTTTCTTGGGTCACTAATATGGGTTTGATGATGGATTCATCACACTTTTAATGACATGCAAAGTGTCATGGTGATGAATCTACAAACATTAGGATGCCAAGGATTTTTCTTAGCAAGAACAAAATGAAAAGACTAGAGTTTTAAGAAGATAAACTTGAATATGAAAGATGCTTGTATGTAGATGATTAAATGATGTTAGGAGCAGATTTTTACCTTGGGTTTTGGTGTTCTTGAGGGTTGGACTTTGAAGCCTTGAAGGAGAGAAAATAGAGAGAAATGAGAGTGTTCTTGGAGAGGAATTTGAGAGAGAATGAATGAAGAGTACAAATGGATGAATAGAGGGGGTATTTATGGAGTGAGAGAGGGGAGGGGGCCGGTTTTGGGAGTGGTAAAAGGGGAGGGTGAAGTGTGGTTTTAGGTAAAATGATTGTGTTTAAAGTAGTATTTTAATTTAATTTTTCTTTCTTTTAATTAGTTGAATTATTGAACAATTAAACTTAATTGGTAATAATAATAAAACTAGTTGAATTTGCTAGTATTTATTTTTGGTAGGTTGTATATATATATAAACATGTATATATATATATATATATAAGTGTATGAATATTTTTAGTAGGCATTTTATGAGGTGTATGGATAATTTCCGAATTTGAGGGATTTTAGACGCAAATTTCTAATTTTTCCCTACTGTGTCGGGTTTACTGCTAAAACTAGACAGTGTGACATAAAATAACTGTATCTGATATGTTTAGTGCAATTCTAACCTGAACGCAATTTTGACGGTTGTCACAGTCTCCCCCGGTTAAAAGAATTTCGTCCCGAAATTCAAGAACTTTCGTCCGTAACCGGTTGTTTAGCAAATAAGTGAGGATACTTATGTTTCATGTAATCCTCTCGTTCCCATGTGTACTCAGGCCCACGCCTTGTGTTCCAGTGAACTTTCAGTATTGGAATCTTGCTTCGCTTAAGACGTTTGACCTCTCGGTCAAGTATTTCGATTGGTTTTTCTACAATGTGCAGTTTATCATTGATTTGGACTTCTTCCAAAGGCACGGTTATTTCCTCGTTGACTAGGCATTTCTTTAGATTGGATACGTGAAAGGTGTTGTGAATAGCACTTAGTTCTGTTGGCAATTCCAGCCTATATGCTACTGGTCCGATTCTTTCGGTGATTTTGAATGGTCCAATGTATCGAGGGCTCAACTTTCCTCGTTTTCCAAATCGGACGGTTCCCTTCCAAGGGGATACTTTTAGAAAAAACTCTATCTCCAATCCGAAACTCTAACGGTTTCCTACGGTTGTCAGCATAGCTCTTTTGATGATCTTGAGTTGCTTTAAGTCTATCCCTGATGATTGCGATTTTGTCGGTGGTTTCTTGTACGATGTCTGGGCTAGACAATTGTTTATCTCCAATCTCCAACCAACAAAGAGGTGATCGACTTGCGTCCATACAGTGCCTCATATGGAGCACACTTGATACTGGTGTGATAGCTATTGTTGTAGGAAAACTCAACTAACGGTAAGTGGTTATCCCAACTTCCTCCGAAGTCTAACACGCATGCTCGAAGCATGTCTTCCAACGTTTGAATGGTTCGCTCGCTTTGGCCGTCTGTTTGGGGATGATAGGCGGTACTTAAATTCAATTGCGTCCCCAATGCTCTTTGAAGTGACTGCCAAAATCGAGATGTGAAACGGCTATCTCTATCTGATATGATGGAAATCGGGACTCCATGTCGCGTAACAATTTCCTTGATGTAGATCTGAGCCAACTTTTCCATCTTGTAGTCTTCTCGAATCGGTAGGAAATGTGCAGATTTCGTGAACCGATCGACTATAACCCAAATCGAGTCGTGCCCTCGGGCAGTTCTCGGCAGTTTGGTTATAAAATCCATGGTTATTTGTTCCCATTTCCACTGGGGAATCTCTGGTTGTTGAAGTAAACCAGATGGTTTCTGATATACAGCTTTGACTTTTGAGCAAGTTACACATTTTCCTACGTATAAAGCAATATCCTTCTTCATCCCTGGCCACCAGTAATATTCCCTTAAATCCTTATACATCTTATCCGCACCAGGATGAATTGAATATCGTGACTTGTGGGCTTCGTGCAGGATTATCTCCCGTATGTCGTTTGCTTTTGGAATTCAAACTCTGTTCTTGAAATAACGTACTCCATCAACCTTGGTTTCGAATCTGTTTTCCATACCGTGAAGGGTTTCGTCCTTCAAGTTTTCCGTTTTCATTGCTGCGGTCTGAGCTTCAAGAATTCGAGTTTTAAGCTTGTTTGTACCAGCGCTCCCATTGCTCGTGCACGTGAAGGTTTTGTCCTTTCCTTCCTACTCAAGGCATCAGCCACTACATTAGCCTTACCTGGATGATAACGAATATCACAATCGTAATCACTGAGTAGTTCTACCCATCTTCTTTGTCTCATGTTTAGCATTTTCTGGTCTAGAATATGCTGAAGACTTTTATGATCGGTGAAGATGGTACACTTAGTGCCGTACAAATAATGTCTCCAAATCTTTAAAGCAAATACTACAGCTCCGAGCTCTAAATCGTGTGTGGTATAGTTCTTCTCATGAACTTTCAGTTGTCGCAAAGCGTATGCTATCACCTTGTCTCTTTGCATCAACACACAACCTAATCCTTGATGCAACGCGTCACAATATACCACAAAATTGTCTGTTCCTTCCGGTAATGCTATAATTGGTGCATTGCACAACTTTTTCTTCAATAACTGAAACGCCTCTTCTTGTGGTTCTCCCCAAATGAATTTACTATCCTTTTGGGTCAGTGTTGTGAGAGGTTTAGCAATTTTTGAGAAGTTCTCAATAAATTGCCTATAATAGCCTGCCAAACCCAGAAATTGACGAATTTCTGTTTGGGTCTTTGGAGCTTCCCATTTCTTAACAGCTTCCACCTTAGCTGGATCTACGTGAATTCCTTTTTCTCCAATCACGTGACCAAGGAAGTGTACTTCTCTAATCCAAAATTCGCACTTAGAGAATTTGGCGTACAGTTTCTGTTCCTTAAGAAGTTCTAGAATTACTATTAAATGCTGCTCGTGATTCTCCTTACTTCGAGAGTAAATCAGAATGTCATCTATAAACACGATCACAAACTTGTCAAGGTATGGTCTGCATACCCTTTTCATCAGATCCATGAATACCGCTGGTGCATTGGTTAAACCGAAAGGCATAACCAAAAACTCGTAGTGTCCATAACGTGTCCTAAAGGCTGTCTTAGGAATGTCCTCCTCGTGAACTCTTAATTGATGATAACCTGATCGAAGATCCATCTTAGAAAAATACGTTGCACCTTGCAACTGGTCGAATAAATCGTCTATTCGAGGTAGAGGATATCGGTTCTTGATCGTCAGCTTGTTCAATTCCCTATAATCGATGCACATCCGCAGCGATCCATCCTTTTTCTTGACGAACAGGACTGGAGCTCCCCAGGGTGAAGAACTTGGCCTAATAAAATCCTTGTCCAACAGTTCCTGGAGTTGGCCTGACAACTCTTGCATTTCGGCAGGTGCTAAGCGATAAGGTGCCTTGGCTACAGGTGCTGCTCCGGGTATAAGGTCAATTTGGAATTCAACTTGTCTAAACGGGGGCAGTCCAGGAAAATCGTCGGGGAACACTTCCGGGTGATCCTTTACCACGGGAATGTCTTGGATTCGCCTTTCCTCGGACTTCTTCTCAACTACGAGTGCCAAAAATGCAACACATTTCTTCCTCAAATACTTATGAACCTTAATACTTGACACCACCTCTAAGCTCCTTCCAACTTTGTGTCCTTGTATTACTAGGGTTTCTCCGTCTTGCAAATGTATTCTAACCGACTTATCAAAACAGCAAATCTCCGCTCGATTCTTAGATAACCAATCCATGCCTATAACTATGTCAAAACTCCCTAATTCGATAGGAATAAGATCAACGCTAAACAACTTATCAGCTAGATTCAAAGTACAATCTAAAATTACATCCTTAGCCTCAAATTTGTGACCATTAGCAACCTCAATAATGTAAGCATCCGACATTCTCCTAGATTCCAAGTTAATTAGTGGTCTAAACTCCAATGAAATAAAACTTCTATCCGCTCCAGTGTCAAATAATAATGATGCATAGTGGTTGTTTATGAGAAACGTACCTGTCACCACATTAGGGTCGTGACGTGCTTCGTCAGCTCCAATGACAAATGCCCGTCCTCGAGCCTGACCTCCTTGATTTCCCTGATTGACTTGTCTCGCCTGATTCCCCTTGTGGTTATTGTTCGGTTTCCTTCCAAACTTCGAGCATGTATTCCGGTAGTGATCCGGACTTCCACACTCAAAACATGCCCTTCTACCTTCATTGGGTCCCTTTTCACTTTTACAGAACCTAGTGAAGTGACCTGGTCGTTTACAATTGTCACAAATGACGCAGGCTCCCCCATGATGATAGTTGCACTTGTTGCATTTAGGGAGTGAACCCTTGTATTGCTCTGGGTCCTGTGTGCTTATTCTGAAGTTTCTTGCCACACTCCTATCCTTGCTTGCACTACCAAAAGATTTATTTCCCGACTGATACTCTGGCTTCCTCTTATGGCTAGCACTACCCGATGACAGAGTTCCTACTCTCACATCATCGTTCGTTAAGGTAGTTGACATGGCTACAACTTCTTGGATGGTGGTCAGCTTTGCCGAGGTAACCATTCCTCGGATTCCCGGTGCTAGTCCCCATAAGTATCGGTCAATTCTCTTACTCTCGGGAGTGACCATGTGAGGTACCAGTTTTTCAAGTTCGTGAAAACGAGCTGTGTATCGATCTATGTCAGCTCCGATCATAGTATGGTTCCAAAATTCAACCTCTAGTTTCTGGATTTCACTCTTAGGGCAGTACTCCTCAATGAGCAACTCTTTGAATTCCTCCCATGTGAGCTTGTAGGCATCTTCCCTTCCACAGGTTTGAACCTGGATGTTCCACCAAGTTAGTGCCCTGCCTTGGAGTTGACATGTAGCATATTCCACCTTGCGGTCCTCCGAACATTTGCTAATATGGAGCACCGACTCCATGCTATCAATCCATGAAAGCAATCCTACGACACCTTCCTTTCCGTAGAACTCTTTGGGCTTACAAGACATGAAGGACTTGTAGTTACATCCGGTACTATTACTACCCGGATCTCCTCCATTACCTCCTTGATTCCTTGGAATCGCATTGATGCCGGCGGTTACTTGTGAAACGATGTTAGGTATGGCTTCTTGGATGCGTTGTGCGATGATTTGTGCTATGTCGGGCGTTTGGTTTTCGGAGGTATCTTCCGTGTGGCGTGTAGAGCTTCTTGGAGGCATGATTCTAAGACACATTGTCAAAAATTGTTTTGGGTTAAAGTTTGTACAAATGTTTGAACTCAAATTTTTCCAAGGTTTAAGATTAACAATTTTTCATTCGAATATTTGAGCAATAAAGTAAAGTATAGAGTAAATAGACAGATTGACTAAAAATTTCCCAAAAGGGTTTCCATTAAATGCCGAGTGTTTACAAAATTTCCGATGTTTATTGTACACCGGTATCATATTGTTGAAACGGAAATAGAATGCGAATTAAAATGACAAGAAATTAAAGATGATTTTTCCAAAAGATCCTTCCACACGTTCCGATCCATTCACACTACCCCAAGTATGCCCCGGGCACAAGCAAGAACATCGACAACATCAACCCCATTACTACTACCAAGCTCGCCGCTTGAGATCTTGAGGCCATTTCCCTAGCCATTTTTGCGCCTTCTCTAGCTTCACTTGATACAACAGCCAATTGATGTGTAAGCTCTACAAGTTCTGTTAGGACTTGGGCTTGATGAGTTACTCTAACTTGACATCCGTGTAATTCGGTTGTCATGGCTCTAATGTGTTGTTCCCTTGCCATCGCTAGTTCGGTCATGCGCCCTATTGGCACGTCGGGAACTACTCTCGATGTTTCTGGTGCTTCCGGACGAGGAGTTGTTAGCGTGACTCTTCTCGGGATTGGCACACTCTTCCTTGCCGTTTGCCGAGTGCGAAGCCCTCCGGATGATGGTTGCACAATTACCGGAGCGGGTAGGATAACACTGTAGTCGTTGATACTCTAGGTCATTCGTAAGGGTCTCTCTCGCTAGACACCTCAGTTTCCGAGTCCGTGTTGTTGTAAATCTCCTCTTCTTGGTTGCTAGGCGGGTTTTCTTGAGATCGTACGGTGGAGTATTCTGGTGCATCGGCCGAGTACGAAGCAGGAGTGTAAGACGGTGTTGACGATGACGACATAGTGAAACTGAAGCAAAAGTGTACTTAGTAACTAATCGCATAAGTGGCATGTCTACCCTATGCAATGTCTATACACTAAGCATGTTCCTAAAGAGTGCAAGTGAAAATCGACGTACTCCTACTATAACCATTTCTAGCCTCACATTAACTTTCCTTAATCGAACATAGGTGATCAGGCTATGTTTAATTAAAGTCCGTCAATACCATTCTAGACTTAGTTATACTAGTAGTAGGTTTAGTTATGTTCATGTCAATTTTGGACTTTCGGTTATAGTTGGGTTTTTCAAATGAAAGACCGATGTTCTCTATAACCTTTGGCTTTGATACCACTTCTGTCACACCTCGCTAAAGCGGAAACACGGGATGTCACAGCTAAATGTTTCAAAAGCGATAGGTAGAAGACAACACACAATCATCATATCAAAATAGTACAAATACAACGCGTTTTTAGAAATACAACTTGTCCAAAATAACAAAAATAAACTTGACATGATGAAATAAGTTGGATGTTGCTAATGTGATGCCTTCTAGAATGAATCCTTACTTGTTGTTCCCTGAAAAACATGTAAAGGAGAGTGTCAACTATAACAATAGTTGGTGAGTTCATAGGTTTTGTATGCACTAAAAGTTTTTAATGCAAGTTGGTAAGTTCCGCACTTTCAAAGAAAGTAGTACAACACCCAGTTGTAAAGTTTGTCGTTTCGAATTTGCATGCTCATGGTATATAATGTGATGCCTCAGAGGTAGCAAGCTAAGCCATTACCCAAACCTCCTGACCTTGTATTAGTTTGCCCCGAGTCATCATGTTCTATCACTAGCACGGCGTTGTAACAATTATGCACTTACTTTACCGTAAGTGGGTGGTCAACCAAATAACGTTATCCATAATTATCATGGCTCACACACGTGAGTTAAATAGGTAATGTAAAGAAAAGTTGGGGACTTTTGTATGATAGCGCAAACTTAGAAGCTTTCACATGTGCACACGTACCATAGAGAGCGTTTAAACATGCGTAGTATTTCAGTAATAAAACAGTTGAATTCGAATAAAGTTTGTAACATGCTTTCCACCCCAAAACGTATAAAACAGAAAAAAGGGGCTATGAAGACTCACATGGATAGCGTAGATGTTTCCCAAGAAACGCGAAATGTGTTCCGTAAGGCGATCCTACTCCGATCCTACGAATGTAAGAACACTAGTAAGATTCTAGGTTCTAGACTTTGGTCGTTTAAATATCCAATTCATCATAAAATGCCTTTGGTGAGATTTTGTATGTTGTTATAAGTTCTTTGATATCAATTGTTCATATTCAAAATGAAACGTTACATATGATAGTTCGAGATTACCGCAAATTCGTCATGAAGATGACGAAAAGGGTTAATAATACGATCATATGTATAGTATATAAATAAAGTTAGATGTTAGGTCATATATATTACATATATATAAATACCACAATCCCATCATAAAATGATGAAAAGGGTTAATAGTTAGGTGTTAGATTGTTAGAGTATAAATAAAATGAGTAAGTAAATATATATAGGTATATACCACAATTTCATCACAAGAATGATGAAACGGGTTCAAGAGGTAGCATATAGCTATAATATGATATAGTTATTAGCTGTCCGGAATTAGTAGTTATTTTCGGTAAATTTTTGGATGACTTCCAGAGATCGTTAGGTTCTGATATTTTACGGCTAAGTACTTCCATGTGTTAGGAAACTTTTGCCATAAATCCCATGATTTTTAGAGTAATATAAGTGCATGAAATAAAACATGACGTAAACAGTGACAGAAAATGTTGCTGATGCGCACTGTTTTTGTGTAAACTGTTTGAAGGTCGAAAACTTAATGTTTTTCAAGGATTTCAGTTGGGTTTGATTCTTAACTCATAAAAGAAAATTCCAGAAGAAAAATCACCCCATTTGGAGCATTTTTGAGAGAGATATGGCCATGCAAAGTCATTGGAAAAATCTGACAGATTGTTGTTGGAAATAGCTTCTTTATATAAATGTTCTTTTTCTATTGGCTCTTTAAAGATATTGTTCTTTTTGCTTAGCCACGATTTTTGACACATAAAGCTTCAATCCTCCTAATCATAGAAGTATTTAGAAGTAGTGAAAAATAGGCTAAGTGAAGAAAGCCTCTTACAGAGGCTCTGCCGGACTTACTGAGGGCTCAAGATCAAGAATCTACAGAAGCTAAAGAGGCGCGCTACAGAAGCTCTGTCATACGCACAAAGAAGACCAATATCTCGGAATCCGGTGAAGACTGCTCCACAGAGGACCAGACCACAGAACCTCTGTAACTCATTACAGAGCCTCTGTGGTCCTCACTGAAAGACTTGAAGATATTTATAATATCTTGCTACTATTCCAGAACCCTTTCGTCAACTTGCATGGTAGCATGCCCTGTCCAACGTCGACGTGTCAAACTCTGATTGGACTCAGTAGGGCTTAGTACATATTAGACGTCTAATGCATTAAATGCAATACAGCACGTCTGACTGTTCATGCCATCCCTCCAACTGTTCACGACATCCGTTCTACTATTCATCAGTACCGTTCTGAATAGTAACCTGCTTTATGGTCCCCTTTAGATTAGTATATAAGGAAGACTCATGTTGAGTTCTTCCTTATCACTTATAAAAAGAACACCAAAAAGAACACCAAAAAGAACACAAAAAGCTTATTCACCTTAAAAGTCATATCTGTTTTAAAGCTTTACTTACTCTTTGTTCTTAATCTGTTCTTGATATATATATATTCAGTAAACCTTGAAGTAATTATATTCTGTTCACTGTTTATTTATATTCCGTTCTAAATCTATCAAACATATCTGTTAGTTCTTCAAATACGCTTCCGCATCAAACCTTAAACTTGAACTAATAGATCTGATAATCTTGTTTAAGCAAAACGGGAACCAACAATTGGTATCAGAGCGAAGCTTGATTTTCAATATCAAGTGATCCTTGTTTGACAACATTGTTGATAGATTTCATTTCTCTTCATCACCATATTTCTGGATATTAGTTGTACCCAGAAAACCTCCCAGATCTTCATACTAATAAATCCTCCATCAGATTATCTTTTCCTCAAAATAACAAATACAAATAACTTTTTCACTGCCGGCTCTTTAACCAAACCTCCTACTCTTCTTAGAGATGAGTATCCTCAATGGAAAATAAGAATGGTTCATTTTTTGAGGGTACTGAAAAAACTCTCAAACAATATCTATACAATCTTCCTCCGGTTCCTATGATAACTATGCCACGTGTACCAGCTACTGCTGAATCTCCTGAAATCCCTGAACATAAAAAACCTAAACCAAAAGAAGAATGGTCAAATGAAGATAAAGCAGAAGATGAAGTTGCACAGAAAACAAAAAGAATATTGATCATGGCAATCCCCAACGAACTTTTTCAATCCTTAGATGCATGCGAAACAGCGCACGATCTCTGGAAAGAATTAGAAAGACAGTTGGAAGGGGGTGCTAAAACTCAGAAGAACCGAAGGGCACAATACATAAATGAATATCATGCTTTCAGAGCCTCTGCAACAGAATCTCTGCAAACAACATACGACCGGTTCAACTCTATCATAAACAAATGCAAAAAGTCTGGTATTCACAGAACCACGGAAGAAAATAACGTCATGTTTCTAAAGAGCCTGAACGATGAGTGGCTTCAGTTGTCTATGTCTTTACAAACAAATCAAGATCTAGACTCCTGGACACTCTCTGATCTCTATGGAACACTTGCTGCACAAGAGCCTCAAATAGCTCAAGCTAAAACACTAACCATTGTGCCATACGCATTGATTAGTAAATCTACAGAGGCTGCAGACAGATCAAGAAATGAGAGATCTACAGAGGAGAAAAAGAAGGAGAAAAAGAAGATGGTAATGGTTGATAGCGAAGAAGACGAGCTGATAGAGGAAGAGATAAATCTTGCGTCATTAGCTAAATCAATGGCTCTATTGACAAGAGAGTTTAGAAATAACCAAAGGAATTCTGGTAGAAGAGATGATGGAAGAAGAGAAGAATCAAGTGACCGACAGAGGTCAGACTACAGAAATGATGACCAACAGAGGTCGAGCGACAGAAGCTACAGAGGAAATGATCGACAGAGATCAGATGACAAGGCAGGCCACACACAAGAATGCTACAAATGTGGTAAACCCGGTCATTATGCAAACGAATGCCGAACAGAGAAAGGTGGAGACCTACAGAAGTCTGACGACCGAACTGGAAACACCTCCCAAGGTTGTTTCAATTGCGGCAAGCCAGGTCATTTCGCAAAAGAATGCAGAAGTAGACCAAATCGCCCACAGAAGGACTCAACCTTTTACAAAAAGAAGGCCGGGTATTACGCACAAAAATCTCTAATGGCAAACAAAGGGCATTCAGAGGCAAACAAGGAGGACTTTGAATCAGACTCCACCTCTGACGATGAATTCCCTACAAATGCCCTGTTCTGTGGTATGGCAGAAGTCAACTCCGGCACTGACAATGAGGTATCCACTTCAAACTCTATCTCAAGTACAGATTCTGTAGATGATGATTTATTTAAACTTAACATTGAACTGAAAGAAGTAAATGAAAGCATTCAGAAAAGACTGACCTTTAATGAGAGAGAAGTAAGGCTTCTCACTCAAGAAAAAGCCAAAATCTTTGAAGAAAAAGAAAAAGTCGAAAAATATTGGAGCAAAAATATAGATCCTTTAAAAAGGCAAATTTCTGATCTAACCTATGCTTTAAAAATCAAAACAAAAGAACTTTCAGTTTCAAAAAGTGAAACAACAGACATAAGAGCTCTCAAAGAATACTTTCAAAGAGAAAGAGAGGTACTTTTGCAAGATCTTTTAAGAAGAGAAGTTTTACTTAAAAACTATAAAGATGCACAGAAGGTGTATGAAAAGGTAAACTCTCAAATAGCAAGACGAGGTATAGGGTACAGTGATATTACCTTAGGAATTGAAAATAAACGACTAAAACCTCTGTCTTCTCTATTTGTTTTGGGAAAAACTAATAAACCAAACTTTCCAAACTTACTCTCTGTAAGTAAAAGGGTTAAAATCTCTACAGAACCTCACTTGAGGAAACATACAAAGATGATCAATGTGTGGTATGAAAACACAGATTCATCATCTTCAACCTCTGTCAATAGAGGAATCAAACCAAAGAAATATCTGAAAACACAAGATCAGATTGGTATCTTTAAGTTTGGTAAACCAGAGACTCAAACACAGGTTGCTTTTGTCTGCATGATAAATGTCGAAAAAAAATTATCAGCAGAAACTCCTGAGTTTAAACCCATATTTTCAGAAGAAAAACTTGAAGAATCTATTGAAAAAGAAATTTTGAAGTTTTAAAATCAAATGTTTTAGAAAGTCTCTGTACATCTTCTATAAATCAAAAACTCGCTGAAGAGATCTCATCAGAAACCTCTACCATCTATGAAAGTATCTCTACAGAGGAAGAAAGCTCGTACGATACATGCTCAGAAAATCCAGCCTCTGTCGAAAGAGATGACTTAACCTCTGCATATGGGGACGATTCATCCTCTGACGACTCAGAGACTGATTTCAAATCAGGGATAATTCACTGTGACACAGAGGATGTTAAATTCTCCTCTGAGGTTCTTAACAGAACCATTTCTCCAAAAGAGAAAATCACAGAGATCCCTATCTGTCCAGATTTTCTCAAAATGTATATTCAAGTTAAAACCTCTACAGAGCTTGAAAATCTAAAAAAGGTCTCTATAGCTCCTAAAAGCTCAAAATTTTCAAAACCTTTAAGGAAAATTAAAGAGAATCCCACTTGGCAACAAAAGGGAAAATGGCCTGAAGCTAACAAATATTTTTCCTCTGTGACAGTGAAGAAAGATGTTCACCACAGAAGAGAGTCACAGAAGGCAGGAACTAAACAAGACTTTTGCAAACAACATTCTAGTATTCATAGATCTTCTTGTAATAGGAAATCTAATGTAAAGAAAGAATGTAATGCCTCTGTGGCTCAGTTCAATGAATTCAATGAAAAGTTCAAACAAATCACATCTCATATTCAATACTGTCATTGTTTTGATCTTATGTTCAAATTAAATAAACACTTCTCAAGTCCAGATTGCGTACTCTCCATCAACTTTCAAACTCAAAAGTCAGAACCAAAAGAGAAACAATCTGATTCTTCTAAAAAGGATAAAATGTATTTCAAGAATGCCAAGGCAGACTTGAAAAATTCTAACAATATTGGACCCATATGGATATGGGTACCTAAATCTCTGTGATTGTCTTACAGAAGCTACATGTGCCAATCTGGTATCTTGACTCTGGATGCTCAAGGCACATGACTGGCGACAGAAGATTACTATCCACGTACAAAGAAACACACGATGGTGGATCTGTAACTTTTGGAGACAACAAGAAGGGACATATCAAAGGCTATGGAGTCATACAAAAAGAAAATGTCTCCGTATACAAAGTTGCATATGTGGATGGCCTCAAACACAACCTACTCAGTGTAAGTCAACTTTGTGATACAGGATTCGATGTGTTATTTAAAAGAACTTTCTGCTCTCTACAAAGTGAAAACACAGGAATGGAACTTCTGCGAGCTGAAAGAAGAGGTGATCTATACCTAATGAATTTTAATTCAAAATCCAAAGAAAAAGTCTGCCTAGTAGCTTGCAAAAGTGAAGAAGCTTGGTTATGGCACAACAGGTTATGTCACTTAAACTTTCACACCTTAGATAAACTAGTAAAACTTAATCTAGTTAAAGGTTTGCCAGATGTTAAATTCAATAAGGATCATTTGTGTTCGGCCTGTGAAATGGGAAAACACAGAAGGGCTTCCCATAAAGGCAAAACAGACGTGTCTTGCACTAGGCCTCTGTACATGCTTCATGTCGACCTCTGCGGTCCCATTGCCATACAGAGCCTAGGTGGCAAGAAATACATACTTGTCCTAATTGATGAGTATTCATGTTTCACATGAGTTGAATTTGTTAGAAAGAAATCAGATGTTCCAAATGTATTGATAAATCTAATGAAAAGAATCTAAGTTCTTTATGACTGCATAATACAGAAGTTAAGAAGTGACAACGGCACAGAATTTAAAAACTGTGTCATTGAAACCTATCTTTCAACAGAAGGAATATCACAGAACTTCTCTGCAGCTCGCACTCCACAACAGAACGGTGTTGTCGAAAGAAAGAATCGAACACTTGTGGAAGCCGCAAGAACTATGCTGTCAGCATGCGGATTATCAATGAACTTTTGGGCAGAAGCAATTTCTACTGCGTGTTATACTCAGAATCGTTCAACCGTTGTGAAAAGACACCTCAAGACGCCTTACGAATTGCTTAACAAAAGGCGGCCAAACATCAAATTTTTCCATGTATTCGGATGCAAATGCTTTGTCTTAAACGACAGAGATTCAAGAGGAAAGTTTGATGTAAAAGCTGATGAAGGAAAATTCATTGGATACTCTGCCACTTCCAAAGCCTACAGAACATTCCTTACAAAGTCTCACAAGATTGTAGAAAGCATCAATGTTTCTTTTGATGATTCATTCCAAATGACTTCTGAGCAAATCAGTTCAGAACTCAGAATTAAAGGAAAATCCTCTGTCATCTCACAAGCAAAAGAAGACTTGAATCTTCTATTTTTAGAGATGTTACACGATAACATTGATCCTTCTGTTGGAACCATCAGAGTTTCTGAAGAACCATCCTCTGTCGGACAAAATCCTACAGGTATGACTCTAACTGGTCCAAATAATGCTTCATCTTCTTCTATAAATACTACAGATGCAAATGCCGAAGAAGAAACTGCAGAAGATGAAACTTCAAGAAAAACGACCACAGAAGCTGCTGAAAATCAAACTCCACAATCCACAGAAGAACCAATTATAGAGGAAGTTGAGGACCAAGACTATACGTCCTCAGAGGAACAAACTCCACCACCACTCATACCAATCATTCAGCAAACGGTAGGATCAACTACCAAGGCACGAAAAACGACAGAGGCTACACGAGAAGAAGAAACACCAGAAGCCTCTGAAGAAAGTTTTGATGACATTGATGATCATCTTCCACGCACAACTCAGTGGACAAAAAGCCATCCTCCAAGCCAAATAATTGGAGAACCTTCTGACTCAGTAAAAACAAGGTCTGCCACTGCTAATTTTTGTTTCTTTACAAATTTTATTAGTGTGATAGAACCAAAGAAGATTTCTGAAGCCCTAGATGACCCAAACTGGGTAGACGCCATGCAAGAAGAACTTCTGCAATTTGAGCGTAACAGAGTCTGGACTTTAGTACCTCTGCCAAGAGGGAAACAGGCCATTGGGACTAAATGGGTCTACAGAAACAAGAAGGATGAAGATGGAGTGGTCATCAGAAACAAAGCAAGATTAGTAGCAAAAGGATATAGACAAGAAGAAGGCATAGACTACGATGAGACTTTTGCCCCTGTCGCACGACTCGAAGTAATAAGAATATTCTTAGCCTTCGCAGCCCACAGAGGTTTTAAAGTCTATCAGATGGACGTAAAATCAGCTTTTCTAAACGGTGAAATCCAAGAAGAGGTTTACGTAAATCAGCCACCAGGTTTTGAAAGCTCAAAGTTCCCAAGGCATGTATACTACCTTGAAAAGGCTCTATACGGACTAAAACAGGCTCCAAGAGCATGGTACGAACGACTTTCCACCTTTCTTCTAGAAAATGGCTACAACAGAGGTACAACAGATACTACATTATTTTATAAACGCAAAAATAGTGAGATAATGCTTGTACAAATATACGTAGATGACATAATTTTTGGGTCTACAAATTCAGAAGAGTGCAAAATTTTTGAAAAACTCATGCAGAGTGAGTTTGAAATGAGTATGATGGGAGAATTAACTTTCTTCCTCGGACTTCAAGTCAAACAATCTTTAGAGGGAATTTTTATAAATCAAGCCAAATATGTCTCTGACATTCTTTTAAAATATAATCTCTCTGATACCTCTGCAATGAAGACTCCAATGGCCACTGGAAATAAGTTATTCTTAGATCCAAATGGTATCTCTGTAGAATGTACTCTCTATAGAGGCATGATTGGATCTCTGTTATACTTAACAGCAAGCAGACCTGACATTATGCATGCCACATGTCTTTGTGCACGTTATCAAGCTAATCCAAAGAAATCACATTATGATGCTGTAAAGAGAATCTCTAGATACCTGAAGGGGGCCAACAATCTTGGTCTCTGGTATCCACAGAACTCTGGTTTTAGTCTTAAAGCTTATACAGATTCAAACTATGGAGGATGCATGCTCGACAGAAAGAGTACCTCTGGGAGTTGTCAATTCCTAGGTGGTAAACTAGTCAGTTGGACCTCCAAGAAGAAGAATTGTGTCTCCACATCCACTGCAGAAGCTGAATACGTTGCTGCTGCTAGCTGTTGTTCTCAGGTTCTATGGATGAAGACTCATCTAAAAGACTACGGCCACATCTTATTCAAAATACCCATCTTCTGTGATTCCAAAAGTGCCATTGCTATCTCTGCCAACCCTGTGCAACACTCAAAAACCAAGCATATCGATATAAGGTACCATTTCTTGAAACATCATGTTGAATACGGTACAATCGAAATGCATTTCGTGCCCACAGAATATCAACTCGCTGACTTATTCACCAAAGCACTAGACGAGAAACGATTCAATTTCTTGGTGGGTAAGTTAGGAATGATTAACATGGTGTGAAAATCCTCTGTAAGTATAGCTTTATCTTCTGTAAATAAGTATAAATATCTATTATTACTTAAGTTATTGCTTTGATAAATTTATTTCTGTATGTAATTTTTTTTTGTGCAAAAATAATTCTTGGTTACAGAGCTTCTGTGGGTCCGCTCAGATCTTCTGATAACCCTTACAGAGCCTCTGGTAAACATGATCTATGCTCAATACAAATCTTACCATTCTTTGAACCAAGCATAAATCAAGGGGGAGCAAAAGGAAAAATTCTTGATCTACAGAAGTGATTAGATCAAGGGGAGCAAAAGGGACCCTGAAATGATCTACAGAGGTAAATCTTTCAAAGGAAAGCCAAAGAAGAATGTCGATAATTCTCCATCGACAGAAGTAAGACAAAACTGCCGAGAACAGAAGAACCAAAAGGTATGTCTCTCGCACAAAAGGTTTTTGGAAAACAGTTTTCTAGGACAAGAATTGTCAAATATGTCCTAAATATACAATGAATAACATTTCAAAAATCAAAAGTTCAAAAAGTTTAACAAAATTCGAATTAGGAGAAATTTAAGGTCATAGAGCTTCTGCTGAGCTCAACAGAGGTTCTGCAGGAAATATGCTCTGTGATCACAAATTAACCCTCTGTCGATCTTTTGGAATGTTATCTCGGAAACCGAAAACACAAAACATGACCTTCTCGAACAAATCGTTTGTTTTTAATAGTTTTCTCGGACACCAACTTTCAATAATGTGCGAAAAACATCTCTTAACACAAATCAAAAATTGGATGATCAGAAAGTTAATAGAATTCAAGTTATAAGATTTTGTCTCTCATAGAGCTTCTGCTGGCTCTCACAGAGCTTCTGCAAGTTCCATCAGAGCCACAAAACCTCTGTGAGTAAAATTTCTTGACAAAATCCTATTGATCCTCTCCAATGTCTTTACAAACGTTTTCGTTAAAAGAAGAACCTACAGAGTCATGATAACAATGAGATATATGAGAAGAGGTTAAAAATCAAGATTTTCAAAATCACAGAGCTTCTGTAAAACACAAAAGTTCTGCCATTTTGTTATCTGGGCATTTCTGTAGTAATAACGGTTACTTTTACTGAGAGTGAAACTCATGGGGCTAAAAACAACCTCACGCGCCTAGCATTAATGGGCCGCGCACGACGTCCTGTCATATTCTAACAAGGCCTACGTGTCCCATTTTCATTGGGCGTACATGGAACGTTTTTATTTGGAAAGTTGAACCCGCCGTTCTAACTTGAGTACGGATTCCAAATTTTAATCCATTGCCATATATTTTACTCTTTCGAATTCTACCAATTTACCCTCCTATAAAAACCAAGCTTACCCTCTCATAAAACCTTTTACAAACTCTTATCTTCTTCTCCGGCGAAACCCTGCAAAAGCTTGCAAAAACCTTGTTCTTCAAATCAAATGGCTTCATCTTCTAAAGCTATCTCCCAAGAACTCTCTCCGGCGAACTCACCGGAACACTCACCTGCCCATTCTGAACATTCAGAAAACCCCAACCTTGCAAGAAATATTGCACAACAAGATTCCGGGGACTCAGCAGAATTTGCTCCGACGACACACTTGCAAAACTTCATAGCAAAAGATCACTTCGAAACCATACTTCCTATCAAATCCAACAACTGCTATTTGGTCCCCTCACCCACTGCTTTCGGCGAAGCCCATGCTATTCTTCTGAACATAATGGAAAATCACATCCTCTTCCCTCTACTCTCAAGAACCCCAAACAAAATTCCAGTCCGTTATCTGAACCAATTTTGGCAAAGCTGCCGATTTGATAAAGACGATTCTCTTATCAAAGGGTACATTTCAAGACCTGACAAATCTGAGCATCTTGAAATCAAGTTCAACAGAACAATGTTCTCACTTGAATTCAACCTACCAATAAGGGGTCTTCTGGGATTGAAGAGTTATGCAGAGCAACCAACAGACGAAGAGCTATGTCGCTTTGTGGAAATGCTTGGGTACAACACCCAACTACGGAAGAGAAATGACTTCCGCAGAGGAAGATTACCACCTCTGTGGAACACTTTGTTCTCTATTCTTAACAGATGCCTGACAGGGAAAATAGGGAGTATTGACCAAAGCTCACATCAAATCTTGAGCATCATGTATGGGGTTTACTATGATCTTCCACTAGATTATGCGACCATAATGATGCAAGAGATCATAAACACCATCGACAGAAAGAACAACACGAGAAGGGTCAAAGAGAACGATCCCAACTTTCTACCACCTCTGCAATTCCAAAGAATATTGGGAGTACTGTTCGAACCTCTACTACTAATCCAAAACTGGCCAATGGAAGGACCAACCCCCAAACAGTTCCCGATGAACAAGAATACCCCCACTGATCATACTGATGGCTACTCACACTGCAGACCTCTGTCAAAGAAGCTTCTGCGCTACGCATCGAATAAATCCCTTAAGAAAGAGTATATACGCGATCATAGAACTCCTAAACCGAGTCCTATGACACCCCCCGCGTTTAGGTGTCCCCCTAGGAACAATGATAGCAAAACCTCTTTCCACTCAAGAAGAAAAGGATCAGAAGTTAGCAATGCACATGGCTATTCAACTCAGCTTTATAGCCAAACGTGCAGAACTTATGGGAAAGAAGTCTTCATCAAGAACCTCTGCATCTACTCCAAAAGCTAAGAAGAGAAAAACTGCAGAAGGCACCTCAACAAGCGCTGCAGAAGATCAACCTTCACCTCCTCATGCCACAGAAATTGGCTCCTCTGCTCCTCCCTCTTCCCCAAAAATGAAGAAGAAAAGAAGATCGAAATCAACAGAGGAAGGGCACCAAAACCTAAGAGAAGGAAAGCCAAAAAGAAGCATGGTAAATCACTTGAAAAGTTGGTTACCATTGCAGAAGAGGAAACTGCAGAAGAAGAAAATGCAGAAGAAAGAACTGAAGAAGAAGTTGCAGAAGAAGGAATGGCTACAGAAGAGTATCAATCACCCTATCAATCTCCAGATAGATTTTCTCACCAAGGAGACCTGAACGACTTCTTACAGAACCCTGACATTGCCAACACCCTAAATACAGCAGGGTGGACGGCACAACCTCTCGACCACCACTCTCCAGAAGAACAAGATTTCTCCATTTTTGGCATTGACACACATCTGCAAGAAGATGACACAACACCCAAAGATCAACCAGCCAACACCCCTGTTATTTTACAAAACCCTTTCATTCAAGGATTGGACGTCCACAGAAGGAGTCCAAACCCAGCTTCAGAAGAAATAGAACAAACAGAAGCTGAGTGGAATAGAGGTAAAATAACAGAGGCTTCTGAGAAAATAATGGAAGAAGAAAAAGAAAAAGGGGCCGAAGTTGTACAAAAAGAGGGATTTGCAACAACAGAGACAGGAATAGAAATCTCAGAGGTGGATTCAGATGAAGAAGAAGCTGTCTGGATACGAAAAGGTCTCTATCATCCAGATGTCATGAGATTATATGGAACTAATCCAATGTACGACTCATTACGCACAGATCAAGGAACTTCAACAGAGGAAGCAGCAAGAAAAGATGCCTGGATAAATAGAGGCACACAACCAAAACCAACTCCCAGTGTAACCCACATTTCTAACTCCGCAGGTCTAGCTGCAGAAGGAGTTATTGAAAAAGAGCAGCACATCTCGATCCTAACCCAACCCATCCAGCCAGAGGTTACTCTTTCAACCTCTGTGCCCACAAAAACCGGGGAATCCATTCCTAGGGAGTCTCCTCAAAGAGACTCACCTATTGTCGTGATCAATCGCCCCAGATCACCCTAGAACACCCTACAGAGGAATTTGTTTCCTCTGCCACGCACACATTAGGACCAAAACTTATTTCATAGAGAAGTAGTGAGCACAGAGACGAAGAGACTCTAGACAAGTCTCCTAATCAACAGAAGGACATTCCAATACCCACCTCTGGAGTGGATTTGGACACTGTTCTTCACAGAACTTCTGTAGAGATCGAAACTCAGGTTTCTTCTCGAGGATCAGAAGGAAATCCTTCCACCCTTATCGTACAAACAAGGGTGAACGAAGGTGTCCCAGGAACAGGGACTCACTCTGGAGACGAATGTGTTCCTCCAGAGGTTACACAAGGAACACAAGTATCAAGGGATGAGTTCTAAACCCTTGTCACCTCTGTGAACCAAACAATGAAAGAGTTGCAAAGCTCTTTCAAATCCTTTACAGAGACAACATCTACGGCTATCCTGAATCTGAACACCAAAATGGACAATCTGTCCACAGAGGTAAAAACCGCCATCTCAGAGATGAAGTCTTCTGCCGAAACTACTGCCAAAGCTACAGCCACTTCTGCCGCTCAGGAATTCGGAACAACTGCAACTTCTGCTTTCAGGGACTCTGTCAAAAATTTCCTTGAACAAATGAATACGCAATCCAACAGAGCAGAGGGCATTACTCCTGCAGATTTACAGAATGCCCTATCACAAGTCCAAGCAGAGGCAATACGCAACACGACAATGATGCAACCAAAAGACTATATGACCAGAGCACAGCTTACAGAGCTCGGACAGAAGTCATTGTCTCCTTCACAACTGCAAATGCCAACTATGTCAAGGATTTCAGAAAGAGTGTCGGCAGAATGCGTTTCAAAACAGAAGCAGAGCTTGCGACATTGATTGGCCTCTGCGATGATGTCTGTGAAAAGTTGATGGCAGCAGGAGCTGAATTACCGAAGAAGCCCAACACTTCTTGCAGAGCAGAGGGTACTTCTGATAAAAATCAGGATGATTCTGATGATGACCAACCTGGTCCATCAGATAATCCTGAGGGGGGGAATCTAAGGGAGAAAGCTACGAGCAGAGGAATACAAGGTCCACCAATCGCAGCAGAACCAATCAGCAAAGCCCCTCCAAAACAAACCCAACAACAACAAACCCAAAAGACCACAGAGACAACACCCATCTCTGTGGAATCATCTCCTGACGAAACCAAAATTCCAGAAGCAGATCAGCAAATCACAGAGGCAACAACCGCCCCTGAGGTAATCATTTTGGAAGAAACAGATGAACAAACCACAGAGAAAACACCCACCTCTGTGGAAACACCCCAAACCACACCGAGAAGAAAGTCGATTGCCACCAAACCAAAAAGAGCAACGACCTCTGCTTCTGACGTTCTGAAAAGGATGCACACAACAATGAGTGATCGTATGGCGCAGAGAGAAGAAGAAAGGCACAGGTTCACTTTAGCTTTCAGAATGGCAAGAAGATTCGATGTCAATACTTCATCAACAGAAACTGAGCTCACAAAAGAAGTCAACAAACAACCTCCAACAGAGGTTACAGAGCAACTCAAGCCAACAGAACCATCGCCACAAAAGTCCTCTAAATCACAAATGTCAAAACCCACAGAGGCAACCCCCTTCAAGTCAACAGAAGTGCCAACCTCCAAACTTACAGAAGCAACAGTTTCTGCCCCGCCAAAAGCCAAAGATAAGGGCAAAGGAATACTGACAGAAGAACCTAAGAAGAAAACATTGCCAAAGCCAACAGAGAAACTAATGAAGAGTGCGTTTGATGCCTTTCAAACCCCAAAGCCTGAAGAAGTTGACTGGGCACATGGATTGAAGCCTCTGTCAGACATTCCTCTAACTGGTAGAGCTGCAGAAGTTGTTCAACAAATGGAGAGTCTCAGAAGACAAATACCAAAACCTGGTCCAACACATGAAGAGATGGAAGAAGTGGTATACAAATACCTCTACAAACAATCCTATCAGACAAATCATCCAGTAGATCATGTGACAGATCCAAGGATCAGAGAAGAATTTGAGAACATCTTCACAAGGACAAGGCCAAGAACCAAAGCAGATGTCTTCTCAATCCACAAGATCAAAAAGGTGATCTTCTGCAGATTCTCCTTCACAAGAACCTATCCAAGGGTCAGGTACAATCTTTACAAAGTCAGAAGAGAGAACAATTCAGAATCTACCTTCGCTGATGCTGACCTAAGAAATATCAATCCTTATGATCTACCTGACCTTCTGCAATGGACAAAGGACAACTACAACACAGAGCCAAACACCAGAGCCTATCAAGTGTTGAGAAAAGCGATGAGGGAAAAGCTTCTGCTCTACAGCATGATAGATTTTTAGCTAGTAAAGGATCTTGGTCTCAAACATCTAGATCTACGACCACCAGAAGATCGCTGCCCACCGGATGCCGTACCTAACTCAATCATTACAGAACCAAGGTTTGGGTTAGTATTTCAAAACTCACAAGGCGAGGTCAAACTTTTTGTACCCATGGATTGTCAGAAGTACGCAACCAGTACTCTGAACAAATTCAGAGCAAGCCTTGTAAAATACAGAGGTACAGAGAAAATGGATAGAGATGCTGCAGATACCTTCATCAGAGAGATAGACGCCACAATCCGCCTAAGAGAACTCTGCATCAGATTCTACAAAGAGATCAGAAGAGTCGGAAGAGACAACAGAAGCTACAACGATTTCAAATATGCCAAAATCTGATTCTCAGACCTCCAATCTCTACAAACAAAGTTAAAGTTTATCTTTCGTTGTACTCAAATGTAAAATGCCTCTGGCATATTTCTAAATGAAAGAAATTTCGAGGTATTGTTTAACCTCTGTCTTATCTAACTTAGCCTAACTCAACTCAAGTTCAAATTTTTATTTTTCACTACTTAGGGGGAGATTGTTAGCTTCAATCTTCCTAATCATAGAAGTATTTAGAAGTAGTGAAAAATAAGCTAAGTGAAGAAAGCCTCTTACAGAGGCTCTGCCGGACTTACCGAGGGCTCAAGATCAAGAATCTACAGAAGCTAAAGAGGCGCGCTACAGAAGCTCTGTCATACGCACAAAGAAGACCAATATCTCGGAATCCGGTGAAGACTGCTCCACAGAGGACCAGACCACAGAACCTCTATAACTCATTACAGAGCCTCTGTGGTCCTCACTGAAAGACTTGAAGATATTTATAATATCTTGCTACTATTCCAGAACCCTTTCGTCAACTTGCATGGTAGCATGCCGTGTCCAACGTCGACGTGTCAAACTCTGATTGGACTCAGTAGGGCTTAGTACATATTAGACGCCTGCTGCATTAAATGCAATACAACACGTCTGACTGTTCATGCCATCCCTCCAACTGTTCACGACATCCGTTCTACTATTCATCAGTACCGTTCTGAATAGTAACCTGCTTTATGGTCCCCTTTAGATACTATATAAGGAAGACTCATGTTGAGTTCTTCCTTATCACTTATAAAAAGAACACCAAAAAGAACACAAAAAGCTTATTCATCTTAAAAGTCATATCTGTTTTAAAGCTTTACTTACTCTTTGTTCTTAATCTGTTCTTGATATATATATATTCAGTAAACCTTGAAGTAATTATATTCTGTTCACTGTTTATTTATATTCCGTTCTAAATCTATCAAACATATCTGTTAGTTCTTCAAATACGCTTCCGCATCAAACCTTAAACTTGAACTAATAGATCTGATAATCTTGTTTAAGCAAAACGGGAACCAACACACATAAAGTTAATATTTTTAGCTGAAAAACTTGCTTTTTGTTTACACAACCTACATGCAATGGGTTTAGACCAATCATCTAACCAAGACATTTTCAAAACTTGTTGTTTTTGAGTTTTTGTGAAACTATTCAAGTAAGACTTTCTTGGGTCACTAATATGGGTTTGATGATGGATTCATCACACTTTTAATGACATGCAAAGTGTCATGGTGATGAATCTACAAACATTAGGATGCCAAGGATTTGTCTTAGCAAGAACAAAGTGAAAAGACTAGAGTTTTAAGAAGATAAACTTGAAATATGAAAGATGCTTGTATGTAGGTGATTAAATGATGTTAGGAGCAGATTTTTACCTTGGGTTTTGGTGTTCTTGAGGGCTGGACTTTGAAGCCTTGAAGGAGAGAAAATAGAGAGAAATGAGAGTGTTCTTGGAGAGGGATTTGAGAGAGAATGAATGAAGAGTAAAAATGGATGAATAGAGGGGGTATTTATGGAGTGAGAGAGGGGAGGGGGCCGGTTTTGGGAGTGGTAAAAGGGGAGGGTGAAGTGTGGTTTTAGGTAAAATGATTGTGTTTAAGGTAGTATTTTAATTTAATTTTTCTTTCTTTTAATTAGTTGAATTATTGAACAATTAAACTTAATTGGTAATAATAATAAAACTAGTTGAATTTGCTAGTATTTATTTTTGGTAGGTTGTATATATATATAAACATGTATATATATATAAGTGTATGAAGATTTTTAGTAGGCATTTTATGAGGTGTATGGATAATTTCCGAATTTGAGGGATTTTAGACGCAAATTTCTAATTTTTTCCTACTGTGTCGGGTTTACTACTAAAACTAGACAGTGTGACATAAAATAACTGTATCTGATATGTTTAGTGCAGTTCTAACCTGAACGCAATTTTGACGGTAGTCACAAAGGACCCGATACCTTCTCAGCTGCAGTTGATGCCTCGGAGAATGTTGAAAGAGATATTAGAAGGGATGCTGGCGATAAAAGTATCAGGAAGAGAAAGTGGGAAGGACCACAACACGATCCGAAGAAGTCCCGATTTCAGAGGTATGATAACCGTCCGCCGTTTCGACCTGCGGAAAGACCATGTCAGAAGTGCAACCGTATCCACCAAGGAAATTGCCAAGGTGATTTACGAGCGTGTTATAAGTGTGGGAAGACTGGACACATCATTAAAGATTGTAAGGTAACGCGGTTATGTTTCTTATGCAATTCTCCGGATCACCTTCAGTCGGACTGTCCGCGGGGGAGGATACAGCAAGGTGGGTCATCAGGCAGGCCAGCAATTGTTAAACCAGTAATACAAAGACTGGAACCGCCAGTAACCAGGGGTCGCGCATTTCAAATGACTGAGAAAGAAGCGGAGTAAACTCCAGATGTGGTCACATGTACATTTTTTATAAACTCTACACATGCTAAGGTGTTATTTGATTCCGGTGCAAACCGATCGTTTGTGTCTCCTGCATTTGCTGCTTGCCTGTGTTTGAAACCTAAAATGCTAGAACATGCTCTATCAGTAGATACGGCAAATGATAATCAAGTGTCAGTTAAAGAAGTATTTGATGACTGTGTGATAAATATAGAGGAGTGTAGAGTGCCGATACAATTGTTTCCTATAACTTTGATAGAGTTTGACGTCGTAGTGGGAATGGACCGGTTAGCCGAGAATCAGGCCAACATAGTGTGTGATAAGAAGTTAATAAATGTGGTATTACCTGAGAAGGGACCAGTAGTGATTTATGGTGATCGTAGGAATCATCAGTCTAGCCTTATATCTATGATAAAAGCCCGTAAGTGTGTGAATATGGGTTGTTAGAGTTACTTGGCTTACGTGATAGATATTAAGCTAGAAAAGAATAGGATGGAAGATATTCCTATTGTTAGTGAATTCCCTGAAGTATTCCCCGAAGACTTGAATAGTCTTCCGCCTATTAGACAAGTAGAGTTCGGTATAGACCTGATTCCTGGAGCCACTCCTGTAGCCCATGCACCTTATCGTCTGGCACCTCCAGAGATGAAAGAGATGATGGCACAACTACAAGATCTATCCGATAAAGGATTCATCAGACCTAGTTCTTCACCGTGGGGAGCACCAGTGTTATTTGTGAAAAAGAAGGATGGTTCGATGAGAATGTGTATCGACTACCGAGAACTGAATAAGCGCACGATAAAAAACAAGTATCCGTTACCCCGAATTGATGACCTCTTCGATCAGTTAGTTGGAGCTTTCTATTTCTCCAAGATTGATCTAAGATCCGGTTATCACCAGTTGAAAGTTAAAGAAGAAGACGTTCTAAAGAGTGCCTTTCAAACAAGGTATGGACATCATGAATTCTTAGTGATGCCGTTCGGACTGACGAACGCTCCAGCTGCTTTTATAGATTTAATGAATCGGGTATGTAAGCCGTATCTCAATAAATTTGTTATTGTATTTATCGATGATATCCTTATCTATTCCCGATCCAAGGAAGAGCACGCGCAACATCTTCGTTTGATTCTGGAGCTACTGAAGAAGGAAAAGCTGTATGCAAAATTTTCTAAATGTGAATTCTGGCTACGGAAAGTTCAATTTCTGGGGCACGTGGTTTCTGAGAAAGGTATACAAGTTGATCCGATGAAAGTGGAAGCAGTTAAAAAGTGGGAACCGCCGAAGACAGCAACCGAAGTACGTAGTTTTCTGGGTTTAGCCGGCTACTATCGGAAATTTATAAAAGTCTTCTCTCGTATCGCAACGCCTTTGACTAAGCTGACCCGGAAGAACCTGAAGTTTGTGTGGAAAGCAGAACAAGACGAGGCATTCCGGCTATTGAAAGAGAAACTGTGCAGCGCACCGATTTTATCACTACCTGAAGGTTCGGAAGATTTTGTTGTTTATAGTGATGCATCAAAACTGGGATTGGGATGTGTACTTATGCAGCGGGGAAATGTTATTGCTTATGCTTCTCATCAATTAAAGGATCATGAAAGACAGTATCCTACGCACGACATGGAGCTTGCAGCAGTTGTCTTCGCGTTGAAGATTTGGAGACATTATCTTTATGGTTCCAAATGTCAAATTTATACCGATCATAAGAGTCTCCAACACCTCTTCAATCAGAAGGAACTGAATATGAGACAAAGAAGATGGCTAGAACTGGTGAACGATTACGACTGTGAAATTCTCTATCATCCGGGAAAGGCAAACGTGGTAGCTGATGCGCTGAGTCGTCAAGAAAGGAGTGGAACAATAAAAGTTATTTCGCTACGAGCTGAACTTTTACCCAACATCCTTGACGAATTGCTGAAGTGTCAATTAGAAGCCTATCAGGAAGAACATCTGAAATCAGAACGGTTGGTGGGATTGTCAGCATTTCTAGAAAAAGATGATCGTGGGTTATTATGTCTGGGAAGCAGAATTTGGGTGCCTCGTATGGGTGGGTTACGTGATCGGGTACTACAAGAAGCTCACCAGTCCCGTTTTTCTATTCATCCGGGTACGAACAAGATGTATAAGGATCTGAAACAATTTTATTGGTGGCCTGGGATAAAAAGAAGCATTGCTCAGTATGTAGAAGGCTGTACTACTTGTAAGAAGGTGAATATTGAACATCAGAAACCGTTTGGTCAGTTGCAACGATTAGAAATACCGATGTGGAAATGGGATCAAATTACTACAGATTTTATCATGAAGTTACCAAGGACTCCGAAAGGGTTTGATGCTATTTGGGTGATTGTTGACAGGTTGACAAAGTCTGCTCACTTCCTACCGATAAAAGAAACTGATTCATTGGAACAATTAGCCAAGTTGTACATCAATGAAATAGTAACTCGCCATGGAGTTCCAATTTCGATTATCTCGGATCGTGATAGTCGTTTTACTTCAAGATTCTGGAGGAGCTTTCAAAAAGAGATGGGAACACAGATAAAGCTAAGTACAGCGTATCATCCTCAAACTGACGGTCAGAGTGAACGGACGATTCAGACATTAGAAGATATGCTCCGTGCTTGTATTGTTGACTTTGGGGGATCGTGGGATAAGCATTTACCGTTGATTGAATTTGCCTACAACAACAGTTATCATTCCAGCATTCAAGCGGTACCGTTTGAAGTTCTGTATGGTAGAAAATGTCGAACGCCTCTGTGTTGGAATGAAGTGGGAGAGAAACAATTAGTGGGGCCAGATATAGTTCAGTTGACCGCGGATAAGGTTACTCAGATTCGAGAAAGATTGAAAGTGGCTCAAGACAGACAGAAAAGCTACGCCGACCGACGCCGAAAGCCGTTAGAATTCCAAGTTGGGGATTTTGTGATGTTAAAGGTCTCGCCTTGGAAAGGAGTCATCCGATTTGGGAAACAAGGTAAACTGAGCCCGAGGTACATTGGACCGTTTGCAATTACCGAAAATTGGTGAAGTAGCCTACAGGTTGGATCTTCCGTCAGAGTTAAGCAGGATTCATAACGCGTTTCATGTATCGAATTTCCGAAAGTGTTTGGTTACACCGGATCAGGCAGTTTCTCTACCAGATATACATGTAGATGAAAACCTGAATTATGTAGAGGAACCTGAAGCAATAGTTGATCACAAGGTTAAGGAGTTGCGGAACAAAGTAATCAAACAAGTGAAAGTTCAATGGCGACATCATAGAGGTCAGGATGCTGCGTGGGAGTCAGAGGCAAAAATGAGAACCAAGTACCCTCATCTGTTCACTTAACTGAATTCCGGGACCTAATTCTCTTAAGGGGGAGATGATGTAATACCCCGGGTAAGTTCGTTAGTTAAACCCTCTTATCGTTAAAGTTAATTAAGTTTATAATAGTATGTTTAAGGTAAAAGTTAGTTAAATTATAAGTTAATGGAGTTTTGGTCATTAATGGAAAGTTTGAGGGCTGAAATGGTAATTATGCTGGATATTATCTAGTAGGAATCAGATATTTTCATAAATTACAGAAATTCAGTGTGTGTGTGTAAGGGTGAGTATTGAGAGCAAAAAGGAGAAAGAAGGGGAAACTATGTTAAATCATCAACTGGGAATTTGGAAGTAAATTCAGGTATGTTTCCTTTGTAAGTTATGTGTGTAATTGCTTATAGATTGTTTCTCTCGGAGTAGAATAAGCGATTCCATGTCTGGTATTGATTTCTGTCAATTCTGGGTCGAAAATTTCCAAACCGACAGAGGTGTCCGGACACGGGTTGAATGTGTCCAGGTAGTTTTGTTGGTAGTGTCCGGGTAATCTGGTTGCTAGTGTCCGGACGGATTCCTTATCCGGGTAAGTTCCTTTTTCCTATGTTTTCCGGATAGAATTGGATACTGGATAGCGTCCGGATTACTTAGGTTTCCGGATGATGTCCGGATTACTTATGTTGTCCGAAAAAGTCTTGTTGTCCGGAAAAGTTGTGTTGTCCGGATAATATGTGGTATCCGGATACTTTAGCTGTTTGACCAATTTGGTGATTTCGGATACTTTTGGATGTCCGGATATAGTTTCCAAATGTATTTTGAGTTAAGTTGTTTCAAAAACTTCCTGGGGGGCCGCCCCCAGACCCCGTGTTAAGTCGTCGTAAGGGAACAATTGAGGATAACAGTTTGATAGGTTAATTAGGATTCTCAGTTGCTAAAGAGTCTTATCTGTTGTATATAGTAAAGAGATATTATATCTGATTGTTACAGATTTTGTGAATCCTGAGTAAAAGACTGAATCTGTGGAAAAAGGCTTGGAAGCATTTTGTTAAGCTAACATGTGAGTTTTACTTTAAAAACGTTTTTAACTGGAATACATATATGTATGGTTTGGGAATGTGATAATTGGTGATTATGTGTTTATATGTGCGATATATGTGAATTATAATATATTGATGTATTATATTTACATGAGTATTTTAATGTGTTATAATACGTTGGCCGGGCGTAGGACTGGTGTGTTTGGCTATAGAATCTGTATAGCGTTGTTTGGTTGTAGATGTTGTACAGCGTTGTAAATTATTAGTTGGCTTGCAACCAACTAATATGGCCAGGAGGAATGAGAAGGGAAGGTACACGATGTGTGAGTTCAAATTGATATATTTGATTGTGTTGTGTGATTTATATAAATAGGGTTTATATAAATGATTTCAAACTAACAGGGATTTATCTCACTTAGACCATTAGGTCTAACCCTCATTTTGTTTGAAAATATGTATTCCAGGTGGCGGATCGGGTAAGAGCAAGTAATTAGAGTAATCGAGGGATGGCTTTTGTGAAGGAATATATGATGAAGATTTTGGCATGTTTAGAGGTTGTATTATAATGATTAAATGTTGTGTATGTATTTAGTATGAAGTTTGTAGTAGAATGGCTTCTTCTGATTGTAAAAGACTATGGGTCCGTACTTGTAATATGATGTTTCGTTTGTTATATCAATGTTATGTTACATTATGTGATTTGTTGTGTATATGAGATTTGGGTTGTTACAGAAACAATGTAAGTCCTAACACTCCTTTCGTGCATCGAGTAGAACAGTTTAGTGAAACAGTGAAGAACGAGTTCTAAACTAAATGTTTAGAAGTCATACTTTTAAGAACAAGTCCTGATCTGAGATGATCAGAAGTCATAATTTGAAATAACAGAATTTCAATGAGACAAAATCAAGCGCAAAACAGAATGACTCAGTAAGCACAGTATTTTGCAAGAAATGAAACAATGATCAGAATGTTTAATTGTGAAGAACAAGTCACAATTATTATATCAGATAAGAATGGAATCATTTGCAAGAAATAGCGAACTTAGAAAACAACTAGGAATTCAAACGAGTGTATTTCCATCGAAAAATCAACGAATATGTGAGACATGGAAATAACTAAGTCAAGAAAAAGTGACACGTGGCAATCATGGAATTTAAAATTGGAGAATAACAAACACAAGTAAGTTATCCAGAATGAATTACCACGGTCTTTGAATTCAGATGAAGTTCACTTACCTTTCATGAAATAGTACTCCCCCTCAAAATTGGCATAACCTTTGAATGTTCGTCATGTGAAAAGAATCTTCTTATTTAAATGCACATGACATTCCTGCAAAACAGATTAGTAGGATTTTGATATCCATCCATTGATGGATCCTTGACGGTTAGATGCCCTATTATAGTGAGGAACGGGAATACTATAGGTGCCATACCAATGAGATTCAAATTTACGATCAACAAAATCATTCGAACCACATGTAGAACAACAGATACAATCATGAGAAAGTTAAAGCAACTGTTGAATTGAGTAAACTTTTAAGGGAAACATCAACTTTTGTTCAACAGAAGTACGAGAATTAAAAACATCATGATTGCGATTGTGTGTGCTAACATGCGAAACTGGCTTAAATGACTTTGCATTCGTTTTGCTTTCATTTCATCCCTTTACCACCCAAACTTGTTTGAACCTCATTCCCAAACCATTATTATCTGACTTATCATTAAAGGTATGATCAGTAGAGCGTGAGTGGGAAGGATGTCTGGCATTCGATCGACCGGTCTTTTGCCGCGGCTGTGATTGTTTTTGAGAACTCGACTCAGTTTTAGCAACCTTATTCACAGCCGGGGTCTTGGGTTTTGAAGAACATTCGCCTTTTTGAAAATTGACCGGACGATTTACAGCTTTTGAAAGAAAGTCGGTTCGGTTTGGTAGAGGTTTGTCAAATTCAAATTTATCAAACTCTTCATTTGTACCTTCATCGGAATTCATAAACATTGAAACATGGAAATCGGGAACGGATGAACCAGGACTGGTTGAGGAAGATGAGGAACACTTTGAACTTGTGTTTTGTGAAGAATCTGGTGCGGAAGCTTTTTGAAATTCAGAGTTAAGATTCTTTTGAAAACCCTTTTCTCGAGACTCTTTTCCTTTTCTTGAAGAGGTTTTGCCAAAGAAAGCTTTACACGAGGATGTGTCCAAAGAATTGGAGGAAAGTTCAGGTGAAATCTGCTTTTCAGTTTGAAGGAGGTCAATCTTCTCTTGGAGTTGACCATTTCTCGTATGCTCGTACATCGCTTCTGTTGCCAAGGCAGACAGTTGTGATGTGAGCTTATTGATTTAACATCGGAGAATTTCATGTCCTTCTTCCGACACAGCTTCGTTTTTTACTGATTTGAGAGCCTCAAGTTCTTTAATAAGCGTTGACTTTTCCTTTTGAAAACTTGACCTTTCTTTCTCGAGTGACTCTTCTAACTCGACTATTTTTGCTTCCAAGACGAGAGGTGGAACATAGAGTTTGAACTCATCCGTCTCAGTCTTGGGTTCGGTTGCTTGGACCTCGTCATTTTTGGAGGAATCCTTGGGCGTCACAACCTTATAGCAGTCAAAGTAGTCGTTCGAGAGGTATTTCTTTTGATTTTTCTCATAATAATAATTCAAAGGCTCATAACAAAAAGAAAGTTGCATTTTTGACGTGTGCTTTCGCTTATATTCCTCAGTTTCCTCTACGTTTTCAGGTTCAAGAAGACCAGTCCATTTAATCTCATATTCAGGATACTTTTTGGCTATTCCAAGACAACCAAAATCATACAGTGTAGGTCTTTTGGATATACCCTTTTTCAAGTAGTGCGGGTTATCGTATCCGATTCCCCATTCCTTGTTAAAGTAAGTGAAATCCTTGGGTTTATTCATGTGAATGGTCTGATCAGTTTGACCTCTTTTGTGGAGTTTGGTTTCAAGGTCAACTATTTTAGTGACAAACTCCTTGTGTTGAATTTGAATAGCAGAGCATTGACACACAATTTCTGCTTTCTCATTCTCACACTGATCTAGCTTTAATGTGAGTTGTTGAGTGCTAGGCTATACCCTGAAAAAGAGAGTATTATCAGCAATATCAGTCAGAAATAAACCAGGACGCAAGTATTAGCCTCACCCTCATCCTTACCAATACACTCATATTTTTCAATATCACTTGGTATAGGGATCTGGCTTTGTATTTTAGGTTCACTAATGATCTCTCCAGCACAAGTCGTTATGTTAATAACAACTCCTTGTATGTTTTGTAAGAAATCATTCATCAAAGTTTCAAAAGATTTGAAGTTTTCAACTTGTTCTAAAGGGGGTGTAGGGGGTAAAAATGAGTTGTTAAAATCATCGCCTTGAAAATTCCTAGAAAAATCATCGTATGTTTTGTAAGAAATCATTCATCAAAGTTTCAAAAGATTTGAAGTTTTCAACTTGTTCTAAAGGGGGTGTAGGGGGTAAAAATGAGTTGTTAAAATCATCCCCTTGAAAATTCCCAGAAAAATCATCGTGTTCCTCCCAAGATTGGTCAAAAATATTTGAGCAAGTGTTACTCCAATCTTGATAGGGAGGTATTGGTGATGTGAAAGTGTCATGATCTTGACCATTTAAAAACAAATTAGGATGATCCTCCCATGATCGAGTGTAACCATTAAAGTGTGAGGTATCCCAATTACTATCTTCCATGAAATAACGGGATTCGGGGTTCGAAGGGCAACTGTATGAGAAATGATTTCCGCCACAGTAGTCACAGAAAACAGTTTCACACAGCCCAAACGAATGTACCATTGAATCCATATTCACAGAAAGATATACTCAAAGATTTATTACTTGTGCACACATAAAAACGTATGACAAGCAACAAAGGTGGTAGAAAAACTTGCTTTTATAAACTTTACTTTAAAAAGAAAAACTTTTAGCGTGCCTCCCCGGCAACGGCGCCAAAAACTTGTTGAGTGCTAGGCTATACCCTGAAAAAGAGAGTATTATCAGCAATATCAGTCAGAAATAAACCAGGACGCAAGTATACATCTTAGTCTATTATCGCCTTTAACAAGTAATAAATGGTACAAAGTACCGAGTATCGATCCCATAGGGAAGCGGGGAAAATTCTTCTTTTATAAGTCCAATAAATAAAAACAAGTCTCGGACGGCGAATGTGAAGGTAATCTTTTTGTTGGGAGTTTGGTTGTTAACTACTAGGAATTTAATTATGTTGGGAACTGAAGATATGCCAAATATGGTTAGTACTGCCAAGACAATGTTACTACTGCCAGTTCTTCGTTAGTACTGCTGGTCAAGGTTACTACTGCTAGACGAAGTTACTACTGCTAGACACGGTTAGTACTGCTAGACCAAATTACTACTGCAAGACATGGTTAGTACTGCTGAGCTGAGTTACTACTGCTAGAAGACTGTGAAGGTTAATACTGCTGAAGGTTCGTTAATGCTGCTAAGTCAAATAATTGTTAATACTGCTGAGAAGATATGTATGGTATGAGAAGATAAAGAAGGAAAGCTGAAGATAAGCATGGAAGTATATTTTGAAGATCGTTTTATTCTTAGTAGTTATCTTGTACTTATTCTGTTATATATATAGATAGCTATTAGGGTTTTAAAAAGAGAGAACAGTTATTCAAAAAGTTGTTTAGCGATTCAAGAGAGAATTAACCTCAAGGTGTAAGAACCCTATTTCTAGAGAAGTAGAAGTCGTCTTGTTGAGCCTGTTCAACAAGATTGAGGTTTGGTGTAAAGCTTGTGAGTAATACAGTTTGATATATACAGTGTGTTGAATTCTATTGATTGTTCTTTAATTGATTTAGAGTTCTATTCCGCAAGATTCTCTAAATTCTGTTTCTAAGAAGTTTAATTCTTGTTAAGAATCGATCCTGACAAATTATAAATAGAAGCACAGGGTATAAAGGTTCATCGGGACATTTAGTCAGATAATTAGATTAGAGATGAGACAATATTTCTTATTATCTCAGAGTCGATATTTTATGTGACTTAACAGTCCTTCATATAATTAATCAGTTGTCAGTTGACCAATTATAATCATCCTAAAAATATAACTTTGATTTAAATAATTCGGACAATCATACCATACGATACACCTTTTCGTCTTTTTATTGGGCCCGATCCCAACTTCACTTTATACCCCAAGCTAAGGCAATTAGCCCATCATCGCTTTACGTGCCCTAAAAACTACAACGACGGTTATGAAAACAAATAATAGAGATGAACAACCCATCACACAAAGCTTGAAAATTGGAAATTGCGTTTTTAAGAAAATTAATTTTAAACTAAAGAAATGGAAAGTCTTGTTTTAAATGTGAAAATAAAACGGAAAGAACCCTTAAGTGAACCACCACCGGTTACGGTTGGAATAAATTACAAACGTTAAGCTATGGATTTGGTTACTTAAAAAGCCCAAAAAAAGTTATTAACTTAGGATGAGATTAAAAACAATTGCTTAAAATGATTAATTAGACAAAGCTTGAATTATAGTAAAAGATTTAAGTGACTTGAGAAAAAGGTTTTAATAATAAAAACAACGACAACACTTGCAACCTCTATAATTTCACCATCACTACAAATCGTGAACCAAGCTAGTTGGGGATCCGAAGTGATTAATTCAGACTTCCGATTTATGGTAGCAAATTAGAATATAGAAGTGGGTCAAGAGTTGGTGTTTGAATTTAACAAAAACCGAAGTTTGACTATCAAAATTTTAGAAAACGGATTTGCGAAAACATTAACTAAGCCGATGATTGCGAAAGTAAATTAAAACCTTGAGAACGAAAGCTTGATTTAAAATCGTAGAAGATGAGAACGATGGAAATTTTAGCAAGATTTTTTGCGATTAATAAAAAACACGAGATGAATAAAAACACACTTATATTATACGAGAAATCAAACCCGAGTGTAAAATAGAATCACCGGGGTGTGAGATGTGAACTAACCCAATTGAGATATGGATTTGGTTCTGCATACAAACAGCCGAAGCCAACAAATGAAGAAAAAGGAAAGAGAGTCTCGGCTCTCTCTCTCTCTCTCTAGCTACCACTCATATGCTATCCACTAACTACATAATATCTAATATGAGATGAGATATATTTGTTAAACTACACCCTTTCATACATATATATATAGCCATAAGTTAACTTGGGGGCCAAGAAGAGTTCTTGGGGGCCAAGTCTACTTCCAAATTCAGCCCAAAAATAACACTACCATTAGTCCATAATTTAAGTAGCCATAAGCCCAAAATGCTATCCCAAATATCCGGCCCAAGTATGTAGATGCAATTCTTGTATTTTCGGCCCAAGTGAACAAAAGGTGCCGTGTCCAAAATATGAAGTCTCTCGTTTTTCGTCCCGCTACGTGTAATTTACTTCTTTCCCACGTGCTTTCAATATATATAGACTTCAAAAACGGCATTTGCTTCATTCCTGCATTTAGGCAACTTTGAATGAGAAAATTGCTACAATATATATATATATATACTTACGTTACTTTGACGTTTTAAAGTACAAAGTATTTATTTGCTAAATTAAACACTAAAATAAACTAAAAAGACTCAATGGGGAATAATATTTAGCTCAAAATTATGAGAAAAATGCTATAAATAGGGTTATAAAAATAACCCTATCACAACCCCAAACTTGAATCGTTGCTTGTCCTCAAGCAACTTTATTTAACGAAAAAATTTGAGTTAAAAACATTGTTAACCCAAAGAAGAGAATTGTTCCTTTCCATCAATACCATGGACACATGCATGCATACGGTTTACAAGAATTGTTGCAACAACTAGTTTACATGGTAAGCATTGATAGCCCTTCATAAACCAATTTATCTCAAAATGCACAATAAATCACACCAAACCATAAGCTAGCCACACAACTCTCTATCTAATTGGAATCAAGAAATGCACTTCAACAAAGGTATGCAATCGACTTTTGTCAACTTTTTGTGATGCAATGCCTTTTAACACATGCTCTTATTTTTCCTTTTATGGCATTTTGCCATCTTCTCATTTTTTAGGAACGTGGACACATTGGTCTCCTAGTGTCTTTGACACTTGACTGTTATGCACGGAAAACACATTTAGAGCTTTGCTCGTTTTTGCATGGATGTTTTCACATTTGTGCATTTTTTGAATTTTTGAATTTTTGTGTATTTGTGGGTATGCAAAGAAATACCACAATTAATATGGTGTGAATGATATATCATGAACGAACGACCATATTTCCACAACCCCAAACTTGAAGGGTTCAATGTCCTCATTGAACATTGAATTGGATCGATACCAAAAATGGTAAGAATGGGTGGCTTGAGTGTATAAGTGCACAAAAATTGATTCCAACAAAAATTGGTAAAAATAAAGAGTTTAGCGGCTAGTTCTAGTGATGCATTTAAACTGCTAATGATAGACAAACATGGATTATTGTGGCTATCATTCCACCAATTTAACTAGCATTTACTTACTTGTGACCCGTGTGCATGGTATGATCGAAACTTACAACCTTTCTTTGGAAACAACAACAATCCCACACACACACACACACACACACACACACACACACACATATATATATATATATATATATATATATATATATATATATATATATATATATATATATATATATATATATATCTATACTACATATATAAGCATTTAAGCAAAATGTCTTAAAGACAACCCAAAAAGCCTAAGATACAACCATTTTATGCACCAATTTTAAAAAACTCTTAATTACAACCTATAAAGCATAACTTACAACCCTTTTGAACAAGGATTTAAACCCATACCAACAAATATTGACGGTTCACTCCCTCACATACCAAACAACACTCACGCCCGCCCCGCTGTTTGTGAACCTTCACACGGGAAAGTTGAACAGGGACACCATACCTTTGACAGTACAATCATACTTCTTCTACCATACCGTACTTCTTATTCTTGCACACCTTCTTCTTCTTCTTCTTCTTCTTCTTCTTCTTACACGCCAGGTTGCATATAAATCAAGAGCATGGTTTAGAGATAAATCACATCTCCATCACCTTTTTCCATTTCCTGATCGATTTCAAATTGAGGCTTACACTTTTCTCCTGTTTTGTTGCTATCCAGGAAGCACAAAGAACGTCGCTAATCAGGTAAATTAATTATTTTAGGGTTTCTAATCGATAGATTAGGTCTGATCATCAATTACTATGATTATATGGTTTGGTTGTTGCTCTTGGATACCCACGACTCATTAAAGATAAAGTAGAAAGGTTGTTTCATGTTTTCTCGATTTTTCTTCTTTTTTGTTCCTTTTTTTTGGTGTTTCATGTTTTTATCTACCGATGTGGACACGATTTTCTGTTAGGGGTTTCTCTTGTATCTCATTATCTTCAGACGTTTTATCTGTTGCCCTTCATTGAGGTATTTCTTTCAATTTAGCGATTGTATGTTAATTTCCGTTGTTCTATTTGAATCTTTACTTGCACTTTCGCTTCACTTGCAAAACGACCCTGCTAGAGCATTAAGGATGACCAAAAGACAGACTCTAATGGAGGTTTGGAGGTATGTTAAAATCATTTTGTTACTAAATATCAAACTTGTATATCAAGGTTTTGACTTATAAAGCCTTCGACTTCATGTGATTTATAATCTTGGTTGTTTTCTTGAATCAGGTAAGGGGGAATGAGGGGGCTATTTACATGGGCGGTGTGTGGGGTGTGCAAGGCCTTCATGGTATCGTTCTTTGACAAGTTAGCATCATATTCTTATGATCACTTATTGCATCACTTATCGTATTCTTATGATCACTTATTGAAGATACATTTTATTCTTTTCCAGGTTAGCATCTAAATTTGTTTCTTTAGATTCTACTAAATAAACAACGTATATTTTGGTTGATTTCATCTCGTTGTAATGGATTTTGTTTTCATTATGCTAGATAACCATGGGAGTATTGGATAATTGTTTAGAAAAGGGGATTATTAAATCCTATGAAGTACAATTGGCTGAAGATTTCATAAATTCTAATAGTTTTTTACTTTATTGCCTGTGCAAACATGATGCGCTCTGCTAGGCGTTTGCAGTAGCAAAGTAGATACTTGCTTTTGAAGACACAAGCTACAACCGGAAATAAACCTGTCAGCAAGCATCTGGTAAGAACACTACCATTTGTTTTATTGTTTATGTATGTAATTCCTTCCTTAAACCCTTTATTAACGACTATCTTATAAGATGATAATTCTAAAAGCATATATGCATGAACATGTTTATTCACAATGTGACACCAGTACCTCACCTTTTTGTGCCTCATTGACTTTTTCGTTTATTAGATTTTGATTAGAGTCCACAGGATTTATTGGTGTATCTCTTGCTTTATGTGTTGGTTTGTCTATGCACTTATGAAAATAATTAGAAGACATCATACTGATATTGAGGCTCCATGAATATAAACATATGTGGATTTTCATGATAGGATAAACAAACTCACCCACTCATAGTAAACTCCCTCATCTTATAGAAGCCTTGATGCATTTCTATGATTTCACCACTTAACCTGATATATATAGAGTTGGTCAACAAAGGGTGTGGTACATCACAGTATTCTGGGTTGTAAACTTGTAATATTTAACTTTCATCCTATTATGGAGAGAGAAGGCATGGGAATTGGCTCCGACCCGTCGGGGAACCCGGTGCACCCTCCCCGATCAGGGATGGGGATTCCTCGCTAAACCGGGGATGGGGACGGGGACAGGTATGGCACTCCCTGCCCCGTCCCCGTTATATATTAAAATTAATAAGTTAATTATATATTATTTATTTAAACTAAATCGATAATTCATTATTTTCTATTTCCTAACTAGGTTTAAAATTAAAAATTGATATTTTTTTACGTTAGTATTTATTTTGGATGTCAAGTCTAAATACAACTACCTGATTTGGTTTTGGATATTACTCGACATGGTTTTAGATATTACTCGATATGTTTTGGTACGTTTGACGCTAAGGTTTTTAGATTAGATCGATTTTATTTTGGTTTTAGGTTATCAATTGTTATATGTCTTGTGAATCTTTTGTATCAAATTAAATTCCTATTGATTTTAAGTTTATTGGAAATATACGAGATTTGAACATGTACGATGTCTCACATATTGATTTAAAATAGTTTACATAAATGAGGAAAAATCCCTGTTTCCCCGTTGGGGATGGGGATGGAGATGGGGATGTGATCATATTCCCCGACGGGGATGGGGATGAAGATGACGATGAGGATCAGGGACGGGGATGGGGATTGTAGTCCCCGCCCCATTCCCATGCCTATATGTGGTTCCACCTTTTTCTATAACCTTGTTTATTTATTTTGACGGGTCTTAGTTTCTTGCATCTATACTGCCTTACAGTTGACATAAAAGATAATATGTTCATCCTTAATGGCTATTAGAGTTTTTTATACAAGTTTGCGATCTTTTACGTCTTCTTTCTTAATTTGTTCTCATTCAGATACCTCTCTCGAACATGTATATGTGGCACAACTCACAAGGAGTTCTAAACTTATCAAGTTTTATTTTACTCTTTGGATTGTCCCATGTGAACTTTCGATAGTTTGGAATTATTGACTTTTTGCCAAGTTTTAACTTTTGATGTGTATAACTGACAAAATGAAACCTTGACAGTAATTAATCTTGAAGGTCTGGATTCTTGTGAGGTGAGTACAAAATTGGTCTTTTCTCTTGATATATCCGCAAAGGAGGTACAACATAATCCTATGTATGATCATTTCAGGTACTGCTAAGGTTGGGCCCTGTTTTAGGTACTGCTAACATTGGTTATGACCATTCAAGCACAACCACAACCACAACCACAACCACAACCACAACATGCTCATGGTATAACATTGGTTATAAACATACCACCCGAAGACCAACCTAGGAGGATTATGAGGATAGTTCCTTCAGATGTCAATGTAAGTAATGGTTCATTCATACACTTAATTTGCTCATGCATTTTGTATAAGTTCCCTTCAAATTTCGATATAAGTAACGGTGCAAATGCTTGATCATCTGGTAAGTGACGACTCATATCGGCAAGTGTTTACGTGGAATAAAATGTTGCATACACTGACGTCTTAATAAACCAAAATCTTACCCGGTAAGTTAAGTGAAAGTGTTGAAAGTGTTGACTCTTACCGATAAGTGCTTATACCATCTCCAATCTAACAACTGCTACAAAGGTTGCATCAGTGCTATTGGATGCTTCAGATGTACAAGGTTCTGTTGTTTATTTGTTTTCAGTTACTGAGAAGTTCAGGTCAGTGACTATTGTAGTTTTCTAGCGGCTGCTCAACTCTTGCTAAGGATTACAAGTCATTGGGTGTTGAGGCTAAAATGGCAACCAGTGGCTTGGCTTGTGTTTCATCAGGGGAAACTATGGTTCAATGATGTGAGGTTTATTGGTGGAATAAATGGCATATGACTCTTCAATAGTTAACATGGTTCAACGACTGAAGGAGAACATGACAATCTCATCTTCCTTGTTCTAAATGATTGGTTGCGGGCTTACGGCTAATTAATCAAGTGCTCGATGATTTTATGCTTGCCGCATGTGCTAACTAAAAGCATTGAGAGAGAGTTTGTAATTTTATTTTGTTCAAACATAAGTTTTGGAATTTTTTTAATAAGCAATACATTTCATTCCGATGCATTGCAGCGGGTAAATAACTAGTATATATATATATATATATATATATATATATATAACTAAGAACATTAAATTAAAACATACATGAAATTAAAAGATGATAGAACCTGGCCTACTCAAGATGAGTAGGTGAAGCATCGGTATGTCCTCCTATTTGGATTGGAAATGGTGGGAGGTTCTTCAAGAGTCTTGCATTTTGCTGACTCCAAACGTGGTGTTTCTCTTTCCACTTATGCTTATATACTTCTCTCACCACTCGCTTTTCTACTTGATCACGACACAAGACATTGATTGCACAAATGGGCGAACGATTCATCACCTCACCAACAACATAACACGATTTTATGAAGTTTCCCAAGTCCTTGGATTGATCATCACGTCCCCTTTTTAAAACAACTTGAAGGTTTTCTACAGAACTTTGTTGTAGGGATGTTACGGTATCTACAACAATATTTTCTTTCTGCACAGATTTAAAGTAGGGGCTAATGACAATCTTGGCACTTTGTTGCATCTCTTCTCTATTTTGAAGTGAAGATGGGTTGCTCAAATGCTCAGGTGTTTCCTTGGAACTCTCTATCTTTTAAATCTTTTCCAAAGTATTAGCCTCACCCTCATCCTTACCAATACACTCATATTTTTCAATATCACTTGGTATAGGGATCTGGCTTTGTATTTTAAGTTCACTAATGATCTCTCCTGCACAAGTCGTTATGTTAATAACAACTCCTTGTATGTTTTGTAAGAAATCATTCATCAAAGTTTCAAAAGATTTGAAGTTTTCAACTTGTTCTAAAGGGGGTGTAGGGGGTAAAAATGAGTTGTTAAAATCATCCCCTTGAAAATTCCCAGAAAAATCATCGTGTTCCTCCCAAGATTGGTCAAAAATATTTGAGCAAGTGTTACTCCAATCTTGATAGGGAGGTATTGGTGATGTGAAAGTGTCATGATCTTGACAATTTAAAAACAAATTAGGATGATCCTCCCATGATCGAGTGTAACCATTAAAGTGTGAGGTATCCCAATTACTATCTTCCATGAAATAACGGGATTCGGAGTTCGAAGGACAACTGTATGAGAAATGATTTCCGCCACAGTAGTCACAGAAAACAGTTTCACACGGCCCAAACGAATGTACCATTGAATCCATATTCACAGAAAGATATACTCAAAGATTTATTACTTGTGCACACATAAAAACGTATGACAAGCAACAAAGGTGGTAGAAAAACTTGCTTTTATAAACTTTACTTTAAAAAGAAAAACTTTTAGCGTGCCTCCCCGGCAACGGCGCCAAAAACTTGGTGAGTGCTAGGCTATACCCTGAAAAAGAGAGTATTATCAGCAATATAAGTCAGAAATAAACCAGGACGCAAGTATACATCTTAGTCTATTATCGCATTTAACAAGTAATAAATGGTACAAAGTACCGAGTATCGATCCCACAGGGAAGCGGGGAAAAATTTTTCTTTTATAAATCCAATAAATAAAAACAAGTCTCAGATGGCGAATGTGAAGGTAATCTTTTTGTTGGGAGTTTGGTTGTTAACTACTAGGAATTTAATTATAAAGAGAAGCACAGGGTATAAAGGTTCATTGGGACATTTAGTCAGATAATTAGATTACAGATGAGACAGTATTTCTTATTATCTCAGAGTCGATATTTTATGTGACTTAACAGTCCTTCATATAATTAATCAGTTGTCAGTTGACCAATTATAATCATCCTAAAAATATAACTTTGATTTAAATAATTCGGACAATCATACCATACGATACACCTTTTCGTCTTTTTATTGGGCCCGATCCCAACTTCACTTTATACCCCAAGCTAAGGCAATTAGCCCATCATCGCTTTACGTGCCCTAAAACTACAACGACGGTTATGAAAACAAATAATGGAGATGAACAACCCATCACACAAAGCTTGAAAATTGGAAATTGTGTTTTTTAGAAAATTAATTTTAAACTAAAGAAATGGAAAGTCTTGTTTTAAATGTGAAAATAAAACGGAAGGAACCCTTAAGTGAACCACCACCGGTTACGGTTGGAATAAATTCCAAACGTTAAGCTATGGATTTGGTTACTTAAAAAGCCCAAAAAGTGATTAACTTAGGATGAGATTAAAAACAATTGCTTAAAATGATTAATTAGACAAAGCTTGAATTATAGTAAAAGATTTAAGTGACTTGAGAAAAAGGTTTTAATAATAAAAACAACGACAACACTTGCAACCTCTATAATTTCACCATCACTACAAATCGTGAACCAAGCTAGTTAGGGATCCGAAGTGATTAATTCAGACTTCCGATTTATGATAGCAATTTAGAATATAGAAGTGGGTCAAGAGTTGGTGTTTGAATTTAACAAAAACCGAAGTTTGACTATCAATATTTTAGAAAACGGATTTGCGAAACATTAACTAAGCCGATGATTGCGAAAGTAAATTAAAACCTTGAGAACGAAAGCTTGATTTAAAATCGTAGAAGATGAAAACGATGGAAATTTTAGCAAGATTTTTTGCGATTAATAGAAAACACGAGATGAATAAAAACATACTTATATTATACGAGAAATCAAACCCGAGTGTAAAACAGAATCACCGGGGTGTGAGATGTGAACTAACCCAATTGAGATATGGATTTGGTTCTGCATACAAAGAGCCGAAGCCAACAAATGAAGAAAAAGAAAAGAGAGTCTCGGCTCTCTCTCTCTCTCTCTAGCTACCACTCATATGCTATCCACTAACTACATAATATCTAATATGAGATGAGATATATTTGTTAAACTACACCCTTTCATACATATATATATATAGCCATAAGTTAACTTGGGGCCCGAGAAGAGTTCTTGGGGGCCCAAGTCTACTTCCAAATTCAGCCCAAAAATAACACTACCATTAGTCCATAATTTAAGTAGCCATAAGCCCAAAATGCTATCCCAAAAATCCGGCCCAAGTATGTGATGCAATTCTTGTATTTTCGGCCCAAGTGAAGAAAAGGTGCCGTGTCCAAAATATGAAGTCTCTCGTTTTTCGTCCCGCTACGTGTAATTTACTTCTTTCCCACGTGATTTCAATATATATAGACTTCAAAAACGGCATTTGATTCATTCCTTCATTTAGGCAACTTTGAATGACAAAATTGCTACAATATATATATATACTTACGTTACTTTGACGTTTTAAAGTACAAAGTATTTTTTTGCTAAATTAAACACTAAAATAAACTAAAAAGACTCAATGGGGAATAATATTTAGCTCAAAATTATGATAAAAAGGCTATAAATAGGGTTATAAAAATAACCCTATCATGAGTTCAGATATCTTGGCTCGAAGATCTTTTGGTGCTATCGAAAGATTAGCACACTTTTCCTTTAGGTAGGTGTTGTCAGATTTAAGCTTTTCTGTTATCTTTGTTTGAACATCTAACTTTACTTTTAACGAGTTAATTTCAAGTAGTTGTTCATTCGAGGAAAACATATAGGACTCTACCTTTTGACCAAGCAATTGAATTTTACCAACTAAAGCATTATGAGTTGGTAGACATACCTGACATGATTCTCCAAGAGCTGGAGGCGTGGTGTGGTTGCTCATTGCAAAAGCATCTCGAGACATCTTTGATGGTTGCACTAATGTGATCGTCAGACGATGGTTCGATTCAAAGTGGAACAGTATCAAGGATACTTAATTGTCCCCCTCTTGCGACTTAGCACGGGGGTCCAGAAAGCTCCCGGATTATGAAATCCGGGTGGTTTCCGGATAAGGAATCCGGAAAAATAAGGTTACCGGATAAAATTGAAAAAGAGATAAACTTACCGGATGCAATGATATACCGGATGGAGCACCGTGTAAAATGGTCTTACCGGGTAAAATACTGTTTCCGGATAAACAAAGGTGTCCGAATAAAATATTAACCGGAAAGTAATGGTTACCGAATGGAAATGAGACTTACCAGAAGTTGGGGTTACCGGATGAAAAAGAATCCGGATGGATGTCCGGTAACTTGCGGGTACCCGGGAAGTTTGTGTTACCGGGTAAATTGTGTCCGGTTACTATCAGTACCTGGAAAGTAGCAAAAATTGGAACTTACCCGGATAGTCTTAGAGAAGTTCCGGTAACTGCGGCTGTTACCCAGAAAGTGCGGCCGGGGTCGAATATGTCGACTGGAATGCGTTTAGGGTTGATAGAAACCTTCCAAAACAACAAAATAACAATACCCAAATCGATTCTAAAGCAAAATACCTCGATTTTGATGAAAAAATTATGAGTTTTGATATGAAGAGAAACAAAAAACCAAAATTTGATTTTGCTTAAAAACTAACCAGATGATCGAATTAAGGGATGAAAATTTGCAGAAACGTTTATGATGATGATATGAATCGAGTGCAATAAACGAAAACTAGCAATTTTACCAGAACCAAAATATAAATTTTAAAGCTAAGAACACAGTCGATCACCTGAACAGAACTCTTACCAGAAAACTTTTAGAAGCTTTGAATCGAATCGTCCGTTTTCTCTGATACCAATTGTGAGTTCCAGATTCGTGCAACGAACAATATAGAAATCAATGTATGAAGAACAAGTCGTTATGATTTCAACTGGTCATCCAATTCACTTTCAAACTGCAGAGTGTTTACAATAGAGTTCAGGAAAGTAAAATGACAACTTGGACGATTAACCTAATTCTAAGGCTAACAATGTTATTTATACTTAGGCCTTTGATTACCAAGGCCCAAGCCCATTAAGCACTAATAAGCCCAATTAATGAAATTAAGGCTTTTACAACTAATTAATAAATCTAATTAAGCTCTATATAATTATTTATATATCTTTCTAATATGTAGGACATTTATGGTCCTAACAAGAAGTCATGTCGGATCTTGTTTATGAAATTAAATAAACCGCTCTGATACCATTTGTTGGTCCTAGACCACTTTGACTTACACAGAAAGTGTTTGTAGAAGGGGGAGGGGGGTTAAATACAAACACAGTAAATTTGCTCCTTTTAATTTAATATTTTATTTCAAACATAAAATTACAAATAGTTGCAGAAACTAGGATACACGACTTGATCCTAAACTATTTGACAAGACAAATTTACACATTGAAAGAGAAAAGTAGAAGGTTTCTGTTTCAAATCTGAGAGACTAAGATAGCTGTCAGATTTTGACGCCAAATTTACTTTGAAGCTATAACAGAGATATTTCTTTCAAGATAGGTGATTTACAAGTTAAGACAATAAAGACCTTTTATAGTTTGTGTTGCGTTAAATGCTCTCCTTCAACTTTAACGCGTGTCTTCGTCGGATTTGTTGATCCATGCATGCTTGTACTTTTCACTACAGCCTTTTGTAATGATGTAGACACGTGTTAACCCTTCCCATTAATAGGCGGGTTTACGAAACAAGGTATCGTCTCAAATAATATGTACGGAAGCACGAGTATCAAACCAAAGAAACAAGGTGTTGAGTACCACTATGACTATATCAATTATTAACTGAACGATCAAAAATTGTTTGATTTGATTTTTGTAAAACTGGAATTGTAAAGCATACGAACACGCAAGAACAAGACCGGTTAATTTGATTTGAAAAGAGAACAGATGGAGGGTTGCAGTTTGAATGGATCAAACACCATGAAATCTAAGTGCGTTATATATATGGTTTCAAGAACCAATGAATTGTATCACTCGAGATTCATTATACTCTTCCGAGTTACAACGAAATTAACTTAAAATAACTGTTTATCTCTATATCTTACAATTGATTTAAAGTTAAGAAAATGAGATTAAAACAACACCGAGGGAATTGATATATCCCTATCCAATTCCTATCGGTGGCAAATGAATCCGACTTAAATCTGGAACTTTTCTCAAAGGACCCAAGATTAGTGAAATCGTTTAACAATTGGTCAAGTTATTAAACGCATTAAACATAAATTCAAATGCTTCATTCATCTATCAAAACCAACAAAAACATAAATCACTTGGAATACATAGTCTAAGACCCAACCATCATCCAACCCCCCAACATGAGGTTTAGCTCATGTTGGGGGTACTAGAAAACAACTGAACAACTATAAGGGATGGGAAAACCACCATTGTTAAAGACAAAACTAAGAAAGATAATGAATCGCTCCCCAAGAAGAATTCCTCCACTCTCACGTACTCGTTCGTTTTCGATCTCTATCTCCAATCCGTTTCCTTCGCGTTACTCCTCTCAAAATTCTCTAATCGGCGTTCTAAAATCGTCACCTGGTCAGCCGTTTTCGTCAAACGTCAGGGACAGCGCTGGCGCAGATCAACTGGCGCGGGGACTGACACCAAGCACCGTTGATTTAACTTGAGGCGGATCATGGCGCGGGTCCACTGGAACGGGGACTGGCACCAAGCAATGTTGATTTAACTCGGGGCAAATCATGGCGCAGGTCAACTAGCACGGGGCCTGGCACCAGCTTGGCCAAATTTCACCAATTTCTCGTTTTTAGCTCCAGAACTCAAATCTGCTTCTTTTAAGTGAAAATTACTTGAACTTTCTTGCCAAAAACACGTTAAAAACTACTATTTTACTTGAAGACACGCGAAAACCACCAAATTTGAGATCTAAAATAATGTCGAAAATCGACATTATCAACAACCCCAAACCAAGCGTTGCTTTTCCCCAAACAAAATAGCGTCCAAAAAATAATTAACCAAAATCTTACTAGAATTCGCACATTTAGGCAGTCAGCGGTATCATTTATGATCTGTAAACATCTCAGTAAACAAAATGAATTACAGTTTAGGATGAATTATCAATTGACAGACCTTTAGTTTGTAGAGTTTGAGACACTAACTCTTTGAGAATAGAACGTATAGGGACCACACCACATTAAGTTTGACATAAAATTATGCATGCTTAGGGAGGATTTCGCTTTGACCCTACCTCACTGGATTCTCAAATCACTCGACCCCTAGGCTGTCACACATGTCGGCATGCATTTGGAAGTTATGTGCAATAATTCTCAAGATAAAAGCATGAACAACTCACCAAGAAAGACACACCAATGTACAAAGAAACGATCTCGAAAGGAATCAACTAACAAGACTAGGACTATTACTGTAGCTCGATCTATCTTCTTATACTTTCCAAAAGATCATCCAAGTCTTTACGAGGGTTGTAATGGGGCTAGGTTAGTGGCTAAGAAATGAAAGGTATGGTAGATCAAAATCCTTATAGTGCCAGTGTACGAACTAACGGTTCTCATTTCCCTTCTCTCTCTTGCCTTTTTCATTGTGTCATCACCCATAATCCCTTGGTTGAGTTTGTCAACCTTCTTTTCCTTCTACTCAACTGAATTCTCTTTTTTTTCCTTTAGTGAATTGGCCTAATGGCCTTATTTCTCTATGACTACCACTCGAATATTCTGTATTTTTGTGTTTTTTTTTTCATTTTCATTTTTGACCCTTTGGTCATGTCTATCTTTTCGTACCCAACTGTGATATACTTCCCTCTCCCTCCCCTTTTTGGTTCGAATTCCCGCCCCGTCGTTCGTAGCAGACACTTCTTCGGAAAAAGGTAGGCTACTATATAGGTTAAGGTTTAATAGATGGGTTCATAATCGAAAGAATTAGTGTTTGGCTGCAAAATGGCTAAGGTACATTCAAAAAGAAGGGAACGCAAGATAAAATCACTCTATTACTCACCATGCCTGGAATCATCCCTTTAGGTCCATACTTAGATAAGATGTGAGCTTCACTAGATATTCCTATGGACATCTTTGCTAATTGATGCAACTTATAGTGAGATCAACTATAACTACGACAAAGGATTAAAGAAAAGTGTATCGATTTAATGTATTCAGTCTCTCAGAATCGTAGCTATAGTGCATGCTCAACGTCTCACGGGTGGTCTCCACTAATGTTCCTAATTCATACAGTCCTTAAAGTCTCCCTCAATGCTATATTATCCCTTACAGATTCACTCAAAACTTGGTGCTCCACTTACTACCGAAGATAAGATCACAAGAATAGTTCTGTCCTAAAAGCAACTCTGTCATTTCTGAGATACAAGAGGTCAACAAAAATGATACCGTTGACTTACCACCCCAAAACTAAAATACACATTGTCCCCAATGTGCATACAATTTCGATTACAGTCATCCAAACAAATGTGCGAATTTAAGTACAGTCATCCAACGAAAACAAGAAAATAACCAAAAAATAGCAGATCAAAACAAATGTGAAAACAAACACGTCTTCAATCATTGCGGTTCTGTCGGCGGGATGAGGATGCACCCCCCGGTGGCTGTCTCCTAACATGACAAGCCGGCTGTGTGTCAGAAAGGCCTGCCTCATCTGCAGTTGGACCGCATGTGATAAGCTGTCGTAGATCGGCAAATCCGGTCCTCATCTCTGTCTGCATCAGCCTGAAGCGGTGATCGAAATGTCTCGCTAAGCTTTGGATGTCCGTTGGTATAGGGGCATCACCCTCGTCTAGGGTTGGATCATACGTCACATCGTCTACATCCACGTCATCTACACCCTCGGGATATGATCATCTCCTCTCTTGCAGCCGCCTCTTGGGCGTCCAACTTTCTTGCGGCCGTTAGTTTGGCACGATACGCCACTCGGTCAAAGGGTGGTGGAGGTTCTAGAGTACCCCCCCAATAGCTATGCCTCCGTCCCTGCAAAATTTAGTAATAAGGCATTGAAAGGGGAGGATACCCATGTTACGCTCGGAGGCGGCATCTATCATATGCAGCTTGATGATATGGCCGATGTCGAGAGGCATGTTGCGTTGGATGCAATAGAGAATACGATCCACGTACGGATCAGCATTGGTGTAATGCGTCGACGGGGCTAGGCTCCCTTTTATGAATCTCATCCAAACTCCTATCTCGGATACAACTCGTTTTTTTTATTTTATCTTCTCGGACCACCTAATTCTCGCGTCCACTAGGCCGCAATGCCGATGAAATGATGGGAGGATGCGTTTCCTCTTGACCCACACCCGGAATGGGCGGGATGCCGTAAGTTGCCTCATGATTTTGAGCGCATGGCACACCGTAATGTGCACAAATATCGTCCATCGAGAGATGCACCACCCGACGCTAGACAATGATGGTGTGGAACTCGTTGAACGTTGGTGGAACAATGGATGCATAGAATTCCAACACCAATGCTGGATCATAGGGCTCCGGCTCCCATACGTAATCGATCCATCCTCTTTCTAAAGAAATTTGCCAAACTCATTGGTTGGGAATCTCATCAATCTTCAGCCCTCTTTCCGAATGGACTGGCCTATCAGCAAATCTCTCCATCCTATCATGGAAGTGGAGGTTTTGTGAGCACCTAAGTTCTTCTCGCTCATTAGGTCCGAGCTGGTGGTAATGGAACCACCTCCCAGATGTATCAGGATTTGTGCGCACCATTTTGCCTGCAAAGGGAACTCAATTAGAACTCAACCTACCTATCTATGCCAACCTAAACCTAATCCTTGGATTAGGCTTTTCACACAACTTGGGGTTCAGTCATTCAAAACAATTGAGGAGCATCACAAACCTTGGTACACCGAGGTTTGAAATGGGGTGTTGTATGGATGATCAACTATGGACACCCCAAACCTGAGTTTGGTGACCCTTTTGCGAACTTACGACCCATCCCACAAAAGATAGATTCCAAAGACGATAACCATCATCAATCAAACCATCATGCACCATAAACAAGCACCAACATCAAGACAATTTCAATTGTGAATCCAAAAAGAATGAGGAAACCCCAAACCTTGGTGAAACCTAGGTTTGGTGAATCCTTGCATCAAGCGAAACAAAACTTCACATATAAGGTAACTAGCCTTCTAAAATCGCAGCAAGAACAAAGACTCACTCATCTATCACTATTAATTTGCAAATTGACTCAAGCAAGAGTAAGGAGCCCTAGACCATGATGAAAAGTATGTTTGGTTACTTATTACATGCAATGAACAGTAAAACCTCAAGCAACCAGGGAAATCACTCAATAATCATTCCATGGAATCCCTAGAAAATTAATGAATTAAGCTCAAATAATTCTTCCACAAGTGAAAATTCTCAAGCAAAATCAAAGTAGAGTGGTACACAACCTAAAAGTCATGAAGAATTACACAATCATCGTAAAGAATGAAATGAGTCCGAAAAGATGATGATAGTACTTTTCTTCCTTGTCAAATACCCATAAAATCTGAAAATAGAGGGACAGTTCATACCTTAGATTGCAATGGAGGAGATGTGTATGTAAGGAATTGAAGAAATCGAAGAACAACTGCTCTTGATGGTCGAAATCGGTGGGAAATGGCGATTTGGGAGGGGTGCTGGCGGTTTCTTAGGGCTAGGGTTTTAAAATGATGAAAAAAATTGTTGATCCAAACCCTCAGTGATTTGATAATGACCCTCTCTTAAACACTTAGTGAAAATTGTAAGTAAACAATATGTATTAGAGTTTCACTATCGCTGATAAGTACTAAGACTGTTTCAGTACCGCTGATAGTAACTCTCGCTCTTTAAAGTTAAATAGTCAGCGAACTCTGTTCATCGATTAGCTTTGAGCCTGTTCAGTTTATGAGATGATCGCTGATAAGTTAATTGTTTACTTATGATCCCTGAAGACAAGTTTCATGTCAACATATGTTCTACGCTGAAGTCGAAGATCAAGCTCAAGAACCAGCGACAAGTCTACTAATGAACTGATGCGGATATCAGCGAACCCAAGATTTGTCCACTAAAGGTGAAGTATCAAGTAGAAGACTTCAGAAATCGCTGAACTTTATCATTCGCTGATAAAGAACTGTTTCAACGAAAGCTGATCATGAAGTCTCCTTACAAAGTACTATTGTCTTACCTCCCTTGCACGTCTCCGTACGAAATGTCAGAACGGACATCCTTTTTGTCTATGATCGTACAACAACTGTGATTCTACATTGTGCACCATGCGGCTAATAAGGTTGTCTACAAAGGTCAATGACATGCAACCACTCAGCTGCTGCCACGTGTAAAGCAATACTGCCTTGCATTAAATGCATCCAGTATATAAGAAGAACCCTACTTCAGAAATGAAGTGTGCTCGGACCATCTTCTTCTTTCTATCTGTGTGTTAGGTTATTATTCGTAATTTCCTTATCTCCTTTCTATCTTATTCTAGTGCACGAAACTTAGTGTTCTTAACTTGTTTAGATTAGGTTAATCCTTAATCTTGTTCCGCAACAAGTTGTAAATTGTCTTGATTTATCAATAAACAATTTAGAAAAGTAAAAATCGTGTGTTTGTATTCAACCCCCCCTTCTACAAACTTGTATAACCCTTCGGGACCAACAAGTGGTATCAGAACAGATTTGTTTAATCTCATAAACAAGATCTGATCTATACTAAGATTTCTCTTCCTTGCTATTTCTGAAAATGGCCACCAACACAAACACTAACTATATTGACAATGGTTCTCTTGCAAAACCCCCTAGATTCTCCAGAGATAATTTTAATCTATGGAAAAATAGGATGATTCTCTTCTTAGAAGGTGTAGACCCTACTATGCCTTACTATCTTGAAAACGGCCCATATATTCCTATAAGAATTGATCCTGCAGTTCCAGCCGCTGAGAATAGACCTGCTATTCCAGAAAGGCTGATTCCCAAGGAAATTCATATGTGGACTGATGAAGATAAGAAGAAAGTGGCTATCGACACCAAAGCCAGATCCATACTCTCCATGGCTCTTCCTGATGAAGTCTACCATTCCGTCATGAACCTGAAAACCTCAAAAGCTATATGGGACACAATCTGTGTTCAGTATGAAGGTACTTCTGAAGTCCATGACTCTCGAAAGATCAACCTGGTAAGACAGTACGAAAGCTTCATTTGTGGTAAGAATGAATCTCTCTTTGAAGTACACCAACGTTTTTACTGCTTAATAATAGATCTGAAAATTGTTGGTAAGCAATATTCTAACTTTGAAGTACTGACAAAGTTCTTAGAATGTTTACTTGAAAGCTGGGACAGTTATTCATTGTGTCTCAAGCTGTCAAAAGATCTTAGATCCATGACTCTTTCTACCTTATATGGCACGATGCTGAATCATGAGCAATTGAGTCATCTTAAGAAGAATCTTGTAAAAGATTCCAAAAGCACCCCCGTTGCTTTACTCTCAGTGTTACCTTCTACTCAGCGATCTACGATCACTGTCACTGAGTTGGAAACTAACTCTGAACGTTCATCAGATTCTGACGCTTCAGATGATGATGAAACTCTGGCATTCATGGCTAATAAGTTCAGGAGATTTCCTAGAAAGAGTAATTTCAAGAAGAACAAACCTCTTGCTATTACTGACAAGCCAAGATCATCAACCCATGTTGATAAGGCTACTGCTACTTGCTATAACTGTGAAAAGATAGGACATTTTGCTAGCGAGTGCAGGTCAAAGAAAGTCTCTAGACCCTCAGCTTTTCCCAAGAAAAACTTTACTCCCAGGACTAGAGATGAAAAATACAAAAAGCTGAAAGAAAGGTATTCAAAGCTGAAAACCTTTAAGAAGAAAGGCAAAGGCCTTATGGCTGACTATGATTGGGATGCCTCTGACGAAGAAGAATCATCTGACTCTGAAGATGATGATGAAGCCAATCTATGTCTCATGGCCAAACTTGAAGATGAGGAAGAAAATTCTGACATTCCCTCTACTTCAACCTCTGCTACTAAGGTATCACCTTCTTTCTTTACCAATATTTTAAATATTGATGAAGTTGATAGTCTTCGAAAGATCGATCTCCTGACTAGAAGTTTATATGAAGCCATGAATGCAAAACTGTTGTTGAAAATCAAAACCTTGATCTAGCTGAAAAACTTAAAAACTGTCACCTTCAAATAGAAAATCTTTCTAAAATTGAAGAAGATTTTAAAGATCAAGTTCACTTAAATCAGCTAGTCAAAATCGAGTGCGAAGAAGATATCGCTGCCTTAAAAGCTGAAAAAGCTACTGTTGATGGATGGTATAACTCCTCAACAAAGATCACTGAGATAATAAAGTCTCAGATTCCCCGGAGTGATAAGTGTGGTCTTGGTTACAAAGCTGATACTCTAGAACCAACCACTGACCATTCCATGCTTAAGTTTGGAATGTTCGTATCCTCTATCCCTGACACTTTCTCGTCTCAGTGTTCCTCTTCTAAACCGCCTATCCCTGAGGAAATCTCTACCTTAACATCTAAAGGTAAAGAGAAAATTGTTTATCCAAAACCTACCTCAGTCTTTAAAAATAAAGGTAAAGGAATTGCTTTTAACCAAAGCTTACTTGGTAGAGAAAATTGTACCAAAGCTGAATGCTTCTAAAGCTTCAGTGACTTATCCTTCTGGTTCAAAGAATAAGATCCCTAGATTTATTCAGCGTGGATCTATTCAGTGATCCACTCCTAGAATCAAAGTGGATACTATTGGTAAGACATCCGAAGAACTGAATGTTCCTCCTGTTTCAAATACCAAAAGTTTACTTGGTACTGGTCCTTCTAATTCAAAATCAAAAGCTCAACATGCAAATGGTCCTAGAACTACTTTTAGTTATAGGAAATGTTATCATTGTGGACTTACCAATCATATTGCTAGTAAGTGCCCCATAGCCACCCAAGCTGAAAAGATAGCTAAGGTGAAGATCATTGCCCCAAGGCAAAGAAGACCACTGAGGTTAAGAAATTAACCAAAGTGAAGACTGACAAAGCTGAATCTTCAAATGCTGCGAAGACTGCCGAACCTTCCACCTCCTCTTCTACCCCTACTGACAAGTGTGTACACATGGTTAAGTGGGTACCCAAGACAAAATAATCTTCCTTTGTAATGCATGTTAAGAAGGGTATCTGGTATCTCGATAGCGGATGCTCTAGACACATGACTGGTAAGAAGAACTTGCTCACTAAGTACAAAGAAGATAAGGGTCCCTCTGTAACTTTCGGTGGAAATGGAAAAGGACATACCCGAGGGTTTGGTGTACTCTCTAATGGTACAACAACCTTCAGAAGAGTTGCATATGTTGAAGGGCTGAAGCATAATCTTCTAAGCATCAGTCAGCTTTGCGACATGGATAACAAAGTAATCTTTACTAAGGAATCATGCTTTGTCACTGACAAAAAGGAGAAGATAGCTATCAGCGGTTATCGTTTGGAAAATGTTTATGTAATAAACATAGACTCAACAACCGCTGAGAACTCATGTTTCTTCTCAAAAGCCTCATCTGATGTCAACTGGTTATGGCATAAGAGGCTCTCTCATCTAAACTTCAAGACACTGAATACTCTTTCTTCAAAAGAGTTAGTCACTGGTCTACCTTAACACTCATACGCCAAAGAGTCCTTATGTTCAGCGTGTGAGAAAGGGAAGCAGACCAAAGCAAGCTTTAAGTCTAAGCAAGTTTCCTCAGTGTCATCTCCTCTACAACTTCTCCATATGGATTTGTTTGGCCCTGTTAACAAACAATCCATCGCTGGAAAGAAATATACGCTGGTCATAGTTGATGAATTCTCTCGCTATACATGGGTAATGTTTCTCCGTTCTAAGAGTGACACACCTGAAGAACTCATCACCTTTGTCAGGAAAATGGAAGTCCTGAACAACTTGACCGTTCGCTCAATAAGGAGTGATCATGGGAATGAATTCAAAAACAGTTCTCTTGATTCCTTCTTTGAGAGTAAGGGTATTTCTCACAACTTTTCTTCAGTGAGAACACCGCAACAAAACGGAGTCGCTGAAAGAAGAAATATAATTATTATTGAAGTTGCACGTTCAATGCTCAGCGATTCTCACCTGCCTACTCAGTTTTGGGCAAAAGCTGTCAACACTGCTTGTTTTACGCAAAACAGGTCTCTAATAGTCAAAAGATTTAATAAAACAACCTATGAACTTTTTCATGGGAGAAAGCCTTCAATTAGCTTTCTTCACATCTTTGGATGTCAGTGTTTCATACTGAACAACAGAGATGCCCTTGGAAAGTTTGATACTAAGGCTGATGATGGAATCTTTCTTGGATACTCCTCAGTCTCCAAAGCCTTCAGAGTCTTCAATCGAAGAAGACAAACTGTTGAAGAAACTATTCACGTCACCTTTCACGAATTGCGTTTAGCGAATTCTCGATCTTCTGCTGATACTGAAGAACTGAATCAATGAATGTTTTCACATCTTGGTGATTCAGAAGATATTCCCACTCCTCATACTCATACCGTTGAAGATGGTGGTCCTACTATCATCCCAAACATGCAGAATAGTGAAGCTGAAACTTTATGGGTCTCAGCTGTTCCTCTAAACACTATGCCTGCTTCTGAACCAAATGTCTCAGACATTCCATCTACTTCTCAGCAATCAGTGAATGTGATGACATCTGCACCTACTCCTCTCTTGGCTGATATTCCAGAAGTTGCTGAAGCCTCATCTTCAGCTCCTCCAGTTCAATTTGAGTCAGCAATTCATGCTCCGGCTCAGCGATGGACTGTCAATCACCCAATTGATCAAATTCTTGGTGATCCAAATGCTGGTGTTCATACTCGACGAAGTGCATGTAATATTTGTTTATTTGTTAACTTTATTTCTCTAATTGAACCAAAGAAAATAGATAATGCCCTCAAAGATCCAAACTGGGTCAGCGCCATGCAAGAAGAGCTGACTGAATTCGAAAGAAACAAAGTTTGGAATCTTGTTCGAAGACCAACTGACAAGACAGTGATAGGCACTAAATGGGTCCATCGAAACAAGTTGGACGAACATGGAACTGTAACCTGCAACAAGGCTCGACTTGTTGCTCAGGGATACAGACAAGAGGAAGGTATAGACTACGACGAAACATTTGCTCCAGTAGCAAGACTAGAATCTATTCGTCTATTCTTATCCTACGATGTACACAAAGACTTCAAAGTATATCAAATGGAGTTAAGTCAGCATTTCTCAATGGAAAGCTGAATGAAGAAGTCTATGTGGAACAACCTCCAGGATTTTCAGATCCTAAGCGTCCAGGTTATGTTTATAAACTGGATAAGGCACTTTATGGCTTAAAGCAAGTTCCACGTGCATGGTATAACACTCTATCCTCTTATCTCATAATTGAAAATTTTGAGCGAGGTAAAATCGACAAAACTCTATTTTTCAGAATAGTGAAAGGTCATATCATTCTTGTTCAGATATATGTTGATGACATTATATTTGGTTCTACTAACCCTGACCTTTGTACTCGTTTCGCTGATAGAATGAAAGAAGAGTATAAAATGAGTATGATGGGTGAGCTAACATATTTCCTTGGTCTTCAGATAAAGCAAAATGAAAAAGGAACTTTCATTAATCAGGGAAAGTATGTTAAAGATATGCTGAAGAAATTCGATTTAACTCAGAGTTCAGCTATGAAAACCCCTATGGCACCACCGCTGACACTAAACAAGGATTCAAATGGAATACCTGTTAATGTCACGCTGTACCGTGGGATGATCGGCTCTCTCTTGTATCTTACAGCTAGCCGACCCGATATTATGTACGCAACCTGTTTGTGTGCACGATATCAAGCTGAACCTAAGGAATCTCATATGATCGCTGTAAAGCGAATCTTTCGTTACCTTAAGGGTACTATGAACCTAGGTCTTTGGTATCCCAAAGATTTAGGGTTTGATCTAATCGCCTATTCAGATAGTGATTTTGCAGGTTGTAAATTGGATAGGAAAAGCACCACAGGAGGCTGTCAGCTCCTGGGTGGAAAGCTGGTGAGTTGGACAAGTAAAAAGCAAAACTCAGTGTCCACCTCAACTGCTGAAGCTGAGTATGTAGCTGCTGGAAGCTGTTGTTCTCAGGTCTTGTGGATGAGAAATCAACTACTAGACTATGACCTTCAGCTCTCGAAAATTCCAATCTATTGCGACAGCACAAGTGCCATCGCTATAGCCAACAATCCAGTGCTACACTCAAAGACCAAACATATCGAAATCATGTATCATTTTATCAGAGATCATGTGATGAATGGTGATATAGAACTTCATTTTATCCCAACTGACTATCAGTTAGCTAATCTGTTCACCAAACCTCTTGATGAGACAAGATTCAACTTTCTCATCAGCGAGCTTGGAATGCTGAACTTTGAAGAATAAAATCTTCAGTGGTTCACATTTGATCAGTGATCGGATAAAACCAACTTATATAACCCATTCTATCATCTTCACTCTGAACAAAGTTGATTCGCTGATATCAAGGTATGTTCTCTCTTTACTCGCCGACATTCGCATGTAAATGCAAGATTTCAAAACAAATCACATCACTTAACATCTCTTCCTTAACAGCGATACTTTGAAATTTCTAAAACTAACACTGATATTTCTATTCAGTGCTTCATGTTTTTCAAAATAGTCCCTGAGCTTTCAAAACCTCAGAGACATCCTAAAACATGAAAGGACGTTTATGACATCATCACAACGGATAAACCCTGGCACGTTCTTTTTCTGACACACGTTTGCACGTTTCGTTTACCATCCAATCAAATGCAAACACGTGTCCGTGTCATGATGAAAAACTTTCCCGCTCTAGTTTTTCTCTCTCTCTAATCTCCCTATATAAACTATTTCGAGTTTATATTTTTCCTTTACGCAAACTTCTTCTCCAAGAAAGAAAAGATTTACTGTTGCTTATTGAACTCGAGTTTTTCCAGAAAACTGTTCATCTTCGTCTTCGACAACCAGGTTAATATTCTCATTATTTACCTGTTTTAACTTGTTTCTGATCTTCTTGTTGCTTTTAACAGATCAAACAAAAGAAACCTTTCTAAAATGAAATCATTTCTCTCATGGTTTTATGAACACAACCTTTTCATGGTTGTTCTTCAAGTTTAAAACTCAAAATCTTAAACTTGTTCTTCATTCGTTTTTCCAGAATCCTTATCTAAAGGAAAATGGAAAACAAGACTTTTACTGGGTTTGCATTTCTTTTTCAAAACAAGAAACCCTAATCTTCATTAAGACATTTATGTCTGAATGAAATGGACAAAATTCGACATCTTATTGGAAAATCTTTCCACATTAAGACTGTATTTTTTCTCTATGATTCATGGTTGATATGATAAACAGAAATGGCATCTTCTACTGCTGCTCCTCCCGCTGAGAAATCTCCTGCTACGGAGAAACTGAATCTTCCCAAGGCTCCTCAGGTCAAGTTTATGCTTGAGAAAGTAGACTTCTCAAAATCCAACAATCTCTATGCGCTTTTCGATTTTCCTCCGAAGAAGCAAGTTACACATCTGAATGATGCTGTGAATTTTCTCCAAACCTGCTGCCTATTCAAAGCCTTAACATTTGTACCCCCTGCCCATAAATTCCTTCTATCTCAGTTCTGGTATACTGCTAGACACACTCAGATTCCTTCATCCAAGGACCCTAAGAAACTCCTTGATGTCATTCTCTGTGACACCAAATTTGGCACAACCAAAATCAACCCTGCCATTATCAGCCGAGCACTCAGCCTACCCACTGCCACCAAAGAAATACCCTTTGTCTCTCTGCCAAACCACAAAAACCATGCTGATAGGGAAGCCATCACTTCATTCTTTGATGCAATGGGTTACGCATGGGACACATGGAGGGACAAGGAGATTGAGAAGAAACTGACCCTGATCAAGAAGTCCAAAATGCCAAGCGAGATGAACTTCATCTTCACACACTTAATAAGTTGCATGACAGCGAAGAGTGGCTCCTCTGATCAAGCTACTCAACCTCAGCAAGAAATGGGCTATGCATTGCTGAAAGGTCTACATGTTGATTGGGCCTCGATCATCTATGACGATCTTGTGTCCAAAGTAGATATGGCTGATAGACCTTCATGGGTTCCATATCCTAGATTCATCAGCGCCATCTTTCAACAAGGACTTGGGAACAAGTACCCAAAAGAGGGTGATCTGAGACTCTCTCAGGTTGGCCCTAAGGTGCTCGACTTAAAGCCGCTGGCAAACGAGGTACGTCTTACTACTCTTTTATCTATTCGTAATCCTCCTTCTTCTACTTATGCGGCTCATTCAGTGGAAATCCCCACCGCTGATACCCAAGCTGCACCCTCCACTCCCTCTCGAAAAAGGAAACAATCTACTTCCCAACTTGGTTCCAAAAGAATCAAGAAAACCAAGGAGCAACCCCCCAGCATTCACATGCTGAAGACTCCACAGCTCATCTTGAAGAGAGCTGATGGATAGTTCAGTAGTACGCTCTGCCACATCTGATCAAGCCACCCCTTCCATCCCAGCTTCAGCGTCTCTAAACGCTGAAGTTATAAACTTGGAACTGAACCCACCTCCTTCAGCCTCTCTAGAGACTGAAGTGATTTTCAGCGAATCCAACGCTGAACCCCGCACCCAACCCACTTTCTCAACCATCATTCCTCCCACCTCTCCTTTGGTCACTCAATCTCTTCCCCTATTCTCCTCAACAAACATCTTCCTCAATGACACTACTGCTGAACATCTTCAGAGGATGATAGAACAAAACACTGGACCTGCAGGTACTTCCAGTCGTCAGGGAACTATTGAAGATGACTATGAAACTTTCTCAGGGTTACGAGGCTTCGACAACTTCGCCAACCCGCCTGCAGGTATACACATTATCCCAAACATTTCTCTCTCCCAACCCTAAACTTTTGAGCTTTCCTCTGTTCATAAGTTAATAACTGTTTCAGGTCCTAATTTGGGGGATATCAACACCTCCCTGAAGGCCCTGGAAACAAAGTTGGAATCATACAACACCATTCTCTCCACCAACTCTTCAGCGGTTACAGACGCTGGAGAGAACCTCAAGACGCTGACCGAGGTTGTTGACATAAAAGCCTCCAAAGCTGATATGGGGAAGGTGGATGGCAGCATTGCAACTTTTGCTACCACCCTCATTGAAACTTCCTCAAACGTCAACAATCTCAACCCCACCAACACCACCCTCACAACAAACTTCACCACTCTGTCCAATGAAGTCACATCATTGAAGACAGAGGTTGGTACTCTTAAGGGTGAGGTTACAATGGTCAAAGATCTACTTCAGCAGATACTCAATCGCCTGGATGCTTCAAAGTCTCACTTTACTCAGGCCGATAGAGAAGATCTTCGGAAACTCGCCCCTATTATATCTGGCCTCGACGACAGATTAGCAGCGGTTGAACTTTGTATGGGACTCACTGGCCAAGAAGACAGCGATCCTCATACTACTGATACTGCTGGTGTTGCTGATATTTCTCTTGCCTCCCCTCCTCATAATATGGAAGAGGGGGAGAAGAGAGCTGAAGACCTTCCCCATAATGATGAGGGGGAGAAGAAAAATGAAACTGCTGCTTCTACTTCAAAACCTCAGGGAGTTGAAAACCCTGAGGGAATTGAGAAACCTCCCTCTGTATCTGAGGGGGAGCAACTCGAAGAGCAACACAAAGAAGCCGTTGCTGATGAGGTCGAGTCTGAAGAAGAAGAAGAATCTGAAGACGAAGAACCCATCGATATCGATGATGAAGAACCATCATCATCCCCTAAAGATGATGATTATGACGATGATGATGATGACTTCTTCTTCGTTGAGCCCAAGAAGGTCCCTGAGAAAGGGATTTCGATAAACGAACCATCAGGGGAGAAGACAAAGCCTGCAGCATCTGAAGCTGATCAAGGCAAAAACAAAGGCCTCGCTGCAGAAGGCAATCTAGCTATCCTTCAAATTAAGCCAGCTTGTCAGGTACAATATATTCTATTCCCTTATACTGCATCCCTCCTCTATCCCTTCTCAATATCAATCCTCCTCTCCATAAAACCTCTATACACTTAACCCTATTCTTTTCTCTTTCTTCCCAACTTTTCTTACTTAAACGATCGATGTGCTTCAGCTAGTCCTCTCCCCTGTTTGAGGATCCCGCTGAAGCTCCTACAACTACACCAACAATAATCCCAGCCACTAGAGCTGAAGAAATAATCCCAGTCTTGGATTTAACCACTGAGACTGATGAAACTGAAGAACATCTGCTCTCTCACAAAAATAGACCTTCCTTTGCTCCTCAAAAGCTAAGTGAAGAGGATCAAGAAAAGAGAGATGCAATGATCAAACAGCTTGAAGATCAGCGAATCATTCTTCCTCGTGACAAAATCCCTGTTCCCACAAAGTTCAGGATATCAAGGAAAGAATACGAGGATCATTTAAGAGCTGAACGATTACTCGCCGAAAAGAAGGAAGCTGAAGAAAAAGATAAGGCTCTTGCCATCCAGCTTGTCCAACAATCGGTGAAAGACCCCGCGCTGAAAAGAACTCCCATTGATGTCCAACGTCAGCTATGGGATGATGCCCAAAGGATCGTTGAAGAAAAGACTAAGGTATCTGATTCGACTTTGGAATGGTGTAAAGAAATGTTGAACTATCGATCTCGACCATCCAAAATCATCAAGGTAAATATCAGAGGAAAACTGTTCGTAGACGTTCCTGTTGTTGAAGTTGACGTATTCAGAGAAGACAAGACCAAGCAAACCTTTTACGCTGCTTCATTAGAGAAGTTTGGTTTCTCTAAATGGTTGGAAGTGAAATTAGCCATAGAGCGATCTCGCTCAAAGTTCAAGAGCCATGTCGAGAAAATTTTAAATTCTCAGATCGACTTGGTTTCTTCTGCTGTGGATATTCCTCCTTCCGCTCTTCTTCCACCTCAACAAAGAAGGGCCTCTGCAAAGAAAAAGAAAACCTCGGACTCAGGTCCTCCTATATGGAATGAAACAGGTATAGGTTTCTCACGCGAAGAAGTACTTGGTCGTGACCCTGACCTCTCAGTACTTGACACCTCCCAGCCTCCTGGTGAAACTTTCATCCCTGGAAAAGTCTTAAGTGAACCCTATGGCATCTTCTTTCTAGACTGCTATGGACGACAACACTTTCAACGCATATCTGAGCTTCCAATCACTCCCATCGAACAACTCAGAGACCTAATATACTGGTGTGAAGTCAGACGCGACATTCAGGCATGTCACCTCAAGCCCCTGATCTTTGAAGAAGTAAAGAACAAAAAGGATCAAGGTGTAACGGTCCCTGACTGGATGATTCCCACATCAAAGACCCTCGATGAACTTCTCATCAAGGAAGAACCTTTTGACGGATAGGATCGCCTTGTAATTCTTTCTATCTTTATCTGTCTACATCTTTTGTACTTGTAATTCTATTTGCTGTACTTGTGATTTTCCACTTCCCTCTTTAACCTTTACGAAGTTTAAAGAAAAATTTCAGCAAATGTACTTTACTCCATCAGTATTGAAAAGATCCCAGAAAACAGTAAGAGGGACAAATATTTTATGAGTTCTTTTTATCCTTATGTTTTCATTAATTAGCAATTTTCTTTTGTTGCTATGTCATAATCAAATAGGGGGAGATTGTTGATCCAAACCCTCAGTGATTTGATAATGACCCTCTCTTAAACCCTTAGTGAAAATCGTAATTAAACAATATGTATTAGAGTTTCACTATCGCTGATAAGTACTAAGACTGTTTCAGTACCGCTGATAGTAACTCTCGCTCTTTAAAGTTAAATAGTCAGTGAACTCTGTTCATCGAGTAGCTCTGAGCCTGTTCAGTCTATGAGATGATCGCTGATAAGTTAGTTGTTTACTTATGATCCCTGAAGACAAGTTTCACGTCAACATATGTTCTACGCTGAAGTCGAAGATCAAACTCAAGAACCAGCGACAAGTCTACTAATGAACTGATGCGGATATCAGCGAACCCAAGATTTGTCCACTAAAGGTGAAGTATCAAGTAGAAGACTTCAGAAATCGCTGAACTTTATCATTCGCTGATAAAGAACTGTTTCAACGAAAGCTGATCATGAAGTCTCCTTACAAAGTACTATTGTCTTACCTCCCTTGCACGTCTCCGTACGAAATGTCAGAACGGACATCCTTTTTGTCTATGATCGTACAACAACTCTAATTCTACACTGTGCACCATGCGGCTACTAAGGTTGTCTACAAAGGTCAATGACATGCAACCACTCAGCTGCTGCCACGTGTAAAGCAAGACTGCCATGCATTAAATGCATGCGGTATATAAGAAGAACCCTACTTCAGAAATGAAGTGTGCTCGGACCATCTTCTTCTTTCTATCTGTGTGTTAGGTTATTATTCGTAATTTCCTTATCTCCTTTCTATCTTATTCTAGTGCAAGAAACTTAGTGTTCTTAACTTGTTTAGATTAGGTTAATCCTTAATCTTGTTCCGCAACAAGTTGTAAATTGTCTTGATTTATCAATAAACAATTTAGAAAAGTAAAAATCGTGTGTTTGTATTCAACCCCCCTTCTACAAACTTGTATAACCCTTCGGGACCAACAAAAATTGAAGGATCACATTCACACCTGCAGTCGTGCGCGGTCAACGGCGCGGATGGACTCGCGCGGAGAGCTGCACCGAGCACTGCCTTCGTGGAAAAAATGCCACCATGCGCGGTTTACACCGCGGGTGAACCTGCGCCCAAACCCGTGCCAACCTCTGTTCTCGAATATTTCCAACCCGCGCGGTTTACACTGCAGGTGAACCCGCACCAAGACTCAAGCCACCTTCTATTTTGCAAAAATGAGTAGGACCTCGCGCGGTTACTGGTGCGAGTTGAGTCGCGCCAAGACTGGTGCCAGACACTGTTTCTTTAGTTCACCTTTAATAGCTCTTTCGCTCGAACTATCACTTACTAAACGATTTTAAGGAAAACTTCCCAGGAACAAAACCAACACAAAAATCAAAAGCAACACTCAGCTAAAGAAATCAACAAAAATTTAACTAACCTACGGTGGGTTGCCTCCCACCCAGCGCTGTATTTAACGTCGTGGCACGACTTCTCAGTTGATCACTCCTTAGGCTCATCGAGATATATGCTTGAGACGCCCGTGGTTTCGTCTCCCAGGTAAGGTTTCACACGTTGACCATTACCTTGAATCTTTGACCATCAGATCCTTCAAGCTCTACCTACCCGTATGGAAACACCTCCACTACATTGAATGGGCCTGACCACTTGGTCTTCAATTTTCGTGGAGACAAACGCAAACGCGAGTAAAACAACAAAACCTGCATTCTTGGGCTAATACCCTTTGTCCACAATCGTTAGTCGTGGAATTTCTTCGTTCGCTCTTTGTAGATGGCAACACTCTCATAGCATCTTGCCGAATCTCTTCCTACTCATTGAGCTGCAACAAACGCTTTTGCCCGGCTTTTCCCAAGTCCATCTTCAACTTTTTGATTGCCCAAAACGCCCTATGCTCCAGCTCGACCGGTAAGTGAAAAGATTTGCCGAACACCAACCGGTAAGTTGTAGTCCCACTGGGAGTTTTGAATGTCGTTCGATACGCCCATAAGGCATTGTCTAACCTTTGCGACCAATCTCTCCTTGACGTGTTCACAGTCTTCTCGAGCATTTGCTTCAGCTCCCGGTTGGAAACTTCCGCTAATCCGTTAGCTTGTGGGTGATATGGAGTCGTCACCTGATGCTTGACCCCATATTTCTTCAGCAATGCGTCCAAAAAACGGTTGCAGAAATTACTACCTCTGTCACTAATTAGAGCTGTTGGTACCCCAAATCTGGTGAACACATTCTTCTTCAAAAATTGGGTTACTACCTTTGAGTCGTTGGTTGGAGTGGCAACTGCTTCCACCCACTTCGAGACATAGTCGACGGCAACTAAGATGTACTCGTTCCTGAATGACGGTGGAAAGGGGCCCATGAAGTCGATACCCCATCCGTCGAACAACTCGACCTCCATAAAAATTTGCACTGGCATCTCGTCCTTCTTGGAGATGTTCCCACTCTGTTGACATCGATCACATTTGGAGATGAAGTGTCGTGCTTCTTTAAACATGGTTGGCCAAAAAAATCCCGATTGCAACACCTTTGCAACCGTACGGTTCGTGCTGAAATGTCCTCCACATTCTAAAGCATGACAGAATGTGAGGATACCTTCTTTCTCTTCGTCTAGAACACATCTCCTTATCATCCCGTCACCACATCTCTTGTATAGGAATGGTTGGTCCTAGTAGTACCTCTTTATGTCAGCGAAAAACTTCCGCCGTTGATGCGAGTTCAATCCGTATGGTTTCACATCACCTGCAAGATAGCTAACCAAATAAGCAAACCATGGATCAGTAGAACTTACCGCAATAAGTTGCTCATCGGGGAAGGAGTCAATGATGGGCTTGTTGTCGAGGGGCTTAGATGGTTCTTCTCCAAGCCTGGATAGGTAATCGACCACCGTGTTTTCCATTCCTTTCTTATCTCGGATTTCGATGTCAAATTCTTGGAAGAGGAGAACCCATCTGATGAGTCTCAACTTTGTATCTTTCTTCGCCATCAAATATTTCAGAGCCGAGTGGTCGGTATAGATGATGATCTTCGATCCCACCAAATATGACATGAACGTTTCGCACGTGTACACCACTGCTAAGAGCTCCTTTTCGGTAGTCACATAGTTGACTTGGGCCTCGTTTAAGGTCTTGTTGGTGTAATAGATCACGTGCAATCTCTTGTCTTTCCTTTGGCCCAGAACATCCCCAACTGCTGTGTCACTCGCATCGCACATTAATTCGAAGGGAAGACTCCAATCGAGTGCAGTCAGGAGCGGAGCCGAAATGAGTTCCTTCTTTAATATGTCAAACGCAGAAATACATTCATTAGTAAACTAAAGCTTTACATCTTTCAAAAGTAAAGAACATAAGGGTTTAGCAATTTTAGAGAAAACTTTAATAAAATGCCGGTAGAACCCGACGTGTCCCAAAATAGCTCCACACTCCTTTCACTGTTGTCGGATACGGAAGGTTCTCCATCACCGACACCTTTGCTTTGTCCACCTATATGCCATCTTTGGAGATCTTATGCCCAAAACTATCCCCTCGGTTACCATGAAATGGCATTTCTCCCATTTTAGAACTAAGCTCATCTCCTAGCACCTCTTCAAGACTGCCTCCAAATGATCAAGACAAGTATCAAACGAATCACCAAAGACCGGGAAATCATCCATGAAAATCTCAATCGTCTTCTCGACCATATCGGAGAAGATGGCCATCATACACCGCTGAAAAGTGCCTGGAGCGTTGCACAACCCGAATGGCATCCTCCGGTATGCAAATGTGCCATATGGACATGTGAAGGTGGTTTTGTCATGATCTTCCGGAGTGATCAGGATATGATTGTATCCTGAATAACCGTAAAGGAAACAATAATATGCATACTTGGATAGTCTCTCTAACATCTGATCAATAAAGGGAAGTGGGAATGAGCTTCGTGAGGGAATGAACTCGTTGGTGTTGTTCTTTACCATGGTAATGCCTCCTTTCTTTGGTACTACTTGTACTGGACTTACCCACGGGCTGTCGGCCACTGCATATATGATGCTTGCGTCAAGAAGCTTTAGTACCTCCTTCCAAACCACTTCTTTCATGTTTGGGTTCAACCGGCGTTGGTACTGAACCGTTGGCTTGTGTCCTTCTTCCAAGTTAATTTTGTGCATACAAAATCTTGGACTCAGCCCCTTCAAATCTTCTATGGTCCACCCAATAGCTGATTGGTGAGCTCTCAAAACTTGGATCAACCTTTCTTTTTCCACCGCCGTGAGATTTGTAGCTATGATCACCGGTAAAGTTGAGTTATTGCCCAAGTAGGCATACTCTAGATGTGACGGTAACTGTTTAAGCTCTAGTTGTGGTGGCACCTTAGAGGATGATTGAGACTTGGCAATGGGTTCACCCAAGTCTTCCTTCATTGGTCTTCTCAAACCTCGATATTCTGGCAATGCATTCAGTTGGATCACACTTTCGCTTTCATTATCGGTACAAACTCCGGTCAGTGCATGCCCTAATTGATCATCGCTCTGGTTATGGAGAAAAGCTTCCTTGGAGAGATCTTCTATTACGTCCACTCTATAACAGGTGCTCCTTTTCACTCCATTCTGTGGTGTTTGGAATACGTTGAAAACCGCTTTCTCGTCCCCCACTCTTAAGGTGAGTTTCCCTCCTTTCACGTCGATCAATGCACCTTCGGTGGCCAAAAATGGTCGGCCCAAAATTAGTGGAACCTCCTTAGCCTCGTCCATATCAAGAATAACAAAATCTACCGGGAATTAGAATTTGTCCACCCTTACCAGAATGTCTTCAATCACCCTGTACGGAAACTTGATGGATCTATCCGCCAACTGGAGTGTCACATTGGTTAATTGCACTTCTCCCAATCCAAGCTTCCTGAAATGGACAAGGGCATTAAGTTAATACTCACACCTAAATCACAAAGTGCCTTACCAAAATCATAACCTCATATTTAAACAGAAATAGTAAAACTCCCTGTATCCTTCAACTTTTGAGGAAGTTTGTGTTGAATTATGGCACTGCACTCCTCAGTAAGTGCAACGGTGGCATATTCCTCGATCTTCCTCTTGCTAAGAGAGGATGTCCTTCAGAAACTTCACATATGATGGCATTTGAGCTAAAGCATCTACAAAAGGAATGTTAATGTGCAGTTTTTTAAAAACTTCTAGGAATTTAGCAAATTGAACCTCTTCCTTTTGTGACTTTAACCAGCTTGGATATGGAATCTTTGGTGTTACCGTCTTCGATGCCAACTTCAATACCTCTTCGATGATGCCCTCTTTTCCGTGCTCTTACCATCCATCTCAATCTCGTCATCCACTTGCTCTTCACTCTCTTCCTCCATCGTCTGATCAGTGGTCTCCTTCACCACTTCACTTGATTCCTGACTTGGATCCCTCACCAACTCTTTCCCACTCCCCAGTTGAATCACCTTGCAATCTTCTCGCGTTTTCTTCTCAGATTGGCTCAGGAATTGCCCTCGGTTTCGAGCATTCAACACATCTGCTATTTGTCCCATCTGACCCTCGAGAATTCGGATTGATGCAGTATTCTTATCCATCACAGATTTGATAGTCCCAACCGAAGTCGCCAATGTCCCAACGGATGATGCTAACTCTCCAACCGTGCTATCCATATTCGAGGCCAACTTCATCATCATCTCTTCCAATCCGGACCTTTTCTCCCCTCTTGTCCTTCTTCTTGTCTTCTTTGGTTAAAACCTGGAGGACGATAAACATTATTAGATTGAATAGGAGGGTTAGAAGTATTACCGGATTGATTTTGTTGTTGCTGGAACATGGTCTCTTTCTGCGTGTTTTGTGGTTGGCTCCATGAAATATTAAGATGTCGCTTCCATCCTTCGTTGTAAGTGTTGGAAAATGGATCGTGCTCGGTCGGTTGTTTTGGTTTTGCATAAATTGCACTTGCTCTGGTGGTGGGTACTCTTGAGGTGAACCAAATGGGTCTTGGCCACCCATCTCTCCTTGGAATAACGGCTGAATCATGGTCCCTTTTAGCTGATTCGTTATGGCCGCCAATTGTGCCTCAATTGCCTTCAGTTCATCTGTCTCTTGTACACTTTCCAACCTTTTAGTATCTGCTTGAGGTGTAGTGTAGCTATGTTCAGCAAGGTTCTCGATGAGCACATATGCTTCCTCGAACGATATGTTCATCAATGCACCACCTGCAGCAGTTGTGATATCGTTTTTGAATTGGGGGTGTAATCCCCCATAGAAAGTCTGTATGATCATCCACTCATGCGGACCATGGTGAGGGCACTTTTTAAGCATCCCCTTGTATCTCACCCAAGCTTCATACAGTGACTCTTGATCCCATTGAGAAAAGTGGGTGATATCGGCGAGTAACTGAGTCATTCGCCCCGGTGGAAAAAACTTATTGAGAAAGGCTGTCACCATATCATTCCAAGTACGAATTTGCCCAACAAGCAAACCCTCTTCCCAAGTAGACTCCCGATCCCTCAGTGAGAATGGGAACAAGCGCAACTTTATGGCATCAGGATGAACGCCATTCATCTTGAATGTATTGCATATTTTCTCGAACGTTCTCAGGTGACTGTGTGGATCTTCCGCTGCTGACCCCCCACACATGTTTTCTTGTACCAATTAGATGGTGGCCGTCTTGATTTCAAAGTTGTTTGCTGCTATCGGAGGCACATACATTCCGCGTTGTACGACTGCCACGTTTGGGTTGGCAAAGGCTCTTATCGGCACTTGTGGTGGTGGTGGTGCGTTGTTGATAGGGATTTTGCCATTGATATTCTGGTTAAGTGGGATTCCATTGTTAACTGGTATCTCGTTGTCGATATTCTGGTTGTTAACCGGAATCTCGTTGTTGATATTCCGATTGACTGGAATTTCTTGATTGATCGGGATTTTCTGATTGATTGGGATTTCGTTGTTACCAGGTATTTCCCCAAACTCGTTGTTGGCGCCTTCCATCCCTTGTAGTTGTCTGATTCTTGCATGTCTCCTTAAACTTCTTGCAGTTCTTTCGATCTCTGGATCAAATGGTATCGGTTCCCCAACGTGTGTCCTCCTTGGCATAAACCAAAAGTGACATGTAATAAAGAAGAAATGAAATATTTAGACCCAAGAATAGTAAATTCGCAAGAATTTTGAACAAAAATTAAATTAAAAATACAAATAAAAATAAGTGGCTTATTTGTAAAGCATACGAACACATAAGAACAAGACCCGCTAATTTGATTCAAAAAGAGAAAAGATGGAGGGTTGGAGTTTGAATGGATCAAACACCATTAAATCTAAAGTGGCTTATATATATATATATATATATATATATATATATATATATATATATATATATATATATATATATATATATATATATATATATATATATATATATATATATATATATATATATATATGGTTTCAACAATCAATGAATTGTATCACTCGAGATTCGTTATACTATTCCGAGCTACAATGAAATTAACTTAAAAGAACTGTTTATCTCTCGATCTTACAATTGATTTAAAGTTAAGAAAATGAGATTATACCGACAACACCGAGGGAATTGGTATATCCCTATCCAATTCCTATCGGTGGCAAACGAATCCGACCTAAATTTGGAACTTTTCTCAAATGAACCCAAGATTAGTGAAATCGTTTAACAATTGATCAAGTTATTAAACGCATTAAACATAAATTTAGATGCTTCATTCATCTATAAAAACCAACAAAAACATAAATCACTTGGAACCCATGGTCTAAGACCCAACCATCATCCACCCCCCTAACATGAAGGGTTAGCTCATGTTGGGGTACTAGAAAACAACTGAAAAGCTCTAAGGGATGGGAAAACCACCATTGTTAAAGACAAAACTAAGGAAGATAATCAATCACTCCATGAGAAGAATTCCTCCACTCTCACGTACTCGTTCGTCTTCGATCGCAAGATCCAATCCACTTCCTTCACGTTACTCCTCTCAAAATCCTCTAAACGGCTCTCCAAAATCGCCCCTTGGTCAGCCATTTTCGTTAAAAATCAGAAGTACCCTAAAAACCTAGCTGCAGGGATGTTTTAAACAAACTGAACGTCGGGGCCAGCGCTGGTGCAGATTAACTGGCGCGGGGACTGGCTCCAAGCACTGTTGATTTAACTTAGGGCGAATCATGGCGCGGGTCCACTGGCACGGGAACTAGCATCAAGCACTGTTGATTTAACTTGGGGTAGATCATGGCGCGGTTCCACTGGCACGGGACACAACTTGGCCAAATTTCACCTATATCTTGTTTTTAGTTTCGGAACTCGAATATGCTTCTTTTGAGTGAAAATTACCTGAACCTGCACTTTCTTGCCAAAAACCGTTAAAAACTATTATTTTACTTGAAGACACGTAAAAACCACCAAATTTGAGATCTAAAATAATGCCGAAAACCGACATTATCACCCATCCTTTGTATGCAGAGGGAACAATAAAGTGTGAAAAGTATCAAATAAATAATACTGTAGAACATACTTATACTGGCATGCCTTTGCACGTTCCCATAGTTTAGGATAAGAGCCAAGAAGAGTTGGTGAACCAAACTTGTTGGCTAAGTTTGCACTTCAAAATTCGACTTGCCAGTAGTAGTATTTGTCAGATTACAAACTAATGGTATCTTGTATTGATTTTCTTTGGGTTAGACGACAAGCCAATCCGCTTTGGTGACAATATGACCACTCTTCAACTAATCATCAATTTTGCTGAAGGCTCTTTACTCTTGGAACAATGTAGATAGTAATAAGACTTTTACAAATAAAAATCTATTTGTCTATTATGAAGTATAAGCTATACAACAGTTTACTAGTTACAAAAAGTTATGAAGATAGTCTTGTCGGATATTAAGTGTTAGGAACAATTCAAAGGAGTATGAAAAATCCGATGAAGATAATAATCCGATGATTTCTTTAAAGGCTTTCATTGGATTATGATCTTTTAATCAAAACACTTAATATGATCGTTATAAATTCAATTGTTTAAGATGGTTTTATTTCTGAGAGAACATCAGACTTAAACCTTATTGAATGTCCAATCCAATGTGAGAATGATACATTGCATGGGACCTATTTTTGTTAGCAGGGAGAATTTATTTGTAAGTGTTTGAACTTTCGGAAGTTTATGTATTATTTACAAATCTGATTGTTGAGACTATCAATAAATAATATACATATTAATAATAATTATAATATATATATATGTATATATATATATAGAGAGAGAGAGAGAAAGAGACATAATTCATTAATTAGGGACCACATAGTTCATTAATTAAGAAATATCATAAATAAAAAATAAAACTTGTTTTTAAAAATTAAGATAATTATTAAGTTTTATATAACTTGTTTTTTCTAATATATATGTTTAATAGAAAAACATTTACAATTTTTGTCAAATATCACATGTGATATCCATAATCAATTTATCATTTTTGCACAATTTGTTTCTCTATTTTGTGGATCCGCATTTTGAATCACTTGTGATTAGCTTCGTTTTACATAATATTTATTACGTATCACATATGATTCATTATGTGAATCTTTGTACATATCCCATGTAACACCCCAAAATTGGGATTAACAAAAACTTCCAATAAAACGGAAAGATGATGTATTATGCCAAGGCATGAGCCTCCCAAAATGTGGTATTAAAGTCACCTGTTAATTACAAATTCGTAATTCAAAGTAATTGGAATTTAACAACCTAATAATCTATTTCTCTAGAAACAGATTACAACTCGGGTGTCATCCAATCCTTCCAAAAGAATGCGTCTTCTATCCAACGATGTCCCAAAAATAAATCCCGAAGCTCACATCCAAACTCGATTAAACCTTCTTAGAGACGACACCGCTAGAACCTGAGATACACGTTGACATCAAGCAAGTGTTAGGCCAAAAAGCCTAGTGAGTTTGAACAATTAAAGGTAAGTAATAACACTGCATGCATAAACATTCTAGTTATTAAGCAACACCCATATTTTGGAATCAATGAGGGAGACCCATAGCGTCAATCAAGTTCCACCCAAAGAGTCGAGATACCTTAACGCCAACTATCATGAGTGACGCCAAAAGGCCCGACACATACTAGGTTTACAACTAAGGCATTGCCTCGAATGGCGGATGTATAGGTACATACCCATACGGTGGTATCCAAAACAATGTTCTACTAGTGTTTACTTGACTTGGTTCATCCAATATTCCAAATTTTGCCAAAGGCACATTATTCCATATGAAATGTATCCCATACCACATAGGCACTTGTGGTTTAAATCCCACATATATCATAAGTGAGATAACACATAATTATCCCCATTCTCATGTTGGCCAAATAGGCACATATCATCACATAAGGTATGGCTAAGCTATAAAATTGCCCTTTTATGTGTATGAGAAAACAATCCAATATCAAGATCATACATGAACAAAAAAAATACTTTATGAAGTCAAACCTTCAATTTAGATCAAACCCTAAAATACACATATTTTCATGGGGAATTCAAATGTCAAGATTTGTTTATAATACAATAGCCAAAAGTCTCAGAGTGCTAAATAACATACTTTTCATTCCACAACTCAAAGGTTTTCTCCAAAATATGGTAACATGAGGATTTTATCACCAATGTGAACAAGGTAAAGATGAGAGAACATATAAAGACTGTACCTCATACGGCTCCTCGCTCAATTCTTTCGAAGTTATTGGATCATTTTCCGCGTTCGAGAATCCCCTCCCTAACACCTCCAGTCCCGCGTGGGTTAGGACATGATGCGTGTCACACTTATGACCCGAAACACAAATATAATCCAATTAAGCATTAGGGTCGATATCAGGTAATTAAACACAAACCCAAAAGATAATTTAGCGAAACTTGAAACGTGATCACAACTAACTAAATATAAAGTGTATAACACCTTAACAGCTACTGAACTATCAAAATATCTACCGGCTGCAACTTTATTCACTCAGTAAGTTCTTCTATTGAACCTGTCGTGTCAGAAACAAAGAACACGATTGAGCACAATTGCTCAGTGAACGGATTAAAAAAAATAACAGAAATAAAATCAATTCGTAACGGAAACAATCATAATAGTTTGACATAACAAAGGTCAAAACATAAGTCAACGTATAAAGAGTTGTAAAATATTTTTAAACAAAAACATCGTAAGGCATTGTACAAAAAATGAAATACAAGAATGGTTTCCAGTTCATAATCACAGAGAGGAATCAACATATGAAACCCTCAATGTGTCATAAATCCCAAGGGAGGATCAGTCCACATGGGTCGTGGGATGTAGTGCGGGCACACACATCCATTCTCGTACGCAACGAATGTGTATCATAACGCGCATATCCTAGGACCAGTCCATACTCCCCCCACCCATGACTAGGTAAAGCTCACACTATAGAGCGTCAGTATGGGGACGTAGTGGTTTATGAGCACCACATAGCGTCACAATGATCTATGCCCTGACCCTTGTGTCATACAAAAATATAACATCAAGTGAGAATCATGAAAGTTAAGAAAGAAAATAACAACCATGAAATCCATCAATGACCTTTACGGTTCAAAATATTGTTGAAACAATGTTCAATATCCAAACAATTCAATTAAAGTCTAAATTTGACTTTTCAAACCTCACATATGAATAATAAATGAACATGAATACTTTCAAAGCAACGTTTATCCGAAATAAGTTCATAAACTAAACACAAAATCATAAGATTGTTGTTGTTCAACTGGAATATCGTATTTCGACATAATAAAGAAATTTCTGGTTCGAATTAACATGCACTTACTTTTGTAGTGTCATGATTTCAATCATGGAATGGATAATCTTATCAATGGATTATCCACGTATAGAATAAAACAACATATCCGTACCTGATGTCCAAAAAGTGCTTAAAATGCTTCCACCAAGACTTAGCTCATAACATTGATCATACGCGATCCTAAGTCATATCGAATACACATTTAACATCTAATTAGAATATGATTGAGTCATTCCTTTCTAAACAAGGATGTAGCTACATCTCTCGGGATTCCATAACAATTAGATTCATGTTGATTGAAGCTACGGTCTATTTGCTACAATTTAATAAGGACAACTGCAGAATTTTCGAGTAGCTGCAAACCAGCAGCTAAAAACTGTGTTTTTGAGCAACTTAGACTTAGATTCAGGTTTTGGTGTAAAATACACAGTTGTAAAGGACTGAAAGAACTTGTTATCTGTAAAATTTGAGCTTATTTTGACTTATGGTTAATTTTATACGAATTTTTCAATATAGGGACAAACAACTGGAAATTCACATAATTATAAATGTCTTTAAGACATTAATCAAACACCTTGAGGGCATTAAACTTTGTTACTCAAAACCCTGCATTCAGCCTCGGTACTAGATCAGGAAAGAGTAAGCTGGCGTTTGGCGGACCATGAAATCAAGTTGTCCCCCAAGAAGACGCAGTAGCCGGAAGTTGAGCGACCGGTATTCGAGCACGCCCCCTAGTCGGCGTCGGTATAGGCAATGAGTTGAGACGGTCTGGAAGGGTACAAGTGAAGCCCAAGATCAAGGGTACCCTTGAGGTACCGTAGGATACGTTTGAGGGCGTTGAAATGTTGTTCCCGTGGGGTGTGCATAAACAAACATATTTGCTGGACGGCGTAGGCGATATCCGGTCTTGTAAAGGTGAGATATTGAAGAGCCCCGGCAAGGCTACCATAAAGTGTAGTGTCGGTAAGGGGTTGCCCATCCGAAGCACTTAACTTTGAGTTGGTGTCGACGGGTGTTGCTACAGGTTTGCACGTGGACATGTTTGCACGGTGTAGAATTTCTTCCGTGTACTTCCTTTGATGGAGAAACATGCTCGTCATGGTTCGTTTGACAGACACGCCCAAAAAATAGGTGAGAGATCCAAGGTCTGTCATTTCAAACTCGCGTTTGAGGCTGTTGATGATATCATTTTTGAGAGTGTCGGAAGAAGCGGTAAGAACGATGTCATCAACATAAAGAAGAAGAAAGGCAGATTCGGAGCCGTGGCGTAGGATAAACAGGGAGTTATCGCTCTTGCTGCAAGAAAAACCATGACATAAAAGATACTTAGAAAACCGTTGATACCAAGCCCGGGGCGCTTGTTTGAGCCCGTAGAGAGATTTGCGAAGTCGACAAACATGATCCGGATAGGAGGCATTGAAGAAGCCCGATGGTTGATGCATGTAGACGGTTTCGAAAAGATCACCGGGGAGGAAGGCATTTTTAACGTCCAATTGATGGATTGGTGACTCAGTGCAAGACTGAGGACCGTGCGGATAATGGCGGGCTTGACCACGGGGCTATATGTTTCGTCGCAGTCGATACCTGTAACCTGTGAATTACCATTGACCACCAAGTGAGCTTTATACCGTTCAAGTGTGCCATTTGCATGAAATTTATGCCTGAATATCCAATGACAACGAATAATGTTTGCATCCGTAGGACACGGGACCAAATCCCAAGTATTTTGTTTAAGTAAGGCGTTAAATTCAGCTTTCATGGCATTAGTCCAATTGTGATCATGGAGAGCAAGTTTGTGGTTGGACGGGATGGGTGAAATATGTTCAGTGTGAAGAGAGAAAAGAGGATTGGGTTTGAAAATACCGGTTTTGGATCAAGTTTGTATTGGGTGGTGTGGAGGTGGGGGTGGGGGTGGAGGTGTAGTGGTTACAGGGGTTGGAGTGGGAGACTGCATGGTAGGGTCGTGAGTTGGAGATGAGGGGGCTGAAAGAGGGTCGGCAACGGAAGTTTGTGGCGGTGTGGGACTGGGAGGCATGGAAGCCGATGGTAATGAGGAATTGGGGGTAGAAGATGAGTGGGAGTGATGGAAAATGTAGGGAGAAGGTGGTACGTCAGTTAAGAAGTCATATGACTTATGGATAGGAGTGTAGGAGGAGGAAAAAGGGAAGATGGTTGTTAATGCCAAAAATCGCACCAAAGGGACAACTTAAGGTCGATGTGGACTTAATCAACTAAAGAAAGGATCTTTCGACGAGACGTGCAACGAGGGAAAAAATAAACGAGACAAGGGATTTGATGACGTAGGAAAAACCTCAAACGAGGAAAAAACCTGCGGATGACAGTGGGTGTCGTCGCTGCACTATGGTCGCCAATCAGGGGTGACGTCCTTGGTACTGGCATCGGTCGTACGATGATTACAATACAAATGAAGGAAATACTTCGAAATGTAAAGTACAAGTGTTTAAATGTGAAAACAGGTGTTTGTCGTGTGTGAATACAAAGTGTGAACTTCTGGTCGAGGATTGTTGTCGTGCGTCGAAAGCGATACTTGAGCTTTCCTTCGAGTGTTCTTGAGTTCGCTGTAAGATTCTGGCTTTCAGTACTTAATCTCCAGAGTTTGAATGTTCTTTACTATGAGTTTGGATGATTTTCTCTACTGTTTGGTGATGTTCGCTGGAGTGTATTGGATGTTAACCAATGTCCCTTGAAATGAAGCTTTAGCTTGTCTTTTATAGCCTTCGCGTCATTAATTAACTCCATTAATGATTCGATCAATGGCTACAACGGTTGGAAACGGTCGCCGGAGTGATTATCCATGATGATCTTCGTCCATTACGGCTATCGATCATTGATGGTTGTGTCGGTTATATCCGTTGCTCTTTAATGACTTTGACTCCTGCATTAAACACTTAACAAACGTAACAGTCAAGGTTAACGTTAGCTTTGGTCGAAGGTACACTGATCTTACGCGATGGTCGTACGGGACGGGCGATACTATGGTCGAGCGTCATGGGGGACGTACGACTTATCTTTTACGGGCGACGACGGATGTTTTCTGGGTTCTCGTCGAGACCTTATCTTAATACAAGATCTGGATTATGACGTGCGTCTTATCTGCCCCGGTCGTGGTCGTACGACGTGATTTTTTGCCCAAACAATGGTCTCATTAAAAGTGACATGTCGAGAGATGATTGATTGGTTGGTGGAGAGAGAATGGCATAGGTAACCCCGATGATTAGGCGGATAGCATGGGATCGATCTCGGGGCGAGTTTGTGGGGGGTTGTGGACGAAATATTGGGGTAGCACAGACAACCAAAAGTCTGTAAGTGTGTGTACGTGGGTTTGCGGCGGTAGAGAAGTTCAGTATGCATTTTGTTGTTGATGGTGGTAGATGGTAAGATGTTTAGTAGGTAAGTGGAAAGGGAGAGAGCATAGTTCCAAAAGGAAGGAGGGATGGAAGCGTGAATGAGGGAGGTTTGGATCATGTTATTTATGGTACGAAGGATTCGTTCGGCTTTGCCATTTTGGGGTGATGTGTCCGAACAGGAGAAACGGAATTGTATGCCATTTGTTGCGCAAAAGTGGTGAAATTATGTGTTGTTGAACTCTCCTCTATTGTCACATTGGAGAGATTTTATTTGTTTTCCAAATTAGGTTTTGATATATGTATGAAATTGGGAAAAGATGGGAAAAACTTGGGTTTTGTTTTTGATGGGAAAAGTCCAAATGAAATGAGTAAGATCATCCAAAAGAACGAGATAATATTTGTGACCAAGTTTTGATGAAATTGGAGAAGTCCATAAGTCGACATGAATAATATCAAACGGAAAGTAAGTAATTGTATTAGAAAGCAAAAAACGTAAACGACAATGTTTGTCTAAAGAACAGGCCAGAAATTTTATTTTTATTGCTAAAGGAAAAATCACTAGACAGAATGGACTTTCAAACGCCTGGACCGGGATGACCAAGGAGGTTGTGCCATGTTGTGGGGAGATCGAGTAGAGAGCGATGGGAGATGATTGGGGGCCGAGTGGTAGAGGAAACAGATACAATTCACTGGTACTGTTGCATCTCTTGAGGACTTGCTTCGTTCGTAGATCCTTCAAGGTAAAACCAAAAAGATCAAATTCAATGGAAATGTTGTTATCACGGGAGAATTTTCTAACTGAAATTAGATTTTTGATTATGTGTGGGACGTGATAGACTTGTTTAAGAAAGTAAGAAGGGTCGAGAGAAGGAAGTGTGAAGGAACCGTGACCATGAATTGGGACTTGATGACCATTACCAACTAAAATAGAACATGGTTTACTTAAAGAAAATAAATAAGAAAGGTTACCAGCATCGTGTGTGAGATGATGGGTGGAGGCCGTGTCCATGTACCAAGTGTTGTCAAAAGGTTGAAGTTGAATGGTGTGGAATGCACTGTCAAGATCGGTAGGCGTCATCGAATGTCCATGCATGGCATTCGGGCCGGCCATGTAGTAGGCTTGAGGAGTGGCTTGTGATTGGACCCGATATGGGAGACGTGGGCTTGGCCGAGGAGGCCTGATTGGTCTGAAGTTGGTGGAGCCATTGGATATGGGCACGGAGGTGCAACCTACCTGTTAATGCCAAAAATCGCCCAAAAGAAAAACTTAAGGTTGATGTGAAATTTAACAACTAAAGAAACGTATCTCGAGACCAAGCAACACAATTGCAAGGGAAACTAAAGAGAACAAGAGATTTTGGTGACGCGGAAAACCCCAAAACGAGGGGAAAAAATGCGGTCGACTTGTGAGTGTCGACGGTGCACTATAGTCGCCAAACAGGGGCGAAATCCTTTGTGTTACAGGTGTTTTGTGTACAACAGATTACAAAGGAATGTAAAAATAAACTTAGTCGTGTGTAATTATCGTGTGTCGTGCCTAAATCGTGTGATATAGACTGTTGTCGTGCGATATAGACTGCTGTCGTGCGATTGGAACTGCGGTCGTGCGAAGTTTGCGTCAGTAGTGTTCGTTCGAATGCTTCGATTATTGTGTATTTGATGTGTAATTGCTCATAAAGTAGATGGAGTAGATTGGATCAGTTCAGAATAGCTTCGGTTGCCTTTTCGGTTGTGGGGCAGGTCCTTTTATAGCATTCGCCGGTCATTAAATGAGGCTTGATGGCTTGCTTCGTAACCGTTGTTGGGCTTTACTTGCCATTGATGACTTCTCCGTTTCTGACCATTTGCGCCATGAATGCTCGTAGACCTGAATTAATGAACAAAAGAAAACGGGTTTGACTGTTAACGGTTAGTGTAATCGTACGATCGTCTTAAGTCTCACACGCCGGTCGTACGACCAGCATAGCGACGTACGACCGAGTATACGTCTGTAAATATCATATAAGACCTTATCTTAATACTAGAGTGGTCTTATGGAAATGTTATCTGAGTTTCCTGCCATCGGTCGTGAGGTGTGGTTTTTACCCAAACAGTTTGCCCCCATAATTTGAATTTTAGGCGTGAAATTCGAATTTTGAACCTGACGAAGCGATTTGCCACGTGTCTCATGGGGAGAGGGTCTGGTCAGATTCCAACCGTCTCAGTTCATTTTGGATTGGAGAAAACTGAAAGGTCGTGACGTCACGACGACGTGTCAGAGGGGAAAGGATGTTTAGAGGACAGGTGTCGCCCATCAGCATGATGCATGCGAAAAGTCATTGGACAGGTGTCGACTATCTAGTGGGTCGTCCTGACATGATCTTTGTCATAAATAGCGAGATCCTGGGGATCGTTTCCCTGTCACGACTACTTGTGTTTTTAGGAAAAGATTGCGAAGAGATTTGCCTACTATTTTTACATGTGTTTCAAGCGTTTATAAATTTAGAAGAGATTCTTCGTTTTTCTCGCAGTTTTTCAAAAGATGTCGATCGAACCGGAGAGCACCATAGAAGGTCGGGAGAATTTAGAAGCGCTTAGGACCTTGTCCGGCATACCTGATGTCGTCCAAATATACTCGTCGGGTCAGTTTCGACCGGCGGATTGTCCGAATGGACACTTTGCCTTGTATGAATACCCAATTAAGGTGGGTTTCAAATGGCCGTTTACTCCCTTGGCTAGGGAGTTTTTATCCATGTTTTCTTTGTCTCCTGCTCAAATGATGTCGCAGTTCTGGCGGATCATTTTTGTGATCGACAGGGTTACTAAAGAGTGGGCGCCGGCGTTTAATGTAGACGATCTGTTAGCAGCGTACACGATGAAGGTGGACGGTGTTTGGGCAAAAAATCACGTCGCTCGACCGCGACCAGAACAGGTAAGACGTATGATTAAGGACTATATCTTGTATTAAGATAAGGTCTCAACAAAGACCCAGAACACCATCGTCGTCCCTCATAAAAGGTAAGTCGAGAGTTCCTTACGACGCTCGACCATAGCGTCGCCCGATTCGCACGACTATTATATAAGGACGTGCGACCTCGACCAAAGCTAACGTTAACCATAACCGTTTGTTAAGTGTTTAATGCAGGAGTTAAAGTCATTAAGGAGCAACGACTATAACCGACGCAATCATTAAATAGCCAGCGACCGTAACGGACGAATATCATTACTCCGGCGACCATTTCCAACCGTTAAGGCCATTAAAGGAGCATTCATGGATGAAGCTAAGGACACGAAGACTATAAATATCAAGCTCAATCAAAATTTCAAGACATCGAATACCCGGCGATTAACAACCGAAGCAATATTCAAGAACACCTGAAGTGAAGAATCATTATTCTAAGTATCTCTCTCGACGCACGACAACAACCCTCGACCAGCAGTTCACACTTTGTTTCCTACACGATAAACACCTGTTTTACGTTCAAACACTTGTACTTTACATTTCGAAGCATTTTTCATTTGTATTGTAATCACTGTACGATCGACACCAGTATCCAAGGACATCGCCCCTGATTGGCGACCATAGTGGAGCGACGACACCCCCTGTCGTCCGCAGGTTTTTTCCTCGATTGAGGTTTTTCCTGCGTCATCAAATCCCTTGTTTATTTATTCTATTTATCATCGCACGCCTCGTCGAAAGATTCTTTCTTTAGTTGTTTAAGTCCACATCGACCTTAGGTTGTCCCTTTTGACGAACGTGTATTCTACTAATAGTTTCTTGGAGTTTCTTCTATTCTCTGTTGCAGGAAAATGGCAGCCCCTGGAAATCCGCAGCAAGCCGTCGCTCAGATGTATCAGGAGCTTGAGGTTGCCAGGAATCAACTCAATGCAATGGCAGAGCAGAATCGCAGAGCAGCTGAAGAGATCGCGCGGCTAAGGAATCCTTTTGGACCCTAGAATGGTCCTAGACCATTCATCCAGAATCCAGGTCTGGGACCAGGCCCGTCCGCGCAAAATCAGCATCCAGGTCCATCCATGCAGAATCAGCAACCGGGTCCGTTCATTCCGAATCCCCAGTCTGGGCAGATTCCCCCTCAGCACATCCGACCACCACCCTTGAACAATGGATCCCAACCATTGCAAGGTGGCACCCAGGCGTTTCAGAATGGATCCCAGCCGTTTTCCTAGCCGTTTCAAAGTGGTCCGCAACTTTTCCAGCAAGGATCGCAACCTTTCCAGCAAGGATCGCAATCTTTCCAGCAGAGATCGCAGCCATTTCAGCATGGGCCGCAATCGTTTTAGAATGGACCGCAGCAATTCCACTATGGGTTGCAGCCATATTTTGTTCCGTTCAACGGGGACACTAATGGTTCGTCGCAATGTAATGGCACTAGTCCAGGGACCAATCCCTCGACAGGGGCAAATCCTGATCTTAACGATCCCGTCGCCCAGCGTTTGAAGATGTTAGAAGACCAAAATGAGCGCGTCCTGTCCTTGCTCGCCAAGTTGCCTGGGGCAGCCGTGCCTGTCGACGTCGATCCTCGCTCGGGGTATCAGGCGTCGCCCTTCATCGACGAGATCGCCACCGTCGAGGTCCCAAAGAAGTATAACATTCCTGCCTTCACTCCCAAGTATTCGGGTGTGACCGATCCAACCGAGCATGTCGCACAGTATAAGCAACTCATGTGGACAATCTCGATTCCACACATGTACCAGGAAGTATGCATGTGCAAGAGTTTCGGGGCAACTCTCACTGGTCCTGCTCTCCAATGGTTGATCAATCTCAAACCCAAGTCCATCGGGTCATTCGCTGAATTGGTCAACCAATTCTCTCAGCAGTTCGCCAGCAGTCGCAAGATGGAGAAGCAGACCAGTGACTTGTATTATGTCATACAGAAGACCAATGAGTCTATTCGGAGTTATTTCAATAGATTCAATGTGAAGATGATCAGTATTCGCAATTGCGACATCAAAACTGCGATCGAAGTTTATAAGTGTGGTCTAGACGATAGTTCAGGTCTATATATCGATATGACCAAGTATCCCCCAGAGACTTTCGAAGACGTCCGAGCTCGAACCTTAGCATATATGAGGGTTGAAGACGACGCAGCCTTTCGTCGCAAACACACTGACGACAAGAAGCCGTTAGGTGTCAAGAAGCCAGAATTCAAGCAGAAAGCCATATCCAGAATAGAGCCAGCGCGTCAGATTTCAAACGTTCGTTTCAAGACGAAGGCAGAAGCTAAAACCACGACTAAGTTCCTCGTGTACCCCAAGATCTCCTCTTATGGGTTCAAAGGGTCAGCTAAAAACTTAGTCGAAGCTCTGAAGACCACCCAAGCAACCATCCGGTGGTCGAAGAAGTCTGACTTGGACGATGCTAAGAAGGATAAATCAAAGTGGTGCGACTTCCACGTCGACCATGGTCATGCAACAGATGATTGTATCGCACTCAAGAAGGAATTGGCATATCATGTTCCACAAGGTAATCTCAAAGATATTATTGATGATGTCGTTCTTCCAGCTAATAGCCACCGATCGTCAGTGCCCAAGCTTGCAAAGATCATCAATTGCATCACTGGTGGTTCGGACGTTTGTGGTCTGACGTACTCCGCAGCTAAGCGTCATGCCAGTCAAGCGTCCGATAACCGGCCTATTCCTCGTTCATCCAGACCCAAAGGAGATTTGGAATTAGAAGCCATGAAGATCGTGTTCGACCAAGTCGACCTCGACGACTCTTACCAAAAGCATCACGATGGGTTGATCATTCAACTCACGGTCGGTAACTGTTTGACGCGTCGAGTATTGGTAGACGGGGGCAGTTCAGCAAACGTCATTTTTCTCAACACTATCAAAGCCATGGGAATTGATCGCTAATAAATCACCCGATGTTCGACAACTTTGGTCGGTTTCAATGGAGAAGCGACGAGCACCTTTGGAGAGATAATTTTGCCCGTCTATGCCGGAGGAGTCAATAAACAGACTAAGTTCAGTGTTATCGACTGTGCGTCATCCTATAACATCATCTTAGGTCGACCATGGATTCATGAAATGAAAGTCGTTCCCTCGACATATCATCAAAATCATGAAATTCCCTACGCCGTGGGGAATCCAAGAGATCAGAAGCGAGCAAAAAGTCGCTCGTGAATGCCATTAGTCCACCTTGAAGCCGCGAAATTAGAATGTCAAGCAGTTGCAAGGGACATAACTACAAAATCTCGACAGGTTCATCCCTCTATCCCTGACTTCTTAGATAAATTGATATCTTTTCCGCAAGTCGACTATCTTGCCCGGTCGCACGAAATCACGGTCGACGCAGACATGGACGATATTCTTCAAGATCTCTGTATCGATCTGTCATTTAAAACCCACTTTCTCCCGAGAAGAATGGGATATTAAATGACAGGGGGCAAATACCCCACTAAAAACAGAATCTGAAAAGGTATGTTCCCTATCTCTTTTTCATTCCTTTCATACGATTTTTTATCACAAACGACTACTGACTTAAGCATCGATGGGTCGTTGGTTAGCCAACGACCAACCCATGACATTGTTTTATCGCAGAATCGCACGACTGTAGTCACCAAGTCTACTATATGATTTTAATTTCGCATGGTTGCACGACGTAAATAATCAAGTCCATGACTTGATCATTCTCCTGCAAGAACACATGATTCAAGTTTATCGTATGATCAAATCATACGATCGTAAGGTCTAACGACCCCACAATCTAAGTTCTTCAACTTAGAAAAATTTCATGTTCTGAATGAATGCTTTGATCGCATGCGCTTATGTTTGCTTATACGATATAAAAATATGAAAGTCTTATGACATACGTTCTAATCGTTGTATTACAATGGATGCCCAAGTCGCACGACTCTTTGTACCTAATGAATTTTTACAGTCGATATTACATATGTCCATGACATGTATGAGTCAAAATAATACCCAGGTTCAATAGAAAGGTAAACTTTTTTATCTTTCATCGCTAAAGCAAAACCTACACAACGTAACATAGGTCTCTAACGACCATATCGGCTCGGATCGCCAGACCATAGGTCTTTAAAATGACCATATCGGCTCGGAACGCCAGAACATATGTCTCTAACGACCGTATCACAGGACCACGTCGACCGAGAACATCAACCCGGTGACATGGGTCCCTATCTCCTCAATAGAAAAATGTTCCCTGAAAGACGGGAGCAAATATTTTTCCAGATGAGGAAACAACATCGTCCCGTCTAGGACACCATCGGCCGATGACCCGTCCCTCTTGTCGGCAGACGCTGGGGACAACACCTTGGACACTAGCTTCATCACTGTCGCCGGAAGCGCCGAACTTGCTGGTGTCGCGTCCATCGCGCCTGGATGGCTGGATAACGCCTTCGCCTCTTTAGGCGTGACAATTCTCGATGAAATGTCAGCCCTCGAAGACTGTTCCTTCAGAACTTCGTCTTCTTCAAAGATTCCCGACCCAGCTGTCGAGGCATTCTTTATCCTCTCCCAGCCTCGAAGGGCGGGCACAACTTGCGTTACCTTCTTTGATGATTGACACGCGTCTATGTCTTTTCGTATATCCGCCCGGATCTTCGACAGCTGGTAAGCATCATCGCGCATCAGTATGACGTCACAACTTTTCAGCTTCTCGTTCAGTTAAAGGCGAACCGGTCTAGTTCCACGACAACCAGGTAAGTCCCTCAACCCAGGTCACAATTCTAAGCATTCGACAAGCAAAATTTTAAACTTAAATTTGACATTCAATTTTCAAATTTTGGGGGCAAACTGTTTGGGCAAAGAATCACGTCGCTCGACCGCGACCAGAACAGGTAAGACGTATGATTAAGGACTATATCTTGTATTAAGATAAGGTCTCAACAAAGACCCAGAACACCATCGTCGTCCCTCATAAAAGGTAAGTCGAGAGTTCCTTACGACGCTCGACCATAGCGTCGCCCGATCCACACGACTTTTATATAAGGACGTGCGACCTCGACCAAAGCTAACGTTAACCATAACCGTTTGTTAAGTGTTTAATGCAGGAGTTAAAGTCATTAAGGAGAAACGACTATAACCGACGTAATCATTAAATAGCCAGCGACCGTAACGGACGAAGATCATTACTCCGGCGATCGTTTCCAACCGTTAAGCCCATTAAAGAAGCATTCATGGATGAAGCTAAGGACACGAAGACTATAAATATCAAGCTCAATCAACATTTCAAGACATCGAATATCCGGCGATTAACAACCGAAGCAATATTCAAAAACACCTGAAGTGAAGAATCATTATTCTAAGTATCGCTCTCGACGCACGACAACAGCCCTCGACCAGCAGTTCACACTTTGTTTCGTACACGACAAACACCCGTTTTTACGTGAAAACACTTGTACTTTACATTTCGAAGCATTTTTCATTTGTATTGTAATCACTGTACGATCGACACCAGTATCCAATGACATCGCCCCTGATTGGCGATCATAGTGCAGCGACGACACCCCCTGTCGTCCGCAGGTTTTTTCCTCGATTGAGGTTTTTCCTGCGTCATCAAATACCTTGTTTCTTTATTTTATTTATCATCGCACGCCTCGTCGAAAGATTATTTCTTTAGTTGTTTAAGTCCACATCGACCTTAAGTTGTCCCTTTGGTGCGATTTTTGGCATTAACAGACGGTTATCACCGATATAGTTTGTCTTCCAAGCATAGGGGCACCCAATTGTTGGTGCTAAATACCCAGGTTAATAACCGAGGGTGGAAGGCGAGATATGTCTTTGGAAAGACACAATCTCTCGACCTGCTGGCTGAGGACACGACATGGGTCGTGGCCGGATGAAACGTCGATTGTAAGTATTTTCTTTTGAATCGAGTATTTATTTTCAATCATACGCTTTGATTGATGTGACTTTTGCTTTGCAGCCATCACGTTCCCTGATGCTGATCTTCTCGAATCTGCGGCGAAGATCGACAAATTTCGGGACTATTCTATGGACGAGAGGTCCTTCTTTGTTCAGTGCAATGTTAGGGACGACGAGGTCGTTGTCCTTAAAGGAACGGAGATCCCTGCTGAGGGAGGATCGAAGAAGAGAGAAGAGGAAGAAGAGGCGACAGGTAATAATTTTTTAGTTTGTCGTATGATTCTGTCGTATGATTCCTATTATTTCTTCTTACTTTCGTTTTTTGTGCTTTTTTGCAGATGGGTGAGGCGATATGCCTACCCATGGTTCATCGAAGAAGGTGTCTCAACTCCTTTTGGCCCGTCAGGCCCAGGAATTGAAATGAAAGGCTGCTCTATCCCCATCGTCGGGATAAAGAAACAACGAACGATTGTACGAAAGGGACCATCGTCGAAGGGTGGCGACTCGTCTGGGGTCTCTACCGCCGAGAAGGCGAAAACGCCAACAGTTGCGATTGACGCGACACCGGTGAGCGTGGCTGCTCCTCTGACAGGGGAGGTCGCCCATTCCCTTCCTTCAGCCGACAAAGGGAAGGAGAAGGAGAAGGACGAGTCCGTTGGTGTTATGAAGGTGAATTTCACCTTACCATCGGACTTTATGGCTGGGGAGGAGATGGACAGCGACAAAATCTTCCTTGATCTGGAGAAATTCCTCCTTCCTTGCTTTAGGGAGCGTCTGGAAGGGGTTACGGTTGACAACATGGGGTCGTACGTCTCGGGGCTGACCTTTAAGGTACGTATGATTTATCCGTCTTAAATGTTTTATTTTATTGTTTGTTTTCTGATGTTCATGTGTGTTCGTGCGCTACAGGCGTTCCAGACGTCTCTCTGCTTGTATGCCCCTATGGATAAAATCCGTAAGGTTACACCCACTGCCTTAGAGATGATGCGCAATGCGCGGGAGGAAACTCGAGTGGCGCGGGAGCAGGAGAAGACGTCGATGAAGAAGGCGAAGGTCCTTTATGAGAAATTCTGCAAAGTACAGGACTTGTATGCAGAATCGGCAAGGAAAAAGGAAGACCTCCGGCGCCAACTAATGGAAGCCCTTGAGAAGTCCTCTGCGACTGAGGCGGACTTAGGAGCGACTAAGGGCTCCTTGGCCAAGAGCGAAAACAGGTCGAGGACCTTACTTCGCTCGTCAAGGCAAAAGAGGAGAAGATTGAGTCCTTAGAGAAGCATCTCCAATCGTTTGAAGCTCTAACCTGTCTGAGGGTTCGAGCGGCGATCATGCGTCGCTATTTGCGGGGGTTAGACCCTATGGCCAGAGCCAAAGAGGAGGTCAGAACCTTCTTAGAGCAAATCGGGGACGAGGATGAACTTAACCAAGAAGATAAGCTAGAAGAAGAGGACCCGACAGACGCTGAGGTCGACATAACTGGCGATGAGGATGTCGTTGAGGACTCCCCTCTTCCTTAGTTTATTTTTGTTATGGGGCGACTATAATCGGTCGTGCCCTTTACTTGTAAAGTTTTGATCGTATGCATACAAGTAAAATTCTGTTATGCTTTTGTCATCAACTTTACTTTGTTGCGCATGAACAAAATAAAACAAAGAATAACAAAATTTAATGGACGAGTGTAATGAACCGAAAAACGTACAAAAAATTGTACGACTGAGATACTGCAAAGTAATTGGGCGACGGAGGCCGAAGAAGTATTCTAAGTATGGAATTCAAGTCGTAAGACTTTATGTTTTCAACACGTAGTTTAAGGAACACCTGGAGATATAATAGGACCTGTATAACGAATCGCAAGATTCTTTTTATGATATGCGAGTCTTAGAGACTTTGTTTCTCACGATGTAGATCATAGGAAAAGAAATTGTTTTGGAAGTAGTCGGGCGACTGGGCCGAACACACGTTCTTTAAACCATGGAGTTTAACGACTAAGGTTTGAGGTTCATGGCTCAATCTTGAATGTGTTTGCTGCGATCATAGGATCTATGTAATTGAGAGATTCGACTTTCGTCGTACGAGTCATGAGTTTATGGGTTATGACTTTGTAGTCTGAAAGACTTTGTATTTTTACGATGTAGATCGTAAGACTAATGTTCGCGCGATCCAGCGAGCCTGCAATGTGAAATTCAGGGGTGGTCGTTGGTTTGACCAACGACCCTCTGATGCTTAAGTCAGTAATCGTTTGTCGAAATAAATCGAAAGCAAAAAGAAAATAAGATGTACTATAGCCCAGCTACGTGGGGCTGCGATCGTGGATTTGGTACTACGATCTTCAGACGTACGATCTCTGATGGATCGTTGTCGTGCATAATTTTGAAAGAAATTTCGATCCTGCATAGAATGTTAGTCCGGAGAAAGAGATGACCTTTTTGCCCCGAATCTGGGAGTAGGCATCTACTTCCGTCCGTTTAGAGGAATGGTATGTAAAGACTAACTGTAAAATTTACTTGCCCTGGGGGCAGGATGTAATTTACTAGCGATGTCCATTCCCTGCCTTATAAAGGTTTGTGGGATTGAGGACGTACGTAAAAATTTAGAAGATTAGTATAACGTACCTGAGTGTCGTTGATGGGCGTTACATTCCTGGTGACGTTTATCGATGGCTATTGGAGAATCACTTCTATTGCGAGGTCCGATTGCCCCCAAGTCGTGAGCTATATCTGTGCCCACGATTGGTAGCTAAAAATTGCAGTGTCGTATGGGGTACATCGTTCTGCCCCCTTGTGGCGACTGTAAATGATACGTGGTCCTGCCTTTTCTGGTGTATGGATAGGTTGGGTCGTATCGTGAGCAGTCGCCACAACATTGGTCTCACCTTTGAGGTTTCAAAGTTGCCTTGTAGCAATCACGGGCGGTCTTCTGCTCGCTTTTGACCTCTTGCACTCCCCACGGCGTCGGGAATTTGATCGTCTAATGATAGGTCGAGGGGACCGCTTTCATGTTGTGGATCCAGGGTCGGCCAAGTATAACATTATATGTTGATGAACAGTCAATAACGTTAAATCTTGTTTGCTTGTTGACCCCTTTAGCATATACTGGGAGGATGATTTCCCCTAGAGTGTTGGTGGAATCGTCATTGAATCCTATCAGAGTCGTCGAGTGACGGGTGATTTCTGATTTATCGATTCCCATAGCTTTGATAGTGCTTAGAAAGATGATGTTAGCCGAACTTCCCCCATCGACCAATACTTATTTGGTCGAGCAGTTGCCAATAGTAAGCTGGATAATCAAGCCATCATGATGTTTTTGCCAACTTTCTTGGAGATCGTCTTGGTCGAACGTTATTGGCATCGCCTCTAGCTCCAGCTCTTGCTTTGGTCGAGACGACTGAGGAATAGGATATTCTCCCGATGATTGACTGGCGTGCCGCTTGGCCGCTGAATAGGTTAGACCGCAGACGTCGGACCCACCCGTCATGCAGTTAACGACTTTTTCGTGGACGGGGGATTTCGGACTTACGTTACCAAATGGCGTAGATTCTTTATCAACCAAGCCTTGCAGATGACCCTTGGGCACGATCCAGACTAACTCCTTTTGCAAGGCAAGGCAGTTATCTGTCGTATGACCGTGGTCACTATGAAAGTCGCACCACTTGGTCTTGTCCTTCTTGGCGTCATCTTTATCATTCTTTTTAGGCCATCGGACGGACGACTGGATGTTTCTAAGAGCGTCGACTAGCTCTTTCATCGTCCCTTTGAATCCATTAGAGGAGATCTTAGGATATTGAGGAAATCGGGAAGTAGGGTTGCTTTTTTTCTTAACGAACCGAACGTACGATATTTGGCGCGACGACTCTGTTTTGACACTCGACTTGGATTTGAAATCTGGTTTCTTGATCCCGAGTGACTTTTTGTCAATGGAATGCTTACGACAGAAGACTAGGTCGTCCTCGACCCTCATGTATGCCAAAGTCCGCGACCCTCACTGGTCTACTTCTCCATCTTGCGACTACTGGCGAACTGTTGCGAAAACTGGTTGACCAACTCCGCGAAGTTGTTTATAGACTTGGGCTTGAGGTTGATCAACCACTGGAGAGCAGGACTCGTAAGAGTCGCGCCAAAACTTTTGCACATGCACACTTCCTGATATTGCTGTGGGATCGAGACTGTCCACATTAACTGCTTGTACTGTGCAATATGCTCCGTTGGATCGGTTATTCCTGAATACTTGGGCGTGAAAGCAGGGATGTTATATTTCTTCTGGACGTCGACAGTCGCTATCGTGTCAACGAAAGGCGACGCCTGAAAGCGTGTGCGAGGTTCGACCTCGACGGGGACGGCGGCACCTGGCAACTTGGAAAGCAATGACAACATTTTCTCGTTCTGGTCTTCCAACAACATAAGTCGCTGGACGACGGGGTCGTTTGGGTCGGAGTTTACGCATGTCTGAGGGTTGACCCCTGAATTTGCAGCTGTCGCGGTACCGTTTCCATACGAAAAAGCATTGGCATCCCCATTTAGAGGGACGAAATATGGCGTGGTCCCATTATGCAAATGTGGTGGCCTCAAATACTGAGGGGGAAATTGTCCTTGATGAGGATTGTTGTCAAATGGCCCCGAACCTGAATTACCGGCGAATGGACCTGGACCTGCATTGTTAGCATATGGTCTCGAACCTGAATTGTTGACGAATGGACCCGATCCTGGGTTATTGACGAATGACCCTGGACCCGAATTGTTGGCAAATGGTCCTGGACCCGGATTGTTGAAGAATGGCCCTGGACCTGCCTGGAATTGGGGCCTTATGATAGGTGCACCCATAGGTCGGGGACCATTCTGAGGTCTAAAGGAATTGTCCATCGCTCCATTCTGAGGATCGGAAGGATTGCCCATCGCTGGATTCTGAGGACCAGAGGGATTGCCCATCGCTGGATTCTGGGGAACAGAGGGATTGCCCATCGTTGGATTCCTCAGAGAAGCAATCTCCACGGCAGCTTTCTGATTCTGCTCATAAAAGGCCTGAATCTGGCTTCGAGCCGCATTCAATTCTGACTGCATCTGAATCATGGGATCTTGATAATTTGCCATTTACCTGAAAACAACAAAAACTTTGCAAGATCGTTAGAGCGATATATGTGTTGGTCTGAGATTTTCTCTAAATGGGGTCCCAAGGATGGCGCCAAACTGTTATTGCCAAAAATTTCCCAAAAGAACAACTTAAGGTTGATGTGGAATTTAACAACTAAAGAAACGTATCTCGAGACCAAGCAACACAATCGAAAGGGAAACTAAACAGAACAAGAGATTTTGGTGATGCGGAAAACCCCAAAACGAGGGAAAAAACCGCGGTCGACTTGTGAGAGTCGACGGTGCACTATAGTCGCCAAACATGGGCAAAATCCTTTGTGTTACAGGTGTTTTGTATACAACAGATTACAAAGGAATGTAAAAATAAACTTAGTCGTGTGCAATTATAGTGTGTCATGCGTAAATCGTGCGATATAGACTGTTGTCGTTCGATTCAAACTGCGGTCGTGCGAAGCTTGCGTCAGTAGTGTTCGTTCGAATGCTTCGATTGTTGTGTATTTGATGTGTAATTTCTCAAAAAGCGGATGGAGTAGATTGGATCAGTTCAGAATATCTTCGATTGCCTTTTTGGTTATGGAACAGGTCCTTTTATAGCTTTCTCTGGCCATTAAATGAGGCTTGATGGCTTTCTTCCTAACCGCTGTCGGGCTTTAATTGTCATTGATGACTTGTACGTTTCTGACCGTTTGCGCCACGAATGCTCGTAGACCTGCATTAATGAACAAAAGAAAACGGGTTTGACTGTTAACGGTTAGTATAATCGTACGCCCGTCTTAAGTCTCACACGTCGGTCGTACGAAACATACGACCAGCATAGCGACGTACGACCGAGTAAACGTCTGTAAGTATCATATAAGACCTTATCTTAATACAAGAGTGGTCTTATGGAAATGTTATCTGAGTTTCCTGCCGTCAGTCGTGAGGTGTGATTTTTTACCCAAACACCAATGTTGAGCAATATACCAAGCAACCTGTTGCCAAGGGTTATGTGACTGGATGTTTGATCGACCACGTCCGCGACCACGGCCTCAGGAATTAGATGACCGTCCTCCCCGGTAACCACCACGAGTAGTGCCGCGGCCGGTGTTGTGATGGTTGTTGTCACGCGTAGAAGTGGGGTGATCGGAAGACGTGTTTTGAGTGTCCGAGAGTTGAGTAACAAGAGCTTAAGGAGTGTGAGATTCTTTTTTGGCCCGACGAGTTTCCTCCAAAATAAGTTAAGATCGCGCCTTGTTGAAACTGGGAAGAGGATCGGATTGTTGAATAAAGGTGGCGATGGTGTCGTAGTCCCCCTTCGTGAGACCGGAGACGAGTTGTAAGACCATTTTGTTTTCAAAAATCGGGCAGCCGACATTGGCAAGTTGATCGACAATGTTTTTGAGGTGCGCACAGTAATCTGTAACATTGGAGAAGGCATCAAGGAGAGTGGTGTTAAACTGTTCTTCCAGGTAAACAACTCAAGTGGCTTTGTTGTCTTGAAATATTTCAACAAGACGAGTCCATAGTTCTTGGGCGGAGGCTCCGGGCTTCATAATTGTTTGAAGTAGGTCGCTCGAGATAGTAGCATAAATCCATTGTTTGACAATGGCATCAAGACGCATCCAAGTGGCGTCGTCAACAGAGGCAGTCCGTGGGATGCCGAGATCGATGTGGTCCAGCATATTGTAGGCACACGCTTGGATATGAAAGAGTTCCACCCAGGAGGCGTATTGGCCGTCGGTTTGGTCAAGAACAAGAGGGATATAATTTTTGATGTTGTTAAAACTAAAAGCAGGGTGAAAGGGAGTCTTGTTGGTGGTGGTAGGGTCACTCGGACCTGTCATTACGTGAGAAAAAGGATGGAAAAAGAAGTGGTCGGAAATAGGAAGAGAGAGAACTCGGAATTAGGGTTTGACGACGGCGGCTATGGTACACCGGAAGAAGAGAGAAGGAAGGATAGAAATCAGGGCTCTGATACCATAAAGATTGGTGGAAAATCTTGTGCCTTCTCACTGATTGGTAAAGGATATATATAGAACATATTAACAGAATCCCGATAATTAAGGGATAATCAATGCTATAAATATAACAGAATAATATTCACTAATACAACCGAAAATCTTACTAAGTTATTGTGGGAAAAAACTCTTACCTAGTTAGTAATTATCGGGTAATTATGAGACACAACAATCCATTTTAATAGCCAAGAAGATTAGCCGATAAAGTATTTGAGAGTTATGACTTTTGCCTGTAAATGCAAATGCTTAACCAATGTGTTGTCTTTCAAACAAAAACTTATTCAATAACGTTTTGAAAACGATCATTTTGAAAAAAGAATTAAAATGATCTTTAAAACAATAATTTTACTTTCCAGTTTGTTTTTATCTTAAGGTAATAGAGACCAAGTTGACGGTCATTATTTTGCATTTAATTACCATAAAAAATAACAACCAAGTAAGTCCATGTTATCATAAATTAAACATTTTCGAAAGTTAATTTCATTTTAACCGAATACTATTTTAGGGGTCTTTACCAAGTCACATTATTTTATCGGATGAATATAGTAAATACCAAAAATGTTACCGGCAAGAGCGATACAAGGATCAAAGATCTTACCCGGTAAGTGTGGGCGATGACTTTTACCATTGTTAGTGCTTACCGGGTAAAGTTGTTGCCTACGATGATGTTTTAGTGGACTAAAATCTTACCATATAAGTAAATGATAGTGCTAAATTTTGCCGATAAGTGTTTACCGGATAAGTTTTTGGTAAACGAACCCAAAAAGTACATGTAACACCCGTAATTTTCGGTAAGTGGATACCACCTGTACGGTTTTTTACGACTTGAAAATGGTGGGATTAATGTTAGAAGAACATTACTTAAAGTCCCTAAGAGTATCTGACGGATGCCGAGTCCACCAAATAATAAAATCCAACTATTGGCTAATTACAACTAAAATTGTAGTAGCGATAAGTCGGGTCGAATCCACAGAGACTCGGTTCTAACTTATTATTACCGAAGAATTCAAGTACGAGACACTTAATTAAAAGTAAATACGAAGGGGGGGGGGGGTGGATTTGATCGATTAAACTAAACATACGATAAAAATGAATTATAGAGATGCAAATTAATTAAAACACCAACAATAGCATACATTGATATGAACACAAACACTTATCATCGATTTCTGAATTGTAACGAAACTGACAAGTTACAATTGGTAAAAATTGCCAACAAGCTCTGACAATTCGAGTTTTTCCTTAGCTACAAATCGATTATAACAAGCTCTTTAACCGAATCTTAATTACAAATAAGAGGAAAAATAAGCTCTTAACCTCTTAGGTGAAATTAGCATTATCGAATCAGAAAAAACACCAATTCAAAGTTATAAACTCACAAGCTTGGCTTAAAACACTTTGATTGTTAGAATTCATGAACATATCTCGAAAACCTTATTGAAATCGAGTTAGTCCAATTGTCACTTTATCAAAGTCCCCAAACAATTACGTATTTGAAGAATTGATTAACATACACTTACAAGAATATTAAGAAATTGGCCAAATCACTTAAAATTCAAGTAAGATTGAAATTGATGAAATAAATCCAACAAATAAACTTGTCTTAATCACTTACAATGAAATCTCAAAGCAGTTACATCCAAAATCAAATGTTTACCATTGTTGGAATGAAAGAACTTAGCCACACATGGCTAAGTGAAATTAACTAAACCCTAGTTCAAGAAATTACCAAAAACTAAGAGAAATTGGTGAAGAAATGCTCCCAATCGAGTTCTCTTGCTTCTCCCGTCCCCAAAATCGAGTTCTCCAAGTGATTCCCCCAAAAATGGTGGTTCCAAGTCGTATTTATACCAAAGGAATCAGAAAACCGCTCCAAAAGATGAAAACCCACGTTTTTTTGCCTGAAAAACGTCGGCCGCGAGTGGCGGCGCGAGTTCGGTCCCGCGCAAAGGGGTGCCGACACACGAACAGATGGTGGCGCTGATTCAGTCGCGCATGGATGGGCGCGGAGCACTGGACAGCGGGTGGCGCGACTGGTGGCGCCGGTGTGGTCTTTCTGTTTTTGCGAAAAGAGAGGAAGAAGACGCTGACAATTTTTTTTAGGGCCTGCTTGTTACTTGAAGTGGGCCGCCACTTCTCCTTTTTATTCTCTTTCTCGATTGCGTGGCCTGCTTACAACAACATAATCCATACAAATTTTAGGGTTTATATTTTTTTTTCTTTTACTGCTGCATATTTCGAGACACAAAACCAAAACATTTAATTCCTATTTTTTTTCTTCTCTTTTTCATTAATTAAAACACACACACCACTTAGTTAATTAAGATATTTTTTTCTTTTTCATTTTTATTTATTTATTTATAAACACTAAATTACTAAAACCTAATTTAATAAGGGTACTTTAGTCATCTAAATGATACTAACTTTAGGGCTTTGACATAAAATAATATAAAAATTGGCACTTATCAAATTCCCCCACACTTAGATCATTGTCCGTCCCGGCAATGACTTAAGTTAGCATGCAGTGGTCGAAACGAATCAAACGATAATGTTAACACATATAGCACATCATGAACTCGAGATTTGCACACTTAGCATCAATTATAGCACATACCAATTAAAAGAGACATAAGTTAATCTCGAAAACTCTCACGAATAGGAATAATTAAAACAACACCCAATTCACTCCTTTGGGTTAAAGTGTATCGTTCAGATCGTCACTACACTAGTATGTATCTACCATATTCTTGAAAATCCTCTCACTCTCCACTACTTGGATAAAATACATGCATATAAATCAAAAGGACATTTACGGGTGTAATGTAAAATGAGGCTTTGGGTAAGGTAGGGATTTATTTTGGAAAAAGTGACTAAAGGCCGTACACCAACGGAGAAATCGTCGTCCTTAAACATGAAACCTTACTTCCTCAAATGGCTTCATACCTATCAATTGAAGCACAATTCCCTTTTGATGATGATAGGGAATAAAAATGAAACATTATACTCGACCATATCATCATTTTCGTCGTCTTACTTTATTTAATTATTGACGACACATTGATTTTTTCATTGATCTTCCTTTTTTGATTTTTCTCTTTTTCTTTTCATTTTTTCTTTCTTTTTCTTTCCAACATATATGTTGTACTTTCAAGCACATAGGGATACCAAGACACTCCATTGGTGGTTGGTCGGGTGAGTCATGTTTGGTTTGGTTTATAATGTGGGTGGCAAAAGACATAGGCTAAGGCTCAAAGTGGTGCACAAAAGGGTAACAATTACATAAGGGTAGGCTTAAGGCTAATTGGCTAAAATGAAAATGAGGAAATGATGGCCTTTATCATATTTATTAGCATGTAGTATCATGTAATCTTAAGGAGAGACAACTCAAGTTCTAGAGATACACATAAAGGCATGACGTAATCACACAAGAAATGAATTCGAGACTAATTTAAATGTTTAGTCTATTAGGCTCAAAGTCTCACAGTGTTTAAGCTAGTTCAAGAGATTAGCAAAAGTCTAACTTAACCGGCATACTACCACTAATTGACTCTAAGTGCTATCAATCAAGTTCAATCAAGCTATACATGTGTTCAATCTCATTATCATCAACATTTAAGCTCATAAAAACATGCTAACACATCATCAAAACGGACAAAAATCCACATTTAAGCACATAAATTTTGCAAAAATTGCAAAAATTTACCCCTAAAAACACTTATCTACCCAAATCATGCCCAACTCATGCAAACTCAAAAATGACATCCCACCCCCACACTTAGACCATACATTGTCCTCAATGTATTCAAACAAGCAAAGGACATTCAAAGCAATAAATGTACGAGGGGAAACAGTAAACTCCCCTGATTTGGTGAATAGTCCTCTAATGTATTGGTCCGTGAAGGTAGATGTGTCCATTTAGCTCCAACTCCGGGGTGAATCCTGAAAATAATCAAGGGAGAAACAAGAGTGAAAGAGGAGAATTCTCACGAACATAAAGCAAGTACAAAAAGTAATAAAAAGCAAATAAATGGAAATCCATGGGTTGCCTTCCATGCAGCGCCTTTCTTTAACGTCTTTGGCTAGACACTATCCAAACTAACCCATCACGGGCGGTGGCTCAAGAGCCATAACATCAATGTCCTTGGACTGAAATCCTTCATAAAAAGGTCTTAGTCTATGCCCGTTCACTTTAAAAGACTTACCCGTTTTCGGGCTCTCAATGTCAACTGCTCCATGAGCATACACTTTAACAACTATAAAAGGGCCAACCCATCGTGATCAAAGCTTACCGGGAAATAGTTTTAGGCGTGAATGAAAAAGTAAAACCTTTTGCCCCACCACAAACTCTTTCCGGGAGATTAGCTTGTCGTGAAAAGCTTTGGTCTGCTCTTTATAAGTCTTAGTGCTCTCATATGCGTAGTTTCTGATCTCTTCAAGCTCTTGCAACTGTAGCTTCCTTAGCACTCCCGCTTCCTCCATCCGCATATTGCACTTCTTGACCGCCTAGTAAGCCCTGTGCTCCAACTCAACGGGGAGATGACATGATTTACCATACACTAACCGAAAAGGGGACATACCTATAGGTGTCTTGTAGGTCGTGCGATAGGCCCACATCCAATCCTTACGGTTAGGATTTACGGTCTTCTCAAGAATTGACGTGATCTCCCGGTTGGAGACCTCGGCTTGCCCATTGGATTAGGGATGGTATGCAGTTGAAATTCGGTGAATCACATGATACTTCTTGAAGAGTGCCTCAATCACCTTATTGCAAAAGTGCGTTCCCCAATCACTTATGACGGCCCTCGGGGTCCCAAATCTGGCAAAAATGTTAGATCTAAGAAAAGATGAAACAGTACGAGCATCGTCAATTCTGGTGGCTTTGGCCTCCACCCATTTTGAAACATAATCGACACATAACAAGATATAGGTGAAACCGAAAGAGACGGGGAATGGTCCCATGAAATCAATGCCCCACACATCGAATATTTCACAAACCAAAATCGGGTTTTGGGGCATTTGATTACGTGGTCCTATATTCCCGGTCCTTTGGCACCTATCACAACTCTTACAAAACATGTATTCATCTTTAAAGACAAAAGGATAAAACAATCCACAATCTAAAACCTTATGGGTCGTACGCTTTGGACCAAAATGCCCCCCACAAGCATATTCGTGACAAAACCGAAGTACACTTTTGTTGGGTCTAGAAAGCCCCAATTATATAGAAAGTTTTATAAAGTCCATGTAAAGTCAACAAAAGTCAAATGTGTTGTTATTAGCTTTATTAGTCTTTTGGGCATTGGGTGTTTAATGGGAGTTAAATGGGCTTGGGCCCATGTCATGTAATTAGACACTATAAATAGGTGTCTTGGGCTTACATTGTCATAAGAGACTTTGAGAGTCATTTGAGAGATCAGTATACTTTGAGAGAGTCGTATACTTTCAATTCTCCCTCCATTGTATTGTAAAGCATATGAATAGAGATCATTCAACAAATTGTTCTTCTTGCCTATTTCTATTCAATCTTTATGGAGTTTCTTGATTGTTGCATCAATTATGGGACTTATGTCGTATTTTGATCAGAACTTCCTCCTTGAAGCTCCAAATTTGACGATTTCAGATGCGCTGGATTCCTAAGACACAGATGAACATTTTTCATGTTTTGAGTTTGTTCTGAATCGATGTGCTTATTGGTCAGATTCTGTGTCGAAGTCGGTGTATAGCTGCTGGACCGAAGCAATGTTTTTCACGATATTTCTCCCAACTTTCAGAAAGATGTTCTGTCTTCTATGTTTTTATGGATCCAAGCTGAGTTATTGAAGTGTATGAAGACACTCCCTCCTATGATCTTAATGGATTAAGCTCTTGAGCTTAATGATCATACAACTCGAATTTCAAGGACGAATTCCTTATTATAAACTGAGGTTGTTTCAGTCGAGCTTATTGCACATGGGATTCGATTTTAAAGTTGTAATTTGTGAAGAAGAAGAGCAAATTTTGAGGGGGAGCTTGGATAGTTTTGCAAGGCATGAAGATATGCAACATCAAAGTTTTCAAAGAAATCAAGGGGGAGATCATTTGAAGATGCTTTCTTTATAAAACTTTAGGGGGAGATTGTTGGGTCTAGAAAGCCCCAATTATATAGAAAGTTTTATAAAGTCCATGTAAAGTCAACAAAAGTCAAATGTGTTGTTATTAGCTTTATTAGTCTTTTGGGCTTTGGGAGTTTAATGGGAGTTAAATGGGCTTGGGCCCATGTCATGTAATTAGACACTATAAATAGGTGTCTTGGGCTTACATTGTCATAAGAGACTTTGAGAGTCATTTGAGAGATCAGTATACTTTGACAGAGTCGTATACTTTCAATTCTCCCTCCATTGTATTGTAAAGCATATGAATAGAGATCATTCAACAAATTGTTCTTCTTGCCTATTTCTATTCAATCTTTATGGAGTTTCTTGATTGTTGCATCAATTATGGGACTTATGTCGTATTTTGATCAGAACTTCCTCCTTGAAGCTCCAAATTTGACGATTTCAGATGCGCTGGATTCCTAAGACACAGATGAACATTTTTCATGTTTTAAGTTTGTTCTGAATCGATGTGCTTATTGGTCAGATTCTGTGTCGAAGTCGGTGTATAGCTGCTGGACCGAAGCAATGTTTTTCACGATATTTCTCCCAACTTTCAGAAAGATGTTCTGTCTTCTATGTTTTTGTGGATCCAAGCTGAGTTATTGAAGTGTATGAAGACACTCCCTCCTATGATCTTAATGGATTAAGCTCTTGAGCTTAATGATCATACAACTCGAATTTCAAGGACGAATTCCTTATTATAAACTGAGGTTGTTTCAGTCGAGCTTATTGCACATGGGATTCGATTTTAAAGTTGTAATTTGTGAAGAAGAAGAGCAAATTTTGAGGGGGAGCTTGGATAGTTTTGCAAGGCATGAAGATATGCAACATCAAAGTTTTCAAAGAAATCAAGGGGGAGATCATTTGAAGATGCTTTCTTTATAAAACTTTAGGGGGAGATTGTTGGGTCTAGAAAGCCCCAATTATATAGAAAGTTTTATAAAGTCCATGTAAAGTCAACAAAAGTCAAATGTGTTGTTATTAGCTTTATTAGTCTTTTGGGCTTTGGGAGTTTAATGGGAGTTAAATGGGCTTGGGCCCATGTCATGTAATTAGACACTATAAATAGGTGTCTTGGGCTTACATTGTCATAAGAGACTTTGAGAGTCATTTGAGAGATCAGTATACTTTGACAGAGTCGTATACTTTCAATTCTCCCTCCATTGTATTGTAAAGCATATGAATAGAGATCATTCAACAAATTGTTCTTCTTGCCTATTTCTATTCAATCTTTATGGAGTTTCTTGATTGTTGCATCAATTATGGGACTTACAACTTTATACCTCATGTTAGGGGACACATCGCCTGATAATCTGATCAGCACAATGCTTCCAAAGGTAGGGATCATCCCAAACATAAAACTTAACATGACTTATAATTCTATCTTTTTGAATCCTAGTCAACGTACTTGGCAAGGTCTTTGTAACCAAATAGTTTACAATGTCGGCATACCAGGGCGTAGTCTCTTGAATGGTTAGAAGATGATCGTCGGGAAACTCGTCCTTCAAGGTCGAAGGATCTTCACCATTTAACATTCGGCTCAGGTGATCGGCTATCAAATTCTCCGATTCGCTCTTATCCCGGATTTCGAGGTCGAACTCTTGTAGAAGCAATATCCAACGGATAAGGCGTGGCTTGGCGTCTTTCTTCTTCATTAAATATTTGAGAGCTGCATGATCAGAAAAACTATCACTTTAGTACCCAATAGATATTGACGGAACTTCTCTAAAGCAAAGACTATAGCAAAAAGCTCCTTCTCCGTTGTGGAATAGTTTCTTTGGGCACTATCCAACGTACGGGAGGCATAGTATATGACATGTGGGTCCTTACCGAACTTCTGTCTCAAAATAGCCCCGACCGCGTAATTACTCGTGTCACACATGATCTCGAAAGGGAGATTCCAATTTGGGGGCTGAATAATTGGGCCAGAAGTCAACTTATCTTTCAGCTCATTGGATGCCTTCTTGCATGCTCCATCAAAGCGGAAGTCCACGTCCTTTTGTAAGAGACAACACAAAGGTCGTGTAGTCTTCGAAAAGTCCTTTATGAACCTTCGATAGAAACCTGCATGACCAAGGAAAGACCGGACTTCCCTAACATAAGTAGGGTAAGGTAGAGTTTTGATAACATCTATTTTAGATTTGTCTACCTCTATACCCTTCTTTAAGACAATATGACCCAAGATAAGACCATGACTAACCATAAAATGACATTTTTCATAGTTTAAAACAAGGTTAGTCTCTATATATCGCTTTAAAATGTTGGTCAAATTGCTCAAACAATCCTCAAACGAATTACCATAAACAATGAAATCATCCATAAACACCTCAATTATACTCTCTACATACTCGGAAAAGATACTTACCATGCAACGTTGAAAAGTACCGGGTGCGTTACAAAGGCCAAAAGGCATGCGCCTATAAGCAAACGTACCGAATGGGCCTGTGAAAGTAGTCTTTTCCTGGTCCTCCGGTGCTACTGGAATTTGATGGAAACCTGAATATCCATCAAGACAACAATAGTGAGATTTTCCTGCCATTCGTTCCAACATTTGGTCGATGAAAAGGAATGGAAAGTGATCCTTTCTAGTAGACGAGTTTAACCTTCTATAGTCGATGCATACTCGCCATCCATTTTGGACTCGAGTTGGCACCGGCTCACCTTCGGTGTTTTTGACCACAGTCAAACCCGTCTTTTTAGGTACTACCTGAACGGGGCTTAACCATTTGCTATCAGAAATTGAGTAGATAATACCTGCATCAAGGAGTTTAAGATTCTCCTTTTTCACTACATCCATCATGGGTAAATTGAGACGGCGTTGGGCTTCTCGGAATGGCTTGTAGTCATCTTCCAACAAGATCTTGTGCATACAAATTGTAACACCTCGATTTTTGTATAAAGAATTATGTTTGGTTTATTAAATAATTTGGGTATAATTATTTGATAAAGTTGATCGGTTATTTGATAGATTAATTTTAGAGTTTGACCCCGAGTAAGTTAAGTGATTTGTTTTAAGGAGTTATAAGTTAAGGGGTAAACTTTAATTTTAATTTATAAATGAAGGGATTAAACTTGCCAAATGGTGGAAGTTTGAGGGTGGTTTGGGTACAAGGTGAACACATCACCGTTCTTTTATGTTGTAAAGGGGATGAGGTGTCCTATCATTAGCTCATTTATGTAGTTTTGTGCATATTGTGTGTGTGTGTATTGTGTACGAAAAGAGAAAGGAGAAAAGAGAAAAGAGAGAGAGGACTGTGGAGATTTGTGAAGAAGAAGAAGATAAGAAATTGCAGCTGGATATTTAAGGATTAATCTGTGGAATCAAAGGTATGTTGATAATCTTAATTTTGTTTTAAATAAGATACATAAAGATAAACTCTTTGGATTTTAGAATGGGTGTTGAATGTTTTTGAAGAATATGATACTCTGAGTTGATGATATTGTTATGTTATAGTCTTTAACATATCTGCAACTTGTAGAAACATGTATAGTTTGAAAGTATGAAATTATGAATTTTGTGTTCATAAGCTTTTATGAGGTTAAAATGGGTTTTGATGATTTATGGATGTTATGATAAATCTGGGTTGATAGATATGTTCTATAAGTAGTGTTAAACATATATGCATGTTTATAGAAACAAACATGGTTTAAAAAGGATGAAATCTGGGTTTAAGATGATTTCAGTGGGTTGAGATATTCATGTATATCGCAGTAGTGCATTGCGATATTCATGAATGTCACAACCTTAGGTTGCGACAAGCAAGTGGTATCGCAACAGTTGGTTGCGATATGGTGTTTATGTCGCAACAGTTGGTTGCGATATGGCACTATGTCGCAACAGTTGGTTGCGATATGGCACTGTGTCGCAGTAGTTGATTGCGACATGTGTTGTTTATTGCGACAAGGGATATCGCATCTAGTTGGTTGCGATATGAGACGAGAATTTTTAGATATCAAGGATTCTTAGTCTTTAGAGAGTTCTGTGCAGTAAATTAATACCAGTTTATTATATAAATGGTATTTTAGATCTTGGTGAAGTTAGTGACGGAAACAAAGAAAGAGTGACACGTCTACTGACAGGTGAGTTCATTCTTGCCTTGCCCTTTTATAAATGTTTTAAAGTATGGTAAGGTATATTTTTAAATGAGCTGTTTTGGAATGATTTTATAAAGTAAAATTGATTTCTTTAAATTATGGTTTTGCTTAAACTCATTGTTGAATATGGTTTAATTAAGCGAGAACCTGCATGAGTATAAATAGGTGATATGGATCCATAGGCACTAGGGGTTATGTACACGTGGAATAGATGAATGTTAATCATTATTCTGATGTGTGTGGGAAATTGTGGAATAAAACATAATTCCCGATTTCTAAGGAAGAAAAGGGATTGACATAAGTAATTGTAATCTCTACTTCCTTTCCAATAAATGGTCATGTGTTATTGCGATTTATTGGATTAGAGCAATTATCTAGAATCTGTGAGGATTCGTAGTGTGGCTCTGGATCATGCGAAATGATTGATGTAATGTCAGATCGTAGTCATGGAATCAAGTTTAACCCGTGATAAAGAATGGTTTCACGTGGTGGTAAGAAAGAGGGTAAACCAGGTTGGTTATGCCTTGTTTACATTAATTTGATTAAACATTATTTTGAAACTGAATGTTCTCACTAGGCATTAGCCTAATCGTTTCAAATGATGTTTTCTTACTAGGTACTAGTTCGGGAAGATAAAGGTAAGTGGGACGAGAGCTTTTGGGAATAGTGGAGAAGTTAATTGTTATTGAGGTTTTTGAACAGATTGCTTAGATAATCTAGTTAATCTGATTATAGTGATATAATTAGATTAATAGATTGTTTGAAGAATTCTATGTTTGTAATTATGACCTCATAGATATTTCTCTGCTCAGATATAAAGTTGGAAGATTATATGTAAATCTTGTTTTATAATTAAGGTTTAAATTAGCCCTGATTTTTAGGGTGTTACACAAATGGAGGGACTTAACCCTTTGATATCGGCTATAGTCCAACCGATTGCCTCTTTGTGCTCCTCAAGCACACTCACCAACCTTTGTTATTCATCACTTGATAGCTCGGTAGAAATGATTATCGGCAAGGTGTTATCCTTGCCCAAGTAAGCATACTTTAGGTGGCTTGGCAACTCTTTCAGCTCAAGTACGGGGGCCTGCACAATAGAAGGAAACAACTTTGTGTAAAAAGAAGGTAGATTAACATTTGATACCTCAAACTTCTTATGTCGGTCAGACTCCATAGCTGAAACTGTCTCCTTGAGCTCGGGCCATATGTCGTACTCCTTCATCAATAAATTAACCGTCTTTGCATCTAGGTGCCTTGTGATTGCAACCTCCAATAAATCACGGTTAGTCAAATCATACAAGTCATGAGTAATAGGAGCTAAAACATCAACATAATTAACAGAAGACACATCACTAGGGTATCTCATGGCATCATAAATATTAAACTTAATGACTTCACCATCAAATTCCATAGTTAATGTACCATCATGAACATCGATTTTCGATTTTGACATTTTCAAAAAGGGTCTTCCCAACAATATTAAAGGTGACTTGGAGGTATTATGCTCCTCCATATCTATGACATAAAAATTGGCCGGGAAGACCAACTCATTAACTTGAACCAAAACATCCTCAAGGACTCCCTTAGGATACACGTTAGACCTATCGGCTAGTTGTATAACAACTCCCATTTTCTTAAGAGGTCCCACATTCAATGACGAATAAATTGAGTAAGGCATGACATTTATAGATGCCCCAAAATCTAACATGGCTTTATCAATCAACACATTCCCTAACTTACAAGGGATAGTAAACAAACCTGGATCCTTGCATTTAGGAGGCATCTTATCTCCTTGAAGAACGGCGGAGACATTCTCTCCCATGCTTACTTTCTCGTTCCCAACCAACTTTCTTTTGTTTGTGCACAATTCCTTTAAGAACTTAGCATAGCGATGTACTCTCTTGATAGCATCTAGGAGTGGAATGTTTACCTCAACACGTCGAAACGTCTCCATAATCTCCTTGCTCTCAACATTCTTCTCATCACCCTTGCTCGAACATTTTTGGAAATGGTGGGCGGATAACCACTTCGGGTGTGGTTTCCTTGCTCTCAACATTCTTCTCATCACCCTTGTCCTCATTTGGTTTGGTATATTTATAAATGAGCTATTTTGGAATGATTTTATAAAGTAAAATTGATTTCTTTTAATTATGGTTTTGCTTAAACTCATTGTTGAATATGGTTTAATTAAGCGAGAACCTGCATGAGTATAAATAGGTGATATAGATCAACATTCTTCTCAGGTTGGTTATGCCTTGTTTACATTAATTTGATTAAACATTATTTTGAAACTGAATGTTCTCACTAGGCATTAGCCTAATCGTTTCAAATGATGTTTTCTTACCAGGTACTAGTTCGGGAAGATAAAGGGAAGTGGGACGAGAGCTTTTGGGAATAGAGGAGAAGTTAATTGTTATTGAGGTTTTTGAATAGATTGCTTAGATAATCTAGTTAATCTGATTATAGTGACATAAATAGATTAATAGATTGTTTGAAGAATTCTATGTTTGTAATTATGACCTCATAGATATTTCTCTGCTCAGAAATAAAGTTGGAAGATTATATGTAAATCTTGTTTTAAATTAAGGTTTAAATTAGCCCTGATTTTTAGGGTGTTACAAATTGGTATCAGAGCTTTAGTTTAAGTGAACTAAGTATGCTGAGGAGATACTTAGACTTAAGCTGAGATGGATTAAGTTATGATATGTGAGAAATGGGTAGAAGCATTAAGACGGGATAGTCTTAGAGTCAACAGAAATACGTGAAGTTAGTACTGTAACGATGGTAATGAGGATTCTCATGTATAGTATATTCACAATTTCATTTAACTACTGTTATTATGAATATATTGTTACGCAAGCATGCTTATTTCTAAATTGTTACAGTAACTAATGATCGGTAAAGTACGTTTCGTATGTCTAGTTATGTATAACCATTTCTGATGGTTATTCCTTTGTGTTATAACAGAACAATGGTGAATACCCCACCAAGGTCCTCTAATTCTTCGGAGGACAGAGTAGTAACTGATTGGGGAGAACAATCTGGAACGGGCGGAACTCATGAAAGTCCACCGAGGTTGCATTTTACGGGAGGAGCTGATAGTCAGGTACACCGAACGAGTACCAGAACTGCTGAACAAGAAACGCCAAGTTCGACAATGGAGTCTCGTATGATGGACAACATGATGAGAATGATGAACACGGCAGTGGAAAAACAAACAGAAATGTTTATGAAAGCACTGAACGATCGAAGTACGGAGCTACGTCGAACGGGAACGAATACTGGGGTAATAAATCTAGTTGGTAACCCGAGGTCAGAGACGGAAAGGAGAGTTGAAAGAATCTGTTCATACAAAACATTCGTAAGCTGTAAACCACCAGAATTTAAAGGAGAAGATAATCCAGTAGCTTGTCTGAACTGGATCAGAGAAATGGAACAAGCTTTTCGAGCTTGTGAATGTGATGAGAAGTCAAAAGTCCGATTTGCTTCTCAAATGCTAAGAGGCAATGCGCTAACGTGGTGGAATGTCACGACGTCTGCAATTTCGACTCCAGTCTTGACTGCCATGACTTGGGAGTCATTCAAGAAAAAGATTTTAGAAGAATAATGTAATGAAAATGAGATGGATAGAATAGAGAAAGAATTTCGAAATCTAAAGAAAGGCAATTCAACTGTCCGGAAGTATACTGAAATCTTTATGGAGAAGCTGAATCTGGTGGGGCATGTGGCTCCAAAAGAAAATGATAAAATTAAAGCGTACCTGAAGGGTTTGCCCGCGGATATGATGTCTCGTGTCCGAAATGCTAAGGTAACAACGCTGAGAGAGACCATTGAAGAAGCTAAAGTGATGGAAGAAGTCTACGCTAAAGACAAGGAAGAAAAGACCTAGGTTCGAGAAAAGCGAAAGTGGGAAGGCCGGTCAGAGTCTTCTCAGAAATCAAGGGCAGTCGGTAAAAGTTCTCATTATGAAACACGTCGTGAGCCGAATTGGTGTTCGAAGTGTAGAATCAAACACTATGGACCATGCCGGGTGACAGCGGTAGAATGTTACAAGTGTGGTAAAATTGGGCATCTTATGAGTAATTGTCCTGTACAAGGATCGTTATGCTACGAGTGTAAGCAACCAGGCCACTTCCGTCGGGACTGCCCAAAACTGAAAAAGAGTGGAAATCAAAGCAAGAAACCAAATATTCCAAAGCCGACGGGTCGAGCATTCCAAATGACAGCTGAAGAGGCTAAAGAATCGAAAGACGTCGTCTCGGGTGCATTCCTTGTTAATTCTCTTCCTGCGCGTATTTTATTCGACTGTGGTGCAAATTTATCGTTTGTCTCCAAGTCATTCTTTCACAAGTTAGCTATGCCTGTAATTACTTTAGAAGATGCTTTAGTAGTGGAGGTAGCCAACGGGGGTCAAGTCTTGGTACGCGAAAGACTTGAGGGTTGTTTAATTTCAGTAGGTGAAACACAATTTTTGATCGACTTGTTGTTGCTGGAAATTGGGGGATTCGATATGATTGTGGGTATGGATTGGCTGACAGTAAACCAGGCAGAGATACTTTGTGCTAAGAAATTAATCCGGATCCCGATGGCCGATAAGGATGATATACTCATCTTTGGAGAAAAGCAAAAAGGAGAAATTCCGTTAATTTCTGTTGTTAAAGCCCGTAAATGCTTGATGAAAGGATGTCCGTCTTACCTGGCGTATGTACTAGATACGAAGTCAGAAAAGAAACAAATGGAAGGCATTAAAGTGGTACGTGAATTTCTGGACGTATTCCCTAATGATCTTCCAGGTCTACCGGCTGAGCGACAAGTTGAATTCCGTATCGATCTTGTTCCTGAGCGACACCGATTGCGCGTGCACCGTATCGCCTAGCGCCGGCCGAAATGAAGGAAATGATGACTCAACTTCAAGAGCTGTTGGATAAAGGTTTTATTAGACCGAGTTCTTCACCTTGGAGAGCTCCAGTTTTATTTGTTAAAAAGAAGGATGGCACCATAAGGATGTGCATTGATTACCGTGTGTTGAATAAGGTGACGATTAAGAACAAGTATCCGCTTCCTAGGATTGATGACCTGTTTGATCAACTCCAAGGTGCGGGATGCTTTTCTAAGATTGATTTGAGGTCGGGGTACCATCAGGTTCGAGTCAGAGATGAAGATACTCCAAAGACAGCATTCAGAACAAGGTACGGACATTATGAATTTCTTGTAATGCCGTTTGGGTTGACAAACGCTCCAGCTGTGTTCATGGATCTGATGAACAGAGTATGTCGACCATTTTTAGATAAGTCTGTCATTGTATTTATTGATGACCTACTTGTTTATTCAAGGAATGAAGATGATCATGAATGCCATCTTCGTGAAGTCTTAAAAGTGTTGAGAAAAGAGAAATTGCACGCTAAGTTTTTGAAATGTGAATTCTGGTTAAAAGAGGTACAATTTCTAGGGCATGTAATAACTTCGGAAGGAGTTAAAGTAGACCCAACAAAGATCGAAGCAATGACAAACTGGGAGATACCAAAAAGCGCATCTGAAATCAGAAGTTTCTTAGGTTTGGCAGGATATTATCGGAGGTTTATTAAAGACTTCTCAAAGATTGCTTCTGATTTGACTGTGTTGACTAGGAAGAATGTGAAGTTCGTTTGGACTGAGAAACAAGAGTCGGCTTTCAGAACTTTACATCAGAAATTGTGTGAAGCTCCTGTTCTAGCATTGCCGGAAGGAACGGAAGATTTGGTAGTGTATAACGATGCATCAAAGATGGGTTTGGGATGTGTGTTGATGCAACGAGGCAAAGTGATTGCTTACGCATCAAGACAACTGAAAGAACATGAAAAGAATTATCCTACTCATGATTTGGAGTTAACCGCGGTTGTCTTTGCATTAAAGTTGTGGCGACATTATTTATATGGAACGAAGTGTACTCTTTATACTGATCACGAGAGCTTGAAACATGTCTTTGATCAAAAAGAGTTAAACATGAGGCAACGACGTTGGTTAGAATTACTTAAAGACTACGATTGTGAATTGCAATACCATCACGGTAAAGCAAACGTTGTAGCTGATGCTTTAAGTAAAAAAGAATATAGTGGATTTTTGAAATCTACCAACGCCAGAATTGACGTGGCATCAAGTTTGATCGAAAGAATAAAAGCTGCACAAGTGGAAGCTTTACTGGAAGAAAATCTAAAGGAGGAGGTTATGACTAAGCAGCGATTACAATTGACTGAAGATAGTCGCGGAGTTAAATTGTTTCAAGGGCGTGTTTGGGTACCAAAGATTGGAGGAAATCGAGAGTTAATTCTCGAAGATGCTCACAAGTCCAAATATTCTATACATTCAGGTAGTACTAAAATGTATAGGGATTTGAAATTGCATTATTTGTGGCCATCTATGAAGTTAGACGTGGCACAAATGGTAGAAAAGTGTGGGACGTGTTCGTTAGTCAAGGCAAAACATCAAAGGCCATACGGAAGTTTTCAGTCTTTGGAAATTCCGGAATGGAAATGGGACAAGATTACCATGGATTTCGGGACTAAGTTACCAAGAACACAAAAAGGTAACGACACTATTTGGGTAATTGTAGATAGACTGACCAAGAGTGCTCATTTTCTAGCTATGAAAGAAGCGTCACCAATAGATAAATTGGCAAAGCTGTATATTGATGAAGTGGTGTCAAGGCATGGTATACCGGTGTCTATAGTGTCAGACTGTGATAGTCGGTTTACCTCAAGATTTTGGCAATCACTACAAGATGAATTAGGTACAAGAGTTAACTTGAGCACTGCTTATCATCCGTAAACTGACGGACAAAGTGAAAGAACTATTCAAACTCTAGAAGATATGCTCAGATCGTGTGTATTAGATTTTGGAGGTAACTGGGATACGCATCTATCATTAGTAGAATTTGCATATAACAATAGTTACCATTCCAGTATTGGAAGAGCTCCTTTTGAAGCTTTGTATGGTCGTAAGTGTAGAACTCCGGTATGTTGGTTAGAAGCCGGAGAAAAACGGTTTGCTGGTCCGGAACTGGTACAACAAACAGCTGACAAAGTGAAGGAAATTCGGAAGCATATGAAAGCGGCTCAGGATAGACAAAAGAGTTATGCTGATCCGAAAAGAAGACCAAAAGAATTCCAAGTTAGGGAGCGTGTAATGCTTAAAGTATCCCCGTGGAAAGGCGTGATAAGGTTTGGCAAATGTGGAAAGTTGAGTCCACGTTTTCTAGGACCTTTCACCATTATTAAGAAAGTTGGACTACAAGCATATCAGTTAGATCTTCCACCAAAATTGGAAGGAATTCACAATACGTTTCATGTCTGTTACCTTCAGAAATGTTTAGCCGAAGAAAATGATGTGATTCCACTAACTGATATAAGAGTGGATGAAAAGAGCCGTTGTGTTGAAGAACCGGAGGCAATTTTGGAAAGATCAGTTAGAAAGTTACGTAGCGGTAAGGAAGTGGGTATGCTTAAAATACAGTGGAAACATCATCGGGGTTCTAATGTGACTTTAAAGTCAGAAGAGGATATGAAGGTTAGATATCCTCACTTGTTCACCTAACTTTGATTTCGAGGACGAAATCATTTTCAAGTTGGGGAGTATTGTAACACCTCGATTTTTGTATAAAGAATTAGGTTTGGTTTATTAAATAATTTGGGTATAATTATTTGATAAAGTTTATCGGTTATTTGATAGATTAATTTTAGAGTTTGACCCCGAGTAAGTTAAGTGATTTGTTTTAAGGTGTTATAAGTTAAGGGCTAAACTTTAATTTTAATTTATAAATGAAGGGATTAAACTTGCCAAATGGTGGAAGTTTGAGGGTGGTTTGGGTAAAAGGTGAACACATCACCGTTCTTTTATGTTGTAAGGTGATGAGGTGTCCTATCATTAGCTTATTTATGTAGTTTTCTGCATATTGTGTGTGTGTGTTGTGTACGGAAAGAGAAAAAAGAGAGAGGGCTGTGGAGATTTGTGAAGAAGTAGAAGATAAGAAATTGCAGCTGGATATTTAAGGATTAATCTGTGGAATCAAAGGTATGTTGATAATCTTAATTTTGTTTTAAATAAGATACATAAAGATAAACTCTTTGGATTTTAGAATGGGTGTTGAATGTTTTTGAAGAATATGATACTCTGAGTTGATGATATTGTTATGTTATAGTCTTTAACATATCTGCAACTTGTAGAAACATGTATAGTTTGAAAGTATGAAATTATGAATTTTGTGTTCATAAGCTTTTATGAGGTTAAAATGGGTTTTGATGATTTATGGATGTTATGATAAATCTGGGTTGATAGATATGTTCTATAAGTAGTGTTAAACATATCTGCATGTTTATAGAAACAAACTTGGTTTAAAAAGGATGAAATCTGGGTTTAAGATGATTTCAGTGGGTTGAGATATTCATGTATATCGCAGTAGTGCATTGCGATATTCATGAATGTCGCAACCTTAGGTTGCGACAAGCAAGTGGTATCGCAACAGTTGGTTGCGATATGGTGTTTATGTCGCAACAGTTGGTTGCGATATGGCACTATGTCGCAACAGTTGGTTGCGATATGGCACTGTGTCGCAGTAGTTGATTGCGACATGTGTTGTGTATTGCGACAAGGGATATCGCAGCTAGTTGGTTGCGATATGAGACGAGAATTTTTAGATATCAAGGATTCTTAGTCTTTAGAGAGTTCTGTGCAGTAAATTAATACCAGTTTATTATATAAATGGTATTTTAGATCTTGGTGATGTTAGTGACGGAAACAAAGAAAGAGTGACACGTCTACTGACAGGTGAGTTCATTCTTACCTTACCCTTTTATAAATGTTTTAAAGTATGGTAAGGTATATTTATAAATGAGCTGTTTTGGAATGATTTTATAAATTAAAATTGATTTCTTTAAATTATGGTTTTGCTTAAACTCATTGTTGAATATGGTTTAATTAAGCGAGAACCTGCATGAGTATAAATAGGTGATATGGATCCATAGGCACTAGGGGTTATGTACACGTGGAATAGATGAAGGTTATTCATTATTCTGATGTGTGTGGGAAATTGTGGAATAAAACATAATTCCCGATTTCTAAGGAAGAAAAGGGATTGACATAAGTAATTGTAATCTCTACTTCCTCTCCAATAAATGGTCATGTGTTATTGCGATTTATTGGATTAGAGCAATTATCTAGAATCTGTGAGGATTCGTAGTGTGACTCTGGATCATGCGAAATGATTGATGTAATGTCAGATCGTAGTCATGGAACCGGGTTTAACCCGTGATAAAGAATGGTTTCACATGGTGGTAAGAAAAAGGGTAAACCAGGTTGGTTATGCCTTGTTTACATTAATTTGATTAAACATTATTTTGAAACTGAATGTTCTCACTAGGCATTAGCCTAATCGTTTCAAATGATGTTTTCTTACCAGGTACTAGTTCGGGAAGATAAAGGGAAGTGGGACGAGAGCTTTTGGGAATAGTGGAGAAGTTAATTGTTATTGAGGTTTTTGAATAGATTGCTTAGATAATCTAGTTAATCTGATTATAGTGACATAATTAGATTAATAGATTGTTTGAAGAATTCTATGTTTGTAATTATGACCTCATAGATATTTCTCTGCTCAGATATAAAGTTGGAAGATTATATGTAAATCTTGTTTTAAATTAAGGTTTAAATTAGCCCTGATTTTTAGGGTGTTACACAAATGGAGGGACTTAACCCTTTGATATCGGCTATAGTCCAACCGATTGCCTCTTTGTGCTCCTCAAGCACACTCACCAACCTTTGTTATTCATCACTTGATAGCTCGGTAGAAATGATTATCGGTAAGGTGTTATCCTTGCCCAAGTAAGCATACTTTAGGTGGCTTGGCAACTCTTTCAGCTCAAGTACGGGGGCCTGCACAATAGAAGGAAACAACTTTGTGTAAAAAGAAGGTAGATTAACATTTGATACCTCAAACTTCTTATGTCGGTCAGACTCCATAGCTGAAACTGTCTCCTTGAGCTCGGGCCCTAGGTCGTACTCCTTCATCAATAAATTAACCGTCTTTGCATCTAGGTGCCTTGTGATTGCAACCTCCAATAAATCACGGTTAGTCAAATCATACAAGTCATGAGTAATAGGAGCTAAAACATCAACATAATTAACAGAAGACACATCACTAGGGTATCTCATGGCATCATAAATATTAAACTTAATGACTTCACCATCAAATTCCAAAGTTAATGTACCATCATGAACATCGATTTTCGTTTTTGACATTTTAAAAAAGGGTCTTCCCAACAATATTAAAGGCGACTTGGAGGTATTATGCTCCTCCATATCTATGACATAAAAATCGGCCGGGAAGACCAACTCATTAACTTGAACCAAAACATCCTCAAGGACTCCCTTAGGATACACGTTAGACCTATCGGCTAGTTGTATAACAACTCCCGTTTTCTTAAGAGGTCCCACATTCAATGACGAATAAATTGAGTAAGGCATGACATTTATAGATGCCCCCAAATCTAACATGGCTTTATCAATCAACACATTCCCTAACATACAAGGGATAGTAAACATACCTGGATCCTTGCATTTAGGAGGCATCTTATCTCCTTGAAGAACGGCGGAGACATTCTCTCCCATGCTTACTTTCTCGTTCCCAACCAACTTTCTTTTGTTTGTGCACAATTCCTTCAAGAACTTAGCATAGCGATGTACTCTCTTGATAGCATCTAGGAGTGGAATGTTTACCTTTACACGTCGAAACGTCTCCATAATCTCCTTGTCTTCTTGCTCTTTCTTCGATTGCTCGAACCTTTTTGGAAATGGTGGGCGGATAACCACTTCGGGTGTGGTTTCCTTGCTCTCAACATTCTTCTCATCACCCTTGTCCTCATTTGGTTTGGCTCCCACAATCTCGGCTTCTTTTTCTTCATTCCTCACGACTTTCTTAGCCTTCGGCTCGAGATCCGGCACTATCCTGTTTCGTAAAGTGATAGCACTAACATTAGCTTTTGGAGGAGTTTCGGTTTGGGACGGTAACTTACCTTGATTCTGAATATGATTAAGTGAGACCGCCATTTGACCGATTTGAGCCTCCAAAATCTTGTTTTGGGACACCAAATTCTGGATATTGGTCCGTGTTTCCTGTTGAAATTGTTGAGTATTAGTAGCAAGAGACTTAACAATATCCTCTAAAGACATACCTGAGCTACTAGAAGTAGCTTGATTTGGATTGAAGGGTGCTCTTTGCTGAAATGATTGTTGGGGCGGCTTTTGCACGAAGTTCTGAAATTGAGGAGGTCTTTGATTGCCAAAATTGTTGTTGAAATACCTTTGTTGTTGTGGCTGGCCCGAAAAATCTCCAATGGCATTAACGTCTTCGGCCGTGACTAGAACATCCTCTTGCAACTTTTAACACGCGTCCGTAGGATGGCTCACTTCCCTGCATATTCCACATGCCAAGGTTAGTTAAATCAAATAATTTGCTTTCAATGCTAGCAACATTAACCTCATTAGCCTTTTGAGGCTCTCGCCTCATATCACCTCGCACACTATAATGCTGAGAGATCTCATCCATAGTGGTGATTAAGGCCCTCACTTGAGTTGGGGTTTTATTAAAGATTGCCCCTCCACTAGCGGCATCTATCATCTTTCTCTCCATGGGAAGGAGACCCTCATAAAAATATTGCAATAAAAGTTGCTCGGAAATCCCATGTTGTGGGCAACTATCGCAAAGATGTTTGAATCTCTCCCAGTATTCATGGAGAGTTTCTACATCTCTTTGTTTTATGCCCCAAATTTCCCTATGAAATTTCGCGGCTCGGGAGGCGGGAAAAAATTTATCTAAGAACAACCTTGCCATTTGGTTCCAAGTCATTACCGAACCGGGCGGTAACGAGTAGAGCCAATCCGTAGCCCAATCTTTTAAAGAAAAAGGGAATGCCTTTAAATTTATGAGATCCTCCGTGACATCATTGGGTTTCATACTCAAACAAACTACATGGAATTCCTTAAGGTGTTTGTTAGGGTCGTCGTTCTCCAACCCGTGATAAGTAGGAAGGAGATGGACCAAACCAGTTTTCAAAATAAAATTACCTTCACCTTGAGGATATGTGATACATATCGGTACTTGGGCGACATCGCGTGTAGCTAACTCTCGGAGAGTTCGCTACGCTCCTTCCGCCATGATGATTTCTTGCTTTTCTTCCTTTTCGTCCTCAGATTCCGTCTTTGGTTCCTTCTCGCTTTCGCTATCGAATGGTAAATCAATATCTTTCTAGATGTTGATTACCGGTGAAGAGGAAGACTCGCCTTGCTCCTTTCGAAGTCTAGCTTGTTTCCTCAACCGTTTAGCGGTATTTCCTATCTCTGAGTTTTTTGGAATAGGGGTACTTGTACATGAAGATCTAGGCATAAACCGTTAGAAATACCGAGTCCCGGAAACGGCGCCAAAAATTTGACGGATGCCGAGTCCACCAAATAATAAAATCCAACTATTGGCTAATTACAACTAAAAATGTAGTAGCGATAAGTCGGGTCGAATCCACAGAGACTCGATTCTAACTTATTATTACCGAAGAATTCAAGTACGAGACACTTAATTAAAAGTAAATACGAAAGAGGGGGGGTTGGATTTGATAGATTAAACTAAACATACGATAAAATGAATTATAGAGATGCAAATTAATTAAAACACCAACAATAGCATACATTGATATGAACACAAACACTTATCATCGATTTCTGAATTGTAACGAAACTGACAAGTTAAAATTGGTAAAAATTGCCAACAAGCGCTGACAATTCGAGTTTTTCCTTAGCTACGCATCGATTAAAACAAGCTCTTTAACCGAATCTTAATTACAAATAAGAGGAAAAATAAGCTCTTAACCTCTTAGGTGAAATTAGCATTATCGAATGAGAAAAAACACCAATTCAAAGTTATAAACTCACAAGCTCGGCTTAAACACTTTGATTGTTAGAATTCATGAACATATCTCGAAAACCTTATTGAAATCGAGTTACTCCAATTGTCACTTTATCAAAGTCCCCAAACAATTACGTATTTGAAGAATTGATTAACATACACTTACAAGAATATTAAGAAATTGGCCAAATCACTTAAAATTCAAGTAAGATTGAAATTGATGAAAGAAATCCAACAAATAAACTTGTCTTAATCACTTACAATGAAATCTCAAAGCAATTACATCCAAAATCAAATGTTTGCCATTGTTGGAATGAAAGAACTTAGCCACACATGGCTAAGTGAAATTAACTAAACTCTAATTCAAGAAATTACCAAAAACTAAGAGAAATTGGTGAAGAAATGCTCCCAATCGAGTTCCCTTGCTTCTCCCGTCTCCAAAATCGAGTTCTCCAAGTGATTCCCCCTAAAAATGGCGGTTCCAAGTCGTATTTATACCAAAGGAATCAGAAAACCGCTCCAAAAGATGAAAACCCACGTTTTTGGCCTAAAAAATGTCGGCCACGAGTGGCGGTGCGAGTTCGGTCACGCGAAAAGGGGCGCCGACACCCGAATAGAATGTGGCGCGAGTTTGGCGCTGGTTCGGTCGCACGAGGATGTGCACGGAGCACTGGACAGCGGGTGGCGCGACTGGTGGCACCGGTGTGGTCGCGCCGGTAGGGGCGCCGTTGTGGTCTTTCCGGCTACTGCTGCGTGTTTGCAAAAAGAGAGGAAGAGGACGCTGGCAATTTTTTTTAAGGCCTGCTTGTTACTTGAAGTGGGCTGCCACTTTTTTTTTTTTCTCTTTCTCGATTGCGTGGCCTACTTACAACAACATAATCCATAACAAATTTTAGGTTTTATATTTTTTTTCTTTTACTGTTGCATATCTCGAGACACAAGACCAAAACATTTAATTCCTATTTTTTCTTTTCTCTTTTTCATTAATTAAAACACACATACCACTTAATTAATTAATATATTTTTTTCTTTTTCTTTTTCATTTTTATTTGTATTTATTTTTTATAAAAACTAAAATACTAAAACCTAATTTAATAAGGGTACTTTAGTCATCTAAATGATACTAACTTTAGGGGGCTTTGACATAAACTAATATAAAAATTGGCACTTATCAGTATCAGGAGTATTGACGTGGAAGAAGTCGAGTTTCGGGGCTTGGTACGGGTCCAGCTACAATGCCCGGCGACTATGACAATGTCATAGTTGCACTTGGCACAGTCACAACCAAGAAGCAACATACAGTACCTCTTGAGCGACTATGACCAGCGACATTGACCAGTGTCATAGCCGCTGGTCAATGTAGCACCCAAGGGGCAGAATGCTGTCAAAAACGGGATTTCAGCCTATTTCTCATTTTCACTTCTCACTTTCTTCCCAAACCTCTCTAAACTCGCCCAAGGCGAAACCTACCTCATTTATGTCGATTTTGGAGAATTTTTGGCTCAAATACTTGGGTATTATGGTGGTAAATCATCATCAAGTTAAGGATTGGAAGATAGGAGCAAAAGTTCTTCATCTTCCCCCATTTCTTCAAAGTTATGGCTAGCGTTTTCTAGGTTTTCACCAAAACCTAAGTGGTAAGTTCATCCCTTCCATTTCCAAACTTATTTATGAGTTAAAAAGGCATCATTGATGATTTCCTAGTGTTTTATTTCTTCAATTTCGGTTTGGACGATTTTGAGAAAAGCTCGGTCAAAGTTAGGGGTTTGGTATTCTTGGTGATTTTGATGTAATGTGTTTGGGGAAACGATTTTAAGTGTTTGGGGATGAATATTTATGGTTGGAAACTTGTGGATCTAGATTTTGGAAGATTTGGCTTATGATTCAAGTTTCTTCAAAGGAGCTCAAGTTTGGGGAAAATTTAGATTTATCCTAAATCTAGCAAGGTGAGTTCAAGTTGATTTGTGAAAACGTTGTACATGCCAAAAATGTACATTTTCAAGGGTTTATGTGTTTTCCATGAAAATTATCTATGGTTGAGTTATTTGGTGGGTTTTGACTATTTGAGTGTTTAACCTTGAAAATCTTATAAAACACCCACATTGGAATTTTCGGTAATTTGATAATTATATCTCAAAGAAAGGTGCTTTGAAGGTTTATTGTATAAATGGGGGTCTTTGGTAAAAATACACTTTAGTGTTGTTCGAAAAATGCATAATTATTGTTATGGTTCATTTATATATATATATATATATATATATATATATATATAGGGGTTAAATCATGTGAGAACCAAAAAAAGATTGAGAACCGTGAGAACCGATCTAAGCCATAATTTAGTTTTGATCCCATGGTTATAATTAAAACTTTGATCCCATGGTTATAATTAAAAGATTGAGAACCGTGAGAACCAATCCAATCCATAATAGATTAAATCAATTAATGGTTTAGATTGGTTTTCACGGTTCTCAACCTATTTTTGGTTCTCATTTGATTACCATCCTATATATATATATATATAGAGAGAGAGAGAGAGAGAGACTTGATATCACGTGAGACCCAAACTATTTCCATGAGACCCGTGAGACCACAAAAATAACACTAAACCTTCACAGCAAAAGACTGTGAAGGTAATGTGAAGGTAAACCTTCACAGTGTTTTTGCTGTGAAGGTTCGTTGTTTTCCGTACCTTCACAATGAATCACTGTGAAGTTTCAATGTTATTTTTTGGTCTCACGAAAACAGGTTGGTCTCACATGAACCTAACTATATATATATATATATATATATATATATATATATATATATATATATATATATATATATATATATATATATGATTGTGAGTTGTGTGGAAAACGATTTGATCAAATATATGATGAGATTTTGGATCTATCATATCTTGGAGGTATGTGTTTGCATATATGTCTTTTAAATGCATTTTATTGTATTAGTAATCTTTATTGTTGGTCAATTGTATTGTTGAGCCATTAGCTCGTATTTGACTTAAGTGAGTCCTGGGGACTTTGGTCTAATGTAAATTACTCTATGTTGAGTTTTGAGATTATATAGTCATATTTATTATTTAATTACATGTGTTAAAGATGTTGAACATTCTTTTGGGAGTCATGTAATTGTTAGACTATAATGCATTGGATGCATAGGTATATGAGTTAGTCTTGTTTATGGGGTCGAATGGGTATTGCAGGGTTGGACTCCGGGACTCGTGTTTATGACCTTAAACTTTCCAAGTGGACACTAGGAGGGTTGAGTCTGGAAGTGCTACCTTGGAGGTGAGTACTAGGACCTTCGCCGCTAAGGTAATGTCTTGGAGGTAGTCCTGCAGTGTGTCGAGCCTTGTGGTGGAAGTCCTGGGGATGGACACTAAGGTCAACTATCTCTTGAGGTGAAACTTGTTGACGAATCGTAAGAACATTTGGACATATAGTCAAGGAGTGTTATACGATTAACATTGCACGGGTGGTATACTTACGTGTTCCCTCCACCCTCAATAGATACGGGTCTCCCCCATTGTTACCAAATATTATATTGAATGTTGTGATACACATGTTTTATTACCGTTTAAGCCTTATGCCAGTATTGCAAGTATTGACTTTAATATTGGAACCCCTCCACGTATATTAAGGTTGCTTGAATGATTACTCACATGATTGGGTATTTGGGCTTTATTTCTATTTAAGCTTTGTGTGAGTTGTTGAGTCGGCACATGCTTTCGGGAACGTATTATTATTATATGGATTAATTTCCGTGTTTCATGGGTTGTGTATTATGCCTCCTCCTTGTTGGGGTGTTTTGAATAATAAAGTTTTATTCAAGTCTACTTTGTTTGGAAATATAATATTTATTCATGTTTAAGTGAGTTTTGGGTTTGAGTCCATTATTGAGAAATGCTTTATATTGGTGCTTTTGGCACGAGATTTGTGTGCATTGGAAAATGGGTTGTTTGCGTATTTAAATAAAATTCTTTTTGGAAAATCATGATTTGAGTTGTACTCCTTTCATTTAACGAACTATTTTAATCATGATGAAAACTTTTGAACTCACTAGGCGTTAGACTAACCTTTTTATTTGTCGGCATGTGCAATATGTTCCAGTTGGGAAATAGTTCTAGTATCACTGTGAAGAGTGGAGAGTTGGTTGTGTGCTCAAGAAGTAAGTGACTTCGTGAAATCTTCCGCATTTTGGGAATAACAACTTTGTATTGGGTTGAGTAACACTCGACCTTTTGTAGTCTTAGCGTGTGGCAGAAGATATTGAATGTTGAAGTTATTATGTTTTTATTTTGAGGTATTTACAAGGATGGTTTGTAGAAGTGATTTTATCATTATTTGATTATTTTAGTGAAGTTTTTGTTTAGTTGTTTTTTCGAATTTTGGGAGTGTTACATTACAACTAAAGTAAAAGTTGTAAGCATTTTATTAAAAAAAATTATCTTTATAACATAATTTAATAAAAATGATTTTTAAACTCTATAACCAAATTAGAAATAAATTAAAGGTATATTTCAACTTATTACAATATACCCTTTTATAGATTAAATAAAATTAAATTACATAAAAATAGTTTTCCAAATATATATAATAAAACCTCTTAATTTTGACCACCAAAGTCAAAAACTTTCATCGTTTCCAATCCATCTATCACCTTAGAAATCCAAATTTCATTCACCATTCACCACCTTCTTTTCTTCCTTCAATTCTTCACAAATACATAATCTCCTGTCGATTGCAATCTCTTTCGCCGTCTCTTGTTGGAAAGCGGGTGGGGTCCATATTTTGAACCCCACATGCAACCCAACGACCCTCCGATATCATCACAACATGATCAACCAACGCCGCCGCCGCCACCGCCACCACCCCCACCACCACCACCACCGGTGGCGATGGTGCAACCACTAACAACACAATGGCAACAATCACCCAAGGTATTACCACCGCCTCTGCACTATCAATCTTACAATCCGATGATGTTTCCGAATCAATCTGCACCATTCCCAATGGGAGTTCATCCACAACTCTACAACCTGCAGACCGCCGGATTGGCATCGCCGGCGACTTATCCTTTCGCTTTGAGTCCCAGCAATTCGATCCCTAATCATTTGTATCCGGATCATGAACGACATTGGTCCACCGGTCTTTTCCAGTGTACCTCCGACATAAAAAATTGTATGTAATCGGAGGTTATTTGATCATTTTCCCCAATTTTACATCAATAATTTGGATTATATGAAATCGCTTGATAGATTTTACCAACAAATTGCAGGTTTCACGACGATGCTATGTCCGTGCGTTACATTTGGGGAGATCGCTGAGATATTGACCGAGGGACATACGCGTAAGTCATTTGTACTGTTATCGAATTCAAATATGATCGTGATTAACGATTTCATATTTTCACCCAACAATTATTCCTTGATTGGTTATATTCAACCGGAGATTATGAGATAATGTTCGAATCTAGGATCTAGGTCAAATTTGGGACGATTCCAGCAGCTGTAGAACATTGAATTTTCTTATCATCAAAAATTAAAATGCAACTTCATCATTTGAACACCAAATGCCCATCAAAACCACCACTGACCACCGTGTAAGATTAGGATGCATGATTCACATGTTTCTAAAGTTAACAACATTGAATGTGCATTTAATTTTATCATTTGAGGTGAAGAAATTGAGCCACTAGGGTTGATATGGTGTTTTGATTGGAGATGGTGTAACAACGATCTTAGTTGATTTGCTCTCGATCACATGCATTCAAAATATAAACCATGAACCATATACTTTTTAATCGTGATTGCTCATTGGTGTACATTTTTTCTTCGTACCATGACATAATTTATGATCTATCACGCGATAAACAATGCCACTTCCTGAAGTCTGCATCTCAACTCCATTCCATCTTTTGATATGTAGTGCTGATCCAGAAGGGGCATACAAACCAATAACATAGGTAGCTGGAATGAATGACGATGATGATGGTTTAAAAAGCTTATGAAAGCACACCAATATCAAATTCGAAGCTCTGATACCATTTGTCGAAATTACTCACAACGTCCCAAGTGATAAAGTTGTAAGCTTTTTGCCAAAAACTATGCAAAATACTTCGGATCCAAATCAAGAACAACGAATACCATGGTTAAATAATAAACAAGTAATGAAAGGACAATTAAACAGTTATTGACCACTAATGGAGAGATGATGTAAGGAAAGCAGGTTGGTTACTTGCCTGTATTTCAGTAGAAAACCAAAAAGGTGATTACACTGAAGAAGAACACAAATGACAAATGATAGAACCATACAAAAGATGCTCTCAAGAGCCTCTCTATTCGTTCCCTGTTGCTTATAACGATTTTAGAGCTAAAAAGAGAAGCACCAATAAATTTCATTAATTACCGACTACTTTAATTCTTTGGAACAACTTGATGAATTTAGTAGATCTTTTTAGGAGGCCTCAAAAAGCCATGATACGTATACATGGTCAAATAGGTATCCTAAACCGAAAATATAGGAGTTGATGCTTACCAGGTTGGCACAAGGTTACGACCATGCCAAACCTTTAGCATATTTTTACCTTAATGACATGGTCGTGCCCCTTTATCCGGCAGAGTCATGCCCGATAAGATTGAACTTACTGGTTCTGTCCAAAAACAGAGTATGAATACGTTTGATGAAAAGTCTGAAACTTTTCATACATGGTTTTCCAATACATCAGATTATATATACATATAAGAAAGTCAAACTATGTAATTGACTATAACCACAACTACTTACCGTAACTGACTATAAATCATCTACGATAATTATAATATAAGCTACTGTAGTGTCCTTGATTTTACTTACAATCTAACACTTGAAGACCGATTTCAATCTGTATTCACATCCAATAGTTTTTCTTAATCTTCCTATCCTCGAAGACCAACCGAAGTCGAACATTGATCCAATTTTTTTGTCGTGATTGGCTTTGTCAACATGTCAATCGGGTTTCGACTTACTTGTATCTTTACAAGTGCTAATACTCCATCATTCAATAATGACCGAATAAGTTATATCGAAGTCCGATATGCTTGGTCCTTGAATGAAATACAAACTTTTTAGCCAAGTGTATTGCACTTTGACTGTCGTCGTGCAACTCATTTCCTGTTTGAAGCCTATTTATGTCAACAGGACATGTAAGAAAATGAGTTCCTTACTTTTTTCTCTCACCGCTACATACTCTGCCTCCGTTGTAGATAAAGCAACAATTATCCGCAACTGGGAAATCCAACAGACTGCAATAGTCCCCAAGTGAAACATATGTTGTGGTGCTCCGTGCTCCTCATGTGATCAATTTCACCAACAAAGTCAACATCTACCTAGCCTTGCATTTTCAATTCATATCTTCTAAAATGTAGACATATTTCATTTGTACCCTGCAAGTATCTTAATAACCATTTTACTGCTTCCCAATGTTGTTTTCCTAGATTTGCCATAAATCTGCTCACAACTCCTACTGCATGAGCAAGATCTGGGCTCGTGGATACATTGGCGTAAATTAGACTTTCGATAGTCGAGGCTTATGGGACCTTAGCTATGTAATCCTTTTCTTCTTCCGTCTTTGGACACTGCTCTTTTGATAACTTGAAATGGTTAGTGAGAGGTATTTTGACCGACTTGGAATCACTCATGCCAAATCTTTTTAAAACCTTACGAATATATTCAGCCTGAGATAAATGTAAGGTATCTTTCTGTCTATTTCTATCAATTCTCATTCCAAGCATTTGCTTTGCTAGATCCAAGTCCTTCATCTCAAATTCTCTTGACAACCGTCTTTTAAACTTATTGATTTCATCTATATTCGCTCATGCTACTAACATGTCATCAACGTAAAGCAGCAAAATGATGAAATTGTAAGCAATTTTCTTGAAGTAACAACAATGGTCAACATGACATTTGAGGTAGCTATTGTCTTTCATGAAACCGTCAACTTTTTTTGTATCATTGTCGAGGGGCTTGTTTTAAACCATACAAGCTTTAGTCAACCTTCAAACTAGATTTTTGTCGTCCCTTTCTATAAATCCCTATGGTTGTTCCATATATATATTTCATCTTCTAAATCACCATGGAGAAAAGCTGTTTTTATATCTAGTTGATCTAGATGTAGATCCTTGGCTGCTACATTACTCAGAACTGATCGAATGGTAGTTAACTTGACAACTAGAGAAAAGACGTTGGTATAGTCAACATATTCTTCCTGTTGGAAGCCTTTGACAACTAGTCTTTCCTTGTATCTCTTTGAACCGTCATGTTCCTCACAAGTTGGAAGATTCCATTCACGATGGAAGTATTTGAAAAAGAGAATGCAAGACAGAATGGGTTAGTTGCCCAGTTTGGTAGCCGAATCTCCCGTCTCCGTAGTTCTTGCCTTACAAGAGCTGAACTAAACAAATGGAAAGGCTCTAGGCAGCCCAAAGGATTCGGTACACCCATTTGTTCTACAAAGCTTTCTTGCCAACCGGAAGCCTTGCTAATTCCCATGTCGGATTGAATTAAAGTGATTTCATTTCATCTTCCATTGCAACCTCCCAATCTTTACCTGAAAATCTTTGTCGTAGCATTCAGGTTTCCTTCTACCCATGAGTAACAAATAACTCAGATACTTCCTGTTTGGTACACGCGGTCGAGTGGATCTCCTTAGTGTAGGACCCTGATCTTATGGCTCTTCCATAACTTGATTTTGTAGTTCTTCAATAACATGATTTAACGACTCTTCAATAACCTGTCCAGAAACCTTTGGGGATCCTTAGTTGTTTTAGCGGTTACACCTTGGATATCTTCAGCCTCAAAATAGATAGGGTCTACATTCACTGGATTAGAGAATTGTAGTATATCTCTTTATACAAGGCTTTCTCATCGAAAACACCATCTCTGCTTCTGACCCATTTTCTATTTTTGTCATCCCAACATCTATAACCAAATTCATCACCACCATAACCAACAAATATGCATTTATGTGATTGAGCATCAAGTTTGTTCCTCGTACTATCACTAATATATACATAAGAGACACAATCAAGTGTGAGAGTCTGGCCTCTTTTTCAGTCCAAACCTCTTCAGAAATTTCAAACTCTAAGGTTGTTGATTTTCCACAGTTGACTAAATAGGTCGCTCTGCTGATTGCTTCTGCCCAAAACTGCTTTGGCAATCCCGCATGTAAGTGCATGCTTCTGGCTCTCTCTGTAAGCGTTTTGTTCATCTGTTCTGCAATTCCATTGTGTTTTGATGTTTCTGACAGTTCTCTCGAGCTTGATCCCTCTCGTAACAAAAAAAAACTTAAACCTTGTGTCGTTGAATTCTCCACCATTATCAGAACAAATAGACCCTCAAACCTGTTTCATTTTCTACCATTGCTTTCCATCTCTTATATACTTCAAATACCTCATATTTATGTCTAATGAAGCATACCCATACTCTTCTCGAGTGGTCATCAATAAAGGGAACAAAATAGTGCTTGCCACCAATTGATGAAATTGATGCTGGACCCCAAACATTTGTGTTGTCTAACTTAAGCTTTCTTGCTTTTTCTGCCCGTTTTCTTGAAACCGACTCATTTTTGTTTTCCTAACATACCAGTCTCACACAAATCAACATCAACTGATTTCAACCATGGTAGTTTTCCTTTTGAATGCATGACTTTGATCCCTTTCACACTCATGTGGCCAAATCTTTGATGCCATAAATTAGAATCTTTTTTGCATTTTGCAATTGTAATCGAACAATTTCCATCCATAGTTGTGTAAAGAGTTCCATTTTGCCCTGTTATCTAGTGAGCTCTTGCGACTTGTGAGAACTTACAGTATCACTACTTTTAGCTATTGACCGTCTATTAGATGCTTTGGTAGACCAAATGATTCATAAGTGTACTACATTCCCACAATTTTGTGAAATGGAACACGACACCTCTACATGATTCGTACATGAATATGATTGAGATTATGCTGATATGTACTTTTCTTTCATCGTGGAAATGGATGCAGCTTGGTATGAACCAGCAACGTTGTGCGCTTGCTTAGGAGCAACGAGTTTCGTTTTTATCTTCTTGTTGTGGCTAACTTTCCCATACACTTGCCTATATCGTCTCAAAATGAGACGAAAATACAAGTTGAAGGGAAGCCTACTTGAGGATTGCACGATCAATGCATTTTGCGGATGGTGTGCCTTGTGTCAACAATATCGGGAGCTTGATCATCAAGGGTTTAACGTCTCTATTGGTATGCTCATCCCTTCTCCCCATTAATATATGCATGTCTATGTGTAATAGTGGATCTTGGAATTTTGATAATGGAGGTCGGAAATTGAATTTTTAAATTTTGGGGGATCATAGATAGAAATATATTTATAAAAATAAAAGTTTATAATCTAAAAAAACGGATAATTAAGGGGTGTTTGGGATTGCTTATTTAGAACAACTTCGGTTTTTTTTTTAATTTTTTAATTTTAATGTGTTTATCAACTTATCAGGTTTTGAGTTTTATAAAAAGTGGATTAGTTTATGGTGGTAACAAAATGTAATAAGCTAATAAGTTGTTTTAAGGGGCTGTTTGGGATTGCTTATAATTCTAAAATAACCTAAAAACTGATATGTTTTTTCAAATAAGTTAATAATTTAAATGAAATGACTTGTCAAAAACTCCTTATCACCAACCGATACAATTTTTTTTCTTTTTTCACATTCAAACACTAAAACCTACTTATTACAGGTACCACAGTGGAATAAGTTAATAATCATATTAAATAAGCAATCCCAAACACTCCTAAGAGTTTATGTGTGTAACTCATGCCTGCACTTCCGCGACTACCTGTACGTATGTATGTGTGTAATCATGCATACTCGATGTCATATTTACACATAATCTGATATAAATGTTTCCTTATTTCTTTTATGTCTAAAATATCGTTTGGTAAAAACAATAATAAGAAATATATAGGACCCAATCAGTAAATTTGAATATAACGGTGGCAATTGATAAATGAGTAAGTTTAGTTTAACTTGAAAAAACCTTAGTAAAAGGTATTCTAAAATGATTATTTTAATATAGAGAGAGAGAGAGATTGAATCAGAAAGATAGTCCTTTTTTATGGGCAAGTCTTGAACCCAGAACCTGTTAGTTATTGGGCAAGTCTCCCCGTCCGATTGCCAACTGTTAGTAAAAAATAGTCCTTTTTTATGTTTCGACCTCAAAAATCATTTGCTTCTTGGTTACACATTTAAAGCGTACGTTGTTATGTTTTGACGATATATAAATCTAAATTAGGACTATTTTTTTTAATCATTTTTAGCTAAATAATTTGGTATACATAAATCTGATTGTTTGTGTATATAGTTGAATGATCTATTATTTTATAGTTTAACAACGGCCTAAAGCCCTAAACAATACGATTGCAATAATTCATTAGCTAGCATTCTTTTCCAGATCTTCGATTAGCAGCAAAACGTTACATTTTCAAAATACAGTCTAAAAATATCATTTAGTTCATTTTCACATAAAAGTTTTTTATTTATTTAATGTTATGTTGTATGGATCAGGATGGCATGAAAACAAGAGAAGGGAAAGACAAGCAGTTGCAGTATTTCGATTGATACCACCAGAGGAGCAAGACATGACAAGATGAACACAAGAGTATGCCAAACAATTATATATATAAACGTAATTTTTTCTTTTTTTTTGCCCACAAATCCCACGTTTAATTCATTCGATATCAAATCGACTATTAAAAACCTGTAGTTCGGGTTGGTAAATCCGTCTTATTGTAGGTAAGGGATTCAAGTCAAGTGCGTACAAGTTATATATGTTGTGTATAAATATTATATACTAAACAAAGATATATCTAAATTTTTCTGTAAACCACCATTCTTACAATTGACGACCGTGCTCGATGGGATGGCTGGAAAATCTTCGCATGCCCTGTGTCGTTTTTGGTATACCCTCGTGTGCATTTTGTATAACACATTCAATATAACGTTCCCCATCGATCATTCACGACAATCTGAAACGTAATAATCAAGAAATTGAAGGACAATGTGATCTCCTATCTCTAAAATTATTTGTTTTTCAGTTAAATATTGTGTGGATTAATATCAGTATATGATTGATTGTGTTCATTAAGTTATTCTAAAAATGATCTAGTAAATTATTTCAAAATAAGATAATATCTGGGAAACTGAGGAAGAACACAAGAAGAACACAAGAAGAACACGAAGAGAAAGAAGATGGTGGGGCCGTGACGGTATCATCTATCGTATTCAATTCAACTTTGCTTATACTCGTAGCAAAATTCGTCATTTTCTTGACATGATAAGCATATGATGTTCGTTAAATATGCAAGCTCCAATATTTAAGTATCAACCTCACGTATATACGTAATTATTCATCGCGACATCTTTGATCAATTAGTTACAAGACGTTACAAATGAAACAAAAAATGTTGTTGGTCTTCGAACATGATTAATGACAACTAATAAGGTTTGTATAGAAGGTTTGAATACAAACACAACATTTTCAAATATAATTCTCTTTTATTGAATAAACTTTACTCACTACTTGATTACAAACTTTGCGAAAATTGATATCATTCCTTCTCTCCCATCTTCTACCACATCCGAAATAAGCAATAACCGTATAATATATCCTCCTCCTTACATCAAATGGACAAAAAGTTATCCAGTCAAGAAAATTACAGGAGACCATCATATTGGAGTAAAAGTTAGGAGATCAACTAACATGTGCATATACGTTAACTTCATATCTCTCATCTGTAACACCCGTATTTTCTAACTTTGTGAAATGTAGAAATCCAAAAATTATAGTCTAAAGTCTACTCTTATTTTATAAATTTTGATGTTAAAGGAATGGATAGGAAATAGGGAATAAAGCACAAAGGAAAAAGAAAAAAAAAGTTATGGGCTTGAAATCCTTACCCCTTTATTCCAACTAGTGGTGCTCAAACTTCCGACCAACCCGGCCAACCCAACCCAACCCGAGGCAATAAAACTCAAACCGAGCTAACCCGATGTATAATCGATACTATTTTTGACCAACCCGCATATATTGGGTTGATAACGGGTTAGGCCCAAAACAAACCGACCCAACCCGACAACCCGTGAAAAACATTTAACTCTAATTTTGAATTATTGTTATTGTCATTTTTGTTATTGTCAAAGCAATCTTGTTACTATTGAACATTTATAAACACACAACTGTTGGCCACTTGTTACTTTAGTTATCTTTTATTGATTCTTGATGTCACATTTATGAACAAAACATTTATGAGCAATCTTTTATTAGACAATTTAGTAATTTGTTGAACATTTAAATATTTAGAAACATTTAGTAATTTGTTTAGACACGATAACTTACTTAAATGATGAAATGATCGATACAAGTTTCAACCCAACCAACCCGACCAACCCAACCCAACCCGAACGGTTTGGGTTGGGTTGAGATTTTTCAAACCGCAATGATTGAGTTGGGTTGTTAAAGTGCCTTCAACCCGGCCAACCCAACCCGTGAGCACCCCTAATTCCAACAACCCATTACCATTTGATTTCCTCTCCATTACCCAACTTGGATCTCAATCACCCTATCTCATCTACTCATGTCCACTTCAATTATTTTCATCTCCATCTCATTAAGGCGCCGATAAATTGAAGACCTCAAAACACTTAAGAGTAATATAGAGATGAGAGCTAGATATTGGAGCTTTGTGGGTTTAAGTTCAAGATCTTCATCTTCCTCGCCATTTTCTACCATTTTGACCTAGTTTTTGGGTTTATTTCTAAAAACGAATTGTAAGTTCATCTTAACCTTCTAAACCATTATTCTTGTTAAAACCTTTCATTTTGACCTCCTAGAGCATTTATTTTGAAGTATCATCCATGTTTTGATGTTTGACCAATTTTGGATATTTTGGATGATTAAAGGATTTGACTAAGGTATGATATAAATCTGAGTTTGGGTTTACTTTTGGTATATCTATAGGCGTTGGTTGTGACCTAGATAAATTTTCAAGAGGTGGGTGTTGATGGATTTAAAGTCTTCACCAAAGGAAGCTCAAGATTTGGGGTAAAATCTAGTAAGGTGAATTCCAGTTGCTTTGTGAAAACTATGTACATGCCAAAAATGTCCATTTTAAAGTGTTTATGTGTTATACATGAAATTATCAAATGTTGGGGTATTTGATGGGTTTTGATTTACTTGACGTGTTTAACTTTATAAACTTCGTAAAATACCCATATTTAGATTTTTAGGCATTTTGATGAACAAATCATGACTGAAAGTGTTTTAATGATTATTCATATAAATGGAGGTTATTTGGTTAAAATGCACTTTTAGTGTGTTTTGGGAAATATGCATCGTTTATGTCATGGGACGTTTTAAAAGTACAAATGTGTGAGTTATTGGATTTTGGTCATTCCCGACCTTGCGGACATTTTAGAAATTGTAAACCTTTTTGGGTTTGAGCCGAAGGCCAATTATGATTAGAGTATCAAAGATGTTGGAAAAGATGCATTTTTGATTATATCACCATATTGGCTCACATATTTAGCCAAACGTTTATTATGCCTTCCTGGGCTTGATTTATACTCAGATTAGTCTTTGGGATTTTGCCCAGTTTTATTAGCTCGAGAAGAAGCCTTGGACGTATGATGTACTTAATTTCATCTTATTTTGAAAGTTACATATTTTGAATGCGCTAGTTCATTCGCTTGGATTCATGTAATGTTTTTGTTGTTAATGGATCCATAGGCACAAAGGTAAAACCTTAAATTATTTGTTGGAGGTGGTTGACTTCGTCCCACTCGTTAGCTATATATGGGAAAAAAATCTCCGGAGGACTCGAACTAAACTATGGTTGACTTCGTCCCATAGGTGGTTGACTTCGTCCCACTCGTTAGCTAGATGACCGTGAGACCCATAACGATTTAATTCTAGCATTGAGTATACGGTAGCACATTGGAGGACTTGAACTATAGACAATGGGTGGTTGAACTCAATGACCAATGTCTTACCCGTGAAGCTCTAAACATAGAATCGTGGCCTACTTTTGTGTTCCGCCACATTTCGATGGACACGGGTCTCCCCCGTCACCGAAAGGTATTGTTTTGGGTATTGAATTTTATTATCCATGTTTTCGGTGACATTTTATATAGATGGGCTGTCATCCATGATTTATGGGTTGAGTACCATGCCCCATCCGTGTTTTGGATGTTTCGGGATATAATGTTTTATTCACGTTTTCATTAGTTGGGAAATTAAATCATTATTTACGTTTTGAGTGAGTTTTGGGTTGAGTTTACTTTATGATTGGAAAATGTTTATAATGGTGTTGTCTTCACCTAAAATACGTGTTATTGGGAAACAAGTTGTTTTCGTATCTATTAAAAGTTCTTTTGGAAATCATGATTAATGTTGCAACTCTTTCCGTTTAACGATTTATATAATCATGATGAAAACTCTTGAACTCACTAGGCGTTAGCCTAACCTTTTTAATTGTCGCCATGTGCATCAGGTACCTGTTGGGAAATGGTAATAGAGACACTGTGATGAGACTAGTGCGGGTTAGGTGCACGTGGAGGATGTGACATTTGGCTATGTTTCCGCATTTGGAGATAGCGACTATTATGAGGTTTTAGTAACACCCGACTTTTATTTTGTCCTTATATAAGACATGAGCCATATACGTTGAGGTTAATTATAGAATTTATTAGGACGATTTACCCTTCATTTGATGTAATATAGAAAGTTTTAAATTAGTTGCTCTTTTCAAATTTAAGGGTGTTACAAGTTGGTATCAGAACTTAAGTTTGAGAGATTTTGGTGTTGACTTCGAATACCTAGACTCAAACTAGCGTTTCCTAAGTAAAAGTAAATGGATTGCACAATTAGACACTTTAAGATAATATATTTTGAGGTCGATAAAGTCATTAGAATCGGGAATCATGACGAGGGTAGCAAGAATGATCATGTACAGTACGTTCATAATTGTACATGGCCAGTGCATTGGTGAACTTACATGTTACATGTGTGTGCTTGAATTACTTCGATGTGATAACCGAAGGGGTAGTGAATAAATTTCTAGTGAGTATTCATTAGAAGAAGTTGAAGTTTATAGGATTGTCACTTCGGGTGACAGCTAAGCATGATGAATACATTAAGTTGACCATCTTAGGTTGGAGCTATGTGTTGAATTAGAGCTATAGGTTTATCGAACCGACTCTGCTTGAGAAGAAATTGTGAGGTTGACCGATTTAGCCCCCGATCATTACCTTAAGACGTTTGGGCATCCGGATGCTGGTAGTGTGACCGGTGAACTTGGTGATCTTAGTTCTAAGACTTTGAGACTCGACCAAAGTCATGTACAAAATGCACTTCTAAAATAATTTGCATAAAGTATTTCATACCATCCCAAATTGTCGTGCGAGTTGTATTATGAATTTTTGGAAAGACGTTTAATGCGCACAAGATTTAAACCATGATTTTAAACACACACAAAATTGTTTTATTGCATGTGGTTGCAAACTTTGTTGAGACTCTCTTTATCCCCGTTGTTAAACACTATTTTCGGATATTATGATATCCATGCTTTAATATTGTTTGGTGTTTTGGGCAAGTAACTGCCATATATGACCTTGATATTGGATCTCTTCCACATATGTTAAGGTTTTGATTGAAGGAGTTATTTCTCTGTTTGGTACTTGGGTTTTATTGAGAATTTTATTCCATGCAACTTTTATTGAGAAACGTTATTTTATGTCGTATTGCAACAAAAGGGGAATTTTTGAAAATTTGATTTTGTATGATTTCTCTATTGAGTTTTGTGTTAATACATTTCATCACACATTATTTGGCGTACGAAACAATTTATACATTGGGCGTGAATAAGCGTATAACAATACCATGACAGTTTATCTTAATGCTTTTGTTTTGTGCATTTTCTGTGGATCCCAATATCAAGTGCAATTTGTGAAATCAACACAAAAGAATCAAACAATCAAATGCAGAACTGTATTGAATGCAAATTTATAAAAGAACAAAGTGTAGCTGTACAAAGGTAATTAAGAAATCAAAATAGGTCATTAAACCCTAATCTAGGTTTGTCATCCATATTTATACCCCCTAAGGGATATTTACAAGAATTGGCAATATATGTCCCTAAACTTCTATTCAACTAATAAATGAGACCTAACAATCTACCCCTTTGAATTAAAGTTCGATTTCACGCCAGTTGGGGACATATCGCTTACGGATGGCAAACAATATCTCGAAGTGCCGAATGTAGTTTCTGAATTCGAGCCTTTCTTCGATCTCTTTCAGCAACTCTTTGGCAAGGAATTTCCTCAGATTGACAATCTTTTCCGTTACGTCCTTCTCTTCTTCATCAACTATTTTTCTCAGCACTGTGCGGATCTCCATCAACGTTCCTTCGCTAAAGTTGTGAAGTTCGCTGACTCTCATGAAGCGTTTCTCTCCTTTGTGAACATGGGGAACTACACCTTTAGAACTTTATCAGACACAATTTCAACTATTTCTGTAATCCTGTGGTTGGTTCTGACGCCATGTACCATTCGACTCCTCTTTATTACTTCTAGATACTGAGATCGAATAGGATCATCTAAGTCTGAAACTCCGAAACACATAACTGGGTCGAGCGGTCTGATCTAGTCAACGCAAATTTTCTTCTGAGATTCTTCTAAGTACGGTACAAAGATTCAAACTCTCTCCCAACGAACTAATTAAATAGGTTGAGGTTGAGTCATTTCTGGTTCTGGAATCGGTATCTTAGAAGAAGTACATGCAGTGTCATGTTCAGTATGCTGAGATTCGGTTGCCTGCTCACTCTGAAGAAGGAGCTGGTCATAATCTTTATCATTCATTCCTTCGTCATCTGAGTAGTGCCACAAAGAGTCTGTTTCTGATTGAATTGCTACCATAGATTTGCACTCCATATGCGTTCAGTCTCTGGATCTATCTCTGATTCATCGTCTATGAATCCCAGATCTGCTCTCTCCGGAACTGTCAGCAGTAAGATCTCTTCTGTTTCTCCCTCGGTCTTTTCAACCGTCGGGTTTGCTAACTCAAGCACTTGTTCTCTGACCGGTGTCGACAACTCCATATCCTGAACCATATTCTGATCTTCACTCTGTTGTGGTGGCTCAGTCTCAGCTGGAGTCTCTGTGATTGGCTCTGTCGTTGAGGTTGACAGCTTGGTCAGTCTTAGTCGCTTCTCCCCCTCATGCTGATCAGGATCCTCCTAGTCATCATGCTTTTGTTTCAAGCCCTGTGCTTGACCCATACACGTCGTCTCGAGGCTGGCAACCCTATCGGATAAAGTAGCAAGGGTGCATTGAACATCGGTTAGTGTAGTGGTAAGGTTGTCAAGTTTGGCAGTTATATGGGCTTGGTTATCCGGTTAAGTGTTTGGGGGTGTGACCTGTGATCGGAGGAGGCTCACAAGGCCAGCTTCGGTGGATGTATCGGTGTTGGCTTGTGACGAGAGCTTGTCTAGTAAGGCGGCTTTCAGTGCGTCTATGCTCATGTCTTGTGTGAATGGTTTGGCTTGGGTAGGTGGGATAGGCGTTTGAGCGGGTGATTCGGTTACGACTTCCTTACACTTGATGGACCGTTTAATGAAGTCCATGACCTCCGACAGCTTCTTCAGAATCTCAGTTTGGACAGCCTTTAAGGCGCCGTCCAGGGTTTCGTTGGAGACGAACTCCGGGACACTCACTCCTGGCTCACTTAGAATGCCAGTTGTAGTAACAGTGGTGGATTGCACCACTGTACCGCCTGCGCTCACGGTTGGCTTAATGATAGCCGTGGCAGGACTTCCACCCTGTCCTCGTAATCCACCAAGAGGTAGACTTACTCTGGGTGTTCCGGTCGAGTCACAAAGAATCTTGACATTAGCCGTACTGGTCTGAAGTGTCATAGTCAAAGAAAGTATGGCATCAAGCGGCTCTAGACTCAACTGTGCATCGAAAGAAGTCGAGAACCGGGGCAGGAGTTCTCTTGTTTCAACATCGGAACTCTCCAAGTGAGAGACCGGTGGAAGTTGTGCTACGTCCCCGTGTACAAATGAAACAGTATCCTGTTGAGAGGATACTGAGGGTGCGTTTGGTTCGTAGAATGATTTATGAAGGAATGAAATCTGTCAATGGATTTAGAATCTGGAAGGAGTTAGAATGGAATGTTATCAGGTTTGACCAACTGTTTGGTTGACAGGAAATGGAATGTAATCTTGAAATTTGTCTGTTTGGTTTGTAAAGGAATCAAAATGGAATTATGAAAAATGACAAAATACCCTTTCCTTAATTTTAATTTAATTTTTTTTATAACATTTTTTAAATAACAAGGACCAAATATGTTAAGTCAAACTCATCTCCCCTCTGGTGAGTTTTCCTCCCAACACCAATGGAAACCACCATCCACCATGGCGTTGGTTCGAATGAAGGAAGAACATAAATTAAAGAAGTCATCAATATGGGATTTTCACCACCGACCACTTCATCGTGTTCATCAAGACATCAAGAACATAAACTGATGACTCATCAATCTGGGATCTGGTTAGAATGAAGGAAGAATCCCTCAGGACGAACAAAATGAAGAACTCATCAACCCATCGAACTCATATCTGGGAACAAAGAACCCCAAATTGTAACCCAAAATCGTAACAGTAGCAAAATCACAAATCGTAACCCAAAATCACAAATCCTACCCAAAATCGTACCCAAAATTACAAATCGTAACCCAAAATCAGTAGCAAAATCGTAGAAACTGTAGCACAAATCGTAACCCCAAATCAGTAGCAAAATCGTAACCCATACAGAGGGAAGAAGTCGATGTATTAAAAAGCAAAGGGAAGAAGTCGATGAACTTAAAGCACGACGCTGATCGAACTTGAAGCAAGTGGAGACAGCAGGAGGAAAACGATCGATCAGTGATATGTGGCTAGGGCTTTTAACATTCTAATGAGGGTAGTTTTGTCATTTTAAAAAATTTGGATGAAATGGATTTCAATTCCATCCCATTTAGGAAGGAATGATCAAATCCATAATTAAAGGAATGTTTGGAATTAAATTCCATTCCACGGGTAACCAAACATGGCAATGGAAGTTGGTCAACGGAATAGACCATTCCAATTCCACCCAATTCCGTCGGAATCCGACGAACCAAACGCACCATGAGTGGCCGGGGAGGGTGTGCGAGTGAGTTACTAGGTCTACGACGTCTTTTTCAATACCATGTCCTAACGAATGAGACGGGGTAGTGGATCAGTGGATGTGGCTACCTGGCTTAGAGAAGGCTGGGTGGAGGCAACTTGAGTAGATTGTCTCTTCACTCTATATCTCTCGTTATTTTTTTATTGCGCCTTTCCCTCACTCGCTCACTTTCGTTTTCATTTTCGACTATGACTCCCTCCGTTCTCCTTATCTCTCCAAACATGGCTTGGGTGGTTTGGATCGGTGCATGACGAAACTGGTCGTCATTGTGATCATCAGAGTCAGTTGACTCGTTACCTGATCCCGAGGACCCTGATTCAAAACCGGACTCAGAACCTGATTCAGAACTAGATTTGTAACACCCCAAAAATTAGAAATGCGAAAGATGGACTCACGGACGTCCGCATGGGCAAGGGCCGGACGTCCGCATGGTGCGGAAGTCCGCACATCATCCGCGGAAGCAATAGAGAAATTGAGTGTTTCGGATCAGCTCGAGCCGGACGTCCGCGAGGTGTCCATCCGGACGTCCGAGATAGGTCTGATGAATTATTTTAGAATCATATTAAGACTTCTCTCTCTCATTTCCTCACTTCACTCCCCAACCCAAATCAGTCTCATCTCTCTCTCTAAAATCGTTCTCCCCCTCAAGAAACCCTCAACCTCCCCTCTCCTCTTCATCTCCTTCCCCAAATCAAACCATCACCATTGTTGGAAACCCTAACCCATTCAAGAAAACTTCCACTTCATCTTCTTCATCAAGATTCTAGGGTTTCACCCAACCCTTTTCACACCACATTGAAGATTAGGAGTTTTTGGTTCATGTTGGTGGTTCGAGAGATATTTTGGTTGGTGGATTCAAGTATGGTTAAGGTAATCTTTCCTCCTCTTCATTTATGAAGTTAGGGTTTTGATATAAGTGGGTATTTTGGTGTAAAATGGTTGGAGGATGGTTTTACATGGTTAGATCTAATTATTGTTGGTTGGAAACTTATGTATCTAGGTTTTTGAGGTTTTGGCTTGAAGATGCAAACTTCTTCAAAGGAGCTTACGTTTGGGGAAATTCTAGATTTAGCCTATATCTAGCAAGGTGAGTTCAAGTTGATTTGTGAAAACTTTGTACATGCCAAAAATGTTATTTTCCAAATATTTGCGTGTTTTACTTGAAAATATCAATTGTTGAGTTATTTGATAAGTTTAACTCTTTTGAAGTATTTATCTTCATAAATGTTGTAAAATACACATATTTGGGGGTTTTGGATATTTTGATGTGTAGAGATCATAAATATGTTCTTAAAAGATTTATTGCTCAAAATGAAGTTTATTTAATGGTTTAATCATATTGGTGTACTTGATTTATAAACCATTTGGGAAAATGCATATTTTAGTGTCATGAGTCATTTTGAGAATTAAAAGAGTATAAATCCATTTTGGGGAATTCAATATTATTAATTCGCGATGAGTTTTGAGTCGAAGAGGATTTTATGGTATACGTTTACCAACACGACGTTTAATACGTTTATATTTTGAGAACCGCTATTTATGGGTCTAATGGGTTTTGAGCATTTGCTCGGTTTTGACTTTGAGGAAGTCTTGGGGACATTTTTCCGGTTTTAATGGCTCGATGCAGAGTCTTGTTTATGGTTTGCTTTTATTGCACCATCTTGCATTTTATTGCACGTTATTGATTTTTACATGATTGGGTGCGTTAGTCATTTCGGGATAGGCTTGTTATTATAGATTGTGTTGCATTGAATCCGTAGGCACGTGAGTCAGTCTTTATTTGATGGTCTACTGGGTGTCGCGGGATTTGACCGGCCCCCATGTTATATGACCTTTACTTTCAAAGGTACGATAGGAGGGCCGAGTCATGGTTGAGCACGGTGGGCGAATATGACCTTTGCCATGTCGGGGCAATGTCGTGGTTGTATCCCCCTTGGGGCGAGCCTTTGGCGGTATTCTTAGTAATATTTCGCTAAGGTCAGCTGTCTCTTTGGTCGTAACTTGAAAGACGTCTTATGGGACACTTGGGCTTTTATGCAGTGAAGTGTCGTACGATAAACATTGTTTGAGTGGCGTACTTTTGTGTTCATCCACTCTCAATGGATACGGGCCTCCCCGGTCGTTGGCCAACCTACTTGGGATTTTATATTTTCCCCGTTTTATTATTATTGTTGGTCTTATACATTTGACTTCGATTGGATGACTTTAATATTGGATTCCCCTCCATGTATATTAAAGTTTAAATGAAGCAGGTCACTTCCATATTTATGGTATTCGGAATTTCATCACATTCTACGTTCGCGTGAGTATTGGTTCGTATTATGTTTTCGATGAAGTATTATATTTAAATGGATGGTTTTCCATGATTTAAGGGTTGAGTATTTCGTCATTAACCATATTCGAAGGTTTTGCATAATATAGATTTATTCACGTAATTGAGTGAGTTGGGACTGGAATTCATTTTGGAAAACGCTTTATACCTTTTGGGGACTTTTCTCAATGATTTTGGGTGCGTTGGAAAATGAGTCGTCTATATCCTTTTTGTAAACTCTTTTGGAAATCATAATCTATGTTGCAAACTTTCATTTAAAGAATTATTCAAATCATGCTATAAACTCTTGAAGTCACTAGGTGTTAGCCTAACCCTTTTTATTTGTCGACATGTGCAACTGGTTCAGGTTGGGAGTAGTTCTAGTGACACGTGTGAAAGGGTATGTGCTAGTAAAGTGCTCGAGAAGTGAATAGCTTAAGTGAAGTTTTCCGCATTCATCTTTGGGAATAGAAATTTGTACTTGGGTTAAGTAACACCCGGTGAGGTTTTTAGTCTTTGTAACAAGACTTGAATTAGATATTGTTTGTTTGATGTTAACCATAGATTGTAATTTGAGGTATTTTACCTATTGAATTATAGGAATGAATCCTATTGTTTTGGATGTATTATCAAAAAATTTAATTAATTGCTCTTTCCCAATTCGAGGGTGTTACAAGTTGGTATCAGAGCATAAGTTTGAGAGAATTAGGTGTTGATTTTGGATACCTAGACTCAAACTAGCATTCTCTTAAGAAAATAAGAGTGAAATTCACCGTTAGGCACTTTAAGATAGGATATTTTGAGGTCGATGGAGTCGCTAGAAACGAGAATCGCGTCGAGAGTAGCAAAGATGATCATGTATGGTACGTTCATAATGACACCTGGCCAGTGTCATGGTGAGCCTCCTAGTGCATGTGCATACTTGAACTACTTTAATGTGACAACCGTTTGGGTAGTGAAGAAGTTTATGAGTGAATAGTTGTTGGAAAAGTTTGACGGTTTTAGTATTAGTCACTTAGGGTGACAATAAGCATGGTAATTGCTTTAAGTGGACCGTTTTGGGTCGAAATTGATGGTTGGACTAGAACCATAGATTTATTGGATCGACCTTAATTCGAGAAGGAAACCGTAAGGTTAATTGATGTAATTCCCATCTTTGCCTTAAGAGGTTTGAACCTCCGGATGACAATAGTGAACCGGAGGGATTTGGAGGAGTACGGGTTGAGACATTGAGTGCCGACTAAGTCATGCACAAAATTTATTATGAAAATAAATTGCATCAATTATTTCTTGTGATTCAAATCTTTATATGGGTTGTGTTACAAATCTTGGAAAGTGTTTAGTACACACACAAGATTTTAAATCAAGAGTTTTGAACCTGCATGAAATTATTTTATTGCGGGAGTTGCAAAATCCGTCGGGACTTGCTTTATTTTATTATTGTCCAACGTTACTTTCGGATACCGTGATATCCATATTTTATGATGTCTAAGATGTTGGACAAGTAACTACGGCTTATGACTTTAAGACTGGATCTTCTTCACATATGTTAAAGTTTGGACGGAAAGTTATCTTCCATTATGTCAATGTAAAGCTATTTTGGAGACTTGATTTAATGTAAGTTTGTTGATCCATGTTGTTTATATGGTGTTACCACAAGAAGGGGATTTTTGGAATTTTGGCGTTTTAGTCATGATTTTGTTTATTGCAATTCGACATTTGGAAGCAAAATGTTTGGGTGCCATGTTATTGGCTTGAGGTCATTGAGCCCATTGAATTTTATGGATTTTTGTTTTACGACGTTTTGTGTCCTGTGAGTGCAATTTCACAGTGTGCATACTTCATTTATTTATGTGAAAATTTATGAGTTATGTTGGGCATTTCGTCCCACTCGGGTTTTGTTGAGAAACATTGTTTTATGCCATAAGGCGGCCAAAAGGGATGAGTTTTGGAACTTTAGTGTCACGTAATTTCTCTTTCAAAGATTTGTGTTAACACAAATTTTGTTGTAACTTGTTCAGTGTATGGATTGATTTATACGTGACGTGAGTAATGCATGAAAGAACACTTTAATAGTATTTCATAACGATTTGCTTATTGCACTTTCAATTAGTTGATTGTTTCATTATCATTTCATGTACATGCATTATATCGACCTAGGGGTATGCATAGCTTGGTAACCATTACTACTCAACACTTTGATAAACGAGTCTTGCATGAAAATGCTTTATTAACTCATTGTATAAATGAAGGCCTTTTGGTCAAGATATGTGTGGATCCCAGATTCAATAAGCAATCACAATGAATCAACACAATAAGCAATATACATCATAAATCTCACTTGTATTAGGATGAACAGAAAGATAATCTGGCAGTAGCCGTACAAAGTAATATGAAAAGCTAACAATGATCATTAAACCCTAACTAAACGATTAGGAAACTATTTATACGCACAAGGTGTGACAACCGTGAAATTTATGTTTCAGGTTAGAACTGAACTGAACGTTTTAGCTTTTCATGTTGTAGGTGTCACATACTAAAACTTAGCAGTTAGAGATAGCGTCGTTAGGAAAATTGAGGAATTTTGCGTAGCAGTCTCTAGAATACGTGAATTATCCACAAATTTCATAAAATGCCAAACCAAACACCTTAAACACATATATATATGTATACTTTTCAAAATACACTAGTAATAAGACAAGTATTATTATTATAGTAAATTGTTTATTTAATAATTCAAATTCAAAAAAATAAAAATAAAAATAAAAAATCACAAGACAACATCATTTTAACTATCTTTACACTCCACACTCTCTCCCCTCTCTCCCCATGGCCGGCCACCCCCCCCCCCTTAAACCACTCTCTCTTTTTCTTTCACCTCATTTAACACTCTCATTCTTTCATCTCTCTCCCTCTCTAACTTCTCTCTCTAGAGAATTCTCTCTTCTTCTCTCTAAATTCTCTATATTCACACTCTAAAAACACTCTCATTTCAGCCATTAAAACTCAAAAGAGTTCAAGCATTCAAGAGCTTTTGAGGTATAAATGTGTGTAGGATGAAACCCATACACCTCCTTGTTAGGTTCTTTCATTTTCTTTAAGTTTTCTTCTTCTTCTACTCTACTTTTACATATGTTTTTACTAGAAACATCTTTGAAATCTTAATGTTTGTAGATTCATCACCATAACACTTTGCATGTTATTAAAAAGGTGATGAATCCATGATCAAACCCATGTTAAGAACAAAGAAGGAACTTTTAACTTGCATACATGTGTTTTCTTCAAAAATCTACCTCTTAATCTCTAAAACGTTTTATGAAAACTTTATATTACACTAAAAACATGTTTTAATCTCCATGCATGTGTTAAAAACTTGTTATTTTATGTGGTAAAAACAAGTTATTGGCTTGATCACTCATGAAATCTTCAAAAAGAAAGCAAGAAGACCCTTTTTGGGATTTTTGGAAGGATATCTTTGTTTAATATGCATGCATGTAGTTTAAAAGTTTAAAAACAAGTATTCATATGAAAATACTTGTTTGGGGAAGTGTCAAATCAGATCCCATGCAAAAAGGAACAAAATCAGGGCAAAACATAAAGTTAAATATATTCTCTTAAAGTTACCTTTTGACAGCATTCTGCCAGATTCCTACCTCTCTCTTTAAAACGTCATAACTCTTTCAATATTTAACCAAATAAGGTGAAACCTCTTCTGGAATTTATGTTTATGAGTTAGGTTTCAAAACCAAGTGGTATCACTCAAAAACGCAAAGATTTAGATCTCCAATCAGTCGTCACAAAAACAGTGTGCAAACAGCTATGTTTTCTGTAGTAGCTGCACTATAAAAATAATTGGATGGACTTATCTACCTTCAAAAATCATGGTTTTTATACCAAAAGATTCCTAACCGATTAATTCAATCGAGCTAAAAATTATCTTGACCAAAAGAACATTGGAAGATATCTAAAAATGGACTGAAAGTGACACAAAAATCTGGACAGAAAAAGGAAAACTCCAAATGTGGCTAAAAATCAACTTTTAACCTATTTTATTACTATATGTTATAAATCTATGACTTATATTGAATAAGCAGGTTAATAATAAGACATGCGTAACATATTATTATACTATAAAGAATCACAAAGATATAAACCTTGAACAAGTTCTTTATAAGGCATTTTATGACATTTTGGATAAGTAGGTTTTACCGAACCCCTAAGTTTTAGGCTTGAATCTTACTAGTGTCCTTACGTTCGTAGGATCGGAGTAGGATCATCTTACGGATTGCATTGTGAACATCTCGTAAACATCATCGTTTATCAAAGTGAGTTTCACATCCCCCCTTTTACTAATTTTGTATGTTTTGGGGTGAAAAGCATGTTACGATTTATTTACGCACCGGTTGTATTGTTTACTTAAAATGCTACGAATTTTTATGCGCTATGGCATGTATGCTTATGTTAGTTGATTCTGAGTTTCTCTTTCGTTTTAAGTCCCCGGTTTACTCTACATTACCCATTAGCTCAATTCTTGAGACGTTGGTATATTATGGATAACGTTATTTGGTTGACTCCCCAGTCTCCTCGCGAGTGCATAATTACCGTCTTCTTAAACTTATTGGCGATGGAACATTTAGCTTTGGGGCGTGCAGTCAGGAGGTTTCGGTAGTGGGCTCATTACTTTAGCATTTAGCATACGGATATACCTTGTGCATGTGAACAACCGGATTTTCCTTTCAAATATGCGGACTTATAATCTATGCATTAAAAACCTTTTGTGCATACCGAAACCCGTGATCTCACAAACTATTCATTAGTTGACCCTCTTATTTGACATGCTTTTCAGGAAACCGTCATTATGGTTGGATTCTAAGAAGGCACCTTGTAGTTGCATGATTGCACGTGTTTTCTTTTATAACTCATGTTTCGGACAAATGTTTTGTTTTGGACAACTTCTATGTTTTTAAGACGATGTGAAATGTTGTAATGTATTTTATTTTTATGCCATGGTGATTTGGTGTATTTTATACCTATGCAATGAGACCTTGAACTGTGACATCTCGTGTTTTCGCTTTAGCGGGGTGTAACAGATTTGGTATCAGAGCCTCAGGTTATAGAGAATATCGGTCTTCCATTGGAAAAACCCAACTATAACCAAAATCCGAAACTGACATAAAAACTACTGAACCTACTAATAGTATAACTAAGTCTAGAATGGTATTAACAACCCCTAATTAAACATAGCATGATCACATATGTTCGATTAAGGAAGGTTAATGCGAGACTAGAAATGGTTATAGTAGGAGTGAGTTTAAATTTTTCACTTACACTCATCATGCATAGTGTGTAGATATTGCGTAGGATAGACATTACACTTGTACGCTTAGTGACTAAGTACACTTTTGCCTCAGTTTCACTATGTCATCATCGTCGTCGCACTCTCACTCTTCTCACTCGGCCGACGAGTCGGGATATGTCACCGGTAGACCCCGTGTCAACCCACCAAGTAGCCAAGAGGACGAGGACTTTAGGAATACGGATTCGGATCCTGAAGTTTCAAGCGAGCGAGTTTCCGACAGTGGACCAAGAGTGTCGCCAACCACAGTACTGCCTCGACCAACCCCGATAATTATTCAACCAACCCCTAGGGGACCGCGCGCTAGACAAATGGCAAGGAAGACCGTTCCGATTCTCTAGAAGAGTGATGCTTAGGTCGGCGCGTCCGGAGGTGCCGGAGCCACCACGAGTGATCACTGGAGTACTAGTCGGACGTGTGTCTGGCATGACCTGGGCGAAGGAGCAACATGTACGGGCTATGGCGACTGAGCTACACGGCGGTCAGGTGAGGGTGACGCACCAAGGGAAGGTCGTGACTGAACTGGTGGAGCTGAACCATCTCTTGTACAATGTTTCGACTCAGGATTTAGAGAGCGGTAGGACTGCTAGGCGGACCGCGGTGAGAGCGGAGCTTGTGTGCGTGGTTGGAGGAGTAGTGCTAGTTATGCTTGTGTTGATGATCTTGATAGTTGCGTATTTAGGATGGTTTTGATTAGGATGGTTGATAGTTTGGAAGCTTTTGATAAGACTTTTGGTTTAGAGGAAAACATATTCTTGTGGTTATTATGAACTAAGTATTTTGGGTAATTTTAAGTGTTTGGTTGTATTAGATCTAAAAACTATGGTATTGATGGTTGATGAACATCAAAATTTTGTATTAGCGGCATTATCTAAAAATAGGAATGGATTTTTATCTTGATGTTATCTGGAGCAGATAGGAGTTTTGTTTCATTAGAATTTAGGCCACTGATCGACTTGGAATCTAGGAGAATGTCGGATGCTTATATTGTTGAGGTTGCTAATGGTCATGAATTTGAGGCTAAGGATGTAAGTTTAGATTGTACTTTGAATCTAGCTGATAGATTATTTAGCGTTGATCTTATTCCAATTGAATTGGGGAGTTTTGACGTAGAAGTGGGTATGGACTGGTTATCCAAGAACCGAGCGGAGATTTGTTGTTTTGAAAAGGCTGTTAGGATATCCCTACAAGGCGGAGAAACCCTTGTCATACAAGGAGATAGAGTTGGAAAGAGCCTAAAGATAGTGTCATATATGAAGGTCCATAAGTATTTGAGGAAGAAGTGTGTCGCGTTTTTGGCACACGTAGTAGAGAAAAAGTCTGAGGAGAGGCGAATCCAAGATATTCCTGTGGTGAAGGATCACCCAGAAGTGTTCCCAGATGATTTGCATGGACTTCCCCCGTCTAGACAAGTCGAATTTCAGATTGACCTCGTACCTGGAGCAGCGCCTGTGGCTAAGGCACCATACCGCTTAGCACCTACCGAAATGCAAGAGTTGTCGAGTCAACTTCAGGAACTTCTAGACAAGGAATTCATTCGGCCAAGTTCCTCACCCTGGGGAGCCCCAGTTTTGTTCGTCAAAAAGAAGGATGGATCGTTTCGAATGTGCATCGATTATAGGGAGCTAAATAAGTTGACAATCAAGAACTGATATCCCCTCCCTCGAATAGATGATTTGTTCGACTAGTTGCAGGGTGCAACTTATTTCTCAAAGATCGATCTTCGATTGGGATATCATCAGTTGAGAGTCCGTGAGGAGGACATCCCTAAGACAGCTTTTAGGACTCGTTATGGGCACTACGAGTTTTTAGTTATGCCCTTCGGATTGACGAATGCACCTGCCGTATTTATGGATTTAATGAACAGGGTATGCAGACCATACCTTGATAAGTTTGTGACCATATTCATCGACGACATATTGATCTACTCTCGGAGTAATGAGGATCACGAGCAGCATTTAAGAGTAATTCTAGAACTTCTCAAGGATCAGAAACTGTACGCCAAATTCTCTAAGTGCGAATTTTGGATACGGGAGGTACACTTTTTAGGTCACGTGATTGGGGAGAAAGGAATTCCTGTGGATCCGGCTAAAGTGGAAGCCATTAAGAAATAGGAAGCCCCTAAGACTCCAATAGAAATTCGCCAATTTCTAGGTTTGGCGGGTTATTATCGTCGATTCATTGAGAACTTCTCCAAGATTGATAAACCCCTCATAGCGCTAACCCAAAAGGATAGGAAATTCGTTTGGGGAGATTCGCAAGAGGAAGTGTTTCAACTTTTGAAGAAAAAGTTGTGCAATGCACAAATTCTAGCTTTACCGGAAGGAACGGATAATTTTTTGGTATATTGTGACGCATCGCATCAAGGTTTGGGTTGTGTATTGATGCAAAAGGACAAAGTTATAGCATACGCCTCAAGAAAACTAAAGGTTCATGAGAAGAACTATACCACGCACGATTTGTAGCTTGGAGCTGTGGTATTCGCTTTAAAAATATGTAGACATTATCTGTACGGCACTAAGTGCACTGTTTTCACCGATCCCAAGAGTCTTCAGCATATCCTCGACCAAAAAATGCTCAACATGAGACAAAGAAGATGGGTAGAACTACTCCGCGACTACGATTGTGAAATTCGTTATCACCCAGGTAAGGCCAATGTGGTAGCCGATGCCCTGAGTAGAAAGGAAAGGGTAAAACCTTCGCGAGTTCGAGCGTTGGGAGCACTTGTTCAGACAAGCTTAAAGACTCGAATTCTCGAAGCTCAGGTCGAAGCAATGAAAACGGAAAACTTGAAGGACGAGACCCTTCATGGTTTAGAGGCTATATTTGAAGCTAAGGCCGATGGAGTGCGTTACTTCAAGGACAGAGTTTGGATTCCAAAAGCTAACAACGTACGGAAAATAGTTCTGGAGGAAGCCTACAAGTCTAGGTATTCAATTCATCCAGGGGCGGATAAGATGTACAAGGATTTAAAGGAATATTATTGGTGGCCAGGAATGAAAGGAGATATTGCCTTGTACGTAGGAAAGTGCATAACTTGCTCAAAGGTCAAAGCAGTATATCAAAAGCCATCTGGTCTGCTACAACAACCGGAGATTCCCCAGTGGAAATGGGAACAAATCACTATGGATTTTATAACCAAACTACCGAGAACTAGCAATAGGCACGACTCGATTTGTGTTATAGTAGATCGATTCACGAAATTTGCACATTTCTTACCTATTCAGGAAGACTACAAGATGGAGAAGCTTGCTCAGATCTACATCAATGAAATTGTTACACGTCATGGAGTTCCAGTTTCCATCATATTAGATAGAGATAGCCGTTTCACATCCCGGTTTTGGCAGTCACTTCAAAAAGCGTTGGGCACGCAATTGAACTTGAGCACTGCCTATCATCCTCAAACAGACGGTCAGAGTGAGCAAACTATTCAGACATTAGAGGACATGCTTCGGGCATGCGTGATAGACTTTGGAGGAAGTTGGGATACCCACTTGCCTTTGGTTGAGTTTTCCTACAACAATAGCTATCACACTAGTATTCAGTGTGCGCCATATGAAGCCTTATATGGATGCAAGTGTCGTTCACCTCTTTGTTGGCTGGAAATTGGAGACAGACAGCTATCCACTCCTGACATCGTGCAATAAACTACCGACAAGATTTCAATCATCAGAGATAGGCTTAAAGCAACCAAAGATCGTCAGAAAAGTTATGCGGATAACCGTTGGAAGCCTTTAGAATTCCAAGTGGGTGATAGAGTATTCCTAAAGGTATCACCATGGAAAGGAATAGTACAATTTGGGAAAAGAGGAAAGTTGAGTCCCAGGTATGTTGAATCGTTTGTGATCACTGAAAGGATTGGTCCAGTTGCATATAGACTCAATTTGCCTAAGGAGCTAAGTGTTATTCACGATACGTTTCATGTACCGAACCTTAAGAAATGTTTAGCATTTATGTGGAAGAAGTTCAGATTAACCTCCGGAACCTTAAGACAACTCAATAATTATACCTCCGGAAGAAGTTCAGATTAACGATAAGTTGCACATCATAGAAGAACCAATTGAGGTCCTCGATAGAGAAGTTAAGCATCTGAAGCGAAGGAAAATTTCGATTGTGAGAGTTCATTGGAACTCAAGGCGTGGGCCCGAGTATACATGGGAACGAGAGGATCATATGAAGCATAAGTATCCTCACCTTTTTGCTAATAAACTGGTTAAAGATGGAAGTTCTTGAATTTCGGGACGAAATCCTTTTAACCGGGGGAGACTGTGACAACCGTCAAATTTATGTTTCAGGTTAGAACTGAACTGAACGTTTTAGCTTTTCATGTTGTATGTGTCACATACTAAAACTTAGCAGTTAGAGACAGCGTCGTTAAGAAAATTGAGGAATTTTGCGTAGCAGTCTCTAGAATAGGTGAATTATCCACAAATCTCATAAAATGCCAAACCAAACACCTTAAACACATATATATGTATACTTTGCAAAATACACTAGTAATAAGACAAGTATTATTATTATAATAAATTGTTTATTTAATAATTCAAATTCCAAAAAATAATAAAATATAAATAAAAAAATATAAATAAAATCACAAGACAACATCATTTTAACCATCTTTACACTCCACACTCTCTCCCTCTCTCTCCCCATGGCCGGCCAACCCCCCCACCCCCCTTAAACCACTCTTTTTTTTCTTTCACCTCATTTCACACTCTCATTCTTTCATCTCTCTCCCTCTCTAACTTCTCTCTCTAGAGAATTCTCTCTTATTCTCTCTAAATTCTCTATATTCACACTCTAAAAACACTCTCATTTCAGCCATTAAAACTCAAAAGAGTTCAAGCATTCAAGAGATTTTGAGGTATGAATGTATGTAGGATGAAACCTACACACCACCTTGTTAGGTTCTTTCATTTTCTTTAAGTTTTCTTCTTCTTCTACTCTAGTTTTACATATGTTTTTACTAGAAACATCTTTGAATTCTAAATGTTTGTAGATTCATCACCATAACACTTTGCATGTTATTAAAAAGGTGATGAATCCATGATCAAACCCATGTTAAGATCAAAGAAGGAACTCTTAACTTGCATACATGTGTTTTCTTCAAAAATCTACTTCTTAATCTCTAACAAGTTTTATGAAAACTTTATATTACACTAAAAACATGTTTTAATCTCCATGCATGTGTTAAAAACTTGTTATTTTATGTGGCAAAAACAAGTTCTTGGCTTGATCACTCATGAAATCTTCAAAAAGAAAGCAAGAAGACCCTTTTTGGGATTTTTGGAAGGATATCTCTGTTTAATATGCATGCATGTAGTTTTAAAAGTTTAAAAACAAGTATTCATCTGAAAATACTTGTTTGGGGAAGTGTCAAATCGGATCCCATGCAAAAAAGAACAAAATCATGGCAAAACATAAAGTTAGATATATTCTCTTAAAGCTACCTTTTAACAGCATTCTGCCACATTCCTACCTCTCTCTTTAAAAAGTCATAACTCTTTCAATATTTAACCAAATAAGGTGAAACCTCTTCTGGAATTTATGTTTATGAGTTAGGTTTCAAACCTAAGTGGTTTCACTCAAAAACTCAAAGAGTTCGACCTCCAATCAGTCGTCACAAAAACAGTGCGCAAACTGCTATGTTTTCTGTAGTAGCTGCACTATAAAAATTATTGGATGGACTTATCTACCTTCAAAAATTATGGTTTTTATGCCAAAAGATTCCTAACCCATTAATTCAACTGAGCTAAAATTTATCTTGACCAAAAGAACATTGGAAGATATCTAAAAATGGACTGAAAGTGACACAAAAATCTGGACAGAAAAAGGAAAACTCCAAATGTGGCTAAAAATCAACTTTTAAACCTATTTTATTACTATATGTTATAAGTATATGACTTATATTGAATAATCAGGTTAATAATAAGACATGCGTAACATATTTTTATACTATAAAGAATCACAAAAATATAAACCTTGAACAAGTTCTTTATAAGGCATTTTATGACATTTTGGATAAGTAAGGTTTTACCGAACCCCTAAGTTTTAGGCTTGAATCTTACTAGTGTCCTTACGTTCGTAGGATCGGAGTAGGATCATCTTACGGATTGCATTGTGAACATCTCGGAAACATCATCGTTTATCAAAGTGAGTTTCACATCCCTCCTTTTACTAATTTTGTATGTTTTGGGGTGAAAAGCATGTTACGATTTATTTACGCACCGGTTGTATTGTTTACTTAAAATGCTACGAATTTTTATGCGCTATGGTATGTATGCTTATGTTAGTTGATTCTGAGTTTCTCTTTCGTTTTAAGTCCCCGGTTTACTCTACATTACCCATTAGCTCAATTCTTGAGCCGTTGGAATATTATGGATAACGTTATTTGGTTGACTCCCCACTCTCCACGCGAGTGCATAATTACCGTCTTCTTAAACATATTGGCGATGGAACATGTAGCTTTGGGGCGTGCAGTCAGGAGGTTTGGGTAGTGGGCTCATTACTTTAGCATTTAGCATACGGATATACCTTGTGCATGCGAACAACCGGATTTTCCTTTCAAATATGCGGACTTATAATCTATGCCTTAAAAACCTTTTGTGCATACCGAAACCTGTGATCTCACCAACCATTCATTAGTTGACCCTCTTATTTGACATGCTTTTCAGGAAACCGTTATTAAGGTTGGATTCTAAGAACGCACCTTGTAGCTGCATGATTGCACGTGTTTTCTTTTATAACTCATGTTTCGGACAAATGTTTTGTTTTGGACAACTTCTATGTTTTTGAGACGATGTGAAATGTTGTAATGTATTTTATTTTTATGCCATGGTGATTTGGTGTATCTTGTACCTACGCAATGATACCTTGAATTGTGACATCTCGTGTTTCCGCTTTAGCGGGGTGTGACACCAGGGTATTTACAAGAATTGTCATATTTAGTCCTTACACTTCTATTCCACCAACGTGACCTAACAATCTCCCCCTTGGAATTGAAGTTCGAAGTCATGCCAGTTAGGGACATATCACGTTCGAATAGCGAATAACATTTCAAAGCGCCGAATGGAGTTTCTGAACTCTAGCCGTTCTTCAATAGCTTTGAGCAGATCTTCAGCAAGATACTTTCTGATGTTGACGTAGCTTTCTGGCGATGCTATCTTCTCTTCTTCTATAATCTTCGTCAGCACAGTCTGTATCTTCATCAGCGTTCCCTCGCTAAACTTGTGCACCTCGCTGATTCTCATGAACCGTTTCTCCCTTGTGTTGTTCAGATACACAATACCTGTTTCTGGCTTGGATAGTATGGAATGTACCTTTACGTCTTCGGGAAGATTCAGATTAGGCTTCAGAATATTGATCTTTTTCTGGTTGCTTTCTAAGCCCAACTGAAAATCGTTGATGTAGGCAAGCGTAATCGTGCACTTCATATATCTCTCAAGCGTCTCGAGGGCTTTGGTGACGGGTAACGGTCGGATGGTGCATGTCTTCAACTCTTTAAGCAGTATCGGGAAGTCGTTCAGGTATAGATGCTTGAAGTCGGCTTTCGAGAACGTCCATTCCTTTACGTCGTCCTTTTTTACAGTGAAAACCGAAAACCATACGCTGAGAATCTTGTCGGACACGATCTCCACAATTTATGTAATCCTGTGTCGCTTGCGGACGTAGGAGACCATTCTGCTGCACTTCATTACCTCCAAATATTGTTTGCGGACTGGATCTTTGAGAAATGAAACCCTATGACATTTTACCGGGTCGAGTGGCCTGATCCAGTGGGCAAAAATGTTCTTCTGCGATTCCTCCAGATATGGAACCAATATTCGGACTCGTTCCCAATACACTGGTTGAGCAGGTTGAGGTGGAGCCGGTATCGGGGCTGGAGTTGGAAGCTCTGAAGTACTTGCAGTATCGTGAATATCTGGCTGAGAAGTCGATACCTGTTCGCTTTGAAGAAGGAACTGGTCGTAGTCGGCATCATTCATAAATTCATCTTCGTCAATAAAATCCCACAAAGCATCTGTCTCTGACTGGATGGCTATTATCGCTTTGTGTCTCCATTCTGTCTCAAGTTCCGGATCGCCAGCAGAGTCCTCATCAATCAATTCTAGGATTGGCCGCTCCGGAACCGTCAACAATAAGATTTCCTCTGATTGACCCTCAGGCTTTTCAACCATTGGGTCTGCTGACTCTGGCACTGTTTCCCTGACCGGTGTAGAAATATCCATGTCTTGAACCCTTTCTGAGTCTGTAGTCTGTTGTTGTGATTCTGGTTCAGCTGGAGTGGCGGTTGTAGTTTCTGTCGTTGCGGTTCACAACTCAGTCTGTCTCATTCTTTTCTCCCCCTCATGCTGATCAGGATCGTCCTGATCATCATGTCGTCGCTTCGAGCCTTGTACCTGACCCTTACATGTATCTTCTAGGCTGGCAACCCTCTCAGATAGATTATCGAGGGCCTTCCTTACTTCGGTTAAGGTCGCCGTAAGTGAATCAAGTCTGGCATTGATCTGGGCTTGCGGATCAGATGGATAGACCGGAGGTGGTGGTTAGGTTTGTGAACGTAATATGCTCACTAGGTCAGCTTCCGATGAGGCATCGATGTTGGACTGTGAAAGTAGTTTATCCAGAAGGGCGGCTTTGAGATCCTCGACGCTCATATTCTGAATATTCGGGGTCGGAGTTGGCGGCGGCATTCGGATCTGGTATTGCGCTAGGGGAACTTCTGTAGCCACGCCTTTACCCGTGACGACCCTTCTGATAAAGGCTAAATCATCGGACAGCTTCTTCATGATCTCAGATTGGACAGCCTTTAAGGCGCCGTCCATTTGCTCCTTGGAGACAAACTCCGGGTGAGTAACTCCTGAGGCACTTAGCAGCTCAGTTGTAGTAGCTGTGGTGGATTGCACCGCAGTACTGCCTACATTCACGGTTGGCTTGATGGTAGCCGCAGTAGGTCTTCCGCCCTGTCCTTGCAAGCTACCGAAAGGTAGACTCACTCTGGGCGTTCCGGTCGAGGCACGAAGACTCTCGACATTATCAGATGACACTAGTGTCCTAGCCAAAGGAATAGATGTAGCAAATGGATCTAGACTCAATATTGCAATGAAGGAAGTCGAGAACAGGGGAGGCTGTTCTCTTGTTTCAACGCCAGAACTCTCCAAGTGAGAGACTGGTGGAAGTTGTGATGAGTCCCCGTGGGAAGTTGAAACAATTTCCTTTTGAGAGGAAACTGAGTGGCTAGGTGGGGTGTGCACTTGCGTCGCTAGGCCCACGATGTCGTCTTCAATACCCCGTCGCAACGGATGCAACGGGATAGCAGATGTGGCTGCCTGGCTTGGTGGAGGCTGGTTGGGAGCAACCTGTGAAGATTGCTCCATTATATTCTCACTCTCATGCTTTTTCTTTCTTCGCCTTTCTCTCACAACCTCAATTTGTTTTTCTTTTTCGACTATTCTCCCTCCGCTCTCCTTATCTCTCTAGATGTGGCTTCGGGGTTGGGTGTGTCATCATCATCATCGTCATCATCCGACTCTGTAGCCTCACTACCATATTCCTCTGACCCTTCTTAGGAACCGGATGTCGAGCCTGATTGAGACTCGTATTCGGACCCTGATTGGGAGCCAAAGATGGAACCGGAAGCTTGTTCGGAGGTCGAGCCGGGCTCGGATCTGGAGGAGGAGGCTGCCTCTTCCTCTACTTGTACTTCGGATACGCCTTCCACTTCCACGTCATTTAATTCTGGCTCTTCGACTCTAGGTGGAGTCGGTGTGCGTGGTGGAGTGGAAGGGGGTCTGGACGAAGTATCCTCGTGTATGGACCTATCGGCACCGCCCACGCCTGTTCCCCTCACAATGTTTTCTCTCATCGCGCCCCGTCGGCGAGCCCCTGCTCGTCGGACCCGTCTGCCTCGCATACGTGGACCCTCACGTCTCTTGGCTTGCGCTCCTCGGGCAGGTCTAGCCGGATCTGGCTGGTCCATCGGAGCATCTAGGTTGTTCTCTCTCCTATAATCTATCACGCTCTGTGCCGATTGGTCCGCGAGAGCTAGTAAGTCAGTTGGTATCACCATGGGTACTAGGTCTTCAATCTCTAGCTTGTTCTGAATCCTAGTCATGCGTGTAGAGAGCATTACCTCATGGTCGGCACATCGAGGTGTGGTAAGGTCGGTCGCCATAAAGTGCGCGACTATCAGCTGTAGAAATCTTGGATATGGCATAAATGTGAGGCATCGGTTGCTTCCTTGCTTCTTTTGAACTTGCCCGACCAGCTCCGTCCATAGGATTGTTGCGTAGTCGGCATGTCGGCTGTAGATGACAACATGGAATAGGCCGAGTAGGTTGACGGACGTCTGATCGATAACTTTGTTGACTGCCGATAGACACCTATTCAATATTGTGAACAAGGTGTACCAGACTGGCTGAAGGCGGATCCTGGAGAAGTGCGATGGATGTGCTAGTGCGCCGATATATCCTAGAGCACGAATATCTCGGCAGAGAACTGCCTCTGAGACCTGAGCATCGTAGGCTGTACGTCCTGGAACGGCGGTCGGTTCTGGCAGCTCAAGAATTCGTCGGAAGATGTCGCGAGTGATTACGACGTCGGAGTCGCCAATACGGCCTCGAAGTATGAATTAATGGCCGCGTGTGACAGGTGTGAGCGAACGCCATAGCTGGTGTACATACACGGCTGGAACTGGAGCGGTGGCCATCAGTGCTTGGTTAAGTGCATGGTTCTTCGGAATCTCCACGATGACTGGACATTGGCAAATGAGGTTTGCCGTGTCCAGGTGGTAGTTGTTTGCTATGAGGGGTAGGTTCTGACCTTCGGGTAGAAGTGGGGCAACGCCTTGTGGATTCGGATTTGGTTGAGCCATGTACCTGTGTAAAGGCAATACGTGTTAAGTGTTCATGGCGTGCGAAATGCAAAAGCTCGTGTCTCGGGGCCCGTATTCTCGGATTTTAGAAACCGAGAGTCAGTACAGTCCAAAACTAATCACTATTCGGATCTTGACGATTCCCAGTTGAGTGTGTGCATTGGTGTGAAATATATGAGCATTTATGTGTAATCAAACCATCAAGCATCAATACAACAGAATAAAACAGGTCAATGAAATAGAAACCACAAGTACTGTTCTTCCGGAGTGGGGTTCCGGAACGCAAATGATCCGGAATTAAATGTGCCAGGTTCCGGAACAAAGGCATACTGGAACATATAGGGATCCGGAACTGAATTGTTAAAATTCCGGAACTATGCAGTACCGGAACTAGTCAATACCGGAATTAAGAGAGTTCCAGAATTAAATTTATTCCGGAACAGGGAGACTACCGGAACATCATAAGGATCCGGAACGAAAAAGTAAGGATTCCGGAACTTTCAACTTCCGGAACTGTATTAAATAAAAAATACCAGAACCCTACACAAATCAACACTGGAACTCATAACTTCCGGAAGTGATACCGGATCCGAAGAACACACTCCAGAACTCTTTGAACCCGAAACCCTAATCGAAATCAGTCACTTTCAACTCCAAAATTAACCAATCGAAACCTAATGACTATGGTCTATAATACATAACATGCACTATTTAGGACAAAATCGATACATAGTGGGTTGATTTGAAGGTCAAAGTCGCACACGGAAGGGTCCATGAACCCTAACAGCGCCGACACCCTTGTAATCGATCAAATCATTCGTTTTTTTATGCATTTTCGATCGCAAGTAGATAAAGTGATTACGAGTAGAGTAGATCACATACCTGAAGTTTGGTGAAGATCTGAGTCCGGATTGATGCAAAAATCCAGAACAAAAGAGATGTGGGAAGAAGTTGGGTTGAGAGAGTTTGGCACGGAAAATTTTGAAATAGTGACGAACACTTTGAGAAAATCCGGTATTTATACCGGTCGATACCGGAAGTGAGTCCGGTACCGGATGCCTTAACTCTCCCGGGTCCAACTTTGTCTCAACTTTGGGAAATTGGCGAAAAATACCCCGAAGTTTGAAAAACTTCCAAAATTTACCCTGAACTTAATATTTACACATTTAGCCCCTCAGGTTTTAAAAAATTCATTTTCTCCCCCTCAACTCGTTGAAAATTGACTCTCCCCCTCAAGTTTTCAAAATTAGCACTGCTTCCCCTCAACTTTTCAAAATAAGACCCCGTTTTTTTTTTCATAAAATAAAACTTAAACAAAACTGAAACAAAAATCCCCTTTCAAACTTGGAAAAAAATGACTAAGCTCCCCCTCGGCTTGTCAAACTGACATTTCTCCCCCTCAATTTCTAAAAAATTGCAAATCAAGCCTTATAGAACCGAGAAACGTACCTTAGGGACATGGTATTCGAGGAAACAACTTGAAAGAACAAACGGTTAGTAGCACGGGAAATTAACGGAAAAACAAAGACTAGACGGACAAAATTAAAGAAACATTGAAAACCGAAAACCGAAAGAAACACTAGAAAATAAAATACAGAGAACGTGTCACCGATGTGCTTGAAACACCTAAACCACGCTGCGAGACAAGTGTAACTGCTAAAGATACAGTTATCCCATAGTGTAGGAAAGGTGTGACAAGTACAGTCGTGACTCAGACTTTCAGATTGAGCATACCCAGCTTGGACACGAGTTCATTGAACCGTTTTTCGTCCAAAGCCTTGGTAAACAAATCCGCAAGTTGGTTTTCTGTACTTACGAAGTAGAGTTCGACCGTACCTTTTTCCACATGATCTTTGATGAAGTGGTAGCGCACGTCTATATGCTTCGTCTTTGTATGCTGAACCGGATTGCTTGTGATGGCAATAGCACTCTTGGAGTCACAATAGATTGGGATGTTTGAGTAATTGTACCCGTAGTCCTTTAGTTGCGTCCGCATCCAGATCACTTAGGAACAGCAACTAGCCGCGGCCACGTACTCCGCTTCCGCCGTGGAGGTGGAGACACAAGTCTGCTTATTGGAGGCCCAACTAACTAACTTGTCGCCCAGGAACAGGACGTGCCCCGTGGTGCTTTTTCGGTCGAGCATACTCCCCGCATGATCAGCATCAGAAAATGCTGTAAGCTCGAAACCTGTATCCTTAGGGTACCAAAGACCAAGATTAGCAGTACCTTTTAAATATCGAATAATACGCTTAACTGCTATTGAAAGAACAGGATCTAATCTCACAATCAATATAGAAAGCAGTAATTGAGAAGTTGTATGATCAAGCCCAATTGTATTCAATGATGAACAGAAATACAGATCTATGAGAGAGAGAATCTCAAAGATTACAGAGAATGAATACAAAGTTATACGGGAAAAGTCAATCAGTTAGCAACATAGAGCTAACTACTATTTATACTGCAACGAACATCTTAAAGCTACAGTACAAAAAAGAAAGACTAATAAGAACATAACACGTGTCCTAATTAGTTTATAAAATACTAAGTAAAGTATCTTGTCATAAGTTCTGAACAGGTAGTTCAGAATTTCTGAACATTCTTCTGATAAAGCTTCTCAGATCTTCTGACTCTTTCTCTCATATCTCTGACTCCTCTACTCAGATCATCTGAGTCTTCTACTCAGACCATCTGACTCTTCTTATCAGACATCTGACTTCTCTTTCCACTGATCAATACTTCTGTCTTCACAGTCAGACCTCTGACTTCTCTACTCAGAACATCTGAGTCCTCTTATCAGATCTTCAACACTTGGTTTATTGACAAAACTTCAGATCTAACAATCTCCCCCTTTTTGTCAAATAAACTTAAACTTTGCATCATCCAGTTCTTTCAGAGCAGGAACAATCTTCTGAAGTAGCACATTTCTCAGATTAAGCCTTTTATCAATTTTGTCAATGATTTCTTGAATAATCTCAACTTGCTGATTAATTGCTTCTTGAATCATGTTTGCTTCCTTCACTTTCAGCATCTTTTTCTCCAAATTGTGCTTTATGATTCTTAAAGTTCCAGAACAGTATTTTGCGGTTTCCTTTGCTCTGAAGAAGATCTTCCCACTTTTGTTTTTCAAAAATACTCCCAACTCTGGATATTTGTGAACACTTCCAGTCTTTAAATTCTTTTTCTGTTCATGATCTGTGTTGGGATTTGCCAGATAAACACATGACTTTTGTAGGTACAAAGCTATTTGAAAATCTGTATAGCAGTGCCACCTTAAGATGTAGAACATGGCCTCAATTACCACACTTCTGGCCTTCCTTTCATTTCTGTCTTTGCTTGACTCTTTGAAGCATAGAAAACTGTGTAATCTGTAGAAGTCAACTACTGATAGTTTCTCAAAATCTGCATCAGTAAAGTAATAAACATTGCCATCTTCTCTCAGAATTTCAAAAGATAAGTACTCCATCTTTCTGAATTTCTTAACCCTCAACTCTCTGATTCCAGTGATTAAAAAATCTGAGTAAACAGCTTGCTTTGTTTTGCCAAGACATCTTAATATTTCAGCCAACCAGATCTGAGTCTCCTTAGGTCTATCATAATACACATCCAAGAATTGTACCTCTTTTGGTTTGAAGAACTCAGGTAAATCAAATTCAAGAAAGTATCCATTTAGATCAATGGATAGTTCATCTTCTTTTGGTTCAGACTGTTCAGCTTGATCAAAACTAGTTATCTGCACATTCTGAGATATTGTGTTCTGCATTTCTTCAGCTTCATCTGACAAAATTCCATTCACTTCATACTCAGCAGGGAACACAAAATCATTATGTAGAATCTTTTTGGGATTCACCTCAGATAGCAACCATTCACTACTGTTTCTGATTTTTCTTCTAAGATCCAACCTCCTCTTCACACAGTTTATGCATCTCTTCTTTAAACTCTCTTTTTCAGCGTCCATACTTACTTCCATTCTAATCAACAACCAATTCAGAGTTGCATCACTGTACTTCACCAACTCTTTTAATCTGAACAATTCAAGTCTTTCGTGAACCATATATGTGAACCCTTCTGTCTCCATTCCTTCATTCACAAATCCCTTCACATGCAAATCAACTTCTGTTTTCTTTGTGGGAGAACTCAGATTACACTTTTCTTTTCTTTCTTCAATAGCCAACTGCATTCAATTTCTATCAAGGCTTCTTCAGTGCTAACAAAGAACTTGACTAGAAAGATCTGATCATCAAGAGTCAATCTGTGAAAATCAAATGTAGACATGGAAACCTTTGTATTTCTTTCTTTCAGTACTTCCATTCTAACAAACATTAAACCATTGAATTCATCTTGCTGAAACATCAGAACTTTCTCGATTCTTTTCTGAATATGCAGTTTTGAGTCAGGAACTCTGAACATGTTAGAAGCTTCTGAGTAGACCATCTGATCTCTGTCATCCATAAAACCATCAATGTTACTTTCCAAAAGCTCATACTCTCCTTCTGTGTAGTAGAGATTATCATATATTTCCTCAGGAAAAATATCATCATGAAATTGTCTGGCTAATGGCACATCACTTAACTCTAGAATGAAATCACACACAGGTTCTTCTAGTCTTTGCAATTTAATCTTTGGAATCTCAATTGGTTTTCTGAATACATATTCAGAAGGCATAAAGAAGTCTTTCACTTTCACATACTCTTCTTCTGTATTTAACTCATCACAAAAGTTAAACCTAAAATCATCTTTAAAATCCTGAGTATAATCCACAGTTCTGTCTTCTTCTCCCATTAGATCAATGGGTCTTATCACTTTTATCCCTTTATGAATTTTCTGAACACTCAAAGCTCTGACTACTTCATTATGCATTCTTCTGATCAATTCTTCATTCAACCTCCTTTCTTCTGATTCAGACTCCATTGCCCTTTCTCTGTTATAAACCACAATATCTGTACACCTGTTTACCACTGTACTTTCCACTATTTCTTCTATTCTCAAATCAGATTCCTCAATAGCTACAGTTTCATCTGAGTTTCCTTCCATCTCAGTATCCAAGTTCAATTCCTCTGTTTTATCTGATTCATTACTATCAATACTTCCCAACTCCATTTCTTCTGTATCTGAACTATCAAGTTGTACTATCTGAACCATCTCCTTTAAATTTTCCTGTGTCTGATCTTCTGAACTTTTTGTATTGGCTAAGTGCATGTCTGCTATCTCAAAATCTTCTATGCCAATATCATCATCAGAACTTAACCTTTGTCTTTTCTCCCCCTTTTGATGATCATGAGGATCATTATCATCAAACTTCCTTTTCAAGTTCTGATTAAAAGCAACTTCAGGTTCAACTTCTGCAATAGGAACAGGATCAAGAGGCTTTGAAGTAGAAGCCAAAGATACACTCAGTGCTTTCAATATAGATTCCTGCATACCTTGCATCTGTTTTAACATATCTTTTTGAAAACCAGACATTATATCCACGATCTCCTTTTTGTGAGAATCCAAGGATTTCTTTACATCATCTACCTTGGTTTCAACAGAAATCAACTTTTTCTCCAACACAACTTTCAAATCTGATACTTCATCATTCAAATCCTCCACCCTCTTCTCCAAATTTTCTACTTTTTCCCCCATCTCCTTGTTTTGTTTCTGAATCTTTTCAAATTCAGAAGTTTCTAACAGTGAACCTGAACCAACAGATGGTCCAGTTTTCATGTGCCCAGAGAGCTCATGGCCTGTAGATAACACACAGTCATCTTGTACAACAGATGCACGTTTGAATGAGGCTTTTGTAATGTTCACCTCACCAGGACTTCCATCCAATCCTCGACACCCAACATTAGGTATGTCTATGAACGTTGTTTCAGGAATACGAAATTCCTGATTTGTGCAAGTGTCAAAAGGAATTTCAGGCTCAATATGAATAGGACTGTGGTATTCAGACTCAATGTGTTGAAAAATAAATTGGGATTTATCACCTCCCTCCAAATGATTTTGGGATGGTTCCCCGGATTTGTGTGAAACAGTAGCATGTTGAAATGCTTCTGAGTGGGTATGGATGGGTTGTTCAAGATCCACCACTAGGTCCATGGTGTTTGTTTCAATATTGGACACCAAGAGATGTGAACCAATAGCATTTGTGGTTACCTGGTCAAGATTAGCTGGTTCAGAGGCATCTCTTTCTGTTTGAACCTCTGTTGACAATCTCTCATCCTCATCACTCTCATTCTGTTTTTCCTCACCAAATCTAACCAAGCTCTCAGAATTTTCCCCCTCAAGTCTCTCAGAATGTTCACCCATCTGAACATCCTCCCCCTCTCTAATTCGACTAGACCCCTCACCTCTCTTCTCAGGTTGGTCCTCTTGGGTAGGGATTTGAGGTAATTCAATTCCCATAGAGGTGCAATAAGCTTTTAAAATCTCACTCTCCCTTGGAATATAGCTCCTAAGTGATTTTGGCAATAGTTTATGATTAGGATAGTTTTCAAGTCTTGTTACTGAGGTCATCTTACCCAAATAAAATGTAGGACCATGCTCTTCATTTGTTCTTCTTGAGATTGTTCTGTTTTCCTGCATGGCATACCAAATAACAATTTGCCAGTACCTTATGTAGGGAATGTATGTCAGTGGAGCATCCTTTGTTTTCTTCTGAATTGCTTTCTGATTCTTCTCAAATGTATTCTTCATATCTTCCCAAAGTATTAAAGTATAGTCATAATGCCTATTCTTCACTAAACCTTGAAATATCTGAAGAATTTGTTTAGAACCTTGATCAGCAGAACTATTCTTCCCTGACAAACATTTATTTACCACATGAAAGAAGCAAGCCCAAATAGGTGGTAATTTGTTTCTTCTGAACAAACTGAGAGTCCTCAATCCTTCATTGTATCCCAACTTCATAAACTCTGCTATTAATTCCTCTGTTAAGGGTAAATCCTCAAAATCTGTTCTTCTTTGTACATCATCTTTCTCTGGTAGATTCAGCATTTCTCTTAGTGCAGAGATAGATAAGACAAATGTCACTCCTCCAATTTCAGACACAAACTTATTATCTTCTAACCTAAGATGTTTCCACCATTGTTGTATGTACTGAACAGACACATTTTTACTTCTTGTAAACCATTTTCTGTACGGATGATGTTTGAATAACTCCATGATAATTCTGTGTTCAGGCTTAAAACGACTTTCCTCAAACAATATAACACAGTTATTTTCAGATAATTTCAACCATTCACTCTCAGGAACAACTCTTTCCACTAGAATAGATCTATCTGACATAATAGAACCTGCAGCACTCTGTTCATGTTCAATATTAACGTTTACCTCATCCGCATTTCCTTCAGATTCATCCATTTGTTCATCTTCTTCATCATTTCTTATTGCCCCTTCCTCTGCAACTCTATTTTGTACTTCATCATTTTCCGAATCGGATGAATCCATTATCGATTTTGTAGAATGTAGAGAAATTGGACCACTTCTTCGTATTTCAGACATGATTTAAGAAGAAAAACAGATTCAAAGAACTCTGGATTTGATTCGTATCTCACGTTTCGCTCTGGAATTTGAAAGAAATTTGAAATAGGGATTTTAAGACCTATTTAAAATCCGCGAAGTTGAAAGGTTTAACGGAAAAGCGAAATCAATGTTATAACGGAGTCAACACACGTGAAATACCACAAAGGATTTAAATGAAATACGTGGCATTGTCAAACAAATATGAAGCTGACACGTGTTAGTGGATAGAATTTTGACTCAAGTCAAAGATCTGAATAACACGCACAGATGTTCTGATTCCATGACTCAGAAGAATTTTGCCTTGTAACCAAAATGTCATTTAAAATCAACTTCTGACCAATATAAAACATTTTGATTATTCAGAAGAGGTTTGAACAGATAAGAAATGAAAACAAATCTTTTAAGCATCACAAAATGATTTCCAAAAGAATTTTGATGCTCCCCCTTGATTTGAGCATGCTTTTGATTATTAATGATACATAAAGATGAGATAAAAAGATAATAGAAGAAGCATAATCCATACAGTTGAAGTTATTTGTATTTCTCAAAAATAAATTTTTGAAAGTTAGATTGTTGAAGTATCGACTCAGAATCTCTGACCTTAAGATTCAGAGGTTCTGATCTCAAGACTCAGAAGTTCTGAACTCAAGATTCAGAAGTTCTGAACTCAAGACTCAGAAGTTCTGAATACACTACTCAGACAAGTTTACTTAGAAAAATTTAACATTTTTAAGAAAAAAATATTTTCAATTAGGCAGATTAAGCATTCCTATTTTACATATGAGAAAAGAAAACCTTTTGTGATCAAGAGGCTTTGTGAACAAGTCAGCCAATTGATACTTTGTATGCACAAAGTGCATCTCTATAGTTCCTTTTTCCACATAGTCCTTTATAAAATGATATCTCACATCTATATGCTTAGTCTTCGAATGTTGAACAGGGTTCTGAGTAATAGCAATTGCACTTTCTGAGTCACAATAGATGGGAATCTTGTTAAGCTGATATCCATAGTCCATGAGTTGTGTTCTCATCCACAATGTTTGAGAGCATGAAGCAGCAGCAACAACATACTCTGCTTCAGCAGTTGAAGTAGATACACAGTTCTGCTTCTTTGATGCCCAACTCACTATTTTATCTCCCAAAAAGTGACAAGCACCAGATGTACTCTTTCTGTCCAACCTACTTCCTGCATGATCAGCATCAGTGAAAGCAGTCAATTTGAAGTCAGATTCTTTTGGATACCATAAACCTAGATCAGGTGTTCCTTTGAGATATCTTAAAATCCTTTTGACAGCCAACATATGTGATTCTTTCGGGTTAGATTGAAATCTAGCACAGAAACAGGTAGAAAACATGATATCTGGTATACTTGCAGTCAAATAAAGTAATGATCCAATCATGCCTCTATAAAGTTTGATATCTGCTGAAACACCTTTGAGATCAGCATCTAACTTTATGTTAGTTGCCATAGGTGTTCTCATAGAAGCACAATCAGACATTTTGAACTTTTTCAGAATATCTCTGACATATTTTCCTTGATTTATAAAAATACCTTTTGGTAATTGTTTGACTTGAAGACCAAGGAAAAAATTCAGTTCACCCATCATGCTCATTTCAAATTCAGATGACATGATTTTTGAAAAATTATCACATAATTCTGGACTGGTAGAACCAAATATTATGTCATCAACATAAATCTGAATCAGAATCAAATCATTACCCTGTTTCTTTAAAAACAAAGTTGTGTCAATCTTACCTTTCTTGAATCCTGAACCTAACAGGTGTTTAGTAAGAGTGTCATACCAGGCTCGTGGTGCTTGTTTTAGACCATATAAAGCTTTGTCTAAAATATAAACATGATCAGGGAATTCTGGATCAACAAAACCTTCAGGTTGATGGACATACACCTCTTCATTAAGTTTGCCATTTAGAAAGGCTGATTTGACATCCATTTGATACACCTTGAAGTTTTTATGTGCAGCATAGGCTAAAAATATTCGGATTGCCTCTATTCTTGCCACTGGTGCAAATGTCTAATCATAATCAATTCCCTCTTGTTGACAGTATCCCTTAGCAACCAATCTTGCCTTGTTTCTGATGACAACACCTGATTCATCCTTTTTGTTTCTGAACACCCATTTAGTTCCAATAATAGATTTACCTTCAGGCTTTGGGATGAGTCTCCAGACTTTATTTCTTTCAAATTGAAGCAATTCCTCTTGCATTGCTGAAATCCAGTCTGGATCCTCTAAGGCTTCATTAGCTTTCTTTGGTTCAATTACACTCAAGAAACCAGCAAACATTGCTTCATTTGCTGTAGCTGATATGGTTTTTACTCCTTCTGAAGGATCACCTATTACTTGATGAATAGGATGATTTTTAGTCCATTTATTTGCACTAGGAAGTACATCAATCTCTGAATAATTATTGTTTGCATCATTCTCATCAATGATTGCTTGTAATTCTGAACTGTCCCCTTTTTCTGATGTATGAATAGAAGTCATATCCAAGTTTGGGTTCTGATTAATGAAGTCAGAATTCTGAGTGACTTGTTCAGAGTTCTGAGTACAAGAATCAGAATTCTGATTACAAGGTTCAGAATTTTCACCACTTGTATGTATTAGATTTGGACATTCCTCTGATGGACCTTTGTCAGAAATTACAGTTGATTGAACTATTTCTGGAGTCTTATTTTTCATCTCTTTGACCATCTTTGGGTTTTCATATTCTGCATAAGAATCAGAAATTAGTTCACTAAAAGCATCCTTAAATAGTAAATTGAGTTCTGAACAAATAGGATTAGAATCTGTATCAGAAGTCATTTTTGTCTTGTTCAGCATGAGTTCTGAACTGTCTTGTTCAGAAGTCCGCATTCTGGCTTCATCAAAAGTTACATTTATGCTCTCCATCATCCTCTTGGTTCTTCTATTGTAGATTCTGAATGCTTTGGAAGTTAAAGAATAACCCACAAAGTATCCTTCATCTGCCTTTTTATCGAATTTGGCAAGATTTTCTCTGTCTCTGAGAACATAGCACCTTTTGGATAGTCAGATTCCCTTTAGTTAAATCCCCATAACCTTTGACTTGTCCTTTGCTGTTATTTCCAAAGTTTACTGCTCCTCCAGCCTTTTCTGTGAAGTTTGATAGAAAAGACTTCTGACCTGTCATGTGTCTTGAAGCTCCTGAATCTAAAAACCACACATGACAGCCCTGCAAAAGGATCAGTTAGGTTTAGGTACCCATTTTGGAATGGGTCCATCTTTGTTAGCTTTGTCATTGGTTTTAACATTAGTACCTTTTACTCTCCACTCAAAATCTTTCTTCAAACACCACTTTCCTTGAACTTTTATGAAGTCAGAACATTTTCTGCTTACAAGCTTGTTCAAATTCTTTTTGAGAGTTGTAACTTTTGGTTTTGCTATATTTTCAACTTTCTTTTCTTTTATCTTTTCTTTCTTCTGAGTCTGAGGAACAGAAATTTTCTTCTTTTCTGTATTTTGAGAAACAGAAACTTTCTGAATATCTTTTCTTATGTATGAAACAGAAGTTATTTTGACTTGACATTTATGAGAATATTGGAATGAATCATTTTTACATCTAACATAAACAAGATTTTTCTTTGCAAGTGACAATAAATCTGAAACATAGATCATTTCATTTTTATTTATACTGTTCAGAGTACAATTGCCCTTATTACAAGAATTTCTAGCTTTGAGTTCAGAAGTAGATTTCATTCTAAGCTTCTCAAGTTCCCTTTTCAGATCATTCAACTTTGCAAGATCATCTTTCCTTTTGCTTTCTTCTTTTTCTGAAAAATTCAAGTTCTTTTTGTTAGAAGAATTAGATGATTCACCTTTTTCATATGTACTTGATTCATTAAAGAATTTATCATTTTCTCTTGAAGCATTAATTTTAAAAAGATCATACCCAGTCTTCAGTTTTTCAAGCTCTGTTATTTTCTAAATAAAAATATTCTTTTCTTTCAAAGCTTCTTCAAGTTTAATATCCACCTCACAGAAATCATTTTCAAGTTCATCCTAAGCTTTCCTTAAGTCCTCAAGTTCTTGACTCACAAGATTAAATCTCTTTTCAAGTTGCAAAAATTCATCTGATTTTGTTTCAGAAAATCCAGTTGAATCAGACTTCTGACTACCTGAGTCAGAGTTCTGATTTACAGACTCAGATGTCTGATCTTTAGACTCAGAATTCTGACTACAAAGTTCAGAATCCTGACTAGAAGTTTCAGACTTCTGATTGACTGTTTCAGAATTTTTACTTGTGTCAAATATGCTCTCAATGTCATGATATGAAAAACTTGGTTGTTTATTTTTGTAGCTGACATTTAAGGAATCATACTTGAATTTAGTATCATTGTATCTTGGCTTTTCATCTGTTGGTTTAGAAACTTCTTTCTTAACCTTTTCTTCTGAACCAACTGACTTTTCTGTTTTAGACTCAGAAATTTTCTCATCTGACTTTTTAGAGTTTGGTCTTTGCAAATTGTCAGAACTTGTTATAGAACTAGCAGGTCTTATGAAAACTTCAACAATTTCTGGGATTTTTGGCTTAGAAACTTGAAGTTTTTCATACAAGTTAATTGGAGCTCTTTTTAAAGTGACATTTTCTTCCAATCCCAATCCCTTCTTTGGGTTGTAAAATCTTGTATCTTTAACGTTGTTTAATAAAAGATTTAGTGTTTGCTGAGTCTGACCCCTTTTCAAATTCAGATCTTCTAATTCTTTAATTTTAGTGTATAAATTCTTTCTTTCTTCAAATAACATATCAAATTTTATTTGTAAATCACCTTTTTCATCATTTATTTTTGAAAACTCAGCTTTTAGTTCAGAAAGCCTTTTCATCAATTCAGAATTTTCATCTTTAACTTTCTGTTTCTCAGCCTCAGATTCTTCATATTGTTCTTTTATTACTTCTTTTTCAATTCTGAATTTGTTAACCAAATTTCTTTCTCCTTTTATCTGTTTTCTTAGATTAGCAAATTCAGTTTTCATTTCACCAATCTGTGTCATTAACTCTAATTCAAGTGAAGAATGTACCTCAGCAGATGACTCAGAATCAGCATCTTCAAAATCAGAATCATCCTCATTCCTCATTTTTGCCATATAGCTCTGCATCTGTGGAAAGTTGATGTGATCATCTTCATCAGAAGTATAGTACAACCAATTCTCCTGTTCAGCCAACAAAGCAATTTTATCATCTCTCTTCTTTGCAAGCTCAGCCTTCTTGGTGTAGTACTCATAGTCTTTCACAATTTTAACTCTGCAATCCTTAGCATAGTGGCCAGATTTTCCACATTTGAAACACAGATTCTTTTCTTTTCTTTCATCCTTCTCTTCATTGTTTTCTTCACTTCTCTCTACTCTCTTTTCAAACTTATTTTCTTCTCTGTCTTCTTTCTTCTTATAGTCTGAACTCCCAACTCTCTTATAATTTCCTTGAAATCTACCCTTCCCATACCTTTTATTGAAAGTATTTGTCAACAAAGCTAGTTTCTCAGCCATTATCTTGATATCTTCATCATCTTCTGATCCTTCTTCCTTGTCAGATTCTTCCAGATTAGGTATCTCTGATAGATATGCAGTCTTTTTGGGTGCTTTGATTGCTTTAGACTTTGATAAGAACGCTAACTGATCAGCAACATTTTTCTTCTCTTCCACAACTAACTTGACAGAGTCTTCATGTTGATTAAGAATACAGAATAGATCATTTAAGTCTTCTTCACACATATCCTTGTTCATTTGCAGACTTATGGCAAATGATGACCATTCTGAATTTAGACTGTTCAGAAATTTGTAATTTATTTCTGACTTTGTTTTCTTCAGTCCATTTCTTCTCAAGTCATTTAGAATAGTGCAAAATTTACTGTATGTCCGTGTCAAACTTTCTGACTCTTTTGCTTTGAACCTTTCATAAGCATTTATGCTTTGATTTAACTTTGCCTGAATAGATCTCACAGTTCCTAACATTTGCCTTTCCAGTTCGTCCCACATTTCTTTAGCTGATGATCCACTGTCAATCCTGTTAAGAACCTCATTTGGGACAGCCAAAGTCATCAAAGTAATTGCTCTTTTGTCAATAGCATGCCTATTCTTCTGTTCAGCTGTGTATTGGGAATAACTCTTTTTCACCCTGGTCGCTGGAATTTCTGGAGTTGTCTCTGTAGCAGGGGTTGCAGCAACATCGATGTACACTTCAATTGGGCCTTCTCGAATAGAAATCATAAGGTTTTCATCAATGTTGTCTAGGAATTGGATCATTCGGATTTTCCATTGCTGATACTCTTCTGGTATAAGAACAGGCGGTTTGGTTTCAGATCCCATGGCTAGATATTCTTTAGAAGACATGATTGTAAGAAAATTCAACAGAAAGACAAATTCGAGTTTCTTGATCGAAATGTAACAGGTAATTCAAGAATTGACAAGAATTCAAGAATTAGCCCTAGCAGCGGAATCGAATATTGAATGAATCAAGAAATCTTCAAGAAATTTATCAATTAATCTTCGCGATAACAATCTTGAAAGAATTTGTTTGTTGATTGGCTCTGATACCAATTGAAAGAACAGGATCTAATCTCACAATCAATATAGAAAGCAGTAACTGAGAAGTTGTATGATCAAGCCCAATTGTATTCAATGATGAACAGAATTACAGATCTATGAGAGAGAGAATCTCAAAGATTACAGAGAATGAATACAAAGTTATACGGGAAAAGTCAATCAGTTAGCAACATAGAGCTAACTACTATTTATACTGCAACGAACATCTTAAAGCTACAGTACAAAAAAGAAAGACTAATAAGAACATAACACGTGTCCTAATTAGTTTATAAAATACTAAGTAAAGTATCTTGTCATAAGTTCTGAACAGGTAGTTCAGAACTTCTGAACATTCTTCTGATAAAGCTTCTCAGATCTTCTGACTCTTTCTCTCATATCTCTGACTCCTCTACTCAGATCATCTGAGTCTTCTACTCAGACCATCTGACTCTTCTTATCAGACATCTGACTTCTCTTTCCACTGATCAATACTTCTGTCTTCACAGTCAGACCTCTGACTTCTCTACTCAGAACATCTGAGTCCTCTTATCAGATCTTCAACACTTGGTTTATTGACAAAACTTCAGATCTAACAGCTATCATGTGTGACTCTTTGGGGTTAGACTGAAATCTAGTACACAGAAAGGTTGAGAACACTATGTCCGGCCGACTTGCCGTCAAATACATCAACGAGCCATTCATTCCTCTATAGGTAGTTGAATTCACAGCCTTTCCGTCAGGATCGGCGTGTAACTTCGTACCCGGTGACATAGGAGTTCGCATGGGTGAACACTGTTCCATCTTGAATTTCCGAAGAATATCCACGATGTACTTAGATTGATTGATGAATATCCCGGTCGACAGTTGTCTAACTTGAAGACCGAGAAAGAAATTCATCTGACCCATCATACTCATTTTAAAATACTGTTTCAGGAGGAGTGAAAAGTTGCGACAGTATTGAGGGTTCGAAGAGCCGAAAATAATGTCATCGACATAGACCTGAATTAAAAGAATATGCTCACCTTCCCTTTTGATGAAAAGGGTTGTGTCGATCTTACCTTTCGAGAAGCCGGAATTGGTGAGAAAAGTAGACAGTTTATCATACCAGGCTCTCGGTGCTTGCTTGAGTCCGTACAACGCCTTGTCGAGGCGATACACATGATTGGGGTGATCCGGATCTATGAAACCTTCCGACTGGGAGACATACACTTCCTCCTTGAGATCTCCATTGAGAAACGCCGTCTTCACATCTATTTGATAGACAGTGAAGTTTTTGTGAGTAGTGTACGCGAGGAACATCCGAATAGCTTCGATTCGGGCAACCGGTGCGAACGTCTCTTCGTAGTCGATCCCCTCTTGCTGTCGATACCCCTTAGCGACTAAACGAGCCTTGTTTCGAACCACGACCCCGTTCTCGTCCTTCTTATTCTTGAATATCCATTTCGTGCCGATGATGGTTCGGTTCTTCGGGCGAGGGACCAGACGCCATACTTTGAGACTCTCGAATTCGTTCAACTCTTCTTGCATAGCCATTATCCAGTCCGGGTCGTGTAAGGCATCCTTCACCATCGCTGGTTTGACATTGCTCAGGAAAATGGAGAAGAGGCACTCATTTCCCGTTGCCGTCCGTTTTTTAGTATTACTCAGCAGTGCAGGAGTGGCTCCGTCTTCAGTTTTCGTCAATGCTCTAGTTTATACAGGAGCAGGCGGATCTCCAATGATCTGTTCTGGCGGGTGCGCTCGAGTCCATTTCCGGGTGTGAGGTAGCAGGTCTGATAGAGGTTCTGAATTGTCATCATCGATGTAGTACCCTAGGGGTAGATTCTGAACCGCTTCTAGAGATGGAACCGGATGTAAGCGTGCGGCGGCCGCAGGTTGGGAAACAACAACGATTGACGAGGATGTGCCAGTTGCGTCAGTACTGTTGCTTGTCCCGAGGGTAGATGGAGTGGAGGACCGGAGATGATGTAACGTTGGGGGTTGGTGGAGGACCGGAGATGATGGTCGACACCACTACAGTTCCATCTGCATTCAAAGAAGCATCAGTAGTAACTTGGGGAAGATAAAAATCATTATAAAAATTCTCAAATAGCAGATCTAACTCAGATGGATGTGAATTCGACATATTGGACAACGAAGGATCTACTGGTGTGTGCTTGGGTTCCGATCTAGAGAGATCAGAAGCCAACACTCCCGTAAGCGCGGGTTCTGAACTGTTATGTCCAGAAGCCAAATCGACCAATTCGTCGAAGGTCACATTAATACTCTCAATCACACTCTTAGTCCTCTTGTTGTAGACTCAGTATGCTTTGGAAGATGTAGAGTAGCCAATAAAAATCCCTTCATCCGCCTTCGGCTTGAGCTTGCCGAAATCATCCTTATCATTCAACATGAAGCACTTGCACCCGAACACGTGAAAATAGCTGATGTTCGGGGTGCACTTGTTGATGACCTCATATGGCGTTTTGTTGAAGCGATTGTGGACGATGGACCGATTCCGAGTGTAGCACACCGTCGCGATAGCCTAGGCCCATAAGAATAACGGAAGTCCATACTGAGTCAGCATGGTGCGTGCCGCTTCCACCAAAGTGTGGTTGCGTCGTTCCACCACGCCGTTCTGTTGTGGAGTCCTGGCTATAGAGAAGTTGTGAGAAATTCCCGCTCAAGTGAGAAAATCACCGATGATGCGATTCTTGAACTCCGTTCCATTATCCGTGCAAATCGCGATGACGGTCAGCTGCAGGTAGTTCTTAACTCCCTTCAAGTGGTTGACTATGACACCAGGAGTCTCATCCTTTGAAAAAAGGAACTTGACCCAAGTGTATCTTGAGTCGTCCACCATCACTAAGACATATTTCTTATGGCTTATGCTTTGAGTGCGCATTGGGCCATAGAGATCCATGTGGATCAGCTCTAAGGGTCTTGACGTGCTAGGAACTGGCTTCGGCTTGTGTGACACCTTCTTCATTTTCCCATCTCGCAGGCAGAACAGAGATGTTCTTTTACAAATTTAAGTTCTGGCATACCCTTGACGAGTCCACCCAGCACCAGCTTATTGATGTTCTTGAAGTTTAAATGAGATAGCCGTCGATGCCACAGCCAGTTCTGTTGATTAGTGGCTTTGGAAAGTAGACATACGGCTTTGTCGGTCTTCACAGCGGCTAAATTGATGGTGTAGAGGTTCGTCCGTCGAGTACCGGCGAGGATCTCCGTTCCATTGTCATCACGAATACTGCACCGCTTCGCCTTGAATCTGACTTCAAGATTCTTGTCATAAAACTGGCCGATGCTGAAGAGGTTGTGACCAAGACCTTCAGCGTAGGACACACGCTTGATCGTGAGGTTGTCCTGAAATAGGTCGCCGTAGCCCATGATCGGGGCCACGTTATCGTTTCCAAATCAAGCATCACTACAGTACTTCTCCTTGAACTTGGTGAGTAGCTCCCTTTTACCAGTCATGTGCTTGGAGCATCCAGAGTCAAGAAACCACACATGACCGGGCTGCAAAAAAAGATTAAGGATGTTTAGGTACCCATCTGTAAATGGGTCCTTGGGTGTTAGGTGCAGCACCTTTGTTTGAGACCCGTTTAGATCTGGGTCTTTTTCGTTTAGATTGACGAGAAGCATTAGAATTAAAAACATGATACGTTCCAAACCAATCAGATGCATGTATAGATTCAATCAAGTCATTCAAACCACAAACGGAACAACAAACATGATCACGCGAGAAATCAATCAATTGATGAACATTGTCAAGTTTAACTGGAAATTTAAAAGTATGTTCAACAGATTTATTCAAACTAAAACCATGTTTGTTGTTATTCTTCCTATTAATCGAAGCAGAATTAAATGACTTGTTCTTCTCAGGACGCGACTTAGTCCTCTTCTCTACCCACTCTCTCCGAACCGCTTTCCCCCGACCCGTACTATCTGAAATTACATTAGAGTTATTGTCACAGGAGCTTGAGTGAACTGTTTGTTTGAAAGAGCTCTTACCGGTTTTAGCACGTTTCTTAGACCGACGTTTAGATTTAGGTTTAGAAATTGTCTCAGAAACGGTTTTAGAATGAGAGCGTTCGCCTTTTTCAAAATTAACCGGTTCCGACATTTTTTCTAAAAATTGAGTTTGACTAGTAAGCTTAGGAGCAAAATCAATCTTAGAAAAATCATCTTCATGACAAGGAGTGGAATTCATAAACAAAGAAAATCTTCGTGCATAATCAAGTGTTGCTTCGCCATCAGAGTCGGATGAGGAGTTATCCGCAAACGGGTTATCAAAAACCGGAAAAAGATTCTTTTGAAGAGAATTGGGTTGGATGGACTTACCTTTATCTTTAAAGCTCAAATCTTTATCATGTGTGTCATCACACACTCCTATAAAGGCTTTGCACGAGGAACTATCCGAATAGATCGGAGCGGAGTCAAACGAGATAGTTTCAGGAGTGACCAGCGTCATTGGACTTTCCACAGAATTCTCCTTATCCATTCTCAGCGTTAAAGCTTTTGTCGCCAAAGCGCACAGTTGAGCATTCAACTTAGCAATCTCGGTTCGATAAGTCGCTCTTTCTGATTCGGGTAGTGTCTCGGGTATTTTCTTTTTGAGCTTTTCAATACTGTCTAAAAGTACAGTTCTTTCGGTCTCATAAATGACCTTATCTCTCGCAATCGATTCTTCAAGTTTGAAAATTATTTTTTCCAAAATCAGAGGTGGAACATAACGTTTGAGCTATGATTTATCGTTAGAATCTGCATCTATCGTTACCGGAACGGGAACCGGAGTTTCAACCGTTTTGGCGAGCGATTGGAGAGATAAGGAGTTTTGCTTGTTAAAAAAGATGCATTAAGCGTTTCATATACAAAAGGTATCTGTACATTTATGTTTTTCCTAGGCGGCACATCTTCCGATTTTGTGTTATTTTCAGAATTAGGATTCTCAGTTTTAGGTTTAGCCTCTATTGGTGGTAGAGGTATACCTGTTTTTCTTTTAAAATCCTCTTTTTCCTCATCTATCGGAGATGGCTTAGTCCACTTAATCTTGTACTCAGGATATTTCTTATCAAGGACCATGAAATTAAATTAATAAAGGGTGGGCGCCTTGGACAAGATTTTCTTTAGGTAACACGGATTATATCCGAGTCCCCATAATGAGTTGTAATATTTGAACTCCTTTGGCTTGTTCAAGTAGATGGTTTGTTCAGACTGACCAAGTTTGTAAAGTTTGGATTCAAGATCCTTAAGCTTAGTGGTCAACAACTCATTCTCTTTTCTAACATTTTCTTGGATTAAAACGCTCTTAGAGTACTCCTCCTGAGACTTTTCTAACTTTTGAGTATATTCAGATATTTGAGTCTCGAGGATTTCAGCTCGTTTCGAAATGGCCGAGCACTCAGTTTGATAGTTTTCTATCACACATCTGTCCTCAGCCTTTTCAATAGCTAGTTTGCCTATCGTATTATATTTGATCTTAGCTTCAGCTTCTAGCTTAGAGATGTAGGCGTCTTTGGTCTTAACCTTAAGTTTGAAGGAATCTAAGGTACGCACCATTTCATGCATTTGATTAATTAAGTTAGCAATGGAGGAACCACATACCTGGCATTCGCTCTTGTCTTTCTTCTTGTCGGAAGAGTCATCCTCAGAATCGGATTCTTCCGGGTTGAGGCCAGTGTAACACATATGTGCTTCCTCGTCTTCGTTCTCTTCATCAGTCTGTAAGAGCCAATGATCATCCTCCACTAACAGCGCTTTGCCTGCTTCTTTCTGCCTTGATAGGAGCATCTTGGTCTTGTAGTACTTAGCATTCCGTACTACAGGCTTCCGACAGTCTTTGGCGAATTTACCTCGCCTCCCGCAGTTGTAGCATTTCACAGGTTCATCATCAGCTCTATCATCGGACTTTTGTTCAGATCGCTTCCCTTCTTCATTCCTCTTTCTTCCATCATCAGTTTTTCGCTTGCCTTCGTACTTGTCTTTATAATCCCGATGCTTTGTGTTCATGGAGTATCGCTGGTTGTTATTGGTCGGCTTCTTGAAGAATTTCTTCCTAGCATACTCCCGGGTCAGCAATGCAACTGCCTTCTTGATACTATCGAGCTCGAGCTCGGGATCAGAATCAGTCTCAGGTTCGTCATCTTCATGTTCTGATTCGCTTGGCACTTCCTCTCTATGCGAATTGCGTTGTGCTTTCTTCTCTTTCTTTTGAGACATGAGGGCAAGATGATCTTCTTTCGTCTTTTCATTGGACTTATGATCTCCCATCAGCTCACTTACATCATCTTCATCTTGGAGCAACATCTCGTAGAGCTCGTGCAGTGAAACACTTTCTAACGATCGGTTGTGATGAACGTGTAGAACAAAACCCTTCCATTCAGGCTGAAGGTTGTTGAGAAACTTGATGTTGCATTCTAGGTTTGACTTGAAGATGCTGTTCTTGTGCAGATCGTTGAGTAGAGTGCAGAAACGCTCGTAGGTTTCAGTGAGTGATTCTCCTCTTTTGGCTTTGAAAGATTCGTAGCGTGTGAGGCAGTTTGTGATCTTCATTTGATTCCCCTCTCGGCTGCCTTGCATGATCTTTGCAAGTTGGTCCCACATACCTTTATCCGTGTCCTTGTAGCTATCGATGCTGCAGTAGATATTGTTGGGAAGACTATATACCAGATAAGTCTTTGCCAGCGTATCTCCATCGGCCATCCGCTTTTCTTCAACCGTCAACCTGTTGTATGGTTTGGGCACCTTATGTGCTGGAGGTCCACCTTCTTGTGCAGGAACATCCATCAATGGTGGAATAAACGGACCTTCCTTCAGGGATCGGAGAATCTCTTCATATAGTGGCTTAGTCTGGATGAAGCACATAAACCTATCCTTCCAGACATTATACTCCCCGCAGTACAAGATCGGTGGCTTGAATTCCGATCCGATAGCAAGTGCGTCTTGAGCATTTATTGTTAAAACTTGGTGATCGTAAGACGTGGAGTTTGATTCAAAGGTAATGGAGTGGTCTAACGCACAAACTAACGCAAACTAACGCATATTCCAAAAGTAATGGTAAGCTAAAGAAATTCCTATTAGAGATCAGGAGTAGGCAGAAACTAAAAAGAAACTGAGAGAAAATAAGCGTGCAAATGAGAAATTCCGGAATTGATGATCCGGAATTCCAGTTCAGGAATTTATAGATCCGGAATTGAGACAATAACCGGAATCAAGGAGATCCGGTATGCAATAATCAAGGATCCGGAAATAATTAAGAATCCGAAGTCAAGATCCGGAATCAAGATCCGAAACCAAGACACTGACAGCAAAGAAAATCGGATCCGGAATCAAGTATCTGAAAGCAAGAATCGGAATTAAAGTGATCCGGAATTATGAAAATCTGGAACTTGGGATCCGGTATAAGTGGGATCCGGAATCTATGGGATCCGGAAATTACCAGTACCGGAACTCAAGAACTGTGTTCCGAAAACAAACACTGGAAGTCGAAATACTAACCTGGAAATCGATTTCTCTGACCTTTTGACTCGTAAAAAATCTGCAAACACTTTAGAACCAAAACAAGCAACTAAGGAACGCAAAAACTATTAACCTAATCGATTAATCAAGCACTTTGAAGGAAAAAAATTGAGATTTTCTCAAGAACAGGGAGTAAAAACCCAGTAACCAAAAATCTAAAAAATTGATGATTTGTGCTTAACGAAAACATCTCAAAAATCGATATGATTTCAGAAACATGATAAAGACAATTCTTCAAGCCTCAATTTCAGGTTTTAACACCAAAATCAAAGCGAAGAAAAATCTTTTTGATGAAACAGCCGACAAACACTTTGAATGATCAGAAAAAAGAATTACCTTTGAATCAGACGTCCTTCTGCTCTGATACCAATTGTGGACCCCATATTCAATAAGCAATCACAATAAATCAACACAATAAGCAATATACGTCATAAATCTCACTTGTATTAAAATGAACAGAAAGATAATCTGGCAGTAGCCGTACAAAGTAATATGAAAAGCTAACAATGATCATTAAACCCTAACTAAAGGATTAGCAAACTATTTATACCCACAAGGGTATTTACAAGAATTGTCATATTTAGTCCCTACACTTCTATTCGACTAACGTGACCTAACAATATGCTTTAGTGTTGTGGGGATCATGCATAGTTCACAATACATTACGTTTTGAAAACACAAATGCGTGAGTCGTCGACATTTGGTCAATTTTAGGTTCGACGAACATTTTGAAAAATTGTAAACCTTTTTGGTTTTGAGATGATTTATATTTTGAGTATTTTTGACAAATAAACTTTTAGGCATTGATGTTTTAACGTTTTATATTACGAGTGTGAAACTTTGATGTAAATGCTCCGTGATAGGGATTTTGGAAAATTATTTGCCTAAACCTAGAGTGCGTGGAATTATTTATGTTTGAACATTAATGCGCACGGTTTGTGTGATTCAAAGTTGGAAGTTTATTTGAACCCTTTTTTGTGTCAACAAATTACAAATACCTATTTTCTCCTAAGTTTTGGGAAGACACATTGTTGTGTGCAAACCTTGTCAGAAGCGTTTTACTCATGTGTCATTATATGACCAGATGAGAAAGTTTTAGAAATTGATTTAAAGAATTTCATCTTTTGAAATTTTGTCGTGAACTATTTGATGCATGTTATTCTATTTCAAGAAAACTACTAGGAAAGTGTTACAAGCTTGCATGCCTACCCCAATTTGAGATTTTTTCATGATGTTTTAGTCGATATCTTCAAATGATGAAAACGTATTGATTTTGTCTTTAAATTTGGAACTGACACAAGTCATTTTATGTTTTGACCAAAGTGTATTTATGAATCGTTTCATCGTTTTTGTAAAAATAAACTGACACGCACAAACTTTGTTGGTGAACTTTGTTCCATGCCATTCTTTGGTTAAAAAGAAATTTTGGAGTCAATTGTCGATGAATTTCTTTTGAGGTACGGGCAAACTTTTTGTTGCACACCATTTAAAGTGGGCAGTTACCTTACGTGCATGTCATGAGTCAATCCATACTAGGACCGTAGCGGTTCATTTTAAAGAAGTTGTTTATTACGCTTTTGCGTTTTGTTGATAATCTGAACTGCAATGAAATAATTTTCAATATGATTTTCATATGTGGGACGAGCGTGTCCATTTTTGTGCAACTATCGAACTGATAGTAGTAGTTTTTATGCGTACGTTTAATTTGATATGAAAATCTTTGTGTTGAAAATTCCTATGAAAAGTTTTTGTTGATTGGCATATTTGTTAAATAATTCAATTGAAAACCTTGAACTCGTTAGGGCCTTGGAAAGGTTAAGTAACCCCGGTTAAGAGTAAGTTTGTATAGAATCTCGACTATGAAATGTTGGGTGTTTAGACACGTGATGTGGCTATAGGACGGACAATATCAATGGCTGAGTCGATGTATTTGCTGTAACCAAAGGGTTCGCGGTAACGTATTTTGAGGATAGTATGATCGTTTTGTCGACAACCCGGTTTTGGGTCTTGGACAATTTTCGTATGAAGAACCCTTTAGACACCGTATTGATAACCTTAGTTTTGTGGGAATGCTCGGCGAACGGAACTCGTGTGTGGAGTTCTGTTAGAGTTCAAAGCTTGGTGGTATGACTAGGTGTCGACCTTTTTAGGTTCGAGGTCGAGAACCGTTAACGTATTCGGAGAGTGTAGTCTGATTGTAAAGAGATAGTGATGACGATTGTAGTAATCCTAAGATACTCAAGTGTGATAAGTAGATTTGGTAGGGATGATTTCCTTGTGTGGCAAAGGAACCTGCATGTTTGATGATTTGTGTTGGAATGGATTCCAGGAGTCTATTAGGGCTCGTCAGAGTTAAACGACTGTTAATGGTAGGAGAAATTGGGATTGGAGATTCGGTTGGTCTCAGTATTAATTAAACCTTGGATTGATTTAGAGTCTGTACCGCAATCGGAGAAGTATGGAACATTCTAAGGTTGGGAGACAACCGAAGTAGTCTGATCTGGAGTTACTCCAGTGAATGGAGTGTTTTCACGGACATAAGTACAGTGTACTTGAGAGGGAATTATTGGTAAGAATTTGTTTGAGGATTTGTCATAATAGACTGTGTGGGGAAAACTTAGTTTCTAGTTGGAAGTTATCGGAACATGGTCGGTGTGGAGTTGGTTAGCCTTTGGTTGTACAGGATCTAGATTTCGGGGATGAAATCCTTCTAAGGTTGGGGGGATTGTAACACCCCCAAAATTAGAAATGCGAAAGATGGACTCACGGACGTCCGCATGGGCAAGGCCGGACGTCCGCATGGTGCGGAAGTCCGCACATCGTCCGCGGAAGCAACAGAGAAATTGAGGGTTTCGGATCAGCTCCAGTCGGACGTCCGCGAGGTGTCTATCCGGCCGTCCACGATAGGTCTGATGAATTATGTTGGAATCCTTTTAAGACTTCTCTCTCTCATTTCCTCACTTCACACCCCAGCCCAAATCAGTGTCATCTCTCTCTCTCTAAAATCGTTCTCCTCCTCAAGAAACCCTAAACCTCCCCTCTCCTCTTCATCTCCTTCCCTAAATCAAACCATCACCATTGTCGGAAACCTTAACCCATTCAAGAAAACTTCCACTTCATCTCCTTCATCAAGATTCTAGGGTTTCACCCAACCCTTTTCACTCTACATTGAAGATTAGGAGTTTTTGGTTCATCTTGGTGGTTCTAGAGACATTTTGGTTGGTGGATTCAAGTATGGTTAAGGTAATCTTCTCTCCTCTTCATTTATGAAGTTAGGGTTTTGATATAAGTGGGTATTTTGGTGTGAAATGGTTGGAGGATGGTTTTACATCGTCAGATCTAATTATTGTTGGTTGGAAACTTATGGATCTAGATTTTTGAGGTTTTGGCTTGAAGATGCAAGCTTCTTCAAAGGAGCTTACGTTTGGGGAAATTCTAGATTTAGCCTAAATCTAGCAAGGTGAGTTCAAGTTGATTTGTGAAAACTTTGTACATGCCAAAAATGTTATTTTCCAAATATTTGTGTGTTTTACTTGAAAATATCAATTGTTGAGTTATTTGATAAATTTAACTCTTTTGAAATATTTATCTTCATAAATGTTGTAAAATACCCATATTTGGGGTTTTTGGATATTTTGATGTCTAGAGATCATAAATATGTTCTTAAAAGATTTATTGCTCAAAATGAAGTTTATTTAATGGTTTAATCATATTGGTGTACTTGATTTATAAACCATTAGGAAAAATGCACATTTTAGTGTCATGAGTCATTTTAAGAATTAAAAAAGTATAAATCCATTTTGGGGAATTCATTGTTATTAATCCGCGATGAGTTTTGAGTCGAAGAGGATTTTATGGTATACGTTTACCAACACGACGTTTAATACGTTTATATTTTGAGAACCGCTATTTATGGGTCTAATGGGTTTTGAGCATTTGCTCGGTTTTGACTTTGAGGAAGTCTTGGGGACATTTGTCCGGTTTTAATGGCTCGATGCGGAGTCTTGTTTATGGTTTGCTTTTACTGCACCATCTTGCATTTTATTGCACGTTATTGATTGTTACATGCTTGGGCGCCGTAGTCATTCCGGGATAGGCATGTTATTATAGACTGTGTTGCATTGGATCCATAGGCATGTGAGTCAGTCTTTGATTGATGGTCTTCTGGGTGTTGCGGGATTTGACCGGGTCCCATGTTATATGACCTTTACTTTCAAGGGTACAATAGGAGGGCTGAGTCATGGATGAGCACGGTAGGCGAATATGACCTTAGTCATGTCGGGGCAATGCCGTGGTTGTATCCCCCTTGGGCCGAGCCTTTGGCGGTATTCTTAGTAATATTTCACTAAGGTCAGCTGTCTCTTTGGTCGTAACCTGAAAGGCGTCGTATGGGACACTTGGGCTTTTATGCAGTGAAGTGTCATACGATAAACATTGTTTGAGTGGCGTACTTTTGTGTTCATCCACTCTCAATGGATACGGGTCTCCCCCGTTGTTGGCCAACCTACTTGGGATTTTATATTGTCCACGTTTTATTATTATTGTTGGTCTTATACATTTGACTGCGATCGGATGACTTTAATATTGGATTCCCCTCCATGTATATTAAAGTTTAAATGAAGCAGGTCACTTCCATATTTATGGTATTTGGAATTTCATCACATTTTACGTTCGTGTGAGTATTGGTTCGTATTATGTTTTCGATGAAGTATTATATTTAAATGGATGGGTTTCCATGATTTAAGGGTTGAGTATTTCGTCATCAACCATATTCGAAAGTTTTGCATAATATAGATTTATTCACGTAATTGAGTGAGTTGGGCTGGAATTCATTTTGGAAAACGCTTTATACCTTTTAGGGACTTTTCTCAATGATTTTGGGTGCATTGGAAAATGAGTCGTTTATATCCTTTTTGTAAACTCTTTTGGAAATCATAATCTATGTTGCAAACTTTCATTTAAAGAATTATTCAAATCATGCTATAAACTCTTGAACTCACTAGGAGTTAGCCTAACCCTTTTTATTTGTCGGCATGTGCAACAGGTTCAGGTTGGGAGTAGTTCTAGTGACACGTGTGAAAGGGTGTTTGCTAGTAAACTGCTCGAGAAGTGAATAGCTTAAGTGAGTTTTCCGCATTCATCTTTGGGAATAGCAATTTGTACTTGGGTTAAGTAACACCCGGTGAGGTTTTTAGTCTTTGTAACAAGACTTGAATTAGATATTGTTTGAGGTTAACCATAGATTGTAATTTGAGGTTAACCATAGATTGTAATTTGAGGTATTTTACCTATTGAATTATAGGAATGAATCCTATTGTTTCAGATGTATTTTCAAAAAAATTAATTAGTTGCTCTTTCCCAATTCGAGGGTGTTACAAGATTTGGAACCCGAGTCTGAGTCAGAGCCCGATCTAGAGGCAGATCCAGATTCAGAGCCGGATTCACTGCGAGAGGATGATGCCTGTTGTTTCTGTTCAACCTCTTGCATTATGTCAACGATTTCCACTTCGTGTAAGGCTTGGTCATCATCCAGGATCTGCGTGGATGAATGGGGTGGGGTGGCTGGGCGACATGATGAGCTAGCTTTGCGTGTTAATCTTTCGGCATCGCCCGCGTCTGTTCCCCTCACCAGATTTTCTCTCGTCACACCCTGTTTGGGAGCCCCTGCTCGCCGGACCCTACCTCCTCTAGTACGGGGACCCTGACGCCTCTCCGGTCGCGCTCCCTGAGCAGGTCCTGCAGGATCTGGCCAGACCATAGGAGCGACTAAGTTATTCTCTCGCCTATATGTTTCTACACTCGGTGTCGAAGGATTTGCGAGAGCTAGCAGGCCGGCAGGTATGATCATTGGAACTACGCCTGGAATTGCCTGTTTGTGTTGCACTCTAGTCATACGAGTAGAGAGAAGTACCTCGTGTGCAGAGCACCTTGGGATCGTGGGGTAGACGTCGAGAAAGTAGGCGACAAGCAGTTGGAGAAACCGGGGAAATGGAAGTCACGCCAGCTTTTTGTTGCCCTCTTTCAGTTGAACCTTCTGGATGAGTTCGTTTCATAGAATTGGTGCTCGTCTGGTCGATGCCTTTGGTGATCGCTGATAGACATCGGTTAAGGACTGTGAAAAGAGTATACCAGATCGGCGTCAGGTGAGCTCGAGTGAAGTGTGATGGATGGTTGAGCTCTCTAGCGTATCTTAGTGCATGCAGTTCTTGACAGAGCAGGGCACCAGACACCTGGTTGTCGAATCTGACTCTGCCGGGAACGGAAGTCGCTTCCGGTAGTTGGAGGACCTGGCAGAATAGGGCTCTGGAGATGACCACCGGTGTATTATCAATCCGGCCTTCAAGAACGGTTTTAGGCCCACGTGCAAATGAGGTTAAGGACCTCCAGAGTTGCTGCACGTACACATTTGGAACTTCTACAGTTTCCGTCAACGTATAGTGGAGTAAGTGGCCTTTCAAGATCTCGATGATGACTGGACACTGTCAAATGATTGTTGCCATCTCCAGATGGTAGTTGTTTGGTACGATCGGTAGGTTCGGTCTGCCGGAAGGAGTGCGGCATCGACATTGTGATTGGAATTGTTTTGTTGAGCCATTTGGATACCTGAGATCAAAGCACATGTGAGATATCACTGGCAGTACAGAACCATGATGCACGTGTCCTGGGATTTAGGTTTCCCGGATTTGATTGGGACCGGGAAGCAAAATTGACGCGGAACACAAACCTACCCAGGATTCATAGTGACTCGGGGTTGGAAAACAAGTCATATCGAGGTGCAAATATAAACAGCTTAATAAAACAAACAAAACGTTTCCCGAGATTGACCTAACTCTGAATCGGATCCGGGAATGGGCCGAGTCCTGGGGGCGGGAGACAACCGGAAAATAGTGAGTTCCGAAAGCGGGACCGAGACTGGCTCTTATCCGGAAAGCAACCCGGAACCCGGTATCGGGAAACCAAAGTATCCGAGAAACATAAGCAATTCGGGAGACGAACCGGGGGGCCCGAGAGATGGCGAATCCCGGGAATCGAATGATCCGGGTGCCGCAACCCTGGGCTCGACTCCGGGAGATCTCAAATCGGGAGTCGATCCAACATAACATCAAATCGAGGCCATTCGAATCGAAATCAGGATCGATTAGTATCAGAGAAACCCCGACTACTCCCTAATCGAGGTCTATCGAGATCGATTTGAGCAAAAACGAGCGAGCCGAAGGGTTTCAACCCTAATCAGCGCCGAAAGATCGATTTAGAGGAAATCGATCAACATAAACTTGAATCGATCGAGGTTATGCCAACGATTTCTAATTTGAGCAAGTTAGGAAACATACCTGAGATTAGGAGAAGAAATCGGAGAGTGATTGGAGTCATGATCAGAAGTTGGTTCGGGAGAGGATTTCAGCGCGAATGATTTGAAATCTAAGGAAAAACCGGTTTATATATAGGTCGGACCCGGGAGTGTGTCTCGGTCCGGGTTGTTTCCCTCTCCCGGTCCCGACTTCTCTCAACTTTGGAAAATCGACAAAATTGACCCCTAAAGTGTGAGTAAATCGCACTTCTCCCCCTTAACTTTTCGAAATAAAAATTCCCCCCCTTAACTTTTCAAACACATCATTTCTCCCCCTTGACTTTTGAAAAATTTCAAATTCTCCCCCTCAACTATTCAAAAATTGGGAAGACTTACCTCATTGTCTTGGACTTTGGTGTGAACCCTTCAGAAAAGGTGTTAGTGGTACGGGAAGTGTAAACGGAAAAACAAAGACTAACATAAAACAAAACAAAGGAAACACACAGAAAAATGAAATAAAAGCGAAATCTATTAAGAAAATACAGACTTGTATAAACCGAAGTTCTCGAGACACCTAGACTGCACTGAGAGACAAGTGTATCTTGTGCATATCCTAGTAAAGCTTGAATATGAGTGAGAGACAGTTAACTCTAAGTGGAGGGAAGGTGTGTCGAGTTCAAGGGTGTTAAACTTTTAGATTTAGCATACCCATCTTGGACACAAGTTCATTGAATCGTTTTCCGTCCAAGGCAAAAGGTCTACTAGCAAGTTTTCTGTACTCACAAAATAGAGTTCGATGGTACCTCGTTCAACGTGATCCTTAATAAAGTGTTATCGCACGTCTATGTGTTTGGTCTTCGTGTATTGGATCGGGTTACTTGTGATGGCGATGGCGCTATTCGAGTAACAATATATCGGAATCCACGAGTAATGGAACCCGTAGTCCTTCAGTTGTGTGCGCATCCATATCACTTGGGAATAGCAACTAGCCGCGACCACGTACTCTGCTTCCGCAGTGGATGTGGAGACACACGTTTGCTTCTTGGAGGCCCAGCTAACCAACTTGTTGCCAAGGAATTGAACGTGACCCGTTGTACTCTTCTGGTCAAGCATACTCCCTGCATGATCAGCATTCGAGAATGTCGTGAGTTCGAAACCTGTATCCTTAAGGTACCAAAGACCAAGATCAACAGTACCTTTCAAATAGCGTAAAATACGTTTAATCGCAGAAAGGTGTGACTCCTTTGGTTTAGACTGAAACAGAGCACATAGAAAGGTGGAAAATATGATGTCCGGTCTACTTGCCATGAAATACATCAAAGAACCGATCATTCCCCTATAGGTAATAGTACCCACGTCCTTTCCGTTAGGATCGACATGTAACTTGGTACCCGGTGACATGGGAGTCTTCATGGGTGTGCAATTTTCCATCTGGAATTTCCTAAGAATATCCATGATGTACTTAGATTGATTGATGAATATCCCGTTCAACAGTTGTTTAACTTGTAGACCGAGAAAGAAATCCATCTGACCCATTGTTAATGCCAAAAATCGCACCAAAGGGACAACTTAAGCTCGATGTGGACTTTAACAACTAAAGAAAGGAATCTTTCGACAAAGGCGTGCGACAAAGACAAAAATGTAAATGAGACAAAGGATTTGATGACGCAGGAAAAACCTCAACGAGGAAAAAACCTGCGGACGACAGTGGATGTCATCGCTGCACTATGGTCACCAATCAGGGGCGATGTCCTTGGTGTTCCGGGTGTCGATCGTACAGAGATTACAATACAAATGAAGGAAAGACTTCGAAATGTAAAGTACAAGTGTTTGGAATGTAAAAACAGTGTGCGTCGTGTGTGAAAACTATGTATAAACTGTTGGTCGAGAGCTAGAGTTTTGCGTCGAGAGTGATCTTCTATGAATGATCTCTTTGCTTCGAATGAATATTCTTCGAGTGTTTGTGTTTGCTTCTGTTGTTTGATGCTCTTGTTCTATCTCTCTCTCTGTGTGTTATTCGGTGTTGATCAGGTGTCCTGAACTGATGATTGAGCTGGGATTTTATAGTCTTCGGATGACTTTAATTGAATCATTAAGATCTTTGATGATTGTTGTAACGGTCGTCGTCTTCAATGTGAGTTTATATGCTCATAACTGATTTCGTCGGTTATAGCCGTTTGTCCATAAATGACTTTGACTCCTGCATTAAACACTTAAACAAATATAACAGTTGTATAACGCGTTAGTCGGTCGAGGTCGTACGATTTTATGCGACGGTCGTGCGGAACAGGCGACGTCGAGGTCGAGTGTCGTGAGGAACTCTCGACTTACCTTTTAGGAGGGATGACGGAGGTTCTTCGGGTCTTCGTCGGGACCTTATCTTAATACAAGGTATAACTCATGACATGCGTCTTACCTTCTCTGGTCGTGGTCGAGACCTGTGAAATTTTTCCCAAACAGTTTGCCCCCAAAATTTTAAAGTAAGATGGCAAATTCGAATTTTAAAATTTGCTCGTCGGGTGTTCAGGGTTTTGTGTTGAAAAATACCTTGGTTGTTTCGGAACCGAATTGGTTCAGTTCTAACTGAACGAGAAGTCGAAGAGAAAACGAGGTCGTGACGTCATACTGACGCACGATTGTGCTTACCAGCTGTTATTTTAGAAATGTCGATGGAGCCCAGAGGTACTATTAGAAATGAAGACGATCTAGATGACTTCAGAAGTCTATCGAAAATTCCCATGGGGATTACTGTAAGTAAGGCTGGCGGGGTTCGATCGGAGATGTGTCCCGAGGGGTATGTCGCGATATACGAGTACCTGTTTAAGATGGGCTTCCACTGGCCGTATTTGACTCTGGCCAAGGCATTTCTGTGTGAGTTTGACCTGTCGCCAGGGCAACTGATGCCCCAGTTTTGGCGAGTTATTCCAGCCACCGAGCGACTTACTTCGCACTGGGAGTGGCATATAAAGTCACGAGCGATCAATATCGTCGTTATAGTTTACTTTCAAGGCTTAAGGGTGATCGTACCTTAGTTTTGAACACTGCTGTCAATGATCGCAAATGGAGGACGAGGTATGTACTTGTGCGGGTGGCGATGTTGGATAGGGTCAGTGATTGGATTAGATCCATAGATACTGCACAACTGGCGACGATGTCTCATACTGCGCAACCGGCGACGATGTCTCATACTGCGCAACTGGCGAAGATGTCTCATATATCCTCGTCTACCATTTCGTCAGCCGCCAGGGGCAAGGGTGTAAAGACGGGAGAGGATGAGGAGGAAGTCATGATGATCAACTTTACGTTGTCGACGATCCTCCTGATTGACTATGTCCTTGACGGGACGAAGTTATTTCCGTATCAGGGGAAATATCAGCTCTTATCTTTCAAGGAGCGTTTTCAAGGGACCTCTATCGAAGAGATGGGATTGCGAGGAGGAGGAGGAAGGTCTCCAGGGTGAGGCGTCAAGCAGGGACGCGACCGCCGCTCCCCCTTTGCCTTAGGAAATGTCTTTGTCATTTGTTGTTTCTTTTGTTGCTCGACTATCAGTGGTCGAGTTATTTTGAATGTAAATGACAAACTATTCAGAGAATGAAATTTAAATTTCCGTCGTACTCGTGTTTTGTATACTCAGTAAATTTCATAATAAATCATGCGACTTAGGCATCTATTGCAACGCAATAGCTTAGAATGTAAGACATAGCGCCTGTAAATCGTGTAAACAAACATAGGAATGTGCGACCAAAGCATACATTCAGAGTAATAAATTTTTCTATGTTTAACAAACTTAGAATGAAAAAGTCGTGTAGACTTTGCGATCATACGACTAAGTCGTGCGACGAGCTTGAATCGTGTGTCCCTGCAGAAGAATGATCATGTAGTATATGTGATCATCTATGTCGGGCGACCTTGCGAATTTAAAGTCACATAGTAAACTTAGTGATTATTGTCGTGCGTTTCTGCGATAAAATAATATTAGAGGTTGGTCGTTGACTAGCCAACAACCATTCCGATGCTTAAGTCAGTAATCGTTCGTGATGAGAAATCGTATGAAGGAAGAGAGAAGAAATGAGGATACGTATCTTCTCAGATTTATTTCTTTTATTTGACGGGGTATTTGCCCGCTGTCATTTATTATCCTATTCCTTTTAGAAGGAAAATAGGTTTTAAATGACAAATCGACACAGGGATCTTGGAAAATACCATATATGTCTGCGTCGACTGTGTTTTCGTGCGACAAGGCAAGATAGTCGGCATACTCCTGTAGAAAAGGCATGAGTTTGTCTTTAAGGATAGGAGGACGAACCTGTCGAGATCTTTTGGTCATGTTGTGTCTGCTAGACGATTTACTTTTGCGGCTTCAGAGTGGATTTTTAGCCGTCACGAGCGACTTTCGGCTCACTCTTGATTTCCTGGATTCCCACGGCGTAGGGAACATCAGGGTCTGATGATACGTCGAGGGAACGGCTTTCATTTCGTGGATCCATGGTCGACCTAAGATGATGTTATAGGCCGACGCACAGTCGATGACGCTGAACTTGGTCTGCTTGTTGATTCCTCCGGCGTAGACTGGCAAGATGATATCTCCATATGTGCTCGTCGGTTCTCCATTGAAACCTACCAAAGTTGTCGAACGTCGGGTGATTTCCGAGCGATCGATTCCCATGGCTTTGATGGTGTCAAAGAAGATGACGTTCGCTGAACTGCCCCCATCGACCAAGACTTGTCGAGTTAAACAATTACCAACTGTGAGTTGAATGATCATCCCGTCGTGGTGTTTCTGGTACGAGTCGCCGAGGTCGTCTTGGTCGAATACGATTTTCATGGCTCCCAATTCCAAATCCCTTTTAGCCCTTGATGAACGTGGGATAGGCCGATCGTCAGGCGCTTGACTGGCGTGACGTTTGGCTGCGGAATACGTTAGACCGCATACGTCGGAACCACCAGTGATACAATTGACGACTTTCGCATGCTCGGGGGTTGACGGTCGAACATCGTTAGCTGGGGTAACGACGTCGTCGATGATGTCTTTGAGATTGCCCTTTGGGACGTGATACGCCATCTCCTTTTTTAGAGCTATGCAATCATCTGTCGCGTGACCATGGTCGACGTGAAAGTCGCACCACTTAGATTTATCTTTCTTAGCGTCGTCCTGACCGGACTTCGTTGGCCATCGAATAGTCGCCTGGGCGGTCTTCAGAGCTTCGACCAAATCTTTAGTGGATCCTTTGAATCCGTAAGAGGATATCTTGGGGTATTGAGGAAATTTGGTCGCGGTCTTAGCCTCTGCTTTTGTCTTGAATCGAACGTTCGAGATCTAGCGGGCGGGCCCCATTTTGGAAATTGCTTTCGTCTTGAACTCTGGCTTCTTTACGCCTAAAGACCTCTTGTCGTTGGTATGCTTGCGACGAAAGGCAGCGTCCTCCTCTACTCTCATATATGCTAAGGTTCGAGCTCGGACATCTTCGAAATTCTCTGGAGGATACTTAGTTAGGTCAGTGTATAAACCTGAACTGTCGTCCAGACCATGCTTATAGGCTTTGATCGCGGTATTGATGTCACAATTAAGAATGCTGATCATCTCTGCATTGAATCGATTGAAATAACTGCGGATAGACTCATTGGTCTTCTGCACGACGTAATACAAGTCACTGGTCTGCTTCTCCATCTTGCGACTGCTGGCGAATTGCTGGGAGAATTGATTGACTAATTCAGTGAACGACCCGATGGATTTGGGTTTGAGATTGATCAGCCATTGGAGAGCAGGACCAGTGAGAGTTGCACCGAAGCTTTTGCACATACAGACTTCCTGATACATGTGTGGGATTGAGATCGTCCACATGAGCTGCTTATATTGCGCGACGTGCTCTGTCGGATCGGTCACTCCCGAGTACTTGGGCGTAAAGGCGGGGACATTGTACTTCTTCGGGACCTCGACAATCGCGATCTCATCGATGAATGGTGACTATTGAAATCCTGATTGGGGCTCGACGTCGACGGGCACGGCTGCCCCAGGCAGCTTGGCGAGCAAAGATAGGACGCGCTCGTTCTGATCTTCTAGCATTTTCAATCGCTGGGCGACGGGGTCATTGGGGTTGAGATTTGCCCCTGCTTGCGGATTGATTCCTGAGCTGGTGCCATTGACATGCGACGAGCCATTGGCATCTCCGTTGAAAGGAACAAAATACGGTTGCGACCCGTTCTGAAATGGCTGCGACCCATTCTAAAATGGCTGCTGTAGGTTCCCAGATTCACGTTGTATCATATTAATGGTAGTGAAATAGACAGCGGAAGCATATTAAATAAAGCCATTAAAATGAGTGATTGTGTAAACGATAAATGAACTATGAGAATCAAATATTGAACAGTAAAATGATAACAGGATCAGATATAAAAGCTGCTCATATATTGATAATGAATCACACCAAGAACATGTTCGAGTGTGTTCGGAAATCTCATAGGACAACAATATCGTACGGAGGTAGTGCTCGGGATTGCTGCAGTGTGTGCTTAAACAATTGTGGAAAAAACTACTCTTCCCAAAGCTTACAATTGTTTGTTCCACTACTTCTCTATTTATAGCCCTGGAAAAGTGAAGGCAGTGTACTATCGTACCCTAGAATGACACGTGGAAAGTGTGTCTCCTATTTTTAGGGCATACGTGGAAAGTATGGACACTTGTCTAATACTTGGGATTTCCTACGAGACTTAGGCTGACAGAGGTCTTCACTTGACCAGAGCTCTTTTGCAAGAGCTCTGTTGGTCTTCTGTTAAACACTTGTTCTTCTGTTGGAAGTCTTCGACAGAGCTCTATTGAGCTCTGTTGGTCTTCTGACTTGAACTTCTTCCGAATCTTCGGTCTGATCTCTGTTGGTCTTCTGACTTGAACTATTTTCAATACTTTTACATAACAGATACCTGGGGCCAACAATCTCCCCCTAAGTATTGAAAATAAAAATTTACAATTGACAAGAGATTAAACAAAAGAACAGAGAACTTTTACCTCTGTCAAAGCCTTGCACTAATCTTTTGGAATATTAAATTGAGATTTAAAAGATCAGTACATTTAAGCATAATCATCTCCCCTAAGAATTCTGTCGAATCTTCTGATTAGAGTACGGAAGTCCAGCATCAGATCAATCTGGTCGATGAAGAGTTTCTGCTGTTCTTCTAGACACTTGTTTCTTGGGAGATCTTGGATTATGTTCTTGAGGTATACTAGCGACTCACTTGAGTATTTGTGGGCTTCAGCTGCTCTGATGGCCTTCTTTATGCCTTTATGTCGGCAGACAAAGACTGGAGGATCTTCTACTACGGTTCCAGTTCTGTGATGGCCATAACCCTCAAGGTTTTCATTTGGTGGTGCAATCGCTAGTTTCTCTACTTCAAACTATATGCCTAGCTGATAGTCAATCTGTATTCTGAGATTGATGTGCTCTTGCATAGCAAATCTGACTTCTGGCAGTGCAGTTCTGGCTGGTGTGTATCTTTCTGAGAAGTTCAAGCAATATGCATGGAGTAAGATCAGGTCATATGGGTTCAGAAGGACGAGATCATTGTCATTGAAGATTTCATTTCTGCCTTCTGTTGATTCCACAGTATACTCATGGTATGTGACCCTGTCGTGTTGAAACTTCTTGTGCTTAATGTCCAGAATTCTGCGGATACCGAAGTTTATATTGATGGCTCTGTTCTGATTTGACTTGGTTTGGATGAACTTTAGCCTTGCATCAGAAATGGTGTTTATTCCGATTGGGTTGAGGTATGGGTTAATGGGTACGGTATTTACAGGGATGATGTATCTGTCAGCATATAGAAATGCAAATACCGTTTCTAAGGCAGGATTTTCGGTATGAAAGGTAGAGGTTTCTGGGTTCTGTTCTGTTACCGTTGGGTTTGGGTCATCATGGGTTTCTGCCATAAGAGTGTCGATGTGAGCAGATTTCTGAGTAGCTTGAGGTTGGGCTTGACTTATTTGTCCTTCAGCAGAGGATGGGTCTGTCCTCTCTGGTTCTTTTGTTGGAGAAGTAGGAGGGGTATCTATGCAGATGATCTTTGGTGGTTCTTGTGTTGACTCTTCTGTCGGTTTGATGACTCTGTTTTTGAACATGTAGTCAAATGCCACTTCAGTCATATCTGTCATGATTTCCTCTGTTATCCCCTTTTCTCCTTCTATAGTCTCTTCCTCAGTTGCTTCTGTGATTTTCCCTTTACCCCTGGCTTCTCTTTCTTTTTCAACCTCTTTCTCTTTCTCCTTCTCTTTCTCTTTCTCCTTCTCCTTCTCTTTCTCCTTCTCCTTCTCCCCCTTTTGTTGTTCTGAGGACTCACCCTGTTGATTGTCTGATTGTCCTTCTTGAGCATCTTCGAAGTCATCATCATCGTCAGAATCGTCAATTCGAGCTGTTGGTGAGGACTGAACAACAAACTTCAGACCATCTTTGTGTCTGTGGGTGCTTCTTCTGCAGGTCTGTGGGTGCTTCTTCTGCAGGTCTTTTTGATGTAGAGGTAGCCTGTAAAATAATATCAGTAAAGTTTGAGGCTGTCTTTGTCATCACATCTTCTACCTCTGTTGTAGCACCTCTGATCTCTTCTACTTGAGCCTTGAAGTTGACCTTGTGAGTATCAAGAGACGCTTTCACATGTTGTTCTGTTGCCTTAGCTTTCATTACAAATTTTGATGAGATCGTCATCATTCGGCTAAGAATTGATTTCTGAAGTCTCCCATTTGTCCAACTGTCATGGGTAGGTCATTTGGGTTAGGGCTGGAGATGTTGAGTGGAGTAGCAGATGAGGTGGTTGCTTCTTTTATGGATTCCTTAACAGAGTTGGTAATTATCTCTGTCAAGGTTCTGACGTTAGATTCTGAAAGAATAACCGTGGGGATGGGAAGGGTTCTGTTCATCTGCGCTGTGTGGTTCTCTGTTATGAGTCGCTTTAGCTCGGCAAGATCTGTCGAAGTCCTTTTAACTTCCTCTGATCTGATTGATCTTAGGTCGGCTATTTCTGTTGTCAGCTTTCCAATCTCTTCTCCTCTGACCCGTTCAGACTCTGTTCTGAGTGCTTCAGCTTCGGCATATTTTCGAGTTATTTCAGCATGCTTGTTTGAGATGTTCAGCAGTTCTTCCCTAAGAGAAGCATTTTCCTTGCGGATCAGCTCCTCCTTTTGTTCATTGATAAGTTTATACTCGTTCAAAGAGTTGTTGATACTGTCACAGAAGCTTTCGAACTCTGCTCTTGTGATAGTGTCAACGGGGGTCTCCTTGGTTCCAACACATGGATCCAATTCTGCCTCAAGTTCAGAGGCGCCTCCGTCAAGAGTTGTGTTGATGTTGGCTCTTGGAGGACTTCCACCTGATCCTTGATGTTCCCTTTGAGGGGAAACAACTACAAGTGTTCTGACCAAAGTTTCCTCTTCCAGCTCAGCTTCCGAAGAAGGAAATCTGGTGTGATGAGAAGCATTTGGATCAAGCAATGTCTTCCCTTGTTCTACTATGGTCTCCCATTGTCCCTGAGTCGGACAGATGCTACGTGAGATTACAAAGATCTCTGGTCTATTTTGTGTGGAGTCTAAATGAGCCACAGAGGCATCATCGTGTGGAGGTGACCTATTGATGTGCTGGGGCGAATGAACATCACTACCAAAGATAGTTTCCCCGGCTTCGTGCGTACCAGAGGCATGAAGAGGTTCCTCTGATGGTATAGACTGGTTGGGGTTCGAGGTGTGCACATTTGTTTCAATAATCCTTTGGTCTTGATCACCAGGATTAGATTGTGTGGAAGCACTGGGATTTTGGTTAGGGTTACCCTCAGATGTGCTCTGTTGAGCATCTTTTTCTATTCTCTCATTATCCTCGGCTCCTATGGTTGTAGAACTCTCTGGATTCTCTCTGATATTTCCCTCTTGCTCATCACTATCATAAGAGATAGTTTCTACCTCTGGTGTTTCTTGTACTTCCTCATGGACAGCCTCTCTAGGAGATGCTCTGTCCTCTACTTCCTCTCTTCTAGAGGAAGACCCCACTTCGGGTACTCTTGCCTCTGGTCTGTTAATTTCCTCACCAATCTCCTCACTCAAGCTCTCCAAGGAAGGCTCAGATCCTAAGTATGCTGGGGTTCTCACCTCAGGTTCTTGAGGTTGAGCAGCACTCTGATAGTTTTGGATAGAGATGTGGTCAGGGGCGATAAGAGCAAGCATTGTACCTGGAATTCTTCTTATGAAGGGGTATTCGCCAGAAGTGGTGGGGAGGAATTTTGACATCGTCCAAACAGGTGTTGAGCGACCCTGATGAGTTAGTTCCAGTCTGTCGAAGGCTCTTCTGATTACCAGACTGATAAAGCGTGGAAACTTTATCATCTTCAAGAACTTGTGAGATCCAACGACTCCTCCTCTTGCGATGGATGAGGTTTTTGTGTTTACAACCGTAAGAAGATCGTTGTAGAGAATGTTGGCGTAGTCAAAGTTTCGATTGAAGAACAATCCATACATGATTTGTAGGATTTCTGTTGTGGCTTGGTCTTGTGTTAGGATCCAAGCGCTTACCACTACGCCAAAAGCAATTGCTGGTGGAGAAGGCGCAACTTATTTCCATATAGCGTAGCAGCCAGCGCCACGTTTCGATTTAGGGAGATGCTGGTCAATGACCCAACAATCCCCCCCCCCCCCCCCCCAGCATCTGCCAGCACTCTTGGCTGCACAGCATGCCTTTGGCATTATAATGCACTCCATGGGATTCGAACCCGTGACCTGCTCTGATACCACATGTTAGGATCCAAGCGCTTACCACTACGCCAAAAGCAATTGCTGGTGGAGAAGGCGCAACTTATTTCCATATAGCGTAGCAGCCAGCGCCACGTTTCGATTTAGGGAGATGCTGGTCAATGACCCAACATCTTGACTACCAGATTTGCTGGTAAGGGTTTTGTTTAAGGTGGAGAACATGAAATTCAACATAGTGGGTAGATTCTGTCGCTTGAACTCTCCAATCCTATTCAGATCCTTGTTGTAACCCAGAAACTTCATGAAATCAAGAAGAACAGCTGTTTTTGGTGGTTTCTCATAGGCGTCTATTCCTAGCTGTCGTTTGGTTTTCATTCGGAAGATGCTTCTTAAGGTACTTGCTCTAATGCGGATTGTTCCCGCTCCTCCATTACTCGCGTTGACGCTCCCAACTATCCCGTCTTGTTCTTCGATGTATTGGCATGTGGTCCACCATTGTTGAACATAGATCGCTGGAAGGTGGTCATCGAACTCTGTTAGGGCTCTGAAGATGTCAGAGTTTCTAAAGAACTCAATGAAAACGTGATACAGGGGTAGATAGAGTCCTGGAGTGGGATCGAATCTGTAGTTGTTGTCAGCAAACTCGTATGGAAGAACAATGATATCATCGGTGGGTTCTATTCGGCTTGAATCAGCAGAGTTTTGGGGTTCCGCCATTGTTGCAGGTTTGGGTTTTCTTGAAGAACACTGGGTATTTAAATAAAAGAGGGAAAGGTGAAAGGTTTAGGAAGTTTAGAAAAGAAATGGGTCAAGGTTATGGATATTTATAGTCAGAACTTGTGGCTGGGTAATCGCCGTAGATACTGTAGGCACTCGAGTGTCAGAAGGTGGAGTGGCCTGAATTATGTATCGTGGGGACAGCTAGTGGTTTAGCTTTCAATTAGAGGGTGCCACGTGGATTTGTTCTGACCACTTTTGTGCAAGTAAACCGTCGCGGTTAGAGATGTGTGGGTAACAAGTGGTTGACGCTTAGAAATAACCCGCACCTCTGATGACGCTACTTCTGATGACGTGGCATAAAACTGACAGAGTTATGTTCGAGCTTTGCAAGTTTTTGCTTCTGATGAGTGACCCCTTTACCTTATCCCAAAAAAAATTAAAATTCTGTATCTGATGAGGAAATGGTCAAAGAACAATAACAGAACTGACTTTGAAAAAAAAATTCACAAAGTTCTGGTGAGAAACAACAGAGGCTCTGGTGAACTATCAGAGTTCTGTTGGGTTCTTGACTTTATCAAAGGATTTTCATCAGAACAGGTTTTCCCTCTTTCTTCAAAAAGATTTGTCAATGATAAAAAAAAAGCAAAGTCAATTTGGATTTGGAAAAATGAGTACTGACTTGCTCCCCCTAAAACTATGCATTATCCTTCTTTTAAGCTCCCCCTAGAAAATTGAGCTTAAATCCAAAAAAAACTTTTGTACAAACAAAATTTTATATACAAACAGATTGTTCACCGAAAGCGTGTTGAAAAAGTATGCTTGACAGAGTTCTGGTGAACAACAGAAGCTCGGTTGAACTATCCTACCCAACTGTTTGACAGAGCTCTGGTAGGATCATCAGAGGCTCTGTTGAGTTGAACAAAGTTAGGAGGATAAGTTCAGCATACCCAGTTTGCTGATTAAGAAGCTAAACCTCCTTTCATCAAGGGCTTTTGTAAACAAGTCAGCAAGCTGAAGATCAGTTGAAACAAAATACATTTCAATAGTCCCTTTTTCAACATGATCCTTTATGAAGTGGTACCTTTTGTCGATGTGCTTAGTTTTCGAGTGTTGAACTGGATTGGCTGTTATGGCAATGGCACTCTTGGAGTCGCATAGAATAGGAATATTACCATACTCCAAGCCATAATCTTTGAGTTGTGTTTTCATCCATATCACTTGAGAGCAACAACTAGCAGCAGCAACATATTCTGCTTCTGCTGTAGAAGTTGAAACACAGTTCTGTTTCTTGGATGTCCAACTCACCAACTTTTCTCCAAGCAGTTGGCAGCTACCAGAAGTACTCTTTCTGTCATTCTTGCATCCTCCATAGTCTGAATCTGTATATGCTACAAGCTCGAAACCAGAGTTAAGAGGATACCAGAGACCCAAAAATTGAGTCCCTTTCAGATATTTAAAGATACGCTTGACAGCTGTTAAATGAGTTTCTGTAGGATTTGCTTGAAATCTGGCACAGAGACAGGTTGCAACCATTATATCAGGTCTGCTGGCAGTTAAGTACAGAAGTGACCCTATCATGCCTCTGTAGTACTTGACATCTGTTGGTTCACCATTAAAATCAGAGTCAAGCTTAACTCCAGTGGCAATAGGAGTTTTCATTGGTTTTGAATCATTGAGCTTATATTTTTTCAACATATCAGAGAGGTACTTAGACTGACTTATGAAAGTCCCTCTGTCTGATTGTTTAACTTGTAAACCAAGGAAGAAAGAAAGTTCTCCCATCATGCTCATTTTGAATTCGCTTTTCATTAAACTTTCAAACTTATCACATTACTCCTGCCTTGTAGACCCAAAGATAATATCATCAACATATATTTGTACCAAAAGTATACCATTCTTATATCTTCTAAAGAATAGAGTTTTATCGACTGTACCTTTCTCGAAGTGATTGACCAACAGAAATTTGGACAGAGTTTCATACCAGGCTCTGGGAGCTTGCTTAAGGCCGTACAGAGCTTTGTCTAACTTGTAAACGTGGTCTGGAAACTCTGAACATTCAAAACCAGGTGGTTGCTGGACATAAACTTCTTCTTGCAGTTTGCCATTCAGAAAGGCAGACTTGACATCCATTTGGTAGACCTTAAAACCCTTATGAGCAGCATAGGCTAGGAAGATTCTGATGGCTTCTAGCCTAGCCACAGGTGCAAAGGTTTCGTCATAGTCAATTCCTTCTTCTTGTCTGTATCCCTTTGCAACCAGACGGGCTTTGTTTCTGATGATAATCCCATCTTCATCCTTTTTGTTTCTAAACACCCACTTGGTTCCAATGGCCGTTTTGCCTTTTTGGAGTGGAACAAGGACCAAACTTTATTTCTTTCGAATTCCAGAAGCTCTTCTTGCATAGCTTCGATCCAATTTGGGTCCTCTAGGGCTTCAGAAATCTTCTTCGGCTCAATCATGCTTAAAAAATTTACAAAGAAGACTTCATTGATTGTGGCCGATCTTGTCTTCACACCATCTTCAGCAGCACCAATGATAAGATGATAAGGATGATCCTTTGTCCATCGTGTCATGGGAGCATGGACAACAGGCGGGGTTTGTGCTTCTGATGTGAAAAGACGAACTTCAGCATCAGAGCTCTGTTGATTGGGACCAGGGCTCTGTGGCACACGACTTTGGAGAGTGGCCTCATTGATCTGAGAGTCATTAACAGGGCTATGTGAAGGTGAGCTTTCAAACAAGGAGTCTTTGCCAATATTAGTTAGCAAAGGTGATGATGGCTCTTGTTCAGGTCCTCTCTCGTTCTGATGTGGTTCCTCATTTCTCTGTATCACTCCTGTAGACAGAGAAGTAGATGGTGAAATATTGGAGGGACCAGTGAGAGATGTACCTGTCAGATTCAGTTCTGTTGAGTTCTGAGCTTGATCTCCTCTATTGATGTTATTAGAGGAATCATCATCATTGAAGAAATCGTTGAACATGAGATTGATATCTTCTTCCCTTGTCTTTGAAGAACTTGTCTTTTTCTGTTCTGTCTTTGTCCCCTCTGTTGATTTACGATCAGAGGAGCTCGATGTGCTTTCACCAAAGGACACGTTTACACTTTCTTGAATGACCTGACATCTGGAGTTGTAGACTCTGTAGGCTTTAGAGGTTAAGGAATAACCAATAAAGATTCCTTCGTCTGCTTTCTTATCAAACTTTCCCAGCTGATCTCTGTCATTCAATATGTAGCACTTGCAACCGAAAAACATGAAAGAATTTCACGTTTGGTCTTCTATTGTTGATGAGTTCATAAGGAGTCTTCTTAAATCTCTTTACTATCACAGCTCTGTTTTGGGTAAAACAGGCTGTTGAGACTGCTTCTGCCCAGAAGTTTATTGGAAGGACAGAGCCAACCAACATGGTTCTGGCGGCTTCTACCAGCGTTCTGTTCTTTCTTTCCACAACTCCATTCTGTTGTGGAGTTCTTGCAGCTGAAAAGTTCTGGGAAATACCTTCCTCTGATAGGTAGGTATCAATTTTGTCATTCTTGAATTCTGTCCCATTATCACTTCTCAACTTTTGCACTTTTAATCCTAACAGAACCTGTATTTTTCTCAACAAACTTATCAAAATTTCTGGGACATCAGATTTTACTCTGATGAACTCAATCCAAGTATATCTAGAATATTCATCAATTAAAACAATGATATACTTCTTGCCCGACAGACTTTGCACGGAGATTGGACCACAGAGATCCACGTGAAGCATATGCAAAGGTCTGGGACAACTATGATCACTTTTTGTTCTATGTGAAGATCTTTTCATCTTACCCAGTTCACAAGCAGAACAGAGATGGTCTTTGTCAAACTTCAGAGAAGGTAGTCCTTTTACTAATTTCAGTTTCACGAGCTTGTCAAGGTTTTGAAAGTTCAAATGGGCAAATCTTTTATGCCAGAGCCAGGCATCTTCATTTTTCAAAGACACTAAACAGAGTTTCTCTGTTGTAGAGTTTTGGTTTGGTTTAAAATTCATTTTGTAAAGATTCCCTTTTCTGTCAGCTCTTAAAAGTTCTTGACCAGACTCGGAAAGTAACAAGGAACAATATTTCTTCCTGAAATTGACATCAAATCCGTGATCACAGAGTTGACTTATACTGAGAAGATTATGATTTAATCCTTCAACATAAGCAACTTCAGAGACTGAAACACCACCATTTACTAATGTACCATAACCTTTAATCTGTCCGCCATTGTCTCCTCCGAAGGTTACTGCACTCCCCATCTTGTTTTTAAAAGAAGTTAACAGCTCCTTATTCCCCGACATGTGCCTGGAGCATCCAGAATCCAAGTACCAGATCTGCACATGAGGTTTCTGCAAGACAGATTAGTTCCTTTTAGGTACCCATTGCATAATGGGTCCTTTCCTGTTAGGCTTAGGTGGGTTGACAGACTTTATTTTGGGCTTTCCATACTATGATGGTGTGCCAGAGGTTTTCCTCTGTGTATTCTGAACAGTCGTGGGATTTTTCTTTTGAACGTACTGATTCAGAACACATTGGGGACCATTCAGATGATTTTGCAATTTTAGTAACAGTTGAATACAGTTGCAGTTGATGGAACATGACTGATGCACATTGTTTTTATTCAAAAACTGTTTGAATGGAGCTTGATTCTAAAAGATTTTAGGACCAGATGTCTTTGCATACAATCTATCCTGGTTCTGTTTCTTAAAACTGTTATTCCTATAAACAGACTCTGTTGACACGAAGCTCTTTGGAATAGATTCATTTTACCAGAAAGGATTTCCCTTTTGATTTACACCAGAATTTGGAATAGATCTGTTGTTTGCTATCCATTTTCCCTTCTGTTCTGGTGTGAATTTTACAAGTTTGAAAGCAAGAGGAACATTTTGGTTTACAAAAACACTTTTGTTTTTCTCTCTCTTCTCCACTTCTACTGCATTAGAAGCAAGAATCTTAAAACCCTTGTTGTTAAACTCAGTTACCGGTATAAACCTTGATTGTTTCTTGAAGAAAGAAACATCATCTTTTAGATCCGTAGATTCTATCGGTATCTGCTTTAACTTGTGTAAAATTTTCTTTTGTCCACAAAAAATATGTTCATCTACTTCAGAGTCAGAGTCACTGTCAGAGCCTAGAAAGTCTCTAGTGGCTCTGTCGGAGGTTTTCGTTTCAATGGGTATGACAGAGATATTTGTTTTGACAGTTCTGAACCTTCTCAACTTTGGCTTTAAAGAATCTGAAACAGCATTTTCCTCGATAACTTTCAACAAATCTTCCTCAAAAGATGTTCTTATGGATTCAGGGGTAGAAGAGAAGACGGGAGCATCTGGATTGAGTTTGCTCTGTGGGATTTCAACAGAGGACTCAGTCACAGAAGTAACAGACTTCTGTCCTTTGAATGAGTTGAAGTTAAAAATATCTCTTGTATCCAAATCCTTGACAGAGTTAGGAAGTATGATTCTAGCTCTTCCTTGATCAAGAATAAATTATGAGGATGGTTTTAAAACCTTTTGATGATCAGAGGAATCATAGCTGACGTTCCTAAAGTCAAGATTTCTTTGTTTTGAGAAAGCATCTGAAGTTTTGGTTCTTTTGAAAACAGCGTTACCAGATATCACGTCCTCTTGGATTTTCCCAACACAAAAGGCAGAGGACAGAGATGTCTTCTTCCTTTCGTCATAGGGAGCAAGGTCAGAGAAACCAAGACCTTGCGTATCCATCTGTGAATTTATATTGATGTGCACATCTTGTGCATCCTGGTACTTTTTAATCTGAATTTCTTTTCTCTGTAGAGATTGATGCAGAATTTCCCTTTCTCTTTGAAAATAATCAATTAGAGCAACAGAATTAAGTCTCTCTGTTTCAGACTTTTTCAAATTTTCAGACTTCTGTTTCAAAACGTTTTCATATTCGTTAATTCTGTCAGAAAACAGGCTCTCTTTCTTCTTTTGCAAGATTTCTAGCTCAGATTTTTCTTTGAAGATTTCTTCCTTTTCTTGTTCCAAGAGAGTTTTCTCTCTCCTGTAAAAGGATAGATCCTTCTGAGCTAGTTTTCTTAGCTCTTTTTCTTCAGAAAGTTTTTGTTTAAGAAGTTGAAATTCCTCATTCAGCATAGAAACATGCATTTCTAATTCTGAGTCAGACTTGGATTCAGATGAGCATACCTTGGCACTGGATCTGGTGGTCTCCAGCGCTCTGTCGTCAGACTCTGTCGTAGTAAGAGCAAATGCATGAGCTAGATCTTCTTCTTCTGTTGTTCCCTTCGTTATTTCTGGTTCTCCAGTCATCCAGTCAATAGCCTCTTCTAAACTTTCATCATCCACAGCAACTCCACAAAAGTTGGCTTGTTCTGGTTCATCATCAGAGGATGAATCAGAAACCCAGTTCTCCATTTCAGCCACGTAGCTTCTTTCTCTGTAGTGGTACTTGTATTTTTTCTTGAAGTAGTCCTGGTCTTTTACCAGTTTGCCTCTACAATTAACAGAGAAGTGCCAGGTTTGCCACATCTGAAGCAACGTCCATCATTCTGATTGATGGGTTGAGCAGCATCGGCCTTCTGTTGTGCTGGTGGATTTTCTCTTCTGTTTTGTGGAGGTTGTCTTTGTTCTGTGGTAACTCTGTTGTTACTTTGTTCTGGTGCAGTGTATTCTCTTTTGTCTTCTTTTCTCTCATATCTACCTCTTCTTTCAAACTTATTGCCAAATCTCTTGTTAAATTGCTGAGTTATTAGAGCAAGAGATTGAGCAAAAGCTTTAATGTCATCATCCTCTGATGAGCTTTCCTCTGTATCACTCTTTGCAACTAAACTTTTCTTTCCTTTCTTTTTAACTGACTTATCTTTCTTTTTCTCTCTGTTTGAACTCTCTCTGTTGGACTTTTCTGATGTGGTTTTCTTAGAATCAGAAACTAAAGCGATTGGGCCTGCAATGGTGGATTTGCCTTTTTGCTTGACAACATCCTTCTCTTGTGTGGACAAAGTGCCATACACATCTGTTAGAGACCATGCATCTAAGTCCTGGTTGGCTTGTAAAGACATGGACAGATTTAACCATTCATCATTCAAACTTTTCAAAAACAGAACATTGTTATCTTCCTTCGACCTAACAACCCCACATTTTTTGCATTTGTTGATCAACACCTTAAATCTGTTGTAGGTTTGTTGTAAGGTTTCCTCAGGAAGTGCCTTGAAATCGTTGTATTCATTTATACATTGGGTCCTTCTGTTCTTTTGGGTCTTGATACCACCCTCAAGTTGGTTAAGAAGTTGATCCCAGATTTCCTTAGCAGTAACACATGAATCTAGTTCTTGAAATATTTCGTTTGGAATGGCCATTATCAGTAGTCTAACTGCTTTAAGATCATTTTCCATTTTTAGATTTTCCTCATCAGTAAAACCTGTGGTTTTAATCTCATAATGAGCTGGAATCTCAGCAGTAGTTCCTGTTGCGGGTACACGAGGAACAAAAACCATGGGTTGGTATCGTCCGTCCGTGACATATCGCATTAAGTCTTTATCCATACCATCGAAAAGGTTAACTATCCTGATCTTCCACTGAGCATATTCATCTCTCAGAAGAGTAGGAGATTTTGTTAAAGAACCAGCAGTATAGATAGCATTTATACCGTTGTTCGCCATTTTTAAAAAAATAGAGTATAGTTGTTACAAAAAGATTTTTAACTCAGAGATGAGTTTTAAACAGTAATCAATGGAACAGTAACTTCTGAGAGAAACGTTTAAACTAAGCTAGAAAGCTTTAAACACAGTTATATGAGCTCTGAAGGCTTGTTTAGACTAGGAAGCAGAAAAAAAACAGAGTATGTAATGAAGCTTTTAAAAAAAAACACAAACACAATCAACAACAGTGAATCAACCTTGGTAGATTGGATCGTTTGGTTTAAGAAAACCAAAGGAGCTCTGATGCTGAATTTTAGGTTCCCCGATTCACATTGTATCATATTAATGGTAGTGAAATAGACAGCGGAAGCATATTAAATAAAGCCATTAAAATGAGTGATTGTGTAAACGATAAATGAACTATGAGAATCAAATATTGAACAGTAAAATGATAACAGGATCAGATATAAAAGCTTCTCATATATTGATAATGAATCACACCAAGAACATGTTCGAGTGTGTTCGGAAATCTCATAGGACAACAATATTGTACGGAGGTAGTGCTCGAGATTGCAGCAGTGTGTGCTTAAACAATTGTGGAAAAAACTACTCTTCCCAAAGCTTACAATTGTTTGTTCCACTACCTCTCTATTTATAGCCCTGGAAAAGTGAAGGCAGTGTACTATCGTACCCTAGAATGACACGTGGAAAGTGTGTCTCCTATTTTTAGGGCATACGTGGAAAGTATGGACACTTGTCTAACACTTGGGATTTCCTACGAGACTTAGGCTGACAGAGGTCTTCACTTCACCAGAGCTCTTTTGCAAGAGCTCTGTTGGTCTTCTGTTAAACACTTGTTCTTCTGTTGGAAGTCTTCGACAGAGCTCTGTTGAGCTCTGTTGGTCTTCTGACTTGAACTTCTTCCGAATCATCTGTCTGATCTCTGTTGGTCTTCTGACTTGAACTATTTTCAATACTTTCACATAATAGATACTTGGGGCCAACAGCTGCGATCCATTCTTAAATGGCTGCGATCCATTCTGCATGGGTGGTGGCCTTATATGCTGAGGAGGGACCGTCCCGAACTGGGGATTTGGATTAAACGGTCCCGGCTGCTGGTTTTGCATGGTCGGACCTGGATGCTGATTCTGAGCGAACGGACCTGATCCTGGACCTGGATTATGCGTGAATGGTCGAGGATCATTCTAACCGAACGATCCTTGGCCTGGATTCTGAACGAATAGCCTAGGACCACTCTGAGGTCCAAAGGGATTCCTTAACCGTGCGATCTCTTCAGCTGCTCTACGGCTTTGCTCCGCCATGGCGTTGATTTGATTTCGGGCGACTTCAAGCTCCTGGTACATCTGAGCAATGACATGCTGCTGATCTCCAGGGGCTGCCATTTTCCTGCAACAGAGAACAAAGAAAACTTCAAGGAACCGTTAGCAAGACGCACGTTTGTCGAAGATTTTCTCTAGATGGGGTCCCACGGATGGCGCCAAACTATTAATGCCAAAAATCGCACCAAAGGGACAACTTAAGGTCGATGTGGACTTTAACAACTAAAGAAAGGAATCTTTCGACAAAGGCGTGCGACAAATACAAAAATGTAAATGAGATGAAGGATTTGATGACGCAGGAAAAACCTTAACGGGGAAAAAACCTGCGGACGACAGTGGATGTCGTCGCTGCACTATGGTCGCCAATCAGGGGCGATGTCCTTGGTGTTCCGAGTGTCGATCGTACATAGATTACAATACAAATGAAGGAAAGACTTCGAAATGTAAAGTACAAGTGTTTGGAATGTAAAAACAGTGTGTGTCGTGTGTGAAAACTATGTATAAACTGTTGGTCGAGAGCGAGAGTCTTGCGTCGAGAGTGATCTTCTATGAATGATCTCTTTGCTTCGAATGAATATTCTTCGAGTGTTTGTGTTTGCTTCTGTTGTTTGATGCTCTTGTTCTATCTCTCTCTCTCTGTGTTATTCGGTGTTGATCAGGTGTCCTGAACTGATGATTGAGCTGGGATTTTATAATCTTCGGATGACTTTAATTGAATCATTAAGATCTTTGATGATTGTTGTAACGGTCGTCGTCTTCAATGTGAGTTTAGATGCTCATAACTGATTTCGTCGGTAATATCCATTTGTCAATAAATGACTTTGACTCCTGCATTAAACACTTAAACAAATATAACAGTTGTATAACGCGTTATTCGGTCGAGGTCGTACGGTTTTATGCGACGGTCGTACGGAACGGGCGACGTCGAGGTCGAGTGTCGTGAGGAACTCTCGACTTACCTTTTAGGAGGGATGGCGGAGGTTCTTCGGGTCTTCGTCGGGACCTTATCTTAATACAAGGCATAACTCATGACATACGTCTTACCTTCTCTGGTCGTGGTCGAGACCTGTGAAAATTTGCCCAAACACCCATCATACTTATTTTAAAATGCGGTTTAATGAGGACTGAAACGTTATGACAATATTTGGGGTTTGTAGAACCCAAAATTATGTCATCTACATATATTTGAATTAGAATGATGTCCTTGCCTTCTCTCTTGATAAAGAGAGTAGTGTCGATTGTACCTTTCGAGAACCCTGCGTTTGTGAGAAACATGGACAGGGTATCATACCAAGCTTGCGGTGCTTGCTTCCGACCGTAAAGAGCCTTGTCGAGTAGATACACATGATTGGGATGCAAGGCACTTACAAAACCGTTAGGTCGGGAGACGTACACCTCTTCCTTGAGTTTGTCGTTGAGGAATGCCATCTTTACGTCCATCTGGAAGACGGTGAAATTCTTGTGAGCGGCGTACGTAATCGATCCCTTCTTGTTGTCTATACCCGTTGGCTACCAATCTGGCCTTGTTCCGAACGACGATCCCATTCTCGTCCTTCTTGTTCTTGAAGATCCATTTGGTGTCGATGACCGTCTTGTTTTTCGGACGCAGGACCAAACGCCATACCTTGAGACTCTCAAACTCATTCAGTTTCATCCTGCATGGCTATCACCCAGTACGGGTCGTTCAAGGCTTCTCTGACTGACGATGGTTCAACATTGCTCAGGAAGATGGAGAAGAGGCACTCATTGCTCGTGGCTTCCCGTTTTTTAGCGTTACTTAATAGAGTCGGGGTGGTGTCGTCGGATTCCACGGTAGCTCTAGTTTGAACGGGAGCGAATGGGTCGCCAATTATCTGTTCGGTCAGATGTGCTCAAGTCCACTTCCGGGTATGTGGTACCAGGTATGTGGACGGTTGAGAGTTTCCCGGATCGACGTATGAGCCTGGAGGGAGGTCTTGTACCGCCTCTAGAGATGGAGTCGGATGTAGAGAGGTGACGGCCAGTGATTGTTCAGGCACAATGGTTGATGCGGAAGCTTCGGTCGTGTCGTTAGTGGATACACTGTTACTTGTCTCTGGGGAGGATGTAGGTGATAGAACCGTTGGGGAGTCGGTCGTTGTGTCCGTGTTCGTGCTGGAAGACGGTGTAGAAGTTACCACTTTTGTTGAGGGTGAGTCCTCTGATGATCTCGAGTTGGGGGATGTTGGAGGACAAGTGATCTGTGAAGATACCCCAACAACTCCATCTACATTCAAAGATTTATCGTTAGAGGTAGTGGGAATATAAAATTCATTATAAAAATGTTCAAAAGGTAGATCTAAGTCAGAACGTTGTGTCTTCGACGTATTGGACGAAGAAGGATCTACTAAAGTTTGTATGGTTTCCGATCGAGAATGATCGGAAGCCAGCACTCCGGTTAATGCAGGATCCCTACTAAGCTGTTCAGAAGCCAAGTCGACCAATTTGTCGAATGACACATTTATGCTCTCTATAATGGTCTTCGTTTTCTTGTTGTAGACTCGGAACGCTTTTGACGAAGTTGAGTAGCCGATGAAGACGCCCTCGTCTGCCTTTGGGTTGAACTTGCCGAGATCATCCTTGTCGTTCTTCACGAAACACTTGCACCCGAATGCATGGAAGTAGTTGATATGCGGTTGTTGATGAGCTCATACAGCGTCTTGTTGAAGCGCTTGTTGACGATGGATCGGTTCTGAGTGTAACAAGCCTTGGCGACTGCTTCGGCCCACAGGAACATCAGTAGCTTGTACTGGGTTAGCATAGTGTGTGCCGCTTCCACCAATGTGTGATTGCGACGTTCCACTATGTTGTTTTGTTGAGGAGTCCGAGCAACTGAGAAGGTGTATGAAATCCCAACCGAAGTGAGATAATCGCCCAAGGTGCGGTTCTTGAACTCGGTGCCGTTATCTGTGCGAATCGATCGAACGGCGAGCTGCATGTTGTTCTGGACACTCTTCAGGTGGTTGATGATCAACCATGGAGTCTCATCCTTAGAACGAAGGAATTTGACCCAAGTGTATCGGGAGAAATCGTCCACCATCCCCAGTACGTATTTCTTGTGGTTGATACTTTGTACCCTCATTGGACTGCAGAGATCCATGTGCATGTGTTCCAATGATCTGGATGTACTTGGCATCGTTTTTGGTTTGTGAGTCGCCTTCTTCATTTTGCCCATCTCGCATGCTGAGCATAAATGCTCTTTCTTGAACTTTAGTTTCAGCATTCCTTTAACTAGACCGCCTAGCACCAACTTGTTTATATTCTTGAAGTTGGGATGAGATAGTCGTCGGTGCCACAACCAATTCTGTTGAGTAGTGGCTTTGGACATATGGCACACGACTTTGTCGGTCTTCAACGAGGCGAGATTGATCGTGTACAGATTCGTTCGGCGAGTACCAACGAGAAGCTCCGTCCCGTCTTCAGTTCGAATACTGCACCGCTTCGCCTTAAAATTGACTTCAAGATTCTTGTCGCAGAACTGGCCAATGCTAAAGAGGTTGTGCCCTAGACCTTCGACGTAGGACACTCACTTTATAGTTAAACAGAAAAATTTTGGAACTCGATTACGTGAATTTTCTATTTTGAAGTTTTGTATAAACAACCTGTTGCACACTATTTTAATGCATGAAAACTACTCGTCGTGCATGGCATAAGTAGATACATGCTAGAAACATAACGGTTCATTTAAAAGTTCACCAATCATATTTTTGCGTCATCGTTATTAGTTTGATTTGTGATCAAGTAGTTTCCAAAATGATTTTTATATGTGTGACAAGTGTGTATACTTTACACAGCTATCGAGTAAACGCTAGTAGATTTTTACACGTAAGAGTAATTATTATAAAGAGTTTGCGATGAAAATTAATTCTTATAAAATTTTTGTATTGGCATATTTGTTGAGTCCTGCACTTGAATCTTGAACCCGTTAGGGCCTTAAATGCGAAAAAAACTCTCGTTAAGAGTGGTGGCTCAAAAAGCCTTGGAAGTGGAAGTGTTGGAAAGTCCAACTTGTGACAGTACCGTAATCTGTGTGGTACCGCTTGTTAAGTCAATGTACTTTTGATTTTGTGGTATTAGACTTATGAGTTATCCGACTATTTAACTAGTGATCCTTCCATTTCAGTAAATCTTCGGGCTAAAGCTTTGTGTGGTTGTTTGCACATAATTGGATTTGAATTGAGGGATCATTTTACATACATCATATTAAATGTTAGTATTCCTCCCTCTTGGATGGCCTTCGATAATTTAGAAAGTTTTGGAATTCGTCATTTGAGTTATATAGTTTGGGATTCTAGTTCTAGTATTAGTATGGTCCATATCTGTCAGTATGGTCCAAATCTGATTTCTACTCATTGTTGCTTCTTCTTTACTCCTACCTCTGGCCATTGATAATGGATGGCTCTAGTATTATTTAATTGCTTTAATATCCCTTGTAATCTTTTGTAATTATTAATTTCTTTTCATTCTTTATGTTATGGCTATGAAAGCCTTGGTTTGTTCCAATTAAACGTAAGGAATATTATTCAACTTGTAAAGAATAATATCCATCTTGTAAATAATATTATTCGTTCTCTAAAGAATATTATTCACCCTGTAAAGAATAATATCTCTCATAAAGAATATTATTCATTTTGTAAATAATATTATTCATCTTCTCATAAATTTCTTCAGCTTTTGGGGTCAAGGACTCATTTGGGGTTTGGTGTGTCATCCGTGTTGAATTCCTTGAGATGGTTGGAAAGCAATCAATGACTTTACGGATATCTGATTTTGGCAATTAGTGATTGATGATTAAAATCATCTTACCCTGCTAAGGATTTCAGCTTTAGATGAACAATGTTGAGGTGTGCCTTGATGCGAGTTAGTGTACTTGTGTTTACTTCCCGTGAATTCTAAGAAACATTGCTATATAAGTGGTATATCTAAGGAGTCAAGATTTTTGGTAACTAGCAGTTGATTATTTATATCTTTTGACTTTCTAGAGATTTTATTTTGAATGATCAATGTTGGGTTGAGTTTAGGGATTTGTGAGAGGGTTGAATTTAGGATAACTTTTTTTTTTGAAAAATATTATGATACATTCTATAGAACTTTGGGCAACATCAAGATTTATTGATTCAGGAACTTTGAGAACTCTTGTAGTTGGCATGCATAATATCTGTTTGGGGTTGCTAGAAAATATAAGAGTGAATTCCGGACCAGGAATCACTTAGGAAGTGATCAACAAATATCATAGGCCATTCTCGAAGAAGCACGACTCACCTAAGGTTGGGAGAAAACCGAGACCGTATTATTGGAGATTGGTCAAGCAAGGTTCGATGTCTACACCAATGTTTGATATCAAAGGAACTTTCCACGTTGAATTTGTTTAAGCCAAAGAATAATCGAACTGTTGAGAGTCGAGCAATCCGTTGTGAGAGCCATTCGAGTTATGGATTGGCACTAGATTTCGAGGACGAAATGGTTCTAAGGTTAGGAGGATTGTAACACCCGTACTTTCTTAACTTTGTCAAATGTAGAAATCCAAAAATTATAGTTTAAAGTATTTGTTGGATTTGATATATAGTCTAAAGTCTACTCTTATTTTATAAATTTTGATGTTAAAGGAATGGATAGGAAATAGGGAATAAAGCATAACGAAAAAAGAAAAAAAGGTTATGGCCTAAACCCTTACCCCTTTATTCCAACCACCCATTGCCATTTGATTTCCTCTCCATTTTTATGCATGAGGCGCCGACAAACCCAACTTGGATCTAATCACCCTATCTCTTCTACTCATGTCCACTTCAATTATTTTCATCTCTATCTCATTAAGGCGTCGATAAATTGAAGACCTCAAAACACTTAAGAGTAATATAGAGATAAGAGCTAGATATTGGAGCTTTGTGGGTTTAAGTTCAAGATCTTCATCTTCCTCACCATTTTCCACCATTTTGACCTAGTTTTGTGTTTCTTCCTAAAACCGAATTGTAAGTTCATCTTAACCTTCTAAACCATTATTCTTGTTAAAACCTTTCATTTTGACCTCCTAGAGCATTTATTCTAAGGTATCCTCCATGTTTTGAAGTTTGACCAATTTTGGGTATTTTGGATGATTTGAGGATTTGACTAAGGTATGTTATGAATCTGAGTTTGGGGTTACTTTTGGTATATCTCTAGGCGTTGGTTGTGACCCAGATAAAATTTAAGTGGTGGGTGTTGATGGATTTAAAGTCTTCACCAAAGGAAGCTCAAGATTTGGGGTAAAATCTAGATTTAGCCTAAATCTAGTAAGGTGAGTTCAAGTTGCTTTGTGAAAACTATGTGCATGCCAAAAATGTCCATTTTAAAGTGCTTATGTGTTCTACATGAAATTATCAAATGTTGGGGTATTTGATGGGTTTTGATTTACTTGATGTGTTTAACTTTATAAACTTCGTAAAATACCCATATTGAGATTTTTAGGCATTTTGATGAACAAATCATGACTGAAAGTGATTTAATTATTATTGCATCACATAAGACGTATTTCAGAATCGCCCATCTGTGGGTCAAAGATCTAGTAGTAAAACTTCAAGGTGGTTGGCTTATCCGTGTTGAGTTTAAGTCTAGACTCAATTGACCAAGCTTAAGAGTTAGCAATATTGGCAACACCCAAGTGTTACCTACTATTCTTAAGTTCGACTCACACTCGCTCCTAAAGAGATGTTTAGCTCATAATAAAAATTAAGAACCTAGTAGAAGTACAGAAATACTTGGAAAATACTTGCATTGAAATATAAATATAAACTGTTGCCAGAATGGACAGACAGTGGATAGAAATGTAATACTTGAAATTAAATACAAGACAAGAAATAAATGTTGAAAAATTAATTTCTATGCTAGTGTTCAAGATCTTCAAGATTAAGAGTGTATGATTGAAGGAGAAATACATATTGGTTGATGTCGTCTTTAATTCTTCCTCCATGCTTTCTTTTATAGGTGAAAAATGATGATCTTTACCCCATGGATAGAAGTCTCTTATATATTTTGGGCAAAAGTGTCACTATTCAACAAATCAATTGAGATCTCCAGATGTTGAGAAATCTTCAAAATACTTCATCAAGGAACCAGTTAATAGAAATGCTCGATTTTATCTAAAAATAGCTCGACAGTACCACAATGGACAACTTGTGCCCACTTCCCTACATTAACCATTTTTAGAACAAAAATAAATCATTAACATTTCATCACCTCTTAAAAACATGTTAGATAAAACAAAGTAAATAGAAGCAAAGTGGGTATATAAAATGATATAGAATCCTAGAAAAGAGTAACAAATAACTTTAAAAAATGAGAGTTATCAGTTTTCATCAAAGTTTGTTAGCGTCAAATCTATGTTGAATAGAAGTTCAAGGGTGAAAAGTGTAAATACCTCTAAAGGTATAAATAGATAGCTTTAAACCTGTTTTAGGTTAATCGTTCATATTCTTATATTGTAAAACTCTCTGAACGGTGATTAACTCTTTGAATGAAATAGATGGATGACAGATTGAAATCAACTATTGTTCCTGCTTATTGATTGTTTATTTGTTTGTTATTGCACTAATCTGGGATCCACAATTGGTATCAGAGCAGATAAACATCGATTCAAGGTTATTCAAAGGTATCCTGGTAAGTTTTTAACGACTGCCATTTTGGAAATCTCATTCTTGAGTTCTTGGTAAAATTGTTAGATTCTACTCGTCAAAACCGTTTACTACTAGTCTCGTTAAGGTTTTTGCAGTTTTTTTGAACGTAATTTGATCGTTAGAGTGATTTTTAAGCAAACTTGTGTTCTTAAAAGTTTTGGTCTCTGTTCTTAAAAATTAAAATTTTTTTGCATCAAAACAAGTTATTTTCTAAGAAATCGATTAGGGATCGTGTGTTTTTTTGTTTTTGGTTGTTCTCATACCTTTCAGGATCAAAATCGAGCAACCCTAATCGACTGAAGATCCGAACTTCAAGCTCAGCCACCGTGTCCGAAAGTCTGATATTTATCCGGGTAAGTTTCCTTTTTTCGGTACTTCCTTTATCCGGACGAATTCCATCCGGTTAGGTCATTACTTCCCGGGTACGTTGTTAGGGTAATATTTGGTTGATTAGATTTTCAAGGGGCTAATTGTAAAATTTTATATTAGGCCTTATTAGTGAACGGGTCGTGGACTTGTTAACCACGGGCCCGCCATATATAAAGCAATCTAGCATTAGAAAATTAGGCTAGTTGTCTCATTTGCTTTCATCACTCTTTATTGTAATTCTCTCTAATATTGAAAGCTTAATCAGAGATGACCAGTTGAAATAGTTACATACATTGTTTATCTATTTGATTTCATTATTGTTGCACGGATCTGAGACTCACAATTGGTATCAGAGCAGACGGACTACATCGATTCAAAGTGTTCAATTCGATTTCTGGTAAGATTTCTGAACAATACGGCTGTGTTCTTGAGTGACATTCTAGTTTTTGATTCTAGTAAAATTGATCGATTTCGTTTATTGGGTATTGTTAGTATTATTGCTTTGAGTGATTCTGCAAATTTTCATAACCTAATTCGATCGTTTGAGTGGTTTCTAAGCAAATTAAAAGTCAAAAGTTTTGGTTGTGTTCTTCACTAAAAATCGAATTTTTACCATCAAAACGTGTTCTTTTTGCTTCAAAATCGATTTGGGTAGTGTTATTTTTGTGTTTGGTAGTATTTCTAATCTTTCAGGAACATTTTTGAGCAACCCTAGTCGATTCCCAATCGATTGGAAACCCACAGCCGCAGTTTCCTGACACAGCAGCCGCGGTTTCCGGATAACTCCCAAGTTTCCGGATAATTGCGTAATCCTTCCGGACACGTCCAAACTTTCCAGGTAAGTCTTCTAATTTCAAACTTTCCGGGTATATTTGTTTCGGAAACCCAAAGTTTCCGGTAAAATAGTTTGTCCGGATAACTCACCGTTTCCGGTAACCTATCTTGTCCGGATAACTCGAAGTTTTCGGTTATATTGATTTTACCCGGAAACCCACTCCATCCGGAAAGCCTTTTATCTGGAATCTCATTTCACCCGGTAAGCTTATTTTCCGGATTCCTTATACGAAAACCACCCGGATTCCATAATCCGGGAGCTTTCTGAACCCTCATTTGTTAAAGCACTAATGGGACCCCCGTGCTAAGTCGTAGGAGGGGGACATTTAAGTATCCCTGATATTGTTCCACTTTGAATCGAACCAACGTCTGGCGATCACATTAGTGCAACCATCAAAGATGTCTCGAGATGCTTATGCCATAAGCAACCACACCACGCCTCCAGCTCTTGGAGAATCTTGTCAGGTATGTCTACCAGCCCATAATGCTTTAGTTGATAAAGTTCAATTGCTTGGTCAAAAGGTAGAATCATATATGTTTTCCTCGAATGAACAACTACTTGAAATTAACTCGTTAAAAGTAAAGTTAGATGCTCAATCAAAGATAACAGAAAAGCTTAAATCTGAAAACACCTACCTAAAGGAAAAGTGTGCTAATCTTTCGATAGCACCAAAAGACCTTCGAGCTAAGATATCTGATCTGACCTTGAAGCTTGATCAGTGTTTGAATGACAAAGCGGAAATTGTTTATCAATGCTCTGCTCTTCAAATTCAACACAAGGAGTTTGTTAACAAAATCACCGATCTTGAAACAAAACTCCACAAAAGAGGTCAAACAGATCAAACCATCTTTATGAATAAACCCAAAGAGTTCACGTACTTTAACAAAGAGTGGGGAATCGGATACGATAACCCACACTATTTGAAAAAGGGTAAATACCAAACACCTACTTTGTATGATTTTGCTTGTTTTGGGTTAGATAAAAAGTATCCGCAATATGCTATTCAATGGACTGGTCCTCTTGAACCTGAAAAGGAAGAGGAAACCGAGGAATATAAACGCGCACACAAACGAGAAATACAACTTTTGTTTTGTTATGAACCTTTAAATTATTCCTATCAAAAGAACAAAAAGTATCTCTCAAATGACTAATTCGACCACTACAAGGTTGCTACGCCCAAGGATTCCTCCAAAAAGGATGAGGTCCAAGCAACCGCAACCAAGACTGAGACGGACGAGTACAAGCTCTATGTTCCCCCTCTCATCTTGGAAGCAAAGATAGTCGAGTTGGAGGAGTCACTCGAGAAAGAAAGGTCAGTTTTACAAAAGGAAAAGCAAGCGCTTGTCCAGGAACTTGAGAATCTCTAATCGGTTAAAACCGAATCTGTATCGGATGAAGGACAGGAAATCCTTCGGGGTAAAATCAATAAGCTCACATCAAAACTGGCTGCCTTGGCAACAAATGCGATGAAGGAGCATACAAGAAATGGTCAGCTCCAAGAGCAGATTGACCAACTCCAATCTGAAAAGCAGAATTCACCCGAATTTTCCTCAAGTTCATCTGATACGTCTTCGTGCAAAGCTTTCATAGACAAGATTTCTACTACACAAGACGGTAAAGATTCTCAAGACGAGAGTGTTTTAAGGAATTTGAACTCTGATTTTTTCTTAGCTTCCGCACCAAATTCCCCAAAGCACACAAGCACAAAGTGTTCCTCGCCTTCCTCGACCGATCCAAGTCCAGTAATTCCGGATGTCGATTTTTCTGAACATATGAACTCCGAAGGCAATTCTGAAGAAGAGTTTGAGTCATTCCCCTTCGACAAACCTCTTCCTAGTCATACTGATTTTCTGTCACCAGTAGTTAATCGACCGGTCAACTTTCTAAAGGGTGACTGTTCTGAAACAAAGACCCCGGTTGTGATTAAGATTTCTAAATCTAAACCTGTTTCTCAAACACAATCACAGCCGAGGCAAAAGACCGAGCGATTGCCTACCAAAAATACTGCTTCCTCAAAAGCCACTGACCATGTTGTTCATGTTGTTTCAAATAAAAACGGCCGCACTAAAAAGGATAATCAAAAGTGGCCAGCCAAGGAATCTGTCAAGGAAGCAGCATCAAAGTCTTTCAATACTGTGTTTTACCCTAGAATGAACAAAAACGATTGTGCTTTGAATCATAGGAATGTTTTTGTTAAAAGAGATGTTAATTTTCTGATGAAAATTTATTCCATTCCGCAATTGATTCAATTGTTGCACGATTGTTTGTGTTGTTCTAGTTGTGGTTGGAATGACTTTGATGATATTAATAATAATGATTGGTTTGGGTCATATCACATGTATAATCATACACCCAAACGCAAACCCCGTAAAAACAAAAGGAAACATCACCGTCAACGGCGTTCTCAATCAGAGGTTAAACCACAACAGGAGAGCAAACCCATTCCTAAACGGGTTGCCCCCACTGAGGTTAAACCGGCACCCAAGAGACAACTTGCTACAAAGCAAGTTCCTCCGAAAGGTGTCAAATCTAACCCTCCCGGACCCAGGCAAATCTGGGTACCGAAGGTCCTCTAATCTTGTTTTGCAGGACGGTCATGTGTAGTTCTTAGACACAGGATACTCCACACGCATGACCGGAAGGAGGGAGCTGCTCACGGTCTACAAAAGCAATATTACGAAGACGTGAGGATTGTCTATACTTTTGTTTTCAAAACTACTCATGTGTTTAGGGGGAGCATGATCAGCTATCAGATACTCCCGTGTGCATTTCCAACTACGCGCACATTCTGAGGGGGAGCATTTCATTTTTTTATGTTCATCTTTTGAGGGGGAGCGACACAAGTTTTTCTTTAAATGTATAAAAGTTTTTTTTGTGTGTCGGACTCTCCATTGCACCAGTTTGCACTATTCAAGGGGAGCCTGTGGATCCCAGATTAACAAGTAACAATGAATATGAAACGATTAATCCTTTTTTGATTGAATGCAGAGAGTTACAAGATTATAATGATGACCAAACTCTCTCTCTAAACTCTGTTAAGCGCACGGCTAATCTCACCAAGTCTCACCTAAATACCACTCTAATCACACATTAAATACCAAGGGCTTGACAGGCCCAAGCCCATTAGCCACAAAGCCCATTATCTTGAGAGGCTTTACAAACCAATAAATAACACTAATTATTTCTTTATATCACTTTCTATTTTATAGGACTTTTAGTCCTAACAATCTCCCCCTAAAGTTACATAAAGAAAAAATACGAACTTGAACTCTTCCGATCTTGATCTTCTCTTCGTCTTGAATCTTTGAAGCACTTTAGTGTTGCTTGTCTTCATATCTTTCACGCTCCCCCTTGAAATATGCTCTTGGTCTTCTTAGTATCACGAGTTGAACCACGAGTTGAATTAGCTTTGAAAACTTCAGCACTTTGTTAAACGGATAGAAGAACCATGCACGTTGTAATATTTGCAGCACAGGTTATAACAGTTACTCCCCCTCAACTTTTGCTTACACCCTCTCAACTTGATAGTCTGGGTCTTTGAACTTTTATAACGTTTTCCCCCTCATGATGATGATCTTTCTCTTTGAATTTGTATCAGTTCTCCCCTCATGATGATTAGGAGCATCCTGAGCATCATGTAACTTCAAAGACAACACTGATGAGTAGCAAAAGTACCAGAAAAAACGGTAAGTAACCAAAATAGGGTAATCATCTAACACAGAAACCCAATAGTAACTGTTATCACACCAATTAAAATAATCGTGTGGCCTATGTTCAGAGTTGGCATCGGGGTATCTCTGATAGGACTTCCAGTTATCACTGAAGTAAAATATTAAAAATTACCTCTCAAACTGTTCCGGCAATATCACGAAGATATGCAATGGGAATCACAAAGACTCGTGCATGTGTGAAAGAAATAAATTATATCGTTTTGGCTCAAAAATTGATTTAACCTGGGACTCAAGTTAAAAATCAATTGACACAGTGAATAGAATATGAAGTTCGGAGACCGGAGCTGATGTCTTCCTTTTTCAATATCTAAGACCTCCGAGTGAGGAATAGATAGATTATGTGCTAAATCTCCGTGCATATATGAAACAAACATCTTTTGTGAGATGCTTGAGTGGCTAGGTGGAGTGACACGAGTTGTCGACACTGGGTCCATGCCTGTTTCAATATTCATCTCCAAAGAACGAGAATGAATAGATTGTGTGGTTACCCGGCTAACTGACTCGGTTTGGTAAGGACCAATATGTCTTTTAAGTCCTGTCACATCCTCACCATTTTTTTCACTCCAAACTCGTCTATACATCTAGACCCCTCACTGTTATCTAAAAAGGATGTGTTTCTTGGGTAGGTCCTTCCGGTTCTGGATAGACCATAGAAACGATGTAATTCCTAACACTCTTTGAATGAACCAATAAAACAATAAGCACACATTGAAGTACGAGTTCTAAATTGGCATGTTTAGAAGTCAATCTTTTAAGAACGAGTCCTGATCTGAGTTGATCAGAAGTCATTATAAAATGTGAATTAAGATCAAAGAACAAGTTCAAGCGCGACTAGGATGATCAGAACAAGTTTAAGCACAGTGTTTGCAACAAATGAAACAATTGATCAGAAAGTTTAATTGTGAAGAACAAGTCACAATTAATTTACCAGAGAAGAACTGAATCATTAGTAAGTAAGGACGTACTATGAGAACAAAATTGAAATTCAAGCGGGTGTATTTCCATCGAAAAATCAACAAAATATGTGAGTCATGGAAATAACTAAATTAAAGAAAATATAACACGTGGCAATTCTGGAATTTAAAAACGGAGAAAAACAAACTCAAGTAAGTTTTTCAGGATGAATTGCCACGGTTCTTTGAATTCACAAAAAATTCATGTATATGTCAAATACCTGATGCTCCCCCTCAAATGTGGCACAACCTTCGAACGCAGTCATGTGAAAATGAAATTATGTATATTATCACACATGAAATCCCTGCAAAAACAGATCAAAAAGATTTTGGTATCCATGCTTTGATGGATCCTTGGTGGTTAGATGTCTTGACTTTAAAATGGGGATTTGGGATACTATAAGTACCATACCAGTTATTGACGTACCTTGGATGTACAAAGTCACTCTTTCCACAATACGTGCAACAGACCTTTGCTCGGTTTAAACTGATCAGCTTAGCTATAGGGTAAACATCAGCACGTGAACCAGTCTTGGAAATAAAAGACTTTGTATCAACTACAGGGGAATCATGAAACGAGTTTCCATTACATCCTTCTGTAGTTGATTTCTTTCTCCAAACCATTTTTACTTTTCTAAAAACATGATTATCTGAAGAATCGTGAGGCTCACTGTCAGTAGAACTAGAGTAATAAGATTGTCTTTTGTGAGACTTACCGGTTTTCGGGCGTTTCTTTGACCGTCTTTTAGAGTTTGAACTTGAAGAATTGGTCTTAAAAACATATTTGGAGTTGGAACATTCTCCCTTTTTAAAATTAACCGGTGAAGGCATTTTCTCAAGAAGTTGAATGTGACTTGCAAGCTTAGGAGCAACATCAATCTTAGAAAAATCATCTTCATGACAAGGAGTGGAATTCATAAACTCAGAAAATCTTCTTGTAGAATCAGGTGGAGTGTCGCCATTAGAGTCAGACGAGGAGTCATTCGCAAAGGGATTATCAAAAACCGGAAAAGATTCTTTTGAACAGAATCGGGTTCGATGGCCTTACCTTTATCCTTAAAGCTCAAATCTTTAGTAGTGGTGTCATCAGACACTCCCATAAAGGCATTGCACGACGAACTATCCGAAAAGATCTGAGCATAATCAAACGAGATTGTTTCAGGAGTGACAAGCGCCATTGGGGTATCCCCAAAGTTCCCCTTAGCCATTCTCAGCGTTAAGGCTTCGGATGCCAAAACAGCTAGTTGAGACGTCAACTTATCAATCTCGGTTCGATAGGACTCTCTTTCAGATTCGGGTAGTGTGTCGGGTTTAGTCTGTTTGAGATTTTCAATAGAATCTAAAAGTACAATCCTTTCGGTTTCATAACTGACCTTATCTCTCGCAATTGACTCTTCCAGTTTAAAAATAATGTTTTCCAAAATCAGAGGTGGAACATAACGTTTCAACTTTGTTTGGTCATTAGAGTCTTCATCTGCGGTTGTCGGAACAGGAGGCGGAGTCTCAACCGTTTTGGCAAGAGAGCAGATGTCAAAATAGTCATTGGGGAGATAAGGAATTTTGCTTTTTAAATACGAAGCATTAAGCGTTTCGTACACGAAAGGAATTTGTACATTTATGTTCTTCCTAGGCGGCGCATCATCCGATTTCGTGTCATTTTTAGAAGTAGGATTTTCAGATTTAGGTTTTGCCTCTATTGGTGGTTGAGGTATGGCCGTTTGTCTTTTAAAATCCTCAAACTCCACATCTTCCGGAGATGCCTTAGTCCACTTAATTTTGTACTCGGGATAAATCTTGTCTAAGCCCATGAAATCAAATTCATAAAGAGAGGGGACCTTCGACAGGACTTTCTTTAGGTAGCACGGATTATCATATCCGGGTCCCCAAAGCGAGTTGTAATATTTGAACTCCTTAGGCTTGTTCAAGTGGATGGTTTGTTCAGATTGACCAAGTTTGTAAAGTTTGGATTCAACCTCCTTAAGCTTAGTGGTCAACTTTTCATTTTCTTTTAAAACATTTTCTTGAACTAAGATGCTTTTAGAATACTCCTCCTGAGACTTCTCTAACTTTTGAGTATATTCAGATATTTGGATCTCGAGGAGTTTAGCTCTTTCTGAATAGGCCGAGCACTCAGTTTGATAGTTTTCTACCACACATTTGTCCTCAGCCTTTTCAATCGCTAGCCTGCCTATGGCATCATATTTGATCTTAGCCTCGGCTTCTAGCTTAGAGATATGCGCTTCTAAAAGAGAAACTTTATCTTTTAGCTCAGAGTAAGTCGGATAAGACATTGTTACTTGACAGAAGTGATCGTGAGACAATTCAAGAGATCGATCAAAAGCAGACAGGGTTTACTGATCCGGAATTGAAAGCCTGTTCAGTTTACTGTGGTGTGATCGAACTCATAGTTGTAGATGTTTTTAGCAGAAAACATTCCCAGAGAATATGTTCAGAATCACATTTTTAGTAACCCTGTAAAATTTCAGAGGTTAAACCACAACAGGAGAGCAAACCCATTCCTAAACGGGTTGCTCCCACTGAGGTTAAACCGGCACCCAAGAGGTAACTTGCTACAAAGCAAGTTCCTCCGAAAGGTGTCAAATCTAACCCTCCCGGACCCAGGCAAATCTGGGTACCGAAGGTCCGCTAATCTTGTTTTGCAGGACGATTATGTGTAGTTCTTAGACACAGGATGCTCCACACACATGACCGGAAGGAGGGAGCTGCTCACGGTCTACAAAAGCAATATTACGAAGACGTGAGGATTGTCTATACATGTGCTTTCAAAACTACTCATGTGTTTAGGGGGAGCATGATCAGCTATCAGATACTCCCGTGTGCATTTCCCACTACGTGCACATTCTGAGGGGGAGCATTTCATTTTTTTATGTTCATCTTTTGAGGGGGAGCGACACAAGTTTTTCTTTAAGTGTATAAAAGTTTTTTTTGTGTGTCGGACTCTCCATTGCACCAGTTTGCACTATTCAAGGGGAGCCTGTGGATCCCAGATTAACAAGTAACAATGAATATGAAACGATTAATCCTTTTTTGATTGAATGCAGAGAGTTACAAGATTATAATGATGAACAAACTCTGTCTCTAAACTCTGTTAAGCGCACGGCTAATCTCACCAAGTCTCACCTAAATACCACTCTAATCACACATTAAATACCAAGGGCTTGACAGGCCCAAGCCCATTAGCCACAAAGCCCATTATCTTGAGAGGCTTTACAAACCAATAAATAACACTAATTATTTCTTTATATCACTTTCTATTTTATAGGACTTTTAGTCCTAACAATCTCCCCCTAAAGTTATATACAGAAAAAAATACGAACTTGAACTCTTCCGATCTTGATCTTCTCTTCGTCTTGAATCTTTGAAGCACTTTAGTGTTGCTTGTCTTCATATCTTTCACGCTCCCCCTTGAAATATGCTCTTGGTCTTCTTAGTATCACGAGTTGAACCACGAGTTGAATTAGCTTTGAAAACTTCAGCACTTTGTTAAACGGATAGAAGAACCATGCACGTTGTAATATTTGCAGCACAGGTTATAACAGTTACTCCCCCTCAACTTTTGCTTACTCCCCCTCAACTTGATAGTCTGGGTCTTTGAACTCTTATAACGTTTTCCCCCCTCATGATGATGATCTTTGTCTTTGAATTTTTATCAGTTCTCCCCCTCATGATGATTAGGAGCATCATGAGCATCATGTAACTTCAAAGACAACACTGATGAGTAGCAAAAGTACCAGATAAATCGGTAAGTAACCAAAATAGGGTAATCATCTAACACAAAAACCTAATAGTAACTGTTATCACACCAATTAAAATAATTGTGTGGCCTACGTTCAGAGTTGGCATCGGGGTATCTCTGATAGGACTTCCAGTTATCACTGAAGTAAAATATTAAAAATTACCTCTCAAACTGTTCCGGCAATATCACGAAGATATGCAATGGGAATCACAAAGACTCGTGCATGTGTGAAAGAAATAAATTATATCGTTTTGGCTCAAAAATTGATTTAACCTGGGACTCAAGTTAAAAATCAATTGACACAGTGAATAGAATATGAAGTTCGGAGACCGAAGCTGATGTCTTCCTTTTTCAATATCTAAGACCTCCGAGTGAGGAATAGATAGATTATGTGCTAAATCTCCGTGCATATATGAAACAAACATCTTTTGTGAGATGCTTGAGTGGCTAGGTGGGGTGACACGAGTTGTCGACACTGGATCCATCTCTGTTTCAATATTCATCTCCAAAGAACGAGAATGAATAGATTGTGTGGTTACCCGGCTAACTGACTCGGTTTGGTAAGGACCAATATGTCTTTTAAGTCCTGTCACATCCTCACCATTTTTTTCACTCCAAACTCGTCTATACATCTAGACCCCTCACTGTTACCTAAAAATGATGTCTTTCTTGGGTAGGTCCTTCCGGTTTTGGATAGACCATAGAAACGATGTAATTCCTAACACTCTTTGAATGAACCAATAAAACATTAAGCACACATTGAAGTACGAGTTCTAAATTGGCATGTTTAGAAGTCAATCTTTTAAGAACGAGTCCTGATCTGAGTTGATCAGAAGTCATTATAAAATGTGAATGAAGATCAAAGAACAAGTTCAAGCGCGACTAGGATGACTCAGTAAGCACAGTGTTTGCAACAAATGAAACAATTGATCAGAAAGTTTAATTGTGAAGAACAAGTCACAACTAATTTACCAGAGAAGAACTGAATCATTAGTAAGTAAGGACGTACTATGAGAACAAAATTGAAATTCAAGCGGGTGTATTTCCATCGAAAAATCAACAAAATATGTGAGACATGGAAATAACTAAATCAAAGAAAATATAACACGTGTCAATTCTGCAATTTTGGTATCCATGCTTTGATGGATCCTTGGTGGTTAGATGTCTTGACTTTAAAATGGGGATTTGGGATACTATAAGTACCATACCAGTTATTGACGTACCTTGGATGTACAAAGTCACTCTTTCCACAATACGTGCAACAGACCTTTGCTTGGTTTAAACTGATCAGCTTAGCTATAGGGTAAACATGAGCACGTGAACCAGTCTTGGAAATAAAAGACTTTGTATCAACTACAGGGGAATCATGAAACGAGTTTCCATTACATTCTTCTGTAGTTGATTTCTTTCTCCAAACCATTTTTACTTTTCTAAAAACATGATTATCTGAAGAATCATGAGGCTCACTGTCAGTAGAACTAGAGTAATAAGATTGTCTTTTGTGAGACTTACCGGTTTTCGGGCGTTTCTTTGACCGTCTTTTAGATTTTGAATTTGAAGAATTGGTCTTAGAAACATATTTGGAGTTGGAACATTCTCCCTTTTTAAAATTAACCGGTGAAGGCATTTTCTCAAGAAGTTGAATGTGACTTGCAAGCTTAGGAGCAACATCAATCTTAGAAAAATCATCTTCATGACAAGGAGTGGAATTCATAAACTCAGAAAATCTTCTTGCAGAATCAGGTGGAGTGTCGCCATCAGAGTCAGACGAGGAGTCATTCGCAAAGGGATTATCAAAAACCGGAAAAAGATTCTTTTGAACAGAATGGGGTTCGATGGCCTTACCTTTATCCTTAAAGCTCAAATCTTTAGTAGTGGTGTCATCAGACACTCCCATAAAGGATTTGCACGACGAACTATCCGAAAAGATCTGAGCATCATCAAACGAGATTGTTTCAGGAGTGACAGGCGCCATTGGGGTATCCACAAAGTTCCCCTTAGCCATTCTCAGCGTTAAGGCTTCAGATGCAAAAACAGCTAGTTGAGACGTCAACTTATCAATCTCGGTTCGATAGGACTCTCTTTCAGATTCGGGTAGTGTGTCGGGTTTAGTCTGTTTGAGATTTTCAATAGAATCTAAAAGTACAATCCTTTCGGTTTCATAACTGACCTTATCTCTCGCAATTGACTCTTCCAGTTTAAAAATAATGTTTTCCAAAATCAGAGGTGGAACATAACGTTTCAACTCTGTTTGGTCATTAGAGTCTTCATCTGCGGTTGTCGGAACAGGAGGCGAAGTCTCAACCATTTTGGCAAGAGAGCAGATGTCAAAATAGTCATTGGGGAGATAAGGAATTTTGCTTTTTAAATACGAAGCATTAAGCGTTTCGTACACGAAAGGAATTTGTACATTTATGTTCTTCCTAGGCGGCGCATCATCCGATTTCGTGTCATTTTTAGAAGTAGGATTTTCAGATTTAGGTTTTGCCTCTATTGGTGGTAGAGGTATGGCCGTTTGTCTTTTAAAATCCTCAAACTCCACATCTTCCGGAGATGCCTTAGTCCACTTAATTTTGTACTCGGGATAAATCTTGTCTAAGCCCATGAAATCAAATTCATAAAGAGTGGGGACCTTCGACAGAACTTTCTTTAGGTAGCACGGATTATCATATCCGAGTCCCCAAAGCGAGTTGTAATATTTGAACTCCTTAGGCTTGTTCAAGTGGATGGTTTGTTCAAATTGACCAAGTTTGTAAAGTTTGGATTCAACCTCCTTAAGCTTAGTGGTCAACGTTTCATTTTCTTTTAAAACATTTTCTTGAACTAAGATGCTTTTAGAATACTCCTCCTGAGACTTCTCTAACTTTTGAGTATATTCAGATATTTGGATCTCGAGGAGTTTAGCTCTTTCTGAATAGGCCGAGCACTCAGTTTGATAGTTTTCTACCACACATTTGTCCTCAGCCTTTTCAATCGCTAGCCTGCCTATGGCATCATATTTGATCTTAGCCTCGGCTTCTAGCTTAGAGATATGCGCTTCTAAAAGAGAAACTTTCTCTTTGAGCTCAGAGTAAGTCGGATAAGACATTGTTACTTGACAGAAGTGATCGTGAGACAATTCAAGATATCGATCAAAAGCAGACAGGGTTTACTGATCCGGAATTGAAAGCCTGTTCAGTTTACTGTGGTGTGATCGAACTCATAGTTGTAGATGTTTTTAGCAGAAAACATTCCCAGAGAATATGTTCAGAATCACATTTTGAGTAACCCTATAAAATTTCAGAGGTTAAACCACAATAGGAGAGCAAACCCATTCCTAAACGGGTTGCTCCCACTGAGGTTAAACCGGCACCCAAGAGGCAACTTGCTACAAAGCAAGTTCCTCCGAAAGGTGTCAAATCTAACCCTCCCGGACCCAGGCAAATCTGGGTACCGAAGGTCCGCTAATCTTGTTTTGCAGGACGGTCATGTGTAGTTCTTAGACACAGGATGCTCCACATACATGACCGGAAGGAGGGAGCTGCTCACGGTCTACAAAAGCAATATTACGAAGACGTGAGGATTGTCTATACTTGTGCTTTCAAAACTACTCATGTGTTTAGGGGGAGCATGATCAGCTATCAGATACTCCCGTGTGCATTTCCCACTACGCGCACATTCTGAGGGGGAGCATTTCATTTTTTTATGTTCATCTTTTGAGGGGGAGCGACACAAGTTTTTCTTTAAATGTATAAAAGTTTTTTTTGTGTGTCGGACTCTCCATTGCACCAGTTTGCACTATTCAAGGGGAGCCTGTGGATCCCAGATTAACAAGTAACAATGAATATGAAACGATTAATCCTTTTTTGATTGAATGCAGAGAGTTACAAGATTATAATGATGAACAAACTCTCTCTATAAACTCTGTTAAGCGCACGGCTAATCTCACCAAGTCTCACCTAAATACCACTCTAATCACACATTAAATACCAAGGGCTTGACAGGCCCAAGCCCATTAGCCACAAAGCCCATTATCTTGAGAGGCTTTACAAACCAATAAATAACACTAATTATTTCTTTATATCACTTTCTATTTTATAGGACTTTTAGTCCTAACAATCTCCCCCTAAAGTTATATAAAGAAAAAATACGAACTTGAACTCTTCCGATCTTGATCTTCTCTTCGTCTTGAATCTTTGAAGCACTTTAGTGTTGCTTGTCTTCATATCTTTCACGCTCCCCCTTGAAATATGCTCTTGGTCTTCTTAGTATCACGAGTTGAACCACGAGTTGAATTAGCTTTGAAAACTTCAGCACTTTGTTAAACGGATAGAAGAACCATGCACGTTGTAATATTTGCAGCACAGGTTATAACAGTTACTCCCCCTCAACTTTTGCTTACTCCCCCTCAACTTGATAGTCTGGGTCTTTGAACTCTTATAACGTTTTCCCCCCTCATGATGATGATCTTTGTCTTTGAATTTGTATCAGTTCTCCCCCTCATGATGATTAGGAGCATCATGAGCATCATGTAACTTCAAAGACAACACTGATGAGTAGCAAAAGTACCAGATAAAACGGTAAGTAACCAAAATAGGGTAATCATCTAACACAAAAACCTAATAGTAACTGTTATCACACCAATTAAAATAATTGTGTGGCCTATGTTCAGAGTTGGCATCGGGGTATCTCTGATAGGACTTCCAGTTATCACTGAAGTAAAATATTAAAAATTACCTCTCAAACTGTTCCGGCAATATCACGAAGATATGCAATGGGAATCACAAAGACTCGTGCATGTGTGAAAGAAATAAATTATATCGTTTTGGCTCAAAAATTGATTTAACCTGGGACTCAAGTTAAAAATCAATTGACACAGTGAATAGAATATGAAGTTCGGAGACCGAAGCTGATGTCTTCCTTTTTCAATATCTAAGACCTCCGAGTGAGGAATAGATAGATTATGTGCTAAATCTCCGTGCATATATGAAACAAACATCTTTTGTGAGATGCTTGAGTGGCTAGGTGGGGTGACACGAGTTGTCGACACTGGATCCATCTCTGTTTCAATATTCATCTCCAAAGAACGAGAATGAATAGATTGTGTGGTTACCCGGCTAACTGACTCGGTTTGGTAAGGACCAATATGTCTTTTAAGTCCTGTCACATCCTCACCATTTTTTTCACTCCAAACTCGTCTATACATCTAGACCCCTCACTGTTACCTAAAAATGATGTCTTTCTTGGGTAGGTCCTTCCGGTTTTGGATAGACCATAGAAACGATGTAATTCCTAACACTCTTTGAATGAACCAATAAAACATTAAGCACACATTGAAGTACGAGTTCTAAATTGGCATGTTTAGAAGTCAATCTTTTAAGAACGAGTCCTGATCTGAGTTGATCAGAAGTCATTATAAAATGTGAATGAAGATCAAAGAACAAGTTCAAGCGCGACTAGGATGACTCAGTAAGCACAGTGTTTGCAACAAATGAAACAATTGATCAGAAAGTTTAATTGTGAAGAACAAGTCACAACTAATTTACCAGAGAAGAACTGAATCATTAGTAAGTAAGGACGTACTATGAGAACAAAATTGAAATTCAAGCGGGTGTATTTCCATCGAAAAATCAACAAAATATGTGAGACATGGAAATAACTAAATCAAAGAAAATATAACACGTGTCAATTCTGCAATTTTGGTATCCATGCTTTGATGGATCCTTGGTGGTTAGATGTCTTGACTTTAAAATGGGGATTTGGGATACTATAAGTACCATACCAGTTATTGACGTACCTTGGATGTACAAAGTCACTCTTTCCACAATACGTGCAACAGACCTTTGCTTGGTTTAAACTGATCAGCTTAGCTATAGGGTAAACATGAGCACGTGAACCAGTCTTGGAAATAAAAGACTTTGTATCAACTACAGGGGAATCATGAAACGAGTTTCCATTACATTCTTCTGTAGTTGATTTCTTTCTCCAAACCATTTTTACTTTTCTAAAAACATGATTATCTGAAGAATCATGAGGCTCACTGTCAGTAGAACTAGAGTAATAAGATTGTCTTTTGTGAGACTTACCGGTTTTCGGGCGTTTCTTTGACCGTCTTTTAGATTTTGAATTTGAAGAATTGGTCTTAGAAACATATTTGGAGTTGGAACATTCTCCCTTTTTAAAATTAACCGGTGAAGGCATTTTCTCAAGAAGTTGAATGTGACTTGCAAGCTTAGGAGCAACATCAATCTTAGAAAAATCATCTTCATGACAAGGAGTGGAATTCATAAACTCAGAAAATCTTCTTGCAGAATCAGGTGGAGTGTCACCATCAGAGTCAGACGAGGAGTCATTCGCAAAGGGATTATCAAAAACCGGAAAAAGATTCTTTTGAACAGATTGGGGTTCGATGGCCTTACCTTTATCCTTAAAGCTCAAATCTTTAGTAGTGGTGTCATCAGACACTCCCATAAAGGATTTGCACGACGAACTATCCGAAAAGATCTGAGCATCATCAAACGAGATTGTTTCAGGAGTGACAGGCGCCATTGGGGTATCCACAAAGTTCCCCTTAGCCATTCTCAGCGTTAAGGCTTCAGATGCCAAAACAGCTAGATGAGACGTTAACTTATCAATCTCGGTTCGATAGGACTCTCTTTCAGATTCGGGTAGTGTGTCGGGTTTAGTCTGTTTGAGATTTTCAATAGAATCTAAAAGTACAATCCTTTCGGTTTCATAACTGACCTTATCTCTCGCAATTGACTCTTCCAGTTTAAAAATAATGTTTTCCAAAATCAGAGGTGGAACATAACGTTTCAACTCTGTTTGGTCATTAGAGTCTTCATCTGCGGTTGTCGGAACAGGAGGCGAAGTCTCAACCATTTTGGCAAGAGAGCAGATGTCAAAATAGTCATTGGGGAGATAAGGAATTTTGCTTTTTAAATACGAAGCATTAAGCGTTTCGTACACGAAAGGAATTTGTACATTTATGTTCTTCCTAGGCGGCGCATCATCCGATTTCGTGTCATTTTTAGAAGTAGGATTTTCAGATTTAGGTTTTGCCTCTATTGGTGGTAGAGGTATGGCCGTTTGTCTTTTAAAATCCTCAAACTCCACATCTTCCGGAGATGCCTTAGTCCACTTAATTTTGTACTCGGGATAAATCTTGTCTAAGCCCATGAAATCAAATTCATAAAGAGTGGGGACCTTCGACAGAACTTTCTTTAGGTAGAACGGATTATCATATCCGAGTCCCCAAAGCGAGTTGTAATATTTGAACTCCTTAGGCTTGTTCAAGTGGATGGTTTGTTCAAATTGACCAAGTTTGTAAAGTTTGGATTCAACCTCCTTAAGCTTAGTGGTCAACGTTTCATTTTCTTTTAAAACATTTTCTTGAACTAAGATGCTTTTAGAATACTCCTCCTGAGACTTCTCTAACTTTTGAGTATATTCAGATATTTGGATCTCGAGGAGTTTAGCTCTTTCTGAATAGGCCGAGCACTCAGTTTGATAGTTTTCTACCACACATTTGTCCTCAGCCTTTTCAATCGCTAGCCTGCCTATGGCATCATATTTGATCTTAGCCTCGGCTTCTAGCTTAGAGATATGCGCTTCTAAAAGAGAAACTTTCTCTTTGAGCTCAGAGTAAGTCGGATAAGACATTGTTACTTGACAGAAGTGATCGTGAGACAATTCAAGATATCGATCAAAAGCAGACAGGGTTTACTGATCCGGAATTGAAAGCCTGTTCAGTTTACTGTGGTGTGATCGAACTCATAGTTGTAGATGTTTTTAGCAGAAAACATTCCCAGAGAATATGTTCAGAATCACATTTTGAGTAACCCTATAAAATTTCAGAGGTTAAACCACAATAGGAGAGCAAACCCATTCCTAAACGGGTTGCTCCCACTGAGGTTAAACCGGCACCCAAGAGGCAACTTGCTACAAAGCAAGTTCCTCCGAAAGGTGTCAAATCTAACCCTCCCGGACCCAGGCAAATCTGGGTACCGAAGGTCCGCTAATCTTGTTTTGCAGGACGGTCATGTGTAGTTCTTAGACACAGGATGCTCCACATACATGACCGGAAGGAGGGAGCTGCTCACGGTCTACAAAAGCAATATTACGAAGACGTGAGGATTGTCTATACTTGTGCTTTCAAAACTACTCATGTGTTTAGGGGGAGCATGATCAGCTATCAGATACTCCCGTGTGCATTTCCCACTACGCGCACATTCTGAGGGGGAGCATTTCATTTTTTTATGTTCATCTTTTGAGGGGGAGCGACACAAGTTTTTCTTTAAATGTATAAAAGTTTTTTTTGTGTGTCGGACTCTCCATTGCACCAGTTTGCACTATTCAAGGGGAGCCTGTGGATCCCAGATTAACAAGTAACAATGAATATGAAACGATTAATCCTTTTTTGATTGAATGCAGAGAGTTACAAGATTATAATGATGAACAAACTCTCTCTATAAACTCTGTTAAGCGCACGGCTAATCTCACCAAGTCTCACCTAAATACCACTCTAATCACACATTAAATACCAAGGGCTTGACAGGCCCAAGCCCATTAGCCACAAAGCCCATTATCTTGAGAGGCTTTACAAACCAATAAATAACACTAATTATTTCTTTATATCACTTTCTATTTTATAGGACTTTTAGTCCTAACAATCTCCCCCTAAAGTTATATAAAGAAAAAATACGAACTTGAACTCTTCCGATCTTGATCTTCTCTTCGTCTTGAATCTTTGAAGCACTTTAGTGTTGCTTGTCTTCATATCTTTCACGCTCCCCCTTGAAATATGCTCTTGGTCTTCTTAGTATCACGAGTTGAACCACGAGTTGAATTAGCTTTGAAAACTTCAGCACTTTGTTAAACGGATAGAAGAACCATGCACGTTGTAATATTTTCAGCACAGGTTATAACAGTTACTCCCCCTCAACTTTTGCTTACTCCCCCTCAACTTGATAGTCTGGGTCTTTGAACTTTTATAACGTTTTCCCCCCTCATGATGATGATCTTTGTCTTTGAATTTGTATCAGTTCTCCCCCTCATGATGATTAGGAGCATCCTGAGCATCATGTAACTTCAAAGACAACACTGATGAGTAGCAAAAGTACCAGATAAAACGGTAAGTAACCAAAATAGGGTAATCATCTAACACAGAAACCCAATAGTAACTGTTATCACACCAATTAAAATAATTGCGTGGCCTATGTTCAGAGTTGGCATCGGGGTATCTCTGATAGGACTTTCAGTTATCACTGAAGTAAAATATTAAAAATTACCTCTCAAACTGTTCCGGCAATATCACGAAGATATGCAATGGGAATCACAAAGACTCGTGCATGTGTGAAAGAAATAAATTATATCGTTTTGGCTCAAAAATTGATTTAACCTGGGACTCAAGTTAAAAATCAATTGACACAGTGAATAGAATATGAAGTTCGGAGACCGGAGCTGATGTCTTCCTTTTTCAATATCTAAGACCTCCGAGTGAGGAATAGATAGATTATGTGCTAAATCTCCGTGCATATATGAAACAAACATCTTTTGTGAGATGCTTGAGTGGCTAGGTGGGGTGACACGAGTTGTCGACACTGGGTCCATGTCTGTTTCAATATTCATCTCCAAATAACGAGAATGAATAGATTGTGTGGTTACCCGGCCAACTGACTCGGTTTGGTAAGGACCAATATGTCTTTTAAGTCCTGTCACATCCTCACCATTTTTTTCACTCCAAACTCGTCTATACATCTAGACCCCTCACTGTTATCTAAAAAGGATGTGTTTCTTGGGTAGGTCCTTCCGGTTCTGGATAGACCATAGAAACGATGTAATTCCTAACACTCTTTGAATGAACCAATAAAACATTAAGCACACATTGAAGTACGAGTTCTAAATTGGCATGTTTAGAAGTCATTATAAAATGTGAATGAAGATCAAAGAACAAGTTCAAGCGCGACTAGGATGACTCAGTAAGCACAGTGTTTGCAACAAATGAAACAATTGATCAGAAAGTTTAATTGTGAAGAACAAGTCACAATTAATTTTCCAGAGAAGAACTGAATCATTAGTAAGTAAGGACGTACTATGAGAACAAAATTGAAATTCAAGCGGGTGTATTTCCATCGAAAAATCAACAAAATATGTGAGTCATGGAAATAACTAAATCAAAGAAAATATAACACGTGGCAATTCTGGAATTTAAAAACGGAGAAAAACAAACTCAAGTAAGTTTTTCAGGATGAATTGCCGAGGTTCTTTGAATTCACAAAAAATTCATGTAAATGTCAAATACCTGATGCTCCCCCTCAAATGTGGCACAACCTTCGAACGCAGTCATGTGAAAATAAAATTCTGTATATTATCACACATGAAATCCCTGCAAAAACAGAACAAAAAGATTTTGCTATCCATGCTTTGATGGATCCTTGGTGGTTAGATGTCTTGACTTTAAAATGGGGATTTGGGATACTATAAGTACCATACCAGTTATTGACGTACCTTGGATGTACAAAGTCACTCTTTCCACAATACGTGCAACAGACCTTTGCTCGGTTTAAACTGATCAGCTTAGCTATAGGGTAAACATGAGCACGTGAACCAGTCTTGGAAATAAAAGACTTTGTATCAACTACAGGGGATTCATGAAACGAGTTTCCATTACATTCTTCTGTAGTTGATTTCTTTCTCCAAACCATTTTTACTTTTCTAAAAACATGATTATCTGAAGAATCATGAGGCTCACTGTCAGTAGAACTAGAGTAATAAGATTGTCTTTTGTGAGACTTACCGGTTTTCGGGCGTTTCTTTGACCGTCTTTTAGATTTTGAATTTGAAGAATTGGTCTTAGAAACATATTTGGAGTTGGAACATTCTCCCTTTTTAAAATTAACCGGTGAAGGCATTTTCTCAAGAAGTTGAATGTGACTTGCAAGCTTAGGAGCAACATCAATCTTAGAAAAATCATCTTCATGACAAGGAGTGGAATTCATAAACTCAGAAAATCTTCTTGCAGAATCAGGTGGAGTGTCGCCATCAGAGTCAGACAAGGAGTCATTCGCAAAGGGATTATCAAAAACCGGAAAAAGATTCTTTTGAACAGAATTGGGTTCGATGGCCTTACCTTTATCCTTAAAGCTCAAATCTTTAGTAGTGGTGTCATCAGACACTCCCATAAAGGCTTTGCACGACGAACTATCCGAAAAGATCTGAGCATCATCAAACGAGATTGTTTCAGGAGTGACAGGCGCCATTGGGGTATCCACAGAGTTCCCCTTAGCCATTCTCAGCGTTAAGGCTTCAGATGCCAAAACAGCTAGTTGAGACGTCAACTTATCAATCTCGGTTCGATAGGACTCTCTTTCAGATTCGGGCAGTGTGTCGGGTTTAGTCTGTTTGAGATTTTCAATAGAATCTAAAAGTACAATCCTTTCGGTTTCATAACTGACCTTATCTCTCGCAATTGACTCTTCCAGTTTAAAAATAATGTTTTCCAAAATCAGAGGTGGAACATAACGTTTCAACTCTGTTTGGTCATTAGAGTCTTCATCTGCGGTTGCCGGAACAGGAGGCGGAGTCTCAACCGTTTTGGCAAGAGAGCAGATGTCAAAATAGTCATTGGGGAGATAAGGAATTTTGCTTTTTAAATACGAAGCATTAAGCGTTTCGTACACGAAAGGAATTTGTACATTTATGTTCTTCCTAGGCGGCGCATCATCCGATTTCGTGTCATTTTTAGAAGTAGGATTTTCAGATTTAGGTTTTGCCTCTATTGCTGGTAGAGGTATGGCCGTATGTCTTTTAAAATCCTCAAACTCCACATCTTCCGGAGATGCCTTAGTCCACTTAATTTTGTACTCGGGATAAATCTTGTCTAAGCCCATGAAATCAAATTCATAAAGAGTGGGGACCTTCGACAGGACTTTCTTTAGGTAGCACGGATTATCATATCCGAGTCCCCAAAGCGAGTTGTAATATTTGAACTCCTTAGGCTTGTTCAAGTGGATGGTTTGTTCAGATTGACCAAGTTTGTAAAGTTTGGATTCAACCTCCTTAAGCTTAGTGGTCAACTTTTCATTTTCTTTTAAAACATTTTCTTGAACTAAGATGCTTTTAGAATACTCCTCCTGAGACTTCTCTATCTTTTGAGTATATTCAGATATTTGGATCTCGAGGAGTTTAGCTCTTTCTGAATAGGCCGAGCACTCAGTTTGATAGTTTTCTACCACACATTTGTCCTCAGCCTTTTCAATCGCTAGCCTGCCTATGGCATCATATTTGATCTTAGCCTCGGCTTCTAGCTTAGAGATATGCGCTTCTAAAAGAGAAACTTTATCTTTGAGCTCAGAGTAAGTCGGATAAGACATTGTTACTTGACAGAAGTGATCGTGAGACAATTCAAGAGATCGATCAAAAGCAGACAGGGTTTACTGATCCGGAATTGAAAGCCTGTTCAGTTTACTGTGGTGTGATCGAACTCATAGTTGTAGATGTTTTTAGCAGAAAACATTCCCAGAGAATATGTTCAGAATCACATTTTTAGTAACCCTGTAAAGTTTCATTGCAAAATACTGATTTTTGAGAGAGTTATGATGATTTGAAGTTATGAAAGTTCAAAAATCACAAAACCTAAAAATCTGAAACTTACAGCTTCCGGTATTAGAAGCAAGTCCCGCAAATGGAAAGTCCCGCAATTGAGAAGTCCCGCAACTGGGAAGTCACAGAGAAATACCGGGAGTTGTGATACCGGGACTGGCAAACCGAGTCCCACAACTGAGTAATATCGGGACTAAGTTAGGTACCGGGAGATGTAATACCGGGAGATGGAGTACCGGGATATATCAACTACCGGGAGATATCGGTACCGGGAGATGACTACACCGGGAGTTAACACTACCGGGAGATATCAGCACCGGGAGTTATTCACTACCGGGAGTTATTCACTACCGGGAGTTATCAGTATCGGGAGTAGTCACTACCGGGATATATCAGTACCGGGACTTCGAAAACAAATCAGATACAAGAAAAAACTTACCAGGTTCGATGAATTTCTGCAGTCTTGAAGGGAGATAATCTGCAAGAACTTAGTACTAACAAGAAAACTAGCCCAAAATCACACCAAAACAATACTAAATCGAATCAAATAGCACTTTTGACAAGAAAAATTGATAATTTTCACGAACAAGGAGTAAAAACCAAACAAATCAAGAACTTAAAAATCAGGGATTTTTACTCAAGCAAACGATTTGAAAACACAGAGAGATCTTAGAAAACCTATGAGAAGAATGTATCAAGCCTCAATTTTGGGTTTTAACACCAAAATCAAAGCAATCAAAAATTCTTGAGATGAACACAGTACGTACTTTGAATGATCATGAAAAACCAGAAAAATACCTTTGAATCGATAGCTTTGTCCCTCTGCTCTGATACCAATTGTAGATCCCAGATTAACAAGTAACAATGAATATGAAACGATTAATCCTTTTTTGATTGAATGCAGAGAGTTACAAGATTATAATGATGAACAAACTCTCTCTCTAAACTCTGTTAAGCGCTCGGCTAATCTCACCGAGTCTCACCTAAATACCACTCTAATCACACATTAAATACCAAGGGCTTGACAGGCCCAAGCCCATTAGCCACAAAGCCCATTATCTTGAGAGGCTTTACAAACCAATAAATAACACTAATTATTTCTTTATATCCCTTTCTATTTTATAGGACTTTTAGTCCTAACAGAGCCAAACCATCCCCATGCTCAGTTTGAGGGGGAGCGAGAGAAGGTTCTTTCAATAATTCAAATTGTCCCAGTTTTTGTTTTTTTTTTGAAAATGGAAGAACATTGATCTTTTTATCAACATCCCCAAAGTATCCGGACAGGTATCCGGACACCCATTTATCCGGATGGATATCCGGATGTCCCATCCGGAAACTTTGTCCCATATATAAGGGGTCCGGAAAGGTTCTTCATCATTATCCGGATTTTTTCAACTGAAGCCCTACTGGCACACGCGGATCCCGTTGCACAGAGTGTAGTTGGTTATAGGCGAGAGTTAGGGAATCCCATGGTCCAGCCAGCGCCGGAGGGACCTCCCCAGGGATATAGAACCATGGGAGTTTTAGGTGATGAATTAGATCATGTGAGAAGGAGGGAACTGCGTTCGAAAGCGAACCAGGAAAGATTGAGACGTAAAGATAATGAGGCTCCTTAGCGACCCCAACCGAGCGATATCCGGGTAGCCCCATCTGCTATCCCGTCTCATACGTTGGGACGGGGTATTGAAGAAGCCTCCGTAGACCCAGCGGAGCAATTGCACAACCCCCTTATCCACTCATCCGTCTCTCAAAAGACGAATGTTTCAGTCTCACACGGGGATCAAGAACAACTTCCACTGGTCTCTCATTCGGAGAGTACTGGTGTTGAAATAAGAGACTAGCAACCCCAGGTCTCGCCTTCATTTCGTGCACCATCGAGTCTAGAGCCAATTGATATTATACATTCTTCGGCTAGGAAACATGATGAGGAACAACAAATCGAGGCTCTTCGTGATCCGATCGGAACGTCCGTAGTATCTCCGTCTGGCGGAACACGAGGATCGGACGGAAATCCTACCACAGCTACCGGATTGCCAATTGTGAACGTAGGTGGCTCTGCCTCTCAGTTAGATGCCTCAACGGGTAATCTAAGTGATCCCGGAGTTATCTTACACGACTTTGTGTCACCAGGGTCCCTGCACAGCACCCTTAAGGCTGTCCGCGAGGCAATGGAGCAACACGTCGCCGCCGAGATCAACACCGTCAAACGTTTAATCAAAGGTAAAGGGCATATCGTCGACACTGAAATCGCACCTACACCTCCACCGGCTCCTACTCAGCCTCCCTACTCAGTGGACACCCTCAAGACGATGCTTCTTGCTCAGCTACTCCAAGACTCCGAAACCAACGCCTCAACTGAAGCAGACCTGATCACCATTCTGAAAGCACATGTCACTACTCCTTCATCATCCATTACCACTCGCCTAGATAACATTGACTCGACTATGAAGGACTACAACCAAGCGCTCACTGTGCTATCCGAGAGAATCCGTTCCCTCGAAGATACATGCAAGAGTCAAGTCGGCGGTCTGAAGCGCAAACACGATGACCAGGATGATCCTGATCACCGTGAGGGGGAGAAAAGATTAAGACCAACCGAGACCGCCCCTATCCTTACTGAAACGACTACCGTGGTTCATCTAGAACAAGCAACTGCGGCAACAACAACCGACGCTTAACTTGAAGCCGAGTTGCCATTAGCTGAGATGGTAATAGACATGGACATCTCAGATGATGAAGACCCGACGGTTGAAAAGCCTGAGGGTTCAACACAGGAACTGGTTAATTTTGACTCATCAGATATGCCGACACTGGATATGATTGATCCAGACTGTGAAACCAACCCGGAGACCGAAGATGCATGGTATGAAAAAGCCGCCAATGCCGCAAATCTCCAGGTTAATTTGGTTTTTCCTACTGATGACAATGACAACATTGATTATGATCAGTTCCTGCTACATAATTTATATGGTTCCTCTCCCGTTCACTCTGCTCAACCCGATGAAACTTCAACAACACCCGAGACCTCAACTGCCAATATTCAGACATCTCCTCCGCAACCGACAGCTTCTGATCTCCCACTTCCTCAACAGCAACAAATTCGTTGGGAGAAGATCCCAGTATTTATTCCTCACCTGGAGGAATCCTTGAAGAAGTTGTTCGTTCACAAGCTACGCCCGATCGAGCCGACCTTTTGCCTTGGTATTTATAACTACAACCCCGAATACCAACGCCGGTATATCTGCGCAATGAAGCGGTGTCTTCCAGTCAGCCAAGTCAGAACCAAGCATCAAATCACAGAGGTAATCAATATCCAGTCAAGCCGTATGATGAAAATTGTCTATCCTGTATTCACTGTCCGGCGTGAGGATGGGAACGAATGGAATTTTTCTGAAACCGACTTCCAGAACCTCCGACCGTTTGACTTCCTGGCGATTCTGAAAGACCTACGTTCTAGAACCATCCGACCGCTTACCGTTACAAAGGCGCTCGAAGCTGTTCGTCGATTCTTGGTCCGCACAATTATGATGTCTTATCTAACGGACTTCCAAATGGATGTCGAGAACAGGGCGAAGAAGGTAAATCCGATAAAGCCGAATCTGCAAGCTCCTGAGTTGAATATGTAACCCGAGAACGCTATGCTTCTAGAACCAGAATTTGGGATCGTCTACATCAATGAACAGAAAGAGAAGGAATTTATGCGATTCAGTCAGGTTGATAGATTCTGCGACGGCACACTCTTCAAAGTTCAAGATGCTCTTCGAAAGATCATTCAGCACGAGTCTGAAAATCCAAGGGTTTCTTATGTTCCCAATCCGAATGAAATAACTGCTCGGAATTCCATGGAAATGGTTGAAGATCGCATCGACTATCGCCGTGCTATCAGATGGTTCGAGATCCACTTCGCGCTTCGAAAAAGATATGTCGCGAACTGGCGCCAAATCGAACTTCAAATTAAAGGGGGAGATTGTTAGGGTAATATTTGGTTGATTAGAAGTTCAAGGGGCTAATTGTAATAGTTTATATTAGTCCTTATTAGTGAACGGGCCGTGGGCTTGTTAACCACGGGCCCGCCATATATAAAGCAATATAGCCTTAGAAAATTAGGCTAGTTGTCTCATCACTCTTTATTGTAATTCTCTCTAATATTGAAAGCTTAATCAGAGATGACCAGTTGAAATCGTTACATACATTGTTTATCTATTTGATTTCATTATTGTTGCACGAATCTGAGACTCACATACGTCTTCTCTATCTGGAGAGCACTTCTTTCCAGATAACTCAGTTTTTGGTAAGTCTCACTTCCCGGACATCTACCCGGATACTACTGTTGATCCAAACCCTCAGTGATTTGATAATGACCCTCTCTTAAACACTTAGTAAAAATTGTAAGTAAACAATATGTATCAGAGTTTCACTATCGCTGATAAGTACTAAGACTTTACAGTACCGCTGATAGTAACTCTCACTCTTTAGATTAGATATTCAGCGAACACTGTTCATCATCATATAGCTCTGAGCCTGTTCAGTCTATGAGATGATCGCTGATAAGTTAGTTGTTTACTTATGATCCCTGAAGACAAGTTTCACGTCAACATATGTTCTACGCTGAAGTTGAAGATCAAGCTCAAGAATCATCGACAAGTCTACTCATGAACTGATGCGGATATCAGCGAAGCAAGACCTGTCCATTCACCATGAAGTATCAAGTAGAAGACTTCAGCAATCGCTGAACTTTATCATTTGCTGATAAAGATCTGACTCAACGAAAGCTGATCATGAAGTCTCCCTGCATGTTACTATTGTCTTACCTCCCTTGCACGTCTCCGTACGAACTGTCAGAACGGACTTCCCTTTTGTCTGTAATCGTACAACAACTCTGATTCTACACTGTGCACCATGCGGCTACTAAGGTTGTCTACAAAGGTCAATGACATGCAACCACTCAGCTGCTGCCACGTGTAAAGCCATACTGCCATGCATTAAATGCATGCAGTATATAAGAAGAACCTTACTTCAGTTTTGAAGTGTGCTCGGACCATCTTCTTATTTCTCTCTTATTGTTAAGTTATTATTCGTAATTTCTTTAACTCTTTCTAGTGCAAGAAACTTAGTGTTTCTCAAGACTTGTTTAGATTAGGTTTATCCTTAATCTTGTTCCGCAACAAGTTGTAAATTGTCTTGATTTATCAATAAACAATTTAGAAAAGTAAAAACGTGTGTTTGTATTCAACCCCCCCCCCCCTCTACAAACTTGTATAGCCCTTCGGGACCAACAAGTGGTATTAGAGCAGATTTGTTTAATCTCATAAACAAGATCTGATCTATACTAAGATTTCTCTTCCTTGCTATTTCTTAAAATGGCTACCAACACAAACACTAACTATATTGACAACGGTTCTCTTGCAAAACCCCCTAGATTCTCCAGTGATAATTTTAATCTATGGAAAAATAGGATGATTCTCTTCTTAGAAGGTGTAGACCCTACTATGCCTTACTATCTTGAAAACGGCCCATATATTCCTATAAGAATTGATTCTACAGTTCCAGCCGCTGAGAATAGACCTGCTATTCCAGAAAGGCTGATTCCCAAGGAAATTCATATGTGGACTGATGAAGATAAGAAGAAAGTGGCTATCGACACCAAAGCCAGATCCATACTCTCCATGGCTCTTCCTGACGAAGTCTACCATTCCGTCATGAACCTGAAAACCTCAAAAGCTATGTGGGACACAATCTGTGTTCAGTATGAAGGTACTTCTGAAGTCCAGGACTCTCGAAAGATCAACCTGGTAAGAAAGTATGAAAGCTTCATTTGTGGTAAGAATGAAACTCTCTCTGAAGTACACCAACATTTTAACTGCTTTATAATAGATCTGAAAACTGTTGGTAAGGAATATTCTAACTTTGAAGTACTGACAAAGTTCTTAGAATATTTACCTGAAAGCTGGGACAGTTACTCTATGTGTCTCAAGCTGTCAAAGGATATAAAATCAATAACCCTTTCTACCTTATATGGCATGATGCTGAATCATGAGCAATCGAGTCATCTTAAGAAGAATCTTGTGAAAGATTCCAAAAGCACCCCTGTTGCTTTAATCTCAGAGTCACCTTCCACTCAGCGATCGACTATCACTGTCACTGAGTTGGAAACTAACTCTAAAAGATCATCAGACTCTGACGTTTCAGATAATGATGAAACTCTGGCATTCCTGGCTAATAAGTTCAGGAGATTTGCTAGAAAGAGTAATTTCAAGAAGAATAAACCTCTTGCTATTACTGACAAGCCAAGATCATCAACCCCTGTTGATAAGGCTACTGCTACTTGCTATAACTGTGAAAAGATAGGACATTTTGCTAGCGAGTGCAGGTCAAAGAAATTCTCTAGACCCTCAGCTATTCCCAAGAAAAACTTTACTCACAGGACTAGAGATGAAAAATACAAAAAGCTGAAAGAAAGGTATACAAAGCTGAAAACCTTTAAGAAGAAAGGCAAAAGCCTTATGGCTGACTATGATTAGGCTACCTCTGACGAAGAAGAATCATCTGACTCTGAAGATGATGATGAAGCCAATCTATGTCTCATGGCCAAACTTGAAGATGAGGAAAAAATTCTGACATTCCCTCTACTTCAACCTCTGCTGCTAAGGTATCACCTTCCTTCTTTACCAATATTTTAAATATTGATGAAGCTGATAGTCTTCGAAAGATCGATCTCTTGACTAGAAGTTTATATGAAGCCATGAATGGCAAAGCTGTGGTTGAAAATCAAAACCTTGATCTCGCTGAACAGCTTAAAAACTGTCACCTTCAAATAGAAATCTTTCTAAAATTGAAGAAGATTTTAAAGGTCAAGTTCACCTAAATCAGCTAGTCAAAATCGAGCGCGAATAAGCTATCGCTGCATTATCACTGAGATAATTAAGTCTCAGATTCCCCTGAGTGATAAACGTGGTCTTGGTTACAAAGCTGATACTCTAGAACCAACCACTGACCGTTCCATGCTTAAATTTGGAATGTTCGTATCCTCTATCCCTGACACTTTCTCATCTCAGTGTTCCTGTTCTAAACCGCCTATCCCTGAGGAAATTTCTACCTTAACTTCTAAAGGTAAAGAAAAAGTTGTTTATCCAAAACCTACCTCAGTCCTTAAAAACAAAGGTATAGGAACTTCTTTTAACCAAAATCCTCAGAAGGGTACCTCTGTACCAAAGCTGAACGCTTCTAATGCTTCAGTGACTTATCCCTCTGGTTCAAAGAATAAGATCCCTGGATTTATTCAGCGTAGATCTATTCAGTGATCTACTCCTAGAATCAAAGTGGAAATTATTGGTAAGAAATCCGAAGAACTGAATGTTCCTCCCATTTCAAAAGCCAATTGCTTACTTGGTGCTGGTCCTTCTAATTCAAAATCAAAAACTCAGCATGCAAATGGTCCTAGAACTACTTTTAGTTATAGGAAATGTTATCATTGTGGACTTACCAATCATATTGCTAGTAAGTGCCCCACAGCCACCCAAGCTGAAAAGATAGCTAAGGTGAAGATCATTGCCCCCAAGGCAAAGAAGACCACTGAGGTTAAGAAATTAACCAAAGTAAAGACTGACAAAGCTGAATCTTCAAATGCTGCGAAGACTGCTGAACCTTCCACCTCCTCTTCTACCCCCACTGACAAGTGTGTACACATGGTTAAGTGGGTACCCAAGACAAACTAATCTTCTTTTGTAATGCAGGTTAAGAAGGGTATATGGTATCTCGATAGCGGATGCTCTAGACACATGACTGGTTTGAAGAACCTCCTCACTGAGTACAAAGAAGAGAAGGGTCCCTCTGTAACTTTCGGTGGAAATGGAAAAGGACATACCCGAGGGTTTGGTGTACTCTCTAATGGTACAACAACCTTCAGAAGAGTCGCATATGTTGAAGGGCTGAAGCATAATCTTCTAAGCATCAGTCAGCTTTGCGACAAGGATAACAAAGTAATCTTTACTAAGGAATCCTGCTTTGTCGCTGACAAAAAGGAGAAGATAGCTCTCAGCGGTTATCGTTTGGAAAATGTTAATGTAATAAACATGGACTCAACAACCACTGAGAACTCCTGTTTCTTCTCAAAAGCCTCATCTGATATCAACTGGTTATGGCATAAGAGGCTCTCTCATCTCAACTTCAAGACACTAAACACTCTTTATTCAAAAGAGTTAGTCACTGGTCTACCTCAGCACTCATACGCCAAAGAATCCTTATGTTCAGCGTGTGAGAAAGGCAAGCAGACCAAAGCAAGCTTTAAGTCAAAGCAAGTTTCCTCAGTGTCATCTCCTCTACAACTTCTCCATATGGATTTGTTTGGCCCTGTTAACAAACAATCCATTGCTGGAAAGAAATATACACTGGTCATAGTTGATGAATCCTCTCGATATACATGGGTTATGTTTCTCCGTTCTAAGAGTGACACCCCTGTAGAACTCATCACCTTTGTTCGGAAGATGGAAACCCTGAACAACTTGACCGTTCGCTCAATAAGGAGTGATCATGGGACTGAATTCAAAAACAGCTCTCTTGATTCCTTCTTTGAGGGTAAGGGTATTTCTCATAACTTTTCTTCAGTGAGAAATTGAACTATTATTGAAGCTGCACGTTCAATGCTCAGCGATTCTCATTTGCCTACTCAGTTTTGGGCAGAAGCTGTCAACACTGCTTGTTTTACGCAAAACAGGTCGATGATAGTCAAAAGATTTAATAAAACAGCCTATGAACTTTTTCATGGGAGAAAGCCTTCAATTAGCTTTCTTCACATCTTTGGATGTCAGTGTTTCATACTGAACAATAGAGATACCCTTGGAAAGTTTGATCCTAAGGTTGATGATGGAATCTTTCTTGGATACTCCTCAGTCTCCAAAGCCTTCAGAGTCTTCAATCGAAGAAGACAAACTGTTGAAGAAACTATTCACGTCACTTTTGACGAATCCCGTTCAGCGAATTCTCGACCTTCTGCTGATACTGAAGAACTGAATCAATGGATGTTTTCTCATCTTGGTGATTCAGAAGATATTCCCACTCCTCATACTCATACCGTTGAAGATGATGGTCCTACTATCATCCCAAACATGCAGAATAGTGAAGCTAAAACATCATGGGTCTCAGATGTTCCTTTAAACACTATACCTGCTTCTGAACCAAATGTCTCACACATTCCATCTACTTCTCAGCAATCAGTGAATGAGATGACATATGCACCTACTCCTCTCTTGGCTGATATTCCAGAAGTTGCTGAAGCCTCATCTTCAGCTCCTCCAATTCAATTTGAGTCAGCGACTTATGCTCCGGCTCAGCGATGGACTGTAAATCACCCAATTGATCAAATCCTTGGTGATCCAAACGCTGGTGTTCAGACTCGACGAAGTGCAGGTAATATTTGTTTATTTGTTAACTTTATTTCTCTGATTGAACCAAAGAAAATAGATGATGCCCTCAAAGATCCAAACTGGGTCAGCGCCATGCAAGAAGAGCTGACTGAATTCGAAAGAAACAAAGTTTGGAATCTTGTTCGAAGACCAACTGACAAGACAGTGATAGGCACTAAATGGGTCTATCGAAACAAGTTGGACGAACATGGAACTGTAACCCGCAACAAGGCTCGACTTGTTGCTCAGGGATACAGAGAAGAGGAAGGCATAGATTACGACGAAACATTTGCTCCAGAAGCAAGACTAGAATCTATTCGTCTATTCTTAGCATACGCTGTACACAAAGACTTCAAAGTATATCAAATGGATGTTAAGTCAGCATTTCTCAATGGAAAGCTGAATGAAGAAGTCTATGTGGAACAACCTCCAGGATTCTCAGATCCTAAGCGTCCAGGTTATGTTTATAAACTGGATAAGGCACTTTATGGCTTAAAGCAAGCTCCACGTGCATGGTATGACACTCTATCCTCTTATCTCCTAATGGAAAATTTTGAGCGAGGTAAAATCGACAAAACTCTATTTTTCAGAATAGTCAAAGGTCATATCATTCTTGTTCAGATATATGTTGATGACATTATATTTGGTTCTACTAACCATGATCTTTGTACTCGTTTCTCTGAAAGGATGAAAGAAGAGTATAAAATGAGTATGATGGGTGAGCTAACATATTTCCTTGGTCTTCAGATAAAACAAAATGAAAAATGAACTTTCATTAATCAGGGAAAGTATGTTAAAGATATGCTGAAGAAATTCGATTTAACTCAGAGTTCAGCTATGAAAACCCCTATAGCACCACCGCTGACACTAAACAAGGATTCAAATGGAATAACTGTTAATGTCACACTGTACCGTGGGATGATCGGCTTTCTCTTGTATCTTACAGCTAGCCGACCCGATATTATGTACGCAACCTGTTTGTGTGCACGATATCAAGCTGAACCTAAGGAATCTCATATGATCGCTGTAAAGCAAATCTTTCGTTACCTTAAGGGTACTATGAACCTAGGTCTTTGGTATCCCAAATATTTAGGGTTTGATCTAATCACCTATTCAGATAGTGATTTTGCAGGTTGCAAACTGGATAGGAAAAGCACCACAGGAGGCTGTCAGCTCCTGGGTGGAAAGCTGGTGAGTTGGACAAGTAAAAAGCAAAACTCAGTGTCCACCTCAACTGTTGAAGCTGAGTATGTAGCCGCTGGAAGCTGTTGTTCTCAGGTTTTGTGGATGAGAAATCAACTACTAGACTATGACCTTCATCTCTCGAAATTTCCAATCTATTGCGACAGCACAAGTGCCATCGCTATAGCCAACAATCCAGTGCTACACTCAAAGACAAAACATATCGAAATCAGGTATCATTTTATCAGAGATCATGTGATGAATGGTGATATAGAACTTCATTTTATCCCAACTGACTATCAGTTAGCTGATCTGTTCACCAAACCTCTTGATGAGACAAGATTCAACTTTCTCATCAGCGAGCTTGGAATGCTGAACTTTGAAGAATAAGATCTTCAGTGGTTCACATTTGATCAGCGATAGGATAAAACAATTATATAACCCATTCTATAATTCTCTCTCTGAACATAATTGATTTGCTGATATCAAGGTATGTTTTCTCTCTTGCTCGCTGACGTTCGCATGTGAATGTAAGATTTCAAAACAAATTGCATCGCTGAATATCTCTTACTTAACAGCGATACTTTCACTGATATTTCTATTCAGTGCTTCATGTTTTTCAAAATAGTCCCTGAGCTTTCAAAACCTCAGAGACATCCTAAAATATGAAAGGACGTTTGTGACATCATTACAACGGATAAACCCTGGCATGTTCTTTTTCTGACACACGTTTGCACGTTTCGTTTACCATCCAATCAAATTCAAACACGTGTCCGTGTCATGATGAAAAACTTTCCCGCTCGAGTTTTTCTCTCTCTCAAATCTCTCTATATAAACTATTTCGGGTTTATATTTTTTTCTTTACGCGAACTTCTTCTCCAAGCAAGAAAAGATTTACTGTTGCTTATTTCCAGAAATCTGTTCATCTCCTTCTTCGATTACCAGGTTAATATTCTTATTATTTACCTGCATAACTTGTTTTGATCTTCTTATTGCTTTTAACAGATCAAACAAAAGAAACCTTTTGTAAATGAAATCATTTCTTTCATGGTTTTATGAACACAACCTTTTCATGGTTGTTCTTCAAGTTTAAAACTCAAAATCTTAAACTTGTTCTTCATTCGTTTTTCCACAATCCTTATCTAAAGGAAAATGGAAAACAAGACTTTTATTGGGTTTGTTTTTATTTTTCAAAGCAAGAAAACCCTAATCTTCATTAAGACATTTCTGTCTGAATGAAATGGACAAAAAATCGAAAAACATCTTATTGGAAAATCTTTCACAATAAGACTGTATTTTTTATGATTCATGGTTGATATGTTAAACATAAATGACATCTTCTACTCCTGCTCCTACCGCTGAGAAATCCACGGCTGCAAAGAAACTGACTCTCGTCAAAGCTCCTCAGGTCAAGTTCAAGCTTGAGGAAATCGATTTTTCAAAATCGAACAACCTTCATGCGCTTTTCGAGTTTCCTCCTCGAAAGCAAGTCACACATCTGGATGATGCTGTGAACTACCTCAAAACATGTTGCTTATCCACAGCCCTGACCATTACAACACATGCTCATCAATTCCTACTTTCTCAATTCTGGTATACTGCCAGAAGAGCTCAGGTACCCCATGCCAAATACCCAACGAAGATCGTTGACTCTATTCTGTGTGACACAAAATTTGGCACCACCAAAATCAACCCTGCCATTATTAAGAAAGCACTGAGTCTTCCTATCTCTACCAAAGAAAACCTCTTTGTCCCTCTCCCAAACCACAAAAACCATGCTGATAGGGAAGCCATCACTGCATTCTTCGATGCAATAGGTTACGCATGGGACACTGGAAGGGACAAGAAGCCTGAGAAGAAACTGACTATGATCAAGAAATCCAAAATGCCCAGCGAGATGAACTTCATCTTCGCACATATGATAAGCTGCATGACAGCGAAAAGTGGTTCCTCTGATCAAGCTGCTCAACCTCAGCAAGCAATGGGCTATGCATTGCTAAAAGGTCTAAATGTTGACTGGGCCTCAATCATCTACGACGACCTTGCGTTCAGAGTAGATATGGCTGAAAGATCTGCATGGGTTCCTTATCCCAGATTCATCAGCGCCGTCTTTCAACAAGGACTTGGCGAAAGGTACCCAACAGAGGGTGATCTGAGACTCTCTCAAGTTGGCCCTAAGGTACTCGACTTCAAACCGCTGGAAAACGAGTTACGTCTTTCTACTCTCTTATCTCTTCTCAATCTTCCTTCTTCTACTTCTGCAGCTCATTCAGTGGAAATCCCCACCGTTGATACCCACGTTGCACCCTCCACTCCTTCTCGAAAAAGGAAACACTCAACTTCCCAACTTGGTTCCAAAAGAATCAAGAAAACCAAGGAGCAACCCCCCCCCCCCCCAGCATTTACACGCTGAAGACTCCACAGCTCATCTTGAAGAGCTGATGGAAAGTTCCGTGGAACGCTCTGCCACAGCTGACCAAGCCACACCTTCCATCCCGGCTTCAGCGTCTCTAAACGCTGAAATTATAAACATGGAAATGAACCCACCTCCTTCAGCCTCTCTACAGACTGAAGTGATTGACAGCGCATCCAACGCTGAACCCCACACCCAACCATCATTCTCATCCCTCATTCCTCCTACTCAATCTTTGGTCTCTCCATCAATTTTCCCAACTTTCTCTGGGACACCCTTCATCGTACATGACTCAGCTGCAGACACTCTAAATACGATGATGGAAGCAAACTTAGGATCTGCATGCACCTCCATGCGCCAAGGTACTCTTGAACGCGACATGGAATTTCATTCAGGACACAAAGGGTTCGACAACTTCGCCAACCCGCCTGCAGGTATAAACACAATCCAAAACACTCCTCTCTATCTACCCCAAACTTCTGATCTTTCCTCTGTTCATAAGTTAATAACTGTTTCAGGTCCTAATTTGGGGGATATCAACACCTCCCTGAAGGCCCTAGAAACAAAGGTGGAAAATTACAACACCATTCTCTCCACGAACTCTTCAGCGGTTACAGACGCTGGAGAGAAAATCAAAAAGCTGACCGAGATCGTCGATACAAAAGCCTCCAAAACTGATCTGGAGAAGGTGGATGGTAGCATCGCTCAATTTGCTACCACCCTCGCTGACAATTCAACCGCAGCCACCTCTCTTTCAACAAACTTCACCTCTCTGTCCAATGAAGTCACATCATTGAAGACAAAGGTTGGTTCTCTTAAGGGTGAAGTTTCCACGATCAAGGCTGACGTCTCCGCCATCAAAGAAATTGTTCAGAAAGTACTCGATCGCCTGAACGTCCTGTTGGCCCCAAGTATCTGTTATGTAAAAGTATTGAAAATAGTTCAAGTCAGAACACCAACAGAGATCAGACAGAAGACTTGGAAGAAGTTCAAGAAGACCAACAGAGCTCAACAGAGCTCTGTCGAAGACTTCCAACAGAAGAACAAGTGTTTAACAGAAGACCAACAGAGCTCTTCCGAAAGAGCTCTGGTGAAGTGAAGACCTCTGTCAGCCTAAGTCTCGTAGGAAATCCTAAGTGTTAGACACGTGTCCATACTTTCCACGTATGCCCTAAAGATTGGAGACACACTTTCCACGTGTCATTCCAGGGTACGATAGTACACTGTCTATGCTTTATTAGGCTATATATAGTGAGGTAGTGGAACAAACTATTGTAAGCTTTTGGAAGAATAGTTTTCCACAATTGTAAAAGCACACACTGCTGCAATCCCGAGCACTACCTCCGTACGATATTGTTGTCCTGTGAGATTTCCGAACACACTTGAACGTGTTCTTGGTGTGATTCATTATCAATATATGAGCAACTTTTATATCTGATCCTGTTATCATTTACTGTTCTATATTTGATTCTCACAGTTCATTTATCGTTTACACAATCACTCACTTTAATGGCTTTATTTAATATGCTTCCGATGTCTATTTCATTACCATTATCTTGATACAACGTGAATCTGGGAACCTACAATTGGTATCAGAGCTTCTTTGGTTTTCTTAAACCAAACGATCCAATCTACCAAGGTTGACTCACTGTTGTTAATTGTGTCTGTGTGTCTTTAAAAGCTTCATTATATACTCTGTTTTTACTGCTTCCTAGTCTAAACAAGCTTTCATAGCTCATATAATTGTGTTTAAAGCTTTCTAGTTTAGTTTAAACGTTTCTCTCAAAAGTTACTGTTCCATTGGTTACTGTTTAAAACTCATCTTCTAGTTGAAACTCTTTTTGTAACAGTTGTACTCTGTTTTCTCAAAAATGGCGAACAACGGTATAAATGCTACCTATACTGCTGGTTCTTTAACAAAACCTCCTACTCTTCTGAGAGATGAATATGCTCGGTGGAAGATCAGGATGATTAACTTTTTCGATGGTATGGATAAAGACTTAATGCGATCTGTCACGGATGGACCATACCAACCCATGGTTTTTGTTCCTCGTGTACCCGCAACAGGAACTACTGCTGAGATTCCATCTCATTATGAGATTAAAACCACAGGTTTTACTGATGAGGAAAATCTAAAAATGGAAAATGATCTTAAAGCAGTTAGACTACTGATAATGGCCATTCCAAACGAAATATTTCAAGAACTAGATTCATGTGTTACTGCTAAGGAAATCTGGGATCAACTTCTTAACCAACTTGAGGGTGGTATCAAGACCCAAAAGAACAGAAGGACCGAATGTATAAATGAATACAACGATTTCAAGGAACTTCCTGAGGAAACCTTACAACAAACTAAGGAAAGTTTGAAGGAAGATAACACTGTTCTGTTTTTGAAAAGTTTGAATGATGAATGGTTAAATCTGTCCATGTCTTTACAAGCTAACCAGGACTTAGATGCATGGTCTCTAACAGATGTGTATGGCACTTTGGCCGCACAAGAGAAGGATGTTGTCAAGCAAAAAGGCAAATCCACCATTGCAGGCCCAATCGCTTTAGTTTCTGATTCTAAGAAAACCACATCAGAAAAGTCCAACAGAGAGAGTTCAAACAGAGAGAAAAAGAAGGAAAAGTCCGTTAAAAAGAAAGGAAGGAAAAGTTTTGTTGCAGAGAATCAAACAGAGGAAAGCTCATCAGAGGATGATGACATTCAAGCTTTTGCTCAATCTCTTGCTCTAATAACTCAACAATTTAACAAGAGATTTGGCAATAAGTTTGACAGAAGAGGTAGATATGAGAGAAAAGGAAAGGAAGACAGAAGAGAATATGCTGCACCAGAACAAAGTAACAACAGAGTTACCACAGAAAAAAGACAACCTCCACAAAACAGAAGAGAAAATCCACCAGCACAACAGAAGGCCGATGCTGCCCAACCCATCAATCAGAATGATGGACGTTGCTTTAGATGTGGAAAACCTGGGCACTTCTCTGTTAATTGTAGAGGCAAACTGGTAAAAGACCAGGACTACTACAAGAACAAATACAAGTACAACTACAGAGAAAGAAGCTATGTTGCTGAAATGGAGAACTGGGTTTCTGATTCGTCTTCCGATGATGAACCAGAACAAGCCAACTTTTGTGGAGTTGTTGTGGATGATGAGGGTTTAGAAGAAACTGTTGACTGGATGACCGGAAAACTAGAGATAACGAAGGGAAAAACAGAAGAAGAAGATCTAGCTCATGCATTTGCTCTTACTACGACAGAGTCTGACGACAGAGCGCTGGAGACCACCAGACCCAATGCCAAGGTATGTTCATCTGAATCCAAGTCTGACTCAGAATTAGAAATGCATGTTTCTATGCTGAATGAGGAATTTCAACTTCTGAAACAAAAACTTTCTGAAGAAAAAGAGCTAAGAAAGCTAGCTCAGAAGGATCTGTCCTTTTACAAGAGAGAGAAAACTCTCTTAGAACAAGAAAAGGAAGAAATCTTCAAAGAAAAATCTGAGCTAGAAATCTTGCAAAAGAAGAAAGAGAGCTTATTTTCTGACAAGATTAAAGTATATGAAAACATTTTGAAACAGAAGTCTGAAGAATTGAAAAAGTCTGAAACAAAGAGACTTAACTCTGTTGCTCTAACTGATTATTTTCAAAGAGAAAGGGAAATTCTGCATCAATCCCTACAGAGAAAAGAAATTCAGATTAAAAAGTACCTGGATGCACAAGATGTGCACATCAAGATAAATTCACAGATGGATACGCAAGGTCTTGGTTTCTCTGACCTTGCTCCCTATGACGAAAGGAAGAAGACATCTCTGTCCTCTGATTTTTGTGTTGGGAAAATCCAAGAGGATGTGATATCTGGTAATGCTGTTTTCAAAAGAACCAAAACTTCAGATGCTTTCTCAAAACCAAGAAATCTTGACTTTAGGAACGTCAGCTATGATTTCTCTGATCATGAAAAGGTTTTAAAACCATCCTCAGAGTTTATTCTTGATCAAGGAAGAGCTAGAATCATACTTCCTAACTCTGTCAAGGACTTGGATACAAAAGAGATTTTTAACTTCAATTCTTTCAAAGGACAGAAGTCTGTTACTTCTGTGACTGAGTCCTCTATTGAAATCCCACAGAGCAAACTCAATCCAGAAGCCCCAGTCTCCTCTCCTACCTCTGAATCCATAAGAACATCTTTTGAGGAAGATTTGTTGAAAGTTATCGAGGAAAATGCTGTTTCAGATTCTTTAAAGCCAAAGTTGAGAAGGTTCAGAACTGTCAAGACAAATATCTCTGTCATACCCATTGAATCTAATACCCCCAACAGAGCCACTAGAGACTTTCTAGCCTCTGACTGTGACTTTGATTCTGAAGTAGATGAACAGATCTTTTGTGGTCAAAAGAAAATTTTACACAAGTTAAAACAGATACCGATAGGATCTACGGATCTAAAAGAGGATGTTTCTTTCTTTAAGAAACAATCAAGATTTATACCGTTAACTGAGTTTAACAACAAAGGTTTTAAGATTCTTTCTTCTAATACAGTAGAAGTGAAGAAGAGAGAGAAACAAAAGTGTTTTTGTAAACCTAAATGTTCCTCTTGCATTCAAACCAGTAAAATTCACACCAGAACAGAAGGGAAAATGGATAGCAAACAACAGATCTATTCCAAATTCTGGTGTAAATCAAAGAAGAAATTCTTTCTGGTCAAATGAATCTATTCCAAAGAACTTCATGTCAACAGAGTCTGTTCATAGGAATAACAGTTTTAAGAAACAAAACCAGGACAGATTGTATGCAAAGACATCTGGTCCTAAAAAATTTCAGAATCAAGCACCATTCAAACAGTTTTTGAATAAAAACAATGTGCATCAGTCATGCTCCATCAACTGCAATTGTATTCAGTTGTTACTAAAATTGCAAAATCATCTGAATGGTCCCCACTGTGTTCTGAATCAGTCAGTTCAAAAGAAAAATCCCACGACTGTTCAGAATACACAGAGGAAAACCTCTGGCACACCATCACAGTATGGAAAGCCCAAAGGAAAGTTTGTTAACCCACCTAAACCTAACAAGAAAGGACCCATTATGCAATGGGTACCTAAAAAGAACTAATCTGTCTTGAAGAAACCTCATGTGCAGATCTGGTATTTGGATTCTGGATGCTCCAGGCACATGACGGGGAATAAGGAGCTGGTATCTTCTTTTAAGAACAAGATGGGAAGTGCAGTAACCTTCGGAGGAGACAATGGCGGACAGATTAAGGGTTATGGTACATTAGTTAATGGTGGTGTTTCAGTCTCTGAGGTTGCTTATGTTGAAGGATTAAATCATAATCTTCTCAGTATAAGTCAACTCTATGATCACGGATTCGATGTCAATTTCAGGAAGAAATATTGTTCCTTGTTACTTTCCGAGTCTGGTCAAGAACTCTTAAGAGCTGACAGAAAAGGCAATCTTTACAAAATGAATTTTAAACCGAACCAAAACTCTACAACAGAGAAACTCTATTTAGTGTCTTTGAAAAATGAAGATGCCTGGCTCTGGCAAAAAAGATTTGCCCATTTGAACTTTCAAAACCTTGACAAGCTCGTGAAACTGAAGTTAGTAAAAGGACTTCCTTCTCTGAAGTTTGACAAAGACCATCTCTGTTCTGCTTGTGAACTAGGTAAGATGAAAAGATCTTCACATAGAACAAAGAGTGATCATAGTTGTCCCAGACCTTTGCATATGCTTCACGTGGATCTTTGTGGTCCAATCTCTGTGCAAAGTCTGCCGGGCAAGAAGTATATCCTTGTTTTAATTGATGAATATTCTAGATATACTTGGATTGAGTTCATCAGAGTAAAATCTGATGTCCCAGAAATTTTGATAAGTTTGTTAAAAAGGATACAGGTTCTGTTAGATCTGAAGATACAGAAGTTAAGAAGTGATAATGGGACAGAATTCAAGAATGCCAAAATTGATACCTACCTAACAGAGGAAGGTATTTCCCAGAACTTTTCAGCTGCAAGAACTCCACAACATAATGGAGTTGTGGAGAGAAAGAACAGAACGTTGGTAGAAGCCGCCAGAACCATGTTGGCTGGCTCTGTCCTTCCAATAAACTTCTGGGCAAAAGCAGTCTCAACAGTCTGTTTTACCCAAAACAGAGTTGTGATAGTAAAGAGATTTAAGAAGACTCCTTATGAACTCATCAACAATAGAAGAACAAATGTGAAATTCTTTCATGTTTTCGGTTGCAAGTGCTACATATTGAATGACAGAGAACAGCTGGGAAAGTTTGATAAGAAAGCAGACGAAGGAATCTTTAATGGTTATTCCTTAACCTCTAAAGCCTACAGAGTCTACAACTCCAGATGTCGGGTCATTCAAGAGAGTGTAAATGTGTCCTTTGATGAAAGTACATCAAGCTCCTCTGATCGTAAATCAACAGAGGGGACACAGACAGAACAGAAGAAAACAAGTTCTTCAAAGACAAGGGAAGAAGATATCAATCTCATGTTCAACGATTATTTCTATGATGATGATTCCTCTGATAACATCAACAGAGGAGATCAAGCTCAGAACTAAACAGAACAGAATCTGACAGGTACATCTCTCACTGGTCCTTCTAATACTTCACCATCTACTTCTCTGTCTACAGGAGTGATTCAGAGAAATGAGGAACCACATCAGAACGAGAGAGAACCTGAACAAGAGCCATCATCACCTCTGCTAACTAATATTGGCAGAGACTCCTTGTTTGAAAGCTCACCTTCACAGAACCCTTTTAATGACTCACAGAGCAATGAGGCCACTCTCCAAAGTTGTGTGCCACAGAGCCCTGGTCCCAATCCACAGAGCTCTGACGCTGAAGTTCGTCTTTTCCCATCAGAAGCACAAACCCCGCCTATTGTTCGTGCTCCCATGACACGATGGACAAAGGATCATCCTCATCATCTTAATATTGGTGCTGCTGAAGATGGTGTGAAGACAAGATCGGCCACAATCAATGAAGCCTTCTTTGTAAATTTTTTAAGCATGATTGAGCCGAAGAAGATTTCTGAAGCCCTAGAGGACCCAAATTGGATCAAAGCTATGCAAGAAGAGCTTCTGGAATTCGAAAGAAATAAAGTATTGTCCTTGGTTCCACTCCCAAAAGGCAAAGCGGCCATTGGAACCAAGTGGGTGTTTAGAAACAAAAAGGATGAAGATGGGATTATCATCAGAAACAAAGCTCGTCTGGTTGCAAAGGGATACAGACAGGAAGAAGGCATTGATTATGACGAAACCTATGCTCCTGTGGCTAGGCTAGAAGCCATCAGAATCTTCCTAGCCTATGCTGCTCATAAGGGTTTCAAGGTCTACCAAATGGATGTCAAGTCTGCCTTTCTGAATGGCAAACTACAAGAAGAAGTTTATGTCCAGCAACCACTTGGTTTTGAATGTTCTGAGTTTCCAGACCACGTTTACAAGTTGGACAAAGCTCTGTACGACCTTAAGCAAGCTCCCAGAGCCTGGTATGAAACTTTGTCCAAATTTCTGTTGGTCAATCACTTCGAGAAAGGTACTGTCGATAAAACTCTATTCTTTAGAAGGTATAAGAATGATATACTTCTGGTACAAATATATGTTGATGATATTATCTTTGGGTCTACACGGCAGGAGTACTGTGATAAGTTTAAAAGTTTAATGAAAAGCGAATTCAAAATGAGCATGATGGGAGAACTTTCTTTCTTCCTTGGTTTACAAGTTAAACAATCTGACAGAGGGACTTTCATAAGTCAGTCCAAGTACATCTCTGATATGTTGAAAAAATATAAGCTCAATGATTCAAAACCAATGAAAACTCCTATTGCCACCGGAGTTAAGCTTGACTCTGATCTTAATGGTGAACCAACATATGTCAAGTACTACAGAGGCATGATAGGGTCACTTATGTACTTAACTGCCAGCAGACCTGATATAATGTTTGCAACCTGTCTCTGTGCCAGATTTCAAGCAAATCATACAGAAACTCATTTAACAGCTGTCAATCGTATCTTTAAATATCTGAAAGGGACTCAATTTTTGGGTCTCTGGTATCCTCTTAACTCTGGTTTCGAGCTTGTAGCATATACAGATTCAGACTATGGAGGATGCAAGAATGACAGAAAGAGTACTTCTGGTAGCTGCCAATTGCTTGGAGAAAAGTTGGTGAGTTGGACATCTAAGAAACAGAACTGTGTTTCAACCTCTACAGCAGAAGCAGAATATGTTGCTGCTGCTAGTTGTTGCTCTCAAGTGATATGGATGAAAACACAACTCAAAGATTATGGCTTGGAGTATGGTAAAATTCCAATTCTATGCGACTCCAAGAGTGCCATTGCCATAACAGCCAATCCAGTTCAACACTCGAAAACTAAGCACATCGACATAAGGTACCACTTCATAAAGGATCATGTTGAAAAAGGGACTATTGAAATGTATTTTGTTTCAACTGACTTCCAGCTTGCTGACTTGTTTACAAATGCCCTTGATGAAAGGAGGTTTAACTTCTTAATCAGCAAACTGGGTATGCTGAACTTGTCCTCCTAACTCTGTTCAAAATTCAACAGAGCCTCTGATGATCCTACCAGAGCTCTGTCAAATAGTTGGGTAGGATAATTCAACAGAGCTTCTGTTGTTCACCAGAACTCTGTTAAGCATTTTTTTTAACACTCAGTGAACATTCTGTGTATATAAAGTTTTTTTTTGTACGAAGTTTTTTTAAGCTCAATTTTCAAAGGGGAGTTCAAAAGAAAAATAATGCATGGTTTTAGAGGGAGCAAGTCAGTACTCAAATTTCCAAATCCAATTTGACTTTGCTTTTTGATCTTCATTGACAGATCTTTTTGAAGAAAGGAGGAAAACCTATTCTGATGATAACCTTTGTGATAATGTTAAGAATCTGCCAGAACTCTAACTTCTCACCAGAGCCTCTGTTGTTTCTCACCAGAACTCTGTTGTTTGTCTAAGTTTTGTCTGTTCTTTTCCTTTCACATCAGAAAAGAATTTTTAAATGTTTTAAAGGTAAAGGTACAACATCTTGGGTTACTTGATACGATATGAAGAGATCACTCAACAGAAGTAACTTAACAAAGCTCCACCAGAGCTCTGTTAGTTTGTTCTGCCACGTCATCAGAAACACGTCATCAGAGATGCGGGTCATTCTTTAAAGGTCAACCGCTTGTCACTCACACATCTCTAACCGTGACGGTTTACTTGCCCAAAAGATGTCAGATTTAAATCCACGTGGCAATCTCTGATTGAGAAACCAACCGTTAGCTGTTCCCACGTTCATACTGTAGCAAATGTTCCACTATCCAAAACTCGAGTGCCTACAGCACCTATGATCGTGATCCAGCCACACATTCCTCATATAAATACCCATTTCCTTCAAACCATTTCATTTCTTACGCTTTCTGAATATTCAAACCTTTACTCATCTTTCCCTCCTTGTTCAAAACCTTCAAGAACCCTAACCTGCAACAATGGCACAACCCCAACATTCTGCTGATTCAAGCAGAATCGGCCCTGTAGATCAAATCGTTATTCTCCCATATGAACTCGCTGACAACAACTACCGTCTTGACCCAAACCCTAGTCTCTATTTACCCACTTACCACATCTTTTTGGAGTTTTTCAGAAACTCTGAATTTTTTAGAGCCTTAACCGACTTCGACGATGATGTTCTAGAGCTGTACATTCGTCAATGGTGGACCACCTGCCAGTTTATTGAAGAACGAGAAGGAATCATTGGCAACGTCGATGCTGGCAGAGACGGTGGTTCAGAAACAATCCGTATCAGTGATAATACCCTGAGAAGAGCATTCGGATTGAAGACGACGACCCAACTGGGAATTGTAGCATATGAAAAACCTCCCAAAGTTGAAACCCTACTCGACTTCATAAAGTTTCTAGGATACAACAAGGACATTACCAGGATCGGTGCTTTCAAAAGACAAAACCTACCCCCTTTGTGGAACTTCATGTTCTCCACATTGAACAGAACCCTGACCTGCAAATCTGGTAGTCAAGATCAAACCAGCACAGAGATTTTGCAGATCATGTATGGCCTATTCTTCAACAGAAACTTTGACTATGCCAAGATTATGTACAAAGATTTCCTCAATGCTGTAAACCTAAAGACATCAGCCATTGCCAGAGGAGGAGAAGTTGGGAAGCACAAGTTCCTGAAAAACATCAAATACCCTCGGTTCATCAGCTTAGTGATCAGACGTGCATTCAGACGATTAAACTTGACTTTACAAGGTACCCCTTTCAAATGTTGGATTATGACCAGATTTCTTCCAACAACCTCAGGTACGTATCCCTTCATCGGACGAGTGCCAGGAACCATGCTCACTCTGATTGACCCTGAACACATTTCTATACAAAACTATCAGAGTGCTGCTCAACCTCAAGAACCTGAGGTGAGAACCCCAGCATACATAGGATCTGAACCTATGTTGGAGAGCTTGAGTGAGGAAGTAGCAGAAGAACATGGACCAGAGGTAAGAGCATCCGAAGTGGGGTCTTCCTCTAGAGTGATGGAGGAAGTATAGAACAGAGCATCCACTATGGAGGCTGTTCACGAGGGTGAAAGGGAAATTACAGAGGAGATGGCAGAGAGTTCGCATCCCTCTGGTAATCGTGAGACATAAATTCATGTGATAGAGAGTTCACCTAAGAATTCTATACCCCTAGAATTCGAGAGAAATGAGAGTTTAGAAGATGTTCAAAACATGAACACAGATGAGCGTATCCAAAGCCCAAATCCCCGTGCTACCACACAATCTAATCCCGGTGATCAAGACCAAGGGATTATTGAAACAGATGTGCACACCTCGAACCTTAACCAGCAAGAACCAACAGAGGCAACTCTTCATACCTCTGGTATGCAAGAAACCGGGGAATCTACGTTTGGTAATGATGTCAATTCGCCCCATGACATCGATAGGTCACCTCCACACAATGATGCCTCTGTGGCTCATTTAGACTCGTCCCAATATAGACCAGAGATCTTTCAGATCTCACGTAGGCTCTGTCCGACTCAGGGACAATGGGAGACCATAGTTGAACGAGGGCAAACCTTGCTTGATCCAAATGCCCCTCATCACATCAGATTTCCTTCTTCAGAACCTGAGCTGGAAGAGGAACCTATGATCAGAACATCTGTAGATGTTTCCCCTCAAAAGGAACATCAAGGATCAGGTGGAAGTCCTCCAAAAGTCATCATCAATACCACTCTTATAGGAGGCACCTCTGAACTAGAGGTCGGCTTGAATCCATGTGTTGGAAACAAGGTTACCCCCGTTGACACTGTCACAAGAGCAGAGTTCGAAAGCTATTGTGATAGTATCAACAACTCCTTAAATGAGTATAAACTTATCATTTCACAGAAGGAGGAGCTGATCCAGAAGGAGAATGCTTCTCTCAGAGAAGAGCTACAGAAGATGACATCCTCTCTTGCGGAAATAACTCAGAAGAATGACGAGGCTGAACTGCTCAGAACAGAAGCAATACGGATCAGAACAGAAGCCGAACGGGTCAGAGCAGAGGTAGAAAGAGTCAAAGCAGAGGAAATTGCCAAGTTAACAACAGAACTAGCGGAACAGAGAAGACTCCGCACAGAGGAAGAACGGGCCAGAACAGAGGAAAGAACAAAGTTCTCAACAGAACTAGCTGCTCTGAAGACGATCATGGTAGAAAACCACACGGCTCAAATGAACAGAACCTTGCCAACCCCTTCCGTGCTTCTGTCAGACTCCAACGTCAGAACCTTGACAGAGCTAATTAACAACTCTGTTAAGGTTGCTATCACAGAAGCCATGACTTCTTCTGCTACCCCTATCAACATCTCTGGCCCCAGACCCAATGATTTACCGATGACAGTTGGCCAGATGGGTGAGTTCAGCAAAAGAGTCCTAAGCAAAATGATGACTGTCTCTTCCAAGTTTGTGATGAAAGCCCAATCAACAGAAAGACTTGTTCAAACTTCACTCAGCTCGAACAATGTCAACTTTGCAAATCAGGTTGGTGAAGTCCGCATGGCTGCGACAGAACTAGAGGATGTACTCAAGAAGGCTGCAACAGAATTCAAAGTTCCACTAGGTGAAAAGAGACCTGCAGAAGGAGCCCCAGAAGGAGAACCCTCTAAAAAAAGACAGAGGTTTGTTGCCAAAGACTCCCCAATCGTCACCAGAATCTCTGACGAGGACTATGATAATGACGATGATTTTCAAGACGCAGCAAAAGGTCATTCAGATGCCAAGTCCGGTGAGTCTTCTGCGCAACAAAAGGGGGAGAAGGAGAAAGAGAAGGAAAAGAAAAAAGAAAATGAGCCTGCGACAGAGAAAGAGGCTGAGGGAACTGATAAGCGAATAGGGAAAGCAACATAGGCTGAGGAAACAGAAAGTGGAGATCAAGGGAATACAACTAAAGACTTACCAGAGATGACTATGGTAACTTTCGACTACATATTCAAAGACAGGGACATCAAGCCAACAGAACCCTCATCTCAACAACAACCAGAAGTCATCATCTTGGATACCCCTCCTACTTCACCAAGAACAGAACCAGAGAGAACAGTCCCATTCTCTGCTGAAGAACAACCAAGCCAAAACCAACCTCAAGAGACTGTTCAACACATCGACAGACTAATGACAGAAACTCATGAAGACCCAAATCCCATGCAAACAGAACAGAACCCTGGAACCTCAAACCAACATTCTGGCAAACCACCGCTAGAAGAAATTTTTGCCTATCTCTATGGTGACCGTGATACAATTCCTGTCAATGTTGTGCCCATTAACCCATATTTCAGCCCCTGTAGGATAAATACGATCTCTGACGTAAGGCGTAAGTTCATCAAAACAAAGTCCGGTTTGAACAGAAACATAAACTCTGACTTTGGAATCCGCAGAATCGTAGACATCAAGCAGAAGGTCTTTCGGCACAACAGAACGCAGATGAGTTATCACGAGTTCATAGTTGAATCAAACAACGACAGGGTTGAGCACTTCAACGATAACGATCTGGTACTACTAAACCCTTATGATCTGATTCAACTTCATGCCTACTGTTACACCTTCAGTGACAAATACAAAGAGGCAAGAACGGAACTTCCTGAGGTACGCTTCGCTATGCAAGAGCACATCAACCTAAGGATTCAGATTGATTTTCAGCTAGGCATAGAGTTCGAAGTCGAGACACTAGCGACTGGACCACCAAATGAGAGCCTTGAAGGCTATGGGCACTATAAAACTGGAACAGTAGTTGGAGATCCTCCAGTGTTCATCTGCCGACAGAAGAAAACCAAGAAGGCCCTCAGAGCTACTGAAACTCATAAGTACTCAAGTGAGTCGCTAGTATACCTCAGAGACATCATTCAGAATCTCCAAAGAGAGAAATGTCCGGAAGAACATCAGAGAAGCTTCATCACTCAAATCAACCTTCTGCTGAACTTCCGAGAACTCATCAGAAGATTTGAAAGAATCTTAAGGGGAGATAATTATGCTTAAATTTACTTGTCTTTTAATCTTAATGTAATATTCTAAAAGATTAGTGCAAGGCTTCGACAGAGTTAAAAGTTCTCTGTTCTTTTGTTTAATATCTTGTCAATTGTAAATTTTTATTTTCAATACTTAGGGGGAGATTGTTGGCCCCAAGTATCTGTTATGTAAAAGTATTGAAAATAGTTCAAGTCAGAAGACCAACAGAGATCAGACAGAAGACTTGGAAGAAGTTCAAGAAGACCAACAGAGCTCAACAGAGCTCTGTCGAAGACTTCCAACAGAAGAACAAGTGTTTAACAGAAGACCAACAGAGCTCTTGCGAAAGAGCTCTGGTGAAGTGAAGACCTCTGTCAGCCTAAGTCTCGTAGGAAATCCTAAGTGTTAGACACGTGTCCATACTTTCCACGTATGCCCTAAAGATTGGAGACACACTTTCCACGTGTCATTCCAGGGTACGATAGTACACTGTCTATGCTTTATCAGGCTATATATAGTGAGGTAGTGGAACAAACTATTGTATGCTTTTGGAAGAATAGTTTTCTACAATTGTAAAAGCACACACTGCTGAAATCCCGAGCACTACCACCGTACGATATTGTTGTCCTGTGAGATTTCCGAACACACTTGAACGTGTTCTTGGTGTGATTCATTATCAATATATGAGCAGCTTTTATATCTGATACTGTTATCATTTACTGTTCTATATTTGATTCTCACAGTTCATTTATCGTTTACACAATCACTCACTTTAATGGCTTTATTTAATATGCTTCCGCTGTCTATTTCTTTACCATTATCTTGATACAACGTGAATCTGGGAACCTACACGTACCAACTTCTCATTTTACTCAGGTCGATCGCGAAGCTCTTGAAAAGATCAATCCTGCTATAACTGGCCTGGAAGTCAGATTAGCAAAGATTGAGAACTGTGTTGGGATCTCTGGCCTGGAAGATAGAGACCAAATACACACTGCCACTGCTGAACAATCTGTTACCTCCCCCAACCATAATGTGGAAGAGGGGGAGAAGACTAAGGAAGACCTTCCCCATAATGTTGAGGGGGAGGGTATTGAAACTGCTGCTGCTGCTACTTCTACTCCACAACCTCAGGGAGTTGAAAACCATGAGGAAACCGAGAAACCTCCCTCTGTATCTGAGGGGGAGCAACTCGATGAGCAACTTAAGGAAGCTACTGCTGACGTGACTGAACCTTATGCTGAAGAGGTCGAGTCTGAAGAAGAAACTAAAGATGATGAACCTGTCGACATCTCTGATGAAGAACCATCATCATCCCCCAAAGATGATGATGATGACGATTTCTTCTACGTCCAGCCTGTTGCAAAAGCCCCAGCTCAAAAATGGATCAAGATAAAAGAACCTTCAGGGGAGCGGACCAAGACAAAGCCTGCAGCGTCTGAAGCTGACAAAGGCAAAAACAAAGGCCTCGCCAAAGAAGGCAATCTGACGATCTTGCTTCAAAAGCCAGTTTGTCAGGTACACTACCTTCTATTCCCTTACACTGTATCCCTCCTCTATCCCTTCTCAATCTCAATCCTTCTATCCTTAAAACCTCTATACACTTAACCACATTCTTTTCTCTATCTCTTTCTTCCCAACTTTTCTTACTTAAACAATCGTTGTGTTTCAGCTAGTCCTCTCCACTGTTTGAGGATCCCGTTGAAGCTCCCACGACTACGGGTGTGTTTACTTGTGACTTATTGGGCTTAATAAAGAAAATGGCTTATTCGCGCAGACAAAATGGAGTGTTTACTAACGACTTAATAGGGGCAGCAACCAGCTTATTTGCACAGTGAGTTTATGGCTCTTGTCCCCATTAAAATGAAAAGTTGACCATATTACCCTTGTAGAAAAGAAAAGCTAAAACCCTATATTCTATCATTCTATCGCCTCCAACAGCTAATTTCTCCACCTCTCTCTATCATTCTATCGCCTCCAACAGTCCAGTTCTCTCTCCCGGCGACCGCTTTCTTCTCCGACGACTTTCTTCTCCGGCAGTGGCTCTCTTCTCCGACAGCGACTTTCTTCTCCGGCAGCAGCTTTCTTCTCCAGCTGTTTTGCTGCTGATTTTCGGTAATTTTGCTGTTGATTTTGATTTTCGGTAATTTTGTTGTAGCAGTTGATGTTCGATGCTCCATATAGAAAGAAGATAACCTAGCGGCTCCATTGCATATTTCTCCTCACCCTCTCTGCTTGACGACGGTGACCATCAACGATTTGGTTTCTTCTCCTCCACCGACAACGATTTGGGTTTCTTCTTCCTCCAGCGACACCAACTTCATCGCTATAACCAGAGAAGAAATGTGCAGTGACGGCAACGATTTGGTTTCTTCTTCCTCCACCAACAACAATTTGGGTTTCTTCTTCCTCCAGCGACGGTGATGACAACGATTTGGTTTCTTCTTCCTCCACCAACAACGATTTGGGTTTCTTCTTCCTCCAGCGACGTTGTTGATTATTGCTTGTTGATTGTGATTATACACCAAATACTTCTGCTTTTCGTTAATGGATTCACAATTTTGTAGTTGATTTCTTAATTGATTTGGCATTTTAGGTTTATGAGAATTATGTCCATTTAGCTTTGATCAACAACAATTTTAAGAACTGTGATCCCATATGGGTAGAGGAATCAATTTTTTAGAGTAATTGAAAGGATAATATCTTATCAGTTTTCTGTCCTTTTACAAATACCAAATGATGTAGTTTCATATCAGGGGTAAAATGGTAATTTATGTTGTTTCAGCATGTTGATTCAGAAAGAAAAGTAAACAGCAATACAAATTTAACTAGACAGACAAATTTATCCAGAAAGACAAATTTATCCATACAGGTCTTAATAAAAAAATTAGTAAACAGCCCCTACACCAGAAATAATCCCAGCCACAAGAGCTGAAGAAATAATCCCAGTCTTGGATTTAACTACTGAGACTGATGAACCTGAAGAACAACTGCTCTCTCACAAAAACAGACCTTCCTTGGCTCCTCAAAAGCTAAGTGAATAGGATCAAGAAAAGAGAGATGCAATGATCAAACAACTTGAAGATCAGCGAATCATTATTCCTCGTGACAAAATCCCTGTTCCCACAAAGTTCAGGATATCAAAGAAAGAATACGAGGATCATCTAAGAGCTGAAAGATTACTCGCCGAAAAGAAGAAAGCTGAAGAAAAAGATAAGGATCTCGCCATCCAGCTTGTCCAACAATCGGTGAAAGACCCCATGTTGAAAAGAACTCCCATTGATGTCCAACGTCAGCTATGGGATGATGCCCAAAGGATCGTTGAAGAAAAGACTAAAGTATCTGATTCGACTTTGGAATGGTGTAAAGAAATGTTGAATTATCGATCTCGACCATCCAAAATCATCAAGGTAAATATCAGAGGAAGACTGTTCGTAGACGTTCCTGTTGTTGAAGTTGATGTATTCAGAGAAGACAAAACCAAGCAAACCTTCTATGCTGCTACTTTCGAAAAATTTGGTTTCTCTGAATGGTTGGAAGTGAAATTAGCCATTCAGCGATCGAGCTCAAAGTTCAAGAGCCATGTCGAGAAATCTTAAATTCTCAGATCGACTTGGTTTCTTCTGCTGTGGATACTCCTCCTTCCACTCTTCTTCCTCCTCAACAAATAAGAGCCTCTGCAAAGGAAAAGAAAGCCTCAGACTCAGGTCCTCCTATACGGAATGAAACAGGTATTGGTTTCTCTCGTGCTGAAGTTCTTGGTCTTGATGCTGACCTCTCAGCGCTTGACACCTCCCTACCACCTGGTGAAACTTTCATCCCTGGCAAAGTCGTAAGTGATCCCTATGGTATATTCTTTCTAGACTGCCATGGAAATCAACACTTTCAACGTATCTCTGAGCTTCCAATCACTCCCATCGAACAGCTCAGAGACCTCATATACTGGTGTGAAATCAGACGCGACATTCAAGCACGTCACCTCAAGCCCCTGATCTTTGAAGAAGCAAAGAACAAAAAGGATCAAGGTGTAACTGTCCCTGACTGGATGATTCCCACATCAAAGACCCTCAATGAACTTCTCATCAAGGAAGAACCTTTTGACGGATAGGATCTCCTTGTAATTCTTTCTATCCTTATCTGTCTACATCTTCTGTACTTGTAATTTTATTTGTTGTACTTGTAATTTTTCCACTTCCCTCTGTAATCTTTACGAAGTTTAAAGAAAAAATTCAGTGAATGTACTTTACTCCATCAATACTGAAAAGATCCTAGAAAACAGTAAAAGGGACAAATATTTTACGAGTTCTTTTTATCCTTATGTTTTCATTAAATAGCAATTTTCTCTGTTGCTATGTCATAATCAAATAGGGGGAGATTGTTGATCCAAACCCTCAGTGATTTGATAATGACCCTCTCTTAAACACTTAGTGAAAATTGTAAGTAAACAATATGTATCAGAGTTTCACTATCGCAGATAAGTACTAAGACTTTACAGTACCGCTGATAGTAACTCTCACTCTTTAGATTAGATATTCAGCGAACACTGTTCATCATCATATAGCTCTGAGCCTGTTCAGTCTATGAGATGATCGCTGATAAGTTAGTTGTTTACTAATGATCCCTGAAGACGAGTTTCACGTCAACATATGTTCTACGCTGAAGTCGAAGATCAAGCTCAAGAACCAGCGACAAGTCTACTCATGAACTGATGCGGATATCAGCGAAGCAAGACCTGTTCATTCAACGTGAAGTATCAAGTAGAAGACTTCAGCAATCGCTGAACTTTATCATTCGCTGATAAAGATCTGACTCAACGAAAGCTGATCATGAAGTCTCCATGCATGTTACTATTGTCTTACCTCCCTTGCACGTCTCCGTACGAACTGTCAGAACGGACATCCCTTTTGTCTGTAATCGTATAACAACTTTGATTCTACACTGTACACCATGCGGCTAATAAGGTTGTCTACAAAGGTCAATGACATGCAACCACTCAGCTGCTGCCACGTGTAAAGCCATACTGCCATGCATTAAATGCATGCAGTATATAAGAAGAACCTTACTTCAGTTTTGAAGTGTGCTCGGACCATCTTCTTATTTCTCTCTTATTGTTAAGTTCTTAATTTCTTTAACTCTTTCTAGTGCAAGAAACTTAGAGTTTCTCAAGACTTGTTTAGATTAGGTTTATCCTTAATCTTGTTCCGCAATAAGTTGTAAATTGTCTTGATTTATCAATAAACAATTTAGAAAAGTAAAAACGTGTGTTTGTATTCAACCCCCCCCCCCCCCCTCTACAAACTTGTATAGCCCTTCGGGACCAACAACTACTTCGTTTTCGGTAATTCTCACTTCCCGGACATCTACCTGGACACTGCCTCATCCGGTAAGTATCTTCTTCTCGGATACCTTGTTTTTGTTGTTGTTTCCGATTACTTTTTTATCCGGTCACTTGCTTTACCGGATACTTATCTATCTGGTTACCAGATTAATTTTGTTCGGACACTTCACTTTACACCCGGATCCGGACACCACTATCCGGATTCCTATCCGGGTATTTTGCTGTGTTACTTAATCTTACCTGTTAGTACCTATCACTCCTAGAACTTGCGTTAGGATACTCACTCTTAGTTCCTTGCGTTAAGTTTTTACCTTGAATCGAACCTACACTGTCTGAAGATCATATTAGTGCACATCACCATGTCTCACGACGCTCTTGCTATCGGTACCAACTCCAAGCCTCCAATTCTTTATCGAGGCGAATACGCACAATGGCTAGACAAATTTCTGATTTTCATCGAGTCCAAGGACAATTACGAGTTCATCTGGAAAGCCCTTACCGAAGGTCCTCAGGGGACTCCAATGCAAATTGTTCCAGCTCAAGTCTATGGTACCCAAGAACAACCAACACCTAAGACATATGCCCAAATTGAAGATGAGAAGAACAAATAGAATGGGGAGAAGCACGCCAAAAGATATCTGGTTCAGAGTCTGCCGAATGAGATCTACACAACAATTGATTTCTACAAAGACACTTCTAATGGCATGTGGGATCAAGTTGCAAAGATGATGAGCGGCAGCAAAGTTGGGAATCGGTTAAAGGTAAACAGATGCATCACTCGCTATGATGGCTTCAAACAGCGGAAGGGTGAATCATTGACCGAGACATATGAACGCTTCTGCCTACTGCTGAATGATCTCCAAAAGAAGCAAATCTTGAGATCTAATACCGAAAACTGTCTCAAGTTTCTGAACAACCTTCTGCCCGAGTAGAAAACCTTCGCATCTCATATCAGACACAACCACCTCATAGAGAAAGTTCCTATCAACGAGTTGTACGAAATGCTCATGCAAGATGAGGACGAAGTTATGGAATTGATAGGAAACCAAAAGTCCACCTCAAAGAATCAAGCTAATCCCCTCACCCTCGTATCTGATAAACGAGGTAAGTCATCTAGCCGCAGCTCCAAAAGAACCCAAGTGTCTAGTGAGTCTGAACCTGAAGAGGAGGAATCAAACGAAAGTGATTCTGACCCAGAGCTACATAAATCAAGAAAGCTACGGCCTTCATCTTTAAGTCCTTTCAGAAGAAAGCCTTCTTCAAGAAACCATCTTCCAACAACCAGCGCTACTCAACCACTCCCAACAAGCGCCAGGTAAGAGGTAAAAACAAGGACAAGCCAGTCAAATGCTACAACTGTGGCAAGCTTGGCCATTTTGCTAAAGACTGCTGAAAGCATGTTGTTCGGAATGCAGAATACTACAAGGCCAAACTGCTCTTAGCACAACAAAAAGTAGCTGGAAAAGCACTGATGGTTGAAGATGATCACTGGCGGACTCGATCTGATGATGAAAGTGATGCTGAAGATGCTAATGCTCATCTGTGCTTCATGGGCAACCATACTTCTCCTCCAGATCTCGGAGATTCATGCCATGTATGTATTCCTATCCATCAAGCCTTAATGGATCAGATGCATTTTCTTGTTCAAAGAGTAGATTTCAGTAAAGCTGCTACAAATGAACAACTACTTGAAATAAACACTCTAAAAGAAAATCTAGATGTTCAAATAAATAATACCGAAAAGCTTAAGTCTGATAACTCTAACTTAAAAGAAAAATGTGAAAATCTTTCGATAGCACCAAAGGACTTTCGGGAAAAAATATCTGATTTAAACACAAAGCTTGATCAATGTGAGAATGAGAAAGCTGAGATTGTCTATCAATGCTCTTCTCTGCAAATACAAATCAAAGAGCATGTTTCGAAAATAAAAGACCTTGAGTTCAAACTTCATAAATGAGGTCAAATTGATCAAACAATCCATCTGAACAAACCTAAGGAATTCAGTTACTTTAACAAAGAATGGGGAATTAGGTACGACAACCCACATTATTTGAAAAAGATTTTGACAATGAGGTCTACTTTATACGAGTTTAATTTTTTAGGCTTCGATAAAAGATATCCCCAATATAAAATCAAATGGACGTGACCTCTCAATGAGAAGGATGAGGAAACTAAGGAATATAAATGCAAGAATACAACTAAAATGGAGTTACCTTTTGCGTGTGAAGTTCTAAACACATCTTATGAAAAGAAGAAATCCAAATACCTATCAAATGACTACTTTGACGGCTATAAGGTTGCAAAGCCCAAAGATTCCTCGAAGAAGGATTCGGTCCCAACAACTGAACCTAGAACAGAGAAGGGCGGGTTTAAACGCTATGTTCCACCTCTTGTTTTTGAAATGAAATAGTTCAGTTAGAGGAGTCATTTGAACAGGAAAGGATTAATTTTCAAAAGGAAAAACAAGAGCTTTTGTCCAAACTTGAGAGTTTCAATTCCACAAAAACAGAATCTGTATCTGTTGACGAAAGGGAAGCCCTTCATGCAGAAATCAAACGACTCTCATCCAAACTGTCTACATTGGCATCAGAAGTCACGCAAGAGCAAGTGAGTAAGGGCAAACTTCAAGAGAAGTTTGACCGACTTAAAAACGAGAAAGTCACTCTACCTGAACCTTCCTCTAACTCATCAGATACATCTGCTTGTAAACCTTTTTATAGGCAAAATCTCTTTAAGAAAAGGAAAAGAACGTCAAGTGATATATTTGCCAAATAATCACAATTCTGATTTTCAAAAAGCTTCCGCAACCGATTCTTTGCCAAATATAGTTCCAAAAGGTTCCTCACATCCTTCACGAAATGATGTTCCATCTGAAAGTGAAATTGATTTTTCAACTTTATGATCCAACATCTGTTTAGATGAGGAGTTTTTGAAGTTTGAATTCGATAAAATTCTTCCAAGCCATACCGATTTTCTTTCAAAAATGGTTGATCGACCAGTAAAATTTCAAAAGGGTGAATGTTCTATATCCGCACCTAAATCCCGATCTGTGAACGATGTTTCTAAAAACAATTCTAAATCCAAAAAACGTTCACAGAAACGGAAACAGACCGGTCGACCCCAAGATATACATCCCTACAACTCAAGCTCTACTGACCATAAATTTAATGATTTTTCAGATAAAAACGGTCGGGCCAAAAACACCAAACAAAAGTGGGTAGTTAAAGGATCGGAAGAGAACAAGTCGCAGTCAAAGTCTTTTAATTCTGTTTTCAATTCTAGGAAAGACATTAATAATCGTGGTTTGAATGATTCAAATAATTTTGTTGAACAAAGTAGTAATTTTTCGTTAAGACTTTATTCAACACAGCAATTGATTCAGTTATCTCATGATTGTTTATGTTGTTCAAATTGTGGATTGAATGACTTTGTTGATCATTATTATGCATCTATTTGGTTTGGCTCGTATCATGTTTTTAATTCTCGTCCTAAGCGTAAATCACGTAAACCCAAACGAAAGCCCAATTCAAAATGGGTTCCCAAAACAGGTGTTAAACCTAACCCTCCAGGACCCATTTTCAAATGGGTACCTAAAAATGTTTAAACTCGTTTTTGCAGAACGGTCATGTGTGGTACTTAGATTCAGGATGCTCCAAGCACATGACCGGAAGGAGGGAGCTTCTCTCGAACTTCACCGAGAAATATTGTGGCAACGTGAGATTCGGCAAAGTCGACAAAGCACCTATCATGGGTTATGCTGACATCGTTCAAGACAACATAACCAACAAGAAGGTTTCGTATGTTGCTGGATTATGACACAATTTATTCATGTTAGCCCCAAGTAACTGTTATGTAAAAGTATTGAAAATAGTTCAAGTCAGAAGACCAACAGAGATCAGACAGAAGACTTGGAAGAAGTTCAAGAAAACCAACAGAGCTCAACAGAGCTCTGTCGAAGAGGTCCAACAGAAGAACAAGTGTTTAACAGAAGACCAACAGAGCTCTTGTGAAAGAGCTCTGGTGAAGTGAAGACCTCTGTCAGCCTAAGTCTCGTAGGAAATCCTAAGTGTTAGACATGTGTCCATACTTTCCACGTATGCCCTAAAGATTGGAGACACACTTTCCACGTGTCATTCCAGGGTACGATAGTACACTGTCTACGCTTTATCAGGTTATATATAGTGAGGTAGTGGAACAAACAATTATAAGCTTTGGAAAGAGTAGTTTTCTACAATTGTTTAAGCACACACTGCAGCAATCCCGAGCACTACCTCCGTACGATATTGTTGTCATGTGAGATTTCCGAACACACTTGAACATGTTCTTGTGTGATTCTTTATCAATATATGAGCAGCTTTTATATCTGATCCTGTTATCATTTACTGTTCAATATTTGATTCTCATAGTTCATTTATCGTTTACACAATCACTCATTTTAATGGCTTTATTTAATATGCTTCCGCTGTCTATTTCACTACCATTAATATGATACAACGTGAATCTGGGAACCTACAATTGGTATCAGAGCTTGTTTGGTTTTCTTAAACCAAACGATCCAATCTACCAAGGTTGACTCACTGTTGTTGATTGTGTTTGTGTGTCTTTAAAAGCTTCATTACATACTCTATTTTTACTGCTTCCTAGTCTAAACAAGCTTTCATAGCTCATATAACTGTGTTTAAAGCTTTCTAGCTTAGTTTAAACGTTTCTCTCATAAGTTACTGTTCCATTGGTTACTGTTTAAAACTCATCTTTGAGTTGAAATTCTTTTTAACAACTATACTCTGTTTTTTCTCAAAAATGGCGAACAACGGTATAAATGCTATCTATACTGCTGGTTCTTTAACAAAACCTCCTACTCTTCTGAGAGATGAATATGCTCAATGGAAGATCAGGATGGTTAACTTTTTCGGATCAAAACAGAAGCCGAACAGAAGCAATACGGATCAGAACAGAAGCCGAACGGGTCAGAGCAGAGGCAGAAAGAGTCAAAGCAGAGGAAATTGCCAAGTTAACAACAGAACTAGCGGAACAGAGAAGAGTCCGCACAGAGGAAGAAAGAGCCAGAACTGAGGAAAGAACAAAGTTCTCAACAGAACTAGCCGCTCTGAAGACGCTCATGGTAGAAAACCACTCGGCCCAAATGAACAGAACCTTGCCAACCCCTTCCGTGCTTCTGCCAGACTCCAACGTCAGAACCTTGACAGAGCTAATTAACAAATTTGTTAAGGTTGCTATCACAGAAGCCACGACTTCCTCTGCTACCCCTATCAACATCTCTGGCCCCAGACCCAATGATTTACCGATGACAGTTGGCCAGATGGGTGAGTTTAGCAAAAGAGTCCTAAGCAGAATGATGACGATCTCATCAAAATTTGTAATGAAAGCTAAGGCGACAAAACAACATGTGAAAGCGTCTCTTGATACTCACAAGGTCAACTTCGAGGCTCAAGTAGAAGAGATCAGAGGTGCTGCAACAGAGGTAGAAGATGTAATGACAAAGGCAGCCTCAAACTTTACTAATATTATTTTACAGGCTACCTCTACATCGAAAAGACCTGCAGAAGAAGCACCTACAGATGAACCTTCAAGTAAGAGACACAAAGCTGGTCTAAGATTTGTTGTTCCGGCCTCACCCGCAGCTCGAATTGATGATTCTGGCGATGATGATGATTTCGAAGATGCTCAAGAAGGTCAATCAGACGATCAATTGGGTGAGTCCGCAGAACATCAAAAGGGGGAGAATGAGAAGGAGAAGGAGAAGGAGAATGAGAAAGAAAAGGAGAAAGAGGCTGAGGGAACTGAGGAGAATGAGAAGAAAAAGGAAAATGAGGCTGAGGGAACTGATAAGGGAAAAGGGAAAGCAACAGAGGCTGTGGAAACAAAAAGAGGAGATCAAGGGAATACAACTAAAGACTTACCAGAGATGACTATGGTAACTTTTGAATACATATTCAAAGACAGGGTCATCAAGCCAACAGAACCCTCATCTCAACAACCACCAGAAGTCATCATCTTGGATACCCCTCCTACTTCACCAAGAACAGAACGAGAGAGAACAGACCCATTCTCTGCTGAAGAACAACCAAGCCAAAACCAACCTCAAAAGTCTGTTCAACACATCGACAGACTAATGACAGAAACTCATGAAGACCCAAATCCCATGCAAACAGAACAGAACCCTGAAACCTCAAACCAACATTCTGGCAAACCACCGCTAGAAGAACTTTTTGCCTATCTCTATGGTGATCGTGATACAATTCCTGCCAATGCTGTGCCCATTAACCCATATTTCAGCCCCTGTAGGATAAATACGATCTCTGACGTAAGACGTAAGTTCATCGAAACAAAGTCTGGTTTGAACAGAAACATAAACTCTGACTTTGGAATCCGCAGAATCGTGGACATCAAACAGAAGGTCTTTCGGCACAACAGAACGCAGATGAGTTATCACGAGTTCATAGTTGAATCAAACAACGACAGGGTTGAGCACTTCAACGATAACGATCTGGTACTACTAAACCCGTATGATCTGATTCAACTTCATGCCTACTGTTACAACTTCAGTGACAAATACAAAGAGGCAAGAACGACACTTCCTGAGGTACGCTTCGCTATGTAAGAGCACATCAATCTAAGGATTCAGATTGATTTTCAGCTAGGCATAGATTTCGAAGTCGAGACACTAGCGACCGCACCACCAAATGAGAGCCTTGAAGGCTATGGGCACTATAAAACTGGAACAGTAGTTGGAGATCCTCCAGTATTCATTTGCCGACAGAAGAAAACCAAGAAGGCCCTTAGAGCTACTGAAACTCATAAGTACTCAAGTGAGTCGCTAGTATACCTCAGAGACATCATTCAGAATCTCCCAAGAGAGAAATGTCCGGAAGAACAACAGAGAAGCTTCATCACCCAAATCAACCTTCTGCTGAACTTCCGAGAACTCATCAGAAGATTTGACAGAATCTTAAGGGGAGATAACTATGCTTAAATGTACTTGTCTTTTAATCTTAATGTAATATTCTAAAAGATTAGTGCAAGGCTTCGACAGAGGTAAAAGTTCTCTGTTCTTTTGTTTAATCTCTTGTCAATTGTAAATTTCTATTTTCAATACTTAGGGGGAGATTGTTAGCCCCAAGTATCTGTTATGTAAAAGTATTGAAAATAGTTAAAGTCAGAAGTCCAACAGAGATCAGACAGAAGACTTGGAAGAAGTTCAAGAAAACCAACAGAGCTCAACAGAGCTCTGTCGAAGACTTCCAACAGAAGAACAAGTGTTTAACAGAAGACCAACAGAGCTCTTGCGAAAGAGCTCTGGTGAAGTGAAGACCTCTGTCAGCCTAAGTCTCGTAGGAAATCCTAAGTGTTAGACACGTGTCCATACTTTCCACGTATGCCCTAAAGATTGGAGACACACTTTCCACGTGTCATTCCAGGGTACATACTGCAGCAATCCCGAGCATTACCTCCGTACGGTAGTGGAACAAACAATTGTAAGCTTTGGAAAGAGTAGTTTTCCACAATTGTTTAAGCACACACTGCAGCAATCCCGAGCACTACCTCCGTACGATATTGTTGTCCTGTGAGATTTCCGAACACACTTGAACATGTTCTTGGTGTGATTCTTTATCAATATATGAGCAGCTTTTATATCTGATCCTGTTATCATTTACTATTCAGTATTTGATTCTCATAGTTCATTTATCGTTTACACAATCACTCATTTTAATGGCTTTATTTAATATGCTTCCGATGTCTATTTCACTACCATTAATATGATACAACATGAATCTGGGAACCTACAATTCAGCATCGGGCAATTCTGCGATAAAGATTTGGAGGTCAATTTCAAAGCCAAAAGTTGTAGCATACGCACTGAAGACGGAAAGGAACTATTGGTTGGAACGCGCAAAACCAAACACTACACCATCGACCTCGCGTCACTGAAGACCGAAGAGTCCGTATGCCGAATGTGTAACACCTCGAATTTTCGTTATATTATGTTTTAATATGAATGAAGTTGATTTATAATTGGGTTTTAAGGTTTGTGCTATTTTGAAATTATATAAGTCAATGGGGGTTAAAAGTTAAGTAACCAAAGTTTGATGTTATTTTGGAAAGTTGAAACTTGAGGGGGTGTTTGGTTATTTTGGAAAGTTGGGATACTGTAACACCCCAAAAATCCTAACTCAAATTGTAAATAGTCCATTTAGATTTATTAGAAGGAAAAGGTGTTGCATTGGAAGGTGGGACGCGTAATGCTAATTGGATCCCTCGAGAAATTGGCCAGGTTTGGACTCGGTACAAGTCCAGCGAGTATGACACTCGCGAGAGTGACATGGTCACTTTCGCAGTGTCACTTTCGCTAAGAATGTACCGAGCGTTTTGGGAGGTCCAGCGAGTATGACACTCGCGAGAATGACATGGTCACTTTCGCAGTGTCACTTTCGCCGAGTTTGTACCGTGGGCATTTTTGGTAGCTGGCGAGAGTGCCCCGGCGATTGTGACATGGTCAATCTCGCCGTGTCACAATCGCGAGCGGGTTCCAGGGTGTTTTAAACCCACGATTTCATTCCCCTTTCATTCTCTATTCCACCCATTTCTCTCTAAACTCTCCCAAACCAAACCTAACCCTCTAAATCGTTTTTGGAGCTCTTGAAGCCATAAATCTTGCAAATCAAAGTTTCTCTCTCAGTTCTTAACAAGGGATTATGGATGGAGGTTAGAACCCTTCTTCTCACTTTCGTTTTGGTAAGATTTCTACACTTTCTAGGGTTTTACCCAACCCTCACCTAAACCTTTTCCTTCCTTTGGATGAAATGAAGATTGAGGCTCACTTTGGTAACACTAGAAGTGTTTGGTTGGTGGATTCACTTGATGGTTGAGGTAATCTCCTTTTCTCTTCATTTTGGAAATTAGGGTTTTGATCTATTGGTGATTTTGGGTGTAATATGTTGGGGGAAATGATTATAAGTGTTTGGGGATAAATATTTATGGTTGGAAACTTATGGATTTAGGTTTTGGAAGATTTGGACTTGAAGATACGGACTTCTTCAAAGGAGCATACGTATGGGAAAATCTAGATTTAGCTTAATCTAGCGAGGTGAGTTCAAGTTACTTTGCGAAAACTTTGTACATGCCAAAATGTTATTTTTTTCCAAGTAATTATGTGTTTTACCTGAAAATTATCAATGTTGAGTTAATTGGTGGATTTTACCTTTTGAGGTATTAATTGTGGTAAATGTTGTAAAACACTACTTTTGAATATTCTGGAAAAATGTGATAGCTAAATTTTATATGAAATGGGATATTGATTTATGTGATAAATGGAGTCTATTGTTATGAAAATGCATTTGGGGATAATTTGGAAATATGCATATAGTACATCATGAGATGTTTTGGAAATGTAAAGGTGCGAGTCCTTTGGAAATGAAGGTTTTCCCGATCCAAGATTTTATTTCGGGTTTTCATGGATTTGAAGTATTTACTAGCAACCGGTGTGTGTTGTTGTATTTAATGTCATTTTATGACTTTTATGAATTAACTTTCGAGTTAGTTGAGCTTGTGGCTCGGTATTGGATTTTCTTAAGTCTTGGGGACATTTGTCCGTTTTGATAGCTCAGAGTTGAGTTTTGATCATGATTTATGTTATTGGGGAATTGCATGTTTTGAAATGCATTGGTTTATATGTTTGGGGTCGTGTAATATTTTAGACCTTGTTGGCCATGGATCCATAGGCATTTGAGTTTTCCCCTTAGTCTCGCGGGCAAGAGGTCGGGATTGATTGAGCTCAATTTACGAGACGTTAGTTTCTTTTGTAGCACAGAATAGGCATCGGGTTCCATGATAAGTAAGGCGTGGACCTAGATGGTCGGGCATCGTCTCATGGGCAGTAAGGTGTAATTCCCTATATGTGCTTAGCACGGGATAGGCATCGGGTTCCATGATAAGTAAGGCGTGGACCTATATGGTCGGGCGTCGTCTCATGGGCAGTAAGGTGTAATCCCTAATGTGTTGTTGTGGATTTGGAGTGACCCAATGTATACACCTGGAGTGGTTGAAGTTAGGAACTCCCTAGTCTCGCGGGCAATAGATCTGGAGTGATTGAGCTCAGTTACGAGAGTAATCCATGTGGGTGTTTTTATTGCATAGTAAGTGACCCACTTTAGTGTTCCGTCACGTGCGATGTATACGGGTCTCCCCCGTCACCGAAAGGTGTTATTTTGGGTATTTATTGCTACTCATGTTTTCGGTGATGTGTTATATTTATATGGATTGTTTTTCCATGGTATGTAAGTTGTGGTTTATATCTCATCCGTGTGTGATGTTTTGGGTAATTGTGTTTATCCATGTTTTCGGTAACGTATCATATTTATGAGATTTTCATTTCCACGTTATATGAGTTATGGATTATGTTTCATCCATATTTTGGGATGTTTTGGGATAATGGCAAATATTTATGAATTCAATCTTTTTGAGAATTGAATGTTATCTCACATTCACGATGATTTTGGAAATGAGTCTATTTTGGAAATCGTGCTATATTAAAGATTTCAATATGGAAATTGTATGAGTTGGAAAACGGGTGAATTGAGTTTAAAGTGAACTCTTTTGAAATCATGGCTAAAACTACTACTTTCACGATTTATGATTTTATATAGTCATGATAAAATGCTTGAACTCACTAAGCGTTAGCCTAACCCTATTTATTTGTCGGCATGTGCAACAGGCTCAGGTTGGGAGTAGCTTTAGCTACACTGTGAAGTGGCGAGTGCTAGTAGAGTGCACGAGAGATGATCTCAATTTAGTGAATCTTCCGCATATATTTGGGACTAGCAACTTGAGTTGTATTAAGTAACGCCCGTCTTAAGTTTATAGTTGTGGAAAGTATAATGTTTAAATTCCGAGGTATTTTCAGGAATGAACTGTAGAAATGATTTTATCTACTTTTGGTGATTTTATTGAAATTAAAGTTAGTTGCTCGTTCCGAATTTGAGGGTGTTACAGATACTTAAGGGATGGGTTAGGCTAAATTGAGATATTATCTCAATTCAGCTGTTGGAGTCGGCAAAAGGCAGAGAGAAAGAATAGAGAGAAAGAAGAGAGAAAGAAGAAGAAAGGAAGAGAGAAAAAGAAGAGATTAAGCTGAAATCTTGGTAAGTATACAAAGGGTTTTTGTAAATTTGATTTCCAGTAGCAAGATGGTATCCATATCTTAATCTGATTTCATCTAGGTGTTGTTTTGATTTGGAATCAGATTGTGCAGAGAAGTGGGTTTATCTCTTTCAAGGTGAGTTCATCCTATTCGATTTTGTAAACCATAAAATTGGATGATTTTGGTGTTGTTTTCGTATCTGTATGCTTTACAACTGTTATAATGATATGGGTCGAACTAAGAATGAAATTATTGGGGCTGATTGATGGTAAAACTGAAGAACGGCCGTAGTTTTCGGATAAAATGAAGTATCCGGAAACCCATGTGCGAAGGTATCCGGACGAGCAAAGATATCCGGTAAGTTTTGTTTATTTTGTAGTTTCCAGACGAACTAGATACGGGATGGTATCCGGATTACCTTGGTTTCCGGATGTTATCCGGATTGAATATGTTGTCCGGAAAGTTATGTTGTCCGGTAAGTTATATTGTCTGGTAAGTGATGACGTCCGGATAGCTGTGGTGTCTGGAAACTTCTGATGTCCAGAAACTTCTGATGTCCTGTTGCAGTTTCCGGATGTGTTATCTGGTTAAGTTTTCTAAAAAAATTCTGCGGGCGCTGCCCCCAGACCCCGCAAGGGCGTTGCCCCTTGACCCCATCCGCTAACCGAATAGCGGAACCCCCATGCTAAGTCGCCGAATGGGGGCCATTTGAGGATAAGGATGCTTTAGGTTATCTAGTATTCTTAGAACTAAGAATATGATACGAGAGGTGGCGTGATATGTTATTATGCATATACGCTAGTAAGTGTAATGGATCCATAGGCACTGTTATGTATTGTAACGAGGAATAGGCATAAAGCAATTTGTAATTCTCGTTGACCTGAAATGAGGAATAGGCATAAAGTAAATTGTAATTCCCATTTCGTAAAGGTGTTATGAAATGAGAAATAGGCATAAAGTAAATTGTAATTTCTATTTCATAGTATAGAAATCGAGGAATAGGCATAAAGTAAATTGTATTTCCTGATTTCTAGGGGAAGACCAGAGATAGGCATAAAGTAACTTGTAATCTCTACTTCCAGGCCAAGAAATAGGCATAAAGCAATTTGTAATTTCTTGGATAAGAGCAATAATCTAGAATCTGTAATGATTTGTAGTAGGCTCTTGATTGTGATAATATGACTTACTGAATGTTAGTCATATTCACGGGATTGAGTATGTTCCCGTCATTGAGGTGAGCACGTGTACGGTAAGAATGGTGAAGAACATGTTTGTTTATATGTATTGGATATTTTCAAACTGTTAACGTTTTAAATTGAATTTGGATGTTCTCACTAGGCGTAAGCCTAATTGTTCAAATTAAATTTTCTTACCAGGTACAGGCTCAGGGAAGTAAATGGGATGTGGGCCGAGAGTTTTTGCAGTATCCAACTTAAGAGATAAGCGGAGGAGTTAGCTAATGCATTGAGGCTTTTTGATGGATTGCTTAGATAACTTAGTTAATCTAATTATAGTGTACATGATTAGATTAATAAGTTATTGGGAGAATTCCATGTTTGTAATTATGAAACCTCATAGTTAATTCTCTTCTTATATAAAAGTTTGGATGTTATTTTATCATAACTTGTTACAATTTGAGGTTCAAATTAGCCCTGATTTTAGGGTGTTACATAATGTCAAAAGCCAACACTCAGCAAGCCTGGATCTGGCATCGACGGCTATCGCAGCTGAACTTCAAGAACATCAACAAACTGGTGCTAGGCGAACACGTTAAAGGCATGCCCGAGCTCAAATTCGAGAAATATTGACTATGTGGAACATGCGAAATGGGAAAGATGAAGCGAGCTCTCACAAACCGAAGGCCATTCCGAGCACGTCAAGGTCCCTCGAGCTCATCCACATGGATCTGTGTGGACCAATGCGTGTTTAGAGCATCAACCACAAGAAGTACGTCCTGGTCATGGTCGACGAATTCTCGCACTACACATGGGTTAAATGTCTGCACTCCAAGGACGAGACCCCGGAGCTAATCATCACCCATTTAAAGACCATTCAGCTGAATCTACAACAGGTAGTTCTGACCATCCGAACGGATAACGGGACGGAGTTCAAAAACTACACGTTGGATGATTACCTCACCTCGGTAGATATCACCCACACGTTCTCCGCCGCACGAACTCCTCAGCAGAATGGAGTTGTGGACACGCGTAACCGTAATGTACTCTATACATCCCAACAAGTCAAGGTACTCTCTACATCCCGAAAGCACCAAAATGTATAGAGATCTGAAGTTGAACTATTGGTGGCCGATTATGAAGCTTGATGTGGCAAGTGTCGTGGATAAATGCATGGCGTGTTCGCTAGTGAAGGTCGATCATCAAAAACCCTATGGCAGTTTGCAATCGCTTGAAATACCGGAATGGAAGTGGGATCACATCACAATGGACTTTGTGATAAAGCTTCCAAGGACTTTGAAAGGTCACGACACCATTTGCGTAATAGTGGATCGATTGACCAAGAGAGCACACTTCTTGGCTATGAGGGAAACGTTGTCCATGGGTAAATTGGCGAGGTTGTATATCAATGAGGTAGTTTCGAGGCACGGGGTGCCATTGTCTATTGTATCTGACCAGGATTGTCTCTTTACTTCTCATTTTTGGAATGCTTTCCAAAGAGAATTGGGAACGAATGTGAAGTTGGGCACGACTTACCACCCTCAGACAAACTGGCAAAGCGAGAGAACAATCCAAACGTTAGAAGATATGTTAAGGTCGTGTGTCATCGACTTTAGAGGGAATTGGGACTCTCATCTCCCATTGGTATAGTTTGCCTACAATAACAGTTACCATTTGAGTCTCGGTGTGGCACCATTTGAGGTTTTGTATGGACGAAAATGTAGAACACCCATTAGTTAGCTTCAGGCGGGTGAGAAGTAGTTTGTTGGACCAGAGATTGTGCAAGAAAAGGCGGACAAGGTGAAATGTATTCGGGAACGTTTGAAGGAAGCTCAGGATCGTCAAAAGAGTTACGCCGATAAGAAAAGACGACCGGTTGAATTCCAAGTGGGCGACCGGGTGATGTTGAAGGTTTCGCCGTGGAAGGGAATCATTAGGTTCGGGAAGCATGGAAAGTTGAGTCCTCCTTTCTTAGGGCCTTTCTAATCATTGAGCGCGTGGGACTTCAAGCCTACAAGCTAGAACTTCCACCCGATATGAGCGGAATCCACCCTACGTTTCACGTTTGCTACTTGCAGAAGTGTTTGGCGGAAGAAAGGGACGTCATACCCTTATCTGAAATTAGGGTCGACAACAACCGATGCATAGAGGAACCGGAATCCATTTTAGAAAGAGAAACGAAAAAGCTTCACCATAAGGAAGTGGTGATGGTGAAAGTGCAATGGAAGCACCATCGGGGCGCCAACGTGACATGGGAGTCCGAGGAGGACATGAGGAGGCGTTACCCCCACCTTTTTAGCTAGCACGTGATTTCAAGGACGAAATCTTCTTCAAGGAGGGGAGGATTGTAACACCCCGAGATTTCGGTATGCACTCTCGCCTTATCTTCGTAAACTCGGTTGAGAGTTATTTTTACGTTCAACGTTTATACTTTTAATCTTAGGGTGACGGAACCACCTTTTCGATTTAGCTCTTTTGGGATGTTTAGCCTTTTAGCGCATGCATGTCTTACGTGGGTGTAGAAGGAATACTATGTGTATATTCATGCAACCTCGACTTTCTTGCGGGTCTCGCGTCCGGAGTGTTTAAGGATAACCACAGCGAATTCAAGACAAGCAATTTTTGGCCACGGTACACCCACCGCGACAGTGACCGGCGACCTTGCCATTGTCACTCTCGCCGCTGTCACTCTTGCCCCCCTCTCACTGCTGTGCTTTCGTTAGTCGCGATACATATGCCGCGAGAGTGACCGGCGATTATGCCATGAGAGTGACCGACGATTATGCCATGGTCACTCTCGTATTGGCACAATCACCGGCGGGAGTTTGGGTATAAATGAAGCAGTGTCGAGTTCATTAAGAGGGCATCCACTTCTCAGCTGTTTTGGTCGACATTTCCACCTCTTTTGGACGATTCTCACCAACCTCACACCTCTCCTCAATTACTCATCCACCATAATTGCTAGTTGTAATCATTAAGGGTGCATCTAGGTTTTTCAAATTCTTGTCTACAAGCATTTAAGAGGATCTCCAAGCTTCAAGTTAAAGATCCAAGTTAACTCCAAAAATTAGGGTTTCCATATTCCTAGGGTTTCTCTTACAAAACCTTAGGTGAGTTATTTTAACCAATCATCTTCCTCTTAGATTATGTTTTACACATATGTAGAAGCTAACTTGGAATCTTTTGTCAAAACTAGGGCTTCTTCTAAGTTTTGGGGTTTTCTCCTACAAACCCTACTTGGTGAGTTGATCTCTATTTAAATTTGGTTACTTAACCTTCTAATACCAACAAAATACAAGATCTACTTATATATGGGACATGTTCCAAAATCTAGAGTTTTCCCTAAACCTCTTATTGAAAGACATAAATATATCTATATGTATATATATATAGGTGCACATATTTGTACTCAATATGGGGAACAAATATGCATGTATATGTATATATATAAATGTAAGTATGTATAATTGTATCTATACTCATACTTGTTATGGATTGCGAACGTGTACCTCTATGAATACGCCTAGACACATAAGGGTATATTAACGGCATACATACATGTTAGTAGTCTAAATAAAATAAAGATGGAAGGTAAATTACATGCTAGGTGTGAATTATGAGATATTCTTTTATGCTATTCATTTAGGTAAATATCATGCCACAACTTGGGATGATCAATCTATATGCCTTATATGATCATGTTTTTGGGAATGTTGTAGTCTATCTCCTTGTGTACGAGGATTTAGACCTTTATAAGTTATATGCTCTTTTTTTGTTATGCCATTGGTGGCTACTAGCGAGTAGGCAATGAGGGACATCCCGTCCTTGAGGTGTAACTCGTCTAGAATGGATAGGCAATATGGTCCCCGTAAGTCCTTGGGTGTAACTCGACGGAGTAGGCAATATTTATATGGTTTGAGGTTGTGATGTCTTTATGGCATGGAACTAAGACCGGGACGTGAGATGCAATCCACAACATCAAAGGTGGCCCCACTTATGTGTTCTCGTCACCTAGATGGTAACGGGTCTCCCCCGTATTTAGAGAAATACCTCTCTTGTTTTATGATCAGGTGTGGATTATGGCAACACATGGAAATTGGTAATCTATTATCAAAAAATGGAGCCGGTATCTTTATCTTACAATGTCACTTCTGTGTATTATAAACGGTGTCACCTACTAAATCTTTCTAGACTTTCGGTCTAACACTTGTGGTGTTGTGTATTGTGGTTACAGGTCCCCACTAGCGGTGTGTCTTTGACGCGTTGATTTTTGCCGGCCATGCTTAGGAGCTTGGAGGGTCGGGCTTTTTGGGAATCGGGATGAGGGACTTTTTTGGAGATATAGTGATACCCGGATTAATCTAGATTAATAGGTTGTTGTGTATTATGTCTCAATACTCATGTATTTATACTTTGTCCAAACTACCCAGTTGCATTTAAGGGTTTTAGTTGGCTTATATTATGAAGTTTATGTTACCCATTTTCTGGAAATTCCTTTTATAAATGCTTTAATCTTTAGGGTGTTACAATAATATATTTAATTATCAAAAAACTAAATGTAATAAATTTATGTAAGTTTCATAAAAATTGTAAGAGTACTTATTTTGTTTAATATATAAATTATTAAACATTTTTTATTTATATTATACAAAATTGTAGTATATGTAGAATATTTCTAAAACTTGTTTTAAAAAACAAATTTATAATTAATATATAAATATATAAATAATTTGAAATTCTTTTATTAATATATTAGAATATTAATTTTTATTTATTATTTTTTTATTAGTTAACATATTATATTATTAAGGATTTGTTTTAATTATATTAAAAATTATTGGAATTGACTAATCTTTTAAGATGTCTTTCTTGATTGTTTTACATTTTTCATTTAACTTATCAATTAGGTTTTATCAAAGTGATTTGTTAATCAATTAATTTATCAATTATCATATGATATCATAAATTATCTAACTAATCAACTAATTTATTGAGCATAACCTGGATTTTTATCACCTCTTACTAAAATGACAAGTGAATAATTATACATGAGTTTTAGACAATTTTTACACATAACAATTTGGTGTAATTTATAAGACCGGTGTGGACAATAAAATACCATTATTTAGTGAATATTATTTAGGGAATATTTATGAAATGATAGAATGGAAATGAGAAGGGGCAGAGCAACAATATTTTGGAAGTCGAGGGGGTAACAAGTGAAATATTTACTCCAAAACCAAAAGTACCGTCCCTTTCGTGTCTATGGTAACAGTGAAAAGAACTTGGAAGTTAACAAAGATGTGACAACCCTGCCCCTCTAACTTGAGAGAGAAAATTTAGGAAATTTGACTTAAATAGATATTCTAATTTCTACAGCAAATTTGGTTTGTTAGGGGCTTTACCAAACATCTTCCCGGATAAGCGCTTATCAAGTCACATTACCTACCAGATTGATATGGCAAGGACCAAAAATCTTACCTGGTAATAGCGAATGAAAGGACCATGAGTCTTACCCCGGTAAGTGATGGCGACGACTCTTACCACGGTTAACGCTTATTGGGTGAATTGTTGCATAAGAAACTGATTTGGCGGACTAAAATCTTACGGTGTAAGTAAGTGATGGTGTTAAATTTGACTAGTAAGCGCTTACCCAGGTAAGCATTTGGTAAACGGCTCCCTAGTTATTTCTTTCTGGTTTATATAAATGTCACTACTTTCATAATATATAAGTCAGTAATTGTGAACCTAGCTCAAAAAGCATACAAAAATATGAATACGATTAATTTTCCTTAAAAAAAGTTACAACCAATATCTGCAATTGTGGACCCAGATCCACAAAAAATAAAGAAAATCGACCAAATTTGTATTTTTGAGCTAGGTGGATGTAGTGACATTTTGGTGAAAATTAGAGAGAAATGACTAGAAAACCAACTTACATGGGTAAAATGGCTATTTGAGTCAACTTCCCGATATTTATCTATAGAGGAAGTCGGACAAGTATCCATGGGTACCTAACCCTAAACAAGACGGGATTCACTACTTTGATGAATAATGGCGCACGACAAGGATGATGGTTTATTTTTATACCCAAAATAGGGTGATGGTAGGGTCGAGAATGACATTTTCCGTCTCTAATCTAACATCGTTTAATATTTTTTTAATTATATTTATCAGATGTATATAGTGAGTGTGTGTGTGTATATATATATATATACATTTAGAGGTGAGTTCATACAAGAACGTTAATTAATAAGAAAACAAGAAAACAACCGCTATGTACAAAATCATATATGATTCACGTACAAAATCATATATGATTACGCGACTTTTCCCGCCACTTTAAGCCACGGCCAAAGTCGCGCGTGTCCAATTTTTGCAGTTAATGTAAAATCATATGTGATTTTGCACATGATTTGTTGTTTTCTTGTTTTCTTAAATAGTTAGCGTTCTCGTTTGAATCTTCCTCTACACATTTATTATTATCAAGGGTTAGGCTCTGGTAAAAATGAGAGTTATAGTAAGAAGGGTAAGAAGTGATCTCCACCTTAGGATGCACAACAGGATGAGATATAACAAGATGCACAAGATCAATACCCATATCAAACATAATTGATGGGTAAGTTTGAGATTTAAAATGATCGACACAAATTAATTTTTACCTTCCCACCAGGGCCGGTCCTGAGATTTCGGATGCCCATGGCGAAAGACAAAAAAAAAGGCCCCTATATTACAAGAACGAAAAACAATTTAACGGGGTTTCTTCCTGCTGTTTTTTCCTTTTCCTCTTTTGAGCACCCGAAGGATGTGATCTTGGAAACATGTCTATTTATTACTGTTGGTCCCGAAGGGCTATACAAGTTTGTAGAAGGGGTGGTTGAATACAAACACACGATTTTTACTTTTCTAAATTGTTTATTGATAAATCATTAACAATTTATCGCTTGTTACGGAACAAAATAAGGATAAATCCTAATCTAAACAAATTGGAACACTAAGTTTCTTGCACTAAGAAAGAGAAGAAAATTACTAATAATAACCTATCTCAAAGATATAAGAAGGATGACTCGACCAGAGTTTACGAGTGCTTCAAAATGAAGTGAGGTCTTCTTCTTATATACTGCATGCATTTAATGCATGGCAGTTTATACTTTACATGTGGCAGCAGCTGATTGGTTGTTTGATTCTGACTTTAGTAGACAACCTTTGTAGCCGCATGGTTGAACAGTGTAGTATCAGAGTGGTTGTACGATTTCAGACAATAAGGAGGTTCTTTTCTGACATATCGTACGGAGTCGTGCAAGGGTGGTTAAGACAAAAGTACTTTATACGGAAGACTTCATGATCAGCTTTCGTTGAATCAGAGCTTTATCATTCTATATCAGTGAATGACAAAGTTCAGCGATAGCTGAAGTCTTGTACATGATACTTCACGTTGAGTGGACAAATCTGAGTCTTCGTTGATCCGCATCAGTTCATTAGGAGACTTGTCGCTAGTTCTTGAGCTTGATCTTCGACTTCAGCGTAGAACCTATGTTGACGTGAAACTTGTCTTCAGGGATCATAAGTAAACAACTAACTTATCATCGATTACCATAAGGACTGAACAGGCTCAGAGCATTATGGTGAACAGTGTTCGCTGAATGTTTAATCTAAAGAACGAGAGTTCCTATCAGCGGTACTGAATTAGTCTTAGTACATCAGCGATAGTGAAACTCTAATACATATTGTTTACTTACAATTTTCACTAAGTGTTTAAGAGAGGGTCATTATCAAATCACTGAGGGTTTGGATCAACAATCTCCCCCTATTTGATTATGACATAGCAACATAGAAAATTGCTATTTAATGAAAACATAAGGATAAAAAGAACTCATAAAATATTTATCCCTTTTACTGTTTTCTGGGATCTTTTCTGTACTGATGGAGTAAAGTACTTTCGCTGAAATTTTTCTTTAAACTTCGTGTCAGATTACAAAGGGAAGTGGAAAAATTATAAGTACAAGCGAAATAAATTACAAGTACAAAAGAATAACTGATAAAATAGAAGAATAAGACGATCTTATCAGCTTATAGAGGTTCTTCCTTAATGAGAAGTTCATCAAGGGTCTGGGTTGTAGGAATCATCCAGTCAGGGACTTGTTCTCCCTGATTTCTTCTTTCTTGGGCTTCCTTGAAGATCAGCGGCTTCATGAAGTGTCCAAGAAGGTCTTGTCTGAACTCACACCAGTATATGAGATCTCTGAGCTGTTCGATTGGAGTGATGGGTAGCTCAGCGATACGTTGAAAACATTTTTGTCCCTCGCAGTCATGAAAGAATATACCGTAAGTATTACTTATGACTTTACCAGGGATGAAACGTTCACCGGGTGGCAGAGATATGTTAAGGGCAGATAGATCAGGGTCAGGACCAAGCACTTCAGTGCGAGAGAAACCGATACCAGTTATTTTTCATATAGAAGGACCTGAATCTGATTCTTGTAGCTTCTTCTTTGCAGAGGCCCTTTTTCTTTTCAGCTTAAGAGCAGGAGGAGGAGGAGGAATATCAACAGCAGATGAGACCAAGTCGATCTGTCGATTTATAAGTTTCTCGACATGATCCTTGTACTTTGAACGTGATTGCTGAATGGCTATCCTCATCTCCAACCATTCAGAGAGACCATACCTTGTGACAGCTTCAGCTCCGAAGGTTTCAGTTTGGCCATTTTCTCTGAACAATTGGATATCAACAATAGGTACTCCGATAGTTGTTCTTCCAGTAATATGTACCTTGTTGATCCTTGCTGGATGATATCTGAAGTGTACCTTCTCTTTACACCAATTCAGGGTGGATTGAGATACACTTGTCTTCTTCTCGACAATTTTTCGAGCATCTTCCCAAAGCTGACGTTGGACTTGAATGGGAATTCGTTTCAGCTTGGGGTCTTCAACTGATTCTTAGACGAGCTGGATGGCGAGAGCTTTGTCTTTTTCTTCAGCTTCCTTTTTATCAGCGAGTAGACGTTCAGCTCTGAGGTGATCAACGTATTCTTGCTTTGTAAGTCTGAACTTAGGAGTTTTGACTTTGGCATGCGGCAAGATGATTCGCTGAGCCTCAAGCTTCTTTATCATTTCTTCTCTTCTTCTCTGATCCTCTTCCCTTGATTTTTGAAGAACCAAGGAAGGTCTGTTTGTGTGAGGGAGCGTCTGTTCTTCAGGTTCATCAGTCTCAGTGGTTAAATCCAAGACTGGGATTATTTCTTCAGCCCTTGTGGCTGGGATTATTCCTGGTGAAGTCGAAGGAGCTTCAGCTGGATCCTCAAACAGGGGAGAGGACTAGCTGAAACACAGCGATCGTTTAAGTAAGCAGAGTTAGGGAAGAAAGAGATAGAGAAAAGAATGTGGTTAAGTGTATAGAGGTTTTATGGATAGAAGGATTGAGATTGAGAAGGGATAGAGGAGGGATGCAGTGTAAGGGAATAGGAGGTAGTGTACCTGACAAACTGGCTTTTGAAGCAAGATCATCATATTGTCTTCTTCTGCGAGGCCTTTGTTTTTGCCTTTGTCAACTTCAGACGCTGCAGGCTTTGTCTTGGTCCGCTCCCCTGAAGGTTCATTTATCAAAATCCCTTTGAGAGATGTTCTCTTTTGAACAGGCTTGACGATAAAGGAGTCATCATCATCATCATCATCATTCTTTGGAGAAGAAGATGGTTCATCATCAGAGATGTCGACGGCTTCTTCAACTTCAACTTCAGATTCAAATTCTTCAGCAGCTTCTTCGAGTTGCTCCCCCTCAGATACAGAGGTAAGCTTCTCGGTTCCCTCGGGGTTTTCATCTCCCTGAGGTCCAGCAGTTGTTTCTTTATTTGTCTTCTCCCCCTCTTCAGTAAGGGGAAGGTCTTCAGTCTTCTCCCCCTCGATAGATTCATCATGGGGAAGGTCTTCAGAGTTCTTCTCCCCCCCCCTTCCTCATGATGAGTGGGGGAGGAATGCGATGACTCAGCAGATGGTGTTGGTTCTCTGTCTTCTTGGCCAGGGAATCCGACATAATTTTCAATCTCCCCTAATCTGGCTTCCAGGCCAGTTATAGTAGGATTGATCTTGAGAAGTTCAGCTGGATCGGCCGGAGTAAAATGTGAAGGTGCAAGGGGCAGGGGCGGTCATGTGATTCAGGATCTGATGCACCATTGTCTTCACTGAACTTACGTCAGTCTTTACAGCAGACATCTCTCCCTGAAGATTTCCAACCGATGTCTTCAGCGTTATGACCTCGCTGGACATGGTTTGAACTGTTGTTTTGAGAGAGGTGTAGTCGGTGTAGATGTCAGCAAGAACTTTGGCAAAATCACCGAGAGTATTATCAACCTTCTCCAAATCAGCTTTGGAGGCTTTCTTTTCGACCTCAGTGGTCAAAGTCTTCAAGTTCTCTCCAGCGTTTGTAACCGCTGAAGAGTTGGCAGTTAGAGTTTTGTTGAAAGACTCCATCTTTGTTTCCAGGGCCGTCAGGGAGGTGTTGATATCCCCCAAATTAGGACCTGAAAAAGTTATAAACTTATGAACAGAGGAAAGCTCAGAAGTTTGGGGTTGAGAGAGAGAAGTGTGTGGGATTTTGTGTATACCTGCAGGCGGTTTGGCGAAGTTGTCGAAACCTCGATGTCCTGAAAAAGTTTCGTAGTCGTCTTCAATATTTCCTAGACGACTGGAAGTACCTGCAGGTCCTGTGGTGTGTCCTATCATCCTCTGAAAATGTTCAGCAGTAGTGTCGCTGAGGATGACGGTTGTTGAGGAGAATAGGGGAATAGATTGAGTGACCAAAGAAGAGGTGAGAGGAATGGAGGATGAGAATGATGGTTGGGTGCGGGGTTCAGCGTTGGATCCGCTGAGAATGACTTCAGTCTGTAGAGAGGCTGAAGGAGGTGGGTTCATTTCCAAGTTTATAACTTCAGCGTTTAGAGACGCTGAAGCTGGGATGGAAGGGGTGGCTTGGTCAGCTGTGGCAGAGCGTACCACTGAACTTTCCATCAGCTCTTCAAGATGAGCTGAGGAGTCTTCAGCATGTAAATGTTGGGGGGTTGCTCCTTGGTTTTCTTGATTCGTTTGGAACCAAGTTTGGTAGTAGATTGTTTCCTTTTTCTAGAAGGAGTGGAGGTTGCAGCTGGGTATCAGCGGTGGGTTTTTCCACTGAATGAGCTGCAGAAGTAGAAGAAGGAGGATTGAGAAGAGTTAAGAGAGTAGAGTACCTTAGGGCTAACCTGAAAGTGTTTCAGGTCTCTTACTTTTGGGTAGTTATCCTTAAGGCCGGTTTGGAAGATGGCGCTGAGGAATCTTAGGTATGGAACCCATGATGGTCGGTCAGCAGTAGAGTCTACTCTGAGCACAAGATCATCATAGATTATCGAGGCCCAGTCAACATGGAGACCCTTCAGCAATGCATAGCCCATTGCTTGCTGAGGTTGAGCGGCTTGATCAGAGGAGCCGGTCTTTGCAGTCATGCAACTTTTCAAGTGTGCGAAGATGAAGTTCATCTCGCTGGGCATTTTGGATTTCTTGATAACGGTCAGCTTCTTCTCAGGCATTGCATCAAAGAATGCAGTTATGGCTTCCCTATCAGCATGTTTCTTGTGGTCAGTGAGAGAAACAAAGGGTTTTTCTTATGTGGCGATGGGAAGGCTCAGTGCTTTTCGGATAATGGCAGGGGTGATTTTTATGGTGCCAAAATCAGTGCCACAGAGGATGCAATCGATTTTCTTCGTGGGGTCTTTGGTCGATGTGAGCTGAGTGTCTCTGGCAGAATACCAGAACTGAGAAAGTAGTAGTTGATGAGCAGGGGGTGTTATGGTCAGGGCTGTAGAGAGGCAACAGGTTTTGAGGAAATTCACAGCATCATTCAGATGTGTGACTTGCTTTCGAGGAGGAAACTCGAAAAGCGCATAGAGATTGTTTGTTTTTGTCCAATCGAGTTCCTCAAGCGTGAACTTGACCTGGGGAGCCTTAGTGATTTCCAGTTCCTCAGCAGCAGCAGTGTTCTCAGCAGTAGGAATATCAGTAGATGCCATTGATGTATTCTCAGTTCAACCAAAGATATAACAAATAAGAATAATCTTAATGTGGAAAGATTTTCCAATAAGATGGTTCGAATTTTGCCCATTTCATTCAGACAAAAATGTCTTAATGAAGATTAGGGTTTTCTTGTTTTTGAAAAAGAAATGCAAACCCAATAAAAAGTCTTGTTTTCCAGTTTCCTTTGAGGATTCGTGATAGCGGAATATCGTATGGTCACAGTGTGCCCACAGTGGGGGCGCAAGTATACACCACAACTGTGATCTCTATAAGTAATAAAATGACAAGTATTTACCAAGTATCGATCCCACGAGGACTGAACTACTGAGAATCAGAGAATGTCACGAACTTCTTGCACAAGTCTCGGTTTGAAAATATTGTTGGTTTGTTTGGAAAATGATTAAACTTTGAATAATTAAAAATGGGTATGGATGTGAATTCCCTTGAGATTTTTGTAGTAACAAAATGGTTAGTTGCTTTGTAGGATGAAAAGTTTATAAAAAGCCCGATCTCTCGAAATGATGCTATTTATAAATCGGTCCTACAAAGTTTCCATAAAGTTTCCATTGTTACCAACTCTCGATCTTGCCGATTTAATTAAGTTTGACTCTAACGTCAAGTTCTACCAACATGGAGATTTATACCCAAATCTCTTTGTGATATAAATCTCGGTCGGCGTTTGAACCTTAATAAATCATACAAAACCCGCCTCTGGACATGGTTATCAAAGACTCTCTCAAATCTTTGTGCATCCCTTAAGCCGTATTTCGAATCCGCCCCTCTCGAGGTCTAAGATCTAATATTAACACGAAAAAGTGATCGGCTTATCCGCGTTGAGTTTAAGTCTCGACTTAAGTGACCAATCTCGAGAGTTAGTAACAAATGGCCACACCCAAGTGTTGCCTACTAGTCTCAAGTTTGTTCACATCCACACCCAAGGGGTGATTAGCTCATAATGAAATTAAAAGACATAACAATATATAAGAAATGCATAAAATTAACTTGCATAAAATTAAAGATGCGGCCATAGTGGGTACACTGCTGGCAGCAATTAAAATACAAGACAGGAAATTAAATTGCTACAATTAAAAGCTGGAGAAATGTTAACTATGAAAGCAAGAAATGTTAACTATGAAAGCAAGTAATAAAAGCTGGAAAGTTAGATGGGGATGAACTACTGAGAATGACCCAAGCATCTTCATTTATAGTCCCAAGGGTGAGTAATACCCAATGGACAAAAATTTCTTTTATCCAATGTGTAATACCCAATACCACCATACAAGCCCATGGTTTTGCTGAGATCCTCCAGATTTTCCAATCATTATAAGCCAGCTCTAAGATGCTCTTCATTACCCAGTTAATCGCTTTGCCTGCTGGTCCTTACGAAAATCCGTCGTGCTCACAGTGGGCACACTGTGCCCACAATCGCTAGTGCAGCATTTTTCCAAAAAATAAACTTTTGAAACGTCATCATCACTTTATCATATTTTAGACCAAATAAAGGAGAAAGAAGCAAAGTGGGTTTAAAAATGATATAAAATCCTAGAAAAAGAGTAATAATAAACTCTCAAAAATGAGAGTTATCACACCCCCAAACTTAAGGTTTTGCTTGTCCTCAAGTAAAAGAAATGAAAGAAAAAGAATTTTTACGTAGGGAAAGGAGACGAAACTTACAAACATACTTGAATGATTCCTCAGAAAGTGTACTTCTTTCTTTCTTGACCATTTGTCGGAACTTTGATCGGTAGGACTTTTTCGGGTTAGTGTTTGTGGCTTAAAAAAAATCCCCCCCCCCCAAACTTGAACTAAACTACAAAAGGAATTGGATATATCTTTGTTGCTTCTCTTTTGAGTTCTATTTCAGTCACAAAAACCCAAGCTTTTAGATTTTTCAATTTTTCACGAGCTTTTTGGGTTATGCTTTTCCTTCCAATTTTTCGAAGGTGGTCTTCCAATTTTTCGAAGACTTTTATTATTATTATTTTTTCTAATTTTTTTTCGGATCATAAAAAGTAATGATCATGCTATTTTCCCCACCCCCAAACTTAAAGATGGACAATGTCCACATTGGCTCTGTAAACGGCTCAGTTGTGGGAACGAAGGGAAAAGTGTTTAGGCCACACAAGAGGGCCTACGTCCTCTCAAAGTTACCTACGCATAGTCAAGAAAGTTGAAGTACCTGAAAATGAGAAGAATTCACAACAACAATTCAAGCAACACAAAATATCATCGATATTTAAACAAAACCCATGAAGGATACACAAAAGGCGGGAAAGCAGTTTAGAGTGTTAGATAAACCCAAAAGACACAAAAGAGATAATGTTTAAAACGATGATGATGAATAAAAAGCTAGTTTTTTTTAGGAGGCTGCTGCACACTGTGAGGGTCTGTGGGCACGGAACCTGCAGGAAAACCGGGAGGACGGTCGTCTTCTTCATCCAATGGCACGGAGGTAGATGCGGATCCACCCTCAAGTCGTGCCACCTGTGCTTCGAGAGCATCTAGCCGTGCAAGGATCTTCTTTTGTGTTAGGTTGGCTTCCTCTTTTTCCATCACCAATGCGGCCAACCACTCAGCTGTTCCGTATCCTGTGTAAGTCGATTTTGCGTTGGCCGTCGTCTGCTGTGGGGTGCGCTGTGGAACAGTAGGCACGGGCCTTGAAGGTTGTTCAGGTGTGGCCTGATCCTGCAAAATCACGGGACTACGAGTGGCGCTTTTTCTGCGCGAGATGGTCTCACTATTCAAATAAGGTTTACCAACTGTGACAACATCATGCTTACAAACTGGTACTTGGGCCTCGGCACATAACTTGGTGATCACATATGGGAAAATCAGTCGACTTTGGACTCGGGACGCGGTCTTAACAATCGAATCATGAGCAATTCGACCAAGATCGACCGGACACTCATTGAGAACACAGTAGAGCAAAATGCAGCGTTCGTAATCGATAGTACCATCATGAGCCGTAGGCATTAGGATGTGCCTGAGAAACTGAAACCATATGGCAGCCTCGTCCGTGAGATGATTGGCCCTAATCATGGAGCGATTATTGTCTTGTGACCAACCATAACCCGGACGTACCAACTTAGCCGCAATTACTTCGTCCGAGATAACCATCAACTTCTTCAAAATTTGATTGTAAGAGCATACAAATGGGGCTTCCAAATATAAAATTCTATTCAGTGCTGCCCTGGACCAATTGACACACCTACCACGTAGCCGTACGGGGTCGCTGTCGGCATATGTCGTCGCTGCGTAAAACTCCGCGACCCACGTCTCGTTTGCTTTGCATGAGATCGGTATGAGCTTTTCCCAGTGCATTGCAAATAAATGTTGTTTGACGTGTGCCACGGAATTTACCAGTGTGGTTTCGAAAGCTCGTTCAAACAGGACCTTGTTGGTTTTTATAAGTTCATACCTCGTATTAATTACGGTGCTGTGGACAGGAGTGACCGGCCTTGTGCGAGTGGCGTGACGTGTACGGCGTGCTGCTATCGGCTTCTTTCCTTTTTCATTGGCCCGTATCTCATCTTCAAAATCACTCTCCGAAGCCGCGGAATGTTTTGCTTTTTTCGGCGTTGGCTCGTCAGATTTCGAAGACGAGGAACTGGAGTCTGTGGGTTGCATTCCTATGGCCGCTTGTTGTTCAGATGGACCAGCCGTGTTTCTGGTCTCGACATTTTCTGATGCGACGCTCGTGCTCGCTGTGTGCGCAAACTGCTCACTGTGGGCACACTCCATATTTTTGGGATTTTGCACAAGAGGGTTTGGTTTTTCCACAGGCTCCACAAATGGGTTAGGGGAGTATTTTGAGTCCGGTTACTCTCCTCGAAATCAAACCACAAGTCCGCATCCGGGTCTTCCTCTCCCATATCCCCCTTTTTGTTCAAATCGAAGGCTTTAGCTTTGGATGTTGAGGGTCGATTTTTGGGATCTACTAGAATGGTGGTGGCCGTAGGTGGTGGTGGACCGAAAATGTGTTTCAGAAAAAGGGGTCTTGGGGGAGGTGTATTTGGGGTTTGAAGAAAATGGGGGTTATGGAAATCTCCAAATGGGTTTCTGGGGTTTAGCCTTAGGTTGATGGTTATAGTAGGAGGTGAAACACAAGTAAACAGGGGTTGGGTGAAGGGGATGTGGATGGTGGAAGGGATGATCGGGTTAGGGTTTTGAGGAGGGTTTTGAGGAGGGTTTTAAGTGGGTTGTGAGGTGGGTCGATAATCCGAGTGATTACTTCATGAGTTTCAACATAGGAGTGAACAAACCTTGGAGATGAGGGCGTTGCAGGTTCGCCGGAGGTTTGAACGTCGCCGGTCGGAGCGCCGGAAGTGTCATCGATGGTTGTCTGAACCGCCATGGTCGACGACGCCGAGCTTAGGGCTTGAGTTTCAGCCACCACAGAGGCGTCTGATGGTGGTGCGTCGGAGACGGTAGCGGCAGTGATCAGCTCCGCGGTGGTGGTAACGATGGTGAGTGCGAGCCGTTGTCCGGTGGTGGTGGTGGCGTGGCGTTTGCTCCGTCGTGTGGGTCTACCTGGTATGTCGGTCATGGCTTTCTTTCTTGCCATGGGAGGAGGAGTGTGGGTTTGATGAGAGCTTTTTGGAGAAGATGGTTTATGAAGAAAGGGTTTTTACTTTTGTTTGAAAAAGAAAACCAAGGGTTTTGTTTCAAAAAGGATTTACAACAATTGCTCTATTATCATTTTTTTAAATAAAACCCACTGGACATTTGTTTTAACCCATGGTTAAAATTTTGAAAACCAAAACAGCCAATGGTTTTCTTCTTTTACAGCTGGAACATGTGGCCATGAAACATCCTAGTACACACAAATCCAAAAAAAAAATCTCTTGAGTACAAAGAAGGTACTTGATGTACTAAGGAAGGTTCTATTTTTCTGCATGTACCCCAAACTTCTGTTTCCTTAAAAACCAGCCCCAAATGTTGTTAAAAAATTACACTTTCCTCCCCCCAACTTTCCTGATCGAGATGCTACGGCCTGTGGGCACAGGTTGCCCACAGTGAGCAGAACTACACTATTAATCTAAAAATAAAAATAACACAACGATTAAGAACTACTATATACATTATATACACAATGGTTCTCTTAGAAATTACTCGTCACCACCAGTGGGGATGGGCACTTCATTTGGAATAAAGTGCTTGACCCGGTGACCGTTAACCCGAAAAGTGCTTCCATCTTGGGGGTTAATTAAATCAATTGTACCAAACTTTTCTACCTCTGCAATGGTAAAAGGTCCCGACCAACGTGATTTTAACTTTCCGGGAAACAACTTCAAACGTGAGTTAAAAAGGAGCACTTGTTGATTTTTTTCAAAATTCCTTTGGTTAATACGACGATCATGCCATACTTTCGTCTTTTCTTTATAGATTTTGGCGTTCTCGTAGGCATGATGACGTATCTCCTCTAACTCATTTAGTTGAAGTTTTCCCTTCTTTCCGGCCACTTCTTAATTGAGGTTTAATTCTTTTACGGCCCAAAACGCTTTGTACTCAAGTTCTAAGGGTAAGTGACATGCTTTACCAAAAACCAGTTTATATGGCGACAGTCCTAGTGGTGTTTTAAAAGTTGTTCGATATGCCCAAAGCGCGTCATCCAACTTAAGGGACCAATCCTTTCGATCGGGTTTTACCACTTTTTCCTAAATCGATTTTATTTCCCGATTCGAAAGTTCGGCAAGCCCGTTTGTTTGAGGATGGTATGCCGTTGATACCTTATGATGGATGTTGTACTTGCTCAAAACTGTGCTTAACATTTTGTTGACAAAATGGGTTCCCTCGTCGCTAATTAAAGCGCGAGGTGTTCCAAAACGAACAAAAATGTTTTTATGAAGAAAGTTAATCAAAGTTTTAGCATCATTTCTTGGACACGTGATGGCTTCTATCCACTATGAGACGTAATCTATGACCACCAAAATATACTGATTATTAAAAGACATAGGAAATGGTCCCATAAAATCGATGCCCCAAACATCAAAAAGTTCGACTTCCAAAATATTATTTAAGGGCATCTCGTTTCGTTGGGACAAATTCCCGGTCCTCTGGCATTGGTCACAACTCTTTACGAACTCGAATGAATCTTTAAAAATTGACGGCCAAAAGAAACCACATTGAAGAATTTTTGTGGCCGTACGTTGACCACCAAAATGGCCTCTGTAAGGTGAAGCGTGACAATCCCGCAAAATATTTTTCTTTTCAAAATCCGAAACGCATTTCCTCAAAATTTGGTCCGATCCTAATTTATACAAAAAAGGATCGTCCCAAAAATAGTGTTTACAATCATGAAGAAACTTTTTAAACTTTTGCGAGTTCATGTGGTATGGCCTAATTCCACTTGCAAGGTAATTTGCAATATCGGCATATCACGGCAATTCCTTTTCAACATGTTGTATGGCTAAAATACGTTCATCCGGAAAAACTTCTTTGATTTCATGATTTCCCCCACTTGACACGTTCATTTCTATTCTTGAAAGATGATCGGCAACTTGATTATTGACTCCTTTTCTATCAACTATCTCGATGTCAAATTCTTGTAAAAGAAGAACCCAACGGATAAGCCTTGGCTTAGCGTCGGTTTTGTTAAAAAGATACTTGATAGCGGAGTGGTCCGTATGAACAACGACTTTTGTGCCGATCAAATAAGAACGAAAACGGTCAAAAGCAAATACTACGACAAGTAACTCTTTCTCGGTTGTTGTATAATTTATTTGCGCTTCGATAAGAGTTTTACTTGCGTAGTAAATGGGGTGAAAAATCTTTTCTTTCTTTTGTCCCAAAACGGCACCTACCGCCCAATCACTAGCATCGCACATTACCTCGAAAGGTTTTGTCCAATCCGGTGCTATTACAATAGGTGCAGAGACAAGAGCTTCTTTGATTGTTGAAAAAGCTTTTTTGCATTCGGAAGTAAAATCAAAAGTTTGGTCCACATGCAGTAAATTACACAATGGTTTTGCAATTTTTGAAAAATCTTTTATAAAACGTCGGTAAAATCCTGCATGACCCAAAAAACTTCTAATGCCTTTAACCGAAGTGGGTTCAGGTAATTGCATTATTACTTCTAATTTAGCTTTATCAACTTCCAAACCCTTTTTAGAAACCATGTGACCCAACACAATTCCCTCTTGAACCATAAAATGACATTTTTCCCAATTCAAGATTAAATCGTGCGTTTCACATCTTTCTAAACTTTTCCTCAAATTATCAAGACAATTATCAAACGATGTCCCAATTACCGAAAAATCATCCATGAAAACTTCCATGGTATCCTCAATCATGTCCGAGAAAATAGACATCATGCAACGTTGAAAAGTCACGGGAGCATTGCAAAACCCAAACGGCATTCGCCGAAAAGCAAAAGTTTCGAAAGGACACGTGAAAGTCGTTTTTTCTTGATCCTCGGGAGCTATGTGAATTTGATTATAGCCCGAGTATCCATCCAAAAAGCAATAAAATTCTTTTCCGGCTAATCGATCTAGCATTTGGTCTATAAAAAGGCAAAGGAAAATGGTCTTTTTTTCGTGGCTAGGTTCAATTGTCTATAATCCATGCATATTCTCCACCCGGTGACGGTCCTAGTAGGGATGAGTTCATTTTTCTCGTTTGTTATAACCGTGGTACCTCCCTTTTTCGGGACACATTGCACCGGGCTAACCCACCCACTACTTGAAATGGGGTAAATAATACCCGCATCAAGCCATTTTAAAATCTCTTTCTTAACGACCTCTTTCATGATGGGATTTAATCGCCTTTGTGGTTGCACTTTGCCAATACTATTTTCTTCCAAAATAATCTTATGTTGGCAAATGGATGGACTAATCCCCTTAATGTCCGCTAAGGTCCAACCTATGGCTTTCTTGTGACTTTTCAACAATTCTAACAATTTCTCCTCTTGGTCATCACTTAACTTGGAAGAGATGATTACGGGTAATTTTTCTTCTTCCATGAGATAAGCATACTTAAGGTGACTAGGGAGAGGTTTTAAGTCCAATGCCGGAGCTTTAAGAATTGATGGCATTTGCGGAGGTCGTTCATTAAAATCTAAATGTTCAAAAGCATCTATAACCTCCATCAAATCCTCTTCCGAAACATCGTTTTCAAAGCCTATAATTGTTTCTTCATGAAAGTCTCCTAAAAGGCTAGGCTCAAAATCATCACCTAAAGTGTCAATGGCGGAACAATCTTCTAAATCACCGGTGAATTTTAGTGATTTAAAAACGTTGAAGGTTATTTGTTGGTCATTCACTCGCATGGTTAGCTCACCTTTTTGGACATCAATTAAGGTTCGGCCGGTTGCAAGAAAATCTCTTCCTAAAATGATGGGAATATTCTTATCGGCCTCAAAGTCCAAAACTAGAAAATCGGCCGGAAAAATGAATTTATCAACTTTGACCAAAATGTCTTCAATTTTTCCTTTCGGATAAGCAATGGATCTATCCGTGAGTTGCAAAGTGACGGTAGTGGGTCTTACTTCACCAATTCCTAACTTGTTAAAAATCGACAAGGGCATGAGATTTATGCTTGCACCCAAGTCACATAGTGCATTTTCGACCTCTTGACCGCCAATGGAACATGGGATGGTAAAACTTCCCGGGTCTTTGAGTTTCGAAGGGATTTTACAAGTAAGAATTGCACTACATTCCTTGGTTAAAGCAACCGTCTCATATTCTCCTAGTCTCCTCTTTTTGTTGAGAATGTCTTTTAAAAACTTAACATAGTTTGGCATTTGCTCGAGAGCTTCTACCAAAGGAATGTTAATATGGAGTTGTTTGAAAACGTCTAAAAACTTCTTAAACTGAACATCCATCTTTTTATCTTTAAATCTTTCAGGAAAAGGCAACTCACGTAGATCCAAGCTTGTTTGCTTTTTGCTGGGTGTAGGCACAGCCTGCCCACTGTGAGCACGTTGCTCGGTATTTTTGCCAATATCGGAAGAATCTGCTGTTTTAGACACAAAAACAGGGTCTTGCGTGTTTTTAACAGCAGTGAACAGTCCAGGAAAATTCTCCCTATCGAAGAGATGTGATTCCTTTTGTACTTTAGGTGTGGTAGAAGATTTATTGTTTTCACACGAATCCTCTACGTTACCTATTTCCATTATGCTTATGGCCTTGACATGTTCCTTGTGTGGTCCTTTTGGGTTCTCGGTGTCACTAGGCAAAGTCCCTTGTGGTCTATTTTTGAGCTCGGTCGCAAATTGACCAAGTTGGGTCTCGAACCCTCTCAAGGTTGCATTGGTTTGGTTTATAAAACCTTTAAGCAACGATTCGAGTGAACCGTTACCTTCCGATGCATTTTGTTGCCTAGGTGCATACGATTGTGAAGATTGACCATGTTGGTAAGTGGATTGTTGGTTTTGATAAAATCCCGGGGGATTTTGTGGTCGGTTTTGCGGTTGACTTGCCCCGGGGGTTGAAGTCCTTGATTTCCCGACCAAGAAAAATTCGGGTGATTCCGCCAATTCGGGTTATAAGTTTGAGAAAAGGGGCTATTCCTAGCGTTTCCCAAATAATTCACCGAAGCGGGATTTCCAAGACAATTCTCGAAATTATGACTTTCCCCACAAAATGCACACGACTCATTAATAGCTTGAGCTTGGTTTTTCTCTCCATTGATGTTTAAATTATTTTTTACCAAGTTAGTCAAAGCTATAATTTGTGCATTTAAGGAAGTGATGGCATCAATTTCATGAACTCCCGATGCATTTGGTGTGGTGATGGCACGAGCATTTTGCCATTCGGTGTTATTGTTGGCAACTTTTTCTAAAATCTCAAATGCTTCGTTGTACGTTTTTGAAACAAAAGCACCACCGGCCGTAGCATCGAGAATAATTTTAGCAGCATTAGAAAGACCATTATAAAATGTTTCTAATTGGATGCAATAGGGAATTCCGTGATGAGGACATTTTCGAATTAAATCTTTAAATCTTTCCCATGCATCCGAGACTGCCTCGTCATTCTCTTTCCGAAAGTTCATGATATCGTGTCTAAGCTTTACGTTTCTTGTTGGAGGAAAATATTTTTTAAGAAACTTTTCAGCTAGACCCGACCAAGTATCGATGGATTCCGGTGGTTGTGAATTTAGCCATGCTTTAGCTCTATCTCTTAACGTGTAAGTGAAGAGTGTCAAACGTAAGGCTTCCGGTGTTATGCCGGGAATACGAAAATGATCCGTCATTTCTATAAACGATTTCAAGTGTGAATGCGGATCCTCCGAAGGTAATCCTCCAAATTGACCCATTGCTTGGATCATTTGAAACATTACGGGTTCGGGTTTAAAAGCTTGTGTATTCATGTTGGGCCTAATAATTCCCGATTTTAATTGCTCAAACTCGGGTATTGCATAGTTCCTTATTTTCCTATCTTTACTATCGGCAATACCTACTGTTGTTTAAATCGGTGGAGGTGGCGGTGGAGCTGCCATGTTTCGGTTTAAAGGTGGTGGGTTTTGCCGATTACCTCTTCTTCGTCTAGCAATAGTTCTTTCGATTTCGTTATCAAGAGGTAAAAGTTCTCCGCGTTGCAACTGTGGCATACAACACGAAGATTTTGTTTTGAAACAAGTGACACAGGCTCAAGTGATTATTCAATATCTCAGGATCTAAGATCGCGCCAGTCCCCGGCAACGGCGCCAAAAACTTGATAGCGGAATATCGTATGGTCACAGTGTGCCCACAGTGGGGGCGCAAGTATACACCACAACTGTGATCCTTATAAGTAATAAAATGGCAAGTATTTACCAAGTATCGATCCCACGAGGACTGAACTACTGAGAATCAGAGAATGTCACGAACTTCTTGCACAAGTCTCGGTTTGAAAATATTGTTGGTTTGTTTGGAAAATGATTAAACTTTGAATAATTAAAAATGGGTATGGATGTGAATTCCCTTGAGAATGGGTTATACAAGTTGATTTTATCCTATCGCTGATCAAATGTGAACCGCTGAAGATTTTACTCTTCAAAGTTCAGCATTCCAAGCTCGCTGATGAGAAAGTTGAATCTTGTCTCATCAAGAGGTTTGGTGAACAGATCAGCTAACTGATAGTCAGTTGGGATAAAATGAAGTTCTATATCACCATTCATCATATGATCTCTGATAAAATGATACCTGATTTCGATGTGTTTTGTCTTTGAGTGTAGCACTGGATTGATGGCTATAGCGATGGCACTTGTGCTGTCGCAATAGATTGGAATTTTCGAGAGCTGAAGGTCATAGTCTAGTAGTTGATTTCTCATCCACAAGACCTGAGAACAACAGCTTCCAGCGGCTACATACTCAGCTTCAGCAGTTGAGGTGGACACTGAGTTTTGCTTTTTACTTGTCCAAGTCACCAGCTTTCCACCCAGGAGCTGACAGCCTCCTGTGGTGCTTTTCCTATCCAATTTGCAACCTGCAAAATCACTATCTGAATAGGCGATTAGATCAAACCTTGAGTCTTTGGGATACCAAAGACCTAGGTTCGCAGTACCCTTAAGGTATCGAAAAATTCGCTTTACAGCGGTCATATGAGATTCCTTAGGTTCAGCTTGATATCGTGCACACAAACAGGTTGCGTACATAATATCGGGTCGGCTAGCTGTAAGATACAAAAGAGAGGCGATCATCCCACGGTATGCAGTGACATTAACAGATTTTCCTGAAGGATCTTTGTTAAGTGTCAGCGGCGGTGCCATAGGGGTTTTCATAGTTGATCTCTGAGTTAAATCGAATTTCTTCAGCATATCTTTAACATACTTTCCCTGATTAATGAAAGTTCCTTTTTCATTTTGCTTTCCCTGATATGAAGACCAAGGAAATATGTTAGGTCACCCATCATACTCATTTTTTATTCAGCTTTCATCCTTTTAGAGAAACGAGTACAAAGTTCAGGGTTAGTGGAACCAAATATAATGTCATCGACGTATATTTGAACAAGAATGATATGACCATTCACTTTCCTGAAAAATAGAGTTTTATCGATTTTTCCACGCTCAAAATGTTCAATCAGGAGATAAGAGGAAAGAGTGTCATACCATGCACGTGGAGCTTGCTTTAAGCCATAAAGTGCCTTATCCAGTTTATAAACATAACTTGGACGCTTAGGATCTGAGAATCCTGGAGGTTGTTCCACATAGACATCTTCATTCAGCTTTCCATTTAGAAACGCTGACTTAACATTCATCTGATATACTTTGAAGTCTTTGTGTACAGCGTATGCTAAGAATAGACGAATAGATTCTACTCTTGCTACTGGAGCAAATATTTCGTCGTAATCTATGCCTTCCTCTTGTCTGTATCCCTGAGCAACAAGTCGAGCCTTGTTGTGGGTTACAGTTCCATGTTCATCCAACTTGTTTCGATAGACCCATTTAGTGCCTATCACTGTCTTGTCAGTTAGTCTTCGAACAAGTTTCCAAACTTTGTTTCTTTCGAATTCAGTCAGCTATTCTTGCATGGCGCTGGCCCAGTTTGGATCTTTGAGGGCATCATCTATTTTCTTTGGTTCAATCAGAGAAATAAAGTTAACAAATAAACAAATATTACCTGCACTTCGTCGAGTCTGAACACCAGCGTTTGGATCACCAAGAATTTGATCAATTTGGTGATTTACAGTCCATCGCTGAGCAGGAGCATAAGCCGATGACTCAAATTGAACTGGAGGAGCTGAAGATGAAGCTTCAGCAACTTCTGGAATATCAGCCAAGAGAGGAGTAGGTGCAGATGTCATCTCATTTACTGATTGCTGAGAAGTATATGGAATGTCTGAGACATTTGGTTCAGAAGCAGGTATAGTGTTTAAAGGAACTGCTGAGACCCATGATGTTTCAGCTTCACTATTCTGCATGTTTGGGATGATAGTAGGACTATCATCTTCAACTGTATGAGTATGAGGAGTGGGAATATCTTCTGAATCACCAAGATGAGAAAACATCCATTGATTCAGTTCTTCAGTATCAGCAGACGGTTTAGAGTTCGCTGAACGGGATTCATCAAACGTGACGTGAATAGTTTCTTCAACAGTTTGTCTTCTACGATTGAAGACTCTGAAGGCTTTGGAGATTGAATAGTATCCAAGAAAGATTCCATCATCAGCCTTAGGATCAAACTTTCCAAGGGCATCTATGTTATTCAGTATGAAACACTGACATCCAAAGATGTGAAGAAAGCTAATTGAAGGCTTTCTCCCATGAAAAAGTTCATAGGCTGTCTTATTGAATCTTTTGACTATCAGCGACCTGTTTTGCGTAAAACAAGCAGTGTTGACAGCTTCTGCCCAAAACTGAGTAGGTAGGTGAGAATCGCTGAGCATTGAACGTGCAGCTTCAATAATTGTTCTATTTCTTCTTTCAGTGACTCCATTTTGTTGTGGTGTTCTCACTGATGAAAAGTTGTGAGAAATACCCTTGCTCTCAAAGAAGGAATCAAGAGACCTATTTTTGAATTCAGTCCCATGATCACTCCTTATTGAGCGAACGGTCAAGTTGTTCAGGGTTTCCATCTTCCTGACAAATGTGATGAGTTCTTCAGGGGTGTCACTCTTAGAACGGAGAAAATTACCCATGTATAGCGAGAGAATTCATCAACTATGACCAGCGTATATTTCTTTCCAGCGATGGATTGTTTGTTAACAGGGCCAAACAAATCCATATGGAGAAGTTGTAGAGGATATGATACTGAGGAGGCTTGCTTTGACTTAAAGTTTGCTTTGGTCTGCTTCCCTTTCTCACACGCTGAACATAAAGACTCTTTGGCGTATGAGTGTTGAGGTAGACCAGTGACTAACTCTTTTGAAGAAAGAGTGTTCAGTGTCTTGAAGTTTAGATGAGAGAGCCTCTTATGCCATAGCCAGTTGACATCAGATGAGGCTTTTGAGAAGAAACAGGAGTTCTCAGTGGTTGTTGAGTCCATGTTTATTACATAAACATTTTCCAAACGATAACCGCTGAGAGCTATCTTCTCCTTTTTGTCAGCGACAAAGCAGGATTTCTTAGTAAAGATTACTTTGTTATCCTTGTCGCAAAGCTGACTGATGCTTAGAAGATTATGCTTCAGCCCTTCAACATATGCGAATCTTCTGAAGGTTGTTGTACCATTAGATAGTACACCAAACCCTCGGGTATGTCCTTTTCCATTTCCACCGAAAGTCACAGAGGGACCCTTCTCTTCTTTGTATTCAGCGAGCAGGCTTTTCTTTCCAGTCATGTGTCTAGAGCATCCGCTATCGAGATACCAGATACCCTTCTTAACATGCATTACAAAGGAAGATTAGTTTTCTTGGGTACCCACTTAACCATGTGTACACGTTTGTCAGTGGAAGTAGTTGGAATGGAAGGTTCAGTAGTCTTCGCAGCATTTGAAGATTCAGCTTTATCAGTCTTCACTTTGGTTAATTTTTTAACCTCAGTGGGCTTCTTTGCCTTGGGGGCAGTGATCTTCGCCTTAGCTAATTTTTCAGCTTTGGTGGCTGTTGGACACTTACTAACAATATGATCGGTAAGTCCACAGTGATAACATTTCCTATAACTGAAAGTAGTTTTAGGACCATTTGTATGCTGAGTTGTTTGTTTAAAACGAGAAGGACCAGCATCAAGTATACCTCTAGTATTGGAAATAAGAGGAACTATCAGTTCTTCGGATTTCTTACCAGTGACATCCACTTTGATTCTAGGAGTAGATCGCTGAATATATCCACGCTGAATATATCCAGTGTTCTTGTTCTTTGAATCAGTGGGATGATTCGCTGAAGCTGTAGAAGCATTCAGCTTAGGTATAAAGATACCCTTCTGAGGATTTTTTTCAAAAGCAATTCCTTTACCTTTGTCTTTAAAGACTAGGGTAGGTTTTTCCTCAGGAGTTGGTGTATAGGAAGAGGAGCACTGAGAAGATGAAGTGTCAGCGTTAGAGGATACGAACGTTCCGAATTTTAGCATGGAACGCTCAGTGGTAGGTTTTGGAGTTTCATATTTGTAACCAATACCACGTTTATCACGCATAGGTATCTGAGACTTAATTATCTTAGTGATCTTTGTTGAAGAATTACACCATCCTTCAACAGTAGCTTTTTCAGCTTTTAATGCAGCGATAGCTTCTGCTCGTTCGATTTTGACTAGCTTATTTAAGTGCACTTGATCTTTAAAATCTTCTTCAATTTTAGAAAGATTTTCTATTTGAATGTGACAGTTTTTAAGCTGTTCAGCGAGATCAAGGTTTTGATTTTCAACTACAGTTTTGCCATTCATGGCTTCATATAAACTTCTAGTCAAGAGTTGATCTTTCGAAGACTATCAGCTTCATCAATATTTGCAATATTGGTAAAGAAAGAAGGTGATACCTGAGTTGCAGAGGTTGAAGTAGAGGGAATGTCAGAATTTGTTTCCTCATTTTCAAGTTTGGCCATGAGACATAGATTGGCTTCATCATCATCTTCAGAGTCAGATGATTCTTCTTCGTCAGAGGCAGCCCAATCATAGTCAGCCATCAGACCTTTGCCTTTCTTCTTAAAGCTTTTCAGCTTTGCATACCTTTCTTTCAGCTTGGCGTATTTTTCATCTCTAGACCTGAGGTTAGAGGATTTCTTGGGAAACGCTGAGTTTCTCGAAACTTTCTTTGACCTGCACTCGTTAGCGAAATGTCCTGTCTTTTCACAGTTAAAACAAGTAGCAGTAGCCTTATCAACAGGAGCTGATGATCTTGGCTTGTCAGTAATGGAAAGAGGTTTATTCTTTCTGAACATTTTCTTTTTGGCGAATCTCCTGAACTTTTTAGTGAGGAGAGCCAAAGATTCATCAAGATCTGAAGAGTCAGAATCTGATGACCTTTCAGAGTTACTCTCCAACTCAGTGATAGTGACCGAGGGTCGCTGAGTGGAAGGTTCCTCTGAGATTAAAGCAACAGGGGTGCTTTTGGAATCTTTTACAAGATTCTTCTTAAGATGACTCGATTGCTCATGATTCAGCATCGTGCCATATAAGGTAGAAAGATTCATCGATTTGAGATCTTTTGACAGCTTGAGACACATAGAATAAATGTCCCAGCTTTCAGGTAAACATTCTAAAAACTTTGTCAGCACTTCAAAGTTAGAATATTTCTTACCAACAGTTTTCAGATCTATTATTAAACAGTTAAAACGTTGGTGTACTTCAGAGAGAGATTCATTCTTACCACAAATGAAGCTTTCGTACTGTCTTACCAGGTTGATCTTTCGAGAGTCCTGGACTTCAGAAGTACCTTCATACTGAACACAGATTGTGTCCCACGCAGCTTTTGAGGTTTTCAGGTTCATGACGAAATGGTAGACTTCGTCAGGAAGAGCCATGGAGAGTATGGATCTGGCTTTGGTGTCGATAGCCACTTTCTTCTTATCTTCGTCAGTCCACATATGAACTTCCTTGGGTATCAGCCTTTCTGGAATAGCAGGTCTATTCTCAGCGGCTGGTACTACATGATCAATTCTAACAGGGATATATGGGCCGTTTTCAAGATAGTAAGGCATAGTCGGGTCTACACCTTCTAAGAAGAGAATCATCCTATTTTTCCATAGACTAAAGTTATCTCTGGAGAATCTAGGGGGTTTTGCAAGAGAACCATTGTCAATATAGTTAGTGTTTGTGTTGGTGGCCATTTTCAGAAATAGCAAGGAAGAGAAATCGTAGTATAGATTAGATCTTGTTTATGAGATTAAACAAATCCGCTCTGATACCATTTGTTGGTCCAGAAGGGCTATACAAGTTTGTAGAAGGGGGGGTTGAATACAAACACACGATTTTTACTTTTCTAAATTGTTTATTGATAAATCATTAACAATTTATAGCTTGTTACGGAACAAGATAAGGATAAATCCTAATCTAAACAAGTTGGAATACTAAGTTTCTTGCACTAAGAAAGAGAAGGAAATTACTAATAATAACCTATCTCAAAGATATAAGAAGAATGACTCGACCAGAGTTTACGAGTGCTTCAAAATGAAGTGAGGTATTCTTCTTATATACTGCATGCATTTAATGCATGGCAGTTTATACTTTATACGTGGCAGCAGCTGATTGGTTGTTTGATTCTGACTTTAGTAGACAACCTTTGTAGCCGCATGGTTGAACAGTGTAGTATCAGAGTGGTTGTACGATTTCAGACAATAAGGAGGTTCTTTTCTGACATATCGTACGGAGTCGAGTAAGGGTGGTTAAGACAAAAGTACTTTGTATGGAAGACTTCATGATCAGCTTTCGTTGAATCAGAGCTTTATCATTCTATATCAGTGAATGACAAAGTTCAGTGATAGCTGAAGTCTTGTACTTGATACTTCACGTTGAGTGGACAAATCTGAGTCTTCGCTGATCCGCATCAGTTCATTAGGAGACTTGTCGCTGGTTCTTGAGCTTGATCTTCGACTTCAGCGTAGAACCTATGTTGTTGTGAAACTTGTCTTCAGGGATCATAAGTAAACAACTAACTTATCAGCTATTACCATAAGGACTGAACAGGGTCAGAGCATTATGGTGAACAGTGTTCGCTGAATGTTTAATCTAAAGAACGAGAGTTCCTATCAGCGGTACTGAATTAGTCTTAGTACATCAGCGATAGTGAAACTCTAATACATATTGTTTACTTACAATTTTCACTAAGTGTTTAAGAGAGGGTCATTATCAAATCACTGAGGGTTTGGATCAACAATTACTCTATTATCTAATAAATTGAAAGACAACAATCCAGAGCAGTCCACAGCAAGTTCAATGAGGCAAAGTGCAACTATGCAAGCAAACCACAGCAAACAATGAAACAAACAATGATTCAATTAACAACAATCAGCAAGTTCAATGAGGCAAAATGCAACTATGCAAGCAAACCACAACAAACAATGAAACAAACAATGATTCAATGAACAACAATCAGCAAGTTCAATGAGGCAAAATGCAACTATGCAAGCAAACCACAACAAACAATGAAACAAACAATGATTCAATGAACAACAATCAGCAAGTTCAATGAGGCAAAATGCAAGCAAACTACAGTCCACAGCAAGTTCAAACTTCAAAGTTTAAAAAAGGATATAAAACACCTGATTTAGCCATTTAGGGCAGAAGCAAATCAAGCAGAATCGACAATCAATCGCACTGGGAAGCAACGATTTCAATCGACAATCAATCGCTGCATCGCACCGTTCGTCCGTTCGCAGAATCGCAGTTTCGCACAATCGGTCAATCGCACGCAGCACTTTGTCTGATTGTCTCTTGACTCTTCGTCTCTTCCAGTTCCTATTATCTAATTTGCACAATCGCACTTCTCAGTATCGGCTATCGCATTCGCACACAGACGCAGGTGATTTCTCGCTCTCGGTCGGCTGTAAATGGATGCTATACGCCTATACATATAAAAGCCCTAGGAAATTTGTGAGGCCCCTGTTGGACTTGGGGCCCATGGCCCAAGCCACACTTGCCATGGCTCAGGGCCGACCCTGCTTCCCACCTTAATTCTTCTCACACAATCATTTATCTTATTATTAAATAATATATATCTATATCTATATCTATATCTATATCTATACTACTTATATATGCATTTACATCTAAAGTCTTAATTACAAGTCTTCAGGCATGATGTACAACCATTTTATACACAAATTTTAAAAAACTCTTAATTACATATTTTGATGCATTAGGTACAAGTGTTAATGCAAGGATTTTAAAATTGCAAAAATAAAGAAATGTAACACTACAGCCCATAGCCCCATACTCTCTGACTTTAACCCTCTCAGAGGGGAAATTGACCAAAATAGCCACTTTAAAAAAACATCTTCACTTTTTAACCATGCAAATTATTTTTTTACAAAAATAACCGGAATCCCGCAAGCCTGACACCGCAAGGCTTGCGGTGTCAGCTTTTTCTGACAAAACGAAAAAAAATATATTATTTCTGACACCGCAAGGCTTGCGGTGGCTTGCGGGATCGTCAGGTGGCTTGCGGGATCGTCATTTTTTTTAAATAATTTTTTTTTTCGTTTTGTCAGAAAAAGCTGACACCGCAAGCCTTGCGGTGTCAGGCTTGCGGGATTCCGGTTATTTTTGTAAAAAAATAATTTGTATGGTTAAAAGTTGAAATTTTGTTTTAAAATTGGTTATTTAGGTCAATTTCCCCTCTCAGAGCCGAGAGGGGCCATGCTTCCTTACTTCAATCCTCTCATAGCCATTGCTACACTCTCAGAACCATACCTTCTAGGCTTCTACTACTTCCTATCTCATGTTCACATCAAAATTGTGCTCTCAATTTGAGTTCTCCATGTACAATCACCCGTTCGATTTCACCTGCAGCTGATCACTATTCTCCGATGATGAGTCTGACATCCATGGTAGTCTCCTTGAAGTCACCGGTACGTCCTTGAAGTCTTTCGCTCTCTCCTCTACCCTTCTTCATATTACATTCAACTTTTGAGGCAACCAAACAATGCGATTTGCCGTAGAATCGACTTGGCCATTCCTTCTGATCGAGGTTTGAAGTTCCATACGTTTGTCTTCTCTCCTTCGTCTACTTTTCTGAAATTTGATTAAACATTTTAGGATTAGAACAAAAAATCTATCTCGCATCCTTTTTTGATTTCAGTGGCCATTCCATGTGATCGAGGTTTGAAGTTCCAGGTTTGTTTTCTCTTCTTCGTCTACCATCTCAAGATTCAAGAAGATGTCCATTCACGCTCCCGATTTAGGGGTTCTTTCAATTTTATTGATCTGTATCTCTTTTCATATCTATGATTGTGCATGTCTGTCACTCTCTCCTCTACCCTTCTTTATATATAATTTTGTGGAAATATGAACATCGATTTGCTATGTTATTGTTCTTGATTTCGTCGTATATTTATGTAAATTTGCACTGATGTAAATTTTGAACTTATTTGACAGTTGTTGGCGGTGGCAAGAGACAAGAGGTAAATCTTGAACTTATTGAGTTGTTTTCCCTTTTTTTGCTTATGTTCCTTGATTTCGTCGTATATTTATTATTTTTGTAGTTCATTTCAATAATGGTCTTTTCAGGACACTATTAGATTTCTGTTATTCATTGGTTTCAAATCTCATGATTTTGATTTTCTATATGGAGCTTTCTGTTTTATCTTGGTGTGCACTCAGATGTTTTCCTTTTGAGGTCTTATACGGTTGTCTTTATGTTGGGTGCTTATTACCTGGCCCAACTGTTGCTTCTTCCTTTGTCTTTTTGGTCTGCAAATCTGGTATCTCTCATTATGTTGGTAAAGTTTGGATACATTAAAAATAAGTTATAAGGATGGTTTGGGTTTGATGATATTAAATCTGACCTGTTCCACTTTAATGATCAAGGGTCTGGTTTTTTATTCAAATATGTGTATTATTATGCTGGTTAATGGGTCTGCTCTTTATTTTCTCATATAAATTTTCTAGATTTTTTTAGCTATGGAGGGTAAGGGTGGTCTGTCTGTGTTTAAGATCAAAGTTCGCAATCTGTCCAACGGACGAACCATCTAATTATGTCTCCATATGGTTTAAGGTGATTTCAGCCTGTTCTCAAGAGCCGAAACATGAGACCTGGATTTGGAAGCAGTCATTAGCAAAGAATGTTCATCGTGAAATACTCTCTGGACGTCAAGGTATTACGCTATAATGATTATGTTACTTGTGATAAGACCATCTCAATAATTTTACTCATTGCAGTCCGTAGAATAATAAGTGTGATCTTTCAGATTAAATGGACTGCTTTCTAAGTTCTAACTTCAATAATGACATTGATTTGTTGTAAATATTTTGCCATTTGTAGAATTTGTTAGTAAACTCAGGTTTTTATATAAAGAATCCAGACTGGCTTCAAGTTGAAACTTGACTAGCATGGGATCAAAAATCAAACCCAGTGAATTCTTTTTATTTGGAACACTGCCATCATGGTGGCATTTTTAAAAAATTTAACATTGTTACAATCAAACATGGTCTATCAATTTGAATGATTCTGGTGTCAGCTCATAGGGATAGAAGTACACAATGGTTAAGGGCGTTTATTGGATCATGAGTAATTTTTCTATCAGTATTTACTACTATATATCAACAGGATTAACATTCTACTTTCCTAAGCAAGGTTGTATTTATGTCTTATTTATGCATTATATATTCTTTCAAACCAAGATGCACCACTTAAAACACCATTCTGCAAATGTGGCTTATGTCATGTTTGTGGTTCTTGTTTTGCCATCATATGTCATTGGCCCATAATGCATAACCTGCAATGGTTTTGTTTGATTTGAAATACTGTAATTAACCATTCCAACTTCTAAAATTTTGTTTAATGTTTAGCTTTTGTTGATGACATAGGTCTGTTGTTTTGTAGTTCATATATTATTTATGTTTATTATTGATTTGTACAGTTTCTTAAAGAAAATCAAACGGTCCTTTTTAAAGTATATAGGGTCAATATTTCTCTCAACCGAAGGTGTTATTATCTCTAAACTTTCTTAAATTTGTATGTTGTCTGATCTTATTACATACATGGTTTTGGAGCCTCTTCGTTTTCTTGGAGTGCAGTTGTGCAAAAGTTGTTGGTTCAAAAATACTTTTATAATTCGATAGATTGGCAACTTTCATGACGTCTTGGTCGTTGAGATAAAATATAGTATTTTTTTGTTCAAACTTATATTTTGATTTTCTTAATTAGTAGTTACGTTATTTTTTATTTTTGGTTGCAAGAAGGTTTTACGACTCGGTGTATATAGGTCAAATAAAAACATGTATCTCACCAACTATGATTTTAAATATACACGTTTTCACAGTCAACGTAAGATGGAATCGATTGTGTATTTTATTTTATAAAAACGTGATTATACTTGGCTTTTTTGTTTACATTTTTTTGAATATTGCATCCTGCCGCATTGTGTGGGTACACAACTAGTATATATATATATATTTATATATATATATATATATATATATATTTTAATATTGATAATAATATAATAATTTATTGTAATTTTAGATTTAAATACATTGTTTTTCATTATACAGGTACTAAACGTTTCCTCGAAGTGGCTGAGAATTCCTTCCCTTGGAACCGGTCAGGGCGGGGTCCAGGAATAGGGATGAGTAAACCGGACTGTTTTCCCGAACCGAACCGGGACTGAACCGGGACCGTACCGGTACTATGTATTCGGTCCGGTTTTCGTTTCTCAATAATATACAAAAGCGGTATTCGGTATTTCGGTATTCGGAACCAGGATATTCCCGAAAATACCGAAACCAAACCGGAAATGCTAAAGGGGAATTTTTTTTTAACTTTTTTGATTATGCATATTTTTTCCTAAATAAAGCTTATTCATTCATAATCAAACTATATTCTAGTTTGCAATTGGTTGTGATACACATTTGATATTCTCAATACGTCAATATCATCCTCTGAGTCATGTATCCTTGATGCTCTCAAATTCTAATATATTCAAAAATTGCACTACAATTGAGGCGCATGAATATTATATATATATATATATATATATATATATCACAAAGATATAATCAAAATTTGCACCGGATAGTGAAGGCATGGATTGAGGTTGTGGTTTTAATTTGCATGGTGTAATACTAATGGAGTTTTATACTGCTAATTGAAGGGAGTGGTGGCCACAGTAGGAAGCCTATATCATTTCACAAACATCGGGTGTAAGAGAAGCATATAAGACACAATTGTTTGGGATTAGTTTCGCAACACATTTGAAATATTATAAATGTATTTTGGTTTGCGGTTGGTTTTGATATACATTTAATACATTTTTCGGCCCTAATTGGTTCTAGTAGTGATTTTCCCGTCACAAAACCGAAACCGAACTTGTACGTTTGGTTCGGTTTTCGGTACCAGTTTTTAGTCCCAACTATTTTCGGTACCGGTCCGGTCCCGATCTCATCTCTATCAAGGAATACATAAAAAAAACAAGAGTAAATTGCAATTTCGGTCCCTGTGGCTTGTTGTTTTTCTCACTTTTGATCCCTACAAAATTTTTATTACAAGAAAAACCTTGTGGTATGTAAAAGTGCTTGGTTTTGATCTTTAAGGACTAACACCGTTAGGTTGCCTCTGTTAGAGCCCCTCATGTGACTTGCATAAGAGGGCATTTTTAGCCCTTTTACAAACATCAGACCATAGGGACCAAAATTGCAATTTACTTTTTTATTATTGTACCATTTATTTAAAATATAGTAATTATATTATATAGTTAATAAATAAATATCACATGATTTAAAAATAACATATTTAATAAAATGATAAATTTTTAATTAAGTAATAATTTGTTTACGTTTTGTCAACCAAAACTAATAAATTTGTTACTCTTAAATAATTAATTAATAATTTGTTTACTCTAAAATAACCAAAATTGCATAGTTATATAAATAATCAAAATTGCGTACCAAAGTCAAAACTGAATTTCAATTATTTATATAAATATGCAATTTTGATTATTTTTATAAAATAATATATAATATAAACAATCTAGCGCATATAAATCTATTTATGAAATTATATTTAAAAAGAGTAATTATAACTAAGTTTGCATCTTATTGAACTCAAGTTTTTTTAGATTTTTTAAATAAATTAAAGCATGTGAATTTTGTTAGGGGTGTTTTAGAAAGAATGAGCGATCAACTCATTCTTGTGTTTTTATTGTTGATCCTATTTTTTAAATATTTATAACAGAATTCTTACAAAAAACTTCATGTTTTATAATATTTTTGTTGAATAATTTATTTTATATTAAAAGTGAAATTTAGTAAAAACAAAAATATAAATTGTTTAAGAATAAATTTACAATTAATTAATTAATATTACTTGAGAGTAAACAAATTTTTAACTAATTAATAGTTATTTTAGATTAAAAATTATTAATTAATTATTTTAGAGTAACAAATTTATTAGTTTTTGTTGACGACGTAAACAAATTATTACTTAATTAAAATTTTGACATTTTATTAAATATGTTATTTTTAAATTATGTGATATATATTTATTAATTATATAATATAATAACTATATTTTAATTAAATGATATAAGAACAAAAAAGTAAATTGCAATTTTGGTCCATGTGGTATGATGTTTGTAAAAGGACTAAAATAGCCTCATGTGCAAGTCACATGAGGGGCTCTAACGGAGGCAACCTAACGGTGTTAGTCTTTAAAGACCAAAACCAAGCACATTTGCATACCACATGGTTGTTCTTGCAAATTGTTTTTTGTAAGGACCAAAAGTGAAAAAACAACAAACCACATGGACCAAAATTGCAGATTTCTCTAAAAACAATGTATTTAAAATGAAAACCGATGGGATGACGTCATGATTGGTGGGTGGGTTGTTGGATTGATGGGATGGGAAACAGTAAAATCAATCAAACTTAATGATATATCATCTTCCTCCTTCGACTTCTACTTTATGTATTAAATGAAATATATATTTTTGATAAAAATAAATATTTTCTAGAGTAAATTACAATTCTCGTGATTTACATTTCATAAGAGTGATTTACATTTTATAAGAGTATTTAAATAGATTCTACCAAATTTATTTAAAATCGAAAATTAAAAGTTAAAATTTTCAGAAATTTGACCTGTCGATTTACTGCTTTTGAAAAAAGTTGGTGTGATTTGGAAGAGGTTTGGAAGAATCTGTTGCGGAAGCTTTTTGAAATTCAGAGTTAAGATTCTTTTGAACACATTTTTCTTGAGACTCTTTTTCTTTTCTTGAGGTAGTTTTGCCAATAATGACTTTACACGAAGATGTATCTGAGGAGTCCGAGGAAGGTTCGGGTAGATTTACCTTTTTTTTGGAGTTGGTCAAACTTCTCGTGGAGTTGACCTTTACTCACTTGCTCTTGCATCACTTCTGTTGCCAGGGCAGACAGTTTGGATGTGAGCCGATTGATTTCTATCTTAAGGAGTTTCCTTTTCCTCAACACATACAGATTCGTTTTTGGTGGATCTGAGTTTCTCAAGTTCTGTTAAAAGCTCTTGTTTTTCCTTTTGAAATTTAGTCATTTCCTTTTCAAGTGTCTCCTTTAACTCGACTATTTTCATTTCCAAAACAAGAGGAGGAACATAGCGTTTAACCTCGTCCGTCTTAGTTTTGGTTTCAGTTGCTGGGACCTCATCTTTTTTAGAGGAACCCTTGGGCTTTGCAACCTTGTAGCCGTCAAAGTAGTCATTCGAAAGGTACTTGGATTTCTTTTTCGTATAAGAATAGTTAAGAACTTCATACACAAAGGGTAATTGCATTTTAGTGGTATGCTTGGGTTTGTATTCCTCAGTTTCCTCTTCCTTCTCCTCGAGAGGTCCAGCCCATCTGTATTTATATTCGGGGTATTTTCTATCGAGGCCAAAGAAATTAAACTCGTATAGAGTAGGCCTCATTGTCAAAACCTTTTTCAAATAATGTGGGTTGTCTACCCAATTCCCCATTCTTTATTGAAGTAAGTGAATTCCTTAGGTTTGTTCATATGGATCGTTTGATCGGTTTGACCGTGTTTATAAAGTTTGAGTTCAAGATCAGTTATTTTAGAAACATGTTCTTTGAGTTGAATTTGAAGAGAGGAGCATTGATAGACAATCTCTGCTTTCTCATCCTCACACCGATCAAGCTTTGAGTTTAAATCATATATCTTGGCCCTAAGGTCCTTTGGTGCTATTGAAAGATTTGTACATTTTTCTCTAAGATTAGCATTGTTGGACTTGATCTTTTCAGTGATCCTCTTTTGAACATCTATCTTTTCTTTTAGAGAATTAATTTCAAGTAGTTGTTCATCAGTGGAAGCCTTATAGGAGTCTATTCTTTGAACAAGTAATTTCATCTGATCGACTAAGCCTTGATGGATATGGATAAATACCTGACATAGATCTCCATGATCTGACGGAGGAGATTGGTTGCCCATAAATCACAGATGAGCATCGGTATCTTCATTATCACTTTCGTCGTCGGAACGAGTTATCCAGTGGTGGTCTTCAACCATCAGTGCCTTTCCTGCTTCCTTTTGTTGTGGTAACAACAGTTTTGCCTTGTAGTATTCCACGTTACGAACTACGGGCTTTCGGCAGTCTTTGGCAAAGTGGCCCAATTTACCGCAGTTATAGCACGTGACTGGCTCATCTTTGTTCTTTGATTCGGGCTTTCGATCGTGCTTCTCCTTATGATCAGAATGCTTGTGCTCGTCAGACTTTCTCTTGCCTTCATACTTTTTCTTATAATCATGGCGCTTGTTAGGAGTGGTAGAGTAGCGCTGATTATTTGAAGAAGGTTTCTTGAAAAACGCCTTCTTTTGAAAAGACTTGGTGATGAAGGCCATTGCTTTCTTTATTTCGGTCAGCTCGGGGTCAGAGTCACTATCCTCTGTTTCTTCAGCTTCTGGTTCTGACTCACTAGACACTTGGGTTCTCTTGGAGTTACGCCTGGACGACTTGCCGCTTTTTGTAGACACAAGGGCGAGGGGATCAGCTTGTGGTTTAGAAGATGGTTTCTGAGAGCTCATTGTGTCCATGACTTCGTCTTCGTCTTGCATGAGCATCTCATAAAGCTCATTGATTGGAACGTTCTTAATAAGATGGTTGTGTTTGATATGAGAAGCAAACATTTTCCATTCTGGCAGGAGGTTATTTAAGAACTTCAGGCCATTTTCAGTGTTAGATTGTGTGATCTTGTTCTTGTGGAGCTCGTTCAATAGAAGGCAAAATCGTTCGTATGCTCGATTCACCCTTTCGCTGCTTGAAACCGTCATATCCCGTAATGCAACTGTTTACCTTCAACTGATTTCCCACTTTGCTTCCACTCATCATCTTCTCAACTTTATCCCACATGCCTTTGGAAGTTTCCTTGTAGCTATCAATGGCCGTGTAAATCTCGTTCGACAAACTCTGAATCAAATATCTCTTCGCATGTTGTTCCCCAGTGAATCTATTCTTTTCTTCGTTAGTCATCATGGCGAACGTCTTTGGTTTTGCCTGAGCTTGAGGACCTTCGGCTTGGGCTGGAACAACTTGCATTGGGGTTTCTTGTGGGCCTTTAGTGAGAACTTTCCAGATGTATTCGAAGTTGTCTTTAGATTCGATAAAGATTATGAATTTGTCTCGCCATTGGGTGTATTCTCCTCGATAGAGAGTCGAAGGCTTGGATTCGGTACCGATAGCAAGAGCATCGTGAGACATCGTGAAGTATGCACTAAGGTGATCGTCAGACAGTAGTGTCGATTCAAGGTTGAAACCTAACGCAAGACACTAAGAGTGATAGTCCTAACGTAATATCTAGGAGTGATTTGAACTTAACAGGTAAGATTAATAGCAAAGCAGACTTACCCGGATAGGAATCTGGATAGATGTGTCCGGATCAGGAGGTGTCCGGATCCGGTGTGAGTACAGTATCCGAATAGCAAAAGTGACCGAATAAAACCAAACAAACCGGGTGAAATAAGTTACCGGAAAAAAATTGAGGTCACCGAGTAAAACACTTACCGGAAGAAAGTGGTGTCCAGATGGTGAGCTATCCGGACAATGGATCCGGAAACTGGCGTCCGGGAAGTGGAGACTAACCGGATGAAGGTGTGTTCGGGAAGGATTCCGGATAGTGCCGTCCGGGTACTGATGCAACCCAGATAGATGTCCGGATAGAGTGATCTACCGGATACTTGAGTAATCCGGGTGGTATTTACCAGAAACAATAGACAATCTGGACAAGAGACGTCCAGAAAGTGTTGAGAACAGAAAGAACTTACCGGAAGAAATGCGAAGTTCCGGACACTGCGACTGTGCTGAAAATTTGGATCGATGATGAAGCTAGGGTTCTTATTTTTGCTCCTAAAGGTTACGACCAAAACACAAAAACAAACAGACCCAAATGTATTCCTAAGCAAAATAACTCGATTTTGATGAAAAATTTGAACCTTTTCCCAGAATAGAGACTAAAGACTAAGAAAACAGTTTTGCTTAAGAAATCACGCAAACGATCGAATTAGGTTCCAAAAATTTTCATAAACACAAATATTACTGTTATGAATCAAATGGAACAAACAGAATCAAGCAATTTTATCAGAAACAAAATAATAAGATTTTGGAACTAAAGAACAGTCGATAAAAACTTATCAGAAACTTACTAGAAACCTTGAATCGATTTGTCTGTATGCTCTGATACCAATTGTGGATCCTAAATTAGTGCAATAGAGATGAAATCAATGAACAATAAACAATAATCACGGTTGATTTCAATACGTCATCCATCTCATTCATTCAATATATGATAAACCATTCAGAGAGTTTTTCAGTACGGTTACAATGGTTATGAATGATTAACCTAAACAATTAGGCTAACAAAACAACTTATACCCAGGCTTAAAGCCTAAGGCCCATGGACCACTTAACTAGACTAAGCCCATTTAAGGTATTTACAAACTCAACCCTCAAACTTCTATTCAATATAAATTTAACCCTAACGCTATTCAAGGCCTACTTGCAACCCCTCTTATTATACAAAACCATGATGAACACTTTTTTATACAAAATTGTAGTGATCTTACCAGAACTTCGGTTGTGCAGAATAATCCTTTTGGTGAATCCTTGCTCTTTAATCTCTCTTCATGATTCAGTAAGACTGACCAGCTGTCAATGACATTTGCAAACGGTTCTGATTTAGGAATCAACATCACTCTAAAGCTGAACTGTCCACCTTTTGTTTGAAAGACAACATCCCTGGTAAACATTTAATTAAGGATTTTAAGTATTTTGTTAATATAATATGATATAATGAATATCACTATTTATTCATTATGAATATTTAGTTTTATTCAGTCTGAATAAATTTAATACTCAAAGTGAATATAACTTGATCACTATTTATTCATTATGAATATTAGCTTTATTCACTCTAAATAAATGGTGATAATGAACCATTAAAAAAATATTTAGTTTTATTCACTCTGAATAAAGTTAATAATCAAAGTGAATATAACTCGATCACTGTTTATTCAATATGAATATTTAGTTTTATTCACTCCGAATAAAGGGTGATAATGAACCATTAATAAAAGATAATTAATTTTTAAACTTACAATTTGTCTTCTTGCGATACGAATATCCAATTTCCATCCTTGATTTCTGTTGCTGTTGGATTTTTTGTTGGATCAACTTTTCTTTGAACATAAGGTGATTTTAGTTGATCACCTATTTTTTCTATTCTTCTTTCCTTTTTCTCAGGGTCATTCACTTCCATTTGTTTTATTCTTATTACAAGTGACCCTTTCTTGCTCACAACATCTTCCTCCCCAACATCTTTTTCTTTTTGTTTTTTTGGGGTATCTACCTGTGATATTCCTAGATCAAAGGTTGGATTTTAAATTTGGGGCTCATTCTTTCCTTCTTCTCCTCGTCATGCTTCTCCTCCTCAGCCTTCTTCTCTTCTTCTTTATTCTTCTCTTCCTTCTCTTCTTTATTCTTCTCCTCTTCACTCTTCCGTTCTTCATTCTTCTCCTCTTCCCTCTTCTCATCTCCTGCCTCCTTCTGATCTTCCTTCTTCTCATCTCCTCCCTCCATCTGATCTTCATTGTTTTCTTCTTTCTTCTCATCATTCCCCTTTTCATCTTCACCAACTTTTTGTTGCATTTCGATATCTTCTACAACACTCTTTATTCCTTCTGTAACAATAATCTCCAACCTCTCTTGACTTGCATCTTGGTCATTCATCTTTTCATCTTCATTAATTTTATGTTGCATCTCTAAATCTGCAACAACATCCTCTATCACTTCTGTTGCCATAATCTCCAACCTTTCCTGAATTGCTTGTTGGTTTTCTTCATCAGCAGTCTTAAATGCATCATCAATCTTTGTTGTTGTTTCCAGCACATTCCAATACTGTGTATCGGCAGGCCATATCACCTTTTTGCCTTCTTCTTTATCATTTCTTGATGTTTCCTTTGTAACATCATCATTTGCTTTCTTTCCTTCTTCACAAACAATTTCCTATTATTTATCTTCCTCCATCGGTACTGTGTTCTTTTCATTCTTCTCTTTTTCCTCTTCCCCCTGACCTGTACAAGCTCCAATGTCTTCTCTGCAGTATCAACATTCTGTTTCTGAAAAATCATTTCTGATTTTGAGGGAAATGATTTCTCATAACTGTTTTTCCAATCAATGAAAGATTTGTCTTCTGGATACAACATTATGGCTTGCTTTAAGTTGTATTCAAGTTCAACTTTGTTTGCATACAGTTCTTCTAAGGCTTCATCAAGCATCTTCAAATAATCCTGTTTTTTACAGAGATTTTAGTTATCCAACTAAGTACTATAACTCAAATGTAGATATATTTTTGTACCTTAGCAGTCTTTTTCTTTGTTGAACTTTCCTCCCTTTCTTCTCTTTCCACATACTCTTCTGCAAAATCCCCTCTGCCAAAACCTCCATTGCTTATTTCCATCTTCTTTCTCGTCTTCATTCTCTCTGTATTTCATTCTTTTATTGCAGGCCTTACTCTCTTGTGCATCAATCCATTGCATTTTGTTGAATCAAGAAAAAGAAGCTTCATTTTGTAAAATGCAAATATGTAAATATCAAAAATGTTATATTATGATTTATGAATTCCCAATTGAATAATAATGTATATCCATGCTTAAACTATTCTACATTCAATAGATTAACATGCATATCATATTTATTCAATTTATAAGGTATAAATTAAAAGTTATTCATTCTGAATAAAGTTAGATATTCAGGATGAATAACTTTTAATCTATACCTTATAAATTGAATATGTTTTGTTATTCAAACTTATTCATACTGAATAATGAATGTATTGCTTCTTAACCAATCCATAAACTATCAATTACCATGCATATCAAAGTTATTCATAATGAATAATGTAGTTATTCATGCTTAACCCAATCCTAATTAGCATATTAATCTTGAATAAAACATATATTAAAGTTGATTACATACCGTTAAAAATGTTATTGGTTCTGTATAGAAGCTTGCATCTGATTCATGGTTCCAGCCTATCTTGCTTTCTTTTGCACAATCGATAATGTATTTACACCAATTCACATTCTTGAAATCCAAATCTTTTCCTAGATGTGAAAGAATGGCAAGATTGCATGTCCCCATCTTCATACAAACACACATTGTATTCACAAACAAAACAATGAAATTTAACTTGAAATTCCAGTTTGCACTATTTGAATAATTTATCTTCTTCACAATATCTTTCGGCCTTATCATTGGTTTGCAAAACTGTGATCTCCAACTCTTTATAATTTCATCCCATTGCATGTCTGTGTCAATACTATTGATATCAAAACCTGCATCCTTCAGTCCTAGAACATGATTCACAGACTCTGTTGTAACTTTAATAGGACCCTTTCTTGTTCTTATCACCATATCCTTTGGGTCAAAGTTGTAGATTATGTGGTGTGCCAGCTTTGCAGGTATTGAATCAATCTGCATATTTAATGAACTTTCAAAACCCTATTGTTTTATGCTGTTTATTTGTGGCAACCTCATTTTGCCAGTAACCAACATCAAATTCTTTGGAGTTGATTGGATTGAAAGAGATCTGTATTTTGCATTCTTTTTTGTCTTCTTTGTAGTTTCTTCTTTTTTCTTCTTGTTTCTTGAACCTTCATCCTTTTTCTTTTTACTTGAAGATTCATCTTGTTCTTTTTTGTTAATGTTTCCTTCTTCTTATTATCTATAAACATTTCTGATATTCAAAACAAAATGATTAATATATGTATTTTGTTAATTTTTATCAATATCTGAAAAATGAATCATAATAATACCTTTTTTGTCTTCTTTTCTTTTTTTCTTTGATGAAGATACTTCGTCTTCATGCTTTCGTTTCTTTTCTATTTAAATTCAAACAGTTAATAAAAATAGAATTTTATCAGTCTGAATAATAGGCATAGATTAAAAGTTGAAGTTATATTCATACTGAAAATTTACCTTTATTCAGACTGAATAAAGGGATTGATATTCAGTATGAATATCACTCCTCACAAACATGATAACAACGTTTTAGTAATAATAATCAATCACTTTTTATTTTGTATTATTCCGTTTTAGGGTTTATTTAAATGAGATTTTGCTTTTATTACTGTTTCACTTCCAACTTTATCTACTAATCCTTAATCAGTAAAAGTTGAATATAAACCCTAACTATTCATTATTGACAGATTTTTAAACATTATAACTTACCTCTAGCAAAAACTTGAGCAATCGAAAGATTATCTCTCTGTTCTTTAGTATAATCGCTCATATTTGTTGTTTATTTTCACTATGTTATCTGCGTAAACGATCGGCGACAATGGCTTTTTAGTGAGAGAATCTAATGGAGGTTTTTAGTGAGAGAATATGTGGCGAGAAATGATGAAGAAGTTGTATTGCAGTCTGAATATTATGATTATGGTCTATATCTGATTTTGAACCGTCGCTACATTTTTACAATAATACACCTACACGCTAAATATTAATTAAGCCATGGACCGAGTTTTCATCTTATTTACAAAAATGCCACCACGTTTTTAATACATTGATCTCTTCACCGTTTTTTAATCAACGGTTCTTATGTGTCCTCACGTGCACAATGAAAGATGAGTTTTCATTTGAACTCATCCTATATATATATATATATATATATATATATATATATATATATATAGGTGAGTTATTATGCAACCCTTTGTATTTCTACAACCCTTACAATCAAATCAGGAACATCCATTCGATCGGTTGTAACTATCCTTAATTTAAAAAAACAAAATAAAAAATTGAATGGTGGATAAGTGGTTTTACAAATATAATCTAGAGAGGTTGTATTTGCACGCCATGATTCTATTTGTTAATTGTCTTTATTTTTGTCCATATATATATATATATATATATATGATAGCAATTTCCAAATGTTTTTCTTATGGAATAATAGTAAAATTGTTCTCTACACTATTTATACAGTTAAGAGTTTGTGAGACTGATGAAGCATAACAATTATTGTTGGAAGGATGAAGCAACAACTATATATATTATATCAATTTGGACTAAATTAATCATAACATTTAACTTGCAATCAATTCTTCTATTATGATAATATATATCTTAATCATTTTCAATAATAACAATATAATAATAAAAGTTATCATACAAAACTAATATCAGTAATCAAGGCAGAAAAACGTAATTTAACTTAATTTGTTATACATTCTAAAATGAAATGGTGGTATACAAATTAGTTCCTCATTCTTTGATTTTATAAAAATATTACTTTAATTTTTAAACACTTCACAAATATTTTTATATTTTTAATTCTTGCTAAAACATATATATGGATGTAGTAGATTACGGATTTGGTCCTTTAACTTCATTTATTACATGATAACCTTCCAGGTATGCATTTTGTTATGGAATTGGTCCCTCGAGCTAACGGTCGTCTAATTTCTCTGTTGAGTTCGAGGGTATTATGGTCTTTTTCATTTTTCTACCACTTTAACATTTTTAATTGATTTTTTTCTTGAATATTCAGCTCCTTCATCAATGTTCATCTTCATTACTATGAACCCTAAATCAAGAACAACCAAAAGAAGAACCAGATCATAAATATAAATCAAGAATCTGAATCTCATCTTGAAGACCTCATCTTCTTCACCTTGAAGATCAAGAACTATTAACAACCATTTCTAAAATCATATTCAAAAGCAAACCAAAATTACTCAACAATCTGACATAATATTTCTAAAATCAAAATCAAACCCAGGTTGTGGAACAACAGCAAAAAAACGATGAAGAAACCGATTTCCCAAACCTAAACAAGAAAAACAAAAATGAAGACGAACTATATCGGACCCAGAAACCTAAACAAGAATAGCAAAAATGAAGAAACCTAAACAAGAACAGCAAGAAACCGTCGCGGTCGAACCAGATCGGACCCCGATTAGAGATGAAGACGAACCCAGATCGGCCGGCGACTTCGTCTTCTCTTGTGAGTTCATCTTCTACGGAGATTTCCCCTGAACCCTAGGCGACCGCCCTCGCTTCTTCTTCACCATTTCATCTCTTCTCTCGATCTCTCAGATTTGTCTTATTATGCAGATCTCCGATCTCTTCTCTCCATTTGTGTTATTGTGCAGATCTCATATCTCAATCTCTTAGAGCTCTTCTCTCGATCTCTTCTCTCTATCTCTTCTCAGATCTCTCCCTCTCTCTCTCTCTCTCTCTCTCTCTCATTTGCCTTTATTACTAGATTGTTTAGGTTTTTATGTGTGATATCGGTTTAAAGTAAAAAAAAAGTCTGATATTAATTTAAGTTGTTTAAATCTAGGTTTGATTTAGTTTTTTAAATCTGGAATTAATTAATTAAAAAAGATGAATGTTCTTGATGTTCATCATAATCTTCTTGAAGAAGATGAATGTTCAAGAAAAAAATATAATTAATTAAAAAATGGTAAAATAAATGAAATAAGGTAAAATGATCATAACACCCTCGTGCGTAACGGAGAATTTTAACGGCCGTTCGCTCGAGGGACCAATTCCATAACAAAATGCATAATTGGAGGGTTATTATGTAATAAATGAATTTAAAGGTCCAAATCCGTAACAATCGTCAAACCTAAGGGACCAAATCAGTAATTTACTCTAAATTTTTTTGACCAAACTCTAAATCTAGTATAGTAATTATTTATAAAATAAGAATTCAACGGTTTACAATCTTTTTAATTTAATTATATATTGGATTTTACCATTTTTGAGATGAACGCAAACATCCCCAAATCAACTTAGAAACGTCCAAGATGAACAAAAAAACATCAAAGTCAAACAGAAGAAGATATCTATCTATCTATCTATATATATATATATATATATATATATATATATATATATATATATATATATATATATATATATATATATATATATTGAGAGAGTTCAAATGAAAAATACTAAGTGTGTGAGAAATAGAGAAATGGAGAAATGATTATAGTCTTTCATCTGGTCAATATTTGCGGTTTTGACTGAGAATCGCCGGATAATTCCTCGCGTGCTTTGCACAAGATAGAAGGGTAGTTTCGTAACATACGCGAGACGAGTTCATATGTGAATCTGTATGATTCACATATGAACTATACGTTCATATGTGAATTAGTTATTTAGTTCATATGAGAATCAGTTAATTAGTTCATATGTGAATCACAAAGGTTCATATATAATTTTGTTAATTAGTTCTCATGATTCACATATGAACCTACAGTTAATTAATTCATATGTGAATCAGTTAATTAGTTCATATATGAATCACAAAGATTCATATGTGAATTTTAAAAAAGAATTCATATCTGAATTACACATGGGTTCACATATGAACATATAGTTCATAGGTAAATCACACAGATTCACATATGAACTCGTCTCGCGTATTTATAAAAGTTAGGAAACTGTCCTTCTATTTTTGGAATAGGCGCAATCCTTGATTAGTCAAACCTGCAATTTTTGACTAGTAAAATCCGATTTTGACCGTATGAATGGCTAGGATTAGTTATCTATCTCACACACTTAGCATTTCTCTTTTAAATTAACCTATGGCTATATATATATATATATATATATATATATATATATATATATATATATATATATGGGACAAACTAATTAAAAAAAATAAAAATCAAGTAATAGCCTATAATCATTTATTTACATATACATACAAGTAATAGAAAATATTTTGTAGTTTTTATACGTCAATACCTGTGTGTAAACCAGAAAATTATTTGTAAGCACGTGTATATATATCATATAATTGGTTGTTTCTTATTTTTTTTTCAAATTTTTTTACGGTTCTTCCCACAACCGAGCTTATATAAACATAAAGAACAATTATTTTTGCTTGAAACAAAGACAACACACACATCAGAGTATTAAATCTTGAACTCGTTTTAAGATTTCTTGCTATACCAATTAGATTAAAAGGAGTAGGAATATGTGAAAACAACCCCATTTTACACTTTGATCACATGATTCTAGTAGGTGTTAAATTGAAGAAGAGAACAAGTATAGTAGTAATCCCAAAAAAAAAGAGAACTAAAAACCCTTTAAATTTAAGATCTTAACTATATAGTATATGTTTCAAGAATACTCACTAGCTAGCTAGGTAGAGAGCACACATGATGATGATGTACAAAAAGACAATAGTAACCTTCTTGATCATGGGTGCATGGTGTTGATGCCAATGGCGTTGTGGTGGTGTGAAGGACCCGATGGTGGTATCGGCACCGCCTTGGGAAGAAGGCCAGTGAAGGTGGCGCCACCGTTTATCACATGCTTGTCACGTGACATTCCAGACCTCATTGTCTTGAAGAATTGTGTGTTTCTTGATGATGATGATGATGGCCCTTTTGTTTTAGCAACAGATGAAGAGATTAGCATAAGCAACACCACCACCAGTACCACCCACATTGAAGAAGAAAAAGAAGAAGAAGGGTAGTTTGGTCTTTTCACCATTCCCATCTCCCCAAGCTTGACCATTTTCAGAGACAGATGTGGTGGAGTTTATGGAGGCAGGAGTAGTCAAGGGAGAGTTTTGGAAGGGATGGGGTCCTGGAAAGATAGAAAGATTTGGTGTGTGTGTGTGTGCGCGTGTAAACTGTGTATGGCGATGACTTGTGTCTGAAGAATAAGTAATAAATAGCAAATGAGACATGGGAGGGAGTGGAAACATGGCTCATTAAATGATGGGCCATTCTATTCAAGACTTTCTCCACACCTTTTGTTTTTCAAATATGATATTTTATCTATTGTAAAATTAGTAAATTATGTTTTTCATCCCTGTAGTTTGTTAAAATTACGATTTTCGTCCATATGATTTTAAAATTATGGCTTTAGTCTCTGATTTGTAAATTCTTGTTATTTTCATTCTTATGATTTATAAGTTATTATTATTTTGTTTCATGTAGTTTGCAACTCTTTACTGTTTTGATGCCTTATACTTAAGGGTATGAATGTCTAGGGACGACAATAATAATAAGTTACGAAGCACAAAACTGAAAATTAAATATTTTAACCCACGTGGACAAAAATAAAAGTTATTAACAAATCATAGGGACGAAAATCATCATTTACTCTTCTATAAATTAAGATATAAATGAGGGGACATTTTGAATAAATTTCCTATAAATTCTTTAAAATAACAAATTAAAAATTAAAATATTCAATTAAAAAAACTACATTACAAAGGATTTTCATGTTATTTCGTCTGCACAAGTTCATACATGAATGCGTGAGTTATACCATATACTCGGTTTTTAACTTATTTTACACACTACTAAACTGATAACCTTTTTCGATGAACAAATTCGCAAGAAAATACCATTTCTGGTGGATTTGTCAGTCGGAAAAGGCTTCGCTAGAAACACTAATCAACGGTGAAATGCCCGACACATTGAACATTTTCGATAGATCTATCCACCGGTAATCCGCCTCATTTTGTATCCCATTTTTCTTAAACTTTTTGGCTTAGTCATTTCAATGAATTACAGGGATTAAATTATTGGCGGATTTTCGGCGGGTTATCCATCCGTAATTTAATTATTTTTTTATTTTTTTGAAATTGAACTTTAAATTTTTCTACTTAATTACCAACGGATAATTCGCCGGTAAGTTTATCTTTCTAATATTGTTTTTATTGAATTATTTAGAAATAAAAAAATTATCGTCGAATTATCCGTCACTAATCCGCCTGAAATAAAAAATCACCCCGGATTATCTACCACTAATCTTATGTTTATATGCTTGTATGTACTATATATATGGTGTGTATCGGGCTAGATAAGATCTAGTAAAGCTTAACAAGATCCACTAAAAAATATTACAACTTATTAAATCCCAATAACATCAATGGTGACTTATTATGTGTTTCCTTACACATGTACCGCAAAAATGCATGTGGTGTGTATTGGGCTCGATAAGACAACTAAGACCCATTAAACGCCAATAAGATTAACTAAAATCATTATAGCCCAATACGATCGTCTTTGACATATTAAGGCTCATTATCAACAATGGTGACTTTTATGTGTTTGTGTGCACGTATGTACTGTATAGATGCATGTGGTGTGTATTGGGCTTGAGAGTAAGGGTATTTCTCACAACTTCTCTTCAGTGAGAACACCGCAACAAAATGGAGTGGCTGAAAGAAGAAATAGAACAATTATTGAAGCTGCACGTTCAATGCTCAGCGATTCTCACCTGCCTACTCAGTTTTGGGCAGAAGCTGTCAACACTGCTTGTTTTACGCAAAACAGGTCGCTGATAGTTAAAAGATTCAAAAAGACAGCCTATGAACTCTTTCATGGGAGAAAGCCTTCAATCAGCTTTCTTCACATCTTTGGATGTCAGTGTTTCACACTGAACAATAGAGATGCTCTTGGAAAGTTTGATCCTAAGGCTGACGATGGAATCTTTCTTGGATACTCCTCAGTTTCCAAAGCCTTCAGAGTCTTCAATCGTAGAAGACAAACTGTAGAAGAAACTATTCACGTCACGCTTGACGAATCCCGTTCAGCGAACTCTAAACCGTCCGCTGATACTGAAGAACTGAATCAACGGATGTTTTCTCATCTTGGTGATTCAGAAGATATTCCCACTCCTCATGCTCATCCAGTAGAAGATGATAGTCCTATCATTCCAAACATACAGAATAGTGAAGCTGAAACATCATGGGTCTTAGCTGTTCCAATAAACACTATACCTACCGCTGAACCAAATGCCTCAGACATTCCATCTATCTCTCAGCAATCAGTAAATGAAATGACAAATGCAAGTATTCCTCTCTTAACTGAAACTCCAGAAGTAGCTGAAGCCTCATCTTCAGCTCCTCCAGTTCAAGATGAGTCAGCGACTTACGCTCCGGCTCAGCGATGGACCATAAATCACCCAATTGATCAAATTCTTGGTGATCCAAACGCTAGTGTTCAGACTCGACAAAGTGCAGGTAATATTTGTTTATTTGTTAACTTTATTTCTCTAACTGAACCAAAAAAAATAGATGATGCCCTCAAAGATCCAAATTGGGTCAGCGCCATGCAAGAAGAGCTGACTGAATTCAAAAGAAACAAAGTTTGGAAACTTGTTCGGAGACCAACTGATAAAACGATAATAGGCACAAAATGGGTCTATCGAAACAAGTTGGACGAACATGGTACTATAACCCGCAACAAGGCTCGTCTTGTTGCTCAGGGATACAGACAAGAGGAAGGTATAGATTATGACGAAACATTTGCTCCAGTAGCAAGACTTGAATCTATTCGTCTATTCTTAGCATATGATGTACACAAAAACTTCAAAGTACATCAGATGGATGTTAAGTCAGCATTTCTGAATGGAAAGCTGAATGAAGAAGTGTATGTGGAACAACCTCCAGGATTCTCAGATTCTAAGCGTCCAGGTTATGTTTATAAACTGGATAAGGCACTTTATGGCTTAAAGCAAGCTCCTCGTGCATGGTATGACACTCTTTCTACTTATCTCCATATTGAAAATTTTGAGCGAGGTAAGATTGACAAAACTCTATTTTTTAGAAAAGTGAAAGGTCATATCATTCTAGTTCAAATATATGTTGATGACATTATATTTGGTTCTACTAACCCTGAGCTTTGTACTCGTTTCGCTGATAGAATGAAAGATGAGTACAAAATGAGCATGATGGGTGAACTAACATATTTCCTTGGTCTTCAGATTAAGCAAACTGAAAAAGGAACTTTTATCAATCAGGGAAAGTATGTTAAAGATATGCTAAAGAAATTTGATGTAACTCATAGTTCAGCTATGAAAACCCCTATGGCACCACCGCTGACACTTGACAAGGATTCAAAGGGAATACCTGTTAATGTCACGCTGTACCGTGGGATGATCGGCTCTCTCTTGTATCTTACAGCTAGCCGACCCGATATTATGTATGCAACATGTTTGTGTGCACGATATCAAGCTGAACCTATGTTATCTCATATGAAAGCTGTAAAGCGAATCTTTCGATATCTTAAGGGGACAGCGAACCTAGGTCTTTGGTATCCCAAAGATTCAGGATTCGATCTAACCGCCTATTCAGATAGTGATTTTGCAGGTTGCAAAATGGATAGGAAAAGCACCACAGGAGGATGTCAGCTCCTGGGTGGAAAGCTGGTAAGTTGGACAAGTAAAAAGCAAAATTCAGTGTCCACTTCCACAGCTGAAGCTGAATATGTAGCTGCTGGAAGCTGTTGTTCTCAAGTCTTGTGGATGAGAAATCAGCTACTAGACTACGATCTTCAGCTCTCCAAAATTCCAATCTATTGCGACAGCACAAGTGCCATCGCTATAGCAAACAATCCAGTACTACATTCAAAGACCAAACATATAGAAATCAGATATCATTTTATCAGAGATCATGTGATGAATGGTGATATAGAACTTCATTTTATCCCAACTGATTATCAGTTAGCTGATTTATTTACCAAACCTCTTGATGAGACAAGATTCAACTTTCTCATCAGCGAGCTTGGAATGCTGAACTTTGAAGGGTAAAAACCTCAAAGGTTCACATTGATCAGCGATAGGATAAAATCAACTCGTATAATCTATTCAATCATCTTCTCTCTGAATAAAACTTGGTTAAACTGATATCAAGGTACGTTTTCTCTCTCTGACAATCGCATGAAAATGCAAGATTTCAAAACAAAATGCATCGCTGAATATCTCTTCCTTAAACAGCGATATTTTGAAATTTCTTAAAACCTTCACTGATATTTTCATTCAGTGCTTCATGTTTTTCAAAAGAATCCCTGAGTTTTTCTAAACCTCAGAGACAACCAAGAATATGAAAGGACAGTTGTGACGTCATTGCAACGGATAAACCCCGACACGTTTTCTCTTCCTGACACACGTTTGCACGTCTCGTTCAACTTTCAATCAAATGCAAACACGTGTCCGTGTCATGATGAAAATCTTTTCCCGCTCAAGATTTTCTCTTTCTAAAAATCTCTATATAAACAAATTCTTTGTTTATATTTTTCTTCTACGCGATCTATCTTCCTCCGCAAGAAAGAATTCACTGTTGCATTTGCGCTTTCAAAAATTTCAAGAACTGTTCATCTTCTTCTTCATCAAACATCAAGGTTAAATATGTTCTTATTCATTACCAAATGCGTATAACTTGTTTCTGATCTTTTCTTTGTTTTAACAAGATCAAACAAAAGAACTTCTTAAACTAAAATCATTTTTCTTTCATGATTTTATGAACACAACCATTTCATGGTTGTTCTTCAAGTTTAAATGCGAAAATCTTAAACTTGTTCTTCATTCGTTTCCAGAATCTAATTCTTCATAGAAAACTGGATAACAAGAATAAATGGGTTTTACATTTCGTTTCTTAAAATCAAGAAAAACCCTAATCTTCATTAAGACTTTTGTGTCTGAATGAAATGGATAAAATTTGAACCATCTTAAAGGAAAATCTTTCCACATTAAGATAATTCTTATTTGTTAACATCTTTGGTTGAACTGATAATACAGAGAAATGACATCGTCTGACATTCCTGTTACCGCTGAGAACATCTCCGCTGATTCTAAGGAAGTGGACATCCTTAAGGCTCCTCAAGTCAAGTTTGCCCTTGACAAACTGGATTGGACTAAGGTGAACAACCTCTATGCGCTTTTCAAGTTTCCTCCTCGAAAGCAAGTCACACATCTAGATGATGCTGTGAAATTCCTAAAGAATTGCTGCATCTCCACAGCCCTGACCATAACACCTCCTGCTCATCAGCTCTTGCTCTCACAATTCTGGTACTCAGCCAGACACTCTCAACTACCTTCAGCCAAAGACCCCTCCAAAACAATCGATTGCATCCTCTGCGACATCGAATATGGCACCATGAAGATCACCCCTACCATTATTCGCAAAGCTCTCAGCCTTCCCATCGCTACCAAGAAAAAACCTTTCGTTCCCCTCCCTGACCCCAAGAAAAACTCAGACAGGGAAGCCATCATTGCATTTTTCGATGCAATGGGCTATGTATGGAAAATCGGCAGAAGACATGAAGGCCGAGAAGAAGCTGACGATTATCAAGAAATCAAAAATGCCCAGCGAGATGAATTTCATCTTCGCTCATCTTATCAGTTGCATGACTGCAAAGAGCGGCTCCTCTGACCAAGCCGCTAAACCTCAGCAAGCAATGGGATATGCACTGCTGAAAGGTCTCAACATAGACTGGGCATCGATTATCTATGATGACCTAGTTCTAAGAGTGGACACCGTTGCTGACAGACCTCCATGGGTTCCTTACCCCCGATTCATCAGCGCCATCTTCCAATATGGCCTGAAGGAGAGCTACCCAACTGAAGGTGACCTGAAACTCTCTCAGGTCGGCCCAAAGATACTCGACTTCAAACCAATGGTGAATGAGGTACGTCTTTCTACACTCTTGTCTCTTCTCAACCCTTCTTCTTCTCATTCTGTGGCTCCTTCAGCGACAATACCCATCGCTGATACCCTGGCCACAAAATCCTCTCCTTCTAAGAAAAGGAAACATTCTTCTACCCCACTTGGTTCTAAAAGGATCAAGAAAACAAAGGAGCAACCCCAGCAATCTCATGCTGAAGACTCCTCAGCTCCTTCTGCAGAGCTGGAGGAACGTTCAGTGGTACGCTCTGCCACACCTAACCAAGCCATCCCTTCAAACCCAACTTCAGCGTCTCTAAATGCTGAGGTTACAAACTTGGAACCTACCCAACCTCCTTCAGTCTCTCAAAAGACTGATGAAGTGATTGTCAGCGAATCCAACGCTGAACTCAGAACCCAACCCCCATTCTTATCCTTCGCTCCTCCCTCCACTCATTTGGTCTCTACTCCAGATCTCGCTGGAGCTGCCATAATTTATACGAAACCTAAAGCTGATTCTCCAGGAATGATGAAGACAGGACCTGCAGGGCAATCCATGGGCACTTTTGAAGATGACATGGAACTTTTCTCAGGAACCCGTGATTTTGATGAATTCACCAATCCTCCTGCAGGTACACACCAACCCATAAACACTGTGACTAAACCCCAAACTTCTGAGCTTTCCTATGTTCACAAGTTTTTATATGTTACAGGTCCTAATTTGGGAGACATCAACGCCTCCTTGAAAGCTGTGGAGACAACGCTGACAGATCTCACCACCACTCTTTCTAATAACTCTACAGCTGTAACAAACGCTGGAGAGAATCTGAACAAGCTGACAACGGTGGTGGAGAAGAAGGCTTCCACAGATGATTTGAAACAAGTTGATAACACTCTCAGCGACTTCGCCAAGGTGCTCGCTGACATCTACACAGACTACACCTCTCTCAAAAATTCAGTTTCATCCATGTCCAGCGACGTCACTTCGCTGAAGACATCGGTTGGACAACTAGAGGGAGATATGTCTGCTGTAAAGACTGACTTAGGCTCTATAAAGACCAATGTTAGTTCGATGAAATCGATGATCGAGCAGCTACTACACAAAGCGAATACTCCTGCTCCTGCCCCTGCCCCTGTCCCTGCATCTGACAACTTCACAGCGGCGGATCGCACTGAGCTGAAGAAAATCAATCCTGCTATTTCTGGCCTTGAAGACAGAATAGCAGAGATTGAAGTTTGTATAGGTCTCTCTGGCCAAGAAGACAGAGAACCTACCAACGCTGCTGAATCTACCCATTCCTCCCCCAGTCATCATGAAAAAGAGGGGGAGAAGAGCGCTGAAGACCTCTCCAAAAGCGCTGAAGACCTTTCCCATGATGAATCTATCAGGGGAGAGAAGGATACTGAAGAAACCAACACTGGACCTCAGGGAGATGAAAACCCTGAGGAAACCGAGAAGCTTGCCTCTGTATCTGAGGGGGAGCAACTTGAAGAAGAAGCTGATAAAACCGAATCCGAAGCAGAAGATGATGAAGCCGTCGACATCCCTGATGATGAACCATCCTCTTCTCCAAAAAATGATGATGATGATGATGACGAAGATGACGATGACTTCTTTATCGTCAAACCTGCTCCGAAGATCAAAGCTCTTAAGGGAATCTCGATAAATGAACCTTCAGGGGAGCGGACAAAGACAAAGCCCTCAGCCTCTGGAGCTGAGAAAGGCAAAGGCAAAAGCGTCGCTGAAGATGACAATCTGATGATTTTGCTTGAAAAGCCGGTTTGTCAGCTAGTCCTCTCCCCTGTTTGAGGATATCGCTGAAGGCTCCACAACTGCGACTTCACCAATAATACCAGCTGCTGCTGAAGAAATAATCCCAGTCTTAGATTTAATCTCTGAGACTGATGAACCAGAAGAACAGCTACTCTCGCACAAAGGCAGACCTTCCTTAGCCCCTCAAAAGCTAAGTGAAGAGGATCAGAAAAGAAGAAAGGAGATAATAAAGCGATTCGAGGATCAGCGAATCATTCTGAGGCGTGATCAACTTCCTTCAGTTCCTCCAAAGTTCAGGATTTCCAAAAAAGAATACAAGGAACACCTCAGAGCTGAACGCCTAATCGCTGAAAGAAAGGAAGCTGAAGAAAAAGACAGAGAATACGCCATCCAGCTTTCTAAACGATCAATAAAAGACCCCAAGCTGAAAAGAGTTCCCATTGATGTTCAACGTAAGCTCTGGGAAAACGCCAAGAAGATAACTGAAGAAAAGAGAACTGTGTCTCAGTCAACTTTAGCCTGGTGCAATGAAAAGGTCATCTACAGACTCTCTCCTGCCAAAATCAACAAGGTATTCATCTCTGGAAGAACAACCCTTGTTTCAATCGCTGAAGTCGAGATATTCAGAGAAGATAAGAAGTACGAAAAATTCTATGCTGAAGCCATAACGAAGTACGGTCTCTCTGAATGGTTGGAGATCAGGTTAGCCATCCAGAAGTCCAAGTCGAAGTACAAGGAACATGTTGAAAAGCTGATCAACAAACAAATCGACTTAGTCTACTCCTGTGTGGATATTCCTCCTCCTCCTCCTCTCGAAAGTCAGAAAAGAAAAAGAAAGGCCTCAGCGAAGAAGAAGAAGAAATCTATATCTTCAATTGATGGTACACCTTTTGTTTTTCAAATATGATATTTTATCTATTGTAAAATTAGTAAATTATGTTTTTCATCCCTGTAGTTTGTTAAAATTACGATTTTCGTCCATATGATTTTAAAATTATGGCTTTAGTCTCTGATTTGTAAATTCTTGTTATTTTCATTCTTATGATTTATAAGTTATTATTATTTTGTTTCATGTAGTTTGCAACTCTTTACTGTTTTGATGCCTTATACTTAAGGGTATGAATGTCTAGGGACGACAATAATAATAAGTTACGAAGCACAAAACTGAAAATTAAATATTTTAACCCACGTGGACAAAAATAAAAGTTATTAACAAATCATAGGGACGAAAATCATCATTTACTCTTCTATAAATTAAGATATAAATGAGGGGACATTTTGAATAAATTTCCTATAAATTCTTTAAAATAACAAATTAAAAATTAAAATATTCAATTAAAAAAACTACATTACAAAGGATTTTCATGTTATTTCGTCTGCACAAGTTCATACATGAATGCGTGAGTTATACCATATACTCGGTTTTTAACTTATTTTACACACTACTAAACTGATAACCTTTTTCGATGAACAAATTCGCAAGAAAATACCATTTCTGGTGGATTTGTCAGTCGGAAAAGGCTTCGCTAGAAACACTAATCAACGGTGAAATGCCCGACACATTGAACATTTTCGATAGATCTATCCACCGGTAATCCGCCTCATTTTGTATCCCATTTTTCTTAAACTTTTTGGCTTAGTCATTTCAATGAATTACAGGGATTAAATTATTGGCGGATTTTCGGCGGGTTATCCATCCGTAATTTAATTATTTTTTTATTTTTTTGAAATTGAACTTTAAATTTTTCTACTTAATTACCAACGGATAATTCGCCGGTAAGTTTATCTTTCTAATATTGTTTTTATTGAATTATTTAGAAATAAAAAAATTATCGTCGAATTATCCGTCACTAATCCGCCTGAAATAAAAAATCACCCCGGATTATCTACCACTAATCTTATGTTTATATGCTTGTATGTACTATATATATGGTGTGTATCGGGCTAGATAAGATCTAGTAAAGCTTAACAAGATCCACTAAAAAATATTACAACTTATTAAATCCCAATAACATCAATGGTGACTTATTATGTGTTTCCTTACACATGTACCGCAAAAATGCATGTGGTGTGTATTGGGCTCGATAAGACAACTAAGACCCATTAAACGCCAATAAGATTAACTAAAATCATTATAGCCCAATACGATCGTCTTTGACATATTAAGGCTCATTATCAACAATGGTGACTTTTATGTGTTTGTGTGCACGTATGTACTGTATAGATGCATGTGGTGTGTATTGGGCTCGATAAGTCAACTAAGACCCATTAAAGCTAAATAAAACCCACTAATAACCATTATAGCACAATAAGACCTTTTATGACTTATAATAACACCAATTGTGACTTATAATGTGTTGTGTGCACGTATGTATTGCATATATGCATGTGATGTGTATTGGGCTTGATAAGACGACTAAGACCCACTATACTCTAATAAGAACTACTAAACCACCATAATACCTACTGAATCTCAATAAGACAATATAGTAGTTATTAAAACTCACTAACAGCAATAAAGCTCATACATATATGTATAATATGTGATAACTTCGTTATCTGACGGGGTTTTACCCTCCGAATCATATGCTTACAGCTTGTCTTGAAGTAAGAATTGGCACTTCGGACTAATATTTCGTGCAAGTGTTGTGTAGACATACAAGGTGTCAAGTGGAAGAAAAATGGTTACTTATATTCCATTTTGACATCCCGGTTGAAGAAAACGTCGAACCAAGTGAACGAGCGAAGAATACCAATTTTTTGGGTCATGCTATTATGCCATGCGATTGTGACACACGGGCACAATTGCACCAAATGTACCGCGAGGGTGTGACAGTGTCACATTCACACCAGGTCTCCGACGACTTTTTATAGCTTTTTATAGCACCAGGTCTCCGACGGCTATAGTGCCCGTGATAGTGACAGTGTCACAATTGCAGGGCACAATCGCCGAGCTACACACCCTCGCGGTACATTTGGTGCGATTGTGCCCGCGATTGTGACACATGTCACAATCGCATGGCACAATAACATGACCCAAAAAATTGGCTTTCTTCGCTCGTTCACTTGGTTCGACGTTTTCTTCAACCAAGATATCAAAATAGAGTTTAAATAAGCATTTTTCTTCCACTTGACACCTTGTATGTCTACACAACACTTGCACGAAATGTTGATACTAAGTGCCAATTCTTACTTCAAGACAAGCCGTAAACATATGATTTGGAGGGTAAGAACCCGTCAGATAACGAAGTTATCGATCAATATGTATGTTTGATACACGTATGTGTATGTTTGATATACGTATGTGGTATATATGTAGATATATTATATAATACGGAACATATTAAAAAATTTAGAATAAGTTTTTACGGAGAGAAAATACGAAAAGATACTCGGAAATGCAATTTCTAATAAAAATCCGCACAAATCCGCCACACAAATTTTAAAGAAAAATCACTTCAAGAACTTTCCGACGGACACCCCCATCTGTCGGAAATTGTTGATCCAAACCCTCAGTGATTTGATAATGACCCTCTCTTATACTTAGTGAAAATTGTAAGTAAACAATATGTATCAGAGTTTCGCTATCGCTGATAAGTACTAAGATCTTATAGTACCGCTGATAGGAACTCTCGCTCTTTAAATTAAACATTCAGCGAACACTGTTCACCATTAATGCTCTGAGTCTGTTCAGTCATTATGATGATCGCTGATAAGTTAGTTGTTTACTTGATCCCTGAAGACAAGTTTCACGTCAACAAAGGTTCTACGCTGAAGTCGAAGATCAAACTCAAGAACCAGCGACAAGTCTCCTAATGAACTGATGCGGATCAGCGAAGACTCAGATTTGTCCACTCAACGTGAAGTATCAAGTACAAGACTTCAGCTATCGCTGAACTTTATCATTCGCTGAATAGAAAATGATAATCGCTGAATCAACGAAAGCTGATCATGAAGTCCTCCGTACAAAGTACTTTTGTCTTAACCCCCCTTGCACGACTCCGTACAAAATGTCAGAAAAGAACCTCCGACTGTCTGAAATCGTACAACCACTCTGATACTACACTGTTCATCCATGCGGCTACTAAGGTTGTCAACAAAGGTCAATGACATGCAACCAACCAGCTGATGACACGTGTAAAGTGTATACTGACTTGCATTAAATGCATGCAGTATATAAAGAGATGAACCCACTTCTTTTGAAGTAACTTGCTAACTCTGGACAAGTTCAATCTCTTATCTCAAGATAGGTTATTATTAGTAATTTCCTTATCTCTCTTAGTGCAAGAAACCTTAGTGTTCCAACTTGTTTAGATTTAGGTTTATCCTTAATCTTGTTTCCGCAACAAGCTGTAAATTGTTAATGATTTATCAATAAACAATTTAGAAAAGTAAAATCTGTGTGTTTGTATTCAACCCCCCCCCTTCTACAAACTTGTATAGGCCTTCGGGACCAACAGAAATCCACCGGAAGTTTTTGAATTGATTTTTGGTTTTTTTTAATATTTTAAAACACTCTATTTTTAACTTTCATACAGATGGGTTGTCTGCCGGAAATCCACCAGGAAGTTTAAAAATAGTATTTAAAAAAATTAATTTTATTAATAAATTTTTTAGAAAAGCAATTTAATTAAATTTCTGGAAAATTTGTGACCGAATTTAATTAGTAATGTAACTAATTAAAAATCCGTCGGAAATCCGTCATCAAAATTAACCGATTTTTTAAACCAATTCTGCATTGGATTAGTAGCGAATTTAAGTAAATGTTTACTTTTTTCACTTAGGGTGATCCATCGAAAATCCACTATTAATTTTTCCGGCAAAAAATCGTCGGAAACATTCATCGTAAACCCAATTTTTAGTAGTGACATACTGGACATTTTATGTAACACCCTAAAAATTGGGGTAAATTTAAACCTGAATATTTGCGGAAAATGACATAACTAATATAAACAAATTACCCAAAGAGGGGAAATAGCATGGCGTTTACAAAACAAATTAACAAGGAGACACAACTTAACAACCTACTAATCTAAACTACAGTGACTTAGATTACAGACAGATGTTGCTATCTCACTTCCAAAAGAATGTCCGACTAGAACCTAAAAGTACGCCGCTATTCCTCTTTACAAAAATGATATCACCTCCTCTCGACACTTCCCTCAAACCCGAGAAGTGCCACCGCTAGAATGACCTGCTATACATGTCATTTCAAGAAGAAGTGTTAGCCTAAAGCCTAGTGAGAACAAACAGTTGATAATTGAGATTAATAAAGCGGAATTATAAAATAGGACTTTCAACCGTTCTCAAATAATAACTCATTGTACACGATTCACTTGGGACGTCTACCCCAAAACAGGTCTTTAGTCGACCTTGGACATCAACCCAAACCGAGTCTTTAGCCACTTGGGACATCAACCCAAACCGCGTCTTTAGTCACTTTGGACATCAACCCAAACCGGGTTTTTACTCCCTTGGGACATCAACCCAAACCGGGTTTTTAGTCACCATGACATCAACCCAAATCGGATCTCTAGCCATTCCGAACATCAACTCTTTCCAAGTATTTAGTTCCACTAGTTCGTAGAGGATTCCATCCCATAACAATGTAAGTCTAGACAATCCAATGTCTCATAAATGCACAACATAACTCAAATCCCAAATACCAATCAATGATGTGTTTATGAACTATTGTACCCACACGAATTGGAGAGTTCAATACAAAACATACAAATAAGTGTATTTTCCCTTACTTGGACTTAGTCTCAAAATTGCTAGTTAGATATAAAAATTCCAAAATTCACCAAATATCATTTTAGACATTGTTTCATCATGGAGAGACAACAATCATAAATTCCTCATCAAAATCACTAAGTATTTCAAAACACAAGATTTTGACTTAGATTTCTCAAAATCATAAGTGTGAAAAAATATAACCCACACACATAAGAACCATGAACAAACCCTTAAATAGTTAAATACCATGTATTCATCTTTGCAACCATTTTCACCCAAATCAAAACCCTAAAATCTCCAAAACACGTTTTTAGGTTAAAGTTCACCAAATCAAGATATAGTAAGCGGGGAGATGTTTAGGAGGTTAAAACACAAAGGTGTGACATGTATAAAGTGTAGAAGTATGAATGAACTCACCTCTAAGTTTGCTTGAAACCTAGAAAACACTAAGTGAGGAAGATGAGTATGTGTGGCTTGAAATCCAAGATGAGGTGCTTCCAAAACCAAAGCTCAACCACCTGAGGGAACAACCATAAATGCTATTTATGATGCTTTCTGACAAGAGTAAACGAAGGGGAATGAAATGAGAGAAAACTCACCCAATACTGCAGAGAAACCGGCCTCCAAAACAACTCTAAATGACACAAAATGACTAAAATGTCCTATTTATACCCAGATCCCCTTTCCAGCGAGAGTGCCCAGGGATTGTGAAACTTGTCACTTTCGTCGGCACTATCGCCCGTGCTCCTGAAAGCTTGCAGTACAATCCACGCGATTGTGACCTGCGATAGTGAATAGGGCATTATCGCTTGACACTATCGCAGAAAACGTACCGAGAGTCATTTAACCCCGAAGATTGCGACACAACGACCTTGCCATTGTCATTCTCACCAGTCATACTCGCATCAGGCCCAAACCTTTCTTCCGAAGTTGATTCTTGTGTCAATCAATCCTGAGACCTCTTCCCATGGAAATCAAAATATAGAATAAACGTTCGAGGGATCAGTTGAGATGATTAACGGTTCAAGGACTTGATTTTCTTACTGAAATATCCGGGTGTTACATTTTGATATAGAACTATATTGTTAAAGTATTTAATAAATTTAATATCAGAAAAAGTCTTCGGATAAACTTCATTTATGTTAACTTTATTAGTAGGAACAATAAAAAACATCTCCCTCTTCTTCAACATTTAATTGTGGTGCTTTTTTAGTTTGAAAATGTCTATCATCTTTTTCATAATTTGTCCATTTATAGAATTCGTTGAAACAATAACAAGGTTGAAAACTCAATCTCGTGTTTTTTCAATTTAGAGCATCTAATAGAAACTCTAATAAATTAGGGTGCTGTTTATTTTTAAGAGGTCTGAAATCTGAAGTCTGATTTTACATCCAATGACGGATCCCCTAAGGGTCTATGGGGGCCATGGCCACCCAACTATTTTGAGGTGTTAATATAGTATTATGACTATTACTTTAGACTTTATACATAATTGAAACTTGGCCCCTTTCATTTTTGGTGTTTAAAAATAAGAAACCACATTTTGCTTTCTTTTAAATGCTTTCCATGCCTAGTAAAATAACTTATATACGACATCTAGATATTAGGACCATAAATGTCCTATTAATTAGACAGTTATATAAATAGTTTTATATTATTTGTAAAAGTCTTTATTTGATAAATGGGCTTAGATTAGCTTAATGGGCAATGAGATTTATGTTTTAAGCCTTGGTATATAAAGTGGTTTTTGTTTAGAAATTAGGCCAGAATCCTAGATCATAGAGTGCACCTAATTGTTTAGAGAGAGAGTTGAGTTCTTCAATCCAATACTTGTAACTCTATGCAATCATTCAATAAACATTAATCGTTTCGTTAATACATCGTTACTTGATCAAAGTAGGATTTACATGTGGTATCTGAGCATAGAGACAAGTTAATCGATTCAAAGGTATCTAATTTTTCACTATGTGTTCTTCAAACGACGCCCCACTGGTAAGGTTTTAAATTTTTTTGATTTTTGCATAAATCGTCGATATCTAGTTTCTTCAATCCATCTCTTTGGGTCATAGATTGATTTTGGTAAAGGTTTCAAACTCTAAATCGGAGGTTTTAAGAATTAATTTTGAAAAAAAAATCGATTTCTGAGTTTTGTTCTAAGTTCATCAAATTTTCTATTGAAAATTGAAATATACGCTATACTTTGGTTGAAATCGATTTGGGTTTGTTTTGTTTAGTGTTTCTACATTGTTTGTGATTTCAGAAAGCATCAGAATTCACCAAGGCTCATCTCAGATCCGATAGTTTAGCGGTTGTTCGTCAAAATCCGGTACGTATACCCAGATTGTCCAACCCGGATTTCCCCAATTCCCGGTAAGTCTCTTATTCCCTGCTTAACCAAGTTTTCCAGTTTCCCAGAATCAGCTCCCGGGTTCCCAAGTCCCGGACCCATGTCCCGGAGTCATTACCTGAGATTTTACCAATTCCCGGTCCTAGCGCCTCCCTATCCGGATTCCGTGATTATCCGGAAGACATACCCGAACTCACCGCCCGGATTCCTATCCGGGTTCCAACATCCGGATTCTTATCCAGACTCCTCATCCGAATTCCTTTAGCGGGACCCCCGTGCTAAGTCGCTGAAGGGGGACAATTATGTATTCTGTGATACACTGCCTGATTTTTTTGTTTGGATCGATAACTTGAATTGTCTCACGATCATTTCATTCGAGTAACAATGTCTTACCCAACCTATTCTGAGCTCAAAGAGAAAGTTTCTCATTTAGAAGCCTAAATCACTGATTTAGATGTTGACATAAAAAGGAAATATGACACTATAGGTAATCTAGCTGTCGAAAACGCTGGCTATAAATGCAAAATTTATAAAGAAGAATGTGCAGCAATTTCCAAAAATGACTGAGTCCTTAGAAGCCTAATTATCTGAAATCACTGAAAAGTTCCATAAGTCTCAGGATGAGTATAATAAGTTTGTCAATCAACACTCCACCATTCAATGCAAAAATGATAAGTTGATCAAAAAGCTCAAATATCTTGAGTCCAAGCTTTACAAGCGAGGTCAAATAAATCAAATGATTCACCTGAATAAACCTAAGGAATTCAAGTATTATAATGCTATTTGGGGACTCAGATATGACAATCCGTGCTACCTAAAGAAGATATTATCTAGAGTTCCCACACTCTATGAGATTAACTTTTTGGGACTTGATAAGAGATACTCTGAGTACAAAATCAGATGGACCAAATTGTCTCCGGAGGATGAGGAGCAAGAAACGTTAAAAAGAAAAACTGGCATTCCTCTGCCAAAAGTTTTGAAAAAGTTGTCTGAGGATAAATCGGAACCATCAGAGTTCAAACGATACATTCCACCTCTAATACTGGAAAATATCATTTTTCAACTCGAAGAGTCAATTGAAAGAGAACGGGCAACATTTGAATACGAAAGGATTGTTCTTTTATACACCTTTAAAGAGTTTGAACGAAACAAATCTGAGGCACTATCTGACTCTGAGAGGAATGCGTTCAAGACTAAGATTGCTAGACTCACGTCTAAACTGTCTGCTTTGGCGACATAGATTTTACAAGAAAAGGTTGCTAAGGCCGATATCCATAATCCGCCTGATCAAATTTTTACTCCTATCAAAGGAAGCATCCTTGAACCAATCTCAGTTGGCCCGACTTCCTCTAATTCTGATAGCTCATCGTGCAAAGTCTTCTTAGGTGACTTGTCTTCCGATAATGATGACAAGGACTTTAGTTTTTCAGCTTAAGGCAAAGAAGTTCAAACAGATTATTGTAAAAGGAATCTAATATCCGATTTTGAAAATCCTTTCGCTGTTGATTCCTCACAAAATCTAAATGTCAATGGTTTCTCATCCGAATCGGATAATGATGACAAGTCTGATGCTGAACTCAAATTTTCTGCTTTTATGAATTCCACGGTTTGTCCAGATGATGAAATTGCTATGATTGACTTTGCACCCAAACTTTAGAGTCGTGTTCAAATCCTTGAGAGGATGAGTGAGCCGGTAAATTTTCAAAGAGGGGAGTGTTCCCCTTCTGCCTCCAAAGGCGTTTCTGTGCCCAAATCATCCAAATCATCAAAATCTAAATCTAAAAGACGTTCACAGAAACATCAAAAGACCGAGAACTCTAGAAAAAGACAATCTTACTACTCTAGTTCTTCTGATAGTGAGCTTAATGATTCTTCAGATAATCTTGTTTTTAGAAAAGTAAAATTGGTTTGGAGAAAGAAAGCAACTACAGAAGACTGTGATGGAAACAAGTCTCATAATTCTCTTGTAGTTGATACAAAGTCATTTATTTCCAAGACTGGTTCACCTGCTCATGTTTACCCTATAGCTAAGTTGATCAGTCTAAATCGAGCAAAGATCTGTTACACTTATTGTGAAAAGAGTGACTTTATGCATCCAAGGTATGTGAATAATTGGTATGGTACTTATAGTATCCCCGATCCCCCATTTTAAAGCCAAGGCATCTAACCATCAAGGATCCATCAAAGCATGGATACCAAAATCTTTATGATCTGTTTTGCAGGGATGTCATGTGTGATAACATTCAAAATTTTCTTTTCACATGACTACATTCAAAGGTTATGCATATTTTGAGGGGGAGTACCAGGTTTTGCTCAATAAATGAATTTTTTAGTGAATTCAAAGACGATGATAATTCATTATGAATAACTTACTTGTGTTTGTTATTCTCCGATTTTAACTTCCATGATTGTCACGTCCAATATTTTCTTGATTTAGTTATTTCCATGTCTCATATGTTTGTTGATTTTTCGATGGAAATACACTCGCTTGAATTCCTATTTGTTTTCAAAGTTAGCCATTTCTTGTTAATGATTCAATTCTTATCTGACATCTTAATTGTGACTTGTTTTTCACAATTAAAATTTCCATTTCTTGTTTGATACTTTTTGACGATAATGTGCTCACTGAGTCATTCTGTTTAGCGCTTGATCTTGTTTATTGAAATTCTCTATTTCAAATAATTTTACTGACTTCTGAATAATTTAGTTCAGAACTTGTCCTTAAAGGTTTGACTTCTAAACATTTCAGTTTATAACTCGCACTTCACTATTTACTAAACTGTTTTATTTGATGCATGAAAGGAGTTTTAGAAATTATATTGTTTCTATGATCTATCCAGAATCGGAAGGATCTACCCAAGAAACACATCCTCTTATAGACAACAGTGAGGGGTCTAGATGCATAGATGAGTTTGGAGTGAAAAAAATGGTGAGGATGTGACAGGACTTAAAATAATATATTGGTCCTTACCAAACCGAGTCAATTATCCAGGTAACCACACAATCTATCCATTCTCTTTATTTGGAGATGAATATTGAAACATACGTGGACCCAATGTCGATAACTTGTGTCACCCCACCTAGCCACTCAAGTATCTCACAACAGATGCTTGTTTCATATATTCACGGAGATTTAGCGCATAATCTATCTATTTCTCACTCGGAGGTCTTAGATATTGAAAAAAGGAAGACATCAGCTCTGGTCTCCGAACTTCATATTCTAATCACTGTGTCGATTGATTTTTAACTTGAGTCCCAGGTTAAATCAAATTTTGTGCCAAACAGATAAAATTTAATTCTTTCACACATGCACGAGTCTTTGTGATTCCACTCACATATCTTTGTGATATTGCCGGAACAGTTTGAGAAGTAATTTTTAAAGTTTTACTTCAGTGATAACTAGAAGTCCTATCAGAGATACCCCGGTGCCAACTCTGAACATAGGCCACACAATTATTTTAATTGTTGTGACAACATTTACTTTTGTGTTTCTGTGTTAGATGATTGATAGGCGGGTTTACACCCTCCTTAACTAGCCGCAAGTGTACGGTGTCGTCTCAAGTAATACGTACGTAAGTACGAGTATCGAATCCACAGGAACTTGGTGTTAAGTACCGCAATGACTGTAAAGACTATTAACTGAACGATTGGAAATTGAGGGATGGTTGGTTTTAACTAATTAATTGCAAGAAGACAAATCAAAAACAAGACAGTAAACAGCTTTGGAAACTTCCGATAGAGAAAACAGTTGAGGGTTGGAAATCCTTAAATTCTCACACACAGACATCGGACTCAAACAATTACCAGTTATTCTCTTATAACGAACCCAATTTTGTAAAAGTCACCGTTGTTCTTTCTCAAGCACAACGGGTTTTATCTTAAAAAGCACAAGTTTATCTTTCGATCTCACTTATGAAATTCAAAACACATTACGCACCAAAATTATGTTACACAGTTAAGTGTTGTCTCTCGATCTCGACCTAACGGTTCAATTAAGGGCTGAGACTTACTCGGTATATCTCTATCACCGGTTTATCGTCTTAGGCATGCAATTCATAATTCTAAGTAATAATTAATTCTCTCGAACTTAATTACTAACAACGGATCAAATGTAAATTGGCCAAATTCACACAAGCATTAAACACAAAAATGCATACTTCATTAATTGAAGAAAACTGATAAGAATCATTCGTCATCCATCTATATGTTCAAATCTAATTCATTCCAACCCCCAACATCTAAAGATTAGTTCATGATGTTGGGGGATTCAAACACAAAAGAAGAGAAAACAACTATGAATGAAAACATGGCAAAAGTGATCGTGGTGAATGGTGTGATGTACTGATGAATATATAGATGAACTCCCTTCTTCCGGCTCGTATCCACTTCGCATGTTGAACGTGGCTCCGATTGATCCTCTAACGTGGCTCCGAAAGGTGTAAAAAGTCTCCCAAAATCGCCCCCTAAACTGCTCTGGCCGTCGTGTGTGTCTTGCGTATCGAAACCCTAGCTGCAGAATGAGTTTTATAAAACTGGGCGTCGGGGCCAGCGCCGGCGCGGATGGACTGGCGCCATGACTGGCGCCAAATTCTGTTTGGGTTTTTGGCGCGGATGGTGGCGCGGGTTGGCTGGCGCCAGCACTGGCGCCAGATTCTGTTTCGCGATTTCTCGATTTCTCTCGTTTTCAGCTCCGGAGCTCAACTTTGCTGCTTTTTTGGACACAAATGCTTGTACCTATACTTTCTCAACAAAAACCCATGAAATACTCGTATTTCACTTGAAGACATGCGTAAACCACCTAGTTTGAGATTCAAAATAATGTCGAAAATCGACATTATCAATGATTACCCCATTCTGGTTACTTAACGTTTTATCTGGTATTTTGCTACTCACCAGTATTGTCTTTGAAGTTACATGATGCTCAGGATGCTCCTAATCATCATGAGGGGGATAAATGATATCGATTCAAAGACACCGAATATCAAGTTGAGGGGGAGTTAGCAAAAGTTGAGGGGGAGTAACTATTATTTGATCTGTGCATAAAATATTACAAGTACATGATTCTTCTATCCCTTACCAAGCAGTGTTCGCAACGAGTTGATTCCTCCTTTTTAAAGCATTCCTTCTTTTTAAAAGCATACTGGTTCGACAAGTCCTGAAGTTCTCAAAGCCAATTCAACTCACATTTCAAAGACAGATTCTTTATTTTAAACTGAAGATGCATTATGGAAAGTCACGTAACTCGCACATTACTTTTCTTGTGTGCTTATCTGATGTGTTGAGTTTCTACCGTTGAAAGCTGCTTAATAGTGCATTCAGTCAAGATTATCGTATAATGAATCTGGTTACAAAGTTGAAACTGGAGTGTAAGAGCTTTATTCATGGGGGAGCCTGGAAAGACATGAAGACAAGCAACACCAAAGTTGTCAAAGATTCAAGAGGGAGAGAAGATCAAGACCTAAAGTTTTCAAGACCAATATTTTTTCTTTATATAACTTTAGGGGGAGATTGTTAGGACCATAAATGTCCTATTAATTAGAAAGTAATATAAAGAGTTTTATATTATTTGTAAAAGCCTTTATTTGATAAATTGGCTTAGATTAACTTAATGGGCCATGGGTTTTATGTTTTAAGCCTTGGTATATAAAGTGGTTTTTGTTTAGAAATTAGGTCAGAATCCTAAATCATAGGGTGCGCCTAATTGTTTAGAGAGAGAGAGAGAGAGAGTTGAGTTCTTCAATCCAATACTTGTAACTCTCTGCAATCATTCAATAAACATTAATCGTTTCGTCAATACATCGTTACTTGATTAAACTGGGATCTACACTAGAGTTATAAAATATCAATAATATATCTAATACAAACAATATAAATTATGATTATGAAATATCTTGAATTTAAGTTTGATAATTATTTCTAAAACTATTTGATAGCTAGGTTTATAGGATACTTTCAGGGGTCTTAATAAATTTTTTAAGACATTAAAATAAAGTCTTACGATAGGCTTACTGATTTTGTTGTAGTGTATGTTAGAATATTATGTATTAACTGATTGAGATAAAAACACAATAAATACATAACTGAGTTTGACGAGATGACACGATAAAAACAAGATAATTGATTTGAAAAACGAACTATCTCTTTTATATGAGGTTCGATTTAGGAATATCAAACAATATATCAGGTACTCGTTATAATATACAATCTCACAAAACATTCATATTATATATACATATATAGATATAGGTTACGTTATGTAGATCATAGGGAAACTAAGATTTAGAGACTAGTAATTACTTCGGATCACGTCACGTTGCAACGAAATTATTTCTGAATTGTAGAGCAAGATATATTCGATGGGCTTAAATGAATTTCGGTCTTCTTAACCAACATTTTTAATATATCCAAAATTTGGTCCGCAGACCCATATATCAAACACTATATATTTACATGGCATATATGAAAAAAAAAATTAGTTTTGGCCCCCTCGGTCACAAGTCTCATGTTCAGCCCCTGTTTACATCTAAAAAGTAAGAGGTGGTGCTGAAGTCTGAAATCTGAAATATTAAGACTGTTTGTTTTTATAAAATGATAAACATCTGAATCTGTTTAATTTGACTAAAAATATTATGTTTTAAAATTCCAACTTGAAGACCACTATTTTATAACACACACACATTCATACTCATCAACCATGCGTGCAATTGAGGAGGTACAAGGAACTGAACCCTAAAAAAATACAAGGAATTGAGTGGATGGTGCACGTCTAAAATTTCAGAGGACATTAAGAGATTTTCAGACATTTTTCTAAAAATAAAACAAACAGTCTTAAATCTGAAAACCTCTTAACTTTCAGACTTAAGAGGTTTTAAGATGTATTTTTTTAAAAACAAACAGCCCCTTGTTAGTTGATAAGTTAATTATTGCTAAAAAAACTAACAATTAAGAGATATGACGAATAAAAATATAATATTCACATAAAATTGTATATTGAAAAATTAATTAAAAAACATAAGGGGTAGACTTGTTTTACTCTTTTTGGGTTTCAAAAAATGATATTAACTTGTTTTGTGTGATAGTAACGGATAGATATATGTAGATTTGGATCGAGGACTTTTGGTAAACAACGGAGTAGGTTGTTTGGGACATGTTTATAATTTTCACAAACATATATTTCATTATCTAACATAATATCGTTTTAATTATTTATGTACAAAAATTAATATTATTAAAAGAGGAAAAAGAATTGGGAAATTAACTCAAATAACCTTTTTTTTAAGGCATAGCGGCATCGATCCTTTCGACCAACTACCACGAACACACGCACACACGCCTCCCCGGCGGTATCGGGCATCCAAGGGCAGCCCACTAATCCGCCGATGTCCCGGCCCAGCTTACGCTGGACCTAAGGCCTAACCTTCGGTTGGGAGGATCAGCCCAGAAAGCTGGACCATCCAAGGACTGGGTACTCCTCATGCTCCCAGATGTTTCCCCAAGGATTCGAACCCGGGTAGACTGGGATACCATCCACAGCCCCCCCAGGATGTTACCGAACTCGGTTACCCAACTGAGCTAGACATGATTTGTAACTCAAATAACCTTTGAACACACTTAAATTGGTCTTTTAGTCATTGTTCTTTTGGATTGACCCCTACTACATCGGCAATATCTAAAAACAATATCCAAATGAATCTCATTGATTTTCCTTAAAAAAAATTACGATCTAGATCTGCATTTTTTTTCTTTTAGGAAAATCGATTAGATTTTTTTGTGTGTGTTTTCAACTTGATCCGTAAATTACAAGCCTATCTATCGTGTATAGGGATGAGATCGGGACCGGACCGGGACCGAACCGGTTGGTACTGAATTTTTTTGGGACTAAAAAGTGGTACCAAAAACCGACCGTATGTATCTGTTCGGTTTCGGTTTCAGGACGGGAAAATCGGTACTAGGACTACTTAGGATCGAAAATATGAAAATGTATCGAATGTGTATCAAAACAAATCGCAAACCAAAATATCTTCGTAATGTTTCTAATGTGTTTCAAAACAATTCCCGAATCCCAAATTTGTCGGGTATTTGATGTGTTTGTAAGGGTACTGATTTTTTGATGGTCATGTATGGGGGTCGATTTTTTGGGTTTATGGAAAATGTTTGGTTAGTTTAGAAGATGATATATCTTGATTAGCAAAGATAAGTTTAGTTTATTTAGGAGATGATATGCATACTCAAATTTTAAAAAAACAATGACTTTTAAAATTTCGGTTCGGTTTCGGTATTTTGGGAAAATCCCGGTACCGAATACCGATTTTAAAGATTATATGGACCCGAAAATCGGACCGAATACATGGTACAGGTTCAAGAAAACGGTCCTTGATGCTCATCCCTAATCCTGTATGTAATGACATTTTGATAATAGAGAGAAATAAATAATTAAATGACCAATTTAGTTGTGTAAAGTAACTATTTAAATCAATTTCCTAAAAAAATTATGGTTCAAAGTCCATATTATTAATATCGTGTAATCAAAGATGACGAGCATGGCGTCACCCTGCCCTACACGGATTCTATAGGTGTACATAACAGGGTCGAGGCAAAAATGCAGTGCTGTGGGGCTTCAAAATAAATCAATCAGTATCTCTTTAGATCTTACATTACAATTTGGGGATATCTTTGAAAGTAACATTCCCCTTTAATAATTAAATGTGTTAATTACGTATTTGGTTCATATGGTTTCGTGGTTTTTACAAATTTGGACCTTAAACTTCACTTATTACGAAATTCGATTTGTCATTTGCACGTTTATATCAATTTGGTCCATTACTCTAACAATCATCTACTTCAACGTCCAAAAAGAAGACCCATCAGCACGACAAGCAAAAAGGAGTTGGTGCTGAGGGGAACTTTAAGATTATAAGATATGAGGGGGAGATGAATACTTCAGAGGTACGCCTTGACCTCGTCTCTTTATCTGAACCCATTAGTATTATACCCCTCTCCTCTGTTCCCTTTCCTGATTTTCCTATACACTCATCCCCTCCTTCTTTCGGCCCATCCTCTCCCCTTTTTAGTACTTGTACATAAAGAATAATCCCAACTTCCACTCTGGAACTGACGAAGAAGAAGAACAACAACAACAAGAGCTGTTGAACCATCCAAGAAGACCCTCATGACCAATTCAAAGGTCTGAGGATGAAGAGAAAAGAAGAATGGCAGCGTTTGTCTCTCAGCTAGAGAGACAAAGAATAAAAATCTCTCCTCGTGCAAGCGCTGATCAGGATAAACTCGAATTCCTATCTCAAGCTGAAAAGGAAGAATCTATTAGAGCTGAGCAAGCTCTAGAAGCGTACAAACAAGACATCCAACTTGCTTTATCAATTGCTCAGAATTCTGTCTCTGATAGAAAACTCAAAAGGAATCCTTCAAAGTTCAAGCACACTTGTTAAAAGAAGCCGACGAGGAAGCTCGAAAAGAAAAGGCCGTCAAAGATTCAGAGATCGAATGGTGCAAACGGAAGATTGAGAACAAACGTCTTCCTGAAAAAATCACTGATGTGTCCATAACAGGGAAGACGGAGAAAGGCTCAATGATGGTTTCCATAACCATCTTTAGAATAGATACTTCTTCTAAAACGATGTTCATGTCAAAGTTGGAGAACTTCGGGTTTTACGAATGGCTGAAGATTAGAGATTCCCTTCAAAACTCAAAGTCTAAGTACAAAGTTTATGTGGAGAACTTTCTGAACAAACTTCTCAATCGGATCGCAGAAGTTGTACAAATCCCTCCACTACCTCATAAACCAGCATGCCAAAGAAAGCTAGTATCTACTTCAGGAGAAGAACCTTCCTTCATAAATCAATTTGGAATTGAATTTTTAGAAGAAGAAGTTCTTGGTCCACCACCTGACCTTTCAGCGCTGGATCTATCACTGCCAAGAGGAGCCCCCTATGCTCCTTGTCAAGTGTTAGGCGTCCCTTATGGAATTATCTTCTACGATCACGAAGGACAAGTCAGATTTCAGCGAGATTCTGAAATTCATCTCTGGCTCTCTGCCCCATTGCTCATCTGAAGAATCTCATCTATTAGTGTGATATGACAAGGTTCGATGCTTTTATCAAGTCTCATATCTACTTAGAATGCAATGACAGAAGATGGAATGGAGAACAAGTGTCTAACTACCTAATCATGGATGAAAACTGTGAGTTCCAGATTAGTGCATATGAACAGTACAAATCAATATGTAGAGACAATCGTTATGATTTCAACTGGTCATCCAATTCACTTTGATTAATTGAGAGAATTACAATATGAGTGATTAGACAACTAAAGCAATTAAGACGATTAACCTATTTTTCTAAACATTATAGGCTATTTATATATAGGCCTAATACACTAAGGCCCATGGCCCATTACATCAAGTGGGCTCAAAATAAACAATTTCAATATCAACCCTTGAACTTCTATTCAACATGATTTTATCCCTAACAATCTCCCCCTTTGAATTGAAGTTCGAGTTTGCGCCAGTTCTCGACGTATCACTTTCGGAGCGCAAAGTAGATCTCGAAACATCGGATGGCTCGACGGTAGTCGATGCGGTCTTCAATCACTTCTAAGGCTTCTCGTGCGGTTGTCTCGTTTGGATTGGAGACAAACGACGATTTTCGATTTTCGGATTCGTGGGTGATGATGTTTCGAAGAGCATCTCTGACTTTAAGGAGCGTACCATCGCAGAATCTGTCGACCTGACTGTAGCGGAGAAACCTCTTTTCTTTCTGTCCGTTGAGGTATATTATCCCAAATTCTGGTTCTAGAAACAGTGAGTTCTCGGGATACATCTTCAGCTCGGGTTCTTTCAGGTTCGGTTTCATAAGGTTGATCTTCTTTGTTCTATGCTCGATTCCCATTTGGAATTCCGTGATGTAAGAAATCATAACTTTGTGGAGCAGGAATCGACGAACAGCCTCGAGCGCTTTGGTAACGTGAAGTGGTCGGATGGTTCTGGTTCGAAGATCTTTCAGTATAGCCTGGAAGTCAAACAACCTGAGATTTTTAAAGTCTGCTTCAGAGAATCTCCATTCATTTATGTCTTCGCGTTTGACGGTAAATACTGGAAATAAGACTCTGAGAATCCGGCCAGTCTGGATGTTAAGCACTTCAGTGATTTTGTACTTTGTTCGGACTTGGCTGACTGGAAGACACCGCTTCATTACCTTTACGTACTGGCTTTGGTATTCCTTGTCGAACATGTAAATCCCAAGGCAGAAAGTCGGCTCGATCGGGCGTAACCTGTGAACATAGAGCTTCTTCAGAGATTCCTCCAGGTGAGGAATAAGGATCATAATCTTCTCCCATCGGATTTGTTGTTGTGGAGGAGGAGGTTGATCAGAAGATGTCGGTTATTGAGGAGATGTAGGCAGTGTAGTAGTAGAAGTCTAAGGTATCTGTGAAGTGTGGTAGGTGTACCGTAAAGATTTTGTAGCAGGAACTGGTCGTAGTCGATTTCGTCGTCGACATCGGTGGGAAATACGAGATTTACCTCGAAGTTTATCGCACTGGAGGCTTTTTGATACCATACGTTTTTGGCTTCCGGGTCAATCTCTGAATCGGGATCAATCAGGTTAAGAGCATCCCCTTCCGGTGCAGTGTATACGATCAGCGCCTGTGAGTCTCCCTCGGGCTTTTCAACCGTCGGGTCTTCTTCGTCTGAGACATCCATGTCTATCTCCATTTCAGCTAAGCTCAACTGGGATGGGCTTTAGGTTGGTCTTCAGTTGCGGTTGCCACAGTTGATGGTTCCGGTTGAACCGTTGTTGTTGCAGTGAGGATTGGCTCGGACTCAAACAGTCTATGTCTCTTGTTCTCCCCCTTACGGTGATCAGGATCATCCTGGTCATCGTGTCGTCTCTTGAGTCCGCCAGCTTGACCCTTGCATGTGTCTTCGAGTGACGCGACTCTTTCAGAAAGAATGTTTAAGGCTTTCTGTACGTCCTTGAGAGTCGAATCAAACTGGTCCAATATGCTATTCATGGATGACGAAGGAGCAGATACCTGGGAGCATAGAACTGATACCAGGTCTGCTTTAGTTGAGGCATCGGTGTCGGTGTGCTGGAGCAGTTAAGCCAGAAGCATAGTCTTGAGTGTGTCCACCGAATAAGATAGCTGAATGAGAGCCGGTGGAGGTGTTGGTGCGGTTTGAGATTCGGCTATCTTCTCTTTTCCTTTGATCAAGATCTTGATTTTGTCGAGCTCGTTGGTTAACTACTGCTCCATGGCCTCGCGGACAGCCTTTAGGACGCCTTCCAGATATTCCCTTGACAACATGTCGGGTAACTTAACTTCGGGATCACTTAGATTACCCGTTGAGGTATCTACCGTAGAGGGAGCACCACCTACGTTCACGGATGGCAATGATGAGGCCGTGGTAGGATTTCCTTTCAATCCTCGTGTTCCGCTCAAAGGCGGAGACACTACGGAAGTTCCGATCGGGTCACGAAGAACACCGATTTGTGGAGTCTCGTCCTGTGTCCTAGCCGAAGAATGTATAATATCAAGTGGCTCTAGACTCGAATGTGTATCGAAAGAAGTCGAGACCGGGGGAGGCTGGTCTCTTGTTTCAATACCAATACTCTCCAAGTGAGAGATTGGTAGATGTTGTGCTAAGTCCCCGTGTGAATGTGAAACACCCATCTGTTGAGAGACGGGTGAGTGGCTGGGGAGGTTGTGCAATTGCGCCGCTAGGTCCACAGTGGCTTCTTCAATACCTTGTCCCAATGGATGAGACAAGATAGCAGATGTGGCTACCTGGCTGACGCTGGTTTGGGGTCGCTCATGAGCCTCTTTAGTCCTAATGCTCGTTCTCTCTTGGTTTTGTTTTGATCTCCATTCTCTCCGACTCGCCTGTTCACGATTTTCAACTAATACTCCCTCTTCTCTCCTTATGTCTCCCGTGATAGGCTGGGATGTAGGGATGATGGGGGTGTGGGTGAGTCTGACGGAGATTCTTCAGTTACAGGTGGATGACCTCCGATACGGGTAGGTATTAACGAAAGGCGGATTGACCGTTCTGTATTGGAGTCAGTGGACTCGGAATCCATTGCGTCAGTTAAAACGAATGAGGATAAGGGTTCAGTGGTGTCCGTTCCAGGGTCGCGATGAAGCATTGGTCTTTCGGTTTCAGTGACGACCGAGACCTCGTGTAAGCTAGTCGACGGCCCGGCTTTAGTCGAGGTTCTGGTGGGTGGAATGAGGGGTTGTTGGCTAGTTCCATCTTGGTTGGAATGGATAGTACTGGCATGCGTATCGAATGCAGCGCCCACGCCTGTTCCCCTCCCATGTACTCTCAACACACCCCGTTCGGGAGCCCCAGCTACCCGGACCCTACCTCTTCGAGTCCTCGGACCCTCACGTCTCTTAGGTCTATGTCCCTGGGGAGGTCCCTCCGACTCTGGCTGGACCATGGGAGCTCCTAACACTCTTCTATATTTTAACACACTCGGTGCATTGGGGTCCGCATGAGCCTTTAAGGCTTCAGGTAAGGGCATCGGTTGGGCATTGGACGGGTTTCGAATCACTAGATATCGTAAATGAAAAGGAGGACATACCGGATGGTTAATGCATCGCGGTATCCCTGGATTCACGTCCATGTGTTGACGGACGACCAGTGAAAGGAACCGTGGGAACGGTAGGAACTTCTTCTGCTTCAAACCGCCGATTTGTCGGATAGCTTGAACAAGTTCGCGCCAGATGATAAGCGCGAAATCGATGTGACCATTGTAGTAGACAACATGAATTAGACGCAGAAAGTCGGTTGTGCACTGGTCTATTCCCCTCCACCTGGATGAAAGACACCTGTTTAGAATGGTGAACAGCGTGTACCAGGTGGGCGCCGGGTACTTTTGGTTGAATACTAAAGGGCGATCGAGTGCGTAGTTGTAGGCGAGTGCTCGAATTTCGGCACAAAGAGTCGTGTCGTTGACCGCAGGGTCATAAGCTGCACGTCCGCCGGCGGTGGCTTCAGGTAAAGAGAGAAGGCGTCTGAATGACTCTGGTGTGAGCGTGAAAGGTTGATTATCGATCATCGCCGTGATCGTTTGTGAATTAGCAGCCGTGACGACGTGGGCTGAAAGCCATACTTGATAGATGTATAAAACTGGGACGTCGGTCGTTGCAGTGAGGGCCTCGCGGAGAGGGTGACCAAGAAGAATGTCCACGACCACACAGTGTTGTGGTCGGAACTCGGTAGCGTCCAATTGATGATTGTTGGCTTCGGTTTCAATGCCACGGTCTGATTGGACCAAAGCATTGTCAGCTTCCTCGTTAATGAATTCCTCTTGTGGAGGAACGTTCTCTTGCGGTGCTTGTGGTTCTTGATCCGCCATTTGTATCTGAAAAGAAACAGTGTTAGCATACAGTCGGATGAATAATTTTCGGTGCGTACCTTGGCATAAATTGGCTCAATCCGGATCAGATTGAGGACTGGCAGTGAAAATAGGTACTGATATGTTGGAAGTGTCCGGACAAAATCATATGGAAACAAAGGTTTCCGGACATACAAAGTGTCCGGACAAAAAGGTATCCGGACAAAAGGAGTATCCGGACAAAGGAATTTTCCGGATGATAAGGTTACCGGATACAAAATGGTTACCGGATGAGAATGTTGTCCGGACAACTCTCACAACCCAGATAGTTGAACTTACCGGAAACCGTGACGTTTCCCGACAACTAGGGTTACCGGATGTGACAAGTGTCCGGATAAAATATCTAATCATATGGTGGTATCCGGATGATTTGAATGTGTCCGGATAGTTTAAAAACTATCCGGACGGCATCCAGATTTGTCCAATCTGCTACTTTAAGCTTTTAAACCATAGATCTAAGTATTGACAGCGAATCTAGGCATTCGATTAAACAAAATAATACCAATCATCGGGTTTATGCAAGTGAAATTGAGCCCGAATCGTGAGATGTCGCGAAAGCAGGGTTCGGACAAGTTAATCGATCCCATTGAGGGTCGTGTTTGTGGATGATTTTTGTGTGAGTGAGCTTGATACATGTGATGTAATGTAATGGAAAGCATACTTGTTACGTGGAGTTCTAAATCGAAGAAAGTGAGCAGACACCGAGGGTTTTCGAGTGAGAGAGAAACACGAAGGGTTTTGTGGGTTTTTGGAGAATCCGGAAATAATGAAACAAGGGTTTCCGGATTGCTTTTATAATGGTCAAACTTTTCGGGTGGGTCATTCGGATACCCATCCGATCCGGATAGGTGTCCGATCCGGAAACCTATCCGGATAGATGGGTTTCCGGGAACCTATCTGGACACTTTTGGATTTGTGACAAAAATTCCCATGTTCTTTCAAATTTCTTAAAAATTATCATTTTGGCTTTGAAAGAAAATTTCCTTGCTCCCCCTCGAACTGAGCATGGGGATTTCTCTGCCCCCTCGGATCCTGCATATGAGTGAATTTGAGAGACGACTAGGGGTGTTATTCGGTCGGTTAAATCGGTTTTCGGTTTATTCGGTTCGGGTTAATCGGTTTTTTAGTTGTTATAAAATTAACCGATAACCAAACCAAATAAGGTTCGGTTTATTCGGTTTCGGTTATTCGGTTTCCGGGTTATTCGGTTCGGTTTCCGGTTAAACCGAATAAGAATTTATATTTTTTCGTTGAATACTTGCTTAGATAATTTTCTATAATTAATTGTCCGTTGCTTTTAATATATTATTGTATCTTACAGTAATACTCAATAATTGACTTATATTAAGTAAAAATATCATCTATGAACCAATATCTACCGAATGATATTTTTTAATGCGGCGTTATAAATCAAAGGAAAAACGTAATATAATAAAAACCTTATATACTATCAATAAAATATATTATATAGCAATAAAATATGTAAAATAGTAATAGTATAACATGTATTTGGATTATTTTTTATAAACATGAAATATATAAAATATTAGTAGAATGTGTTATTCGGGTTATTCGGTTTAACCGAATTAGAAAAAATTAACCGAAAACCAAACCGAATAAGGATTCTTATTCGGTTAACCGAACCGTTTAACCCGAAAACCGAATAACCCGAAACCGTTTAACCCAAATTTCATTCGGTTCGGGTGGGTTATTCGGTTTCGGTTATTTTTGACACCCCTAGAGACGACCACACGTAAAACACTTTGTCACGTGTAAAAAAAACTGTGTGTCGCTTCCCCTCAAATGATGAACAAATAGGAATTTTCTCCCCCTCGGGATGTGCAAGTAGTGTGATCTTAAGCACAGTAGAGTTGCCACACTCAAAAATCTGGAAGTGAAAACCATTGTGTGACACTCCCCCTCAAAAGTAGGATATACTTACCTGATACGTGTTCGTGCTCCCCCTGAACTCATGAACAAATTTGTGAAAGCACAGATATAACACATAAAGTAGACGACAGTAATAAACAGAAAAGGAAACACACGTTAAAAGAAAGCAAACAAACGAAATCTACCTAATTAATACAGAGATTTAACCGAAAAATATAACCGATACAAGTAGAATACAGATGCGAGAAAGTGTATACTCAATCATCTGGAGTGTAGACAACAGATGATGAATATAAAGTTTCTCGTAGATATATGAAACTTGTATCAGGCACACAATCGGATCAAATCTTCAGATTTAGCATACCTAACCTGGACACTAGATAATTAAAGCGTTTTTCTTCCAGGGGTTTTGTAAACGGGTCTGCTAATTGATGTTCTGTATTAACAAAATAGAGTTCGACTGTACCTCTTTCGACGTGATCCTTGATGAAATGGTACCGAACGTCTATGTGCTTTGTCTTTGTATGCTGGACCGGATTGTTGGATATGGCAATGGCGCTCTTCGAGTCGCAGTAGATGGGCACCTTGGTGTATGTGAAACCGTAATCCTTGAGTTGCGTGCACATCCAGATAACTTGTGAACAGCAGCTTGCGGCAGCCACGTATTCTGCCTCGGCAGTCGACGTAGAGACGCACTGCTGCTTCTTGAATGCCCAACTCACCAAACTGTCGCCCAAGAACTGCACATGACCCGATCTGCTCTTCCGATCTATCATGCTGCCCGCGTGGTCTGCATCGAAATATGCCGAAAGCTCAAAACCTATCTCTTTCGGGTACCACAAGCCAAGATCAGCAGTACCTCTCAAATAACGAAATATTCGTTTAACAGCTATTAAATGAGACTCCTTAGGTTTTGATTGAAACCGGGTGCAAAGAAATGTCGAAAACATGATATCCGGTCTACTAGCAGTTAGATACATTAAAGAACCGATCATTCCCCGGTACGTTTTTGTGTCCAAATCCTTTCCGTTAGGATCGGCGTGTAACTTTATACCGGGTGCCATGGGAGTTTTCATTGGTGAGGACTGTTCCATCTGGAATTTCCGAAGAATATCCCGGATGTACTTGGCCTGATTTATGAATATCCCAGTCGACAGTTGTTTAACTTGAAGACCAAGGAAAAAATTCATCTCACACAACATACTCATTTTAAAATACTGTCCCATTAACGTGGCAAAGTTCTTACAAAATAGTGGGTTAGTAGATCCAAAAATGATGTCATCAACATACACTTGAACTAACACTATATGACCTTGTTCGTTTTTAATAAATAGGGTTGTATCGATTTTACCTTTTGAAAATCCCGATTTTATTAAAAACTTAGACAACGCATCATACCAGGCCCGTGGAGCTTGCTTCAAACCGTATAGCGCTTTGTCTAGAATGTAGACATGATTAGGCTTCTTTTCGTCCACGAACCCGTTCGGTTGCGATACATACACCTCTTCCTTGATCTCGTCGTTGAGGAAAGCGGTATTCACATCCATTTGGTAGACCGTGAAGTTTTTATGCGCGACGTATGCAAGGAACATACGTATGGCTTCGATTTTGGCAACCGGAGCATATGTCTCGTCGTAGTCTATCCCTTCTTGTTGGCGATATCCCTTGGCTACGAGACGCGCCTTGTTTTGCATGATGATACCATCCTCGTCCTTTTTGTTCTTGAAGATCCATTTTGTGTCGATCACCGTCTTGTGAGACGAACGTGGGACAAGTCGCCATACTTTGAGGGCCTCAAATTGATTGAGTTCCTCTTGCATGGCCATGACCCAGTCCGGATCTTCTAATGCTTCGGAGACGGTTGTAGGCTCGATCTTACTCAGGAATCCAGAGAAGAGGCAGAAGTTGGCCGATGCGCCTCGCGTGCGTACTAGACTACTAGTGTAGAGGGATCACCGATAATCTGGTGCAGGGGATGAGTTTTGGTCCATTTGGTGGTGTGTGGAAGCGCCTGTTGAGTTGAGTGTGAGGTGTCCGGATCCACATAGCCAGTAGTTGAAAGATCTTAAACAGCTTCAAGTGTAGCAGACTGGTTTCTCAGAGGAGACTTGGCAGGATTCGTCGAAGTTTGAGCAACTTCTGGTTCAGGGGAATTCAGATGTTGATCAATGAGTGTAGTCGAGGACGAATCGTTAGGAGCGATCTCCGGGTTTTGTACTGGTTCCTCTAGGGGGATGGTCGTATCAGTTGATGTTGATGTGGCATTTGAGGGCTGAGGTGTCTCCAAAGTGATCGTTGGAGTGCTCGTCGAAGGCGGTGGACCAGAGAGATTCGTCGAGTCCTCGATTTGAGCAGCTTCAATACTTGGTTGCGCTGAGACACGAGGGTTAGGAGCGTTAAATAAATCATCATACAAGTATTGAAACAGTAAATCTAAATCAGAAAGTTGAACATTCGACGTAGATGCATGATTTGGATTTACTGTGGGTTGTGCAGCTCCCGAACGTGAAAGATCGGAAGCTAGCACGCCAGTTAAACCGGGTTCTGAATTGAGTTATTCAGAAGCCAAATCCGCGGCTTCGTCGAATGTCACGTTTACACTCTCGAGAACGGTTTTGGTCTGTTTGTTGTAAACGTGATACGCCTTAGCCTGCATGGAGTATCATATGAAGACTCCTTCGTCTGCCTTTGGACTGAATTTCCCGAGATCATCCTTGTTGTTGAGGACATAGCACGTGCATCCCAACGCGTGGAAGTACTTGATGTTCGAGATGCGGTTGTTGATGATCTCGTACGGCGTCTTGTTGAACCGCTTGTTGATGATGGAGCGGTTTTGCGTGTAGCATGCAGTTGACACCGCTTCAACGCAGAAAAATAGAGGCAACTTTGACTGTGACAGCATTGTGCGAGCGGCTTCGACGAGGGTCCGATTGCGTCTTTCCACCACTCTATTTTGTTGAAGAGTGCGTGCGGCTGAGAAGGTTTGCGAGATACCGACGGATGTCAGGTATTCGTTCAGCGTTTGATTATTAAATTCCCTCCCGTTGTCGGTCCTGATGGTCTGAACTTGTTGTCGAAGGTTCAGTTGGATGGTCTTCAAGTGGTTGATAATCAGCTCCAGGGTTTCCTCCTTCGAGCGCAGGAACTTTACCCAGGTGTAGCGTGAGAAATCATCCACCATCACCAGGACGTACTTTCATTTGTTGATGCTTTGAACACGCATCGGTCCACACAAATCCATATGGATAAGTTCGAGGGACCGAGACGTGCTCGGAGCGGCCTTCGGCTTGTGCGTCGCTCGCTTCATCTTCCCCATCTCGCATGCCCCACAGAGTCGGTCCTTCACGAATTGAAGTTCGGGCATGCCTTTCACGTGTCCGTCGAGCACCAGTTTGTTGATACTCTTGAAGTTCAGGTGCGAGAGACGTCGGTGCCAAATCCACGCTTGCTGAGAGTTGGCTTTTGACATCAGGCAGACAGAGTTATCGGTCTTCAGGGTTGTGAGGTCAATGGTGTAGAGGTTGGTCTTACGTGTTCCAACCAGTAGCTCCGTTCCGGCGTCAGTGAGGATGCTACACCTTTTGGCTTTGAATCTCACCTCTAGATCTTTATCGCAGAATTGGCTGATGCTGAACAAGTTGTATCCCAATCCCGCGACGTATGAAACTTTCTTTATCGTGATCTTGTCTTGGACAATGTCGCCGTAGCCCAAAATCAGCGCCTTGTCATCGTTCCCAAATCTCACGTCTCCGTAGTATTTCTCGGTGTAGTTCGTGAGCAGCTGCCTCCTCCCGGTCATGTGCTTGGAGCATCCTGAATCTAAGTACCACACATGACCGTCCTGCAAAAACAAGATTAACGGATTTTAGGTACCCATTTGAAAATGGGTCCTGAAGGGTTAGGTTTGACACCTGACTGAGGAGCCTGTTTCGAAGCAGGTTTCCTCTTGGGTGTAGGTTTAACTTCAGTTTGAGGAACCCGTTTTGAAATGGGTTTCCTTTCTTGTTTAGGTTTAACCTCTGAGTGGGGACCCCGTTTTGAATTTGACTTCTTTTTGTTTTTACGGGGTTTTCGTTTTGGTTCAGAATTATAGACATGATAAGAACCAAACCAATCAGTTGAATTTCTAATGTCATCAAAGTCATTCCAACCACAACTAGAACAACACAAGCAATCATGCGATAATTGAATCAATTGCTAAATAGAATAAAGTTTAATCGGAAATTTAATATCTTGTTCAACAAAATCATTCTTATGATTCAAAGCACAATCATTCTTGTTCATTCTAGGATAAAAAACAATATTAAATGACTTTGATGCTGCATTTTCCTCGATAGATTCCTTGCCTACCCACTTTGGTTTGTCTTATTTAGCCCGACCATTTTTATCTGAAACAGCATTAACAGTATGGTCAGCAGAGTTTATGTAGACAGGACGTTTGTCAGTCGATCAACCGGTCTTTTGTCGCGGCTGTGATTGTTTTTCAGAACAAGAATCAGTTTTAGAAACCTTGATCGCAGTCGGGGTCTTAGGTTTTGTAGAACATTCGGCTTTTTGAAAATTGACCGGGCGATTTACCACTGGCGAAAGAAAGTCGATATGACTTGGAAGAGGTTTGTCAAATGGAAATGATTGAAACTCTTCATCTGAACTACCCTCAGAATTCATGAATTTCGAAAAATCAACATCGGGAATGGATGGACTAGGATTGGTCGAGGGAGGTGAGGAACACTTTGTGTCGGTGTGCTTAGGTGAATCTGGTGCGGATGCTAAGAAAAAAATCAGAGTTTAGATTCTTTAAAATACACTCATCTTGAGACCCTTTACCGTTTCGTGAAGATGTTTTGCCAATGAAAGCTTTGCACGAGGATGTGTCAGACGAGTCCGAGGAAGGTTCAGGTGAGATCGTCTTTTCTTCTTGGAGTAGGTCAATCTTTTCTTGAAGCTGACCGTTTCTCACATGCTCCTTCATCGCTTATGTCGCCAAAGCAGATAGTTTTGATGTGAGCCGATCGATTTTGTTCTGAAGGAATTCCTGTCCTTCATCCGACACAGACTCGGTTTTTACGGATTTAAGTGCCTCAAGTTTTGTTATGAGCGCTTGCTTTTCCTTTTGAAAACTGTTTCTTTCCTTCTCGAGTGACTCCTCTAATTCGACTATTCTTGCTTCCAAAATGAGAGGTGGGACATATAGTTTAAACTCGTCTGTCTCAGTTTTGGGTTCAGGTGCTTGGGCCTCATCCTTTATGGAGGAATCATTGGGCGTTGCAACCTTATAGCCATCAAAGTAGTCATTCGAGAGGTATTTCTTTGGATTTTTCTTGTATGAGTAATTCATAGGCTCGTAGCAAAAAGGAAGTTGCATTTTGGTGGTATGTTTGCGCTTGTATTCCTCAGTTTCCTCTTCTTTCTCTGGTTCAAGAGGACCAGTCCATTTGATATTGTATTCAGGATACTTCTTAGCTATACCGAGACAATTAAAGTGATAAAGTGTCGGTCTTTTGGATATACCCTTTTTCAAGTACTGAGGGTTATCGTATCTGATTCCCCATTCCTTGTTGAAGTATGTGAATTCCTTGGGTTTATTCATATGAATGGTCTGGTCTGTTTGACCTCTTTTGTGGAGTTTGGTTTCAAGATCTGTTATTTTGGAAACCATTTCTTTATGCTGAATTTGAAGAGAAGAGCATTGATAAACAATCTTTGTGTTCTCATTCTTACACTGATCCAGCTGTGAATTCAGTTCAGATATTTTGGCCCTTAAGTCCTTAGGTGCTATTGAAAGATTTGTACAATTTTCTTTTAAATTAGCATTTTCGGACTTATACTTTTCAGTTATTCGCTTTTGAACATCTAGCTTTTCAGTTAATGATTTGATTTCAAGCAGTTGTTCATTAGTGATGGCCTTATAGGAATCTATTCGTTCAACAATAGGTTCAAACTGTTTGATTAAGCCTTGATAAATATGATCACATACCTGACACAAATTTGCCTGTTCTTCTAGAGAAGAATGGTAGCCCATGAAAGCGTCGGCATCTTCAGAATCGTTTTCATCACCAGAACGAGCCAGCCAGTGGTCATCTTCAACAAATAGTGCTTCTCCTGCTTCTTTATGTTCTGCTAGCAGAAGTTTGGCCTTGTAGTAATGTGCGTTCTTCACGACAGGATTCCTACAATCCTTTGCAAAGTGACCCAACTTCCCGCAGTTGTAGCATGTGACGGGTTCGTCCTTCTTTTTCATTTCGGGCTTTCGATCTTCTTTCTCAGTCTTCTCCTTCTTATCAGGCTGCTTGTGCTCATCTGCCTTTTTCTTGCCTTCGTATTTATCCTGATAATCACGGCGCTTGTTGGATGAAGTGGAGTAGCGCTGATTATTAGATGTAGGCTTCTTGAAGAACTTCTTCTGCTGGAAAGATTTGGAGAGCAGGGCCATTGCTTTCTTTACAGCAGTCAATTCAGGATTAGAATCACTGTCCTCTTCTTCCTCAGATTTTGGCTCAGATTCACTTGGCTCTTGGGCTCGTTTGGAACGACGGCTGGAGGATTTGCCTCGTTTTGAAGAAACTAGAGCTAGTGGATCAGCAGGTGACTTGGACACAGACTTCTTGTCGCTCAGAATTTCCATGACTTTATCCTCGTCCTGGAGGAGCATCTCATAGAGTTCATGGATAGCAACATTCTCCATCAGATGGTTGTGTTTGATGTGTGAAGCAAACACTTTCCATTCACGTAGGAGGTTATTCAAGAATTTGAGCGCGTTCTCCGTATTTGATCGATTGATCTTGTTCTTTTGGAGCTCATTCAGTAGGAGGCAAAAACGTTCATAAGTCTGGGAGAGTGATTCGTCGGCGCGCTGCTTGAAGCCATCAAACTTGGTTATGCAGCTATTGATCTTCAGTTGGTTGCCGACTTTGCTCCCTCTCATCATTTTCTCCATATGATCCCACATGCCCTTTGTTGTATCCTTGTAGCTATCTATGGCTGTGTAGATCGGATTCGGTAACGCCTGAACAAGATACATCTTGGCATGCTTTTCACCATCATGCATGCCCTTTTCGTCCTCGCTCATTTCCGAGTATGTCTTGGCCTCATAAAGAACTTGACCACCTTCTTCTGGTGCTGGTATAGTTCTCATGGGTTTAGGTTGTGGGCCATTAGTTAGAGCGCGCCAGATGTACTTGTTGGTCCCGAAAGGCCTATACAAGTTTGTAGAAGGGGGGGTTGAATACAAACACACAGATTTTACTTTTCTAAATTGTTTATTGATAAATCATTAACAATTTACAGCTTGTTGCGGAGACAAGATTAAGGATAAACCTAAATCTAAACAAGTTGGAACACTAAGGTTTCTTGCACTAAGAAAGATAAGGAAATTACTAATAATAACCTATCTTGAGATAAGAGATATGAACTTGTCCAAAGTTAGCAAGTTACTTCAAATGAAGTGAGTTCATCTCTTTATATACTGCATGCATTTAATGCAAGTCAGTATATACTTTACACGTGTCATCAGTTGGTTGGTTGCATGTCATTGACCTTGGTTGACAACCTTAGTAGCCGTAAGGATGAACAGTGTAGTATCAGAGTGGTTGTACGATTTCAGATATTCGGAGGTTCTTTTCTGACATTTCGTACGGAGGCGTGCAAGGGTGGTTAAGACAAAAGTACTTTGTACGGAGGACTTCATGATCAGCTTTCGTTGATTCAGCGATTATCATTTACTATTCAGCATATGATAAAGTTCAGCGATAGCTGAAGTCTTGTACTTGATACTTCACGTTGAGTGGACAAATCTGAGTCTTCGCTGATCCGCATCAGTTCATTAGGAGACTTGTCGCTGGTTCTTGAGTTTGATCTTCGACTTCAGCGTAGAACCTATGTTGACGTGAAACTTGTCTTCAGGGATCATAAGTAAACAACTAAATTATCAGCGATCACCATAAGGACTGAACAGGCTCAGAGCATTATGGTGAACAGTGTTCGCTGAATGTTTAATCTAAAAAGCGAGAGTTCCTATCAGCGGTACTGGAAGATCTTAGTACTTATCAGCGATAGTGAAACTCTGATACATATTGTTTACTTACAATTTTCACTAAGTATTTAAGAGAGGGTCATTATCAAATCACTGAGGGTTTGGATCAACAATCTCCCCCTATTTGATTATGATATAGCAACAAAGAAAATTGCTATTTAATGAAAACATAAGGATAAAAAGAACTCATAAAATATTTGTCCCTTTTACTGTTTTCTGGGATCTTTTCAGTACTGATGGAGTAAAGTACGTTCGCTGAAATCTTTCTTTAAATCTTTGAATCAGGTTACAATGAAGAACAGAAAGATTACAAGTACAAGCGAAATAAATTACAAGTACAGAAGGATAACTGATACAATAGAGAAAAAAGGCGATTATATCAGTTTTCAAAAGGTTCTTCCTTAATGAGAAGTTCATCAAGGGTCGTCTTTTCAGTGGGGATCATCCAGTCAGGAACCGTTACACCTCGTTTTCTTTTGTTCAGCGCTTCTTTAAAGATCAAGGGTTTTAGGTGTCGAGCCTGAATGTCTTTTCTGAAGTCACACCAGTAGATGAGATCTCTGAGCTGTTCGATTGGAGTGATTGGAAGCTCAGCGATCCGTTGAAAGCATTTACGTCCGTCGTAGTCAAGAAAGAATATTCCATAAGGATTACTGATGACTTTACCAGGGACGAAAGGTTCACATGGTGGCAAAGAAATGTCAAGGGCAAATAGATCAGGGTCAGGACCAAGCACTTCAGCGCGAGAGAAACCAATTCCAGTTTCATTTCGTATGACAGGACCTGAGTTTGAATCTTGACGTTTCTTCTTTGGAGAGCCCCTTTTTCTTTTCAGCTTTAGATCAGGAACAGGAGGAATATCCACACAAGAAGATATCAAATCGATATGTCTGTTTATCAGCTTTTCTAAATGATCCTTGTACTTAGATTGTGACGATTGGATAGCTAACCTCATCTCCAGCCATTCAGAGAGACCATACCTTTTTACAGTGTCAGCGCGAAAGGTTTCAGTTTGGCCATCTTCTCTGAACAGTTTGATGTCAACAATAGGTACTCCGATAGAGGTTCTTCCAGAGATGAATACCTTGTTGATCTTCGCTGGACGATATCTGAAGTGAAGTTTCTCTTTACACCAGATCAGGGTGGTCTGAGAAACTTCAGTTTTCTTTTCCACGATCTTCTGGGCTTCTTCCCACAGCTTTCGTTGGATTTGAATGGGAACACGCTTCAGCTTGGGGTCTTTGACAAATTCTTGAGTGAGCTTGATGGCGTATTCTCTGTCTTTCTCTTCAGCTTCCTTCCTTTCAGCAATGAGGCGTTCAGCTCTAAGGTGTTCCTGATATTCAGCTTTTGAAATTCTGAACTTAGGAGGAACTGAAGGCAGTTGATCAGGCCTTAGAATGATTCGCTGATCCTCGAATCGCTTTATCATTTCTTCTCTTCTCTTTTGATCCTCTTCACTCAGCTTTTGAGGAGCTGAGGAAGGTCTGTTTCTGTGCAAGAGAGGTTGTTCTTCTGGTTCATCAGTCTCAGAGATCAAATCCAAGACTGGGATTATTTCATCAGCAGCTGGCTTTATTTGTGAAGTCGCTATAGTAGAACCTTCAGCGACATCCTCAAACAGGGGAGAGGACTAGCTGACAAACCGGCTTTTCAAGCAAGATCGCCAGATTTTCATCTTTAGCGAGGCCTTTGCCTTTGCTTTTCTCAGCGCCAGAGGCTGAGGGCTTTGTCTTTGTCTTCTCCCCTGAAGGTTCTTTTATTGAGATTCCCTTAAGATCTTTGATCCTTGGGGCAGGTTTGACGATAAAGAAATCATCATCATCTTCATCATCATCATCATCCTTTCTTGGAGGGGAGGATGGTTCATCTTCAGGGATGTCGATGTCTTCATCTTCTTCTGCTTCGGATTCCTCAGCATCTTCTTCGAGTTGCTCCCCCTCAGATACAGAGGCGAGCTTCTCGGTTCCCTCAGGGTTTTCATCTCCCTGAGGTCCAGCGGTTAGATCTTCATTCCTCTCTCCCCTGATAGATTCATCATGGGAAAGGTCTTCAGCGCTTTTGTTTAGATCTTCAACGCTCTTTTCAAGATTTTCAGCGCTCTTCTCCCTGGTATGTTCATCGCTCTTCTCCCCCTCTTTCTCATGATGACTGGGGGAGGAATGGGTAGACTCGGCGTTGATGTTATCTCTGTCTTCTGAGCCAGAGATCTTCACACAACCTTCAAGCTTTGCTATTCTGTCTTCTAGGCCAGAAATAGCAGGCGTGATTTTCTTCAGCTCTGTGCGATCCGCTGCTGTGAAAGAATCCAAAATAGGTGCAGGGGCAGGAGCAGGAGCTGGAGTTCTTGCTTTGTTGAGCAGCTCTTCGATTATTGTCTTCATAGAACTAACATCGGTCTTTACAGAGCCTAAGTCTGTCTTGACCGCTGACATATCACCTTCTAGTGCTCCAACCGATGTCTTCAGCGTTGTTACTTCGCTGGACACGGTCGAAACTGAGCTTTTGAGGCTGGTGTAGTCAGTGTAGATGTGAGAGAGCACTTTGGCAAAATCGGCGAGAGTCTTATCAAGTCCCTTGATGTCTTCAGTGGAAGCTTTCTTCTCCACCACCGTTGTCAGCTTTGTCAAATTTTCTCCAGCGTTTGTTACAGCTGTAGAATTGTTGGAGAGTGTGGTGGTGAGACTGGTCAGCTTTGTTTCCACGGACTTCAGAGAAGCGTTGATGTCTCCCAAATTAGGACCTGTAACACATAAGTACTTGTGAACAAAGGAAAGCTCAGAAGTTTCAGGTTTAGTTACAGTGTATATGGGTTGATTTGTATCTGCAGGAGGATTGACGAAATCGTCAAAGTTGCGGACTCCTGAATAATGTTCCATATCCTCTTCGAAAGTTCGGTGAGGAATGGTGATCTCTGCAGGTCCTGTCTTCTTCATTTGTTGAGAAGCGTCAGCGGTAGCTTCTGGAATGATGGCATCTCCAGCGTTAGCTGGAGGAGTGTCCAAAGAAGTGGAGGGAGGAGCGAAGGATAAGATTGGGATTCGGGTACTGAGTTCAGCGTTGGAATCGCTGACAATCACTTCATCAGTCTTTTGAGAGACTGAGGGAGGTTGGGTAGTTTCCAAGTTTCTAACCTCAGCGTTTAGAGACGCTGAAGTCTGGATTGGAGGGATGGCTTGCACGGGTGTGGCGGAGCGTACCACGGAACTTTCCTTCAGCTCATCAGAATGAGCTGAGGAGTCTTCAGCATGGAATTGCTGGGGTTGCTCCTTGGTTTTCTTGATCCTTTTGGAATCAAGTTGGGTGTGAGAGGGTTTCCTTTTCTTAGAAGGAGAGGATTTTGTGGCCGGGGTATCAGCGATGGGTATTGTCGCTGAAGGAGCCACAGAAAGCGGAGAATTTTGAAGAGAGAGAAGAGTAGAGAGGCGTACCTCGTTTGCGACAGGCTTGAAGTCGAGAACCTTAGGGCCAATCTGAGAAAGTTTCAGATGACCCTCTTCAGGATAGCTGTCCTTTAGGCCATATTGAAAGATGGCGCTGATGAATCGTGGGTAAGGAACCCATGCTGGTCTGTCAGCGGCAGAATCGACACGTTGAATCAGGTCATCATAAATAATGGAGGCCCAGTCAATGTTTAGACCTTTCAGCAGTGCATATCCCATGGACTGCTGAGGTTGGGCGGCTTGGTCAGAAGAACCGGACTTCGCTGTCATGCAGCTGATCAGGTGTGTGAAGATGAAGTTCATCTCGCTGGGCATCTTGGATTTCTTTATCAGCGTCAGCTTCTTCTCAGGCTTCTTGTCCCTTCCAATATCCCAGATATAACCCATTGCGTCAAGGAAAGCAATGATTTCTTCTTTGTCAGTGTGCTTCTTGTGGTCAAGGAATGGAACGAAGGGTTTTTCTTTGGTAGCATTTGGGAAGTTCAGGGCTTTTCGGATTATGGCAGGGGTTATCTTGATGGTGCCATACTCAGTATCGCTGAGTATGCAGTCGATGGTTTTGGATGCATCTTTGGCAGAGGGTAGCTCAGTATGTCTGGCAGAGTACCAGAACTGGGATAAGAGCCGCTGACTGGCAGGAGGTGTTATGGTCAGGGCTGTGTAGATGGGGCTGTTCTTCAGAAAACTCACAGCATCGTTCAGATGTGATACTTGCTTCCGAGGAGGAAACTCGAGAAGAGCTGAGAGGTTGTTGGCCTTAGTCCAATCTAGTTGATCCAGCTCGAACTTAACCTGAGGGGCTTTGACGATGACCACTTCCTCAGAGTCAGCGGAGATGGACTCAGCAGTGACATTAATCTTTGAAGATGCCATTTCACTGTATTATCAGTTCAACCAAAGATGTTAACAAATAAGAATTGTCTTAGTATGGAAAGAATATCCATTAAGATTTTTCGAATTTTGTCCATTTCATTCAGACAAAAATGTCTTAATGAAGATTAGGGTTTTTCATGATTTTTGAAATGAAATGTAAAACCCATAAAGTCTTGTATTCCAGTTTCTAAAAGAAAACTGGATACGAATGAAGAACAAGTTTAAGATTTAGATTTAAAACTTGAAGAACAACCATGAAATGGTTGTGTTCAGAAAACCATGAAAGAAATGATTTTATTTTACAAAGTTCTTTTGTTTGATCTTGTTAAAACAATGAGAAGATCGAAAACAAGTTATACGCATTTGATAATAGATAAGAACATATTAACCTTGATGTTTTGAGGAGGAAGATGATGAACAGTTCTTGAGGTTTTTGAGAGCACAAATGCAACAGAGGATTCTTTTCTTGCAGAGAAATATTGTTCGCGTAAAAGACAAATATAAACCAAGAGTTGTTTATATAGGGAGTTTTAGAGAGAGAAAACCTTGAGCGGGAAAAGGTTTTCATCATGACACGGACACGTGTTTGCATTTGATTTGAAGTTTGAACGAAACGTGCAAACGTGTGTCAGAAAGAAATCGTGCCTAGTGTTATCCGTTGCAATGACGTCACAACTGTCCTTTCACATTCTTTTAGGATGTCTCTGAGGTTTTGAAAGCTCAGGGACTCTTTTGAAAAACATGAAGCACTGAATAGAAAATATCAGTGAAGGTTTAAAGAACTTTCAAAATATCGCTGTTAAGGAAGAGATATTCAGCGATACAATTTATTTTGAAATCTTGCATTTACATGCGATTGTCAGAGAGAGAAAACATACCTGGATATCAGTTTAACCAAGTTTATTCAGAGAGAAGATGATGAAATGGATTATACAAGTTGATTTTATCCCGAAGGCTATACAAGATTGTATAAACGTATCGCTGATTAAATGTGAACCGCTGAAGATTTTACCCTTCAAAGTTCAGCATTCCAAGCTCGCTGATGGGAAAGTTAAATCTTGTCTCATCAAGAGGTTTGGTAAATAAATCAGCTAACTGATAATCAGTTGGGATAAAATGAAGTTCTATATCACCATTCATCACATGATCTCTGATAAAATGATATCTGATTTCTATGTGTTTTGTCTTTGAGTGTAGCATTGGATTGTTTGCTATAGCGATGGCACTAGTGTTGTCGCAATAGATTGGAATTTTGGAGAGCTGAAGATCATAGTCTAGTAGCTGATTTCTCATCCACAAGACTTGAGAACAACAGCTTCCAGCGGCTACATATTCAGCTTCAGCTGTGGAAGTGGACACTGAGTTTTGCTTCTTACTTGTCCAACTTACCAGCTTTCCACCCAGGAGCTGACATCCTCCTGTGGTGCTTTTCCTATCCATTTTGCAACCTGAAAAATCACTGTCTGAATAGGCGGTTAGATCGAATCCTGAGTCTTTGGGATACCAAAGACAAAGATTCGTTGTACCCTTAAGATATCGAAAGATTCGCTTTACAGCTTTCATATGGGATATCTTAGGTTCAGCTTGATATCGTGCGCACAGACATGTTGCAAACATAATATCGGGTCGGCTAGCTGTAAGATACAATAGTGAGCCGATCATCCCACGGTACAGCGTGACATTGACAGGAACACCCTTTGTGTCCTTATCAAGTGTCAGCGATGGTGCCATAGGGGTTTTCATAGCTGAACTTTCAGTTAAGTCGAATTTCTTCAGCATATCTTTAACATATTTTCCCTGATTTATAAAGGTTCCTTTTTCAGTTTGCTTAATCTGAAGACCATGGAAATATGTTAGTTCACCCATCATGCTCATTTTATACTCATCTTTCATTCTATCAGCGAAACGAGTACAAAGCTCAGGGTTAGTAGAACCAAATATAATGTCATCAACATATATTTGAACTAAAATGATATGACCTTTCACTTTTCTAAAAAATAAAGTTTTGTCAATCTTTCCTCTCTCAAATTTTTCAATATGGAGATAAGTAGAGAGAGTATCATACCATGCATGAGGAGCTTGCTTTAAGCCATAAAGTGCCTTGTCCAGTTTATAAACATAACCTGGACGCTTAGGATCTGAGAATCCTGGAGGTTGTTCCACATACACTTCTTCATTCAGCTTTCCATTCAGAAACGCTGACTTAACATCCATCTGATGTACAGTGAAGTTTTTGTGTACAGCATATGCTAAGAAAAGACGAATAGATTCGAGTCTTGCTACTGGAGCAAAAGTTTCGTCATAATCTATGCCTTCCTCTTGTCTGTATCCCTGAGCAACAAGACGAGCTTTGTTGCTGTAACGTCCCAAAATTTCAAGCAAATTTAAATTGTTAAGATAGACATTTCATTCATAACAAACCATTAAATGATCCCAACGATTCGTTTGCAAACTCATAATTAAAATCTTTATAATAAAAAAACCAGCGGAATAAACGTTTAATTATTAAAATCATAAAAACAACCATCTCTTCTCGCGCGCCAGTATGTACTCGTCACGCCTTGGAGCCGCTCGGACCTGAAACCACAGTTTATTGGGAAAGGGTAAGCACGAAGCTTAGTGAATTCAAACACCATAAATAATACAGTTATTCCACACTACCCCTACAACAGATAGTGACACATAAACGATCATACAGGTCTACGAACAAATCATAAACATGTACATCCACAACCACCCACCTAAAAGGCACAAGTCGGTCCCACCGACCACATGATAACATCTTCGGCCCCGCCGAATCCCCGGTCCCACCGAGTCTCGATGCCACCCGCGTATAAAATCTCCGGCCCCGCCGGATCCTCGGTCCCACCGAGTCTCTACGCCACCCGCGTATAAAATCTCCGGCCCCGCCGGATCCTCGGTCCCACCGAGTCTCTACGCCACCCGCGTATAAAATCTCCGGCCCCGCCGGATCCTCGGTCTTACCGAGTTAACATGACGACAAAGTATCAACTAGACACCCCACTATCTAGTTCCACAACACAATCACATAAAGCTACCACACACGTACTACAGCAATGATAAAACAACCGTTATTAGATATAGTGAGAGAACTCACCTCGAATGTGCGCCTAGCTTAACAACACAATTCAAGCTTCACAAATGCGGTCACTTCCCAGCACCTAAACGCATGTTAAAACGTGTCAATACGAGACCCGGACCCTATGACACGACACACGCTTAAACCGTCACTAAAACTATTTTCTGCTCTCGCCAAACAGGTCTGTTCGGGACCTGTTTCGACCTCTTTAAACCCAGAAAAACCTTAATTAAATTACATTACCAGAAGGTACTCTGAGTTAGGGTTCCAAGGACATATTATACACCTACTAACGATTTTTCCACATTTAATTACGGATTTTATAAGATCAGCCCGCAGAACAGCGAAAAACAGCACTTATCAGCATAAAACGACGATTTGGCCTAAGCTACGTTCCGAACTGGATTTTGCACAAAACACAGAAAAGTTTATAGACTGAAATAGGGAACTTTTGGCACCGAAATCACCCCAGCCCGAGTTACGAGGAAAACGTTACAGCTTACGCAAAACAGTGACCAAACTGCAGTTTCTTTTACATAAAATGACGATTCACTGAACTTACGACCACTTTTCCACCTAGCTAGAGGCCGAACCAGTTTTCCGCTAAAACACGGAAAACATGCCCGACCCCGAGCCTGAACCGTGGGCGCCAGTTTCGGCTCAAACGGAGTTACGACGGAAAAGTTATGATCACACGAAAACTGGACAGCACACTTAGAATTTTCATAAAATCACGATTTACAAAAACGGTTCAAGGCTTAAACGATTCGGGTTTTACGCTACGAGTGACACCCACTGCCACCGCACTCCACCCCCAGCCACCGCAGCGGCGGCGTGAGGCGGTGGTGGTCTCGCCGGAAAACGAAAAGGAAAAAGGAAAAGAAACGAGACGAACGAGAGAACGACTTACCTCAAGACGACGCCTCACCACCACGACCGATCTTCTCTCCCTCGATTCCTCCGACGGACAGCAGCAGCGGCGACCTCCGCTAACAGCAACCGCGGCGACAGGTGGGGGAGGGGTTTCCGGCCAACTCCTCTCTCTCTACCTCTCGGTTTCTATCTCTCTCTCCCTACCTCTTCTTCTCGGCTCTTCTCTATCTCTCTCTCGTTTCTTTTCTCACAGCCGCACCCCAAGATACGAATAGGGTTATGGAATTGTTTTGGGTTTGCTTGGCTATCAAGGAAGGAAGAAAACGAGAATGGGATCCGGCCATGGGCCGAGACCCATGCAATAATTTCCAAAAATTGCACTCTAGCCCCTCAACTACACCTATCTCACAATCTACACTAAAAAGACATGAATTCTAACATCTTGGTCCCTTTTGACACCAAACCACTAACCAAAACGATTAAAGGCAACAATTTAAAATGGTTTAAAGATTTATTACGCATTTGGTCAAACTTGCTAACCCCGTTAGTAAAGATTCGCTAAAAGAACGATATTAAAGCAATTAATTAAATTATATATAAACATACCGGGACACGGGCTTTACAGTTGCGAGTTACAGTACCATGTTCGTCCAACTTGTTTCGATAGACCCATTTAGTGCCTATCACCGTTTTGTCAGTTGGTCTACGAACGAGTTTCCAAACTTTGTTTCTTTCGAATTCAGTCAGCTCTTCTTGCATAGCGCTGACCCAGTTTGGATCTCTGAGGGCATCATCTATTTTCTTTGGTTCAGTTAGAGAAATAAAGTTAACAAATAAACAAATATTACCTGCACTTCTACGAGTCTGAATACCAGCGTTGGGATCACCAAGAATTTGATCGATTGGGTGATTTACAGTCCATCGCTGAGCCGGAGCATACGTCGCTGATTCAGTCTGAACTGGAGAAACTGAAGATGAGGCTTCAGCTACTTCTGGATTATCAGCTAAGAGAGGAATGTTTGCATTTGTCACTTCATTCACTGATTGCTGAGAAATAGACGGAATTTCTGAGACATTTGGATCAACTGCAGGTATAGTGTTTATAGGCACAGCTGAGACCCAAGATGTTTCAGCTTCACTATTCTGCATATTTGGAATGATAGTGGGACTATCATCTTCTACTGGATGAGCATGAGGAGTGGGAATATCTTCTGAATCACCAAGATGAGAAAACATCCATTGATTCAGTTCTTCTGTATCAGCGTTCGTTTTAGAGTTCGCTGAACGGGATTCGTCAAACGTGACGTGAATAGTTTCTTCTACAGTTTGTCTTCTACGGTTGAAGACTCTAAAGGCTTTGGAGACTGAGGAGTATCCAAGAAAGATTCCATCATCAGCCTTAGGATCAAACTTTCCAAGGGCATCTATGTTGTTCAGTATGAAACACTGACATCCAAAGATGTGAAGAAAGCTGATTGAAGGCTTTCTCCCATGAAAAAGTTCATAGGCTGTCTTTTTGAATCTTTTAACTATCAGCGACCTGTTTTGCGTAAAACAAGCAGTGTTGACAGCTTCTGCCCAAAACTGAGTAGGCAGGTGAGAATCGCTGAGCATTGAACGTACAGCTTCAATAATTGTTCTATTTCTTCTTTCAGCGACTCCATTTTGTTGCGGTGTTCTCACTGACGAAAAGTTGTGAGAAATACCCTTACTCTCAAGGAAGGAATCAAGAGAACTGTTTTTGAATTCAGTTCCATGATCACTCCTTATTGAGCGAACAGTCATATTGTTCAGAGTTTCCATCTTCCGAACAAAGGTGATGAGTTCTTCAGGGGTGTCACTCTTAGAACGGAGAAACATTACCCATGTGTAACGAGAGAATTCATCAACTATGACCAGCGTATATTTCTTTCCAGCGATGGATTGTTTGTTAACGGGGCCAAACAAATCCATATGGAGTAGTTGTAGAGGAGATGACACTGAGGAGACTTGCTTTGACTTGAAGCTTGCCTTGGTCTGCTTCCCTTTTTCACACGCTGAACATAAAGACTCTTTGGCGTATGAATGCTGAGGTAGACCAGTGACTAACTCTTTGGAGGAAAGAGTATTCAGTGTCTTGAAATTTAGATGTGAGAGCCTCTTGTGCCATAGTCAGTTGACATCAGAAGATGCATTTGAGAAGAAACAGGAGTTCTCAGTGGTTGTTGAGTCCATGTTTATTACAAAAACATTTTCCAATCGATAACCGCTGAGAGCTATCTTCTCCTTTTTGTCAGAGACAAAGCAGGATTCCTTAGTGAAAATCACTTTGTTATCCATGTCGCAAAGCTGACTGATGCTTAGAAGATTATGCTTCAGCCCTTCAACATATGCGACTCTTCTGAAGGAGGTTGTACCATTTGAAAGTACACCATACCCTCGGGTGTGTCCTTTTCCATTTCCACCGAAAGTCACAGAGGGACCCTTCTCTTACTTGTATTCAGCGAGCAGGTTTTTCTTTCCAGTCATGTGTCTAGAGCATCCGTTATCGAGATACCAGATACCCTTCTTAACCTGCATTTACAAAGGAAGATTAGTTTTGCTTGGGTACCCACTTAACCATGTATACACGTTTGTCAGTGGAAGTAGTTGGAATGGAAGGTTCAGCGGTCTTCGCAGCATTTGAAGATTCAGCTTTGTCTTTCTTCACTTTGGTTAATTTCTTAACCTCAGTGGTAGGAGTCACCTTGACCTGATTTGCACCAGGGTTGGTCTTCTTTGCCTTGGGGGCAATCTTCACCTTAGCTATCTTTTCATCTTTGGTGGTTGTGGGGCACTTACTAGCAATATGATCGGTAAGTCCACAGTGATAACATTTCCTATAACTAAAAGTAGTTCTAGGACCACTTGTATGCTGAGCTTTTAATTTTGAATTAGAAGTACCAGCACCAAGTAAACTATTGGCTTTAGAAATGGGACGAACATTCAGTTCTTCAGATTTCTTACCAAGGATATCCACTCTGAGTCTAGGAGTAGATCGCTGAATAGATCCAGAGATCAGCTTTCTAGATCCAGAGGGGTAGGTCACTGAGGCTTTAGAAGCATTCAGCTTTGGTACTAAGGTACCCTTCTGAGGATTTTGATAAATAACAATTCCTTTACCTTTGTCTTTAGAGACAGAGGTAGGTTTTGAATAAACCATTTTCTCCTTACCTTTTGAGGAGGTAGGAGTTTCCTCAGGGATTGGTGTAATGGACGAGGAGCACTGAGATGATGAAGTGTCAGCTACTGAGGATACGAATGTTCCAAATTTAAGCATTGAACGTTCAGTGGTTGGTTTTGGAGTATCATTTTTATAACCCAGACCACGTTTATCACTCAGAGGAATCTGAGCCTTAATTATCTCAGTGATCTTTGTTGAAGAATTACACCATCCTTCAACAGTAGCTTGTTCAGCTTTTAATGCAGCGATAGCTTCTGCTCGTTCGATTTTGACTAGCTGATTTAAATAGACTTGATCTTTAAAATCATCTTCAATTTTAGAAAGCTTTTCTATTTGAAGGTGGCAGTTTTTAAGCTTTTCAGCGAGATCAAGATTTTGGTTTTCAACCACAGCTTTGCCGTTCATGGCTTCGTATAAACTTCTAGTCAATAGATCGATTTTACGGAGACTATCAGCTTCATCAATATTTGCAATATTGGTAAAGAAAGAAGGTGATACCTGAATGGCAGATGTTGAAGTGGAGGGAATGTCTGAACTTTCTTCTGTTGATCCAAACCCTCAGTGATTTGATAATGACCCTCTCTTAAATACTTAGTGAAAATTGTATGTAAACAATATGTATCAGAGTTTCACTATCGCTGATAAGTACTAAGATCTTACAGTACCGCTGATAGGAACTCTCGCTCTTTAAATTAAACATTCAGCGAACACTGTTCACCATAATGCGCTGAGTCTGTTCAGTCCTTATGGTGATCGCTGATAAGTTAGTTGTTTACTTATAATCCCTGAAGACAAGTTTCACGTCAACAAAGGTTCTACGCTGAAGTCGAAGATCAAGCTCAAGAACCAGCGACAAGTCTACTAATGAACTGATGCGGATCAGCGAAGACTCAGATTTGTCCACTCAACGTGAAGTATCAAGTACAAGACTTCAGCTATCGTTGAACTTTATCATTCGCTGAATAGTAAATGATAATCGCTGAATCAACGAAAGCTGATCATGAAGTCCTCCGTACAAAGTACTTTTGTCTTAACCTCCCTTGCACGCCACCGTACGAAATGTCAGAAAAGAACCTCCGAAAATCTGAGATCGTACAACCACTCTGATACTACACTGTTCATTCATGCGGCTACTAAGGTTGTCAACAAAGGTCAATGACATGCAACCAATCCGCTGATGACACGTGTAAAGTGTATACTGAATTGCATTAAATGCATGCAGTATATAAATAGATGAACTCACTTCATTTGAAGTAACTTGCTAACTCTGGACAAGTTCAAATCTCTCTCAAGATAGGATTTTATTAGTAATCTCCATATCCTTCTTAGTGCAAGAAACCTTAGTGTTCCAACTTGTTTAGATTTAGGTTTATCCTTAATCTTGTTTCCGCAACAAGCTGTAAATTGTTAATGATTTATCAATAAACAATTTAGAAAAGTAAAATAGCGTGTTTGTATTCAACCCCCTCCCCCCCTTCTACAAACTTGTATAGGCCTTTCGGGACCAACAAGTGGTATCAGAGCAGATTTGTTTAATCTCATAAACAAGATCTAATCTAAGATATTTCTCTTCCTTGCTATTATCTGAAAATGTCCTCCCACACAAACACAAATTATATAGACAATGGTTCTCTTGCAAAACCCCCTAGATTTTCCAGAGACAACTTCAACTTATGGAAAAATAGGATGATGCTCTTCCTAGAAGGTGTAGACCCTACTATGACCTACTATCTTGAAAACGGCCCACACATCCCTGTAACTATTGATCCTTTAGTTCCAGCCACTGCAACTCGAGCTGCTATTCCTGAAAGGCTGATTCCAAAGGAAATACACATGTGGACCGATGAAGATAAGAAGAAAGTGGCTATAGATACAAAAGCCAGATCCATACTATCCATGGCCCTTCCTGACGAAGTCTACCATTCCGTCATGAACCTGAAATCCTCAAAAGCCATGTGGGACACAATATGTGTTCAGTATGAAGGAACGTCTGAAGTCCAGTATTCAAGAAAGATCAACCTGGTAAGACAATACGAAAGCTTCATTTCTGGTAAGAATGAAACTCTCTCTGAAGTTCATCAACGTTTTAATTGCTTAATTATAGATCTAAAAACGGTTGGTAAGGAATATTCTAACTTTGAAGTGCTGACAAAGTTTTTAGAATGTTTACCTGAAAGCTGGGACAATTATTCCATGTGTCTCAAGCTGTCAAAAGATCTAAGATCAATGACACTTGCTACCTTATATGGCACATTGATGAATCATGAGCAATCTAGCCATCTTAAGAAGAATCTTGTAAAAGATTCCAAAAGCACCCCTGTTGCTTTAATCTCAGAGAAACCTTCTACTCAGCGACCCGTGGTCACTATCACTGAGTTAGAAAGTAACTCTGAAAGGTCATCAGATTCTGATTCTTCAGATGATGATGAATCCTTGGCTCTCCTAACTAAAAAGTTCAGGAGATTCGCCAAGAAGAAAATGTTTAGAAAGAACAAAACTCTTTCTATACCTGACAAGCCTAAGTCATCAGCTTTTGTTGATAAGGCTACTGCTACTTGTTTCAACTGCGAAAAGACAGGTCATTTCGCTAACGAGTGCAGGTCAAAGAAAATCATGAGACCTTCAGCTTTTACAAAGAAATCCTTTGTTCCAAGGAATAAAGACGACAAATACTCAAAGCTGAAGGAGAAGTATGCAAAGCTGAAAAGCTTTAAGAAGAAAGGAAAAGGCCTGATGGCTGACTATGATTGGGCTGCTTCTGATGAAGAAGCCTCATCATCTGATTCTGAAGATGATGAAGCAAATCAATGTCTCATGGCCAAGATTGAAGAAGAGGAAGAAAGTTCAGACATTCCCTCCACTTCAACATCTGCTATTCAGGTATCACCTTCTTTCTTTACCAATATTGCAAATATTGATGAAGCTGATAGTCTCCGTAAAATCGAACTGCTGACTAGAAGTTTATACGAAGCCATGAACGGCAAAGCTGTGGTTGAAAACCAAAATCTTGATCTCGCTGAAAAGCTTAAAAACTGCCACCTTCAAATAGAAAAGCTTTCTAAATTTGAAGAAGATTTTAAAGATCAAGTCCATTTAAATCAGCTAGTCAAAATCGAACGAGCGGAAGCTATCGCTGCATTAAAAGCTGAACAAGCTACTGTTGAAGGATGGTGTAATTCTTCAACAAAGATCACTGAGATAATTAAGGCTCAGATTCCTCTGAGTGATAAACGTGGTTTGGGTTATAAATATGATACTCCAATACCAACCACTGAACGTTCAATGCTTAAATTTGGAACGTTCGTATCCTCAGTAGCTGACACTTCTTCATCTCAGTACTCCTCGTCGATTACACCAATCCCTGAGGAAACTCCTACCTCCTCAAAAGGTAAGGAGAAAATGGTTTATTCAAAACCTACCTCTGTCTCTAAAGACAAAGGTAAAGGAATTGTTATTTACCAAAATCCTCAGAAGGGTACCTTAGTACCTAAGCTGAATGCTTCCAAAGCCTTAGTGATTCATTCATCTGGTTCTAGAAATCAGACCTCTGGATCAGTTCAGCGACCTACTCCTAGACTCAGAGTAGATGTCCTTGGTAAGAAATCTGAAGAACTGAATGTTCGTCCTATTTCAAAAACCAATAGTGTACTTGGTGTTGGCACTTCTAATTCCAAATTAAAAGCTCAGCACTCAAGTGGTCCTAGAACTAATTTTAGTTATAGGAAATGTTATCACTGTGGACTTACCGATCATATTGCAAGCAAGTGTCCCACAGCCACCAAAGCTGATAAGATAGCTAAGGTGAAGATAGCACCCAAGAAGACCAAACCAGTTGCAATTCAGGTCAAGGTGACTCCTACCGCTGAGGTCAAGAAATTGACCAAAGTGAAGAAAGACAAAGCTGAATCTTCAAATGCTGCGAAGACTGCTGAACCCATTCCAACCACTTCCACTGACAAACGCGTATACATGGCGAAGTGGGTACCCAAGCAAAACTAATCTTTCTTTGTATTGCAGGTTAAGAAGGGTATCTGGTATCTCGATAGCGGATGCTCTAGACACATGACTGGAAAGAAAAGCCTGCTCGCTGAATACAAGGAAGAGAAGGGTCCCTCTGTGACTTTCGGTGGAAATGGAAAAGGACACACCCGAGGGTATGGTGTACTTTCAAATGGTACAACATCCTTCAGAAGAGTCGCATATGTTGAAGGGCTGAAGCATAATCTTCTAAGCATCAGTCAGCTTTGCGACATGGATAACAAAGTGATTTTCACTAAGGAATCCTGCTTTGTCTCTGACAAAAAGGAGAAGATAGCTCTCAGCGGTTATCGTTTGGAAAATGTTTACGTTATAAACATGGACTCAACAACCACTGAGAACTCCTGTTTCTTCTCAAAAGCATCTTCTGATGTTAACTGGCTATGGCACAAAAGGCTCTCACATCTCAACTTCAAGACACTGAATACTCTTTCATCCAAAGAGTTAGTCACTGGTCTACCTCAACATTCATACGCCAAAGAGTCCTTATGTTCAGCGTGTGAAAAAGGGAAGCAGACCAAGGCAAGCTTTAAGTCAAAGCAAGTTTCCTCAGTGTCATCTCCTCTACAACTACTCCATATGGATTTGTTTGGCCCCGTTAACAAACAATCCATCGCTGGAAAGAAATATACGCTGGTCATAGTTGATGAATTCTCTCGTTACACATGGGTAATGTTTCTCCGTTCTAAGAGTGACACCCCTGAAGAACTCATCACCTTTGTTCGGAAGATGGAAACTCTGAACAATATGACTGTTCGCTCAATAAGGAGTGATCATGGAACTGAATTCAAAAACAGTTCTCTTGATTCCTTCCTTGAGAGCAAGGGTATTTCTCACAACTTTTCGTCAGTGAGAACACCACAACAAAACGGAGTCACTGAAAGAAGAAATAGAACAATTATTGAAGCTGCACGTTCAATGCTCAGCGATTCTCACCTGCCTACTCAGTTTTGGGCAGAAGCTGTCAACACTGCTTGTTTTACGAAAAACAGGTCGCTGATAGTTAAAAGATTCAAAAAGACTGCCTATGAACTCTTTCATGGGAGAAAGCCTTCAATCAGCTTTCTTCACATCTTTGGATGTCAGTGTTTCATACTGAACAACAGAGATGCCCTTGGAAAGTTTGATCCTAAGGCTGATGATGGAATCTTTCTTGGATACTCCTCAGTTTCCAAAGCCTTCAGAGTCTTCAACCGAAGAAGACAAACTGTAGAAGAAACTATTCACGTCACGTTTGACGAATCCCGTTCAGCGAACTCTAAACCGAACGCTGATACAGAAGAACTGAATCAATGGATGTTTTCTCATCTTGGTGATTCAGAAGACGTTCCCACTCATGCTCACACAGTAGAAAATGATGGTCCTTCTATCATTCCAAATATGCAAAATAGTGAAGCTGAAACATCTTGGGTCTCAGCTGTTCCTATAAACACTATACCTGCAGTTGATCCAAATGTCTCAGAAATTCCATCTATTTCTCAGCAATCAGTGAATGAAGTGGCAAATGCAAACATTCCTCTCTTAGCTGATAATCCAGAAGTAGCTGAAGCCTCATCTTCAGTTTCTCCAGTTCAGACTGAGTCAGCGACGCATGCTCCGGCTCAGCGATGGACTGTAAATCACCCAATCGATCAAATTCTTGGTGATCCCAACGCTGGTATTCAGACTCGTAGAAGTGCAGGTAATATTTGTTTATTTGTTAACTTTATTTCTCTAACTGAACCAAAGAAAATAGATGATGCCCTCAGAGATCCAAACTGGGTCAGCGCTATGCAAGAAGAGCTGACTGAATTCGAAAGAAACAAAGTTTGGAAACTTGTTCGTAGACCAACTGACAAAACGGTGATAGGCACTAAATGGGTCTATCGAAACAAGTTGGACGAACATGGTACTGTAACTCGCAAAAAAGCTCGACTTGTTGCTCAGGGATACAGACAAGAGGAAGGCATAGATTATGACGAAACTTTTGCTCCAGTAGCAAGACTTGAATCTATTCGTCTTTTCTTAGCATTTGCTGTACACAAAAACTTCACTGTACATCAGATGGATGTTAAGTCAGCGTTTCTAAATGGAAAGCTGAATGAAGAAGTATATGTGGAACAACCTCCAGGATTCTCAGATCCTAAGCGTCCAGGTTATGTTTATAAACTGGACAAGGCACTTTATGGCTTAAAGCAAGCTCCACGTGCATGGTATGATACTCACTCTACTTATCTCCATATTGAAAAATTTGAGCGAGGTAAGATTGACAAAACTTTGTTTTTTAGAAAAGTAAAAGGTCATATCATTTTAGTTCAAATATATGTTGATGACATTATATTTGGTTCTACTAACCCTGAGCTTTGTACTCCTTTCGCTGAAAGAAAGAAAGATGAGTATAAAATGAGTATGATGGGTGAACTAACATATTTCCTTGGTCTTCAGATTAAACAAACTGAAAAAGGAACTTTTATAAATCAGGGAAAGTATGTTAAAGATATGCTGAAGAAATTCGACTTAACTGAAAGTTCAGCTATGAAAACCCCTATGGCACCACCGCTGATACTTGATAAGGACACAAAGGGTGTTCCTGTCAATGTCACGCTGTACCGTGGGATGATCGGCTCACTACTGTATCTTACAGCTAGCCGACCCGATATTATGTTTGCAACATGTCTGTGCGCACGATATCAAGCTGAACCTAAGATATCCCATATGAAAGCTGTAAAGCGAATCTTTCGATATCTTAAGGGTACAGCGAATCTAGGTCTTTGGTATCCCAAAGACTCAGGATTCGATCTAACCGCCTATTCAGATAGTGATTTTGCAGGTTGCAAAATGGATAGGAAAGGCACCACAGGAGGATGTCAGCTCCTGGGTGGAAAGCTGGTAAGTTGGACAAGTAAGAAGCAAAACTCAGTGTCCACTTCCACAGCTGAAGCTGAGTATGTAGCCGCTGGAAGCTGCTGTTCTCAAGTCTTGTGGATGAGAAATCAACTACTAGACTATGATCTTCAGCTCTCCAAAATTCCAATCTATTGCGACAGCACAAGTGCCATCGCTATAGCAAACAATCCAGTGCTACACTCAAAGACAAAACACATAGAAATCAGATATCATTTTATCAGAGATCATGTGATGAATGGTGATATAGAACTTCATTTTATCCCAACTGATTATCAGTTAGCTGATTTGTTTACCAAACCTCTTGATGAGACAAGATTCAACTTTCTCATCAGCGAGCTTGGAATGCTGAACTTTGAAGGATAAAATCTTCAGCGGTTCACATTTAATCAGCGATACGTTTATACATTCTTGTATAGGCTTCGGGATAAAATCAACTTTTATAATCCATTTCATCATCTTCTCTCTGAATAAATTTGGTTAAACTGATATCCAGGTATGTTTTCTGTCCCTGACAATCGCATGTAAATGCAAGATTTCAAAATAAATTGCATCGTTGAATATCTCTTCCTTAACAGCGATATTTTGAAAATTCCTTAAACCTTCACTGATATTTCTATTCAGTGCTTCATGTTTTTTTTAAAGAGTCCCTGAGTTTTTTTAAAAAAAAACCTCAGAGACATCCTAAAAGAATGTGAAAGGACAGTTGTGACGTCATTGCAACGGATAACACTCGGCACGATTTCTTTCTGACACACGTTTGCACGTTTTGTTCAAACTTCCAATCAAATGCAAACACGTGTCCGTGTCATGATGAAAACCTTTTCCCGCTCAAGGTTTTCTCTCTCTAAAAATCCCTATATAAACAACTCTTGGTTTATATTTGTCTTTTACGCGAACAATCTTTCTCCGCAAGAAAAGAATTCTCTGTTGCATTTGTGCTCTCAAAAACCTCAAGAACTGTTCATCATCTTGGTATTCAACTTCAAGGTTAATATGTTCTTATTTTTTATCAAATGCGAATAACTTGTTTTCGATCTTCTCTTTGTTTTAACAAGATCAAACAAAAGAACTTTTTAAAATAAAATCATTTCTTTCATGGTTTTATGAACACAACCATTTCATGGTTGTTCTTCAAGTTTTAAATCTAAATCTTAAACTTGTTCTTCATTCGTATCCATTTTTCTTTTAGAAACTGGAATACAAGATTTTATGGGTTTTACTTTTCTTTTAAAATCAAGAAAAACCCTAATCTTCATTAAGACATTTTTTTTGTCTGAATGAAATGGACAAGATTCGAAAAATCTTAACGGAAATTTCTTTCCACATTAAGATAATTCTTATATGTTAACATCTTTGGTTGAACTGATAATACAGTGATATGGCATCTTCAAAGCTGAATGTTACCGCTGAATCCATCTCCAATGACTCTGAGGAAATGGAAATCTTCAAAGCCCCCCAGGTGAAGTTCGAGCTGGATCAACTTGATTGGACTAAGGCCAACAACCTCTCAGCTCTTCTCGAATTTCCTCCTCGGAAGCAAGTATCACATCTGGACGATGCTGTAAATTTTCTGAAGAACAGCCCTATCTACACAGCCCTGACCATAACACCTCCTGCCAGTCAGCGGCTCTTATCCCAGTTCTGGTACTCTGCCAGACACACTGAGCTACCCTCTGCCAAAGATCCATCCAAAACAATAGACTGCATACTCAGCGATACTGAGTATGGCACCATCAAGATCACACCCGCAATTATCCGCAAAGCCCTAAACTTCCCAAATGCCTCCAAAGAAAAACCCTTCATTCCATTCCCTGACCACAAAAAGCATGCTGACAGAGAAGCAATCATTGCTTTCCTTGACGCAATGGGTTATATCTGGGATATTGGAAGGGACAAGAAGCCTGAGAAGAAACTGACGCTGATAAAGAAATCCAAGATGCCCAGCGAGATGAATTTCATCTTCGCTCACCTGATCAGCTGCATGACAGCGAAATCCGGATCTTCTGATCAATCCGCCCAACCTCAGCAGTCCATGGGATACGCACTGCTGAAAGGTCTAAATATTGACTGGGCCTCCATTATTTATGAAGACCTGATTCAACGTGTCGATTCTGCCGCTGACAGACCAGCATGGGTTCCTTACCCACGATTCATCAGCGCCATCTTTCAATATGGCCTGAAGGACAGCTATCCTGAAGAGGGTGATCTGAAACTTTCTCAGATTGGCCCTAAAGTTCTCGACTTCAAGCCTGTCGCCAATGAGGTACGTCTCTCTACTCTTCTCATTCTTCTAAATTCTCCGCTTTCTGTGGCTCCTTCAGCGACAATACCCATCGCTGATACCCCAGCCACAAAATCCTATCCTTCTAAGAAAAGGAAACCCTCACACACCCAACTTGATTCCAAAAGGATCAAGAAAACCAAGGAGCAACCCTAGCAATTCCATGCTGAAGACTCCTCAGCTCATTCTGAAGAGCTGAAGGAAAGTTCCGTGGTACGCTCTGCCACACCCGTGCAAGCCATCCCTCCAATCCAGACTTCAGCGTCTCTAAACGCTGAGGTTAGAAACTTGGAAACTACCCAACCTCCCTCAGTCTCTCAAAAGACTGATGAAGTGATTGTCAGCGATTCCAACGCTGAACTCAGAACCCGAACCCCAATCTTAACCTTCGCTTCTCCCTCCACTCACTTGGACACTCCTCCAGCGAACACTGGAGATGCCATCATTCCAGAAGCCGCCGCTGATGCTTCTCAACTAATGATGAAGAAAGGACCTGCAGAGTTCACCATACCTCACCGTACTTTCGAAGAGGATATGGAACACTACTCAGGAACCTGCAACTTCGACGAGTTCATCAATCCTCCTGCAGGTACTAATCCCACCTTAAACACTGTAACTAAACCTGAAACTTCTGAGCTTTCCTTTGTTCACAAGTACTTATATGTTACAGGTCCTAATTTGGGAGACATCAACGCCTCGCTGAAGTCCGTGGAAACAAAGCTGTCCAGTCTCACCACCACACTCTCCAACAACTCAACAGCTGTAACAAACGCTGGAGAGAACTTGACAAAGCTGACAACGGTGGTGGAGAAGAAAGCTTCCACTGAAGACATCAAGAGTCTTGATAAGACGCTCAGCGATTTTGCCAAGGTGCTCTGTGACATCTACACTGACTACACAAGCCTCAAAACATCAGTTTCGACCATGTCCAGCGAAGTAACAACGCTGAAGACATCGGTTGAAAAACTCGAGGGTGATATGTCAGAGGTCAAGACTGACTTAGGCTCTGTAAAGACCGACGTTAGCTCTATGAAGACGATGATCGAGACGCTGGTAAACAAGGCAAATAGTCCAGCTCCTGCTCCTGCCCCTGTCCATATTCTGGAATCTTTCACAGAGGAGGATCGCACAGAGCTGAGGAAAATCACGCCTGCTATTTCTGGCCTAGAAGACAGAATAGCAAAGCTTGAAGGTTGTGTGAAAATCTCTGGCCCAGAAGACAGAGATAACACCAATGCTGAGTCTGCCCATTCCTCCCCCAGTCATCATGAAAAAGAGGGGGAGAAGAGCGCTGAACATTCCAAGGAGAAAAGCGCTGAAGATCTTGAGAAAAGCGCTGAAGATCTGAACAACAAAAGCGCTGAAGACCTTTCCCATGATGAATCTATCAGGGGAGAGAGGAATGAAGATCTGACCGCTGGACCTCAGGGAGATGAAAACCCTGAGGGAACCGAGAAGCTCGCCTCTGTATCTGAGGGGGAGCAACTCGAAGAAGATGCTGAGAATTCCGAAGCAGAAGAAGATGAATACATCGACATCCCTGACGACAAACCATCCTTCTCTCCAAGAAAGGATGATGATGATGATGAAGATGACGATGATTTCTTTATCGTCAAACCTGCCCCAAGGATCAAAGCTCTTAAAGGAATCTCAATAAAAGAACCATCAGGGGAGAAGACAAAGACAAAGCCCTCAGCCTCTGGCGCTGAGAAAAGCAAAGACAAAGGCCTCGCTGAAGATGAAAATCTAGCGATTCTCTTTGAAAAGCCGGTTTGTCAGGTAAACTAAATCTTTATTTTTTCCTTCCCTGAACTTCTCAACAACTCACTAAGTTCTCCAAACCTATATACACATCCACATTATTTTTTCTATCTTTTCTACCCAAGTTCTTCTACCCAATTCTTATCTGTAAGATCGCTGCTTTTCAGCTAGTCCTCTCCCCTTTTTGAGGATGTCGCTGAAGGTTCTACTGTTGCAACTTCACAAATAAAGCCAGCTGCTGCTGATGAAATAATCCCAGTCTTGGATTTAATCTCTGAGACTGATGAACCAGAAGAACAACCTCTCTTGTACAATAAGAGACCTTCCTCAGTTCCTCAAAGGCTGAGTGAAGAAGATCAAAAGAGAAGAGAATAAATAATAAAGCGATTCGAGGATCAGCGAATCATTCTAAGGCGTGATCAACTGCCTTCAGTTCCTCCTAAGTTCAGAATTTCAAAAGCTGAATATCAGGACCACCTTAGAGCTGAACGCCTCATTGCTGAAAGAAAGGAAGCTGAAGAGAAAGACAGAGAATACGCCATCAAACTCACTCAAGAATCTGTCAAAGATCCCAAGCTGAAGCGTGTTCCCATTCAAATCCAACGAAAGCTGTGGGAAGAAGCCCAGAAGATCGTGGAAAAGAAAACTGAAGTTTCTCAGACCACCTTGATCTGGTGTAAAGAGAAAATTCACTTCAGATATCGTCCAGCGAAGATCAACAAGGTATTCATCTCTGGAAGAACATCTATCGGAGTACCTATTGTTGACATCAAACTGTTCAGAGAAGATGGCACATCTGAAACCTTTCGCGCTGACACTGTAAAAAGGTATGGTCTCTCTGAATGGCTGGAGATGAGGTTAGCTATCCAACCATCACAATCTAAGTACAAGAATCATTTCGAAAAGCTGATAAACAGACAGATCGACTTGATATCTTCTTGTGTGGATATTCCTCCTGTTCCTGATCTAAAGCCGAAAAGAAAAAGAGGTTCTCCAAGGAAGAAACGTCAAGATTCAAACTCAGGACCTGTCATACGAAATGAAACTGGAATTGGTTTCTCTCGCGCTGAAGTACTTGGTCCTGATCCTGATCTATCCGCCCTTGACATCTCTTTGCCACCATGTGAACTTTTCGTCCCTGGTAAAGTCATCAGTAATCCTTATGGAATATTCTTTCTTGACTACGACGGACGTAAATGCTTTCAACGGATCGCTGAGCTCCCAATCACTCCAATCGAACAGCTCAAAGATCTTATCTACTGGTGTGACTTCAGAAAGGACATTCAGGCACGACACCTAAAACCCTTGATCTTTCAAGAAGCGCTGAAGAAAAGAAAACAAGGTGTAACGGTTCCTGACTGGATGATTCCCACTGAAAAGACGACCCTTGATGAACTTCTCATTAAGGAAGAACCTTTTGAAAACTGATATAATCTCCTTTTTTCTCTATTGTATCAGTTATCCTTCTGTACTTGTAATTTATTTCACTTGTACTTGTAATCTTTCTGTTCTTCATTGTAACCTGATTCAAAGATTTAAAGAAAGATTTCAGCGAATGTACTTTACTCCATCAGTACTGAAAAGATCCCAGAAAACAGTAAAAGGGACAAATATTTTATGAGTTCTTTTTATCCTTATGTTTTCATTAAATAGCAATTTTCTTTGTTGCTATGTCATAATCAAATAGGGGGAGATTGTTGATCCAAACCCTCAGTGATTTGATAATGACCCTCTCTTAAATACTTAGTGAAAACTGTATGTAAACAATATGTATCAGAGTTTCACTATCGCTGATAAGTACTAAGATCTTACAGTACCGCTGATAGGAACTCTCGCTCTTTAAATTAAACATTCAGCGAACACTGTTCACCATAATGCGCTGAGTCTGTTCAGTCCTTATGGTGATCGCTGATAAGTTAGTTGTTTACTTATAATCCCTGAAGACAAGTTTCACGTCAACAAAGGTTCTACGCTGAAGTCGAAGATCAAGCTCAAGAACCAGCGACAAGTCTACTAATGAACTGATGCGGATCAGCGAAGACTCAGATTTGTCCACTCAACGTGAAGTATCAAGTACAAGACTTCAGCTATCGCTGAACTTTATCATTCGCTGAATAGTAAATGATAATCGCTGAATCAACGAAAGCTGATCATGAAGTCCTCCGTACAAAGTACTTTTGTCTTAACCTCCCTTGCACGCCACCGTACGAAATGTCAGAAAAGAACCTCCGAAAATCTGAGATCGTACAACCACTCTGATACTACACTGTTCATTCATGCGGCTACTAAGGTTGTCAACAAAGGTCAATGACATGCAACCAATCCGCTGATGACACGTGTAAAGTGTATACTGAATTGCATTAAATGCATGCAGTATATAAAGAGATGAACTCACTTCATTTGAAGTAACTTGCTAACTCTGGACAAGTTCAAATCTCTCTCAAGATAGGATTTTATTAGTAATCTCCATATCCTTCTTAGTGCAAGAAACCTTAGTGTTCCAACTTGTTTAGATTTAGGTTTATCCTTAATCTTGTTTCCGCAACAAGCTGTAAATTGTTAATGATTTATCAATAAACAATTTAGAAAAGTAAAATAGCGTGTTTGTATTCAACCCCCCCCCCCCCCCTTCTACAAACTTGTATAGGCCTTTCGGGACCAACATCTTCCTCTTCTTCAATCTTAGCAATGAGACATTGATTTGCTTCATCATCTTCAGAATCAGATGATGAGGCTTCTTCATCAGAAGCAGCCCAATCATAGTCAGCCATCAGGCCTTTTCCTTTCTTCTTAAAGCTTTTCAGCTTTGCATACTTCTCCTTCAGCTTTGAGTATTTATCATCTTTATTCCTTGGAACAAAGGATTTCTTTGTAAAAGCTGAAGGTCTCATGATTTTCTTTGACCTGCACTCATTAGCGAAATGACCTGTCTTTTCGCAGTTGAAACAAGTAGCAGTAGCCTTATCAACAAAAGCTGATGTTTTAGGCTTGTCAGCTATGGAAAGAGGTTTGTTCTTTCTAAACATTTTCTTCTTGGCGAATCTCCAGAACTTTTTAGTTAGGAGAGCCAAGGATTCATCATCATCTGAAGAATCAGAATCTGATGATCTTTCAGAGTTACTTTCTAACTCAGTGATAGTGACTGAAGGTCGCTGAGTAGAAGGTTCCTCTGAGATTAAAGCAACAGGGGTGCTTTTGGAATCTTTTACAAGATTCTTCTTAAGATGGCTAGATTGCTCATGATTCAGCAATGTACCATATAAGGTTGAAAGGGTCATTGATTTAAGATTCTTTGACAGCTTGAGACACATGGAATAATTGTCCCAGCTTTCAGGTAAACATTCTAGAAACTTTGTCAGCACTTCAAAGTTAGAATATTCCTTACCAACAGTTTTTAGATCTATAATTAAGCAATTAAAACGTTGGTGAACTTCATAGAGAGTTTCATTCTTACCAGAAATGAAGCTTTCGTATTGTCTTACCAGGTTGATCTTTCTTGAGTCCTGGACTTCAGACGTTCCTTCATACTGAACACATATTGTGTCCCACATGGCTTTTGATGACTTCAGGTTCATGACGGAATGGTAGACTTCGTCAGGAAGGGCCATGGATAGTATGGATCTGGCTTTTGTATCTATAGCCACTTTCTTCTTATCTTCATCGGTCCACATGTGTATTTCCTTTGGAATCAGCCTTTCTGGAATAGCAGCTCTAGTTACAGTGGCTGGAACCAAAGGATCAATTGTTACTGGGATGTGTGGGCCGTTTTCAAGATAGTAGGTCATAGTAGGGTCTACACCTTCTAAGAAGAGCATCATCCTATTTTTCCATAAGTTGAAGTTATCTCTGGAAAATCTAGGGGGTTTTGCAAGAGAACCATTGTCTATTTAGTGTGTGTTTGTGTTGGCCATTTTCAGATAATAGCAAGGAAGAGAAATATCTTAGATTAGATCTTGTTTATGAGATTAAACAAATCCGCTCTGATACCACTTGTTGATCCCGAAAGGCCTATACAAGTTTGTAGAAGGGGGGGTTGAATACAAACACACATATTTTACTTTTCTAAATTGTTTATTGATAAATCATTAACAATTTACAGCTTGTTGCGGAGACAAGATTAAGGATAAACCTAAATCTAAACAAGTTGGAACACTAAGGTTTCTTGCACTAAGAAAGATAAGGAAATTACTAATAATAACCTATCTTGAGATAAGAGATATGAACTTTTCCAGAGTTAGCAAGTTACTTCAAATGAAGTGAGTTCATCTCTTTATATACTGCATGCATTTAATGCAAGTCAGTATATACTTTACACGTGTCATCAGCTGGTTGGTTGCATGTCATTGACCTTGGTTGACAACCTTAGTAGCCGTAAGGATGAACAGTGTAGTATCAGAGTGGTTGTACGATTTCAGATATTCGGAGGTTCTTTTCTGACATTTCGTACGGAGGCGTGCAAGGGTGGTTAACGATTTCAGACAAAAGTACTTTGTACGGAGGACTTCATGATCAGCTTTCGTTGATTCAGCGATTATCATTTACTATTCAGCAGATGATAAAGTTCAGCGATAGCTGAAGTCTTGTACTTGATACTTCATGTTGAGTGGACAAATCTGAGTCTTCGCTGATCCGCATCAGTTCATTAGGAGACTTGTCGCTGGTTCTTGAGCTTGATCTTCGACTTCAGCGTAGAACCTATGTTGACGTGAAACTTGTGTTCAGGGATCATAAGTAAACAACTAAATTATCAGCGATCACCATAAGGACTGAACAGGCTCAGAGCATTATGGTGAACAGTGTTCGCTGAATGTTTAATCTAAAAAGCGAGAGTTCCTATCAGCGGTACTGGAAGATCTTAGTACTTATCAGCGATAGTGAAACTCTGATACATATTGTTTACTTACAATTTTCACTAAGTATTTAAGAGAGGGTCATTATCAAATCACTGAGGGTTTGGATCAACAGTACTCGAAGTTATCCTTCGACTCGATGAAAATAGGGAATCTGTCCCGCCATTGGCTGTATTCTCCCTGGTAGAGGGTCGGCGGCTTGGAGTCTGTGCCGATAGCAAATGCATTTCGAGAAGAAATCTTTAAAGATTGCACTAATGTGATCGTCAGACGATATGTTCGATTCAAAGTGGTATCCTTACGTAAGGCACTAAGAGTGATGTCCTAACGCAGGTTCTAAGAGTGATGTAGTCTAAACAGGTAAGCAACTAGCTAATCAGAACTTACCGGATAGGAATCCGGATGAAATAGTGTCTGATCTGGAAGTGTCCGGATTAGATGTGTGTGAAATTGTTCAGATAGCAAAAGTGTCCGGGTAATCAGAAGTTACCGGATAACAGGAAGTTACCGAATAAAATTAGGCTTACCGGATAGATAATAGTTACCGGATAAAATGAAATTCTCGAATGAAATTGACAAAAACTTACCGGATGAATGTACTTACCGGATAGCTGAGTGTCCGAGAAGTATTGGGTTACCGGATGGAATTATGTCCGAAAAGAAAGTACAATCCGGATGAAGCTGTCCGGATACATGGGTATTCCAGATAGATTTCCGGAAACTTTGTTGACTGGATGATTCGTCCGGAAAGATATGAAAGAAAATGACTTACCCGGATAGTTTTAAGGAAGTTCCGGAAACTGCTGCTGTTGTCCGAAAACCGCGGTTGAGGTTCAATAGATCGACTGGAATGCGATTAGGGTTGACAAAAACTTTCCTGAAAGATTAGAAACCTTCCAAAATAGCAAAATAACAATACCTAATTGTTTTTGAAGCAAAATAACACGATTTTGGATGAAAAAATTCGATTTTTCAATGAACAGAGACCAAAAACTTGTGACTATAAATTTGCTTAAAAACTAACCAGATGATCGAATTAGGCTACGAAAAATTGCAGAAACGTTTATAGTGATGATGTGAATCGAATGCAATAAACGAAAACGAGCAATTTTACCAAAATCGAAATATGAAATATTGATCAAGAACACGGTCGACTTTTAAACAAAAATCTTACCAGAAAACTTTGAATCACCTTGAATCGAATCGTCCGTATGCTCTGATACCATTTGTGAGTTCCAAATTGGTGCATATAAACAGTAGAAATCAATATGTAGAGACAATCGTTATGATTTCAACGGGTCATCCAATTCATTTTGATTAATTGAGAGAATTACAATATGAGTTATTAGACAACTAAAGCGATTAAGACGATTAACCTATTTTTCTAAACATTATAGGCTATTTATATCTAGGCCTAATACACTAAGGCCCATGGCCCATTACATCAATTGGGCTCAAAATAAACAATTTCAATATCAACCCTTGAACTTCTATTCAACATGATTTTATCCCTAACAAAACCAAATGACGAAGCCTTAATAAAAAAAGAATACCTCTAGGTGATAGATTCCCATTTCTTCCTTGTAATTTATCAGTTCTTAATTTTTAGTTTTTGTTTTGTACTTTCACTTGTACTTGTAACTTTCAGATTCCCTCTGTAAAAGCATTACGAATTAATGAAAGTTTTCAGTGAAGTACTTTACTCCATCAGTATTAGAAAAGATTCCCAAAACAGTAAATGGGACATGTATATTACGAGTCCTCTTTATCCTTATGTTTTGACACTTAGCAATTTTCTTATGTTGCTTTGTCATTATCAAATAGGGGGGGATTGTTGATCCAAACTCTCTCAGTGATTTGATGACGACTCTTTATATACTCAGTGAAAATTACATTTAACATTTGTATGTATTAGTGTTTCACCATCGGCTGAAGACAAGCCCGAAAAGAATTTATCGCTGACGTCGAAGACCAAGCTGATGAACAAGACAAGTCTACTCATGATCTGAAGCGACATTCAGTGAAACCAAGACAAGTCTACAACGCGCGACAGCTAAGGAACAAAGCTTCAACGATAACTGAGACTTTCATCAGACCGCACTGAAAAAATACTTCATTAGCAATCACTGATCATGAAACTTGCAGTTCAAGATTTGCTTGTCTTATTATTTTGCAGAAATAGTACAAAAGTACAAAAGCAAACCTGTTTTTGTCCATAATCGTACAATCGCTCTGCTAATTACACTATTTACCATGCGGCCAAAAGCATGTATTTGACAAAAGTGAGAAACATGCACCCAATGAAGAATTGACACGTGTAAAGTACCTCTGCTATGCATTAAATGCATGAGGTATAAATAGGAGTGATACCCTTCATTTTGAAGGGTCCTGAATCTCTTCCGTGTGCATTGTAGAAAACCTATTTTCTACAAATTCCCTTCTTTCCCTTTTCTAGTGCAAGAAAACTTAGCGATTTCTTAGTTTGTTAAGATTAGGTTTACCTTATCTATTTCCACAACAAACTGTAAATTGTGTTTTTGATTTTCTCAATAATCAATAAACAAATTTAAACTTAAATTTTGTGTTTGTATTCAACCCCCTCTACAAACGTACACTTGTAGAACCCCTACGAGACCAACATAATCAAATGTTCACCTCACACTCTGTAACTTCAAGGGTTTCACTATTTTTCTAAGTTTTCTCCCAGAAAGCTAGTTTGTGAGTTTTCTAAACCTTTTGTTAAACTAGATACATGTCATTATATGATTCCTATCTCCAATGGGGTCACTAAATCTTACACTAAACACTAAATTTGGTGTAAATGACACTATTCACATCTCCAATGGGGTCTCTAATTTTCACACTAAATTTAGTGTAACACTATTCATTTACACTACTTTTTACATCACTTTTAAATAATAGTGTTACCCATTGGAGAAGATTTACTATTAACACTTTTACACTACTTTTGAGATTTGGAGTAAAATATAGTGTGACCCATTGGAGATGCCCTCAGCTCTTCCACACTAAGCTAGAGAGGTTAATTTCTTCTGTCAATGTTTTCTTCATCCTTACTCTTGCTACAACCTACTTTTCTTGCTCCGAGGTTTCAATTTCTTTACCGATTCTTCAAAACCCTTTTGATGCTGCAGCGATATATCACTTTTGAAGCAAGCGGTTGATTTTGACTAGGTATTTTCGTTGATTTTAATATCGATTTAAATTTAATTTAGTATTTGATTTAGATTTAGACTTCTGTTTCGTTTTTGTAGCTATGGCACGAAGCATCTTTATTTTCGATCTACAGAAGCATCTTAGTTCTATTCAGTTTTTCATCTTCATTCAATTTCCATTTGCAGCTTTATCTTCATCTTTATTGATCATCCAGTTGATTTCACGAACAAAATTTGATTTTTTGTTAGGGTTAGTGAGTAATGGTGATTTTGTTTTTTTCTTGTTAGACTTGGGTTTTCTACATTTCAGTTATTTATCTGTTTTGGATGGTATTGTAAGCTTTGGAGTAAATAGCTCTTCAGCAATTGCAGCCACCGATTACTTTTGTTATTTACAATCTGGTATGATATTAGTTTAAGTTTTTTTGTTTGATTACCAATTTTGATTGTGACACAGGTATGAAAATTGATTAAGTCACTGTTGGACAACCTCTGGATTTTTGAATTCTGAAAGTGGGTAACAAGTGTCAAGCCATAGGGTCTTAAGTTTTCTGTTTTTGATTCTATTTGTTTGATAGTTTTCTGTTTCAGTCCTATTTGAAATACCCCAAATTGAATGTGACTTCAGTTTTCCTCCTCGAGATGTTCGTCTGATTAAACCCTACATCGCCATATTCGAGGGTCTTAAGTTCTAATTAATCGTCACAAGTGTAATATCATAATCGTCAGTTAGCTCTTATTTTCAAATGTTGATTAAAACTTTTCTTTAATTTATGCAGAATTGGAAGATATCTTCTTACTTTCTCTGATCGGTTCAATTGAGTTTTTCTAGTGAAGGGACAATGTCGGCGAATCAAAAGACAGAATCACCAGGTATAGGTTTTATCTTCTTCGTTTTTGCTTAGGAAATGGAAGTTCCTTTACTATAACTGTTTTGTTTGAAGGCCATTTTAATGAGATCACAAGTTGTTGGAGACCTCTATACCTTGAAACAAGTACAACTTATTAGATGGTATATGAACTTTCTTTTTCCTATAATCTTCAATTAAACCGAGTTTCAACTCCTTATTGATTAATGGTGTATTAACAATTTCAGGGTGTAAGGCTTGAGCTATGCAAGGCAAATACACCAGGACTACTAGCTGAAGTGACATGGACATTTAGAGAAAACGCCTTAAACATGACGACCACTGAGATCACTACGTCAAAAGGTACGACTGTAAACGTATTTTACGTGATGGATGCCCTCGGATACTATGTGGATTCGAAGATCATAGAGTTGGTTAGAGAACAAATCGGGTCAGATTACCTAAGAGTTAAGGAAACTACCATCTATGAATCACCAAAAAGGAGAAAAAGAAGAATAAACAGGTGGGATTAGGGGGTTTTATTGTCACTTTGAAGCTTTGTAAGAAGGAACCCTTACAACTTGGAGCTCATCAAATCATGTTCTTTAATCTACCAAATTTAAATTTAAACTTAAATATATTTGGGGGGGGCATATATGTAATAACCGGGTACGTTATTGGTTTATTTAATTTTTATTAATTTTAGTTTAAGGTAGGTTTGGGTTAGTTTTATAAATTATGAGTTAAGGGGTAAACTTTATTTTTAAATTGGAAGTTGGAGGGTAGATTTTGCCATTTAATGAAAGTTTAGGGTTTGTTTGGCTAAAGTGATGGAAGTCCATCACCACCACCGCCACTTTTAGAACAAAAGTAGAAGATAAGATATTTGTTCTCTTAAGTGTGTGTGTGTGTGTGTGTGTGTGTGTGTGTTTTTCGGCCAAAGAGAAAGAGAGAGATAGAAACGAGAAGAAGAAAGAAAGAGGAAGTAGATAACAAGATTATACAGTTGATTGGAGTTCTTGAGCTGAATCCTTGATTTGTGCAGTGAAGTGGGTTTGTCATTTTAAGGTGAGTTAGTTTCACTCTTTCTTTTGAAAACTGTTGTAAACATAAAATTGATGTTTGGAATAGGTTAGAAAACTCATTTACAAAGCACTGGTATATTTGGTTTGAAAGAAATGGGGTTCAATCGATTTCTGGGTAGAATTTTGGTAAACAGACAGAGGTTTCCGGACGAAATATGAATGTGTCCGGTAATTTCTCCTTGCTAGTGTACGGAAGATGAAGTATCCGGAAACCCTGTGCTAAAGGTATCCGGACAGACAATTATCCGGTAAGTTTCTCTTTTCTATAGTTTCCGAATGAAATTAGATACCGGATGGTGTCCGGATTGCATTGGTTTCCGGATGTCATCCGGATTGTATATGTTGTCCGGATAGTTCATGTTGTCCAGAAAGTATGTTGTCCGGATAGTTCATGGTGTCCGGAAACTTGAGTTGTCCGATCACTTTTGAGATTCCAAATACTTTTTAGTAACCGGTAACTTTGTGTTTTGTCGACTCTTGGATAGGGTGTGAATGAGGACTGGAAATACTGTGGACTCGACTTAAGTTCGGGTTTGGGGGGGGGGAAACATTTGAGGATAAGAGTTAGATAGAGTTAACTAGAGTTCTTAGCCTACTAGTAAGTCATATGTGTTCGATTGGTAAAGAGATAATTGTATTTAATTGTTTCAGATTTTGTGAAATCTGGGTGAAAGATCGAATCGTTTTGAGAAAAGCTTGGAAGCGTTTTGATAAGCAAACAGGTGAGTTTTACTTTAAAACGTTTTCAAACTGGAATACATATATGTGGATTGAGATTGTGATAAGTAGTGTAATAATGTTCATATGTATGAAGTATGATATATTGAGGTGTATATTATATTTACATGAACATCACACTACACTAGTGCACGTTGGTCGGGCTTAGGACCGGTGGAGTTTGGCTGTACGGAGGGACAGCGGAGTTGGCTGTATATTAGTGCAGCGGAGTAAAATGATTAGTTGGCTAGCAACCAACTAATATGGCCATGGGAATGAGACAGGAAAGTACACAATGCATGAGTCATAATTGGTATTCAAATTTATGTTATGTATATGGTGTTTGTACAAACGATTTTAAACTGACAGGGATTTTCTCACTTAGACCACTAGGTCTAACCCTCATTTTGTTTTAAAAATATGTATTCCAGGTCGTGGATCAAGTAAGAGCAAGTGAAAAGGGTAATCTGTGACTAGCTTTTGGAAGACTTATATTTTTGAAGACCATGACGTGTTTTGCAGTTATAACTTTGTTATTAGTTATAATGTAACTTAATTAGCAAAAAAGTTTGTAATGAAATACTTATTATGGCTGTAAAGACTAAGGGACCGTACATGTTATATGATGTATCTTTTGTTATGAAACAATGTTTTGTAAAATATGTTATTTGTTGTATGTTTGGGAACCGGGTCGTTACAGATGGTATCAGAGCCCTAGTTTAAGGGATTTAGGTATTCGGATCCATACCTAGACTTAAACTGCATGTGAAGTAGGATGTCCCTATTATTTTAGAACCTTGGGATGTTGAATATAAAAAGGTAGAAGGAACATCATGTAAGGTAATTTCAAATTACATTTGGCCAGTGTAATCATGAACTTACAGGTACATGTTTGAACTGGAAAAGCTTATTATATGGGGTATGTGCTTACGTGTATATTAACCTTGTTGAAATCTACATAATGGCAAGTGGTACTCGACGTACGAATAGAGAGGGAGAAGGAAACCCTAATAGAACGAATCCAACAATCGGGACAAGGGGAAGAGGTGGAAAACGAGGTAGGGGCAGAACTAGAGGTAGAGTTCAGTCGCAAGGCACCGAATTTGTTACAAGAGACGATTTGGCGGCTGAAATGGGAAGACTACAAGCAAATATACAAGCTATGTTCGACCAACCCCGTCATACTGAAACTGAAATACCAGATCCTAGTTTGGAAGACGAGATGCCCATTACACCTATTGTAATATCGGTGCCAAAGAAGTGTGATTATAAGATGTTTCTAAGTTGCAAACCTCCGACTTACTCAGGAGAAAGAGACCCAGTAAAGGCGATGAGGTGGCTAAAAGAGATAGAAGCTATCTTCAAAACTAGCAAATGTGCCGAGGAAGATAGAGTGTTATATGGAACCGCGATGCTGAAAGCCGATGCTCTATATTGGTGGGAAGCTCTTATTACCTCTAGAGGATCTGATGTGTATTCTACTTTTTCTTGGGAAGAATTCACTATAGCTTTCAAGAGACAGTTTTGTCCTCAAGCAGTAGTTAGACAACTGGAAGAAGAGTTCATGAACCTGCAACAGGGAAGTTTATCGGTTCGGGATTATACTGCTCGTTTTCTGGAGAAGTCTCGTTTCGCTGAGTACTACGTTGCCACGGAGGTACTTAAGATGGAAAGGTTTATCTTTGGGTTAAATTCAGAAATCAGAAGTCTAGTAATTGCAAAAGGACCAGATACCTTCTCAGCCGCAGTAGATGCCGTAGAAAATGTGGAAAGAGATAAAGGGAGGGATGCTAGTGATAAAAGTACTAGAAAAAGAAAATGGGAAGGACCACATTATGATCCAAAGAAGTCCAGATCCCAGAGATTTGATAGTCGTCCACCTTTCAGACCAGCTGAAAGACCTTGTCTAAAATGCAACCGTATTCATCAAGGAAATTGTCAAGTTGACCCTCGAGTTTGTTACAAGTGTGGAAAGACCGACCATATTGCTAAAGACTATCAGGTAACTCGATTTTGTTTCTCATGCAATTCTCCTGATCACATTCAGTCTGATTGTCCACTGTGGAGAGTACAGTAGGGTGGTACGTCAGTGAGACCAACTGGTGTTAGGCCTGTAGTACAAAGGCCTGAGCTACCAAGAGCAAGGGGTCGTTCCTTCCAAATGACAGCACAAGAAGCAGAAGAAACTCCTGATGTGGTTACAGGTACATTTCTAATAAACTCTACACGTGCTAAAGTGCTATTTAACTCCGGTGCAAACCGATCATTTGTGTCTCCTTCATTTGCTGCTTATATGCATTTAAAGCCTAAAATGTTAGATCATGCTTTAATGGTGGAAACTGCGAATGATAATCAAGTATCGGTTAGAGAGGTATTTGATAGTTGTGTTATAAATATAGATGGGTGTGGAGTACCAATCCAGTTATTTCCTATGGCTTTAATTGAGTTTGATGTGGTAGTGGGAATGGATTGGTTAGCCGAGCACCAGGCTAGTATTGTTTGCAATAAGAAGTTAATTAATGTTGTATTACCTGAGAGAGGACCGGTAGTGATTTATGGTGATCGTAGAAATCATCAGTCTTGCCTTATCTCTATGATGAAAGCTCGTAAGTGTGTTAGTAAAGGTTGCTCGAGTTATTTGGCTTATGTGATAGATACTAAGCTAGAAAAGAATAAATTGGAAGATATTCCTGTCGTGTGTGAATTTTCGGAAGTTTTCCCAGAAGATTTGACTAATCTTCCACCCGTTAGACAAGTAGAGTTTGGTATAGATCTAATTCCTGGAGCTGCTCCTGTAGCCCGTGCACCATATCGTCTGGCACCTCCAGAGATGAAAGAAATGATGACGCAACTGCAAGATCTTTCTGATAAGGGCTTCATCAGACCTAGTACGTCACCGTGGGGAGCTCCAGTTCTGTTTGTGAAAAAGAAAGATGGATCGATGAGAATGTGTATTGATTATCGAGAACTGAATAAGCGTGCGATCAAGAACAAGTATCCGCTTCCCAGAATTGATGACCTTTTTGATCAATTAGTTGGAGCTTGTTATTTTTCCAAGATTGACCTAAGATCCGATTATCATCAGTTAAAGGTTAAAGAAGAAGATGTTCTAAAAACTGCTTTTCGCACAAGGTATGGTCACTATGAATTCCTAATGATGCCTTTCGGACTGACGAACGCCCAGCTGCCTTTATGGATTTAATGAACCGGGTATGTAAGTCGTATCTCGATAAATTTGTTCTTGTGTTTATCGATGATATCCTTATCTATCCCCGATCCGAAGAAGAGCACGCTCAACACCTTCGTTTGATTCTTGAATTGTTGAAAAAGGAACATTTATATGCTAAATTCTCCAAATGCGAATTCTGGCTTCGGGAAGTTCAATTTCTTGGGCATGTAGTTTCGGAGAAAGGCATTCAAGTTGATCCGATAAAAGTAGAGGCAGTTGAAAAGTGGGAAACGCCGAGAACGCCAACTGAAGTACGAAGTTTTTTGGGTTTAGCCGGTTACTATCGAAAGTTTATACAAGATTTTTCTTGAATCGCTACGCCTCTAACCAAGCTGACCCGAAAGAATATAAAGTTCGACTGGAAAGCAGAACAGGATGAAGCATTCCGAATATTGAAAGAGAAACTCTGTAACGCACCGATACTGTCACTACCTGAAGGTTCCAACGACTTTGTTGTTTACAGTGATGCTTCCAAACTAGGATTGGGATGTGTACTAATGCAGCGTGGGAAAGTTATTGCTTATGCTTCTCGTCAACTGAAGGATCATGAACGACAATATCCTACACACGACATGGAACTTGCCGCAGTTGTTTTTGCTCTAAAGATCTGGAGACATTATCTATACGGTTCTAGATGTCAAATTTATACCGATCACAAGAATCTCCAACATCTTTTTGACCAGCGAGAACTGAATATGAGACAAAGAAGATGGTTAGAATTGGTGAATAATTATGACTGTGAAATTCTCTATCATCCGGGAAAGGCGAATGTAGTAGCTGATGCACTGAGTCGTCAAGAAAGGAGTGGAACAATAAAAGCCATTGCACTACGAGCTGAACTTCTACCTAACATCTTTGACGAATTGAAGAAGTGTCAAGTAGAAGCCTTTCAAGAAGAACACTTGAAACCAGAACGGTTAGTGGGTATATCAGCATCACTCGTAAAAGATGATCGTGGGTTACTGTGTCTGGGAAACAGAATTTGGGTGCCTCGTCTGGGTAATTTACGTGATCGAATACTTCAAGAAGCTCATCAATCCCGTTTCTCTATTCATCCAGGTACGAATAAGATGTATAAAGATCTACGACAATTTTACTGGTGGCCGGGAATGAAAAGAAATATTGCTCAGCGTGTGGAAGGTTGTTCTACTTGTAAGAAAGTAAAGATTGAACATCAAAAGCCTTTTGGTCAGTTACAACGTTTAGAAATACCTATGTGGAAATGGGATCGGATTACTACAGACTTCATCATGAAGCTACCAAAGAGATCAGGCAAGTAAAAGTACAGTGGCGATATCATAAAGGGCAGGATGCTACTTGGGAATTAGAATCAGAAATAAGAACTAAGTACCCATACCTTTTCGCCTAACCGAATTCCGGGACGGAATTCTTTTAAGGGGGAGGTGTTGTAATAACCGGGTACGTTATTGGTTTATTTAATTTTTATTAATTTTAGTTTAAGGTAGGTTTGGGTTAGTTTTATAAATTATGAGTTAAGGGGTAAACTTTATTTTTAAATTGGAAGTTGGAGGGTAGATTTTGCCATTTAATGAAAATTTAGGGTTTGTTTGGCTAAAGTGATGGAAGTCCATCACCACCACCGCCACTTTTAGAACAAAAGTAGAAGAGAAGATATTTGTTCTCTTAAGTGTGTGTGTGTGTGTGTGTGTGTTTTTCGGCCAAAGAGAAAGAGAGAGAGATAGAAACGAGAAGAAGAAAGAAAGAGGAAGAAGATAACAAGATTATACAGTTGATTGGAGTTCTTGAGCTGAATCCTTGATTTGTGCAGTGAAGTGGGTTTGTCATTTTAAGGTGAGTTAATTTCACTCTTTCTTTTGAAAACTGTTGTAAACATAAAATTGATGTTTGGAATAGGTTAGAAAACTCATTTACAAAGCACTGATATATATTTGGTTTGAAAAAAATGGGTTTCAATCGATTTCTGGGTAGAATTTTGGTAAACAGACAGAGGTTTCCGGACGAAATATGAATGTGTCTGGTAATTTCTCCTTGCTAGTGTCCGGAAGATGAAGTATCCGGAAACCCTGTGCTAAAGGTATCCGGACAGACAATTATCCGGTAAGTTTCTCTTTTCTATAGTTTCCGAATGAAATTAGATACCGGATGGTGTCCGGATTGCATTGGTTTCCGGATGTCATCCGGATTGTATATGTTGTCCGGATAGTTCATGTTGTCCGGAAAGTATGTTGTCCGGATAGTTCATGGTGTCCGAAAACTTGAGTTGTCCGGTCACTTTTGAGATTCCAAATACTTTTTAGTAACCGGTAACTTTGTGTTTTGTCGACTCTTGGATAGGGTATGAATGAGGACTGGAAATACTGTGGACTCGACTTAAGTTCGGGTTTGGGGGGGGGGACATTTGAGGATAAGAGTTAGATAGAGTTATCTAGAGTTCTTAGCCTACTAGTAAGTCATATGTGTTCTATTGGTAAAGAGATAATTGTATTTAATTGTTTCAGATTCTGTGAAATCTGGGTGAAAGATCGAATCGTTTTGAGAAAAGCTTGGAAGCGTTTTGATAAGCAAACAGGTGAGTTTTACTTTAAAACGTTTTCAAACTGGAATACATATATGTGGATTGAGATTGTGATAAGTGGTGTAATAATGTGCATATGTATGAAGTATGATATATTGAGGTTGTTAGAGCATTATTGTATTCAAGATTTACTGTAAAGTCAATGTACTGTAATGAGTCTATGCTGTATTGCTTTGCCTTTATACCTTGTATGTTATGGGTATAAATAGGCATGTCTAGTTCATTAGCTAGTAACAATCTCGGAATACTTCATGCTAATGTCATTTGTACTCATATGTTGAATATATGGATGACATATTTTCTCTCTAGATTCTCTCTATATTTGTTCATATCAAATTGCTAGATTCTGGGTTTATCAATTGGTATCAGAGCTAAACAGAAGATTCAAGCAGATCAAGAACCATTTTGAAGATTTTTTACACTGTTTTGAAGAATTCGGATCCTTCATCTTTCACTGTTCATGATGATATATGATGCTTCTTCGATTACTGTTCATCCAGATTCATCTTTTCTTTCATTTTTTGTTCTTTTGGATTGATTCTTGACATCATTGCACTCGATTTTCATCCCTAAACATCTTTAATTCAAGAATCTCATCCAAATTCTGCACAGAAATTGCAAATCTGACCATTTTATATCTGTTTGTTCGAAAAACATATTCTTACTGTTTTTTTATCAAAACTCGATTATTTTGATCGAATTGGGATTTGAAATCAACTAAGAAAGTATGTGAAATTTGATTTCAAACAAATCTGTGCAATTTTCATATCAATTGATCAAGAATTGAAGAAATTATGGCAGTTTTAGTAATTTTTGGGTGTTAAGTGAAGGTTTCGGATCATTCATAGGGGATTCAGATCATTCATCAGGATTTCGGATTATTCAAGCTTGATTTCGGATCGTTCAACTTGGATTTTTGGTGTTTAAGCTTGATTTCGGATTTCAAAGAGAAGTGATAATTTTTACAAGTTTGGGTTTCGGATCCGTGAACATACGAAATCGTTGGTTTCGCATCCAGTGTAGTCCGAATTCAGTGGTTTCGGATCCTTATACATAAGAAATCTGTTGGTTTCGGATCCTTATACATACGAATCCATTGGTTTCGCATCCAACTACATCCGAATCCATTGGTTTCGCATCCTTCTTGATCAGGATTCCGTGGTTTCGCATTCAACTTGATCCGAATTTTTGTTGAGAAAAATTTTTATTCCGGAATTTTTTCTATAGTGTATTTTATACACTTTAAGAACTTTTCAAGAAAAAAATTTATATAATTTTTTTATAGTGTATTTCATACACTTTCTGCTTGATTTTCTGAAAGATCCATCTAGCATTCTTTTCAAAATGTTTATCAAGATGAATTATCTAGAGAAGTTAAATGAGAGAAAATGGACTCTTTCTGAAGCTAAAGATGAGATCAAGCGTCTTGAATGTTTATCCAATAAATACATGAGATATTTTGATGAAGAAGAAAGAAAAGTCTCTTCCTGAGTCCAAACTGAAAAATTTGAATGGCAAGATTGCAGCTCTTGAAGATTCTCAAGAGAAGAACAAGACACTTGACATCTCAACTCATCAAGAAAATATAAAAGAGCTTCAAGGGAGTATAAAAGCATTGGAGGAAGAAAATGCTGATCTGAAGAGACAGATTTTAGACATTTCTTCTTTAAATAAAAAGACTATTTTAAAAGAACAAAATGCTATACTTACTAAAAGAATTACTGATCTTGAAGTTTATATTGCAGGTCTTGAAACAAAGAAAGACAACTCAAGTCTCCACGATCAAATCGAGAAACTTCAAGAGAAAGTAACAACTCTTCAAAGTGAAAATGCTGATATGAAGAGTAGAGAAGAAAAGAGAGTGAACTGGAACTTACATTTACGAGTTCAATTAAAAAAAGTTCAAGAGAAAAGAACAACGTTGGAAGGTGAAAACGTTGAATTGAAGAAAAAGCTTTATGAACGTGAAAGAGAGTCTCTTTCTTCAAAGAAAATTCTTAAAGAGAAGGAAATAATTGAACTGAAATTCATAAAACTTTTAAAACAAGTCTCCGACTTTGAAAAAGTTTTATATCTTGAAAAAGAGAAGCAAGAAAAAGAAAGAACTGTTTTTGAAACTAAACGCAAATCTTTTGAGATTAAAAGTTCTGAGTTTTCCGTGAAAATCTCCGAATTAGAAAATGTTTTGGATAATGAAAGAAATGATTTCACGGAAAAGAAAAATCTCTTTGAAAAGGAAAATAAAATCCTTAAAAAGAAAAATATGGAAACTTTCAAAGAGATAACTGATAAGAGAAAGTTTTTGGAAAAAGATTTTGAATCGGAACGCAAATATTTTGAAGATGCGATTCTTAATCTTACCAAAAGATTATCTGGTTTATCAGCTGACATTATGAAAGATCAATTGATCAAATCTGATCTCCAAAAGAAATTTGATCTAATTTTTAAAGAGAAAAATGTTTTGATAAACAAAGTTAAAGAACTTGAAGACATCATTTTTAAATTTGATGTCTCAAAGCAGGTCAGTCCTGATACTATCTTTCAGACTTTATTTGTTGATTCAAATGATTCTGAATGCTCTTTTAAAACTACTTCAAGTTCAAGTTTTAAAAACATTCATTCTAAACAATTTAATAGATCAACTGATTTCTCAAAAGATCAGATGCGTTCAATAAATCTCTTCTATAATCCTCTGTTTGATAAATCAGATAACAAACCAAATGTGCCTATAGTTAATACTTCCAAACCTCAAGAAACTCCAGTCTTCAAGAAAGTGAAGATGGAATGGAGAGTCAAAGGCACAACAATTCCAAAGAAAGATGTACCAAAATCATCTACCTCCACATCAAATGCAAAGAGGAACAATGCTTCGAAAGGTAAATCTTATGTTTCACCTAATCTTGTTTATTCTACAAATCATCTGATTAGGTTGGCACATAAGAAAATATGTTGTTCTTACTGTGGATCAAATGATTTTGTGCATAAAGATTATACTCCTTATTGGTACGGTACTTACATTATTTCTTCTAAGAAAACTGCACCTAACACACTAGGACCCAAGTCCCGTTGGGTACCAAAATCTGCTTAATCTGTTTTGTAGGTTCTTCATGTGTTATGCTGAATGTTACATATATTCCACACACATGACTGAAAACAGAAGAGAAGCGGTGATAATTTTTTAAGAGTACATGTGCCATTAACGAGGAGCAAAGAAATAATGGCTTCTGAACAATTCAGTTCAGGACCCGTACTTCAAAGACTAAGACTTCTAAACAAATCAGTTTAGAACTCATACTTCTCAGGTGATATCCTTAACTGTCACATCTTTCTATTTCAAGGAACAAGTGGTGAAAGGTAATATTGCATTATGTTTTATTTCTACTGCTTTGAATGTTTGAGTCTTAACAAATTTAATTCAATGAGATGATTTTTTTTAATTTTCATTAAATGAATGAAATGTGTGTCAAGGGTGATTTTACAAGTGTTTTTGTATTATCTGAGTTATATTTGTTTCATCTTTCACTTCTGAAATAAATCGAAATGTCAGCAAAACATGAATGAAATTATGTTGAATGCTCAAAATTATGGAAATCTGGACTTATATAGAATATAATGCTCAAAAAGCCTAATTGTCAGAATGATGAATGGAAACGAAAATATGGGGGAAGCACTATGTTTTAGAACCAAGTGATTGAGATAAAAAAAATCATTTAGTTTGAAAGTTTGTACCTGTGGCCTTTCTGGTTTGGGAGAGTAAGTCCTAAGGGGTGCTCGACACCTAGTCCCTAAGGCCAACTGGTCTGGGATCGGCTGACCCAAATCCTGCTATAGAACCAGATAGAAAGCCATGTTTTACTGGTACAAATGGGTTTAAGATATATCGATGTGGCCTTTCTGGTTTGGGAGAGTAAGTTCCAAGGGGTGCTCGACACCTAGCACCTAAGGCCAACTGGTCTGGGATCGGCTGACCCAAATCCTGCTATAGAACCAGATAGAAAGCCATGTTTAACGGTGTATCTTATTCTTACTAAACTTTTTGATTAAAAGATGCCAATGCGCACACATCTCTTGAAACTTGGGGATAATACAAAGTCGCGATAAACCCGTAAATTTGTGAAAATCCTGATTTTGGACAAAGAGTGTGAGTAGAGCAATGTATTCTTATATGTTTTAGAATTGCATATGCTTGAAGCTAATCATATTTCGCATGCTTTCACACCAAATAGATTTAATAAAGGGGTTGAAACTGAACATTTTTAACTTGATATGCAATGATGACTTGTATTTGAATCCAAACACATGTATTTGATTTCATTTGATTGGAAAAACTGTTAAATTTCATTAAGTTGAATTTCTTTTGTAAAGTTTTCAAATGATCAAATGTTAGTAGTTATAAAATGTAGTTCAATGAATTTTATTTTCCTTGTATAATTTTTTTTAAATCTGTGCTAAAATTTCAAATACTGTGCTTTAATGAAATATATGCATACTTTCAGGGGGAGAAAACAAATTGCTCCAGAATTCTTATTTTGAGGGGGAGCAAGGTTATTCATTAAGGAGGAGATTGTTAGTGATACTCGGAGATGCGACTGAAATTGAAAAAGGTTTTTGATGATCATGATGCTCACAAACATCGAAAAAGGGGGAGAAATGTTTAATTCAATTTCATGTCGAAGATAATTCAAGATCAAAGAGATGAAGATACTAAGTTCAAGAAATCATTCAATGTTCGAAGTCCAAAATTCGCATGCTGGATTCGGATTGTTCAAAATTGCATTGGTTTCGGATCATGTGAAGTCTGAAATGTTGCTGAATTTGGTTATCTTAGATCTGAGAGACATTATTCTCGGATTGTGCTTACACCTAAAAGTTCAAAAATATGGAGATTTCGCATCCAACTTGATCCGAATTGATGGTTTCGCATCTGCCTTGATCCGAATTCACATGGTTTCGCATCCAACATGATAAGAATTGATGGTTTCGCATCTGCCTTGATCCGAATTCACATGGTTTCGCATCCAACATGATACGAATTGATGGTTTCGCATCCTTCTTGTTCAGAATTCTATTGGTTTCTGATCTGCCTACATCCGAATTGATGGTTTCGGATCCTTTTAATATGAGAAAGTTAATATGAGAACTAAGGTTCTTGCATCAAGAAGGATACGAGAAGTTACTGTTTGTCAAAGACTGGTAATGCTACAAAGATCTGATTTTCATGTACAAGACTTGAAGATGATTTGATAGAGAGCCTGTTTGAGAAGATTGACTTTACAAAGATCAAATTGAAGATTATTCTATGTTTGAAGACGGTAAGAGCTTCAACGTTCAAAGCGGTCATAGTTAAAGTGTTGAAGATCAAGAGCTGAAGACTGCTGCCATATTTTTTAAATCTTGAATCCAAAGGGGGAGATTGTTAGAGCATTATTGTATTAAAGATTTACTGTAAAGTCAATGTACTGTAATGAGTCTATGCGGTATTGCTTTGCCTTTATACCTTGTATGTTATGGGTATAAATAGGCATGTATAGTTCATTAGCTAGTAACAATCTAGGAATACTTCATACTAATGTCATTTGTACTCATATGTTGAATATATGGATGACATATTTGCTCTCTAGATTCTCTCTATATTTGTTCATATCATATTGCTAGATTCTGGGTTTATCAGAGGTGTATATTATATTTACATGAACATCACACTACACTAGTGCACGTTGGCCGGGCTTAGGACCGGTGGAGTTTGGCTGTACGGAGGGACAATGGAGTTGGCTGTATATTAGTACAGCGGAGTAAAATGATTAGTTGGCTAGCAACCAACTAATATGGCCATGGGAATGAGACAGGAAAGTACACAATGCATGAGTCATAATTGGTATTCAAATTTATGTTATGTATATGGTGTTTGTACAAACGATTTTAAACTGACAGGGATTTTCTCACTTAGACCAGTAGGTCTAACCCTCATTTTGTTTTAAAAATATGTATTCCAGGTCGTGGATCAAGTAAGAGCAAGTGAAAAGGGTAATTTGTGACTAGCTTCTAGAAGACTTATATTTTTGAAGACCATGACGTGTTTTGCAGTTATAACTTTGTTATTAGTTATAATGTAACTTAATTAGCAAAAACGTTTGTAATGAAATACTTATTATGGTTGTAACGACTAAGGGACCGTACATGTTATATGATGTATCTTTTGTTATGAAACAATGTTATGTAAAATATGTTATTTGTTGTATGTTTGGGAACCGGGTCGTTACAATATATACCTTGGTTACTTGTGTTATGTAAATAGAAAAGAAAATATTGGGTTGGTGTTAAGTAATGTAGAAAAGGGGGGCCACAAATGAGCTTTCCTGGTTACCAAATTTAAAATTTTCTTGGCTTCATGGTGCAATGAAGAGGTAATAATATGTTTGTAGAAAGATGTTTTAATCATTTACGTCGTTGCTTGTGGTTTACATTAATTTGTTTATTTAGGAAGATGACAAAAAACCGGAGATGCCAAGATGATGCTTTGTTTTGTTTTTCCATCACCCAATTTGCTTAATAATCTCGATTTCATGTCTAGGATCCTTTGCCTCCATGGATTCCGAACCAGTGTCGAAATCTTCAGAACTCAGACGAAGAAATTGTTGGAATCACTACTTGAAAAGGGTGAGTTGTTCTTCCCCGATGCATCGTTTCCATGTAATGAAAAATCCAAGGTCGAGGGGATATATGATCCGCTTTATTACGGATGGTTCCAATTTAGCAAGGTTAGATTATTATATATTTAATTCCTATGTATGTTGTTAACAATTTGCAGTATCTTCCTATTGTGGATATGATCAACAGCACACCCCCAAGAATTGATACCCAATAAGAAAGGTACATCCTCATTGCAGAACTCAATTGCTAAGTGACAATATATCCATCCGTTAAATGTGTTTTTTGGTTTATCATTACAAGATACTTGATAGTTAGATTAGTTTTGAATATATTGTTTTAAAAGTTTAAATCTGTGAAAAGTTTCTTAGCTTCACTCGGCAAAATGTAGTGTTTCTTCTATAGCCGAAATGGAATAATGCTTGAAGTCGTCAACTATTTTACAAAATGCCAAGTTGAAATCGATTATATTTGGAACAAAGTTGATTACCGGTAACTTAAACCATAGTGTTTTTACTTTACCCATTATATAGATTGGGCGTCAGTAGTTGCACTGCATGCATAAGATCAAGTAGATTATGCATCATAGTTGTACATTACTCAAAAGCTTCTAAATAAAGTTGTTTATGACACAAGGTATGCATACATATTGAAAGTGGAGGAAAAGGGTGATGAATACAGTTTTGGAGTCGTACTTCTTGAACTAATAGCGGGTAAAAATCCGGTGGGGTAGTTTGGTGACAGGCTGAACATTATAAAGCGGGTCTACAAGATGATCTCAGAGATCTTTCAACCGTCGGATGCTGCTACTGTGGTGTCATCAACTATTTCACCAACATGTCCCAAACTTTGTAAGAAAAAAGCTATAATAATTTAGAATTAGGATGATATATAGTTCGTTTCTTCTATCAAGCACCATTTTATTCTTCCTATAGTAGAGATACCATTGTACTTCAGAACCGTTGTGTATTTTTTGTAGAATCACAATTCATCAATTGTAGAATCGAATGCTATGTTTCTATAACTTGGTATGTGCTTTATCTTGACACATTGCAACTACTGAAAAAGACCCGACTTTTTTGTTATATATAGTGAATACCTTAGTGGGCTGAATTCATGTACATGCAAATGCATTTAGTTTCAGTTCACAATGATTTCCTATTTTCCTATATCTTCTACTTTTCGTCACCAATGTCATACAAGGATCCTTTATCTTTAACTCTGTAAGTTGTTTACTATGTGGCTGAAAGAGGGGCTTAGAGATATGTTTTTATATCAATTTGTATAAGTTATATAATGTATTTATTTCTCAAATGTATTCATTCAATGTTTATTTTTTCGTTCCTCGTACGATAAGTTGAGAAATGCATTGTGTTTCCTTGCTTGTATTCAATAAAGTTTGAATAGTGGTTGATATTCAAAGTGTCTTATATGGTGTTATGATGGTATGATCAGGCCCGACCCTTGGGTTATTTGTTTATAATGAGCACATGACGAGCAGATCTAACAAAAACACATTGCTCCTTTTCGTTTATATTCATGGCTCCCGCCGCATTGCACGGGTACAAAACTAGTATATTTTAATACTACATATATATATATATACATATATATATATATATATATAGAGGAAGGTTCAAACGAGGAGCGCATCAATTTAAGAGAACGTGAGGAGCACTCCCATGCTTCTGATCACATATGATTTACAACCCTAAAAAATCGGATTTAACTCAAAAATTCGCGCAAAAGTGGCGCGAGGCGTGGCGCGATGCTGCAGGTCGCGGATCACATGTGATTCAACACTGTAAATCATTAATGATTCATAACTGTCAATTCGAGTCCAGATCAGTTGGGAATCACATGTGATCCACAACTGCCAATCACATGTGATTCATAACTGTCAATTGCTCCTCACGTTCTCTTAAATTGGTACGCTCCTCGTTTGAACCCGCCTCTATATATATATATATATATTTATTTATATATAGGCTCCATAAAATGCAAACCTTGCATTTTTTGCACACCTTACAAACCACAGTCTGCATATGTGCACAATGCGCATATACATATGCATATGTATATGTGCAAAAATATACATATAATGGACATACATTTATATGGGATAATGCATATATGCATCTCAGATTTTGCATATATGCACATTGGTTTGTAAGGGGTGCAACAAATACATGGTTTGTATTTGATTTGTACCCTATATATATACAGACATAGGTTTATTTGAGAAATGCTAATGTATGAGAAATTGAGAAGTAATCTTAGCCATTTATTCGGTTAAGATCGGCTTTAATTGGTCAAAAATTGCGGCTTTAACTGGTCAAAAGTTACAGTTGTTCCAAAAATAGAAGGGCATTTTCGTAACTTTTACGAATGCACGAGACGAGTTCATATATGAGCATGTGTGATTCACATATGAACTATCTGTTCATATGTGAACCCATGTAATTCACATATGCACTATTTTTAACTAATTCATATATGAACCTTTGTGATTCGTATATGAAACTAATTAACCTACGAATTAGTTAAAAAGAGTTCATATATGAATTACTAAGGTTATATGAACGTATAGTTCATATGTGAATCACACAGATTCATATATGAACCCGTCCCTCGTATTTTACTAAACTACCCCTCTATCTTGTAAATACCACATGCAAACCACACGAGGAATTATCCGTTGCTTATCGATCAAAGCTGCAAATGTTGACCGAATGATTGACTAAGATTACTTCTCTATTTCTCGTACATTTACCATTTCTCAAACGAACCTCTCCATATATATATATATATATATATATGGGACTAATCAATGAGAACTATATAATTTTGTGGTAACTGTGAGATCCAATATGAGCCACACATTTAATTTTACTGATTTTATTTAATAATAAATATAAAAGGTTATATTGGTAATTTAATTCCCTAACAAATTCATCCCTAAAATCATGGTTGAATCCCTAAAATTATGGTCCTGTAGTTTTTAAAGTATTTACCTGACTACCTAAACCCACAACAGCTTCTACTATGCAACACGACCGGATTCAATTCTTTTAGTATGCAACAAATTCATCTTTGTTAGATCTGAAGTTTTGTCAATAAACCAAGTGTTGAAGATCTGATAAGAAGATTCAGAAGTTCTGAGAAGAAGAGTCAGAAGTTCTGAGAAGAAGAGTCAGAGATCTGAGAAAGAGAAGTCAGAAGTTCTGAGAAGCGTGATCAGAAGAATGTTCAGAAGTTCTGAACTACCTGTTCAGAACTTATGACGAGTTTTGTTATTTAGTAATGTGTAAACTAATTAGGACACGTGTTATGTTCTTATTAGTCTTTCTTATTTGTACTGTAGCTTTAAGATGTTTGTTGCAGTATAAATAGAGTGGTTAGCACTACGTTGCTAACTGATTGATTTTCCCATATTACTTGTATTCTTTCCTTGTAATCTTTGAGGTGATCTCTCTCTTAGATCTGTAATTCTGTGCATCATTGAATACAATTGGGCTTGATCATACAATTTCTCAATTACTTCTTTCTATATTGATTGTAAGAATAGATCCTGCACTTTCAATTGGTATCAGAGCTAATCAACAAACAAATTCGTTCAAGATTGTGATTGCGAAGATCGATTGATCAATTTCTTGAAGATTTCTTGATTCATTCAAAATTCGATTCCGCTGCTAGGGCTAGTTCTTGAATTCTTAGCAATTCTTGAATTACCTGCTACTTTTCGATCAAGAAAATCGAATTTGTCTTTCTGTTGAATTTTCTTACAATCATGTCTTCTAAAGAATATCTAGCCATGGGATCCGAAACCAAACCGCCTGTTCTTATACCAGAAGAGTATCAGCAATGGAAAACTCGTATGATCCAATTCCTTGACAACATCGATGAAAATCTTATGATTTCTATACGAGAAGGTCCAATCGAAGTATATATCGATGTCGCCGCAACCCCTGCTACAGAGACAACTCCAGAAATTCCAGCGACCAGAGTAAAGAAGAATTATTCCCAATACACTGCTGAACAGAAAAATAGGCATGCTATTGACAAAAGAGCAATTACTTTGATGACTTTGGCTGTCCCGAATGAGGTTCTTAACAGGATTGACAGTGGATCATCAGCTAAAGAAATGTGGGACGAATTGGAAAGGCAAATGTTAGGAACTGTGAGATCTATTCAGGCAAAGTTAAATCAAAGCATAAATGCTTATGAAAGGTTCAAAGCAAAAGAGTCAGAAAGTTTGACACAGACATACAGTAAATTTTGCACTATTCTAAATGACTTGAGAAGAAATGGACTGAAGAAAACAAAATCAGAAATAAATTACAAATTTCTGAACAGTCTAAATTCAGAATGGTCATCATTTGCCATAAGTCTGCAAATGAACAAAGATATGTGTGAAGAAGACTTAAATGATTTGTTCTGTGTTCTTAATCAACATGAAGACTCTGTCAAGTTAGTTGTGGAAGAAAAGAAAAATGTTGCTGATCAGTTAGCGTTCTTATCAAAGTCCAAAGCAATCAAAGCACCCAAAAAGACTGCATATCTATCAGAAATACCGAGTCTGGAGGAATCTGACAAAGAAGAAGGATCAGAAGATGATGAAGATATCAAGATAATGGCTGAAAAGCTAGCTTTGCTGACAAATACTTTCAACAAAAGGTATGGGAAGGGCAGATTTCAAGGAAATTATAAGAGAGCTGGAAGTTCAGATTATAAGAAGAAAGATGACAGAGAAGAAAATAAGATTGAAAAGAGAATAGAGAGAAGTGAAGAAAACAAGGAAGAGAAGGAAGAGAGAAAAGAAAAGAATCTGTGTTTCAAGTGTGGAAAATCTGGCCATTATGCCAAGGATTGCAGAGTTAAAGTTGTGAAAGATTATGAATACTACACGAAGAAGGCTCAGCTTGCAAAGAAGAGAGATGACGAGATTGCGCTATTGGCTGAACAGGAGAATTGGCTGTACTACACTTCTGATGAAGATGATCATATCAACTTTCCACAGATGCGAAGCTATATGGCAAAAATGAGGAATGAGGATGATTCTGATTTTGAAGATGCTGATTCTGAGTCATCTGCTGAGGTACATTCTTCACTTGAATTAGAGTTAATGACACAGATTGGTGAAATGAAAACTGAATTTGCTAACCTAAGAAAACAGATAAAAGGAGAAAGAACTTTGGTTAACAAATTCAGAATTGAAAAAGAAGTAATAAACGAACAATATGAAGAATCTGAGGCTGAGAAACAGAAAGTTAAAGATGAAAATTCTGAATTGATGAAAAGGCTTTCTGAACTAAAAGTTGAGTTTTCAAAAATAAAGGATGAAAAAGGTGATTTACAAATAAAATTTGATATGTTATTTGAAGAAAGAAAGAATTTATACTCCAAAATCAAAGAATTGGAAGATTTGAATTTGAAAAGAGGTCAAACTCAGCAAACATTAAATCTTTTATTAAGCAATGTTAAAGATACAAGATTTTACAATCCAAAGAAGGGATTGGGATTGGAAGAAAATGTCATTTTAAAAAGAGCTCCAATACTTCAAGTTTCTAAGCCAAAAATCCCAGAAATTGTTGAAGTTTTCATAAGACCTGCTAGTTCTATAACAAGTTCTGACAATTTGCAAAGACCAAACTCTAAAAAGTCAGATGAGACAATTTCTGAGTCTAAAACAGAAAAGTCAGTTGGTTCAGAAGAAAAGGTTAAGAAAGAAGTTTCTAAACCAACAGATGAAAAGCCAAGATACAATGATACTAAATTCAAGTATGATTCCTTAAATGTCAGCTACAAAAATAAACAACCAAGTTTTTCATATCATGACATTGAGAGCATATTTGATACAAGTAAAAATTCTGAAACAGTCAATCAGAAGTCTGAAACTTCTAGTCAGGATTCTGAACTTTGTAGTCAGAATTCTGAGTCTAAAGATCAGACATCTGAGTCTGTAAATCAGAACTCTGACTCAGGTAGTCAGAAGTCTGATTCAACTGGATTTTCTGAAACAAAATCAGATGAATTTTTGCAACTTGAAAAGAGATTTAATCTTGTGAGTCAAGAACTTGAGGATTTAAGGAAAACTTATGATGAACTTGAAAATGATTTCTGTGAGGTGGATATTAAACTTGAAGAAGCTTTGAAAGAAAAGAATATTTTTATTCAGAAAATAACAGAGCTTGAAAAACTGAAGACTGAGTATGATCTTTTTAAAATTAATGCTTCAAGAGAAAATGATAAATTCTTTAATGAATCAAGTACATATGAAAAAGGTGAATCATCTAATTCTTCTAACAAAAAGAACTTGAATTTTTCAGAAAAAGAAGAAAGCAAAAGGAAAGATGATCTTGCAAAGTTGAACGATCTGAAAAGGGAACTTGAGAAGCTTAGAATGAAATCTACTTCTGAACTAAACGCTAGAAATTCTTGTAATAAGGGCAATTGTACTCTGAACAGTATAAATAAAAATGAAATGATCTATGTTTCAGATTTATTGTCACTTGCAAAGAAAAATCTTGTTTGTGTTAGATGTAAAAATGATTCATTCCAATATTCTCACAAATGTCAAGTCAAAATAACTTCTGTTTCATACATAAGAAAAGATATTCAGAAAGTTTCTGTTTCTCAAAATACAGAAAAGAAGAAAATTTTTGTTCCTCAGACTCAGAAGAAAGAAAAGATAAAAGAAAAGAAACTTGAAAACATAGCAAAACCAAAAGTTACAACTCTCAAAAAGAATTTGAACAAACTTGTAAGCAGAAAATGTTCTGACTTCATAAAAGTTCAAGGAAAGTGGTGTTTGAAGAAAGATTTTGAGTGGAGAGTAAAAGGTACTGATGTTAAATCCAATGACAAAGCTAACAAAGATGGACCCATTCCAAAATGGGTACCTAAACCTAACTGATCTTTTTGCAGGGCTGTCATGTGTGGTTTTTAGATTCAGGAGCTTCAAGACACATGACAGGTCAGAAGTCTTTTCTATCAAACTTCAAAGAAAAGGCTGGAGGAGCAGTAAACTTTGGAAACAATAGCAAAGGTCAAGTCAAAGGTTATGGGGATTTAACTAAAGGGGATCTAACTATCCAAAAGGTTTTCTATGTTGAAGGATTACAACACAATCTTTTCAGCATAAGTCAGTTTTTAGACAGTCTTTGTCAAATTAAGTTTCAAATAACAGGTTGCATGATTCTAACTGAAAATGATGTCAAAGTCTTCTGGGCCAAAAGACATATGGACTTATTTGTAGTTAATTTTTCAAAATTGAAAATATTAAATACAGTTTGTCTTTTATCAAAATCAACTGCAAATGAATGCTGGCTTTGGCACAGAAGATGTTCTCATCTGAATTTCAAAGATCTTAATAATCTTGTTGCAAAACAGTTGGTTAAAGGCTTACCAAAGCTTAAATTTGAAAAAGAATCATTATGCTCAGCTTGTGAAATGGGCAAGATGAAAAAGAGTTCTCACAAATTAAAAATGGACTCATCTTGCAAAGCACCATTAGAAATGATTCATACTGATCTTTGTGGTCCAATTTCAGTTCAGTCGATGGGAGGAAAGAAATATATGCTTGTGATTGTTGATGAATTATCCAGATACACGTGGGTTGAGTTCCTAAGAGCTAAGTCAGAAGCTGCTACTACATTGATAAATTTTATCAAAAGGATTCAAGTTCTCTTACAACTTCAAGTTCAGAAAATCAGAAGTGATAATGGAACGGAGTTCAGAAATGAGACTCTTCAGAATTTTCTAGAAAGTTCTGGGATTTCTCACAATTTTTCTGCTGTCAGAACTCCTCAACAAAATGGTGTTGTTGAAAGGAAGAATAGAACTCTAGTTGAGGCTGCGAGAACAATGTTGGCTTATGCAAATCTTCCTACTTTCCTATGGGCTGAAGCAATTGCAACTGCTTGTTTTACACAAAATAGAACTTTAATCAATAAGAGATTAAATAAGACTGCTTATGAACTGATAAATAAAAGAAAACCATTAATCAAATTCTTTCATATTTTTGGTTGCAGATGCTACGTTCTCAGAGACAGAGAAAATCTTGCCAAATTCGATAAAAAGGCAGATGAAGGATACTTTGTGGGTTATTCTTTAACTTCCAAAGCATTCAGAATCTACAATAGAAGAACCAAGAGGATGATGGAGAGCATAAATGTAACTTTTGATGAAGCCAGAATGCGGACTTCTGAACAAGACAGGTCAGAACTCATGCTGAACAAGACAAAAATGACTTCTGATACAAATTCTAATCCTATTTGTTCAGAACTCAATTTACTGTTTAAGGATGCTTTTAGTGAACTAATTTCTGATTCTTATGCAGAATATGAAAACCCAAAGATGGTCAAAGAGATGAAAAATAAGACTCCAGAAATAGTTCAATCAACTGTAATTTCTGACAAAGGTCCATCAGAGGAGTGCCCAAATCTAATAAATACAAGTGGTGAAAACTCTGAACCTTGTAATCAGAATTCTGATTCTTGTACTCAGAACTCTGAACAAGTCAATCAGAACTCTGACTTCATTAATCAGAACTCAAACTTGGATGCAACTCCTACTCATACGTCAGAACAAGGTGACAGTTCAGAATTACAAGCAATCATTGATGAGAATGATGCAAACAACAATTATTCAGAGATTGATGTACTCCCTAGTGCTAACAAATGGACTAAAAATCACCCTATTCATCAAGTAATAGGTGATCCATCAGCAGGAGTAAAGACAAGATCAGCTACAGCAAATGAAGTAATGTTTGCTGGTTTCTTAAGTGTAATTGAACCAAAGAAAGCTAATGAAGCCCTAGAGGATCCAGACTGGATTTCAGCAATGCAAGAGGAATTGCTTCAATTTGAAAGAAATAAAGTTTGGAGACTCATTCCAAAGCCTGAAGGTAAATCTATAATTGGAACTAAATAGGTGTTCAGAAACAAAAAGGATGAATCAGGTGTTGTCATCAGAAACAAGGCAAGATTGGTTGCTAAGGGATACTGTCAACAAGAGGGAATTGATTATGATGAGACATTTGCACCAGTGGCAAGAATAGAGGCAATCAGAATATTTTTAGCCTATGCTGCACATAAAAACTTCAAGGTGTATCAAATGGATGTCAAATCAGCCTTTCTAAATGGCAAACTTAATGAAGAGGTGTATGTCCATCAACCTGAAGGTTTTGTTGATCCAGAATTCCCTGATCATGTTTATATTTTAGACAAAGCTTTATATGGTCTAAAACAAGCACCACGAGCCTGGTATGACACTCTTACTAAACACCTGTTAGGTTCAGGATTCAAGAAAGGTAAGATTGACACAACTTTGTTTTTAAAGAAACAGGGTAATGATTTGATTCTGATTCAGATTTATGTTGATGACATAATATTTGGTTCTACCAGTCCAGAATTATGTGATAATTTTTCAAAAGTCATGTCATCTGAATTTGAAATGAGCATGATGGGTGAACTGAATTTTTTCCTTGGTCTTCAAGTCAAACAACTACCAAAAGGTATTTTCATAAATCAAGGAAAATATGTCAGAGATATTCTGAAAAAGTTCAAAATGTCTGATTGTGCTTCTATGAGAACACCTATGGCAACTAACATAAAGTTAGATGCTGATCTCAAAGGTGTTTCAGCAGATATCAAACTTTATAGAGGCATGATTGGATCATTACTTTATTTGACTGCAAGTAGACCAGATATCATGTTTTCTACCTGTTTCTGTGCTAGATTTCAATCTAACCCGAAAGAATCACATATGTTGGCTGTCAAAAGGATTTTAAGATATCTCAAAGGAACACCTGATCTAGGTTTATGGTATCCAAAAGAAACTGACTTCAAATTGACTGCTTTCACTGATGCTGATCATGCAGGAAGTAGGTTGGACAGAAAGAGTACATCTGGTGCTTGTCACTTTTTGGGAGATAAAATAGTGAGTTGGGCATCAAAGAAACAGAATTGTGTATCCACTTCAACTGCTGAAGCAGAGTATGTTGCTGCTGCTGCTTCATGCTCTCAAACATTGTGGATGAGAACACAACTCATGGACTATGGATATCAGCTTAATAAGATTCCCATCTATTGTGACTCAGAAAGTGCAATTGCTATTACTCAGAACCCTGTTCAACATTCGAAGACTAAGCATATAGACGTGAGGTATCATTTTATAAAGGACTATGTGGAAAAAGGAACTATAGAGATGCACTTTGTGCATACAAAGTATCAATTGGCTGACTTGTTCACAAAGCCTCTTGATCACAAAAGGTTTTCTTTTCTCATATGTAAAATAGGAATGCTTAATCTGCCTAGTTGAAAATATTTTTTTCTTAAAAATGCTAAATTTTTCTAAGTGAAGTTGTCTGAGTAGTGTACTCAGAACTTCTGAGTCTTGAGTTCAGAACTTCTGAGTCTTGAGTTCAGAACTTCTGAGTCTTGAGTTCGGAACTTCTGAGTCTTGAGTTCAGAACTTCTGAGTCTTGAGATCAGAACCTCTAAATCTTAAGGTCAGAAATTCTGAGTCAATACTTCAGCAATCTAACTTTCAAAAATTTATTTTTGAGAAATACAAATAACTTCAACTGTATGGATTATGCTTCTTCGATTATCTTGTTATCTCATCTTTATGTATCATTAATACTCAAATGCATGCTCAAGTCAAGGGGGAGCATCAAAATTCTTTTGAAAATCATTTTGTGATGCTTAAAAGATTTGTTTTCATTTCCTATCTGTTCAAACCTCTTCTGAATAATCAAAATGTTTTATATTGGTCAGAAGTTGATTTTAAAAGACATTTTGGTTACAAGGCAAAATTCTTCTGAGTCATGGAATCAGAACATCTGGGCGTGTTATTCAGATCTTTGACTTGAGTCAAAATTCTATCCACTAACACGTGTCAGCTTCATATTTGTTTGACAATGCCACGTATTTCATTTAAATCCTTTGTGGTATTTCACGTGTGTTGACTCCGTTATAACATTGATTTCGCTTTTCCGTTAAACCTTTCAACTTCGCGGATTTTAAATAGGTCTTAAAATCCCTATTTCAAAGTTCTTTCAAATTCCAGAGCGAAACGTGAGATACGAATCAAATCCAGAGTTCTTTGAATCTGTTTTCTTCTTAAATCATGTCTGAAATACGAAGAAGTGGTCCAATTTCTCTACATTCTACAAAATCGATAATGGATTCATCTGATTCGGAAAGTGATGAAGTACAAAATAGAGTTGCAGAGGAAGGGGCAATAAGAAATGATGAAGAAGATGAACAAATGGATGAATCTGAAGGAAATGCGGATGAGGTAAATGTTAATATTGAACATGATCAGAGTGCTGCAGGTTCTATTATGTCAGATAGATCTATTCTAGTGGAAAGAGTTGTTCCTGAGAGTGAATGGTTGAAATTATCTGAAAATAACTGTGTTATATTGTTTGAGGAAAGTCGTTTTAAGCCTGAACACAGAATTATCATGGAGTTATTCAAACATCATCCGTACAGAAAATGGTTTACAAGAAGTAAAAATGTGCCTGTTCAGTACATACAACAATGGTGGAAATATCTTAGGTTAGAAGATAATAAGTTTGTGTCTGAAATTGGAGGAGTGACATTTGTCTTATCTATCTCTGTACTAAGAGAGATGCTGAATCTACCAGAGAAAGATGATGTACAAAGAAGAACAGATTTTGAGGATTTACCCCTAACAGAGGAATTAATAGCAGAGTTTATGAAGTTGGGATACAATGAAGGATTGAGGACTCTCAGTTTGTTCAGAAGAAACAAATTACCACCTATTTGGGCTTGCTTCTTTCATGTGGTAAATAAATGTTTGTCAGGGAAAAATAGTTCTGCTGATCAAGGTTCTAAACAAATTCTTCAGATATTTCAAGGTTTAGTGAAGAATAGGCATTATGACTATACTTTAATACTTTGGGAAGATATGAAGAATACATTTGAGAAGAATCAGAAAGCAATTCAGAAGAAGACAAAGGATGCTCCACTGACATACATTCCCTACATAAGGTACTGGCAAATTGTTATTTGGTATGCCATGCAGGAAAACAGAACAATCTCAAGAAGAACAAATGAAGAGCATGGTCCTACATTTTATTTGGGTAAGATGACCTCAGTAACAAGACTTGAAAATTATCCCAATCATAAACTGTTGCCAAAATCACTTAGGAACTATATTCCAAGGGAGAGTGAGATTTTAAAAGCTTATTGCACCTCTATGGGAATTGAATTACCTCAAATCCCTACCCAAGAGGACCAACCTGAGAAGAGAGGTGAGGGGTCTAGTCGAATTAGAGAGGGGGAGGATGTTCAGATGGGTGAACATTCTGAGAGACTTGAGGGGGAAAATTCTGAGAGCTTGGTTAGACTCAGTGAGGAAAAACAGAATGAGAGTGGTGAGGATGAGAGATTGTTAACAGAGGTTCAAACAGAAAGAGATGCCTCTGAACCAGCTAATCTTGACCAGGTAACCACACATGCTATTGGTTCACATCTCTTGGTGTCCAATATTGAAACAAACACCATGGACCTAGTGGTGGATCTTGAACAACCCATCCATACCCACTCAGAAGCATTTCAACATGCTACTGTTTCACACAAATCCGGGGAACCATCCCAAACTCATTTGGAGGGAGGTGATAAATCCCAACTTATTTTTCAACACATTGAGTCTGAATATCACAGTCCTATTCATATTGAGCCTGAAATTCCTTTTGACACTTGCACAGATCAGGAATTTCGTACTCCTGAAACAACATTCATAGACATGCCTAATGTTGGGTGTCGAGGATTGGATGGAAGTCCTGGTGAGGTGAACATTACAAAAGCCTCATTCAAACGTGCATCTGTTGTACAAGATGACTGTGTGTTATCTACAGGCCATGAGCTCTCTGGGCACATGAAAACTGGACCATCTGTTGGTTCAGGTTCACTGTTAGAAACTTCTGAATTTGAAAAGATTCAGAAACAAAACAAGGAGATGGGGGAAAAAGTAGAAAATTTGGAGAAGAGGATGGAGGATCTGAATGATGAGGTATCAGATTTGAAAGTTGTGTTAGAGAAAAAGTTAATTTCTGTTGAAACCAAGGTAGATGATGTAAAGAAATCCTTGGATTCTCACAAAAAGGAGATCATGGATATAATGTCTGGTTTTCAAAAAGATATGTTAAAACAGATGCAGGGTATGCAGGAATCTATATTGAAAGCACTGAGTGTATCTTTGGCTTCTACTTCAAAGCCTCTTGATCCTGTTCCTATTGCAGAAGCTGAACCTGAAGTTGCTTTTAATCAGAACTTGAAAAGGAAGTTTGATGATAATGATCCTCATAATCATCAAAAGGGGGAGAAAAGACAAAGGTTAAGTTCTGATGATGATATTGGCATAGAAGATTTTGAGATAGCAGACATGCACTTAGCCAATACAAAAAGTACAGAAGATCAGACACAGGAAAATTTAAAGGAGATGATTCAGATAGTACAGCTTGACAGTTCAGATACAGAAGAAATGGAGTTGGGAAGTATTGATAGTAATGAATCAGATAAAACAGAGGAATTGAACTTGGATACTGAGATGGAAGGAAACTCAGATGAAACTGTAGCTATTGAGGAATCTGATTTGAGAATGGAAGAAATAGTGGAAAGTACAGTGGTAAACAGGTGTACAGATATTGTGGTTTATAACAGTGAAAGGGTAATGGAGTCTGAATCAGAAGAAAGGAGGTTGAATGAAGAATTGATCAGAAGAATGCATAATGAAGTAGTCAGAGCTTTGAGTGTTCAGAAAATTCATAAAGGAATAAAAGTGATAAGACCCATTGATCTAATGGGAGAAGAAGACAGAACTGTAGATTACACTCAGGATTTTAAAGATGATTTTAGGTTTAACTTTTGTGATGAGTTAAATACAGAAGAAGAGTATGTGAAAGTGAAAGACTTCTTTATGCCTTCTGAATATGTATTCAGAAAACCAATCGAGATTCCAAAGATTAAATTGCAAAGACTAGAAGAACCTTTGTGTGACTTCATTCTAGAGTTAAGTGATGTACCTTTAGCCAGACAATTTCATGATGATATTTTTCCTGAGGAAATATATGATAATCTCTACTACACAGAAGGAGAGTATGAGCTTTTGGAAAGTAACATTGATGGTTTTATGGATGACAGAGCTCAGATGGTCTACTCAGAAGCTTCTAATATGTTCAGAGTTCCTGACTCAAAACTGCATATTCAGAAAAGAATCGAGAAAGTTCTGATGTTTCAACAAGATGAATTCAATGGTTTAATGTTCGTTAGAATGGAAACACTGAAAGAAAGAAATACAAAGGTTTCCATGTCTACATTTGATTTTCACAGATTGACTCTTGATGATCAGATCTTTCTAGTCAAGTTCTTTGCTAGCACTGAAGAAGCCTTGATAGAAATTGAATGCAGAAGACTTCTGGGTATTTATGTCAGAAATACATACTTGTATGACTTCCAGTTGGCTATCGAAGAAAGAAAAGAAAAGTGCAATCTGAGTTCTCCCACAAAGAAAACAGAAGTTGATCTGCATGTGAAGGGTTTTGTGAATGAAGGAATGGAGGCAGAAGGGTTCACATATATGGTTCACGAAAGACTTGAATTGTTCAGATTAAAAGAGTTGGTGAAGTACAGTGATGCAACTCTGAATTGGCTGTTGATTAGAATGGAAGTAAGTATGGATGCTGAAAAAGAGAGTTTAAAGAAGAGATGCATAAACTGTGTGAAGAGGAGGTTGGATTTTAGAAGAAAAATCAGAAACAGTAGTGAATGGTTGTTATCTGAGGTGAATCCCAAAAAGATTCTACATAATGATTTTGTGTTCCCAGCTGAGTATGAAGTGAATGAAATTTTGTCAGATGAGGCTGAAGAAGTTCAGGACACAACACCTCAGAATGTGCAGATAACTAATATTGATCAAGCTGAACAGTCTGAACCCAAAGAAGATGAAATATTCATTGATCTGAATGGATACTTTCTTGAATTTGATCTGCCTGAGTTCTTCAAACCAAAAGAGGTACAATTCTTGGATGTGTATTATGATAGGTCTAAGGAGACTCAGATCTGGTTGGCTGAAAAATCAAGATGTCTTGGCAAAACAAAGCAAGCCGTTTACTCAGATTTTCTAATCACTGGAATCAGAGAATTGAAGGTTAAGAAATTCAGAAAGATGGAGTACTTATCCTTTGAAGTTTTGAGAGAAGATGGCAAGGTTTATTATTTCACTGATGCAGATTTTGAGAAACTGTCAGTGGTTGACTTCTACAGATTACACAGCTTTCTATGTTTTAAAGAGTCAAGTAAAGATAGAAATGAAAGGAAGGCAAGAAGTGTGGTGATTGAGGCCATGTTCTATATCTTAAGGTGGCATTGCTATACAGATTTCCAAATAGCTCTGTATTTGCAAAAGTCATGTGTTTATCTGGCAAATCCCAATACAGATCATGAGCAGAAAAAGGTGTTAAAGACTGGAAGTGTTCACAGATATCCAGAGTTGGGAGTATTTTTGAAGAACAAAAGTGGAAAGATCTTCTTCAGAGCAAAGGAAACTGCAAAATATTGTTCTGGAACTTTAAGGATCATAAAGCACAATTTGGAGAAAAAGATGCTGAAAGTGAAGGAAGCAAACATGATTCAAGAAGTAATTAATCAGCAAGTTGAGATTATTCAAGAAATTATTGACAAGATTGATAAGAGGCTTAATCTGAGGAATGTGCTACTTCAGAAAATTGTTCCTGCTCTGAAAGAATTAGATGATGCAAAGTTTAAGTTTATTTGACAAAAAGGGGGAGATTGTTAGATCTGAAGTTTTGTCAATAAACCAAGTGTTGAAGATCTGATAAGAAGATTCAGAAGTTCTGAGAAGAAGAGTCAGAAGTTCTGAGAAGAAGAGTCAGAGATCTGAGAAAGAGAAGTCAGAAGTTCTGAGAAGCGTGATCAGAAGAATGTTCAGAAGTTCTGAACTACCTGTTCAGAACTTATGACGAGTTTCGTTATTTAGTAATGTGTAAACTAATTAGGACACGTGTTATGTTCTTATTAGTCTTTCTTATTTGTACTGTAGCTTTAAGATGTTTGTTGCAGTATAAATAGAGTGGTTAGCACTACGTTGCTAACTGATTGATTTTCCCATATTACTTGTATTCTTTCCTTGTAATCTTTGAGGTGATCTCTCTCTTAGATCTGTAATTCTGTGCATCATTGAATACAATTGGGCTTGATCATACAATTTCTCAATTACTTCTTTCTATATTGATTGTAAGAATAGATCCTGCACTTTCAATCTTCTTCTTGTGTTTGTTTCTAGTTTCGTTCCAGATATAGTTCTTCTTCGAATTTCTTAGAAATGATATTTGTGGCCTCCTCATTGTTGGTTCCGATTCAATGCTTTTCCTCGAAATAGAGAAAACGTTGATCCAGATCCAACAACAACCAGTTTATGTTCGAGATGATTAATATTTGGTTTTGCATTTTGAGTTGCAATCTGGTTCATAAGGTCGGTTTTGATTTTGCTTCTGACTTGAGAAGCAAATGAAAAATATCCAGATCGAAGCAACCGATTTTCGTTCGAGATTACAAAGATCCGTATATCTCTATTTGTCTCTCTGGCTTCGGATTTGGAAGATGATGAGTTGATGTTGGAAATATGGATCTGATTGAATCTGGAGACTCGTGTTTAGCTATGTGCAAGTGCCATTAATTTCATATCCAACACGGGAGAGGGGGCTTATTTGTGATACCCATTTAGCTATGTGCAGTTGCCATTAATTTCACGCAACATAATGCATTATCATCGGCCCCACAACCATGGGTATCACAACGGGTATCACATTTGGTATCATAATGTATTTTTCTTGTTTTACAAAGTGTATCACAAAGTATCAGTAGTGTGACTTTACTAAATGTATCACACTATGTTTTTTTTCGTTTTTTTCATTATTTTATTAATGGTATCACAATGTGCATCATGCATTTGTCGGAAAAAAGTTCTCTAGAAAAAGGTTTGCCGGAGAGAGGAGGGAGGAGAGAGGAGAGAAGATACTTTTAAAATACCTAAATTGCCATTTAATTATTATTTTAAGTCAGAATTACCAAAATTAATAGTTTCCTAATTTATCCTCTAATTTGTGGTTGAGATTGGATCTCACAGTTATCACAAATAACCTAGTTCTCCCTTGAATGACCATATATATATATATATATAGAGGAGGGTTCAAACGAGGAGCGTACCTATTTACGAGAACGCGAGGAGCACTCTCATGCTTCTGATCACATATGATTTACAACGCTAAAAAATCGGATGGTTTTTCGAAAATTCGCGCAAAAGTGGCGCGACCTGGTTCGTGACGCGTGCAAGTCGCGGATCATTAATGATCCACAACTGCCAATCACATGTGATCCATAACTGTCGATTCTCATCCAGATCAGTTGTGAATCACATGTGATCCACAACTGCCAATCACATGTGATTCATAACTATCAATTGCTCCTCACGTTCTCTTAAATTGGTACGCTCCTCGTTTGAACCCGCCTATATATATATATATATATATATGGAGGATCAAACGAGAATGTTAACTATTTAAAAGAATAAAGGGACAACTCTCAACCAATCATTCTTTTTAAATAAATCTGAAAATATTAATTTCCAAAAATCATATTAAAGGGGTATTAAGGTCATATTATTCTATGAATTAGGTTAGGAAAGATTTGACTTCCTATAATTAAGGGATCACAATTCTACTTCTATATCAAATTCATACGTATCCTTTCCTTAATTCAAGCAAATCCCATTTTTTTGAGTTTGAGTATCATACAGATCAATACTCTGTAATTCGTTCATCTTCGTTTCTTCAACCAAATCACGGTTTCTTCAACTAGTATACAGTAGCAGTTCATTTGGTGATCACGAATTACAGTAAACGGATCGATTTTACCTGAATCTAGATTGTATACGCATTCTGTTGACGAAATTGTGCCACCAAATCAGTTTACTATGTGCGCTTTTTTCTGTTAATGAAGTGAGAAGTGTGTGATTCTTGTGGTGATACGTTAATGGCAGGATTGAAGGTAAGTTTTGTTTTGTTTTTGCACTTTTTTCAACTTAAATTAGATGGTTATTCATGATTTGATATCATTTTTTGAATGAGATGTTCTTGATAGGTTTTTGTTTAAGAGGGATTTCATCATGATGAATTAACCCTACGCAAATTATTGTAATTAATAATCACATGTGATTTATAATGTTCTTATTAGTTTACTTAAAAATTCACTATGTTTGAAGATATCATAGTAGACATTAAATATAAATGGTGATTATATGCTAATTGTATGAAGATTGTAGAGTTTCTCGAAGCTGAAATGTTGAGTAGATAAACATAATTATAAGAGCACATTTGAGGTTGTTCAATCCTGAATCATCTATGATTATATTGTACTAAAATTGGACAAAAATGTGCAAGTATATTCTTTAATCCAGAATCATTTATGATTATATTGTATAGAAATTGGACAAGATTTTAGGTATATTATGCATTCCAAAATCATTTTTGATTATACTGTACAGAAAGTGAACCGGATATTTTTGTATATTCTATAGTCTAAATCATATGTGTTTGTAATATGAATAATTTGGGCGACATGTTTAAGTGTAGTATGCATCACATAATCATATGTGATTGTACTATGAATAAGTTGACAGAATGTTGAAGGAATGATAATGTGTGATTTGCATGTGCAGAAAGTGGACAAAATGTTGAAATGTAGCATGCATCACATAATCACATATAATTGTATTCTGATTAATTAGATAGAATGTTGAAATGTGGTAAATCACATAATCATATGTGATTGTATTGTGAATATATTGTACAAAATGTTAAAATATAATATTCATCCCTTAATCATATGTGATTATAGTATGAATAAATTGGACAGAATGTTGAAATCTAATATGCATCACATAATCATAGCAATATTTGTCAAAAAAAACCATCCATTCATTTTAAACAAACCACGTCATTAACCCATAACATAGTAAATAAGCTATTGTTCACCAACATCCTAATGCTAAGTCTTCCCAAGACAAAAATAATATCCCAAAAGTAAATTGTTCAAGAACTTTGTCAATCATGATCTAATGAAGACGTGCACTCTTGGTTTTCGATGCATCTTGTATTATTTCTTCTGAACCCCATTTATTTTGCATTGTTGTTGCGCAATTGACATTGATCTTACAACATTAAACATGGGGTTTGATGTTGTCCTCAAACGTATTCGAGTTGATTGCTTGACACGTTATTTCTTCGTTGTCATTTTGTTCGTTTGTTTCTCCTTTGACACCTTGTTTCATGCTTGGCTTGATTTACCACTATCAGCGGCTTACTCGACTTACTTCTTACTTTTTCTTTTCCAATGCTATCATGACTGGTGCAAGCTCCTTTTGGTATCTGTGATGACTTATCCTTTTCTGGTGCCGGTTTTCGCTTAGTTGAATAGTTGAAGGTCCTGGTCAAATTTGATGAATTAGTGTTTATACATAGTTTAGATGAATCACAAATGAATGATTGCTTAAAACCATAATATAGTCAAATAATGAACATATGAATACTAATGCAAATAACCCCAACAATAATCACATTGTGTATCAAATCCATTTGTATATCACAAATGTTGTGAACTGAATCATGGTTTTAAATACTATGAATAGGATCCCCATGAACCCCAATTTCATTTTGTGAACACCATATGCATATTTCAACAGTTGTGAATCACAAATGATATAAATAATATGAACATAACATCTTTGTGGTATCAAATAAGAACACCGTTCAACTCACTCCCAAGCCATAAAACAGGTTTATGATACCAATATCAAAAGTGATTAGTTTCACTAATCATACAATAAGGTATGATTAGACACATTATGTTATTAAAGGACCACATAAAAACCAACACCATGAATCCCAACCCTAATCAAATTGTTAATCAAATCACACATGAACCCATATTACATTTTGATCACACCATATGCATATTATAACAAATTTTAATCACAGATGATTAAAAAATATATGATCATGCCACTTATGTTATATCAAATAATGACATCATTAAACACAACCATAAACCCTAAAACATACATTTTTATTTTACCAGCATCACCATTGATTAGTTCCCCATAATCATACAATAAGGAACGATCATGAGTATTGTGAATCACAGATGATTAGAGATATATGAACATGCTAGTTATGTTTTTCAATTTATTATAGCATCAAACACAATCTTGAACCACAACATATTTTTATGTTACAAATATCACAATTGATTAGTTTCCCCTGATCATACAGTAAGTAAGGATTAACATTATTTGTAACCCCGTGAACCGTAACACCATGAATACCAAACCCAAATCACTTTATGGATCAAACACATATGCATATTAGCACTTTGTTAATCATACATGCTTATATCTACCATGAATAAGAACGACATGAACCAAACTTATATGTGATTGACAATCAACAATCAACAGTGAATAAAAATCAAAGCCAAATTGACAATCAACAATCAACAGTGATTAAAACTCTACTTAAAACTCAAAGGCAAATTGACAATCAACAATCAACAATGATTAAAACTCTACTTAAAACTCAAAGGCAAATTGAGAATCAATAATCAACAGTGATTAAAACTTTAATTAAAACTCAAAGGCAAGTTGACAATCAACAATCAACAGTGATTAAAACTCTAATTAAAACTCAAAGGCAAATTGACAATTAACAATCAATAGTGATTAAAACTCAAAGCCAAATTGACAATCAACAATCAACAGTGATTAAACTCTAATTCTAAAAAAGCATGAAAATCATCAATCAACCGTGATTAAACACGTTTATTGTTTATTTCCTCAAAAAATAAACCCAAAACAGAGTCTTGATTTCTCACCAGCTTGAAGCACATCGTTGTTGTGTTTTACTTGGTTCCTTCTTCCACCCATCGATTCTTCATCTGCGTCAAAATCAAGAGCTGTCTCAACCGTATTTTGGAATCTTGAATTTCGTTTATTAGCAAATCTAGGGCTTTTTCGAACACCTTACACAACTTCAATCATGATTGTTCTTAGTAAATTTGGGTTTTCAGGAATCGGAAGAATGAAGAAACGGAAATGCGAAGTACCTTGACGATTCATCGTTTGTTCAAGAGTTTCGAACGAGACAACCACCGTATGAGAGACACCCACCGTATTGTCCCCTTCTTGTTTCGATTAGGGTTTTCAAAACTCAGTAATCTTCTTAATCAATTGAAGGCAGTCCTTTCTCTCTCTCCTTCTTTTTCAAACGAGACACCCACCGTATGAGAGAAATAGGAAGAGATTTAATTTGATTCTGATAATTATGAAGATTCCGTGATATTCGCCCGAATATCACATCCAGTTATGCTTTTCTTTTTCTTCCAATTGTACCCTTATAATAATATGTCCTTGTAAGTAAATTTGTTTAATATTGTTTCTAATTACAAAATATGCCATTACGTTTTCTAACCCTTGATCTGATTCAATCAATGGATGAGATTCATCCCTTTATTCTTTTAAATATGTTCTATTCTCGTTTGAACCCACCTCTCTCTCTCTCTATATATATATATATATATATATATATAGGGTACAAATCAAATGCAAACCATGTATTTGTTGCACCCCATACAAACCATAGTCTGTATATGTGCATTGTCCCATATGAATGTATGTCCATTATATGTATATTCTTGTACGTATTTATATGCATATATGCAGAACCAGACTGTGGTTTGTAAGGGGTGCAACAAATGCAAGGTTTATATTTTACGGAGCCTCTATATATATATACACCAGCGACATAATATAAATTTTTCTTCAAAATTTATTTAATTTTGATATCTCAAATACAATCAAAATGTGTGTAATAAAAACGAATAGTTTACATGGAATAAGTATAAAGACAAAACATTTGTTATTGTATTTCAGAAAAGAAAAAAAAAGTATAAAGACAAAACATTTGTTATTGTAATCATGGATGCAACGAAAAAGATTTAAAAAGACTGTGTTGTCTTCTTGAACAATAAATCTTATGGTGGTATATGAATCATTCCTTGTGCCATACACAGGTAAATCAAGGGATGAAGGGATGACCAAAGGCAAGAATCTAGTCACACTATAAACCGATCGAGTTAGGAAACCACCAAACTTTGGGAACCCAAAATCAGTCAACTGCATATATAAACCATAAAAATGTGTATCATTAGCACAAAAAAGAATAACTACTATATTAAAGATGGATTAAACATATTATATAAGCTAGCTAAAGCTCTCCTACATATATAAATGTTGAAGCAAACTCAAAAAGAATCCAAGTATTAGGATTATATATCAAGATCTTTATCCCAACAAATTAAATACCCCTTATTCTATGATCATAATTTCTATATGATGTGTGATACAATGACCCTTTTTTGTTTTCTGTAGAATTCTCGGTCAATATAAGTTTACAATAACAAATAGTACTTGCTATATATATACACATATCCTGCAAATGTTTTTGAGGCTATATCAGTTTCTGAAGTTTTATTTGGTATTGTTGAATCCTCCTCCCGTAAATTCAGTCTGTAGCTCATAATCACATCATCACATATAGCAAAAAATTAAACTTGCATACAATACATAACCATATACCATAAGAGAAAAGAAAATGACATATAAGGTCATAACAAAAATCAAACAAGTATGCACTATATGTTAGAAGATTATCCTACAATTAAAAATATGATATTAACAAAGCTAACCAATATTATTCACATTCTTATTGTTGATTTCAGAAAATTCTCCATTAAAAAGACAAGCCACACATCCTTGAAGTTTTCTGGCAATAGAGCACATTCTAGTTTTGGTTGACTTAAAATAAAACCCCATAAGCATACAAATAATGAAGCAGTTAAGCAAAACAATACTTTAAACACAATAATCACATTTTAAATAAGCCAATTTAAAATATTACCTGAGAATCTGAGATGAAGCGATAGAGAAATCGAAAAAAGGACTATACAATGGTCTTGAACCAGGCGAAACCAAAATCAAAAAAGGATTGTACAATGGTTAAAGGTGCAGGTGTTTGTCCCCTTCCGAAGATAGAAATTGAAAAAATTAGATGAGATGGAGCGATAGAGAAATCGAAAAAATTCGGTGTTTGTCTCCTTCCGGAGATAGAAATCGAAAAAAACTACATGAGATGGAGCGATAGAGAAATCGAAAAAATTAGGTGTTTGTCCCCTTCCGGAGATAGAAGTTGAAAAAATTACATTATATGGAGCGAAATAGAAATCGAAAAAATTACCCGAGATGGAGCCATGGAGAAATCGAAAGAAGTGTACTAGATGCAGCGTTGGAGATGAAAGCAATAAGTGAATAATTAAAACAAAATCAAAATCAAAACCATCTGAGACCGATAATATAGATAGATAAGTTTATTTTGCTTCATATCAATTAGAATTCCTAGGTAATCTCAAACATGCATATACGAATTTAAATGATAGAATGTACTTGTACACATTCATGGCTTCGCAACCGAAGTTTAGCCTTGGGAACAGATTAGCAGTATATGGAATGGTAGCAAGGTTTGTAGTTGGACCAGCTTTAATGGCAGTTGCATCTATATTATATTTGTGTCGGTTTAACATGGCATTATCCTACAAGTTTCTATTGTACCGACTTCTTTAAGTGAACGTGTTGACTATTATCGGTAAGTGTTTTTTGGGTAAGCGTTGGGTAAACAGCCCTAACAAATTATAAACTTGATAAAAAGGGGAACTCACATCAACTTGTTTCCGAATGGCCCTTGGTCTCTTCTTTCTAGCTTGAAAGGCTATAAGACCACGAAAATCTACTTGGTGTCGATGATGTTTATTGGATGTATTCAATCTATTTGAATAGTCCAGCATTCCATGAGGTAGAAAATTTTGATCAAAAAAAGAGTCATTCCTTATTAGAAGGTAACAGAAACTTGGTAAATGACCTCTAATCGTCAACATAGCATTTAGAGACTTAATACCATCAAATCAGGATAACTGGGATTTGGGTAATGGAAGTCTCATTTGTTGGATAATTTAGTAAAAATATATGGTTTTTAATAAACTTTGGACCCATTTAAATACATATATATGTATTATATATAATTAACTCTTAGTGGGTTTGTGTTCTCCTATATGAGAGCTTCGAAACGATATATAATGTGTCTAAAACAGAGTATATGTGAATGAGATATTGATACTCAAAGTTGAGTAATTGGATGAAATTACCAAAAACCAAGTGGATGTGGGAATTTGTCCCACATAGGAAGGAGTAAACCATTCAATGGTTTATAATCAAAGAAGTGTGAGGAGTTGACAAGCTCCTTTAAATGGTTTTACTCCAACACCTACCCGCGTGCAGGGGGTGTCGATTGACGATTTCGTAGGCTAAAATCGTCGAACTTGTGTGTAGGCGCGACCATCCGCATGCAGCTCCGAAATCTCGTGCTCACGCGGCTGATAATTATTCATTTCGGTTACAGTAATTACGAATTATTCATTTCGGTTACAATTTTCAATATAAATAGAGGGTCTCGTTTTCATCCAAGAACACACTGAAGCATACGATTCTTTTCCGGCGAATTTTCAAGGCAAGTGGTCATCTCCGGCAGTACTTCTGCTCACGCTGTTTAAGGGAATCGTGTGTAACACGAGCCTCAGCAATTTTAACGACTTTTCAAGGAATCAGTTTCCTAATTCTGATTCATCTTTCTTCTTCACGTTTTTCTTGAACGATCAGTTATCATTTTGTATGATTAAATATATATTAAAAAACCAACAATTCTCTTATAGCTTAAAGATAATAAAATCTATCTAAGATAGTACGTTGACGGAAGTTAGTCGGTCAAAGAAAAAACTTAGCAAGTGTAGACCACAATTTAATGAAAGCAAACCAAGAAAAGAGGAGCTTAAAAGCACAAACCAAGAAGTATATATAAAAACTTAGTAAGTGTACAAAAAGTGTACAATGTTGGTGTTTTGCTAAATATCTTGACTATGCTCAAGATAGACAATATCTAGTGAAACAATAAGCACACTAACAGAATTAGATATGCCTACGTACACCATATTCGTCATTTCATTTATTTCTTCACATATCATGTAAATGGGAAGGAAACACATGAAACAAGATTTCAAGGTAGCCGCTTCAATGAAATTAACTCCATAACGATAGCCCACCTAGATAGCAATTAATGAATAAAAAGGCAATAATCAATGAAGTTTCCTGTAAGCTTTGTATGATTCTAGCTAGATAGCTAGCACTTCACATTGGCACCAATAATTAAAAACCAATGTTTTATATATAGATTTAAAACAAACTCAATTTCAAGTGTTAATCACAGAAATTTTCAAGTTTAAATTATGATTTGCACCATTGATTGCAGTAACTCGGTGCTTTAAGATGATAACAAAAGTAAAATTCAGAAGAAGGATTGAGAAAACATTAATTATAGATGATCCATTTCATCAAATGTAGTGCATTTATTATCATATACATCATCATTCGACAGTGACAAAAATGGGTAAGTAAATCATCACGTCGATCAATTTGCAAACCACGTCACCTTTGAATTAAATAGACTTCACAAGAACCTAAAGATAAGAGCAACTTCTTACTCATGAACCAGATTATGAATATGTCCATCACCACCGAGCGTGCAATGATACAAAGCTCATAAGACTGGGGCGACAATAACTACCATCATTTTTAGATGTAAAAGATCTAATGTTCGAAAGCAAATTTTGAAACACCAAAAAAAATTCAGCAAATCATACAAATTTGCTACAAGAAAATCAAATTCGCAAACCATCTTCTCTCCGAATCTCCTACAAATTTCTAGAAATCAAAACTAAAAAGTAAACCAGTAATTTTGGAAATGATTTGTAAATCATGAATATGAACAAAGTTTTGTACAGACAAAAAGAGATGAGAGGTCTGAAATCACCATCCACCCACCCATTTACATTCTTCATCTCATATCAAATCAAAGCCTTGTTGTACATACTTACAAAATCTTCGAATTCTATGTGTTTGTTACCATATCCTATCGTCTCTCCCAATTCTCTACTCTCTGCATCCCTCCGTCATAATTGTTGGAGTAACTTCAATATTTCATGTATTGAACACCCTTGAACATCACTAATACCAGAAAATACTAACACATAAATTGTACAATTCTACTGTTACGAAGAGGAAGAAGAGAAAATGGAGGGAACAAAGGGTTTTTAATATATCATTCCACACCCACAAGTCTGATTACATACACCTACACACGCACATATATATATATATAGGGTCAGGTTCAGGGAAAAAGCTCAAATAAATGAAAAACTAAGGAACACTCTGGTAGCCCTTCATATGGACGGTATGCACTTGTGCATATAGATAAATTATGTTATTTTTTTTGTTTTTATGCACAAATGCATGTTACAAATTACCTGTATGCACAAGTACATACCGTCCAGATGAAAGGCTACCAGAGTGTTCCTTAGTTTTCCATTTATTTGAGGTTTCCCCTGAACCTGACCCTATATATATATATATATATATAGAGAGAGAGAGAGAGAGAGCATCATTTGCGACCCTCTTAAAATGTGAAACCAATGAAACTTAATCTTAGCCGTCTTTTTCTTGATCGACGGTTGAGAGATTTTTGAATTTAAATTTATTAAATTATTAAGAAAAGGGTATTTTAGGAACATATTTTAATTATTTTAAATTTTATTATAATATGAATTATCTATTTTTGGTTATGATTCTTAATTATCTCCATTTATCTCTCCCTTTCCCTCTCACGTGGTCCATCATCATCTCAACCATTCCACCCCATTCCTTTTCTCCAATGAAATCCCCAAGCAACTTCCGTCATCCTCCAACACACCAGAAGATATCTCCGCCCTACCCATCACCAGCGACCTCCTCTCCTCCCCTCTTCAACCTCCTCCTCTTCTCACCGCAAAGAACCCATCGTCTTCCATCCTCGATGAAACCCCTCGGGTCTCAACTTCGTCTAGGATAAGGAAACCACAATCTTCTTGTTGGTCTTCATCGCTTTCTGAACATACGAACGTTCTCACACTCCGATTATAGAAACGACAGCCGGTTAACCGACGGGTTATGAAACTTTTTATATGGTTATGAAATTTTTATGAATAAGTATGAACCGTTCTTGTATTACAGTTATGAATTTTTTAAATGGTTATTGTTAGTCCCAGATGGCTATAACAAGTATTGTAGAAGGGGGGTTGAATACAATACTCAAAATTTTCACAATTTTAATTCTATTATTGAAAATCTTTCAACAAGAATTACACATAGAAACTTAAGACTATTGCGGAGAAGAACAGATAAACTATTCTAACAATCTTTCACAAAGTATACTAAACAAAATAACTAAGAACACTTAGAACAAAGCTATGAAGTTTTTAGCAATATGGAGATTTCTTGCACTGAGAGAAATCTTCCAGTTCACGTAGAATCTTAGAGCACACAGTAACCTTCAAGTATCTCAAGATGTAAGTTCAATCTTCTGCATGGAGAGGTCTTCCTTATATAGTGAGGATGAGTGTACTGAGCATTAAATGCTTAGTACGAATGTCCTCCAGTTACTTGCTTCGTACCAATGGACTTATGTAAAGTTGATAAGTCACAATCACCTTTTCCTTGAAACAAGGAGGAATACCCATGCTGAACTTCATTGGAAATAGGAATAGTACCATGCTTGTCTCCTTGGTGTGTCTTCCAAGACAATATTACTTGAGACTTGATATTTTTTTCAAATAAAATCTTTTGACAAAGGATCCCACCGATTTAAGCATCATCATCGGTGGGATGATTCTTGGCAAATTTGATTTTGTCTCATAATAATTTTGCTTCTCATTTTGTCTTGTCTCATAATAATTTTGCTTCTCATTTTGTCTTCAAGGAGTACACCACCGATGAATGCTTTGAGATATGTGACACATCTTTGAAGAAAAAGCATCTTTGAGATATGTGACACATCTTTGAAGAAAAGCATCTTTGACTTCGGTGACACATCTTTGAAGAAAAACATCTTTGAGATATGTGACACATCTTTGAAGAAAAAACATCTTTGAGATATGTGACACATCTTTGAAGAAAAAACATCTTTGAGATATGTGACACATCTTTGAAGAAAAACATCTTTGAGACTTCTTGAGATCCCACCTATTTGAGAGTCTTCATAGGTGGGATAAGTTGGCCGACCCAGAGATAGGTCGGTGGAGAAGTGTCCACCGATGTGTGAGACAACCATCGGTGGACAATGACTTGCATGTATTGAGTAAAGATCTTTCACTTCCACAATGAGAGAATCTTCAATCTTGACTTTGGTTGATCTTTGACTTCACCAAACATTTGCTATCTTGTACAAGCCATTACAAAGAACCATGCATCCAAAATTTCTCTAAGTATAAAATGTTTTTCAAAGTATAAAAGGAGATCATGAGGTCATCTTCAAATCTTGATGACCCAACAATCTCCCCCTATTTGATGATGACATCCATACTTAGAAAAACATGAGTAAGACAATGAATAATGCATGTTGACCCTGTTTTACTCTTTTCGGTTCTTTTTCACACAGTTTTTTTTGTGTGTGTGTATGTATATATGATATTTACAGGTAAGAAAAAAATATAGCTGTACAAATAATTGAAAGAAAAAGGAAAGAAGTATAAACAATATGAACAGAATGAATATTACTTGCATCTTTGGAGGGGCGGGTTGAAACTTGTAACTGGCTTGGGATTCTTCATTTTGATTAGCAGCCTGTTGATGTGTTGGAGAACTTTATCTTTCAGGCACTTTTGCTTTTCTTCAGATGTTCCAAATCTTCAAGTCATCCACTTACTTCAAAAGATTTCAGCCAAGTGAGTCTGTGGGTTTTGATAGGAGACACATCCATTATAGTGACAATCTTTGAGGAGGGTTGAGTTTGAGTGAATCAGTCTCAGGATGCTTTTGCCAATCTCTTTCATTTTCTCTTTCTCTTGGCATCTTCAGCACTTCCTGTTCAGCATCATCATCCTTTGTCTTTGTTTTGCTCCCCCTCAGTAGATCAGTCGGTTTTGTGTTTCTCCCCCTCAGTTAGATCCGCCCGGACTGATGTGCTCCCCTTTGATCGGTCCGCCCGATTTCCTCATTTTTCCGAGTTGGACGCTGAAAACGAGTAAAGAAGGTTTGTGTTGATCGAGTTGGACGCTGATATTGCTCCCCCTCAGATGGTTTCTCCCCCTCAGCGTACGACGGAGAAGAAACACCACAAACAATTGGAAACATCGATTTTTTGTGTGTGTGTGCTCATAACCACCGAATTTGGGGGCCAACCACCGAAATTTCGGTGGTGTGGTCGATGGTATGGTAAAATTTTATTTTATTTTTTTTTGATTTTTTTTTAAATTTTTTTTTTTGATTTTTGCTCATAACCACCGAATTTGGAGGCCAACCACCGAAATTTCGGTGGTGTGGTCGGTGGTATGGTAAAAAAAATTGATTTTTTTTTTGATTTTTGCTCATAACCACCGAATTTGGAGGCCAACCACCGAAATTTCGGTGGTGTGGTCGGTGGTATGGTAAAAAAAAATTGTTTTTTTTTTATTTTTGCTCATAACCACCGAATTTGGAGGCCAACCACCGAAATTTCGGTGGTGTGGTCGGTGGTATGGTCAAAAAAAATTCGATTTTTTTTTGCTTCCCCACCGAAAACTAAGGAGATCCCACCGAAAATTGGCTAATTTCGGTAGGATTTTCGGTAGGAAAATCGGTAGAAATTTTTTTTTTTATCATTCCCACCGGAATTTTGCAAGAGTTTGACAAAAAGTCGGTGGAATTTCTTGAAGAGGTTGGAAGAAATCTTCTGGCATCTTCAGAAGAGTTTGGATAAAATCTGCTACGGCATCATGGAGAAAATCTTCAAGGTGAAGAAAAGATTGGAATTTCATCTTCCAATTTTTTTTGATGACCCACAAAGATTGAGTTTGAGGATTTTTTGAGTTGAAGGATTTGGGATGGTATCTGTGGAAGAGTTTGAAGTATGTGGGTTTTGAGAAAAAGGAGAGTTGGGTTGCTGTCCAAGAGTGAAATATGATGGAAGAAAGAATGGGATGAGGAGATGACACATAGAAAGTTGGTTCTGGTGAGAGGTAGATTGGTGAGATGAGATCATGGTGATGACGTCATCAAGATGATGTCATCAACATAGATTTGGACAAGAATAAGATTACCTGAGGTTTCCTTGATGAATAGAGTGTTGTCAATTTTACCTCTGGAAAATCCATTCTTTAAGAGAAAGTTGGCAAGAGTGTCATACCAAGCACGTGGAGCTTGCTTGAGACCATAAAGAGCTTTGTCTAGTTCTGTACACATAGTCTGGATGAGCTGGGTCTTCAAAGCCAGGAGGTTGTTTCACATAGACTTCCTCTGCAAGTTCCCCATTGAGGAAGGCACTTTTGACATCAATTTGAAGAACTCTGAAATTTCGGTAGGCAGCATGAGCCAGAAAGATTCTTATTGCTTCAAGTCTTGCAACAGGGGAAAAAGTTTCATCATAATCAATGCCTTATTCCTGTCGGTATCCTTAAGCAACCAGTTTGGCCTTGTTTCTGATAACTGTGCCTTCTTCATCCATTTTATTTCTGAAGATCCATTTGGTTCCAATGATTGTCTTCTTTCGGGGTCTGGGAACCAGTCTCCAAACTTTGTTTCTCTCAAATTGAGAAAGCTCTTCTTGCATGGCAGTGATCCAACAGGGATCTGCAAGAGCTTCATCAATCTTCTTGGGTTTATAAAAGAGAGAGAAAATTCACATAGAGACAAATATTTCCAACTCCTCTATATGTTTGGACACCTGCTTGTTGATCACCGATGATTTGATCTATGGGGTGATCTTTGGTCCATTTGGTTGCAGGAGGTAAAGGTGGTGGAATATTTTGTGTTAGGGGTGATGATGGAGTGGGATCAGAGGTTCAGTGGGAAGGAGAGAGAGAGAGAGATTTTCGGTGGAGATGCTCTTTGATTTGGTGGTGGCTTTGGTGATGGAGAGATTTTGGGAGGTGAGTGTGATTTAAAATCGGTGATAGAAAGTTAGAGACAAAAGAAGAGATATTTTTAAGAGAAGAGTTATGGGTTTGTTTTTGTCGGCACAAAGAAAGAGAGAAGAGTTTATTATTATTATATATATACATATTTAAATTTCCACCGATGGTCATTTAAAAAATATATATATATAATATTAATAATAAGGTGGTGACAAAAAGGTGGTGGATGATGATGTCACGAAGAAGATCAATATTAATAATAGCAGTTTTAGCATCAAAAAGATCAATGGTTAAAGAATCAAATGCTTCAACCTTTTCATTATCAGAAAGAGATAGAAATGGATGTACCTGTGATGAGGAGGAGAGGCACTTAGCTGATACAAGAGCAGTTGAGGAGATGTGGCCTTCTGAATCATCCATGTCATTTATCTTGGCCATGAAACAGACATTTGCGATGTCATTCTCGCTTTCAGATGTGGGTTCATCTGCCAAATCATGAGTTTTAGCAGGCAGACCCTTTGCTTTTCTGACAAGTCTTTCATTTCTTTCTTTTTCTCTCTTGTATTTTTCCTTGTATCTTTCAGCCCGGTCAGAATGTGCAGAAGAGGAGAGATTGGTGGAATCATGTTTGGAGAGAGAAAATGATGATTTTCTACCAGACTTAGATTTTCCAGAAAGGTGGTGAGATTTAGATTTAGAATACCCATCCAACATGGCCATTTCATCAGATAATTTATCAACTGAAGTTTCCTCACATTCATCCTTAGCATCACTAAGATATGCCTCCGAATGATCATTGGGATCTTCTTGACTATCATGGTCAGAGTCAGATGGGTAGGTGATTTTTGGAAAACACTTAGTCTTTTTGGAAGAGTCACTTAGGAGAGCTAGAGGAGAGCTCTTTATGTCTGTGATGACAGATTTCCTTTGCAGCTTAGTCTGCTCATAGTTGAAAAGAGTTCCATAAAGAGAAGTGAGAGGCATATGATCAAGATCCTTGGTTGTCTTTATACAAGTAAAGATATTTTCCCAAAAATCAGGAAGACAGTCCATAAATTTGCACAAGACTTCCTCATTGTCATACACTCTACCTAACAGCTTTAAGTCATTAAGAAGACTGTTAAAGCGATTACAGTAGTTGGAGAGAGATTCTCCTCTCTCATAAGAAAAGAGTTCAAATTTTCTAACAAGAGCAATCTTTCTGCTCTTTTAACTTCATTTGTACCTTCGTACAAAACACATAGAGTGGACCACATTTCTTTGGCAGTAGAGAGATTTACCAGAGAGTGGTACACTTCATCAGGAAGAGAGAGAGAGCAATGATAGTTCTAACTTTAGAATCAAGAGACACAAGTCGTTTTTCCTCATCAGTGTATTTCTTAGGATTTTTAAGAATGTAACGACCAGTAGCAGCAGATTTTTCTTCATCAGATGAATCATCAGAATCATCTTTGCCAACAACTTCCTTGCCAGATTTTTTGCTTTCATAGCGAGACCAGACTCTAGGAACTATGGGTCCCTCACTTAGAATGGTTGGATATCTACTATCCATTCCTTCCATGAAAAGCATCATCCGGCTTTTCCACAAAGAAAAGTTGTTGGGGTTAAACTTGGGAGGTTTGGCTATGGAACCATTTTCAGAAAAGTTGTTTTGAAAAGCATTTTCAACAGTTGAAGAAGAAGAGACAGCCATTGCAGATCAAGTTTATGAGTTAAACTTTCTGCTCTGATACCACTTGTTAGTCCCAGATGGCTATAACAAGTATTGTAGAAGGGGGGGGGGTTGAATACAATACTCAAAATTTTCACAATTTTAATTCTATTATTGAAAATCTTTCAACAAGAATTACACATAGAAACTTAAGACTGTTGCGGAAAAGAACAGATAAACTATTCTAACAATCTTTCACAAAGTATACTAAACAAAATAACTAAGAACACTTAGAACAAAGCTATGAAGTTTTTAGCAATATGGAGATTTCTTGCACTGAGAGAAATCTTCCAGTTCACGTAGAATCTTAGAGCACACAGTAATCTTCAAGTATCTCAAGATGTAAGTTCTAACTTCTGCATGGAGAGGTCTTCCTTTTATAGTGAGGATGAGTGTACTGAGCATTAAATGCTTAGTACGAATGTCCTCCAGTTACTTGCTTCGTACCAATGGACTTATGTAAAGTTGATAAGTCACAATCACCTTTTCCTTGAAACAAGGAGGAATACCCATGCTGAACTTCATTGGAAATAGGAATAGTACCATGCTTGTCTCCTTGGTGTGTCTTCCAAGACAATATTACTTGAGACTTGATATTTTCTTCAAAGAAAATCTTTTGACAAAAGATCCCACCGATTTAAGCATCATCATCGGTGGGATGATTCTTGGCAAATTTGATTTTGTCTCATAATAATTTTGCTTCTCATTTTGTCTTCTCTCATAATAATTTTGCTTCTCATTTTGTCTTCAAGGAGTACACCACCGATGAATGCTTTGAGATATGTGACACATCTTTGAAGAAAAAGCATCTTTGAGATATGTGACACATCTTTGAAGAAAAGCATCTTTGACTTCGGTGACACATCTTTGAAGAAAAGCATCTTTGAGATATGTGACACATCTTTGAAGAAAAACATCTTTGAGACTTCTTGAGATCCCACCTATTTGAGAGTCTTCATAGGTGGGATAAGTTGGCCGACCCAGAGATAGGTCGGTGGAGAAGTGTCCACTGATGTGTGAGACAACCATCGGTGGACAATGACTTGCATGTATTGAGTAAAGATCTTTCACTTCCACAATGAGAGAATCTTCAATCTTGACTTTGGTTGATTTTTGACTTCACCAAACATTTGTTATCTTGTACAAGCCATTACAAAGAACCATGCATCCAAAATTTCTCTAAGTATAAAATGTTTTTCAAAGTATAAAAGGAGATCATGAGGTCATCTTCAAATCTTGATGACCCAACAGTTATGAAATTTCATCAATGTGTATGAACTGTTCTTGTATTACAGTTATGAATTTTTTAAATAGTTATGAAATTTCATGAATGTGTATGAAATGTTCTTGTATTACAGTTATGGATTTTATATGAAAGATTATGAATTTTTTTGATTGGGTATGAACCGTTCTTGTATTACAGTTATGATTTTTTAATTAAGTGGTTATGAAATTTTATGAAACGTTATGAATGTGTATGCATTATTATTGTATTACAATAATGATTTTTGTTAAATGGTTAATGAATTTTGTTAAATTGTGAAATTGAATTATTACTAAGAATACGGAGTTGGTTATATATGATAACCGAATAATTTATTTAAAGAATTAATAAATTAATGAAAATATTAATTACTCCTAAAAATACGAATTTGTTAAGAGGACAAAAATACCCCTCGTTTCATTGATTTCATTATTTAATACGGTTTCATAATAAGGGGCCTCTCTCTCTCTATATATATATATACACACACATGAAGCGACAAAATTTTGACCAACATAATGGTTTTTGAACCAAAACACAACTGTTGGTAAATAACCACCAAAAAACTGTCACTAATAACCTATCAAACTATGATAAATAAAATTACTTATAGATAATCACATGACTTAGCTTATAATTTTTAACACTCCTCCTGAAGCTAAGACATATCCAACACACATCTTGAAGTATTCAAGCTTCAAGCATCATTCATCATCAGTCTTGATTTTCCCAGGGAGAGTATCATCCATGGGTACATTCATCACCTTGTTTCTTTTCACAAGGTCATCATCATCTCATCCACTAGAGTTTCAAGTTGCTCAATTGCCATGAACATTGCATCCCCTTCTTGAGTTTCATTGCCATAGATGAAATTGGCATATTCACTCTCATCCTCTTTTCGTTTCTTGCAGTACTTCATAGTGTGTCTATATTTGTGACAATAAGAACATTGAGTTTCAGATAAAGATCTTACATGTTCTTTTCCTTTTGCTTTTGTAGAGGAAAGGAATGCTTGTTCAGAAGAAGCATCATCAAAATTTCTCATCCGAACTTCATGGTGTCAAGGATATTGAGGATCAACACCATGATCCTAAAAGATAACGCATCTCTACTTTGGAAAGTGTATATTCTGTTTTATCTCATGTATCTTCATATTTGTGAATGTATATTCTTTTGATTTTATTTTCTTTATAGTTTAGATATTGTGTATCTCAGCTAGGTTTACACTTCCTTTGTATCTGTATATAAAGCATTCAATGAATAAAGAAAAGATAGGTTCTTCCATTTCACTTACATGGTATTAGAGCACTAACATCCTTAACCTGTTTGTTCTCTCCTCACCAGCAGCTATCTCAATTTTTTTCCCTCTATCCTCCTCTCCTCTATCATGGCAAATGAAACAAATCAAACAGGCATCCCTAACCAACAACTTATCTCCAACACATTCACTTAACTAAATTGTAAAACGATGTGCCAAAATTTAAACCCGACCAATCCACCATGTTGGTTGGGTTATAGTGTTATATGGGTTGAGATTTTTCAAACGAATAAACTTTACTTTTGGTACATAACGTTTGTCATTTTCAACGGATATCGTTCCTAAACTTTGAAAACTTGGATTTTATTTCCCCATGGTTTTAGTCTTTGTCTAAAGACCGTCAAAATTTGCCGTTAAATCCAATTAAATGAAGGTTATTATGGTCATCTAAAATTTTTCTTTACTTTGTCATTCAAATTCAAGAATTATTATATTATTATAGATATAAGTATATGTCTATCAGGGTGGTTCAATTTGCATCCCCATTTGTTAAACCCTAAAGATCAATCAAGATAGAGAAGATGTGAATTTGTCATCTCATTGATCAAGAACACTGTATACAAGATATGAGTTCTGCACTTTCTCTCTCTAAGATATGAATGTGAATTATGAGAATGTTTCTAAGAGTCTCCCATACTAACACACAACTAAACCTATTTATACTAAACACATTACAAGGTGTAAACAACACAATACAACTCAATACATTGACTTTGACTTTGACCTTTCTATATTTAAACCTTGAAGACATATTGCACTAACAATCTCCCCCTTGGATTCAAGGTTTAAACAAATGCGATCAGCAAGCTTTAGCTTTCTTGAATCTTCGGTCTTCATCAAAGCTTGTCAAAGTCAAAACGTCATCCAACCTTCAAACGGCAAATAACGAACTTCTTTCTTCGAACAGGAGAATATGAATCTTCACACAAAGCTTTTTAATACAAGAAGCACAAGTTCAAGAAAAAGAGATCACTGAAAGGATCAGTCGATTTTCCTCAAACTCTTGAAGAATTCTCCCCTTTTTCTATTGACTTGAGAATTTCATTCTTCAGTGTCGATCTTCATAAACGCGCGAGTTCAAAAGAAAGAGATCACTGAAATGATCAATCGATTTCTTAAAAACTCTTGAAGAATAAAACTCCCCCTATCATTTCTTGAAACGACGTCTTCTTTCTACAAATATCCCCGTTGACATTAAAACGAATCTTTGATTTTAAACTTTCTTTGACATGAAATTGATGTAGACATTCTCCCCCTTTTTCGATGAAAGTGAGCATCACGAGCATCGAAAATCTTTTCAATTTCAGTCACGGACAATCTCCCTCTTCAAAAACATTTCTTCCCCTTGAAAAACACGAACAATCTCCCCATAAGCGAAAGATCTTGCTCCCCCTAAAAATAAGAATTGTAGAGCAAGTTGATTTTCTCCCCCTGAAAATTTGCATAAAAATCATATAAGCGCACATTTTAACAAACTTATATAAAGAAAATAGAATTCATTGAACAACATTTTATAACTACTAACATTTAATCATTTGAACACCAAACAAAAGAAATTCAACTTTATGAAATGTAACAGATATTTCCATCAAGTGAAATCAAATGCATGCGTTTGGATTCAAAAACAAGACATCATTGCATATCAAGTTAAAAATGTTCAGTTTCAACTCCTTTATTAAATCTATTTGGTGTGCTAGCATGCGAAATATGATTAGCAGCAAATAAATGCATCTCATAGACCTAAAAGAATAATTTGCTCATACTCACACTATATGTCCAACACCAGAATTTTCACAAATTTACAGGTTTATCGCGACTTTGTATTTTCCCCAAGTTTCAAGAGATGTGTGCTCTTAGACATCTTTTCATATTGTGCACATTGATAACTTTTATTATGTGCTCATTGACATCTTTTATAATCAAACAGTTTATTAAGACTAAGATACACCGTAAACGTAACTTTCTAACTGGTCCTATAGCAGGATTTGGGTCAGCCGATCCCAGACCAGTTGGCCTTAGGGGCTAGGTGACAAGCACCCCTTGGAACTTACTCTCCCGAACCAGAAAGGCTACATCGATATACCTTAATCCCATCTGTACCAGTAGAACATGGCTTTCTACCTGGTTCTATAGCAGGATTTGGGTCAGCCAATCCCAGATCAGTTGATCTTAGGGGCTAGGTAACGAGTACCCCTTGGGACTTAATCTCCCAAACCAGATAGGCCACAGGCACAGACTATCAAACTGAATGATTTTATTATATATATATATATATAATATTTTTTATTTTTTTATTATAGCATCTCAATCACTTGGTTCAAAAAACGTAGTGCTTCCCCCATATTTTCGTTTCCATTCATGATTAAGACGAATAGGCTTTGTGAGCATTGTATTATGTATAAGTCTAGATTTACACAATTTTTGCACTTATATCAAAATCTCAAACATGTTTCGCTGACCTTTCGACTTATTTCAGAAGCGAAAGTAGAAACAAATATAACTCTGACGATACAAAAATGCTCGTAAAATCATCCTTAACACACATTTTATTCATTGAATGAAAAATTGAAGAATTTTAAATTTGTGAAGGTTCAAACTTTCAACGTTAGTAGACATAAAATATAACACAATGTTACCTTTAAGCACATGTCCTAAAAATAGAAAGATATGACAGTGAAAGGATATCACCTGATAAGTACGAGTTCTAAACTGATATGTTTAGAAGTCATAGCCTTTGAAGTACGGGTCCTGAATTGATGTATTCAGAAGCCATTACCGTTGAAGTGCGGGTTTTGAACTGATGTGTTCAAAAGCCATTGTCTTTTATCTTTCTCCCTCTACAAAATACCAAAAGATTTGTCATTAATCACATGTATATAAAAAAAAAATAATAAACTCCCTGAAAATATGTGATGTTCAATATCTTCTTGAATGCACAAGTACTTCATCTTCTGAGAGTTCAACACTTGTCTCTAAATCTGCAAAACAAATTAAGTAGATTTTGGTACCCAACGAGTCTTGGGTCCTGACACGTTAAGCGGAGCTCTATAAGAAGGAAAATGGTAAGTACCATACCAATATTGAACATAATTATTATTAACAAAATCATTATTTCCGCAATAAGAATTAACAAAAGAATTAACTTTCGTTGTAAAATTCTTATTTGGAAATGATGATTTTGGTACATCTTTTCCAGGAAATTTACCTTTTACCTTCCATTGCATGTTGACTCTTTTGTAGGAAGGAAGATCAGCATAGTATTTGGAAGACATATCCACAGAATGCTCGTAGAAAATGTTAGAAGGACGCATCGGACATTCTGAAAAACACTCGGAGTTGTTGAACGACCTCACTTTGTCTTTTAAGGCATTTCGTTCCTTTGCCATCAACTCGAGCTTCTTCCGAATATCACAATTCACCCTCTTTTCCTTCATGATATCTGTAGATAAACCCGCCAAGTTCTTCGTGAGTTTCTGAATTTCTTGCTGAAATATCTTCCGTTCTACAGAAAATCATACTTTACGCTCCTTGCTTGAAACTCAGCTTTCTTTCTCTTTTCTAACTCACTTCTTTCCAAATCCAACTCCTCTTGCAGTTCAGAAATTTTCTCTGAAAGCTTCCCATTCTTCACTTCAAACTCTTTCCTTTTAACCTCAAACTCGGCTCTTTCCTTCTCCACCTTTTGCTTCTCTAAAAATAATACTTTCTGAAAATCTGAGTTCTGGTTGGAAAGTCTTTGGAATTGGAGTTCAAAAGCTTTGTTATCTTCACAAGCTTTAGTCTTCATCTTCAATTCCTTTTCAAGATCCGAAATTCTTAGAGCTAGACCCTCTCTTTCTTTCTTATGTTCTTCTCTTTCATCTTTTATTAATTTTTCTAAATCTGATAGTCTCTTTGTAAGCTTAGTGATCTTCTTAGAATCTTCTATCACATCCTTCATGTCTTCCTTTTTCTCTAAATCAACTTTCTTTTCTTCCGCTTTTGACGGTTCGTCTATGTGAATTTCTGATGTTGTCTGATTTGTATCCTCCTTATCAGCATTCTTCACTTTCTTTACCCTGAAATCAACATACGATCCATGCATTAGCTTCGTTAATTCCTTCCACAACAACATATGATTATTTTTGAAAGCATTTAATCGAGCACAAGTATATTGTGGAAGTTTGGAAATAACAAGGATCAAATATAATGTTGCATCTTTATCAGCTCTCTTCCGATATATCTCTTCTTCAGTAAAATCTTCTTCCCGTTTGAAAAATCAAGAAAATCGATCAAATTTCCTTGAGAATTCCGCAAATTTGATGTGTTAGATCAGTAGAAATTCTCCTCTAAATCTTGAATCCGCTCTGATACCAACTGTTAAACCCTAAAGATCAATCAAGATAGAGAAGATGTGAATTTGTCATCTCATTGATCAAGAACACTGTATACAAGATATGAGTTCTGCACTTTCTCTCTCTAAGATATGAATGTGAATTATGAGAATGTTTCTAAGAGTCTCCCATACTAACACACAGCTAAACCTATTTATACTAAACACATTACAAGGTGTAAACAACACAATACAACTCAATACATTGACTTTGACTTTGACCTTTCTATATTTAAACCTTGAAGACATATTGCACTAACACCATTAAATCTTACAACCCTTGTAACACACATTAGTATACTACTATATAAAAGAAAAAAATTAGGCTCCTACTTCTTATGCGTCCTAGCCTCCTAGGCGTACGCCTGACTCGCTCTCCCTCATACGACCCTGGGTGCAATGAAGATGAAGATAGAAAAAAGAAATCGGAGTAAGGTGGGTGGTTGTCAATGGGGAAGAAGAGAAAAAAAGGGGTAGGGTTCGTCATTCGTGGGGAAGGTGTTTGTTATTTTAGTTAGTATGACTTTTAATATAATATATGTTATAAACATTTATATACAACGAGAGACCGTGTAAAAGTAACAATTATGGTGAGAATGTTAAGAATTCTTCCTGAGCCTTTGGATGAATCGACAATTTTTATCTAACATAACTTTGTTCAACTATATTGAGTACCTTTAACTACATTCCTCTATCTTTATATTTAAATTTATCTTCACTTTTAAGTTACTTTCACGAACTTTTACATACATTTAATCACTTTAACATTTATGAATTTGTTAAAGTTTCATCAACGATGATAAAAATTTGGTAAATGGAGGCAGTTGAATGTAAATGAACATATATTAATGTTTTCTTTTCACCTTCTCACGATAACTTTTATTTTCACCGAAACCCAGTACTATATTTATATACTTATATATATATATATATATATATATAGAGAGAGAGAGAGAGAGAGAGAGAGAGAGAGAGAGTCTAAAGAGAGAAGAATGTTCAAATGAAAACTAATTTTAGGTATTGAATTAATGGACAAATCTTGTCCCTCCATCTTTATTTGATCCAAATACTAACCTTAAATATATATTTTTAATTAAATAAATTAATGATGGTGATTAGGGGTAAAAGGGAAAATATATTCAATCCTTCATACATTTAACTAAATGATTTTTTTTAGAATAAAATTCTTTACCCCTTAATTTTTAAACTAAATTGCTTTGATATAACATTCATCTTGATATAGCTTTTCCCCCTTCTTGGTCTAGTCTAAAAACAGTATGAACTTAACAAAAACAAAATAACAGAGTCAAGTCAATGGATGATTTCTGTTGCAAATACAAACTATGGTTACCAAAACTATACTTAATGAAGTCAAGGGATGTTCCTAGTTAGTGTAAACCATAAGGACAAAAATTATAATTTACGATTTAATGAGGAAAAAAAGAACCGAGTAAAATGACTGATTACTCCTAACTTAACAGATTTTCTCTCACGCCGTTAGCTTCAGGGATAAAAAAACGGTACACATAAAAAGCTACAGTGACGAGAAAAACATTTCTTGAAAAATGGAGGATGAAAATGGTTATAAATAACAAACGCTAGGGATGAAAATGGTAGTTTACTCTTTATATATACATCTCACCGCACCCCTCCTCAGCTCCCGTATCCCTACCCCCTTTCAATACCCAGCGACACACCTGACCTGAGGGACCTTAGCCGACAGCCTCCTCCGGTTCTCCCAACGCTTCTTCTTTTGCCTTTTCTCTTGTCGCCAACGTTCTACTCCCCCCTCCTTTCTTCCTTCCTTCCTATGAGCGCACCACAAAACGAGATTGGGCACCCACCACCACCACCACCACCACCACACAACCTCTCTGTTTCCCGGTTGATGTACACCACCGTCACCATATATCACCAGTCCTTTCCCTCTTCTCTACCCGCCCCTGTCACCGCTTCACCTGCAGATCCATTTTCCAAGTTTCAACAATCAACACCCACTGAGTGCGTAAGTCTCTGTGCGTGTGTGGAGAGAAAAGAGTCGATCGATGGTTCTAGTATTTCAACTTGGTTTCTTGTTTTTCATTGGTTTTTAATTTATTGTTGCAAAAATATGCCAGGGTTGCTAGCGGCCACGAAAAAAAAAATCTATGTTGTTTATTTGTTGTTTTGATTAGGGTTAGAAATTGTCCATTATTATTATTTTGAAAGGGTTATAATACGAGGTGCATAGTAATAAGGTAATAAATTTGTATCTAAATATGGATAATAAATATTATGATTATGAAATATATTAAATGAAGTTTTTATGATATAGAGATCAAACAAAGTTATCATACTTGAAAAACTAATGTAACATTATTAAAGGATGAATAAAAGTAATTTGTCGGTTAAGTTAAAGATCATGTGCTAATGCACCGGTTAGGAGACCAAATACACCAATTGCGGGTGAAACGATTAAAACATGTAATAAGTTTTGGTAAGAAACCCAAAGGTGAAAGGCCCCCTCAACCTTTCAAAATATAGGCCCATCAACCTCATCGTTGTATAAGTAAAATCATCTCCAAATCGTTGGCGGAAAGACTCAAAAAGGTGGTGGGAGTGGTGATCGGTCGTGAACAATCGGCTTTTATTCAAGGCCGTAACATTCTCGATTTGGCCCCTAGTAGTCAATGCGATTATCTCATGGCCGAAAAAGAAAAAAAAAATGTTTATATTCAAGGTGGACTTTGAAAAAGCCTTCGACAATCCGAACTGGAAGTACCTGGATGAAGTCATGTCCCAAATGGCTTCGGGAGGACTTGGGAAAGGTGGGTACGGGATTGCATCTCCTCGGTTAAAAGCTCCGTTCTGGTCAATGGGGCTCCAACTAAAGAATTCACGTCGGAGAAAAGTTTACGCCAAGGAGACCCTCTATCCCCCTTTCTTTTCAATATCGCGGACTGAAGGGTTGAATGTGGCTATGGCGGAAGCTGTAGGAAAAATTCTATTCTAGGGGTCTGTCTTGCCAATCACGAGCCAAAAATATCCATCCTTCAATATGTGGATGATGCCATATTTTTAGACGAATGGAGCTTTAATAATGCTAGAAATCTCATCCGGGTTTTGACGTGCTTCCATCTAGCATCCAGGCTCAAGGTGAACCTCGGTAAAAGTAGTGTGGTTGGCATTGAGGTGTCTAGTTTGGAAGTCTTAGAAATGGTAGGGTGTTAAATTGCAAGGAAGGATCTCTTTCGATGAACTACTTGGGTATTACGGTGGGAGAAAATATGTATAGGACTTCCACGTGGATAGCGATCATCGAAAAATTCCAAAGTAAACTCTCGACATGGAAACCCGTAGTCTCTCTTTCGGGGGAGACTAATTCTGTGCAAATTGGTTTTGGGCAGCCTCGGGACTTATCTTTTCTCTCAAAGGCCTGTCGTTTGTTATCAACAAACTTGAGAGTATCCGGAATTGTTTCTTCTAGGGAGGCAACTCGGAAAACAAGAAAATCACTTGGGTTGCTTGGAGTAAATCGCTTAACTCAAAGGAAAAAGGTGGTCTAGACATCGGAAACCTCAAAGCACACAACCTTGCACTACTAGGCAAGTTGCGGTGGAGATTCAAGAGAGAAGACGACTCGCTTTGGAAGGATTGCTGGGGCTGATGTTCCAACGCCTTATGCTGCTAATCTTGAGAGATGGGCTTTTCCTCAATCAGGTTGGATTTCTTTGTCTCTTTAAGTTGTATCAGGGTTTCTCAGGTTAGTGAATCTTGTGTTGATAATTGTATATTGAGAGGCTGAGAGTTCTTTTTCTTATCCCTCATACTGTCATCTTTTTTTTTGGTACTGTGCAGGTTGGAGAATACCAAGGTGCATACAAGGTTAGAATACCAAAAAGCAGGCTTAGGTTTATCTAATTAAACACCTAATGATCTATGCTGTTAAAATCGGTTAGCGGTGCGATATCGGTCAGGACCGATATTCGATATATCGGATATATCGGTGATATATCGGTGATATATCGGAATATCTTATATAAAGAATTATATATATATATATATAATATTATATATTTATATATCCATAAACTTATCATATGCATTAAATAAAAACATAGTTTAACATCAAAACATTAACTTAAAATAAGGTTTCACAAAATAGGAATAGTGTTCATGAATGAAACGAGCTAATTGCAAGTAACAGGTTCGGCATCCGAGTCAACATCATCTAATACGTGCACTTCCTCGTTTATGTTAGCTTCCAAATCTTCCTCTTCTTCCCCTACATCTCCAACGAGATCATCATCATCATCATCCCTATAACGCTCCCTTTTACTTCTTGTACTTGGCCCAACTTGTTCATTACCTCCCATTGCTTCTCGCACATCCGACCAAAGGAGACCATCTCTTGCATCCACAAACTCTTGGAGCTCAACTTCGGTTGGAACCACCCAGTCATCATTTTCTTCCACATCTCTCAACAAAATAGGATCTGAAGATTTGTTATTCTGAAGAGATTTGTAGCGTCTCTCTAGTCTTTTGTTATATTGAATGAATACAAGATCATTCAACTTCTTTTGCAAAAGACAATTTCTCTTCTTAGAGTGCAACTGAAATGATAATTGATAAATTTAAAAGTTAAACTATTACTTGAATTAAAGTTTCATTTGAGCTAATAAATTTAAAAGTTAAACTATTAATTGAATTTCATTGTTTCTAGTTTTTTCTTTCTTTTTCTTTTCATACTCTTGCATTGATGCACGAACTCTTTTTTTGATGTCGTTAGTCACATTAGGACAACCAGTCACATTACCTCCGGTGTGAGTAAGATGATCTTTCAATCTACTAATCCCTCCACTCACTCTTTTATCGCACAAAGTACACCATATTAAATGTTTTTTTGTTAGATCTTTCCATAACCCCCATTCCCAAGCCATGTCGCCATTGAGGCATTTTGTACCCACATCCGATGAACTAGTATTCGTCGGGGTCACAGATGCTCCTGAAGATTGACCCCCTTCCATTGTTTTCTTAGCTAAGCCTTATTAACAGCAGCTTAAAAATAGAAAACAATTATAACTAAATAAGTAAATAACTAATTGGAACAATTTTAAGCTTATATGAACAATTTAAAAATATGAACAACTTAATCTACTTAATCTACTAACTACTAACACTAAGTACTAACTACTAAGTAACAACTAACAAGTTCAAACAATTTAACCTTGCACTGCAGTCCTTGCTGGAACAGAAAGAAATGAAGAAGATTGCAGTCTGGAAATCGTGGTCTGTGGAACAGTGGAAGCTTGCTGTTGCTGGAGAGAAATTCGTAAACCTAAGACTGCAAGAAGAAGAAATCGTAAACCTAAGAAAGAAGAAAGAAATCGTAAGTTTGCTGTTGCTGGAGAAGCTTGCTGTTGCTGGAGAAGAAAGAAGAAGAAAGCTTGCTGTTGCTGGAGAAGAAAGAAGAAGAAATAAGAAAGAAATCGTAGCTTGCTGTTGCTGGAGAAGAAAGAAGAACTGAAGAAGAAAGAAGAAAGAAATCGTAAACCTAAGAAGAAAGAAGAAGTCGTTTAGAAAGAAGAAGTAGTTTAGAAAGAAAAGAGGCTTTAAAGCCTGATACTACTTAGTTAAAAAAAGCCCACAAACATCACAAGAAGTCAGAAAAAAAGCCCAAAAAAACCTTATACAAAATCGCGATTTTGCAGCGCTTTATCATTCTGAAAATCGGCCGATATATCGGCGAAATCGGCCGATATATCGCTGGCCGATATTCTACCCGATTTTTGGGACCGATTTTTTGGCTAATCCCGATTTCCGATATATCGCCGATAAATCGACGATATATCGCGATTTTAACAGCATAGCTAATGATCATGTATAAGTGTGTTGTCTGATTATAATGGATTTGTTTTCGCTTAGCTAGATATCCAAGGGATTACTGGACAAGTATTGTCCTGAGAGGGTTGTTCACACACCTATCACAGAGGTTAAATAGTTAATCCTATCAATTTTAATAACTTCTTCATGACTTGTTACTAAAATGCATACTTGCTTCTATTCTTCAGGCTGGCTTTGCGGGGATTGGTGTTGGTTCTGCGTATCATGGTCTGAGGCCTGTTATAGAGTTTATGACCTTCAACTTCTCCATGCAGGTTAGATACCTATTATTTATTCTGGCGAGTTTTTGTTTCTAATTATAGTTGTCTTTTTAGCTTTCTTGTTATAATTGCATTTCAATACACTCTAAAGCCCTCCTTATTACATTTCAAGCTGATTATATGACCTTGTTGAATTGTTATGGGTATTCTCATATATCCTTGTTGTTGCTAGCAAAGGGAACTAAACATTTAGCATTCCTTGTTCTTTTGCAGGCAATTGACCATATCATCAATTCTGCAGCAAAGTCGAACTACATGTCTGCCGGCCATATTAATGTACCCATTGTTTTCAGAGGACCAAATGGTCCTGCTGCTGGTGTTGGTGCTCAACATTCACAGGTAAGCTTCTGCAGCTCACTTTTGTTCTCATTTTTTTACTTGATTAGAATAGCCAAGCTTTATTGTTTTCATGCTGCATCTCATACCTATATATATATATATATATCAGATAGCTTAAACTGGTTGATAACATATAGCTTAAACTGGTTGATAACATAATTCTTTACTCTGTGAATGCAATGCAGTGTTATAGTGCATGGTATGGTTCAATCCCTGGTTTGAAAGTGCTTGTACCTTACTCCTCTGAAGACGCTCGTGGACTTCTAAAAGCTGCAATCCGAGACCCTGATCCTGTTGTTTTTCTTGAAAATGAGTTGTTGTGAGTAACAGGCAGGCTGTTTATGACTCCTTTTTTGTTTCAAACTTGTGGCATTTTTTTGTGATACTTGTGTATTTTATAGATATGGCGAGTCCTTCCCTGTATCTGCGGAAGCCCTTGATTCAAGTTTCTGCCTCCCTATAGGAAAAGCCAAGGTAATTAATTCCTTTAAGCCAAGTTTGTGGCAATTCAAATGAAGTTGATTTTGTGTTATGATGACAGATTGAAAGAGAAGGAAAAGATGTAACGATCACAGCTTTCTCCAAGATGGTGGGATATGCCCTTAAGGTGTGTTTGAATACAATATAATAGAATAGAATACCTTTGGTGCATGATATAAGGGTTACGTAACTGTTATTAATATATTGTGCAAAATGTGATGATGTTTTTAGGCTGCTGAAATACTTGAAAAGGAAGAAGGGATAAATGCGGAGGTGAGTTTATAGAGATTAAGTTGATATCGATTCTGTTTAATTGGTTAAAGGAGCATATGTTAATATTACAAGGTTTAGGTAATAAACCTGCGGTCCATCCGACCACTAGATAGAGAGACAATAAATGGGTCAGTTCGGAAAACAAACAGGCTGGTAATAGTGGAGGAAGGGTTTCCTCAACATGGTGTTGGTGCTGAAATATGGTATGTTATGTTTTAGTACCTAGCTACTAATCTATACTACTTTATGAATTGTCTAAAACGGTTTTTTTCTAAACATCACTTTCTAAAAATCAGTTTTTTCTAGCCCACGACCTCTCCCTCCTCCACTTCCCAAAACCCTGATTTCTCTCCCCTTCTCCTTCAACAATCAGTTTTTCAACATTTCATCTTCTCCAGTTCTCCTCTTCCCCAATCGGCTCCTCCAGCACACGTTCAGTCGTTCATCTTCAAATTCAAAACTGTGATTTAGCAAAATCGATTTGGCACTAAGAGCATCTTCGTTCCTGGTTCTGCGATTTATCAAAATCGATTTCGCATTGTGCGATTTATCACAATCGATTCGATTTCAAGGTCTCCACATTTGATTGTGTATCTGTGTGCTTCATCTCCATCTTATCTGATTTCATCTGATTCGTATATGATTTTTTCCCCACTAACAGAGCTCTCAATTTTGGCAGATTTCAATATCTTCAACGAATGCTTTCTTCAATTCGTGCACAATTCAACCCATGTAGCTAGGGTTCTCGATTCAACCTCTGTTGTTATGATGGAGATTGGCAAACGATGGAGGTTATGGTTTGGTGTTTTTATATAATCCTTATGTTGGATTTTTTTGTGTTCTTTTTTGACCTAAAATCAGTTTCTTACTATGCAACCTCTAAATATAACTTCAACAGCCTGTTATGGTGTTATGTTTGTTTTTTCCTCATGTTACCTTCTTTACCGCTGTTGTTTGTTTTTGTATTTGGGCTATGACCAATAATCCGTTCACAGTTGGGATTAAGGGGCTGTTTGTTACCTCTTAATAGTTCCATTAAGAGGAAACCTCTGAATCGCTAAGAGGTAAATCTTGTTTGGCAAAAAAAAGTCTGTCTTTTAATGGTTCTAAAACCCTCTGAATGATTTTGTATCTTGTTTGGCAACATAGTTTATTATTTACCTGAAATGGCTGTGCGATCTGTGTTTTTGTTCATACCGGTCTTATCAAGCATTTAGGTCTTAAATGGCGCTACTTATAATTGCAGGTGAATGCTGTTGAAAGAACTCCATCTATGAGCGAACTGAATGAAATACTTCTTGGACAGGTACATGTAAAACCAAGCCCCATCACCAAGCTGGTTATTTCCATCCAGAATCAAATGAAAGCTTGTGATTATGAGTTATGTGCTCCACCCATGGAGATGAACTCTATTTTTAAATGATAGACTCATCATTTTTCTTTGCATGCAAACCTCTTATATATAATAGATATACATTGATATATGCTCCTAAATACCTTGAGCCTTTGCACTCTGTTTTGTTTTGCAGGATCACCTTAAACAAAGTGACCTCTCTTTTGTCTTTAGGCTACAGGTAATCGATGAGTCCACTTATTTTTATATATCTATATGTTACTCCACTTATTCCACATCCCCCTCCCCCCAAAAAAAAGGTTCCATTTCGCTCATATTTGAGAATTATCAGCTTTCAACCATTTCATATTTTCTTGGTATTTTATCTTTTATCGAGTACTACAACTATAACTTCTTTCTTATGTCACTACATTTTCTTGAGTTCTGAATTTTAACACCACGTAGGGTGCAGATGATTCGATTCTATATGGTTGCTGTTTAGTAGCTGATGAATTGGTGCAAAAACCGTCCAGATTAATATCCATGATGTCAGATGGACAACCTGTTCGCCCAGCTTTGAGTCGCCACATTTTAACAACTCGCCGTTATTACTGCATTCTTTCAAGGCTTCCATTATTTGATCTGCATTTTGGCGTGTTGAATAGGTTTGTCTTATCTAACAAATCAAAATCTTTTTTTTTTCTATTTTCTTTGCATCTGGTACATTTAAAGATATACAATAATCATGTACACTATTTCTATGAATTCTGACATACGTCCTTCATTTGATTCGTGAGGAAACACTACTCTATATGATTAATATTACACTATTTGTAATTTTTGTAGCATCTTCACTGAAGAAAGGTTGGAACGGTTAACACAAAGTATCGGTGACTTAGATCTTGAGCATAAAATTATGCATGACAACGAAGTATATTTAGAAGACAAAACTAATGCTATTTCAGCTGAACTTGGAGCTCAAGGAATGCAGCACGGAACCACAGAGACTGTCCAATTAAGTGGGCACAATTCTACCACTGAAACAGCCATAGGTGATCATAGCTGATGAGGGGTATCGATCCCTTATGGTAGACTCTCCATCGTCAGACAGAGGCGCCCGTTGTGTACCTGTAGATCCTGCAACAATAACAGATTCTTCTGAGCAAGAATTCGTAGCTGCTGAACCGATCTCTAATTATTGTGATAGTCCTGTTTATGACAACAATCAACCAACTCGAAGGCATATACCAAATGCAATTTTGTCTCTTCTACGATATCAACAGTATGATAGCTCGGAATCTTCCTCAAGGTATTCTATCATCTATTGATATTTATGAGATATCGAGTTAGATATTCATTCTTGGAGGCAATCTAGCAGGATATTTGTGTAACATGCATTTGAGCTAATATACAAAGACTGGTTTCAACAATATGTTAACTTGGTGGTGGAATTGCTTGATGCAGTTTTCAGGGGTCACCTTGTGATTAGAAACTTTCGGAGTGAGCTTGATTTGGCATAAATGGAGGAGACGTCTTTTTCTAGCCAAGAAGATAACGAACATGATGAGATTCTTGATTGGGCCAAGGTACTTCTTTTCTTTTGATCTTGTTCTTTAACTTTCTTATTGACCTCACAAAGTGTTTCTCTTTTTCTATGCAGGCGAACAATCATGGTTCGTTGCAGATAATATGTGAGTATTACCGATTACGTCTCCCTACAAGGGGTTCAACAATCAGGTTCCACCCTCTGGAGCACCTTCATCCTTTGGAATTTCATAGACCCGATGAAACACTTTTGCATATTGCTGGGTCAACAATTGATTTGATGTCATGCAGCACAAGTTTTGACTTAGTAGAGGTAGGCTTAATCATTAATTTTGATTTGCTATTGGATTTGCTGCTGGTTTATAAATAGCAAGATTTTGTTACTGTAGGCTCACAATGCACTAGCGGTGGAGGAGGAGGCAACTGCTTTGTCAGTATGGGCAATTGCATGCTTGTGCGGCTCCTTACGTCTCGAGCATGTATAAATATTGCAATCAAAAATACATTTTTGTTACTGTTTTTTATCTTCTTCATGTTGTGCTGCTATACTTCGTGGACAAAAAACTTTTCACCAATCTTTTTTGTTTTATTTTTTGTTTCCTTGAATGAACTACTTTTATTTCAGTTCATTTACATCTTTGGAGAGAGTGCGAATATGCTGTTAATATATATCCTGCAATTCAAATTTAAATTGATAGTTGGGTTAAAAGTTAAGCCATCATATTTTAATGGTTGTATAACTTAATGATGATACCTGGATTTCTTTTCAATCCTTGTTTATTCGCCACTCCCTTTTGTTGTGAAGTGGATTTTGTGCATGTCTATCATTCTCTGTAGGGTTTTTAAGTATTTAATAGACAGAAATCTCATTCTGCTGTGCCGCATATGGAACTATTGTCCCCTTTGGGTTCTTATTTAATAACCTTGGTTCTTACCATGAAGTTTGTATAAAATGTCAATTCTTTTAAAAAAAAAATTCTTAACATTGTGGTTTTGTTTAGTTCTCAAATCACCAATTAGAAACTCTGAATATCTTGTTATCATTTTTGGGATTTCTAAAAATTGTTGAATTAATGATTACAAAACTATGAACATTACATTTTACTTCTGTATAAAAATCATGAATGATAAAATGATTCAAATTAGACAAATGAGAAACACTTCAGAATTTTTCACATCCGCCGCATCACGTGGGTACGCTAACTAGTATTAAATTAATAGTGTTTAATGTCTTATCTATATCTATACTACTTTATTAAAAGAATAACGACTGTTTTTTTCAAGATTCAGTTTTTATCAGCCACGTTCCTTCTTAGCCACGTCCCTTCTCACACGTCAGTTATCTCCTCTCCCCTGATTTCTCTCACACTTCCACGAACTCTGCCTTTAACCTCCATTCCTCCATAAATAGATGGAGTTTTGCACTACTGTAATTCATGTTTATTGTTGGATTTGTTGTTTTTACTGCTTTTGTAGTGTTTTGGGCAGGCTTCGTTTTGAGAAAAAAGTGCCGATTCTCTGCCTCACATCATCGATCGCTCCATGTCATTTGCGACTTCGAGTTTTCATCAAGGTAATGCCTTTTTCCCATCCTGTTAATTCTTAGTTTTAGTTTTAGTTTTTTTTTCTGGGGCAAGGGATGTTATGACTTGGAATATCATCCTCTGAAACATATGTACGGGTTATTTATGTGAATTCACTGGTGCACACAAGCGCTTGCAATTTTGGAGCAAAGTAAAAGATTTCGTGTTTGTAATTCAGGGGCTAAAGCAGTTGTGGAAGGTGTTTTGGCACATAACAGGAGGAATTAGAAATTTTGTTGCTGGCATGAGTGGGGGAAATGCATATGCTCTTGACTCAGATAATCACCATCATCATCTTCCGGTGGATAGAACGAGAATGGATTCGAGAAGCCGGATAACTCCTAGAACCAGGTAATAAAACCCTAACCCTAATTTTTCCTTCGTTGCAATCGAGTTTGGTATATCGTCATTATTGTGAATTATGGGTATATCGTCATTCTTTGCAAGATATATTCCTCCGAAATCCAAGTAAAACTTCCTCTTGTGAATTATGGGTATATCGTCATTCTTTGTGTATTTATGTGTGTGAATTTTGATTTTTAGGAAAAGAGTGTTTCCGGGGAGTAGTTCAGCGTGTATGGAACCCGAAGTGATAGAGATTCCTCCTCCAATGCATAATCGGAGATCGAAATCGAAGGCTATGGCGATTGTACCAAAAGAGGTATACGTAAGAGGTGGCTTGTTTCTTTCTCTTCTTTTCTATATGTAATAACTATAGCTAATTACATTCTTAAATTGATTAAAGTCAGTTGATCGATTATTGTGGCAGGGTACTATGGCTTTTATACTTCTCTTTATGAATTTGATATGATGTGTTATTCTACTTGCAGGTCATCTGCCTTTCAAACACCATGTTTTTTTCCAAAACAGATGGCTATAAACTTGGTGAAAGTTTTAGACTTCAAGCAAATAAAAAATAAGAAGTGTTTCCACTCTTGATATGGCTAGGGTTTCATCAATTATTATTATGTTTTCTTTTGTGTTTTTATTTGAAAGATAAAAAGGGGTATCCATTTGTGTTGTATTGTGCAGGGAGGTAACACCAGTTTTGATGGATGCATAACTCATGGACCATGGGGTGGTTCACAGGAGGGATACTAGGATTTATACGTCCAATGGCTTCATTAACAGAATATACATTGTACATGGAAGGGTTATTGATGCCATCACCTTCCAGAGTGACTGTACCATGGGTAAAACTGAAACCTCATATTTTGGTGGTGGCGGTGGCGATCAATTAGACATGGTACCTTAAATTATCCGAATTTAGTTTGATCGTTGAATACATGTTTTAGCATCTTTGTTTTTTGTAAACGTGCACGCAGGGAATAGTTTTCCTAATGATCGACATGTTTCTAATTATGCAGATTTGGTTCAGCAGCAGGTGCTGTAATGGTTCAGCAGCAGGTGCTGTAATAGATCAGCAGCAGGTGCTGATTGGATCCAGCTACATCGCACAGAGCTGTACTGAATCAGCAGCAGGGCGGAACAGCAGCGAAACAGCAGCAACTTAACCCATTAAGCTGCTGTCTGAAGGTTTAGCTTCAAATTCAATCCTGGTGGGAAGCCGAGTGTATTCGGCTGATCGGAGTAGGTTTACTTCTGGCAAACCGACCCTGTTTTGGCCTTAGTTCACATCGGGTGGTTCTATTTGTTTTCGGTCGCTCTTGGTTACTGTCTGTTTGGATGGTTGTCATTCCTAGAATTTCAAGTTTTATATATTTTCTTTAAAATATATCCTCAACTTGTCTGATTAAATAAGCTTTCGTGTATCAGGCGAAGGACCGTGTGAAAATTCAGATTGTACATTGTATTGTTATTATTAGGAACATGGATTATAGAGTTTAGATGTTGATTAATTGGGTCTTTGTAAAAGAAGTAGCTAATGCAGATGATGTTTACTAAAGAAAAAAGATTCTTGTATTTTTATGAATACCCATGGCGAAAGTTTGAATCTTGAAATTGAGAAAGTCATAATAATAGGTTTGACCTGAAAAATTCAGATTGTAGATTGTATTTTTAAATATTAGGGACATGGATTATAGAGCTTAGATGTTGATTAATTGGGTCTTTGGAAAGGAAGTAGCTTAATTCAGATGATTAGCCATGGGTTAAGGTTTGTTGATCTGGGTATTTGTTGAATTGGGAGAAATAGTTAGCTTGATTAGTTTAGGTGCAATTTTGTGGAACAATGTTTAAGAATCTATTGTGCAAGTGATCTTGCTAAGCCAAGAAAGTCGATTCTTGCTTTTATTTCATATGTTAGTGGATTTTATTGTTTAGAATATTTGGTGAATTATGTTAGTTCTTGTGTACTTTAGAGAATTTGTTAGTGTGCAACTTAGAAGTTTTACTCCTGACTTATAAATTGTGCTTAATTGGGTGGAACTATTGCAAAATCGAGTTTGAAAATGGTGGTGTTTCATGATTTTGGGTGGAGGGGACTTAAAAGATTTGGTAATTGTTTTTAAACCAAGGACACTACCATCTCCGAAGCAGAGGAGCTTAATGAAGGCATCTACTGCCAAAAAATGTTTATTGGATAACTGTTTTAATTTTAGAAGAGCTGAGTTGTGGAACAAATACAGGGTATGTTAGAAATTTTAAGAATAAGGATAAAGCAGCAAAGCAAACCAAGGAAGACAGTCGTTGAGGGCTCGAAATCAGCAACGAGAGAGGGAAATCTAACTGCTAGACTTGTTCGTAGCAACACCCAGAAAAATGTGAAAGGGAGTTCGATTGCACGGTTAATAGAGGCTAAAACAACAGTAAAGGATTCATAGCAACAACAAGAAACAGAGGATACACCAGCAACAAAATATCAAACCATGTAGGAGGTTTTTCAATTTATTCCTTGTGTTAGAAGTGCATATCACAAGGTTGTTTTAGTTATGAGTTGTTGATTCTCTTGGTTGGTATTTAAGTTTTTGATTACTTATTGTTTTGCATTAACCATTCAAGTACTTTTAGTTGGAGATGTGAGATAATTTTTCTTCAAGATCAATGTTATCTATTCCATGAATTGTTTTGTGTTAGCAACATATTATACAAATATAAAAAGATGTCACGATCTTGATTTTATTCATGATTTCGTGTTTGTGTTCTTTCCTTGGGAGTTAAATACGAGTAACTATAACATATCGGTATAACTTTCTAAAGCCAAATTATCTAACTTTTATTTTTACAAATTACTATTGTTGATTTGCTGAAGTACAACTTGTTAGAACCTTAAACTCGAATTATGTGCAATGCATTGATTATTTTTTTCATTTTTAACTCCAAGATATTTTCCTAACGTGCCTTCCTCTTTGTCTCTCCAAGGTTGTCCTTCAATTCGATTCACACTACTATTTTGTTCTTTTTTTATTTAATTGCTAAAATAGCCTCTCGAATTAAGGGATAGGATCGGCACCCGAGGCAGTGATTATGTTGTGTTCGAGGGTATTCAATTCAACAAGGTTTACCGAAATATTGACAAAGGTGAGTGTGGTTTTATACATAGATAAAAGTTTGTACAAACTTTTAATTCCAGAGCTCATGAAATATTAGGAATTCGGACAAACAGTCTAGGTCAAACTGAAGACAAAAAAGACAGCAAAATTAAAGAAACAAATGATATTTAGTACAAATGATCGTTAACGATTGCCAAAGTGACAAATAAAAGGGAGAGGATTTGTTGAGTATATGTTATAGTAATTTATAATCGTCCGGATTTACCCGAATAATAGTTGGTTTTATTTTTATATTTTGAATATCATGAAAGAAATTAATAACTGAACAATTCTTAGTTAATTAAATATAAGATGCATTAGTTGTAATTTTGTTTTGTTCAGATATAGAATTTAGATTCTTAATCGGTAGTGACTTTATAAGAAAATTTTACATACAGCTGCATTGCAGCGGGCACATATTTGGCTAATGCCTATTTGATAAGAAATAATACAAAGCATGTAGCAAGATTGAAGATTTGAGTATTTGATTTCAGAATCGAATTGCGTCCCGCAGCATCGCGCGGGTACGATGACTAGTTAAATGTAATTTATGTAGAGGAGTTATTGACTTTCTCTAGTTAATAGACAAAAAATTAAATACACAGTTGCTAAGAAAGGGATTCGAACCATAGACCTCCTGAACTACAAGCGCTAACAAAGTCCAAACAAACCATCTCGCTAGAACCTTATTTTGGTTACAAGTTCTGTTTAAAAATACTTAAAAGCACTCTCAACATTAAGCGGGTGCATCTTCAAGCGGTCTACATTTTTTCCTCTTACGGTAATCAAGTGAGCGGGTGCACGGGACCCCCCCCCGGGGTGAAGGTAGGTCTGCCCCTGCGGGTAAGCTCTTACCTCACTTATCTTATCGTGTAACATTCTCGGTCATCAAAATGAATTATTGATAACCGTTTTAACCCGGTAAGTGCTTACAGGGAAAAAGTTTTTTCCCCTCACTTACCGCGTAAGACTCTCGGTCCTTGCTATGTTTCTTTCCGGGTAAGATTTTTGCTCCTTCTGATGTTCAATCGGTAAGGTAAGTGATATCGGTAAACGCTTACCGGGTAACTGTTTGGTAAACGTCCCCACTCTTGACATATATGCTTAGTTTAGGAACTGTATATTAACTGTACGTATAGTGACCATGCAGATTCTGCAAACTTATTCCAAGCTGTATGTTTTTTTTGTTAAAATTGTAATAATCATATACACTTGATCTATAAATGTTAACCGGTTAGGATACAAGAACGAAAATGCTTCAAGAATTTGCTCATTCATTAGGCAACTAAAGCAGATCCAAAGAAAACATAAACAGAGTACATACAAACCGATTTGGGAGAGTGGCTTATTTGCAAATACTTGCTAAGCTTTGTAGTTTTTTGCCATTTCATCGACATCCGATTCCACTTCCGGCACAGGCAAGTCCTTTTGCATGTTGAATTGACTGTCAAGTGTAACAATAAATGCATTATTTCAAGTTGTACACATACACAAAATGCAAATAACGTCTTCTTTTTTACTTGAAGAATACCTGAATACCTGTTTTGGATGGGACAATCAACCATGGTTCTCAGGAAATACAAGACTCTACCAATTACGTCGTTCATGGAAACACGCCTAAATAATCGACTGTCTTTAGCTTCCTGAAATTAACAACCCATAATGTTACACTTACGGGGTATTGACTATTGCGGGTAAGCACTTACGGGGTAAGCGCTTACGCGGTAAGCATTTGGTAAACAATTTGACTACTGATGGGAACTAATCTACATGAATACCAAATGTTTTTCAATTGTAACAATTGATGAAACTGTAGCTCACAACCTTCTCATATAGATCATATAAATAGCTCAAAACTTTCAATTGTAACATTTGTTTGTTTATAACATATAAATATTAAACCTTCTCATATAGATCATGCATACATGTGCATATTGTTCCTTATCATAGTGTGATATATATATATATATATATATATATATATATATATATATATGTAACACAATTGAACTCATTGGATGTCAACCTGATGCTTCATAATAATCCAACAGGCACACATTTGAAACTAAATATGCACATAAACACGAGAAGAAAAAAAAACAAGAATATCACACTGTGTAAGTAAAACTTTGGTTCAATCATTTGCGCATGCTATATATCATTTATCTTATGCAATCTCTTACACAGACCAAAAATACAGCTCCAAGAATTATTTTGTATACAAAATCATAAAAACAATCATTAAGGTCGTCTAAATTAAACATCATAGGGGAAAATGGCAATATACCTGGTAAAACAGAGTTGTAACTACAGTTGCATGTGCATATGCATAATAGAGAAATATTTTATCTGTTTTACGTTGTATGTGAGAAATATTTAACACAAAGTCTGAGTTCTAAGCAGAAGAGATGGATGCTGGAACCATTTTTCCCAAATAACAAAAAAGTTAAAACCAAACTCAAGGACATAAGTCAACACACGAAATCCGTCTTGTTTTACAAAGTTGTGGAGAAGGAAACAACAAGAATACCATTAGAAAACAGAGAGCTTAGAGTTAGTCACCTGTTTATTTGTAAAGCCAGTGCCCGTGACTGTTGGGTCGGGATCGGGACGGAAAGTTGGTTTATAGGTTAAAGATTACTATGAGAATCCATCCGGTCTAATAAAAAGCTTAGCTAACCTTATCATTCACTTCACAGAACATCAATTTATGCGTGTATATGTATTGAATTGGTGTGCTCCAATCTACAACAATATAAAAAAATCATCACACTTATACAAACATTAATAAATATGACATCAAGAAGAGTATAAGATCATACAATCAGTTCTATGAAGCAAAAGATCCAAATTCCAATGCCCCCATTTTCTTTGTTGTCCAAATACTTCACCTGAAAATGCAAAATAACTGTTCATAATACATTAGTTCTATGAAGCAAAAGATCCAAATTCCAATGCCCCCATTTTCTTTGTTGTCCAAATACCTCACCTGAAAATGCAAAATAACTGTTCATAATACATTATTTGGCTACAACATTCACACTGAATTAAATATTGTAACCCAAATAAATGTAGAAATACACACTCAACCACAAATAATGAAACATTGACATACACAAACATTAAGCACATAAAAAGGTGCGAACTAGTTTTGGCTCAACTTTATCCATTGCCACCATTATTTAATAGAATTTAAGTGTACGAGGCTTTTGATAAGGTGTACCCAAATACACATGTAGACTATAAAAGAAAGTTGTAGACCCGAAATCTCTCCTCGTGGAACTACATAGCAATTCTGAATAGGTGCTTGTTATTATTACACCAAACATGTGTTACTTTTAAGTTGATCCTGAATGTTTGAAGATATTTTTCCAAAAGTATTGTGAGGAAAGGACGCTTCCATCATATCACATGACTAAAACATTTATGCAATGATTGACCATGAAACAACAACTTACAAGGAATAAGAAAGAACTCTTTAGCTTGTTCTTGGCATCTCTTGTCACAAGAAGAACTATGTTCTCTTTAATAGCTTGCTCTATTAACGCCTTGAAGATGAATAAAACAAGGACTCAGAAAGAAATCATTAGCCAAAAATATGTATAAGAATATAATCCTAAGCCCACAATAAGAATAAGAAAAAAATCGTTAAAAGTACAACTTACGCTAACAAAAATTTGTAGCATGCCTTATTCTAATTGGATTACGATTTGGAACAAGATTGCTTACCGAAATCTATCATTGCAATAGACTTGTCAATAGTGTTGCTTGAAGCATATTGTTTTGAATTCTACCCTCCACTTCTTCCATCCTACTTGCTTTCGATTTACCCGGCTTCTCAATCTCTTCCATACCTGCACATAAACTGATAATTAGAGAAAGAGAAAACAAGAATCGTGAGATGGGTGCAACAAACCAGTTGAATAATCTCGCTTGAAAGAGCTCGTGGTTGTTCAAATTTTAGCTGCATTTTAGAGTAGAAGATGAAAAAGAGGGGTCTCTAAATGGAGTTTGTAGAAGATGGAGGGATTTCAAATTTGAAATTGGTGTGTAGAAGTTGGAAAGTGTAGATTTTAGAGAAGAGTTGTTTAGGACAGACGTATTTTATACAGAGAGGGTAGTCTGATAGAGAAGGAGATATTTGAATTCAGAGAGTGGGAATCTAGGAGGCAGGTCCTTGAGAAGACAATTTATGAAAGGTAAGGATGGAATCAGAACACAAAGCTGAACTACTTGAAGGCATTTTGTAATTAAGAGATTTTTAAACTATCTGCATAAATAAAAAGAGTATATTATGCTTTAGAAGTTGTTTTGAAGACTTTCGATGTAAATGACCATAACGGATTTTGAACAAAAAGAAAAAACCATTTTGAAAAGCATTTGTTGAAAAAATGACCATAAGGGAAACAAAAAATTCATCAAGTTAAGGAAGGCTAAAGGTGTCGATGGGTACCTTATATGTTTATATCCTCTCCACCAGTGGGAAAAAAATGTTCAACCCATGTATGATGTGCGCTTTGCAGGTATGGTTCCAAGCCGCGCCGCACGGCACCGTGAACACCCCTTGTAATAAATATAGATACTTATTATAACTAAAAAAACAAACACGTGTACAAATTTTATGATGTAACAAGTGTTGTCCGTTCCGGAAAAAACCAGTAGAAGTTTTACGTGAGGAAATATTACGTCTATATAGTTTGATGGAAAAGATGCCATAAATCATCCTAAAGCAATAACATGTAATGTACCGATAACATCCGAAAAATCTAACATGAAAGAGAGTAGAGACTGATTTTGTATGACAATGTTATTATAGTTTGGAAAGGGTAAGATGTACACCAGCATTTTCTCTATCCCAAAGGGTAGATAGACTAATTTAGTACGACCAAACCAAACCAAACCTAACCTAACATAACGTAACAAAACCAACCCATGATGGTATAGAAATGATAAGACGTACACAAATCTCTATCCAACTCGAAGGTTCGTACCGTAGCAAAACGAATATGATTGACCTTAAAAGTCAAAAAGAACATTATATACACGTCGAAGCAGCGGGAGCGGGAGATCAAAATCCCAGGTGTAAACTACAATTGAGTCTTTGCGGTAGCCCATTGTGTTTTAGCAAGCCTCCTCCCCGCCAGGCCTCCCTGTCGTCTCCCTCGGCCAATTTGGCAAAGCCTGCGCCATCGGCACCCTCGGTTTCTGTGTTGGCAGGTCTGGCAGGCACCCGCCGCTTAGCATTCGAGCCTTTTTTCGTAATTTGGATGCACACATGTCTGCCCAACAATCAACAATCTTTCCATCTCGATCTTCTGAAACCCTCCCATTAGACGTGGATCTGCAGCCTCGGTAAGGTTATTTGCATCCCATAGATCCCACACCCAGTCGGTGAGGGCAATGCCCCCTTCATTCAATGGTCGTTTGTCGGACGCCACCTCAAGCACCACGACACCAAAACTATAAACGTCTGATTTTACTGTTGGGATACCCGAACACAGGTAGTCAGGTGCTAGGTACCTCATTGTACTGACAGGCAACGTGACATCGTGCCTTGTCTATCCATTCTCATAGACCACAGCGAAGCCGAAGTTGCCTAGTTTTGCGTTCAATTGGGAATCTAACATGATGTTTGCAGTTTTAATATCCCGGTGGATGAGACATTCTTCATGTAGATATAAGCGCCGAAGAGACTCCAAGAAGAATATTACGCCTGTTTTCGAATGTGAGAGATGACTTTTGGTGTGTATGGTCGAGCAGAATCTTGTCCAGTGAGTCGTTCTCCATATAATCATAAACTAACATGACTTCGTTTCCCTCGCAACACCATCCCTGAAGTTGCACCAGGTTGATGTGCCTTAAGCAGCCCACTATGGTTGCGAACTCGGTGGCAAACTGGTCACGGAATGAACCCGTTGCATCTTCTTCGTTGAACCTCTTCACTGCGACAACCTTCTAACAAGAAGCGGGTGGGATTTGTAGACCACCGCGGTAGCTCCTTTGCCGATGATTTGGCTATCATGAAATCCATTGGTGGTAGAAAGTATCTCCGCCAATCTGATTTTTTTGGCAATTGTCGTCTTCTGTTGAGAGGGGTGAAATCGCAATGGTGACAATGGCTAACCATGATGCAAAGACAATCAACGAGGAAACCAATATGATGACTCCTCTATCTTTTGTCCGAGGAGGTTCTTTAACGAGAGGTGTTTTCGTAAAACAAACAAAACAGTTCGTATTGTTTGCGTCGTCTAGTCACATCGGATGGAACAAGAGTGATCCAAGATCCTGCGTGGAGGATCCCCCTCCACTGTTGGAGGCGGACAACCCGACCCACATGGGCCGATCAAGTATCGGGGAAAGGTCCAAATGAACCCTCAAGCTAGGTTCTATGGGTCTCTGATTTGTGTTACCAACCCAAACAGTTATGGTTTTGTGGGAATGAACATACTCAAGCCAGGTGAAAATTTCAACCCGCCCTTCAGGTCTATCCCTATGACAGGGGATCTATAAAAGCCACTGAAATTATGGAATTTAGATTTATGCCAACATGGTTATCATTAATGTCCTCTAAAAGAGGGTTGAACTTAGTTTCAAGTTTAACTGTAAAGAAGGGATTTTGAAGAGGGGAATCTGGTAACCCTGGATATCTCTCAAATGTTGGGTAGAACCTGGGATTAGAAGTCAAAAAGAAGGCAATTCCATCTCCTGCTAGGCCGGGAGGTGAGGATGGAACTAATATAGCAGCAAATTGGGCAAAAAAGAAGATATATGTGGATGATGCGTAATCAGTCATCACAATAGGATTATAGTTGAAGACTTTACCAACATTTGGCAGATATCGGCAGAATAGTGCGGCTTCCGTGAGAATGATAGAGTCGTTCTTGAAATGTGTTGACCCGAAAAATGATAGGTTTCTTGTGAAACTAAGTGGAGAAGACGATGAACAAAAGACGGAAGAGAGGAGGAGGAGGAGTGCTTACATTCTCCTCCTCTCTTCCGTCTTTTGTTCATCGTCTTCTTCACTTGGTTTCACAAGAAACCTAACATTTTTCGGGTCAGCACATTTCAAGAACGACGCTATCATTCTCACGGAAGCCACACCATTCTGCCGATATCTGTCAAATGTTGGTAAAGTCTTCAACTATAATCCTATTGTGAGGACTGATTATGCATCATCTGCATATATCTTTTTTTCTGCCCAATTTGCTGCTACATTAGTTCCATCCTCACCTCTCTGCCTAGCAGGAGATGGAATTGCCTTCTTTATGACTTCTAATCCCAGGTTCTACCCAACATTTGAGGGGTATCTAGGGTTACCAGATTCCCCTCTTCAAAATCCCTTCTTTACAGTTGAACTTGACATTAAGTCCAACCCTGTTTTAGGGGACATTAATGATAACCATGTTGGCATAGATGTAAATTCCATCATTTCAGTGGCTTCTATGGGTCCCCTGTCAAAGGGGATATACCTGATGGGCGGGTTGACAATTTTCACCTGGCTTGAGTATGTTCATTCCCATAAAACCATAACTGTTTGGGTTGGTAATACAAATCAGAGACCCATAGAACCTAGCTTAAGGGTTCATTTGGACCTTTCTCGGATACTTGATCGACCCATGTGGGTCGAGCTGTCCGCCTCCAACAGTGGAGGGGGTCCATGCAGGAGGTTGGATCATTCTTGTTCCTTCCGGTGCGACTAGAAGACGCAAACAATACGAACTGTTTTGTTTGTTTTACGAAAACACCTCTCGTTAAAGAACCTCCTCGAACAAAAGATAGAGGACTCATCATATTGGTTTCCTCGTTGATTGTCTTTGCATCATGCTTAGCCATTTTCACCGTTGCGGTCTCATGAGGTACTCACTTATGTCTGAAACTTCAAAGGAATCTTGTGTTGAAAGGGGGAAGTACCAGCGATTTCACCCCTCTCAACAGAAGACGACGATTGCCAAAAAATTAGATTGACGTAGATACTTTCTGCCACCAATTGATAGCCAAATCATCGGCAAAAGAGCTATCACGGTGGTCTACAAAGACCACCTGCCTTCTTGTACGAATGCTGTCGCGGTGAAGAGGTTCAACGAAAGAGATGCAACGGGTTCATTCCGTGAGCAGTTTGCCACCGAGTTCGCAACCACAGTGGGCTGCTTAAGGCACATCAACCTGGTGCAACTTCAGGGATGGTGTTGCGAGGGAAACGAAGTCATGTTGGTTTATGATTATATGGAGAACGGCTCACTTGACAAGATTCTGCACGGCCATACACACCAAAAGTCATCTCTGATGTTCGAAAACAGGCGTAATATTCTTCTTGGAGTCTCGTCGGCGCTTATATATCTACATGAAGAATGTGATAGACAAATCATCCACCGGGATATTAAAACTGCAAACATCATGTTAGATTCCCAGTTGAATGCAAAACTAGGCGACTTCGGCTTCCCTGAGGTCTATGAGAATGGATCAACAAGGCACGATGTCACGCTGCCTGTAGGTACAATGGGGTACCTTGCACCTGACTACCTGTGTTCGGGTATCCTAACAGTAAAATCAGACGTTTATAGTTTTGGTGTCGTGGTGCTTGAGGTGGTGTCCGATAAACGACCATTGAATGAAGGGGGCATTGCCCTCACCGACTGGGTGTGGGATCTATGGGAAGCAAATAACCTTACCGAGGCTGCAGATCCAAGTCTAATGGGACGGTTTCAGAAGATTGAGATGGAAAGATTGTTGATTGTTGGGCTGACATGTGTGCATCCAAATTACGAAAAAAGGCCGACCATGAATGAGGCGGCTCGAATGCTAAGCGGCGGGTGCCTGCCAGACCTGCCAGCACAGAAACCGAGGGTGACGATGGTGCAGGCTTTCCTAAATTGGTCGAGGGAGACGACAGGGAGGCCTGGCAGAGAGGATGCTATGAAAACACAATGGGCTACCGCAAAGACGCAGTTGTAGTTTACACCTGTGATTTTGATCTCCCACTCCCGCTGCTTCGACGTGTATATAATGTTCTTTTTGACTTTTAAGGTTGTTGGTCCCATTTTGGACAAGCAAACAATAGAAGAACAATCCATATATAAGTTGAGATAAGATGAATATGAAGAACAATGATAAAATAACTCATCTCATATTCATTGAATCACAATGTGGAGAAGAAAATATGAAACCCTAAACTTTTTTTTAAAGGGTCCATTTACAATAAAAAGCTAAAGCCCATAAAGCTAACTAAAAAACAAATCATGTCTAGCTCAGTTGGTCTACCTAAGGACCGTAACATCCTAGGGGGGGGGGTGGGGCGATGGATGGTATCCCAGTCTACCCGGGTTCGATTCCAAGGGGAGGCAATTGAGGGCATGAGGAGTACCCAGTCCTTGGGTGGTCCAGTCTTTGACTGGGCTTACCCCCCAGCTTGTGGTTGGGCCTTAGGTCCAGCGTAAGCTGGGCCGAGACAACGACGGATTAGTGGACTGCCCTCGGATGTCTGATACCACCGGGGAGGCGTGCGTGCGTGTGTGCGTTGTGTTCGTGGTAGTTGATCGAAAGGGTCGATGCCGCTATGCCTTCCAAAAAAAAACTAACTAAAAATCCCATACACTTTTTCTTTATAAAACATTCAATTAAATTAGGGGCTAATTTAATCTAACAATCTCCCCTAATGTTTTATAAAAAAAGCATCATCTTATAGTCTCCCCCTTGCTTTCTTTAGAACTTTGGCGTTCCATTCTTTAGGTCATCAAAGCATCACGAGCCCCCCCTCAAATGTAGGCTCATCTTTTTGAAAAACCGAGATAATTAATCCCATTTTGTCCAGTTTTCATGACTCAACTTCACTGTTGTTTTTTTACTCTTAAGATCCCGTTGAGTGAGCATTCAGCACCGAGCTTTAAACATGAATAACAGAGGAGTGAGTGACAATCAATATGTCACAATAGCAGCATGAAACCGTGAAGAAACTTCGAGAGAACACCGTTCTTGAAAGCAGAAAGAGCATGAATTAAATGCAATGCTTTCGGTCCAGCACCTTACAACGGACTTTGAAGCTGATTTTGGCATATCAGCTCACATAATTAGAGAAAACTCTATTCATCAAAGTCGTGCGTCTGTGAATTATCTTTCCAATGCAACTGGACTCATCTTCAATTGGAGTACCGAGTAAAAAGTTGTGCGCATGATTCTAAAGCAGCGCAAAGCAGTCAAACAAACTGAAAAATTTCGGGCTCCGAGCTTTTGGCTTGTTTTGATTTCTGGACCAACGACCTCTGATGTATACGCTTTAGTCAACCTCTGGTCCCTTCTGTTCGTTTCTCTTAAAACAGAGATTTTGATCCACATAGCTCACAATATGTGCGCTTTTTCTTGGCCAAAGTCTCCATGGACACCTTAAGAGCATCTCTATGCCTCTTAAGAACTATCTCTGAGTTTTATAAGTCAGCACAAATTACTTCTGATTAGCTTGTAGAGGCTCTGCACGTCCTTTGAAGAACATATTTTGTGATCCCTGGGTCAACTATGCAGAGTTAAGAGCCTCTGAGCATGAGTTCTATGTCTCTGAGCATGCCTCTGTACTGCTGCTTCTGATTTTGATCTGCTCTGAATACATATGTATTCTCCTCTGAAGTATGTACAACAACATTAAGTGTTTATCGGCCTCTAAGCTCGTTAATAAGCTCACAGAGCTCTTCTGTAGCACAACTCTCTGATGAAGCAATCTTCTGTGGATCTTCTGGATTCACATCTCTGGATGAGCAAACTGTTGAACTTCAAAACATTCTGCATACGGGCAGATTTTTGATCCAGATGATTACAAAAAGAACATTCAAAGTCTGCACTCTGGTGTCAATAGCTCTAGATCTTTCTCTGATTGCAGAACCATTCTACTCATTAAGATATTGACTTTCAACTCAGAATTGAACACAACAACTCTTGTGATATGCTTCTGTTGATCCAAACCCTCAGTGATTTGATAATGACCTTCTCTTAAACACTTAGTGAAAATTGTAAGTAAACAATATGTATCAGAGTTTCACTATCGCTGATAAGTACTAAGACTTTACAGTACCGCTGAGAGGAACTCTTACTCTTTAGATTAGATATTCAGCGAACACTGTTCATCATCATATAGCTCTGAGCCTGTTCAGTCTATGAGATGATCGCTGATAAGTTAGTTGTTTACTTATGATCCCTGAAGACAAGTTTCACGTCAACCAAAGTTCTACGCTGAAATCGAAGATCAAGCTCAAGAACCAGCGACAAGTCTACTCATGAACTGATGCGGATATCAACGAAGCAAGACCTGTCCATTCAACGCGAAGTATCAAGTAGAAGACTTTAGCAATCGCTGAACTTTATCATTCACTGATAAATATTTGACTCAACGAAAGCTGATCATGAAGTCTCCCTGCATGTTACTATTGTCTTACCTCCCTTGCACGTCTCTGTACGAACTGTCAGAACGGACATCCCTTTTTGTCTGTAACCGTACAACAACTCTGATTCTACACTGTGCACCATGCGGCTACTAAGGTTGTCTACAAAGGTCAATGACATGCAACCACTCAGTTGCTGCCACGTGTAAAGCCATACTGCCATGCATTAAATGCATGCAGTATATAAGAAGAACCTTACTTCAGTTTTGAAGTGTGCTCGGACCATCTTCTTATTTCTTACTGTTAAGTTATTATTCGTAATTTCTTTAACTTTTTCTAGTGCAAGAAACTTAGTGTTTCTCAAGACTTGTTTAGATTAGGTTTATCCTTAATCTTGTTCCGCAACAAGTTGTAAATTGTCTTGATTTATCAATAAACAATTTAGAAAAGTAAAAACGTGTGTTTGAATTCACCCCCCCTTCTACAAACTTGTATAGCCCTTTGGGACCAACAAGCGGTATCAGAGCGGATTTGTTTAATCTCATAAACAAGATCTGATCTATACTAAGATTTCTCTTCCTAGCTATTTCTTAAAATGGCTACCAACACAAACACAAACTATATTGACAACGGTTCTCTTTCAAAACCCCCTAGATTCTCCAGAGATAATTTTAATCTATGGAAAAATAGGATGATTCTCTTCTTAGAAGGTGTAGACCCTACTATGCCTTATTATCTTGAAAACAGCCCATATATTCCTGTAAGAATTGATGCTGCAGTTCCAGCCGCTGAGAATAGACCTGCTATTCCAGAAAGGCTGATTCCTAAGGAAATTCATATGTGGACTGATGAAGATAAGAAGAAAGTGGCTATCGACACCAAAGCCAGATCCATACTCTCCATGGCTCTTCCTGACGAAGTCTACCATTCCATCATGAACCTGAAAACCTCAAAAGCTATGTGGGACACAATCTGTGTTCAGTATGAATGTACTTCTGAAGTCCAGGACTCTCGAAAGATCAACCTGGTAAGACAATATGAAAGCTTCATTTGTGGTAAGAATGAAACTCTCTCTGAAGTACACCAACGTTTTAACTGCTTAATAATAGATCTAAAAACTGTTGGTAAGGAATATTCTAACTTTGAAGTACTGAAAAAGTTCTTAGAATGTTTACCTGAAAGCTGGGACAGTTATTCTATGTGTCTCAAGCTGTCAAAGGATCTAAAATCAATGACCCTTTCTACATTATATGGCACGATGCTGAATCATGAGCAATCGAGTCATCTTAAGAAGAATCTTGTAAAAGATTCCAAAAGCACCCCTGTTGCTTTAATCTCAGAGTCACCTTCCACTCAGCGATCGACTATCACTGTCACTGAGTTGGAAACTAACTCTGAAAGATCATCAGACTCTGACGTTTCAGATAATGATGAAACTCTGGCATTCCTGGCTAATAAGTTCAGGAGAATTGCTAGAAAGAGTAATTTCAAGAAGAATAAACCTCTTGCTATTACTGACAAGCCAAGATCATCAACCCCTGTTGATAAGGCTACTGCTACTTGCTATAACTGTGAAAAGATAGGACATTTTGCTAGCGAGTGCAGGTCAAGGAAAGTCTATAGACCCTCAGCTTTTCCCAAGAAAAACTTTATTCCCAGGAATAGAGATGAAAAATATAAAAAGCTGAAAGAAAGGTATGCAAAGCTGAAAACCTTTAAGAAGAAAGGCAAAGGCCTCATGGCTGACTATGATTGGGCTTCCTCTGACGAAGAAGAATCATCTGACTCTGAAGATGACGATGAAGCCAATCTATGTATCATGGCCAAACTTGAAAATGAGGAAGACAATTCTGACATTCCCTCTACTTCAACCTCTGCAACTCAGGTATCACCTTCCTTCTTTACCAATATTGCAGATATTGATGAAGCTGATAGTCTTCGAAAGATCGATCTATTGACTAGAAGTTTATATGAAGCCATGAATGGCAAAACTGTAGTTGAAAATCAAAACCTTGATCTCGCTGAACAACTAAAAAATTGTCACCGTCAAATAGAAAATCTTTCTAAAATTGAAGAAGATTTTAAAGATCAAGTTCACCTAAATCAGCTAGTCAAAATCGAGCGCGAAGAAGCTATCGCTGCATTAAAAGCTGAAAAAACTACTGTTGATGGATGGTATAATTCCTCAACAAAGATCACTGAAATAATTAAGTCTCAGATTCCCCTGAGTGATAAACGTGGCCTTGGTTACAAAGCTAATACTCTAGAACCAACCACTGATCGTTCCATGCTCTTATTTGGAACTTTCGTATCCTCAGTCGCTGATACTTCATCCTCTCAGTGTTCCTCTTCTAAACCGCCCATCCCTGAGGAAATCTCTACCTTAACTTCTAAAGGTAAATAAAAAGTTATTTATCCAAAACCTACCTCAGTCTTTAAAAACAAAGGTAAAGGAATTTCTTTTAACCAAAGTCCTCAGAAGGGTACCTCAGTACCAAAGCTGAACGCTTCTAAAGCTTCAGTGACTTATCCCTCTAATTCAAAGAATAAGATCTATGGATTTATTCAGCGTGGATCTATTCAGCGATCTACTCCTAGAATCAAAGTGGAAATCATTGGTAAGAAATAAGAAGAACTAAATGTTCCTCCCATTTCAAAAACCAATAGCTTACTTGGTGCTGGTCCTTCTAATTCAAAATCTAAAGCTCAGCATGCAAATGGTCCTAGAACTACTTTTGGTTATAGGAAATGTTATCATTGTGGACTTACAAATCATATTGCTAGTAAGTGCCCCACAGCCACCCAAGCTGAAAAGATAGCTAAGGTGAAGATCATTGCCCCCAAGGCAAAGAAGACCACTGAGGTTAAGAAATTAACCAAAGTGAAGACTGACAAAGCTGAATCTTCAAATGCTGCGAAGACTGCTGAACCTTCCACCTCTTCTTCTACCCCCACTGACAAGTGTGTACACATGGTTAAGTGGGTACCCAAGAAAAACTAATCTTCCTTTCTAATGCAGGTTAAGAAGGGTATCTGGTATCTCGGTAGCGGATGCTCTAGACACATGACTGGTATGAAGAACCTGCTCACTGAGTAGAAAGAAGAGAAGGGTCCCTCTGTAACTTTCGGTGGAAATGGAAAAGGACATACCCGAGGGTTTGGTGTACTATCTAATGGTACAACAACCTTCAGAAGAGTCGCATATGTTGAAGGGCTGAAGCATAATCTTCTAAGCATCAGTCAGCTTTGCGACAAGGATTACAAAGTAATCTTTACTAAGGAATCCTGCTTTGTCGCTGACAAAAAGGAGAAGATAGCCCTCAACGGTTATCGTTTGGAAAATGTTTATGTAATAAACATGGACTCAACAACCACTGAGAACTCCTGTTTCTTCTCAAAAGCCTCATCTGATGTCAACTGGCTATGGCATAAGAGGCTCTCTCATCTAAACTTCAAGACACTGAACACTCTTTCTTCAAAAGAGTTAGTCACTGGTCTACCTCAGCACTCATACGCCAAAGAGTCCTTATGTTTAGCGTGTGAGAAAGGCAAGCAGACCAAAGCAAGCTTTAAGTCAAAGCAAGTTTCCTCAGTATCATTTCCTCTACAACTTCTCCATATGGATTTGTTTGGCCCTGTTAACCAAAAATCCATCGCTGGAAAGAAATATACACTGGTCATAGTTGATGAATTCTCTCGATATACATGGGTTATGTTTCTCCGTTCTAAGAGTGACACCCCTGAAGAACTCATCACCTTTGTTCGGAAAATGGAAACCCTGAACAACTTGATCGTTCGCTCAATAAGGAGTGATCATGGGACTGAATTCAAAAATAGTTCTCTTGATTCCTTCTTTGAGAGTAAGGGTATTTCTCACAACTTTTCTTCAGTAAGAACACCGCAACAAAACGGAGTCGCTGAAAGAAGAAATAAAACTATTATTGAAGCTGCACGTTCAATGCTCAGCGATTCTCACCTGCCTACTCAGTTTTGGGCAGAAGCTGTCAACACTGCTTGTTTTACGCAAAACAGGTCGCTGATAGTCAAAAGATTTATTAAAACAGCCTATGAACTTTTTCATGGGAGAAAGCCTTCAATTAGCTTTTTTCACATCTTTGGATGTCAGTGTTTCATACTGAACAACATAGATGCCCTTGGAAAGTTTGATCCTAAGGCTGATGATGTAATCTTTCTTGGATATTCTTCAATCTCCAAAGCCTTCAGAGTCTTCAATCGAAGAAGACAAACTGTTGAAGAAACTATCCACGTCACTTTTGACGAATCCCGCTCAACGAATTCTCGACCTTCTGCTGATACTGAAGAACTGAATCAATGGATGTTTTCTCATCTTGGTGATTCAGAAGATATTCCCACTCCTCATACTCATACAGTTGAAGATGATAGTCCTACTATCATCCCAAACATGCAGAATAGTGAAGCTGAAACATCATGGGTCTCAGCAGTTCCTTTAAACACTATACCTGCTTCTGAACCAAATGTCTCAGACATTCCATCTACTTCTCAGCAATCAGTGAATGAGATGACATCTGCACCTACTCCTCTCTTGGCTGATATTCCAGAAGTTTCTGAAGCTTCATCTTCAGCTCCTCCAGTTCAATTTGAGTCAGCGACTTATGCTCCTGCTCAGCGATGGTCTGTAAATCACCCAATTGATCAAATTCTTGGTGATCCAAACGCTGGTGTTCAGACTCGACGAAGTGCAGGTAATATTTGTTAACTTTATTTCTCTGATTGAACCAAAGAAAATAGATGATGCCCTTAAAGATCCAAACTGGGTCAGCGCCATGCAAGAAGAGCTGACTGAATTTGAAAGAAACAAAGTTTGGAAACTTGTTCGAAGACCAACTGACAAAATAGTGATAGACACTAAATGGGTCTATCGAAACAAGTTGGACGAACATGGAACTGTAACCCGCAACAAGGCTCGTCTTGTTGCTCAGGGATACAGACAAGAGGAACGTATAGATTACGACGAAACATTTGCTCCAGTAGCAAGACTAGAATCTATTCGTCTATTATTAGCATACGCTGTACACAAAGACTTAAAAGTATATCAGATGGATGTTAAGTCAACATTTCTAAATGGAAAGCTGAATGAAGAAGTCTATGTGGAACAACCTCCAGGATTCTCAGATCCTAAGCGTTCAGGTTATGTTTATAAACTGGATAAGGCACTTTATGACTTAAAGCAAGCTCATCGTGCATGGTATGACACTCTCTCTACTTATCTCCATATTGAACAATTTGAGCGTGGTAAAATCGATAAGACTCTATTCTTCAGGAAAGTAAAAGGTCATATTATTCTTGTTCAGATATATGTTGATGACATTATATTTGGTTCTACTAACCCTGACCTTTGTACTCGTTTCGCTGATAGAATGAAAGAAGAGTATAAAATGAGCATGATGGGTGAGCTAACATATTTCCTTGGTCTTTAGATAAAGCAAAATGAAAAAGGAACTTTCATTAATCAGGGAAAGTATGTTAAAGATATGCTGTAGAAATTCGATTTAACTCAGAGTTCAGCTATGAAAACCCCTATGGCACCACCGCTGACACTAGACAAGGATTCAAATGGAATACCTGTTAATGTCACGCTGTACCGTGGGATGATCGGCTCTCTCTTGTATCTTACAGCTAGCCGACCCGATATTATGTACGCAACCTGTTTGTGTGCACGATAGCAAGCTGAACCTAAGGAATCTCATATGATCGCTGTGAAGCGAATCTTTCGTTACCTTAAGGGTACTATGAACCTAGGTCTTTGGTATCCCAAAGACTCAGGGTTTGATCTAATCGCCTATTCAGATAGTGATTTTGCAGGTTGCAAATTGGATAGGAAAAGCACCACATGAGGCTGTCAGCTCCTGGGTGGAAAGCTGGTGAGTTGGACAAGTAAAAAGCAAAACTCAGTGTCCACCTCAACTGCTGAAGCTGAGTATGTAGCTGCTGGAAGCTGTTGTTCTCAGGTCTTGTGGATGAGAAATCAACTACTAGACTATGACCTTCAGCTCTCGAAAATTCCAATCTATTGCGACAGCACAAGTGCCATCGCTATAGGCAACAATCCAGTGCTACACTCAAAGACAAAACACATCGAAATCAGGTATCATTTTATCAGAGATCATGTGATGAATGGTGATATAGAACTTCATTTTATCCCAACTGACTATCAGTTAGCTGATCTGTTCACCAAACCTCTTGATGAGACAAGATTCAACTTTCTCATCAGCAAGCTTGGAATGCTGAACTTTGAAGAGTAAAATCTTCAGCGGTTCACATTTGATCAGCGATAGGATAAAATCAACTTGTATAACCCATTCTATCATTCTCTCTCTGAACATAATTGATTCGCTGATATCAATGTATGTTTTCTCTCTTACTCACTGACGTTCGCATTTGAATGTAAGATTTCAAAACAAATTGCATCGCTGAATATCTGTTCCTTAACAGCGATACTTTGAAATTTCTTAAACCAACACTGATATTTCTATTCAGTGCTTCATATTTTCAAAAGTTTCCCTGAGATTTCAAAACCTCAGAGACATCCTAAAATATGAAATGACAGTTGTGACGTCATCGCAACGGATAAGCCCTAGCACGTTCTTTTTCTGACACACGATTGCACGTTTCGTTTACCTTCCAATCAAATGCAAACACGTGTCCGTGTCATGATGAAAATCTTTTCCCGCTCAAGATTTTCTCTCTCTCTACTCTCTCTATATAAACCATTTTGGGTTTATATTTTTCTCTTTACGCGAAAAAAACTTCTCCTCCAAGCAAGAAAAAGATTTACTGTTGCATTTTGAGCTCTTAAAATTTCCAGAAACTATTCATCTTCTTCCTTGACGAATCAGGTTAATACTCTTATTATTTACCTACATTACTTGTTTATGATCTTATTCTTTTCTTTTAACATTCATTATTTGTGGTTGAGTGTGTATTTCTACATTTATTTGGGTTACAATATTTAATTCAGTGTGAATGTTGTAGCCAAATAATGTATTATGAACAGTTATTTTGCATTTTCAGGTGAGGTATTTGGACAACAAAGAAAATGGGGGCATTGGAATTTGGATCTTTTGCTTCATAGAACTAATGTATTATGAACAGTTATTTTGCATTTTCAGGTGAAGTATTTGGACAACAAAGAAAATGGGGGCATTGGAATTTGGATCTTTTGCTTCATAGAACTGATTGTATGATCTTATACTCTTCTTGATGTCATATTTATTAATGTTTGTATAAGTGTGATGATTTTTTTATATTGTTGTAGATTGGAGCACACCAATTCAATACATATACACGCATAAATTGATGTTCTGTGAAGTGAATGATAAGGTTAGCTAAGCTTTTTATTAGACCGGATGGATTCTCATAGTAATCTTTAACCTATAAACCAACTTTCCGTCCCGATCCCGACCCAACAGTCACGGGCACTGGCTTTACAAATAAACAGGTGACTAACTCTAAGCTCTCTGTTTTCTAATGGTATTCTTGTTGTTTCCTTCTCCACAACTTTGTAAAACAAGACGGATTTCGTGTGTTGACTTATGTCCTTGAGTTTGGTTTTAACTTTTTTGTTATTTGGGAAAAATGGTTCCAGCATCCATCTCTTCTGCTTAGAACTCAGACTTTGTGTTAAATATTTCTCACATACAACGTAAAACAGATAAAATATTTCTCTATTATGCATATGCACATGCAACTGTAGTTACAACTCTGTTTTACCAGGTATATTGCCATTTTCCCCTATGATGTTTAATTTAGACGACCTTAATGATTGTTTTTATGATTTTGTATACAAAATAATTCTTGGAGCTGTATTTTTGGTCTGTGTAAGAGATTGCATAAGATAAATGATATATAGCATGCGCAAATGATTGAACCAAAGTTTTACTTACACAGTGTGATATTCTTGTTTTTTTTTCTTCTCGTGTTTATGTGCATATTTAGTTTCAAATGTGTGCCTGTTGGATTATTATGAAGCATCAGGTTGACATCCAATGAGTTCAATTGTGTTACATATATATATATATATATATATATATATATATATATATATATCACACTATGATAAGGAACAATATGCACATGTATGCATGATCTATATGAGAAGGTTTAATATTTATATGTTATAAACAAACAAATGTTACAATTGAAAGTTTTGAGCTATTTATATGATCTATATGAGAAGGTTGTGAGCTACAGTTTCATCAATTGTTACAATTGAAAAACATTTGGTATTCATGTAGATTAGTTCCCATCAGTAGTCAAATTGTTTACCAAATGCTTACCGCGTAAGCGCTTACCCCGTAAGTGCTTACCCGCAATAGTCAATACCCCGTAAGTGTAACATTATGGGTTGTTAATTTCAGGAAGCTAAAGACAGTCGATTATTTAGGCGTGTTTCCATGAACGACGTAATTGGTAGAGTCTTGTATTTCCTGAGAACCATGGTTGATTGTCCCATCCAAAACAGGTATTCAGGTATTCTTCAAGTAAAAAAGAAGACGTTATTTGCATTTTGTGTATGTGTACAACTTGAAATAATGCATTTATTGTTACACTTGACAGTCAATTCAACATGCAAAAGGACTTGCCTGTGCCGGAAGTGGAATCGGATGTCGATGAAATGGCAAAAAACTACAAAGCTTAGCAAGTATTTGCAAATAAGCCACTCTCCCAAATCGGTTTGTATGTACTCTGTTTATGTTTTCTTTGGATCTGCTTTAGTTGCCTAATGAATGAGCAAATTCTTGAAGCATTTTCGTTCTTGTATCCTAACCGGTTAACATTTATAGATCAAGTGTATATGATTATTACAATTTTAACAAAAAAAACATACAGCTTGGAATAAGTTTGCAGAATCTGCATGGTCACTATACGTACAGTTAATATACAGTTCCTAAACTAAGCATATATGTCAAGAGTGGGGACGTTTACCAAACAGTTACCCGGTAAGCGTTTACCGATATCACTTACCTTACCGATTGAACATCAGAAGGAGCAAAAATCTTACCCGGAAAGAAACATAGCAAGGACCGAGAGTCTTACGCGGTAAGTGAGGGGAAAAAACTTTTTCCCTGTAAGCACTTACCGGGTTAAAACGGTTATCAATAATTCATTTTGATGACCGAGAATGTTACACGATAAGATAAGTGAGGTAAGAGCTTACCCGCAGGGGCAGACCTACCTTCACCCCGGGGGGGGGGGGGGTCCCGTGCACCCGCTCACTTGATTACCGTAAGAGGAAAAAATGTAGACCGCTTGAAGATGCACCCGCTTAATGTTGAGAGTGCTTTTAAGTATTTTTAAACAGAACTTGTAACCAAAATAAGGTTCTAGCGAGATGGTTTGTTTGGACTTTGTTAGCGCTTGTAGTTCAGGAGGTCTATGGTTCGAATCCCTTTCTTAGCAACTGTGTATTTAATTTTTTGTCTATTAACTAGAGAAAGTCAATAACTCCTCTACATAAATTACATTTAACTAGTCATCGTACCCGCGCGATGCTGCGGGACGCAATTCGATTCTGAAATCAAATACTCAAATCTTCAATCTTGCTACATGCTTTGTATTATTTCTTATCAAATAGGCATTAGCCAAATATGTGCCCGCTGCAATGCAGCTGTATGTAAAATTTTCTTATAAAGTCACTACCGATTAAGAATCTAAATTCTATATCTGAACAAAACAAAATTACAACTAATGCATCTTATATTTAATTAACTAAGAATTGTTCAGTTATTAATTTCTTTCATGATATTCAAAATATAAAAATAAAACCAACTATTATTCGGGTAAATCCGGACGATTATAAATTACTATAACATATACTCAACAAATCCTCTCCCTTTTATTTGTCACTTTGGCAATCGTTAACGATCATTTGTACTAAATATCATTTGTTTCTTTAATTTTGCTGTCTTTTTTGTCTTCAGTTTGACCTAGACTGTTTGTCCGAATTCCTAATATTTCATGAGCTCTGGAATTAAAAGTTTGTACAAACTTTTATCTATGTATAAAACCACACTCACCTTTGTCAATATTTCGGTAAACCTTGTTGAATTGAATACCCTCGAACACAACATAATCACTGCCTCGGGTGCCGATCCTATCCCTTAATTCGAGAGGCTATTTTAGCAATTAAATAAAAAAAGAACAAAATAGTAGTGTGAATCGAATTGAAGGACAACCTTGGAGAGACAAAGAGGAAGGCACGTTAGGAAAATAGCTTGGAGTTAAAAATGAAAAAAATAATCAATGCATTGCACATAATTCGAGTTTAAGGTTCTAACAAGTTGTACTTCAGCAAATCAACAATAGTAATTTGTAAAAATAAAAGTTAGATAATTTGGCTTTAGAAAGTTATACCGATATGTTATAGTTACTCGTATTTAACTCCCAAGGAAAGAACACAAACACGAAATCATGAATAAAATCAAGATCGTGACATCTTTTTATATTTGTATAATATGTTGCTAACACAAAACAATTCATGGAATAGATAACATTGATCTTGAAGAAAAATTATCTCACATCTCCAACTAAAAGTACTTGAATGGTTAATGCAAAACAATAAGTAATCAAAAACTTAAATACCAACCAAGAGAATCAACAACTCATAACTAAAACAACCTTGTGATATGCACTTCTAACACAAGGAATAAATTGAAAAACCTCCTACATGGTTTGATATTTTGTTGCTGGTGTATCCTCTGTTTCTTGTTGTTGCTATGAATCCTTTACTGTTGTTTTAGCCTCTATTAACCGTGCAATCGAACTCCCTTTCACATTTTTCTGGGTGTTGCTACGAACAAGTCTAGCAGTTAGATTTCCCTCTCTCGTTGCTGATTTCGAGCCCTCAACGACTGTCTTCCTTGGTTTGCTTTGCTGCTTTATCCTTATTCTTAAAATTTCTAACATACCCTGTATTTGTTCCACAACTCAGTTCTTCTAAAATTAAAACAGTTATCCAATAAACATTTTTTGGCAGTAGATGCCTTCATTAAGCTCCTCTGCTTCGGAGATGGTAGTGTCCTTGGTTTAAAAACAATTACCAAATCTTTTAAGTCCCCTCCACCCAAAATCATGAAACACCACCATTTTCAAACTCGATTTTGCAATAGTTCCACCCAATTAAGCACAATTTATAAGTCAGGAGTAAAACTTCTAAGTTGCACACTAACAAATTCTCTAAAGTACACAAGAACTAACATAATTCACCAAATATTCTAAACAATAAAATCCACTAACATATGAAATAAAAGCAAGAATCGACTTTCTTGGCTTAGCAAGATCACTTGCACAATAGATTCTTAAACATTGTTCCACAAAATTGCACCTAAACTAATCAAGCTAACTATTTCTCCCAATTCAACAAATACCCAGATCAACAAACCTTAACCCATGGCTAATCATCTGAATTAAGCTACTTCCTTTCCAAAGACCCAATTAATCAACATCTAAGCTCTATAATCCATGTCCCTAATATTTAAAAATACAATCTACAATCTGAATTTTTCAGGTCAAACCTATTATTATGACTTTCTCAATTTCAAGATTCAAACTTTCGCCATGGGTATTCATAAAAATACAAGAATCTTTTTTCTTTAGTAAACATCATCTGCATTAGCTACTTCTTTTACAAAGACCCAATTAATCAACATCTAAACTCTATAATCCATGTTCCTAATAATAACAATACAATGTACAATCTGAATTTTCACACGGTCCTTCGCCTGATACACGAAAGCTTATTTAATCAGACAAGTTGAGGATATATTTTAAAGAAAATATATAAAACTTGAAATTCTAGGAATGACAACCATCCAAACAGACAGTAACCAAGAGCGACCGAAAACAAATAGAACCACCCGATGTGAACTAAGGCCAAAACAGGGTCGGTTTGCCAGAAGTAAACCTACTCCGATCAGCCGAATACACTCGGCTTCCCACCAGGATTGAATTTGAAGCTAAACCTTCAGACAACAGCTTAATGGGTTAAGTTGCTGCTGTTTCGCTGCTGTTCCGCCCTGCTGCTGATTCAGTACAGCTCTGTGCGATGTAGCTGGATCCAATCAGCACCTGCTGCTGATCTATTACAGCACCTGCTGCTGAACCATTACAGCACCTGCTGCTGAACCAAATCTGCATAATTAGAAACATGTCGATCATTAGGAAAACTATTCCCTGCGTGCACGTTTACAAAAAACAAAGATGCTAAAACATGTATTCAACGATCAAACTAAATTCGGATAATTTAAGGTACCATGTCTAATTGATCGCCACCGCCACCACCAAAATATGAGGTTTCAGTTTTACCCATGGTACAGTCACTCTGGAAGGTGATGGCATCAATAACCCTTCCATGTACAATGTATATTCTGTTAATGAAGCCATTGGACGTATAAATCCTAGTATCCCTCCTGTGAACCACCCCATGGTCCATGAGTTATGCATCCATCAAAACTGGTGTTACCTCCCTGCACAATACAACACAAATGGATACCCCTTTTTATCTTTCAAATAAAAACACAAAAGAAAACATAATAATAATTGATGAAACCCTAGCCATATCAAGAGTGGAAACACTTCTTATTTTTTATTTGCTTGAAGTCTAAAACTTTCACCAAGTTTATAGCCATCTGTTTTGGAAAAAAACATGGTGTTTGAAAGGCAGATGACCTGCAAGTAGAATAACACATCATATCAAATTCATAAAGAGAAGTATAAAAGCCATAGTACCCTGCAACAATAATCGATCAACTGACTTTAATCAATTTAAGAATGTAATTAGCTATAGTTATTACATATAGAAAAGAAGAGAAAGAAACAAGCCACCTCTTACGTATACCTCTTTTGGTACAATCGCCATAGCCTTCGATTTCGATCTCCGATTATGCATTGGAGGAGGAATCTCTATCACTTCGGGTTCCATACACGCTGAACTACTCCCCGGAAACACTCTTTTCCTAAAAATCAAAATTCACACACATAAATACACAAAGAATGACGATATACCCATAATTCACAAGAGGAAGTTTTACTTGGATTTCGGAGGAATATATCTTGCAAAGAATGACGATAGTATGTTGAAATCATTACTATGTCGAAAAATAGGTCCATGTCCTACCACGAGAGATGCTAGGAAGATCGACTTTTGGGTTGTCCATGTGGTTGCTCAAGTGGTTGCCTGTAAGACTCGTTGACCGCTTTCTCTTGATCTTGTCATGGCTGATATTTGGAAATACTGCTAGTTTTGGACTTGATCGGCCTCAAGTAGGACCTCTTAAGCTAAAAGGCAAGACCGGAAAAACACCCGTGTTGGACGTCGGAACCCTAGCCAAGATCAAAAGTGGAGACATCCAGGTAAACCGATTTCAATATTCCATTTTCAATAAAAGTTCATGTTAAGAGTGTTGTCGATTATTATATATATCGTTACAAGTGATTGATTGCTAGTAATGATTTGAAAATACACAACTCACACACACAGTAAAACACGCATCACACACAACACTTAAACACATCACACACACTCACTTCTCATGCACACACACATACAGCACAAACACACACACACACACACAGTATGTTGCGAGTTCTTTTTAAATGAAAGTGTGTTGCGAGTTCTTGCTTTTCTTCACTGAGTAACAATCTGTTACTTTCCTGCAAAATCACAAACTCAACAACCAAATTAAATTTCTTGAATTATGGATCAAAACAAGCCACAAACAACTTCTAATGACATCTGAACAACGAAATTGGATCAAAATCCAAGATCTAAAATAATTTTCCAATAACATCTCAAGAACATGATGAATCCAAAAATTTCAAAAATGATTTTTATGGATTAATCCTTGAATTTTTTTATTAAATCATGTCTAAAAACTGTTTTTGGACACGAATTTGCACAAAAATCAATCAATTCAACATCAAATTGCAAAATCAATGTTCTAAAAATTCCACAGAGAACTTTTTCTCAAGAACACCAAATTTTACAAAATCTTAAAATTGATCAAATCTTGGCATGATTTTGCAAAATTGATGATTCAAAACTTGTTTAGAATGATGGAAAAACACTTTGCAATCAAAATCAAACCATAAAACACACAAAAATTGCATAACCCATTTATGATCTTCAAGAAGTTCAAAAATGGAGATTTTCTTCAAAATTCTTCAAATCTTCAGGAATTTGGATGAATTTTTGCACACAAGTCGATCTCCCAAAGCTCTGATACCAATTGTATCATGAAATCTTCCATTGATCTTGAGAAAATGTAGATATTACATAAGAATGAAGCTTTCTCTCTCTAGATTTTCTCTCTCTAGAATATTACAATAAGCTCTCTAATGACTTGCTTGCATAAGACTTGCTTAACAACTAAGCTAACTAATCATATTTATACCTAGGATTACAAAGCATTAAATCTAAACTACTTTGACATTACAGACTTTTACTTTTACATTTGACTTTACAAGCTTTGACTTATTACAATACTTTACAATAAATCTTGAATACAATAATGCTCTAACACTTATACATATTTATGGCTAATGATTTCTTTCTCAGTCCTTGTTTTATTCATCTTCAAGGCATTAATAGAGCAAGCTATTAAAGAGAACATAGTTCTTCTTTTGACAAGAGATGCCAAGAACAAGCTAAAGAGTTCTTCTTTTTTTAGTCATGTGATATGATGGAAGCATCCTTTCCTCACAATACTTTTGGAAAAATATCTTCAAACATTCAGGATCAACTTAAATGTAACACATGTTTGGTGTAATAATAACAAGCACCTATTCAGAATTGCTATGTAGTTCCACGAGGAGAGATTTCGGGTCTACAAGTTTCTTTTATAGTCTACATGTGTATTTGGGTACACCTTATCAAAAGCCTCGTACACTTAAATTCTATTAAATAATTGTGGCAATGGATAAAGTTGAGCCAAAACTAGTTCACACCTTTTTATGTGCTTAATGTTTGTGTATGTGAATGTTTCATTGTCTGTGGTTTGAGAATGTATTTCTATATTTATTTGGGTTACACTATTTAATTCAGTGTGAATGTTGTAGCCAAATAATGTATTATGAACAGTTATTTTGCAGTTTCAGCTGAAATATTTGGACAACAAAGAAAATGGAGGCATTGGAATTTGGATCTTTTGCTTCATAGAAGTGATTGTATGATCTTATACTCTTCTTGATGTCATATTTATTAATTTTGTATAAGTGTGATGATTTTTTATATTGTTGTAGATTGGAGCACACCAATTCAATACATATACACGCATAAATTGATGTTCTGTGAAGTGAATGATAAGGTTAGCTAAGCTTTTTATTAGACCGGATGGATACTCATAGTAATCTTTAACCTATAAACCAAATTTCCGTCCCGATCCTGACCCAACAGTCACGAGCACTAGCTTTACAAATAAACAGGTGACTAACTCTAAGCTCTCTGTTTTCTAATGGTATTCTTGTTGTTTCCTTCTCCACAACTTTGTAAAACAAGACGGATTTCGTGTGTTGACTTATGTCCTTGAGTTTGGTTTTAACCTTTTTTGCTTCGTATGATCACTAATTCATAGGTTTTCCTCAACTTTTCTATATTCTTGATTTTCATTAATTTTTGATTTTTTAAATAAAACCATTATCCACTAATGGGGCCAAAATAGTCATATCCATTATAGTCTACCAGGTTCAATGTGCAAGTACTTTGCAATTTTTATCACTTAGAAGCATTTAAATTCACAATTGCATATTTGATAATTGGCCGCATTCTTCACAATTTTGTTATTCAATGTTCTATGGAGGCCAGACAAGAGTTTTTACGCTTTAACTACAATATAATTTCATTTTTTCGGGAAAGTACCCTAGAATATTTCGATAATTTGATTTCACCACTTCATTTTTGTACTTTCAGTTCTTTGGATTTGTTTCATAATACAAGAGGCTTTATAGTTGAAGTGATTTGTAGCCAGGAGCTAGGTTGTTTGGTTTATGCTTTAAAAGCTAATTCTTATTTGAAGTGGGATTATTGGACATCAAATGAGATCACTTCAAGGTTGTAGCAATTATCTTACAGGCTGCTATTTTGTTCTAGTTCCTGTGATTGGACGTATAACTTTTTAGGATGCCTGGGGCTATAGTTTGTGGAAGTAATTTTGTATAGGAATTTTTTGAGGAAAAAAATCTCAAGTGGATTCTATTTTGTTTTTAGGTTTCAAATAATCAAGGAGAATCGTATTCAATATCAATATAGTCCTCTTTTTAAGTGGAATCTGGATTTTAGTTCCTTGGGTTTGGTTAAGAGTCTCGTTACTCTTGGATGGGAATTGTGATATCCTACAGCCTGTCATATATTCTCCCTCTCTAAAGTCATTAGATCTTTGTAGCTAAGATGCCCATTTATAAATGCCAAAGGTTGGTCTCATCCTCACTTGCAGCCTTGAAGTTGTTTTTGGTTTTTCATGCACGTGTGCATGTTATAAGGGTGTTAATTAGTTACAAGGGTGTTATGCACATGTGCATGTTATGCACATCTGACCTTGCTTAACCTAATCCAAGTATTTTTGAAGTTTCAAGGTCTGTTCTTTCTCTGGTTTTCTTTTATTTTTGCTTGCAAATCAAGATCACAGTTGTACACGATATCGTTATGTGCCATCGAGTTTCAAGATTTTGAAACCAAGTCTCTGTGTTCTTTTGTTTTAGGTTTATGTTATTATCTATGATTAGAACAAAAAAAGAACCCATTTAGGTGCTCGATCCTCTTTGTTCTTCAACATTTTTGTTTGTGTAAACACTGGGTTGTGTATTTTATTGAATCTTGTGTTCTAATCTTGTAATTTTGGGCATTTGAAGAGAAATGAGGATGGTGGAAGAACATCAAGTTTATTGCCAATCAAATGATGATTATATTGGTTCAAAATCAAGATTTGTGATTAATGTGATGATTTTTTGTTGTCCGTCGTCAAGTAGAGAACTAAATGTTGATGCAGACGGATTCACCAAGGTGGAAAGAAAGCATTGGAAGCCTAAGCCGGTGCAAAACTCGTCCCAAGTTCGAGCCATGCAATCGACTCCCGCCATGCAATCGGCTCCAGCCTCGCATTCGGCTCAAGCCATGCAGCTGGCTAAATCCATGCATTCGGCTACGCTTGACCCCCTGACCCGGTCCACGGCATCGATTTCAATGCAGGGTGCGCAAAATGGACAAGATGTGAGGGAGAAGAATCATGGTCAAGAGGATACTTTGGAGCAACATGGGGGAGGAAATAGTACAGGGGCATGATGGGAGCAAAAAAGTGTCTCTTGAACTTGAGGGAGAAAGTGCAAGTCAAAGGAATAATGAGGAAAACATTGTGGGCAAAGTGACAGCTCAAACACATGTTGGAACCCCCTTCCCGAAAAAAGCCAATAAAACGATTCGAGGGATCCTAAAAACTTCGAACATATACAATGTGTTGGGGGATGGCAAGAAGGAAGGGAACCGTAATGAAGTTTCTGTAGGTGATGACAATGTGGCGAGACAAAAAATGGAACGGGATCCGGAGGTGGTGCAGGAAGGCAGCTCGTCTTCGCAAAGTTCGCAATGATAAACTTTGCAATGTGGAACATTCATGGGATTAATGCCCCGACGAAACAGTGGGAGTAAAATTTTTTTATTCATAGTAACGGTATTAACTTTTGTGTGGTTGTAGAGACTCATGTTCAAAGGGATTTGATCGGATGTTTGCAATCGTACATTTGGTCGATGGGTGTGGGGATCGAACCATTTGTTTTCTAACAATGGTACCTGCATTGTTGTTGCTTGGGACTTACGGATTATGGATGTTATGGTATTGGAGGCTCACAACCCATTCATGTACTGTGAGGTTCGTATCCGCGGAATGGATGAGCCGGTGTTCTTATCCATCATTTATGGGGTGAATAGTGGGAGTGGCAGAAAAGCTTTCTGGTCGGGCATTCATAAATTCCGTGCCATCTTGGGACCAAAACCGTGGGTACTGATGGGGGATTTTAATGTGATGCTTTTCCTGCATGACGGGTATGGGGGTGTATCTCGTCGGAATCCGGATATGATCGATTTTTTTAATGTGTTGAGGACATTGAAATCTTTGATGTGCGCTATACCGGCATCCAATATACTTGGTGCCAAAAACCAAGTGTTGAGGGTGGTATCCTACGTAAACTTGATAGAGTTATGGCCAATACGGATATCACGATGATTTTCCATGATGCTAGTGCTTGGTTTCTTCCTAGAGGTATTTCGGATCACTCTCCGACGATCCTATCCTTCAAATGGGGGATCTCGACGCAAAGTGTGGGGATTCAAATTTGATAATTTCTTAGTCGAAAATCCTTTGTTTCCACATGTGGTGAAAGAGGCTTGGCAAGTTTCGGTGGATGGTACTTTTATGCACCGTGTTTTGAGTCGTTTAAAGCTCCTAAAAACTCCTCTTAGAAGAATTCAAGCCACTTATGGCAATTTGGCGGGTAGAGTCACCATGTTGAAGACGGAGCTTGATACGGTCCAACTTGCTTGTGATTTTTGGATCCGGGTAATAGCGACTTGAAAGATGACCTTACCCACCTTCGGCTAGCATACCAACAAGCGTGTTGGGATGAGGAGGGAGTTGCGAGGCAAAGAGGGAAGGTGAAGTGGTTGATTGAAGGGGATTCTAATACTCAGTAATTCATCAGGTGGTCCGAGAGAAAAGGCATTCACACCACATATATTCGGTATGTGAAGCTACGTGCACGTATGTGCATGGGGATGAGGTCCCGATGGTTTTTGTTGACCCTTTTCAATCGGTGCTTGGGGTCCGTGATGTTTTTGTAAACCCGAACATGCCGCAGGATTGGTTAATGAAAAACTTTCTTTGACCGAAGCTCTCTTCATGATTCGGCCAATTTCAGATGCGGAAATTAAAAATGCCATGTTTCAAATCGGGAACGATAAGGCGCCATGATCATATGGTTTCTCGTCTAAATTCTTCAAAGCCGCTTGGGGAGTTGTGGGTTCGGATGTTTCTCTTTCTATTCACAATTTCTTCTATAGGGGGCATCTTGCGAAGGAGCTCAACCACACTCTTGTGTGTTTAATTCCGAAGCGTGACTATGCCTCTAAGGTAACCGATTATCGTCTTATTTTTTGTTGTTCGGTTCTTTACAAGTGTATTAGTAAAATCATTGTTGATCGTATAAAGAGCTATTTGAATGATTTGATTGGTGTTACTCAATCGGCGTTTATCCTCAGTAGACGCATTTCGGACAACATTTTGATGGCCCATGAGTTGGTGAAGGAATATCATTTGGATAGGGGACCCCCGAGATGTGCTTTTAAAATAGACATTCAAAAAGCATAGGATACAGTTGATTGGCTTTCACCATGTTATGATAAATTGGATTAAGAACTGATTTCGACCCCTTCTTATTCGATTGCAATCAATGGTGATACTCATGGTTTTTTTAAAGGTGCTCGGGGTATCCGGCAAGGGTACCCCCCTTTCACCGTACTTGTTTACTATCGTTATGGAGGGATTTTCGATGTTATTTAAAAGATGCATTGATGAGGCTGCTTTATTTGGATACCACAACGGATGCCGGGATCTTGAGCTTACTCATCTTTGTTTTGTGGACGACTTGTTTGTCTTTACTCGTGGTGATGTAGAATCGGTGGAGGTGCTTAAGCGTGCTCTTCAGCTCTTTATGCTTCGATCGGGGCTTTCCCCGAGTCTTGAAAAGAGTGAAAAATTTCGGTAATGTTCCCCCTTCCACGAAGGATGCGATTCTCACTTGTCTACCTTTTCGGTTGGGCTCATTTCCGATTCGGTATTTGGGTGTTCTGTTGTCACCTAAACGTTTAAAAGAGGTGGACTTTGGTGTGTTGGTTACTATAGTACGGGACAGCATCCAAAATTGGAAGACTAAGTTTCCCTCGTATGGTGGTAGGAAAGAACTTATTAAATCCGTACTTCAATCGCTTCAACTCTATTGGATGGCTATCTATGTGATTCCGTCGGGAGTTACTCACGAAATTGAGGCTTTGTTTCGTGATTTCTTATGGGCCCAAGGAGCTTCTTCTAAGGGTAAGTGTCGTATCACTTGGGAAGATGTTTGTCGCCCTTGTGTTAATGGTGGTCTTGGTATAAAAAGACTCGGGACTTGGAATAGGGCCCTCCTTGCGGAAAGTGTTTGGGACATTATCCTGAGACGTAACTTGCTATGGCTTACTTGGGTGTATATGCATTGTTTTCGCAATTCTCATTTTTAGGTGGTGTGGAAAAACTCAAGTTGGTCTTGGATTCTTGTTAAGCTTATGGACCTACATCCTCACCTTCGACGTTTCTTTCGGGTGCAAGTGGGTGACGGTCGTGATATACATGCATGGGAAGATGCATGGCTCTCTTGTGGCCATCTTTCATCGATTGTCTCCAATCGATTTATTAGCACGAATGATTTATCCCCTTACAGTCACGTGCGTGATTTGGTTCATGTGCTAAATCGAGCTTGGCCGGTTCTTTGGGTGGCTCGATATAATCAGCTTTCGGCCATCCCCATCCCGAGTTTGAATGAAAGTTTTTTTTGGAAGGGTGTCCTAGGCTATGCCTAGACTAATCCCTTGGCAAATTATGACTGTAAGACATCAGCCCTGATTAAACCTCAGTGGCCACAATTGTTGTGTAGGCCTGGATTAGAACCCTGGGCAGATGGGATATCCCACCACATCCCCTAGAGCCTTAATCAGTACGCCACAACCCTTGTGGTTGTTTGAATGAAAGTTTCCGATACAAAGTGTGTTTGATTGATTTGCGTAATAGACCGATTGATTTTTTGGTTCGTGAGGCATACATTTCGTTGGATGGACATCGTTTGGTGGTTCCGTGGTGTGATGCGGTTTGGTTTAAGGGCCACATTCCAAAGCATGCATTTTGTATGTGGATTGCTTGCCTAAGAAGGCATCCTACACATGATTGTATTATTGCTTGGAAGCACGACCCCCCAGATTTAAAGTGTGTATTTTGTAACGTGTGCATGGATTCGCACTGTCACTTATTTTTCGAATGCCCGTTTACACAAGAAATTTGGACGTCGGTTCGTCATAATGTGGATTGGTGTGGTTTTCCGAGTTCGTGGGATGCAATTGTTGCTGCTATCTCAACTCCTATGGTGTCGAAGTCTTTCTGCCACAAATTGACCCTCTCGGCCTCAGTTTACTTTGTATGGCAAGAGCGAAATCGAAGAATTTTTACGAATGTTTTTTGGACCGGCTAGACAAATTGTTCACGAGATTTTGGCCATTGTAATGCTTCGTGTGGCCTGGAAGGAAAGGAAAAAAGGAAAGACTACTGATGATGGCTAGTTGGTTCTTCTTCGGTGCCATATATGCTTAGAATTGAATTTGCAGTGAGTTTTAAGATGAAAAATCGAAATGCAGAGCGAAGTGTCCGGGTAAGTATGCATTCCCGGTAGTATCCAGAACTTAATGTTTTCCGATAGAATCCGGAATAAAGTTTATGAATTGCCCGGTAAACTATGTTTTCCAGAAACATCCGGTAAGCTAGTTTTTTTCGGATAAAAGTCCAGGACAATGTTTCCGGATCACTTTGGTTTCCGAACATTACCGGATTGTTGGGTTTTCCGGTCAATTTTGATGTCCGGATAGTTTGTGGTGTCCGGAAAGTGTTGATATTTCGGTAACTTTTGAGTTTCCCATAACTTTTGAGTTTCCGGTAACTAGTGTAATTTTAGATAATTTTGACAGGGGACAAGTATAACTAATTGGAATTTTATCCTGACAGTATGAACATAATTATAACTTGATTTTAAGTATGATATGATTTGACGTATGTTTTGGATTAATACGCATTTATGCTAGGAAGTGGAATGGATCCATAGGCACTAGTATTATGTGAACACGTGGAATAGGTGTGGACTAATCGTAATTCTCGTGTGTTTGATAAACGTGGAATAGGCGTGGACTAATAGTAATTTCCGTTTGTTTGAAATGAGGAATAGGCATGGACTAATCGTAATTCCCATTTCATACTAATATGTGAAATCGTGGGATAGACGTGGACTAATCGTAATTCCCGATTTCTATAGGAAGGAAAGAGATGGGCATGGCTTAATTGTAATCTCTACTTTCTCTCCAAGAAATAGGCATGGACTAATTGTAATTTCTTAGATATGAGCAATGATCTAGAATCTATGGAGATTCGTAGTGGGCTCTTGAACGTGATGTCATGACTTACTCAGTGTTTGTCATACTCATGGAATCGGGTATAATTCCCGTCATTGAAAGATGTTATCTGTACGGTAAGAAATATTGTAAATGATTAAAGAGTAAACTGCAATTTTGGTCCCTGTGGTATGTTGTTTGTCTCACATTTGGTCCCTAGAAAATTTTTATTGCAAGAAAAACCCTGTGGTATGCAAAAGTGCTCGATTTTGGTCCCTCAGGACTAACACCGTTAGGTTGCCTCTGTTAAATCCCCTCATGTGCACGTCACATGAGGGCATTTTAGTCTTTTTACTTTATTTTTTTTTGTTTTTCACTAAATACAAAAATAAAAAACCACAGGGGCCATCATCATCATCATCCATCATCATTTTTTTTGTTTTTCACATATCATCATCATCCATCATCATCCCCAAACACATCACTAACCTAAACAAATGAAGAATTTATCAAAGTATTCTACATCTTCCAAATTTAAACCTTGAAATTTTTGGAAGTAAGAAACACAACCTCTCACTCTCGACTGTCGACCACAACCGTCGGCGACCATCCCTCGTTGCCACAACCCCAGGTTCGATTGCTACCCCTCACGACTTTCAGCAACAATTTCTTGACCACAGCAGCGCCGCCCACAACCGCCACCATCGTTGATTTCTGCCATCCACAACCGCCGTCGCCCATCGACGATCGCCACTCACATCCTCTCCCACTCTCGTATCTCCCTCTCTCGCTATCTCTCGACCTACACAACCTCACACACACACTCACGTTTTTTTGTCTTTACCCTTCGATTTTAACAGACCCAACAGCCTTGATTTCGGGTTTCACCCATAAAAATCAACAAACAATTCCTCTAAAAACCTTCAGATCTGAAAATGGAAAAATAAAGTTGGAGGAATTGCAGAGAGAGAAATCAACGAGAGAAGAGAGAGTGTGGAGAAGAGGGGCGACGGAGACGGCGGCGGAATGGGTGGAGGGATTGGTCGCCGGCGGCTTCTCCGGCTGGGGAACTCGCCGGAGGGGGGAGGTCGGCGTCCCTTCCTCGGCGTCCTGTGGTTTGCGATATATAGAGATCGTCCCTGTGTTTTGTTACTCTCTCTCTCTATATATATATATACACTATATAAATATATACATATATAATTAATATATTATAATATTAAATATAATATAGTATATAGTAATTGCAATTTGGTCCCTGTGGTTTTTGTCTTTAGTGAAAAACAAAAAGATAAAGTAAAATGACTAAAATGCCCTCATGTGACTTACACATGAGGGGCTTTAACAGAGACAACCTAACGGTGTTAGTCCCGAGGGACCAAAACCGAGCACTTTTGCATACCACAGGGTTTTTCTTGCAATAAAAATTTTCTGAGGACCAAAGGTGAGACAAACAACATACCACAGGGACCAAAATTGCAGTTTACTCATGATTAAATTATATGTTTTGCTTACAAATTGGTTTTCAAATCTTATAAAGTTTTAATTTGAAAACCGGGTGTTCTCACTAGGCGTAAGCGTAATCTTTTCAAATTAAATTTCTTACCAGGTACTAGCTCAGGGAAGAATAAGCAGGGATGAGTGTGGAGATGTTTCAGAGTTATATTTTTGGGAGCTATGATTGGAGAAGTTAGTAGAACATCGATTTTTTGAGATATTATAGACAACCCGCATAATCTAATGTTATTGGTTATAATTTAGATTAATTGGTTGTTTATGATATTTCAGTTGTAATATACCTTGTCACTAATTCTCTGTTTACAAATGAAACTTTTGGAAGGATGTTGTAAATTATTATGATAATTTATGGTTTAATTTTACTGTGGTTTTTAAGGTGTTTCACCATCCGCATGAATTTTATTTTTGTGTTAGAATATAGTAGATTTTTTGTTATTAACTAAGAAAACTCTTATATTTTGAAAACAATTACAAACTATATGAGACAATCCTACTTATATCTATATTTAGGATTTCAAAACTATCTTCTTTTTTCATACATTATTGACTCCTTAATACCTAATATTGAGTGTATAAATCTTAAGTACTCTCTATTGTCTAAAACGATAATAAGATCTTAAAAAGTTTGTTTCAACTCTAAGGGGGCGTTTGGTTCGCATAATAATTTGATGGAATTAGAATTCATTGAAGGAATTTGATTTTGAAGGAACTAAAATGAAATTTGACCATACGTTTGGTTGGTAGGAATTCAGTTCCTTCACTTAAGTCAAGGAATATGAATTTCTTAATTTGTGTAATTCAATGGAATTTAAAGGATCTCTATCATTTTCATTATGTGAACCAAACATAGGATTTCAAATTTGGTCAAAGGAATTTTTCGTTCCAATTCCACCAAATTCATTTGAATTCCAGGAACCAAACAACCTCTAAATTAAATGGTGATGAAAATCATTAACATCAAGTAACTTTGTGAAAACTCAACTAATTTATGTTGATTTATTTGAAGTGTTACTCCGAATGGTCAACATAGTAACCTCAAATGATTTCAATCTATATATTAAAGGTATATCATAAGATGCTTTTGATCGTGGAATGTATTGACGATGTTATGTAAAAATGATATGATAGGTAATATTAATTTAGGAATAATAATTGTTTGATCTTACGCTAGGAATACAGGGAAAAACGTTTTTATATAAATTAGTATTTTCTTGAAGTCAATATTATTTTTGTTGATTTTAACAATATATTGAAAAAATGGTAGTTATTAAGGGCACATTTTTATATAACCTGTGTGTTGTGTGTGTAAATATATAACCAGTGTGTGTATGTATACATAACCGGTGTGTAAATATATAAGTAGTGTGTGTCGTGTTGTGTGTGTATATATACATAACCAATGTGTTGTGTGTATAAATATATAACCAGTGTGTTGTGATGTGTGAGTAAATGTATAACCAGTGTGTGTTGTATATATATAACCATTGCGAGCTGAAAATCCCAGGTGAACAAGTTGTTACTCCAAATTTTGCAGCTGCAAAATAGATCTGTGGTTCTTCACCACATCTCTCTAGTTGGGGGGTTCGGTTGGATTGCAGGTGTGAGGAAGGGGTTGGATGTTGGGAATTGATGGAGGAGGTCATTGCCGGAGATGGTGGAGTTTATGGGTTCACCTTTGTGTATCGGGGGAAGGTTCCGTAAGCGAGGGACAAAGTTGGTCGACGGAAGGAATAAAACTATTGACTTGTGGTCGTTGTATATGTGTGTGGGAAATGGGAGATGGCGGGGAAACAATCGCTGGAAATGGTGTGGGACGCCGACAACGAAGAGGGAAGGGAAAAACGCCGACATTGTTCTTCTTCAAGACTTCACCTTTCTTTGATTGGAATATATAAAATAATATAATATTAAAATATTTTGGTTTTTTATTTTTATTAAGTAAAAGACAAAATAGTGAGAAATGATTAACGCACCTCTTTGAATTAATAGGGTTAACTGATTTGTGAGGAAAGGACCAGAACATTGCGAAAATGTATACTACAAATACCATTTGTATACTTATTTCGATTTTAGGAATAGATTGGATTAGAAGTGTAAACCACATGACCAACCATGTAATTTAGCCTTGAATTTTCAAGAGGTACACATTAATCAATCATTCAATATATATCTATAAAGGAAAATGTTAACATGATGACATGGCACAATGAGAGGATTCCATTGCCATTTTTCTAATTTCTCATAATTTTGATTTTTTTAAAGGTTAGCCTTGGTGAAGATGGAACAATAGTATTATTTAGCATGTCCCACATTGATAGGAAGATGGAAACTTAGGTAATGAAGATGTATATACAAAGGGTTGCTTGATGTTGTTGAAATATGTGAATTGGTGTTTAACTAAATATAGCAAAACCTAAAGATGATTAATTTAAATTTATATTATTTTTTTGGTTTATTTTAAAATAATAATTTTAACCAAAGTTTAATGGTTTTATCATCAATATATATACATTAAACAATTAAATAATCAATATATAAATCTTATTTTTTTATTATTTTGGTACACTAACAATGCTTATAAATCTAAACTTTAGTAAATAATTTTTTATTTTTTATTTTCTTTATTTATTTAGTAAGGTAACAATCAATATATATCTATAAAAGAAAATCTTAACATGTTGACATGGCACAATGAAAGACTATTTTTCTAATTTCTCATAAGGTAACAATTGTTTATAAATCACTACTTCATATTTTTATTTAGTTTTATTTTTCCATAGTCAATAACTCAATCAATGATTATAGATAACTTAATTTGTTAATTGTAAGGTAACAATCAATATCAATATATATTTATAAAGAAAAATCTTAACTAAGGTAACACTTGTTTATAAATCAATATTTCATATTTTTATTTTGTTTTTCCATAATCAATAACTTAATCAATGATTATAGATAATTCAATTTGTTAATTGTAAGCTAACAATCAATATATATCTATAAAGGAAAATGTTAACATGATGACATGGCACTGTAACAACCCAAATTTCATAGCAGGCAAACAACCATGAATAAGCATTCGATTTACATAAAACTTTGTCTTTACATCATCAATAATTCATACTAAACAAAATTGACAGCGGAAGTCTCTAAATCCACAGTCGAGAGCTATTCTATAGTAATCATAGCCAAAACTTGAAGTTACTCTAAGCTTCAAGTCCTTCTTATCGCCTCATAGTTCTTACTGGAAGAACCCTTAACATGCTTACCTGAAAATGGTTTAGTTTTGAAAGCGAGGGTTAGACCAAAAGGTCTAGTGAATTCCCTCCGAAAACAACATGTATCAACAGTAAAAAAATCATTTAGATGATAACATCGTAACTCATCACATAAGGTACTGCACTGTATGGGGAATCAAATAAACATCCGCAATCGGGGCCCAAGCAGACTCCCCTTTCGCCCTCTCGTATCGGGGCCCAAGCAGACTCCCCGATACCCGCCTAGGAGGAAACGAATTCCAACCAATAGGCCCATCATCCATAACCAAGGGATCATCGGATCCCGAGACTCACTGATCCCACAGTGCAGACCAACATCACATAGCATGCACATACGTTACATAAAGCATGTAATAAAACCTTACAAAGCATGCCTTATATTTCATCATGTCAAACTTTCTTTTAGATATAAATAGGTACGTTCGTGAGAAACATGCATTTCGGTTATAAACATTTCGTGCGCTTTAAGAACCATAATCAGTAAAGAAAACGTTTAACACTTTATGCCGTAAAAGGGTTAGGGAACTCACCTTGCTTGACGTACAACGCACTTCTTAAATACCTCCGAGCTAAACCACACGAACACCTAAGATAACAGTTTCGCATCAGAAAACCGTTCACCCTTATGTCCGGAGAACTCAATCCGGACACAGCTATTTTTCCGGATACAGCTAATTTTTTCGGATACAGCATTGTCCGGACGTAACACCTTTCCGGACACAACACGTTTCCAGACTCAACACTTATCCGAACGCTAGACTTATCCGGACGCTAGACTTATCCGGACGCTAGACTTATCCGGGCAAAGCTACCCGGATACTAAGCTTATCCAGAGACTTGCAACATATCCGGATACTAAGAAACACCCGGACACCCTCACGAGGCACTTACCCGGACACTTGCAACATATCCGGACACCTCCGAACACTGTTGTCCGGAAAACGCGGCTGTTCGAACTTAACAAGTCTAAAACTGATATATACTTCGATTTTTGCCATTAAGTCGATTAGATATATACAAGGGTTCATCCACCAACCTCAAATACTCACTTAATCCATTTATAAACTTCTAAATCGGTTTAACAATACAAAAGCCCTTAAAACCCATTTTGAAGGAAAAGAGGTTAAAACTCAATGAATCACCACAATAAATCTCAAGAATCCAAATCAGTAGAGATTGAACACAAGAATTAACAAGGATTAAGAGTTACCTTACTGATTTCTTCTTTGATTATTCTCTTCTTTGATTTCTTCCCAACACTCTTCTCTTTTTCCTTTTCTCTCTTAGCCACCAACCACAAAACCCAAATACTGATTTTGGAATAATAGAGGCTGCCCTAGGGTATTGAGTCCATAAATACCTTTCATAAATTGCAGAATAGTACCTTGCCTTAACTTTCATACTTTGCACAATGAACACTAAACTTTCATATTTGCACAAGAAACCCGGTTGTTACAACACTCCCCCCTTAAAAGAATTCTGTCCCCGGAATTCCTCATTGGAAAGGATGCGGGCGTCTTGCCCATACCAAAACTGACACTTCCCCAAGGTAATGCCACTTCTGGCTTAGTCCATCACCTCAATAATTTCGAAACATGGAACCTTGGGTGCAAATCCTTCAGTTCTTACGGTACACTAACTCATAGGCTACAGTTCCTTCAGTTCTTACGGTACACTTGAGATAAGTTATAAGGTTAGGGGTGTTTTAGTCCTTATTGAGTAGTTTGAGCCAAAAGTGTAAATTTGAGATATAAATATCTCAAACACTTCAGATATCCTCACTTTCCTCTTTAGAAACTGTGTGTGTGTGTGTTCTAAGCGAAAGGAAGAAGACGAAGAAACCTACGGCTAGAGCATCAATTGATTTGGTTGAAGTTGATTTTGAGGTAAGCTCTTTTACATTTTGTGTTTGTAATCAGTAGTAGAAGATATCTATCGATTTAGAAGTTACGATTTCAGTGATTGGTATCGATTTCAATCGAATCTAGGTGAGATGAAACCGACTGTGTTCTTTAGACTCCCGGTGGAGTCCCGGTATTATCGACTCCCGGTATTGTGAACTCCCGGTAACGTGAACTCCCGGTATTGTGAACTTCCGGTACCAAGAAGTCCCGATACCGAGAAGTCCCGGTACCATGGAGTCCCAGTATATTCGACATCCGGTGATGTCAACTCCCGGTACTGGAGAGTCCCGGTACTTGAGAGTCCCGGTACTTGAGAGTCCCGGTACTTGAGAGTCCCGGTACTGGTGAGTCCCGGTACTGGTGGTAGTGTCCGGTTATAGTTTCTGATTGTATATTTGGATTAAGTTGCTCCGAAAATTTCCTAGGGGGCGGCCCCCAAACCCCGCAAGGGCGTTGCCCCTTGACCCCATCCGCTAACCGGGTAGCGGAACCCCCGTGTTAAGTCGCTGTAGGGGAACAATTGAGAATAAGAGTTATTCTATTTGAATTATTTCAGATACTGTGAATTCAAATTGAAAGACTGAAACTGTGGAAAAGGCTTGGAAGCATTTTTGTTAAACAACAGGTGAGTTTTACTTTAAAACGTTTTTAAACTGGGATACATATATATGTGTATATATATATGAGAACGATTATATGGTAGGAATATGATTATGTGTATATAAATGACAATATGATATATTGAGATATATATTGTATTTATATGAGCACTGCACTACACGAGGATATGTTAGCCGATCTATTAGTCGGCGGAGCTGTATGGAGATGCAGCGGAGCTGTATGGAATTACAGTGGAGCTGTAGGTAATTGCAGCGGGGCTGTGTGTGATTGCAGCGGAGTTGACTGTATTTGGGTACAGTGACGATGATTAGTTGGCTTGCTACCAACTAATTTGGCCATGAGAACGAGAAGGAGGGGAATTACACGATGCACGAATCTTGATGTGGTATTTGTATACTTATGATATATGGGTGTTTTGACGAAAGGTTTATATAAACTATTTTGATACAAAGTATTATGTGAAAGAGTTTTATAATGAATTTGGAAAGGACCGGGATTAACTCACTAGACCCGTTTGGTCTAACCCTCATTTTGTTTTCAAAAATATGTTTTTTTCAAGGTCGAGGAATTGATAGCGGCAAAGGAAAGAATAAGGTGTATACTGCCTTCGTGGACCGTTGATGATTAGGAAGACGTTATGTATTTTGTAGTTACGAAACAAAAAGGACCATACTTGGTTTATTATGTAACATTTGGTTGTAATTCAATGATATGTATGCATATTATGGTATGTGTTGTATGATATGAGTAACCGGGTTGTTACAAATGGTATCAGAGCCCTAGTTTAAGGGATTTAGGTATTTGTACCCGTACCTAGACTTAAACTGCATGTGAAGTAGGATGTCCTTGATATATTAGAACCTTGGGATGCTAAGTATAAAAGGTAGAAGGAACATCATGTAAGGTAATTTCAGATTACACCTGGCCAGTGTAACTGTGATCTTACAGGTGCATGTTTGAACCGGAAAACCTTATTATATGGGGTATGTGCTTATGTGTATATTAATCTTGTTTGAATCTACAGAATGGCAAGCGGTACTAGACGCACGAATCGGAGAGGGGGAAATCCGAATAGTACAAATCCGCCGATAGGAACGGGGGAAAGGGGAGGCAGAACTGGAGGCAGAACTGGAGATAGAACTGGAGGTAGAACAGGAGGTAGAGCCGGGGGCAGAATTCAGCCACAAGGAACTGAGTTTGTCACGAGGAATGATTTGATGGCAGAGATGGGAAGGCTACAAGATAGTATACAAGCAATGTTTGACCAGAATCGTCATGGTGAAGCCGAAACACCGGGCCCTGAACCGAAAGCGGAGATGCCAATTACACCAACTATTATACCAGTACCAAGGAGGTGCGACTACAAAATGTTCTTGAGCTGTAGGCCTCCGACCTACTCAGGAGACAAGGACCCCGTGAAAGCAATGAGATGGATGAAAGAGATAGAAGCTATTTTCAAGACAAGCAAGTGCGCTGACGAAGATAGAGTATTGTATGGAGCAGCAATGTTAAAAGGGGATGCTTTGTATTGGTGGGAATCTTTTATTCATTCTAGAGGATCGGATGTGTATTCTACTCTCACTTGGGAAGAATTTGTGATATCTTATCAAAAACAATTTTGTCCCCAAGCAGCAGTTAAACAGTTGGAAGGAGAGTTTATGAATTTGCGGCAAGGAAATTTATCAGTTAGGGACTATACTGCCCGTTTTCTGGAAAAGTCACGCTTCACGGAATACTACGTTGCCACGGAGGCGATGAAGACGGAAAGGTTTATCTTCGGATTAAATTCGGAAGTCAGAAGGTTAGTGACTGCAACAGGACCTGATAACTTCTCAGCCGCAGTGGGTGCCGCGGAAAATGTGGAACGAGATATTAAGAGAGATGCTAGTGATAAGAGTGCTAGGAAAAGAAAATCGGAAGAGATGACACATGATTCAACGGAGTACGAAATTCAGAGGTTCGATAGTCGCCTACCTTTTAGACCAAATGAAAAACTATGTCCAAAATGCAACCGCGTACATCAAGGAAATTGTTATGTTGATCCTAGAAGTTGTTACAAGTGTGGAAGGGCTGGACACGTCGCTAAGAATTGTCGCGCAAATTGATTATGTTTCGTTTGCAATTCCCCTGATCATATTCAGTCAGACTGTCCACAATGGAAGGTACGACAGGGTGGTATGACGGAGAGATCAATGAATGTTAGGACGGGAGAGATACAAGGGTCTGAGGAACCGAAAGCAAAGGGGTGAGTCTTCCAAATGACAACACAAGAAGAGGAGGAAATTCCGGATGAGGTTACAGGTATATTTTTATAAATTCTATACGTGCTAAGGTGTTATCTGACTTCGGTGCAAAATGGTTATTGGTATTTCCGTGCTTTTGTTGCTTATCCGTGTTAGAGATATAGGTGGGTGTGGGGTGGCTATTCAGTTAGTTTATATGGTTTTGATTGAGTTCGAAGTAGTAATGATAAGTATTCTTACCTTTTCGCTTAACCGAATTCCGGGACGAAATTCTTTTAAGCGGGAGATAATGTAATACCCCGGGTAAGTCCGTTAGACAAATTCCCTATCCGTTAAGTTTATGTAACGATGATATTTAATGTTTAGGGTAAGTTTGAGATAAGTTATAAGGTTAGGGGTGTTTTAGTCCTTATTGAGTGGTTTGAGCCAAAAGTGTAAATTTGAGATATAAATATCTCAAACACTTCAGATATCCTCACTTTCCTCTTTAGAAACTGTGTGTGTGTGTGTTCTAAGCGAAAGGAAGAAGACGAAGAAACATACGGCTAGAGCATCAATTGATTTGGTTGAAGTTGATTTTGAGGTAAGCTCTTTTACATTTTGTGTTTGTAATTAGTAGTAGGAGATATCTATCGGTTTAGAAGTTACGATTTCAGTGATTGGTATCGATTTCAATCGAATCTAGGTGAGATGAAACCGACTGTGTTCTTGAGACTCCTGGTGGAGTCCCGGTATTATCGACTCCCGGTATTGTGAACTCCCGGTAACGTGAACTCATGGTATTGTGAACTTCCGGTACCAAGAAGTCCCGATACCGAGAAGTCCCGGTACCATGGAGTCCCGGTATATTCTACTTCCGGTGATGTCAACTCCCGGTACTGGAGAGTCCCGGTACTTGAGAGTCCCGGTACTTGAGAGTCCCGGTACTTGAGAGTCCCGGTACTGGTGGTAGTGTCCGGTTATAGTTTCTGATTGTATATTTGGATTAAGTTGCTCCGAAAATTTCCTAGGGGGCGGCCCCCAAACCCCGCAAGGGCGTTACCCCTTGACCCCATCCGCTAACCGGGTAGCGGAACCCCCGTGTTAAGTCGCTGTAGGGGAACAATTGAGAATAAGAGTTATTCTATTTGAATTATTTCAGATACTGTGAATTCAAATTGAAAGACTGAAACTGTGGAAAAGGCTTGGAAGCATTTTTGTTAAACAAACATGTGAGTTTTACTTTAAAACGTTTTTAAACTGGGATACATATATATGTGTATATATATATGAGACGATTATGTGGTAGGAATATGATTATGTGTATATAAATGACAATATGATATATTGAGATATATATTGTATTTATATGAGCACTGCACTACACGAGGATATGTTAGCCGATCTATTAGTCGGCGGAGCTGTATGGAGATGCAGCGGAGCTGTATGGAATTACAGTGGAGTTGTAGGTAATTGCAGCGGGGTTGTGTGTGATTGCAGCGGAGTTGACTGTATTTGGGTACAGTGACGATGATTAGTTGGCTTGCTACCAACTAATTTGGCCATGAAAACGAGAAGGAGGGGAATTACACGATGCACGAATCTTGATGTGGTATTTGTATACTTATGATATATGGGTGTTTTGACGAAAGGTTTATATAAACTATTTTGATACAAAGTATTATGTGAAAGGGTTTTATAATGAATTTGGAAAGGACCGGGATTAACTCACTAGACCCGTTTGGTCTAACCCTCATTTTGTTTTCAAAAATATGTTTTTTTCCAGGTCGAGGAATTGATAGCGGCAAAGGAAAGAATAAGGTGTATACCGTCGATGATTAGGAAGACGTTATGTATTTTGTAGTTACGAAACAAAAAGGACCATACTTGGTTTATTATGTAACATTTGGTTGTAATTCAATGATATGTATGCATATTATGGTATATGTTGTATGATATGAGTAACCGGGTTGTTACACTAAGGCTTCTCATGCATCAACACTTCCTTTAAGGAGGAACCTGGCTAAATCCTCCGCCACAACACGAGATTAATTTACCAAGAGACAGACACACGCTTGACTGCTTGACACAACTCCAAACCTGAACGTCCCGACAACTCACAACCTAGAGTTCCTTCATCGAAATACAAGCAATCCTAGATCACTTCTCCCAATCCAACAATCGCCTAGGCCGAAAACATTTCCCTTTTCCCGACCACCTCGACCACAGCTCATCAACCATTTCTCACATCCTCACCACTTCACCACTCCATCCTTGTACGTAACCAAGGGTAGGAACCTCCGAACCTAACGTTGAAGTGTTCACCTACTCGCATTAAACTTATCCTGAAACACATCAAATCCTCGCTGATTACCACGTTCGTTCGGTCATAAAACATAGCTCCGGTTACCCTCACACAACTGGGAGGAATAACCATGGTCACCCCATACTATTCTTACTAGCTTAAACATTGCACGACCAAATCGTTTAAACATTTCTCACAAAGTCACTAGCTTAACTCATTCAGTTGTCTCATCCACTTTTTTCTTGTACAAAATCAAACACAATTCCCTTCCTCGATACTCTTTCCAACGGTTCGCACGCTTATCAATGACAATCTACACAACACTACACCTTTCGGCATCACCGTCAGGTTTACTACTTCCAACTTACTCACTTATTCCAACATACTATCTTCACCTCCCCATGTTAGCGTGGAGCATTGCCCACCGAGCATTATTTGCCCCTCTCTCCCGACCTTTCCACATGCTGGTGTCGTTTTCTCAATACTCACATGACCAAACAGTTGCACCAAGATCTTATCTTAAGGCATTCAACCAAGCCGTCTTGAAACTAGACCAGTGTTCGACGTCACTACCCATTCTTTAATCTCCAACTTTTACCTTCTCAGACATTTCTTTCACACATAAGCAACAATTCACATCTATCCCACCACATTTTGACTAACACAACCCTCATCCTCTTTAAAACTTCTAATGACCCCAAAGTATGCTTCTTAGTAACGTCCCCTATTCACGCTAATAATCCACCCCCTTGGATTCCCTATTACAAACGGATCTATTAATTCAGGAACACCCCAAAACTCGGGTTCCACAATTCTTTCGATTAACCACCAAGATCATAAATCAGATAGGTATATATATACAGTCATCCCGACTTTCTTACTTAGATTTACCTTAAATAATTCTTTAACAATCGGTGTTTTAATCTCAACAACACTCCCCCAAGAATTCTCGGTAGAATTGTAACACATCCTGTATTAACAAATGAATGTCATTATTTAACATATCTATAAAATTTAAACAACCAACCAAAGGCTTATACCTCTATCATGACCTTTCAAATTAACTAATGATCATACTACCCCTCCGACCTACAATCATCCTCATGTCATTCTTTAAACATAACCAAAATTTTCAACCATTTCCTTCTAGGATCATTCCCTCACGCATAAGAAGCAATTTTCATTCTTTAGCGATTTCTCATCTACTATACTACAGCTTGACTAACCTATTCATCATCTTCTTTAAACTTACTCTGCCTTCAAGAATGTACTTACTTAACAACATACACAACCATAAAGCTTGGTCTCCCAGCTGGGCAATCACCCATTTCTGCCCCCGGCATTCCATCCCGATAGCAGTCAAAACAAACACCGACTTACAAACCACGTACTTCAACAACTAGGATTGCAAACGTACACTCTATCCGAAATCCCGAAAGGACTTCCTCCTAATCCTTCATCTTTCTAACATTGCCTTACTACATCATCGGCCGACACAGAAAGCTTGACAAATACTGTCACTACACATCCTTACACTCTTTGCCCATAACATCACACTGCAGACCAGATCTCTCATGATCATCCATACACAGTTTAAACTCGCCCTCAAAGTTACCCGCATGAAATCGAGCCTATCTCGCTACTTAGTCCTTTCGCAACTTGTCGACTATAACTCACGAGTTCTCAATTAGCTCAAACACAGACATTCTAGCTAGCTCTTTATGATTCGAGCTTTTACGTAAGCTGGACACAGTCCCTCACTAAACGATAAAGTCTACACCCTCGCCTCGCTCGTGCTACTTACCTCATCATTCTATGAACCCTCCATACTTCACAAATAGAATGCTTATTCAAAACAATAACTTCTCTTACTAATTTAACACCTCTACAAGATGTTCTATCAACTTACACCCATCTGGTTTGAGTCTTCGGCCTCGGCCAACATACACCATTGCCGACTTCAACAACAAAAGACACTCTTAACTACTTCCTTATCCTATCCTTTAACGTGAGTTCCTTACGGGACCTATTCCTCCCTACACATCATAGTTAACTTTATAATCCGTCGCCCCTATTTCGAAACTTACTCATGTAACATCAATATTACAAGCTCCCTTCGAAACTCATGGCCCACACCGTAGACCTTTCATTCTTGCCTCCCAACACTACTCATAAAGAGTTGCTAAGACCAATACCTTGATGACTCCTAGTCCTTCCTCCGGACACCATCGCCCCTCGGCAACTGTGTTCTCAGTCACCGAGCAAAGGTACAGACCCTCATACACCTGACACTAAAATCCATTCCCGACTCTTCCAAGGTCCAACTTTCCCCTTAAACACAAATACCAAAACTACTTACGTTCTCCCTTGACTTGACCAACGCCTCTCCGCTCTTGGAGGTTTTCCTTAGCTTAAGACGTAATGCTCTACGACCTAGTAGGTTCATAGCCTTCATGCATGACAATACAGTAAATAAATCTTTTCGCACATTTCATCATTTTAAATAAACAACGTTTGGAAAACACTTGGGTACACATGACCCCATCACTCTTATAACTTCAACGCCCTGTACAACGATTCGAGAATCGTTTGCATACATCTTTCCATGAACCTTAATCTTACTCAATTCCGAACGATGTTATTACGGCAGTAATACGTTGAATGAAAATCCTTTCATACGACACAATTTCGAAATAAATTACTGACACCAAGTAAACCAGTCGGTTCTCACACTCTTTTATATGATATCAATCGGTTAAAATTCATTTGATTGTAAAAGTTTTGCTGGCACACGTCTTCTCGTCCTTTTGTAATGATTTAACTTATCGTGAAAAGTGTGAAATACTTTGCAATCGTTAGGCTCAAAATTTCATTGTGCAATGTGAATGAAATCACCTTTTCTTTAAACACACGCTTGCACATTCTGACTCCTTTTTAATCAAAATTGATATTTACACATTTAATTTAAATCGTGAAAATTTTCATGTTATATTTAAGAAAGCTATGCATGAAGGCTACTCACCCTAGCAAGGTCAACCGCTTTACCCACACAACTTATCCTTGACACTCTTCCTTCGACCAAGGGTCGCCCTCTCGGTCAAGCACTAACTTGATGTACATGCGTTCCACATCTCACTTACTCAACCATGTCACGCTATTTTCGCTTTGATCGACTGTCTCACCTTCTACTTCTACATGCTTTCAATTCACTATAAGTACCTTAGTCCATTTATCCTGCCAATGAAAAGCTAGACTAAAAAGTCAGGGCTCCATTGATACTTTCAAGGTTTTGACACTGTTCGATCTTACCCTCCCAACTGATCTATCCCATGGTTTCCATAACTAGGACTCTCCCGAAACTGGAGTCTTACTCAAACTCAAGCATTCATCCTCTCCGAATCTACGAAGAGCTACCTCTAGACGACTCATAACATTATTTACAACGTTTCTTCTCTACGATGTCTACATATATCACATCATAATGACTCTTACACGACACTTCTCCAAACAATGGAGCTCGGTCTATCCCTCAGGGATCTTGCTGACCTATTCCTCAACGCTCTCCCAGCCATAGCGCTAAACTGAAAGAAACCAATAGTTAATCCTTACTAGACGTGACACAACAAATTTGCTATAAGTAAGGTATTGTAAGCACGCACATGTACCTGTAAGTTCGTAGTTACACTGGCCAGGTGTAATCCCAAACTTACCTTACACGTTTGTCCTTGGCACCTTATTCCTAAGCGCATTTATAGTGATCGTTCCTAGAGGCAATCCTATGTCTCGGTTGTGTTCCTCATCTTACAGTTTAAGTTTAGGCCCGAATGGTCACCTAAATCCCTTAAACTAAGGCTCTGATACCATTTGTAACAACCCAAATTTCATAGCAGGCAAACAACCATGAATAAGCATTCGATTTACATAAAACTTTGTCTTTACATCATCAATAATTCATACTAAACAAAATTGACAGCGGAAGTCTCTAAATCCACAGCCAAGAGCTATTCTATAGTAATCATAGCCAAAACTTGAAGTTACTCTAAGCTTCAAGTCCTTCTTATCGCCTCCCAGTTCTTACTGGAAGAACCCTTAACATGCTTACCTGAAAATGGTTTAGTTTTGAAAGCGAGGGTTAGACCAAAAGGTCTAGTGAATTCCCTCCGAAAACAACATGTATCAACAGTAAAAAAACCATTTAGATGATAACATCGTAACTCATAACATAAGGTACTGCACTGTATGGGGAATCACATAAACATCCGCGATCGGGGCCCAAGCAGACTCCCCTTTCACCCTCTCGTATCGGGGCCCAAGCAGACTCCCCGATACTCGCCTAGGAGGAAACGAATTCCAACCAATAGGCCCATCATCCATAACCAAGGGATCATCGGATCCCGAGACTCACTGATCCCACAGTGCAGACCAACATCACATAGCATGCACATACGTTACATAAAGCATGCAATAAAACCTTACAAAGCATGCCTTATATTTCATCATGTCAAACTTTCTTTTAGATATAAATAGGTACGTTCGTGAGAAACATGCATTTCGGTTATAAACATTTCGTGCGCTTTAAGAACCATAATCAGTAAAGAAAACGTTTAACACTTTATGCCGTAAAAGGGTTAGGGAACTCACCTTGCTTGACGTACAACGCACTTCTTAAATACCTCCGAGCTAAACCACACGAACACCTAAGATAACAGTTTCGCATCAGAAAACAGTTCACCCTTCTGTCCGGAGAACTCAATCCGGACACAGCTAATTTTCCGGATACAGCTAATTTTTTCGGATACAACATTGTCCGGACGTAACACCTTTCCGGACACAACACGTTTCCATACTCAACACTTATCCGGACGCTAGACTTATCCGGACGCTAGACTTATCCGGGCAAAGCTACCCGGATACTAAGCTTATCCGGAGACTTGCAACATATCCGGATACTAAGAAACACCCGGACACCCACACGAGGCACTTACCCGGACACTTGCAACATATCCGGACACCTCCGAACACTGGTGTCCGGAAAACGCGGCTGTTCGAACTTAACAAGTCTAAAACTGATCTATACTTCGATTTTTGCCATTAAGTCGATTAGATATATACAAGGGTTCATCCACCAACCTCAAATACTCACTTAATCCATTTATAAACTTCTAAATCGGTTTAACAATACAAAAGCCCTTAAAACCCATTTTGAAGGAAAAGAGGTGAAAACTCAATGAATCACCACAATAAATCTCAAGAATCCAAATCAGTAGAGATTGAACACAAGAATTAACAAGGATTAAGAGTTACCTTACTGATTTCTTCTTTGATTCTTCTCTTCTTTGATTTCTTCCCAACACTCTTCTCTTTTTCCTTTTCTCTCTTAGCCACCAACCACAAAATCCAAATACTGATTTTGGAATAATAGAGGCTGCCCTAGGGTATTGAGTCCATAAATACCTTTCATAAATTGCAGAATAGTCCCTTGCCTTAACTTTCAAACTTTGCAGTTTGCACAATGAACACTAAACTTTCATACTTGCACAAGAAACCCGGTTGTTACAGGCACAATGAGAGGCTTTCATTGCCATTTTTCTAATCATCAATATATATCTATAAAGGAAAATATTAACATGATGACATGGCACAATGAGAGGCTTCAATTGCTATTTTTCTAATTTCTCATAATTTTGATTTTTTTAAAGGTTAGCCTTGGTGAAGATGGAACAATAGTATTATTTAGGATGTCCCACATTGATAAGAAGATGAAAACTTAGGTAATGAAGATGTGTATACAAAGAGTTGCTTGATTTTGTTGAAATATGTGAATTGGTGTTTAACTAAATATAGCAAAACCCAAAGATGATTAATTTAAATTTATATTATTTTTTTTGGTTTATTTTAAAATAATAATTTTAACCAAAGTTTAATGGTTTTATCATCAATATATATACATTAAACAATTAAATAATCAATATATAAATCTTATTTTTTTATTATTTTGGTACACTAACAATGCTTATAAATCTAAACTTTTACTAAATAATTTTTTATTGTTTATTTTTTCTTTATTTATTTAGTAAGGTAACAATCAATATATATCTATAAAAGAAAATCTTAACATGTTGACATGGCACAATGAAAGGCCATTTTTCTAATTTCTCATAAGTTAACAATTGTTTATAAATCACTACTTCATATTTTTATTTAGTTTTATTTTTCCATAGTCAATAACTCAATCAATGATTATAGATAACTTAATTTTTTAATTGTAAGGTAACAATCAATATCAATATATATTTATAAAGAAAAATCTTAACTAAGGTAACACTTGTTTATAAATCAATATTTCATTTTTTATTTTGTTTTGTTTTTCCATAATCAATAACTTAATCAATGATTATAGATAATTCAATTTGTTAATTGTAAGCTAACAATCAATATATATCTATAAAGAAAAATGTTAACATGAGGACATGACACAATGAGAGGCTTCCATTGCCATTTTTCTAATCATCAATATATATCTATAAAGGAAAATGTTAACATGATGACATGACACAACGAGAGGCTTCCATTGCTATTTTTCTAATTTCTTATAATTTTGATTTTTTAAAGGTTAGCCTTGGTGAAGATAGAACAATAGTATTATTTAGGATGTCCCATATTGGTAGGAAGATGGAAACTTAGGTAATGAAGATGTGTATATAAATGGTTGTTTGATGTTGTTGAAATATGTGAAATCAATATATATCTATAAATGAAAATGTTAACATGATGACATGGCACAATGAGAGGTTTCCATTGCCATTTTTCTAATCATGAATATATATATCTATAAAGGAAAATGTTAACATGATGACATGGCACAATGAGAGGCTTCCATTGCTATTTTTCTAATTTCCCATAATTTTGATTTTTTTAAAGGTTAGCCTTGGTGAAGATGGAACAATAGTATTATTTAGGATGTCCCATATTGGTAGGAAGATGGAAACTTAGGTAATGAAGATGTGTATATAAAGGGTTGTTTGATGTTGTTGAAATATGTCAAATCAATATATATCTATAAAGAAAAATGTTAACATGATGACATGACACAATGAGAGGCTTCCATTGTTATTTTTCTAATCATCAATATATATCTATAAAGGAAAATGTTAACATCATAACATGACACAATGAGAGGCTTCCATTGCTATTTTTCTAATTTCTCATAGTTTTGATTTTTTTAAAGGTTAGCCTTGGTGAAGATGAAACAATAGTATTATTTAGGATGTCCCACATTGGTAGGAAGATGTGTATATAAAGGGTTGTTTGATGTTGTTGAAATATGTAAAATGGTGTTTAGCTAAATATAGCAAAACCCAAAGATGATTAATTTAAATTTATATTATTCTTTTTGGTTTATTTTAAAATAATAATTTTAACCAAAGTTTAATGGTTTATCATCAATATATATATACATTAAACAATTAAATAATCAATATATAAATCTTATTTTCTTATTATTTTGGTACACTAACAATGCTTATAAATCTAAATTTTTACTAAATAATTTTTTATTGTTTATTTTCTTTATTTATTTAGTAAGGTAACAATCAATATATAGCTATAAAAGAAAATCTTAACATGTTGACATGGCACAATGAAAGGCCATTTTTCTAATTTATCATAAGGTAACAATTGTTTATAAATCACTCTTTCATATTTTTATTTAGTTTTATTTTTCCATAGTCAATAACTCAATCAATGATTATAGATAACTTAATTTGTTAATTGTAAGGTAACAATCAATATCAATATATATTTATAAAGAAAAATCTTAACTAAGGTAACAATTGTTTATAAATCAATATTTCATATTTTTATTTAGTTTTGTTTTTCCATAATCAATAACTTAATTAATGATTATAGATAAATCAATTTGTTAATTGTAAGCTAACAATCAATATGTATCTATAAAGGAAAATGTTAACATGACGACATGGCACCTCATGTCTTCCAAATATTAAGTAATTGGAAGTTTGGGGGCCAATGTGTGAAAAAGTGAAAGTTTTGGACTAGATAGCAAATCTGAGATATAAAATGGGGTAAAACCCCTAAACCCTTGTTTTCTATACAACAAATTGATTTGTTTTATATTCCTTACATTTTTATTATACATTCTTATCATATTAAAAATACATAATCATAGATTAACTAAAAACATTATAAAATGTATTTTTTTATAAATTATGTCATTATAATCTTCTCTTTAATAATTTCAAAATAAGTTTATTATTGAATATTTTTAATTTAATAAAATTGTAAAATGTCATAAATACATATCGAGATTTTTCAAAAATGGCGTATCAAGATTTTTCTAAACTTGTGCAGTTTACACCATTATCTATATTGTTTTAAAGAATCTATTTACGGTTATTGTTTGAATTTTTAATAGGTACAAATCTTAATACATCATCTACAAGTTTAAAAACTTCAAAACCTTCCACGTTCAACACGAATTAAAAATAAAATCAATTTTTATTTTTAAATTACTTTATACCATTATAATCAGTTATTTAATTTACTTTATATCCCTTTTCTTTTCATTTTTTGTTTTACATTTTTATCGTATATAAACTAAAATACATTAAACAAATATTTCTTGTAACAACTCAACCCAAACATACATCATATAACATAATATACATCTCATCATTTCATAACAAAAGATACATATTATATCATATACGGTCCCTTAGTCTCAGAACTATAAAATACATGTTTCAGTACTGTGATCCCAGAACAAGTAATCAATCAATATAAACAACAAAGGAAGCCATCTCTATATTCAATAAGATCAAAGTAGCTCACAATTACAATGAAGAACTCTGTTGAGTGTGTGTGGCTACTATGTGTATGAAATGACCTAATTCCCTAAAGGGAAAGAAGCAAACTATTGTAATACCCCGGGTAAGTTCGTTAGTTAGATGTTAATTCCGTTAAATTTTGTTAACTTTAAATGTGAAGTTAAAGGTAGGTTTGGATAGATTTATGAGTAAAGGGTGTAATTGGTCATTATTGATAACTAAAGGACTAAAGTGGTAAAATGGGATTAGATATTACCTTAATGGAATTAGATATTTCCTAAAAATCAGTATTATCCAGAAATTTAAAAGTGTGTGTGTGTGTGTGTACTTGGAGAAGAAAAGAAGAAGAAAGAAGGTTTAGGAACTAGGGATTCAATTTGGTGCAATTGGAAGTAATTTCAGGTATGTTTCCTTTGCAAATCTTGTGTATAATTACTATTAGGTAGTTTCTATCGGAGTAGAATACACGATTTCACATCTGAGAATGATTCAGTCGGTTTCTGGGCTGAAAGTATGCAAACCGACAGAGTTTTCCGGATACCATGAATGTGTCCGGATGGGTTGGTTGGTAGTTTCCGGGTAATTAGCTGGTGGTGTCCGGATGGTGTTCTAAGATGTCCGGACGAGTCAAATATCCGGGTAAGTCTCTATTTTCTATAGTTTCCAGATGAGTTAAGATACCGGATGTTGTCCGGATTACTTTGGTGTCCGGATGACGTCCGGATTGTATATGTTGTCCGGAAAAGTCTTGTTGTCCGAAAAAGTCTTGTTGTCCGGAAATGTCTTGTTGTCCGGATAATTCTGTAGTGTCCGGATACTTTGGCTGTTTGGTCAAATTGATGAGTTTAGATGCTTTTAAGTGTCCAGTAGCCTGTGTCTTGTTAATTCATGGATAGGAAATGAATAAGGACCGAAAGTACTGTGGACTTGACTTAAGTTCGGGTTGGGGAAGACAATTGAGGATAAGAGTTAGATAGAGTTATCTAAAGCTCTTAGTCCTAGCAAGCTCTATGTGTTCAAAGTGGTAAAACAATATTTGTACATGATTGTTTCAGATACTGTGAATCGAAGGTGAAAGCAGAATTCTTTGTGGAGGACTAAAAAGGGTGTTGTTAAACAAACAGGTGGGTTTTACTTGAAAATGTTTTTAAACTGGAATACATATATGTGTGGAATGGATATATGATTAAGGTGTGAATATTATGTGTTTATAATATAGTAAGGTAATATATTCATATGTGCATTACACTACGCAAGTGTACATTAGTCGGGTTCCGGTGTGCGGACCGATAGGTAGCCGGGTTCCGGTGTGCGGACCGGTGAGTAACCGGGTTCCGGTGTGCGGACCGGAAATGTTGATTTTTATTAGTTGTCTTGCTACCAACTAGTATGACCAGTTGGGGAGGAATAAGGTGGGATGAGATGTACGAGTCTTGAATGGTATTGATATACGTGTAATGTATGGATGTATATGAAAAGATTTATATAAATGGTTTTGATACAAAGGTTTACTAAACTGACAGGGACTTACTCACTAGACCATTAGGTCTAACCCTCATTTCTGTTTTAAAAATATGTATTCCAAGTGGCAGATCGGGTAAGAGCAAGTAAATAGGACTCTTGATGGATAGCTTTTGTGAAGATGTTGATTATGAAGTTATGGATGTATTTTGTACTTATGACTTTGTTATTAGTCAGCATGTAATTTAATTTGCGAAAAGTTTGTACTGATTTACTTATTATGCTTTGCAAGACTATGGGACCGAATGTGAAACTCGATGTATCTTTTGATCATTTTGTAATATAAAATGTATGTTATTTGTATTTATGAAAACCGGGATGTTACAGATGGTATCAGAGCCCTAGTTTAAGGGATTTAGGTATTAGTACTTGTACCTAGTCTTAAACTGCATGTGAAGTAGGGTGTCCCTATTGTTTTAGAACCTGGGGATGTTAAGTATAAAAAGGTAAAAGGAACATCATGTAAGGTAATTTCAGAGTTACACCTGGCTAGTGTAATTGTGATCTTACAGGTACATGTTGAACTAGAATACCTTGTTATATGGGGTATGTTCTTATGTGTATATTAACCTTGTCTGAATCAACAGAATGGCAAGTGGTACAAGACAAACAATTCGAGAAGGAAGAGGAAGCCTGAATAGAACCAATCCAACAGCCGGAGGAAGGGGGAGAGGCGGAGAAAGAAGCAGGGGCATGACTGGAGGCAGAGTACAGGGACGAGGCACAGAGTTTGTTACGAGAGACGACTTGGCTGCTGAGATGGGAAGATTACAAGCCAATATTCAAGCCATGTTTAACCAGACGCATAATACTGAAATGGAAAGACCGGATCCTAACTTGGAAGACGAGATGCCTATCACACCTACTGTCGTATCAGTACCAAGAAAGTGTGATTATAAGATGTTTTTAAGCTGTAAACCACCAACTTATGGAGGGGATAGAGACCCAGTGAAGGCGATGCGTTGGCTAAAGGAAATTGAAGCTGTATTTAAAACCAGCAAATGTGCGGAAGAGGATAAGGTGTTATACGGAACTGCAATGTTGAAGGCATATGCTTTATATTGGTGGGAGGCCCTTATTGACTCCAAGGGATCTGATGTATACTCAACCTTTACTTGGGGCGAATTTTCAAGGGCATTCAAAGAACAGTTTTGTCCTCAAGCAGCAGTCAGACAATTGGAGGAGGAATTCCTGAGCCTACAACAAGAGAATTTATCAGTCAGAGACTATACTGCCCGTTTCCTAGAGAAGTCGCGTTTTGGAGAATATTATGTTGCCATGGAGAAAATGAAGATGGAAAGGTTCATATTTGGATTGAATTCGGAAATTCGAAAATTAGTGACTGCAACGAGACCTGATACCTTTTCAGCAGCAGTAAATGCCGCGGAAAATGTAGAGCGGGATAATAGAAGGGATGCTGGTGATAAAAGTATGGGAAAGAGAAAATGGGAAGGACCACCGCATGATCCGAAGAAGTCAAGATTTCAGAGATTCGATAATCGTCCACCTTTCCGACCCATGGAAAGACCCTGCCCGAAGTGCCATCGTATCCATCAAGGAAACTGTCAGATTGAATCGCGGGTTTGTTATAGGTGTGGGAAGACCGGGCATGTTATTAAAGACTGTCGATTAACTCGGTTTTATTTCTTGTGTAATTCTCCCGATCACCTTCAGTCAGATTGTCCGCGAGGTAGAATACAACAGGGGGGCACATCAGGGAAACCAGCAATTGCTAGACCAGTAGTTCCAAGAATAGAACCGCCGAGAACAAGGGGTCGTACATTTCAAATGACAGCTAAAGAGGCGGAGGAAACTCCGGATGTGGTTACAGGTACATTTTTCATAAACTCTACACGTGCTAAAGTGTTGTTTGACTCCGGTGCAAACCGATCTTTTGTGTCTCCTTCATTTGCCGCTCACATGCATTTAGAGCCTAAAATGTTAGAACATGCCTTACTGGTAGACACTGCAAATGATAATCATGTGTCAGTTAAAGAAGTTTTTGATTGCTGTATGATAGATATAGAGGGGTGTGGAGTACCGATACAACTATATCCTATAGCCTTGATCGAGTTTGATGTGGTAGTAGGGATGGATTGGTTAGCTGAGAATAAGGCTAATATAGTTTGTGATAAGAAAATAATCAATGTCGTTTTACCTGATAAGAGGTCAGTAGTGATTTCTGGTGATCGTAAGAATCATCAGTCTAGCTTGATATCTATGATAAAAGCCTGTAAATGTGTCAGCAAGGGTTGCTCGAGTTACTTAGCCTATGTGATAGATAGTAGGCCTGAAAAGATTAAGTTGAAAGATATTCCTATTGTTAGTGAATTTCCTGAAGTATTCCCTGAAGACTTGAATAGTCTTCCGCCCATTACACAAGTAGAGTTTGGAATAGATCTGATTCCTGGAGCCGCTCCTATTGCCGTGCACCGTATCGTCTGGCACCTCCAGAGATGAAAGAGATGATGACACAACTACAAGATCTATCCGACAAAGGCTTCATCAGACCCAGTTCTTCGCCGTGGGGTGGACCAGTTTTTTTTGTGAAAAAGAAGGACGGTTCAATGAGAATGTGTATTGACTACCGGGAGCTGAATAAGCGCACGATCAAGAACAAGTATCCACTTCCCAGAATTGATGACCTCTTCGATCAATTAGTTGGAGCTTGTTATTTCTCTAAGATTGATCTCAGATCTGGCTACCATCAGTTGAAGGTTAAAGAAGAAGACGTTCTAAAGACTGCTTTTCGTACGAGGTACGACCACTACGAATTCTTGGTGATGCCATTCGGACTGACGAACGCTCCAGCCGCTTTTATGGATCCAATGAATCGGGTATGTAAGTCTTATCTCGATAAATTTGTCATTGTATTTATCGATGATATACTTATCTATTACCGATCCAAAAAGGATCACACATAACACCTTCGTTTGATTCTGAAGTTGCTAAAGAAAGAAAAGTTGTACGCTAAGTTCTCTAAATGTGAATTCTGGTTGAGGGAAGTTCAGTTTCTAGGGCATGTCGTTTCAAAGAAAGGCATTCAAGTAGATCCGATGAAAGTGGAAGCGATTGAAAGATGGGAACCGCCAAAGACGCCAACCGAAGTACGTAGTTTTCTGGGTCTAGCTGGCTATTATCGGATATTTATAAAAGACTTCTCTCGAATCGCGACGCCATTGACTAAGCTGACTCGGAAGAATCTCAAGTTTGAATGGAGAGCAGAACAGGATGAAGCATTCAGAATATTGAAAGAAAAACTCTGCAGCGCGCCAATATTAGCATTGCCAGAAGGTTCTGATGATTTCGTTGTCTACAGTGATGCCTCTAAACTGGGATTGGGTTGTGTACTTATGCATCGTGGAAAGGTTATTGCTTATGCTTCTCGTCAACTAAAAGATCATGAAAGACAGTATCCGACACACGACATGGAGCTTGCAGCAGTTGTATTCGCATTGAAGATTTGGAGACATTATCTTTATGGTTCCAAATGTCAAATTTATACAGATCATAAGAGTCTCCAACACCTCTTCGATCAGAAGGAACTAAACATGAGGCAGAGAAGGTGGCTAGAACTGGTGAACGATTACGACTGTGAAATTCTCTATCATCCGGGAAAGGCAAACGTGGTAGCTGATGCTCTGAGTCGTCAAGAAAGGAGTGGAACAATAAAAACTATTTCACTAAGGGCTGAACTCTTGCCTAACATCTTTGACGAACTGCTGAAGTGTCAAATAGAAGCTTATCAAGAAGAACAATTGAAATCAGAATGGTTAGTGGGTGTATCAGCATTGCTAGAAAAAGATGATCGTGGGTTATTATGTTTGAGAAGCAGAATTTGGGTGCCTCGTATAGGTGGGTTACGTGATCGGGTACTACAAGAAGCTCACCAGTCTCGTTTTTCTATTCATCCGGGTACGAACAAGATGTATAAGGATCTGAAACAATTTTATTGGTGGCCTGGGATAAAAAGAAGCATTGCTCAGCATGTGGAAGCTTGTACTACTTGTAAGAAGGTAAAGATTGAACATCAGAAGCCGTTTGGGCAGTTGCAGCGTTTAGAAATACCAATGTGGAAATGGGATCAAATTACCACAGATTTCATCACGAAGCTACCAAGGACTCCGAAGGGATTTGATGCTATTTGGGTGATCGTTGACAGATTGACGAAGTCTTCTCACTTCTTACCAATAAAAGAAACTGATTCGTTGGAACGATTAGCCAGGTTGTACATCAACGAAATAGTAACTCGACATGGGGTTCCAATCTCGATTATTTCTGATCGTGATAGTCGTTTTACTTCAAGATTCTGGAGGAGCTTTAAAAAAGAAATGGGTACACAGATAAAGTTAAGTACATCGTATCATCCTCAAACTGACGGTCAGAGTGAACGGACGATTCAGACTTTAGAAGACATGCTCCGGGCTTGCATTGTTGACTTTGGGGGATTTTGGGATAAACACTTACCACTGATAGAATTTGCCTACAACAACAGTTATCATTCCAGCATACAAGCGGCACCATTTGAAGTTTTGTATGGTAGAAAATGCCGAACGCCTCTGTGTTGGACGAAGTGGGAGAGAAATAGTTAGCAGGGCCAGATATAGTTCAGTTGACCGCAGATAAGATTTCTCAGATTCGGGAACGTTTGAAAGTAGCTCAAGACAGACAGAAAAGCTACGCTGACCGACGCCGAAAACCGTTAGAATTTCAAGTTGGAGATTTCGTGATGTTAAAAGTCTCACCTTGGAAAGGAGTCATCCGATTTGGGAAACAAGGTAAACTAAGCCCGAGGTACATTGGACCGTTTGCGATCACATAAAGGATTGGTGAAGTAGCCTACAGGTTAGATCTTCCGCCAGAGTTAAACAGAATCCACAATGCATTCCACGTATCCAATTTCCGAAAGTGTTTGGTTACGCCAGATCAGGCAGTGTCTCTACCCAAAATACAGATTGATGTAAAGTTGAATTATGTAGAAGAACCAGAAGCCATTGTGGACCACAAAGTTAAAGTGTTGCGGAACAAAGTAAATCAGACAAGTGAAAGTTCAGTGGAGACATCATAAGGGTCAGGATGCTACTTGGGAATCAGAGTCAGAAATGAGAACTAAAGAGACATCAAAAGGGTGTTGTTAAACCAACAGGTGGGTTTTACTTGAAAATGTTTTTAAACTGGAATACATATATGTGTGGAATGGATATATGATTAAGGTGTGAATATTATGTGTTTATAATATAGTAAGGTATTATATTCATATGTGCATTACACTACGCAAGTGTACATTAGTCGGGTTCCGGTGTGCGGACCGATAGGTAGCCGGGTTCCGGTGTGCGGACCGGTGAGTAACCGGGTTTCGGTGTGCGGACCGGAAATGTTGATTTTTATTAGTTGTCTTGCTACCAACTAGTATGACTAGTTGGGGAGGAATAAGGTGGGATGAGATGTACGAGTCTTGAATGGTATTGATATACGTGTAATGTATGGATGTATATGAAAAGATTTATATAAATGGTTTTGATACAAAGGTTTACTAAACTGACAGGGACTTACTCACTAGACCATTAGGTCTAACCCTCATTTCTGTTTTAAAAATATGTATTCCAAGTGGCAGATCGGGTAAGAGCAAGTAAATAGGACTCTTGATGGATAGCTTTTGTGAAGATGTTGATTATGAAGTTATGGATGTATTTTGTACTTATGAATTTGTTATTAGTCAGCATGTAATTTAATTTGCGAAAAGTTTGTACTGATTTACTTATTATGCTTTGCAAGACTATGGGACCGAATGTGAAACTCGATGTATCTTTTGATCATTTTGTAATATAAAATGTATGTTATTTGTATTTATGAAAACCGGGATGTTACAGATGGTATCAGAGCCCTAGTTTAAGGGATTTAGGTATTAGTACTTGTACCTAGTCTTAAACTGCATGTGAAGTAGGGTGTCCCTATTGTTTTAGAACCTGGGGATGTTAAGTATAAAAAGGTAAAAGGAACATCATGTAAGGTAATTTCAGAGTTACACCTGGCCAGTGTAATTGTGATCTTACAGGTACATGTTGAACTAGAATACCTTGTTATATGGGGTATGTTCTTATGTGTATATTAACCTTGTCTGAATCAACAGAATGGCAAGTGGTACAAGACAAACAAATCGAGAAGGAAGAGGAAGCCTGAATAGAACCAATCCAACAGCCGGAGGAAGGGGGAGAGGGGGAGAAAGAGGCAGGGGCATGACTGGAGGCAGAGTACAGGGACGAGGCACAGAGTTTGTTACGAGAGACGACTTGGCTGCTGAGATGGGAAGATTACAAGCCAATATTCAAGCCATGTTTAACCAGACGCATAATACTGAAATGGAAAGACCGGATCCTAACTTGGAAGACGAGATGCCTATCACACCTACTGTCGTATCAGTACCAAGAAAGTGTGACTATAAGATGTTTTTAAGCTGTAAACCACTAACTTATGGAGGGGATAGAGACCCAGTGAAGGCGATGCGTTGGCTAAAGTAAATTGAAGCTGTATTTAAAACCAGCAAATGTGCGGAAGAGGATAAGGTGTTATACGGAACTGCAATATTGAAGGCAGATGCTTTATATTGGTGGGAGGCCCTTATTGACTCCAAGGGATCTGATGTATACTCAACCTTTACTTGGGGCGAATTTTCAAGGGCATTCAAAGAACAGTTTTGTCCTCAAGCAGCAGTCAGACAATTGGAGGAGGAATTCCTGAGCCTACAACAAGAGAATTTATCAGTCAGAGACTATACTGCCCGTTTCCTAGAGAAGTCGCGTTTTGGAGAATATTATGTTGCCATGGAGAAAATGAAGATGGAAAGGTTCATATTTGGATTGAATTCGGAAATTCAAAAATTAGTGACTGCAACGAGACCTGATACCTTTTCAGCAGCAGTAAATGCCGCGGAAAATGTAGAGCGGGATAATAGGAGGGATGCTGGTGATAAAAGTATGGGAAAGAGAAAATGGGAAGGACCACCGCATGATCCGAAGAAGTCAAGATTTCAGAGATTCGATAATCGTCCACCTTTCCGACCCATGGAAAGACCCTGCCCGAAGTGCCATTGTATCCATCAAGGAAACTGTCAGATTGAATCGCGGGTTTGTTATAGGTGTGGGAAGACCGGGCATGTTATTAAAGACTGTCGATTAACTCGGTTTTATTTCTTGTGTAATTCTCCCGATCACCTTCAGTCAGATTGTCCGCGAGGTAGAATACAACAGGGGGGCACATCAGGGAAACCAGCAATTGCTAGACCAGTAGTTCCAAGAATACAACCGCCGAGAACAAGGGGTCGTACATTTCAAATGACAGCTAAAGAGGCGGAGGAAACTCCGGATGTGGTTACAGGTACATTTTTCACAAACTCTACACGTGCTAAAGTGTTGTTTGACTCCGGTGCAAACCGATCTTTTGTGTCTCCTTCATTTGCCGCTCACATGCATTTAGAGCCTAAAATGTTAGAACATGCCTTACTGGTAGACACTGCAAATGATAATCATGTGTCAGTTAAAGAAGTTTTTGATTGCTGTATGATAGATATAGAGGGGTGTGGAGTACCGATACAACTATATCCTATAGCCTTGATCGAGTTTGATGTGGTAGTAGGGATGGATTGGTTAGCTGAGAATCAGGCTAATATAGTTTGTGATAAGAAAATAATCAATGTCGTTTTACCTGATAAGAGGTCAGTAGTGATTTCTGGTGATCGTAAGAATCATCAGTCTAGCTTGATATCTATGATAAAAGCCTGTAAATGTGTCAGCAAGGGTTGCTCGAGTTACTTAGCCTATGTGATAGATAGTAGGCCTGAAAAGATTAAGTTGAAAGATATTCCTATTGTTAGTGAATTTCCTGAAGTATTCCCTGAAGACTTGAATAGTCTTTCGCCCATTACACAAGTAGAGTTTGGAATAGATCTGATTCCTGGAGCCGCTCCTATTGCCCGTGCACCGTATCGTCTGGCACCTCCAGAGATGAAAGAGATGATGACACAACTACAAGATCTATCCGACAAAGGCTTCATCAGACCCAGTTCTTCGCCGTGGGGTGCACCAGTTTTTTTTGTGAAAAAGAAGGACGGTTCAATGAGAATGTGTATTGACTACCGGGAGCTGAATAAGCGCACGATCAAGAACAAGTATCCACTTCCCAGAATTGATGACCTCTTCGATCAATTAGTTGGAGCTTGTTATTTCTCTAAGATTGATCTCAGATCTGGCTACCATCAGTTGAAGGTTAAAGAAGAAGACGTTCTAAAGACTGCTTTTCGTACGAGGTACGGCCACTACGAATTCTTGGTGATGCCATTCGGACTGACGAACGCTCCAGCCGCTTTTATGGATCTAATGAATCGGGTATGTAAGTCTTATCTCGATAAATTTGTCATTGTATTTATCGATGATATACTTATCTATTACCGATCCAAATAGGATCACGCATAACACCTTCGTTTGATTCTGGAGTTGCTAAAGAAAGAAAAGTTGTACGCTAAGTTCTCTAAATGTGAATTCTGGTTGAGGGAAGTTCAGTTTCTAGGGCATGTCGTTTCAAAGAAAGGCATTCAAGTAGATCCGATGAAAGTGGAAGCGATTGAAAGATGGGAACCGCCAAAGACGCCAACCGAAGTACGTAGTTTTCTGGGTCTAGCTGGCTATTATCGGATATTTATAAAAGACTTCTCTCGAATCGCGACGCCATTGACTAAGCTGACTCGGAAGAATCTCAAGTTTGAATGGAGAGCAGAACAGGATGAAGCATTCAGAATATTGAAAGAAAAACTCTGCAGCGCGCCAATATTAGCATTGCCAGAAGGTTCTGATGATTTCGTTGTCTACAGTGATGCCTCTAAACTGGGATTGGGTTGTGTACTTATGCATCGTGGAAAGGTTATTGCTTATGCTTCTCGTCAACTAAAAGATCATGAAAGACAGTATCCGACACACGACATGGAGCTTGCAGCAGTTGTATTCGCATTGAAGATTTGGAGACATTATCTTTATGGTTCCAAATGTCAAATTTATACAGATCATAAGAGTCTCCAACACCTCTTCGATCAGAAGGAACTAAACATGAGGCAGAGAAGGTGGCTAGAACTGGTGAACGATTACGACTGTGAAATTCTCTATCATCCGGGAAAGGCAAACGTGGTAGCTGATGCTCTGAGTCGTCAAGAAAGGAGTGGAACAATAAAAACTATTTCACTAAGGGCTGAACTCTTGCCTAACATCTTTGACGAACTGCTGAAGTGTCAAATAGAAGCTTATCAAGAAGAACAATTGAAATCAGAATGGTTAGTGGGTGTATCAGCATTGCTAGAAAAAGATGATCGTGGGTTATTATGTTTGAGAAGCAGAATTTGGGTGCCTCGTATAGGTGGGTTACGTGATCGGGTACTACAAGAAGCTCACCAGTCTCGTTTTTCTATTCATCCGGGTACGAACAAGATGTATAAGGATCTGAAACAATTTTATTGGTGGCCTGGGATAAAAAGAAGCATTGCTCAGCATGTGGAAGCTTGTACTACTTGTAAGAAGGTAAAGATTGAACATCAGAAGCCGTTTGGGCAGTTGCAGCGTTTAGAAATACCAATGTGGAAATGGGATCAAATTACCACAGATTTCATCACGAAGCTACCAAGGACTCCGAAGGGATTTGATGCTATTTGGGTGATCGTTGACAGATTGACGAAGTCTTCTCACTTCTTACCAATAAAAGAAACTGATTCGTTGGAACGATTAGCCAGGTTGTACATCAACGAAATAGTAACTCGACATGGGGTTCCAATCTCGATTATTTCTGATCGTGATAGTCGTTTTACTTCAAGATTCTGGAGGAGCTTTAAAAAAGAAATGGGTACACAGATAAAGTTAAGTACATCGTATCATCCTCAAACTGACGGTCAGAGTGAACGGACGATTCAGACTTTAGAAGACATGCTCCGGGCTTGAATTGTTGACTTTGGGGAATTTTGGGATAAACACTTACCACTGATAGAATTTGCCTACAACAACAGTTATCATTCCAGCATACAAGCGGCACCATTTGAAGTTTTGTATGGTAGAAAATGCCGAACGCCTCTGTGTTGGACGAAGTGGGAGAGAAATAGTTAGCAGGGCCAGATATAGTTCAGTTGACCGCGGATAAGATTTCTCAGATTCGGGAACGTTTGAAAGTAGCTCAAGACAGACAGAAAAGCTACGCTGACCGACGCCGAAAACCGTTAGAATTTCAAGTTGGAGATTTCGTGATGTTAAAAGTCTCACCTTGGAAAGGAGTCATCCGATTTGGGAAACAAGGAAACTAAGCCCGAGGTACATTGGACCGTTTGCGATCACAGAAAGGATTGGTGAAGTAGCCTACAGGTTAGATCTTCCGCCAGAGTTAAACAGAATCCACAATGCATTCCACGTATCCAATTTCCGAAAGTGTTTGGTTACGCCAGATCAGGCAGTGTCTCTACCCGAAATGCAGATTGATGAAAAGTTGAATTATGTAGAAGAACCAGAAGCCATTGTGGACCACAAAGTTAAAGTGTTGCAGAACAAAGTAAATCAGACAAGTGAAAGTTCAGTGGAGACATCATAAGGGTCAGGATGCTACTTGGGAATCAGAGTCAGAAATGAGAACTAAATACCCTCACCTTTTCGCTTAACCGAATTCTGGGACAGAATTCTTTAAAGGGGGAGATGATGTAATACCCCGGGTAAGTTCGTTAGTTAGATGTTAATTCCGTTAAATTTTGTTAACTTTAAAATGTGAAGTTAAAGGTAAGTTTGGATAGATTTATGAGTAAAGGGTGTAATTGGTCATTATTGATAACTAAAGGACTAACGTGGTAAAATGGGATTAGATATTACCTTAATAGAATTAGATATTTCCTAAAAATCAGTATTATCCAGAAATTTAAAAGTGTGTGTGTGTACTTGGAGAAGAAAAGAAGAAGAAAGAAGGTTTAGGAACTAGGGATTCAATTTGGTGCAATTGGAAGTAATTTCAGGTATGTTTCCTTTGCAAATCTTGTGTATAATTACTATTAGGTATTTCTATCGGAGTAGAATAAACTACTTCACATCTGAGAATGATTCAGTCAGTTTCTGGGCTGAAAGTATGCAAACCGACAGAGTTTTCCAGATACCATGAATGTGTCCGGATGGGTTGGTTGGTAGTGTCCGGGTAATTAGCTGGTGGTGTCCGGATGGTGTTCTAAGATGTCCGGACGAGTCAAATATCCGGGTAAGTCTCTCTTTTCTATAGTTTCCGGATGAGTTAAGATACCGGATGTTGTCCGGATTACTTTGGTGTCCGGATGACGTCCGGATTGTATATGTTGTCCGGAAAAGTCTTGTTGTCCGGATAATTCTGTAGTGTCCGGATACTTTGGCTGTTTGGTCAAATTGATGAGTTTAGATGCTTTTAAGTGTCCAGTAGCCTGTGTCTTGTTAATTCATGGATAGGAAATGAATAAGGACCGAAAGTACTGTGGACTTGACTTAAGTTCGGGTTGGGGAAGACAACTGAGGATAAGAGTTAGATAGAGTTATCTAAAGCTCTTAGTCCTAGCAAGCTCTATGTGTTCAAAGTGGTTAAACAATATTTGTACATGATTGTTTCAGATACTGTGAATCGAAGGTGAAAGCAGAATTCTTTGTGGAGGTCTAAAAAGGGTGTTGTTAAACAAACAGGTGAGTTTTACTTGAAAATGTTTTTAAACTGGAATACATATATGTGTGGAATGGATATATGATTAAGATGTGAATATTATGTGTTTATAATATAGTAAGGTATTATATTCATATGTGCATTACACTATGCAAGTGTACATTAGTCGGGTTCCGGTGTGCGGACCGATAGGTAGCCGGGTTCCGGTGTGCGGACCGGTGAGTAACCGGTGTGCGGACCGGAAACATTGATTTTTATTAGTTGGCTTGCTACCAACTAGTATGTCCAGTTGGGGAGGAATAAGGTGGGATGAGATGTACGAGTCTTGAATGGTATTGATATACATGTAATGTATGGATGTATATGAAAAGTTTTATATAAATGGTTTTGATATAAAGGTTTACTAAACTGACAGGGACTTCCTCACTAGACCATTAGGTCTAACCCTCATTTCTGTTTTATAAATATGTATTCCAGGTGGCGGATCGGGTAAGAGCAAGTAAATAGGACTCTTGATGGATAGCTTTTGTGAAGATGTTGATTATGAAGTTATGGATGTATTTCGTACTTATGACTTTGTTATTAGTCAGCATGTAATTTAATTTGCGAAAAGTTTGTACTGATTTACTTATTATGCTTTGCAAGACTATGGGACCGAATGTGAAACTCGATGTATCTTTTGATCATTTTGTAATATAAAATGTATGTTATTTGTATTTATGAAAACCGGGATGTTACAACTATATATACCTAGGGTATAGAATACCCCTATTACAAAAATGGTCCCTCTAGTTGGTACAATTACATTTAAGCACTAACATTCTCCCTTTTGTACCAATGTAGAGCAAAAGATTTAGACGTCCACCGGGGTCACATTCTTCTTCCGAATACCAAAGATGATCTCGAATCTCCACAGTTCAAGGCGGTAGTCTTTCCGGTATGAGATGGCTTTCAACACTTCGTTGATCAGGTTCTTTTCTTTCTCAGCGAGCTTTACCTCTCCATTCGCATCCAGACGAAGCTTACTTTCCAAGTGAAACAGAATAATCTTCAAAGTACCCTCACAGTACTTGTTGATCTCAATAACTCTCATAAATCTTTTCTTTGAGTCAGTATCAACGTAAACAACCCCGAGCTCAGGCTTGTTCAGTATAGTGTAGGCGGGGATACCTTGAATATCAGATAAGCGTCTGTTTGGTCTTTTTAAGTTCACATGAGTTTGAAAAGATTCCAAACCCATCTGAAAGTCAGTGAGGTAAGAATATTTCAGAATATTCTTCATAAACTTCTTCACACTTCGAAAGGCAGCCCTGTATTGAATTCTATACTCTGGACGCTTCTTCTCTGGATGGACATCAAGACTATTGTAAAGGCTCAGAAGATCATTCAGTCTCAGACTCTTGAAATCAGCTTCAGAAAATGCGCATTCAGACCCGTCTGATCTCAAGACTGTGAACTCAGGATAGAAGACATCAAAGAGCTTCTTAGATTCAACTTTCAGCACCTTCATAATCATGTTATCTGACTTGACGGCTTCTGATCCTTTGTATTTGTTCTTCAAGACGTATAGAAATTCGATCTTCTTCAGCGATGGCCAGTCATCAATCCCATATACTTTCTCCAAGTTGATCCGATGAACATCTCGTACATACAGTTCTTTTCTCAAGGTTTCTAGATAGGGAGTTTGGATTGATACTCTCTGTCCAGTGGCTACATACCTTGGTTCAGCATCAATAATAACTTGGAAAAAACTGAGTTCTGCTTCAAGTACTTTATCTCTGATCTTTCCATCAGGTACAAACGGTGTTTGTGAAACTAAAGTACCTGAGCTTGGACCTGCTGCATCTTCTAACTGTGGAGTGTCTGAGATTGGACCTGTAGAATCAACCTGTGTCGGAGCATCTTCTACCGCTGTCGGAATATCATCTTCAGACTCGATATCCAAATCCTGATCCCTAGTTTCAAAGTCAAAAACCAATTCATCCAGAGCTTCTATCATCTCTTCTTTAATCTTGTAGTTGAGCTGCTCTGGTTCTTCCTCAGAATCAATGTAGATATAATCTCGTATTAATTCATCTGCCATTCTTTCTTCCTCTGTTCTATTGTCAATAGCCACGGGCTTTTCAACCCCAGCTATGACATCAGCTAGAACAAGCATTTCTGTATCAACATTCTGAACCACATCAGTCGCCGCTCCACCTTCACCTGTATTCCCCCCAGCTTCTGATTCATTAACATTGCCAGTAGCAGCAGCAACACTAGACTCTCCAACCCCTGCTCTCTTCTCCCCCTCATGTTGATCAGGCGGATCCTGATCATCATGTCTTCTTTTCTGAGAGACTTCTGATTCAATACCACATCTTTCTTCTACAACTTTGAGCCGATTACTGATGTTGGTGAATCCATGCATCACGGCATTAGTCATATCTATGACAGAGTTGGTAAGCTTCTTAAGTTGGTTTGCTAGAAGAAGTTGTGTATCGGTGGATGTTGAAGTTTGAGGTTGGGTTGGAGTTGGTGTATGTTGACGAAGTAAGGAAACTAAGTCAACTTCTTCAGATGTGCTCGAGTCGCTTTTGGCTAGAAGGCGGGATAACAACTCAGATTTAAGCTGGTCTTCAGGTATAAGGTGTAGAGGTACAGATGATGTGAAAATATCAAAGATCTGGAAGATAAACTGTACAAAGCAGGTCAAACAGAACAAACAATTCAAATGAATAAGCCAAACAAATTCAGATACTATAACGCAAAGTGGGGTATTGGATATGACAATCCTCAGTACCTAAGGAATGCCATAACTAAAACTCCCACTCAGTATGAATTTGAATGGTTTATGCCTGTTACACATCCTTGCTATCAAATCAAACAACTTCATGAGGAAGAACAAAAGGCTGAGGAAGAAACAAAAAGAAAAATCACTCTTAGAATGCAACTTCCTTTTTGGTATGGTCCAGAGAATGCCAAGGCATTAGATAATGAAAAAACCTTACCAAATGATTATTTTGAGAGTTATATTGTTAAAGAACCAGAGGAAAAAGAAAATACTCAAAAGGATAATCCTGAAAAATCTGTTTTGGAAGGAAAAAGGTATTTTCCACCAATGGTTCTTGAACAAAAACTCATGGAGCTCGAAAGGAATATAATTTTTAATGTTGAAGAAATAAGAAACGAAGATCAACTTCTTTTTTATATTGAAAAAGAAGTTATCTTTACTGTTTTGTCATATAACATAAATGATGAACCTGAAAGCTTTGAAGAAAAGAAATCTCTAGAACTTAGATGTTTGGATCTTTCAGATCAACTATTTACTTTACAGAAAACGCTTTTTCTTGAAAGACAAATAATAGGGAAAGAAAGAGAGAACAGACTTGTTTTTGAGATTGAAAAGGAAGTTGTGATCACAGTTCTTTTAGAAAACTTAATTGATATGAAAAGAAAACTTGAGGAAATATCTGATGAAAAGGTTTCAAACGTAACACATTCTTCTGATTCAGATCTTTCTTCATGCAAAGCTTTCATGGGAACAACTGTTTTGAAGGGTTGTAAAATAGATGACCAAGAAAAAGAAATAGATGATTTTCTTAGTAAACCAACATCTCATGGTTATGATTTTTGGAATTTAAAGGAAAAATCTGTTAAACATGCTTCAACAGAATTTAATGAATTTCATTATCCTAAGTCTTATGGTTTCTTTTATGCTTCATCAGAAAGTGATTCTGATATTGATAGTATGGATGTTGGTAAAGGCAAAGGCAAAGTTGAAAATGAATTGCCTGTTCTATTTGACTTCAGTGCAAAACTTCCAGATCACACTGATTTTTTGATAAAAGAAGAGGAACCTAAAAAGATCATTTTGGAAGGGGAATCTTCCAAGTCTTCAGAGAAAATTTCTGTCAATGATTACTATTCCAAATATAAATCAAAACAATCATTTCAGAGAAAGAAAAGAAAACCAAAACAGAAGAAGCATGCTAAATCTACTCAAACTCTATATTCAAAATCTCACAACTCTTCTTTGTCTGGTGTTTCAGATCGTAATTTAAGAACCAACAAGAAACTTGAGTGGAAGATAAAAGCATCCACACAAGAAGTGACAAAGATCAAATCATCCAAAGTTCCTTTAAATGTTTTAAATTTCAAGAAGGACAAGTTGTTTTTGAATGTAATTAATCATGCTGTTGACAATAGAAAACTTGTAACACCTTGCAAGATTTATACAATGCAACAACTGATTAACTTGTCTCATGATAAAATCTGTTGTGCTTCATGTGGTGTGGATGATTTCATTGGCAAATCTGACTATAACTGTTGGTTGTATACACCTAATTACTCTACCAATGGTAATAGAAAGAGCATTGCCAATTTGAAATGGCTACCTAGAACTACAAAGAATCCTAACCCAAAAGGACCCAATTGGCAATGGGTACCTAAAACTGTTTAAATTCCTTTTTGCAGCTCCGTCATGTGTGGTACTTGGATTCTGGTTGCTCAAAACACATGACTGGAAGAAAGGAACTCTTGAGCAACTTTGTAGAAAGAGATGGAGGGAGAGTCAAATTTGGAAATGATCAGTACTCTCCTATCTTAGGTTATGGAGACATAGTAACAGACAAGGTCAAAATAACCAAGGTTAACTATGTTGAAGGATTGGGACACAACCTGTTTAGTATAGGTCAATTCTGTGACAAAGACCTAGAAGTACATTTCAAGAAGACTCGGTGTGCAGTTCTAATCGATGACGGAAATGAACTTCTAGTTGGGTCGCGCAATTCAAATCTTTACACCATTGACCTATCCAAGCTAAACCCCAAGATGAATGTGTGTCTGATGTCAAAGGCGTCGTTTGACAAAAGCTGGTTATGGCACCGAAGACTATCTCACCTCAACTTTCGATACATTCAAAAGCTGCAGACAGGTGATTTAGTTACTGGTCTACCAGAACTGAAGTTTGAGAAAGACAACTTCTGTACTGCATGTGAAACAGGGAAGATAAAACATGCTCCTCACCCACCAAAGCCGGAACCCAGCACAAGCAAAGCACTAGAAATTCTTCATATGGATCTCTGTGGTCCGATGAAGACTCAGAGTATCAATGCCAAACGATATGTGTTAGTTGTTGTTGATGATTTCTCAAGATATACATGGGTCAAGTTTCTTCGTTCAAAAGACGAAACTCCTGACTTGATCATCTCGTTAATCAAACAGATTCAAGTGAATCTACAACTATCAGTTCAGAATATCAGATCAGACAACGAGACAGAATTCAAAAACAGAACTCTTGATGACTTCTTTCAGTCATTAGGAATTTCACATCAATATTCTGCGGCCAGAACACCTCAGCAAAATGGTGTAGTTGAAAGACGAAACCGAACACTCGTTGAAGCGGCCAGAACGATGCTGTCTTATTCTGATCTACCTCTGTATCTGTGGGCTGAAGCTGTTGCAACGGCATGCTACACAAAAAACCGTTCAATTATACATCGACGGTTTGGCAAAACACCATATGAATTAATGAATAAGAGAAAACCTGTAATACACTACTTTCGTGTGTTTGGTTGCAGGTGCGTTGTGCTGAACGATAAGGACAAATTGAACAAATTCAGTCCTAAAGGGCTGGAGGGCTTCTTTATCGGATACTCGCTCACATCAAAGGCTTACAGGATCTATCTCAAGTCTTCAAAGAATGTGAAAGAAAGTGTCAATGTCAAATTCGACGAATCTGAAGAAATGGCTTCTGTCCATAACAGTACAGAACCCGCAATATCAGGGATCCTAGCATCCGGACAAATACGTCCGATGGTGACTAGGACATCAAACAAGAATCAAGCTTCCACTTCTAACTCAAAGCCCAGTGATCTTGATTTATTGTTTGAATACTTTTATGATGACTACTTTAATAATGATAACTCTTCGTCATCTTTAAATAACAGGAGTCAGGTTGCAACACCAGCTCAGGCTTCGTTGTCGGGTCCTTCATCGGAACCCTCAACAGATGCAACGACTCAGATAACTTCTTCAAGTGACAGGCATTTGGGTTCTACACAAGAAATCATCATGAGAAGTAGACGACAACGTGAATCCACACATGGTGCTTCTTCGTCGGGTACAACTTCAAATGTCAATGATGATGGGTCTGCAAACATTCCAGAGTCATCTTCTGAAGCAGAACCGGAGGCAGTTCCTGTTGACACATCTGTCAATGAACCTGTCAAAACACCGGAACCTATCTTGACAATACAGTTGAACTTCGATAAAGACCCTACCTTGGTGGATCCAAATGTAAGTGCTGCATCTCTCCCACACTCAACGAAATGGACGCAGAGTCACCCCATTACTCAGGTTATTGGTCAAGTCAACGAACCAGTCAAAACTAGATCGGCAACGGCAAACGAGGTCCTATTTGCGCTCTTTCTTAGTCAAGTTGAACCTACATCTGTTCAACATGCCTTAGAAGATCCAGATTGGATAATTGCCATGCAAGATGAGCTGAACTCATTTGAAGCTCTAAAAGTATGGAGACTTGTTCCTAGACCAAAGGGTAAAACGGTCATTGGTACAAAATGGATCCTGAAGAACAAGAAAGACAGTGAAGGGATTGTGATAAGAAACAAAGCACGCCTTGTAGCGAAAGGGTACAGGCAACAGGAGGGAATAGACTATGATGAGACATACGCACCGGTTGCTCGTTTAGAAGCAATACGGATATTTCTTTCATACGCTGCCTACAGAAACTTCACTGTTTATCAAATGGACGTGAAGACAGCATTCTTGAACGGCGTTTTGAAAGAAGAAGTATACGTTTCTCAACCAGAGGGTTTTGTGGACACAGATTATCCAGATCATGTCTACATACTTGACAAAGCTCTCTATGGTCTGAAGCAAGCCCCTCGCGCCTGGTATGAAATCCTATCTACCTACTTACTTGGTGCTGGCTTTCGAAAAGGTAAAATTGACACAACTCTCTTTACTCTGGAACAAGAAGGTGATATTCTTTTGGTACAAATTTACGTCGATGACATTATTTTTGGTTCAACTAACCCTGGATTATGCACGTGGTTTTCGGGTTTAATGATGACCAGATTCCAGATGAGTATGATGGGAGAGATTAATTTCTTTCTTGGATTACAAGTCAAGCAGTTCTCGACAGGTATCTTCATCAACCAATCAAAATACGTGTTTGACATTTTGAAGAAATACAAAATGGAAAACTGTACTTCGATTGGTACACCTATGGCTCACCAATCAAAAGTTGGTCCTGATCCAAACGGTGTAGATGTCGATGTCAAGAACTACCGAGGGATGATAGGTTCATTAATGTACCTCACTGCGAGTCGTCCAGATATAATGTTCTCTACATGTTTATGTGCAAGATTTCAGGCACAACCAAAACAATCACATCGAAGTGCTGTTACAAGGATCTTTCGATATTTGAAAGGGACACCGTACCTTGGACTTTGGTACCCAAAGGGATCAGGATTCGAGCTCACTGCATACTCAGATGCAGATCATGGAGGTAGTTTGCTAGACCGGAAGAGCACTTCTGGTCATGTTCAGTTTTTAGGGGAAAAGTTGGTCAGTTGGTCATCGAGGAAACAGAACTGTGTTTCTACATCAACTGCGGAGGCAGAGTATGTTGCTGCGGCCAGTTGTTGTTCACAAGTTCTGTGGATGAGGACTCAACTGCAGGACTACGGCTTCAGATACGAGAAGATCCCTATCAACTGTGACAGCAAAAGTGCAATTGCCATTACAGCAAATCCGGTTCAGCACACAAAGACCAAACACATAGATGTCAGGTATCACTTCATAAAAGACTATGTGGAAAAAGGTACGGTTGAATTATATTTTGTTCCAACAGAGCATCAACTTGCCGATTTGTTTACAAAAGCCTTGGATGAAAAACGCTTTAATTTCTTAATATCCAAGCTTGGCATGTTGAACATGAAAGTGTAATATCTAATTTGATCATTTAATGGATGGAAATATGTATCTTTCAATCTAGATAAATCTATCTAAATTGATACATTCATATTTTCATCACATTCTATTATCAACATAAGATATTTCAATTTCATGTATTTGTTATGTTTCAAAGTTTATTTTATCGTATCGATACAATTGTGATGATATCTATGTGTGCAAAAGACTTGTTCATAGTCTCAGGGGGAGTACAGGAATTGGAGTATGCACAAAAAGAGGGGGAGTGTGCATACATGACATAGTAAGTAAAAGGTATTTCCAAATACTTAATGCTTGAAGATAACAAGGTAAGTGCTTCTAACGTGTATTTTTTACAAACCCTTATGCATCATTTAAGGGGGAGTGAAAAATAGTCTTGGAAATTACCTAGTTTAGATAAACAATTGGAAGTTGGACATCTTCCCGTGGGCTACAATTTGGAAAAAGATCAAAAATGTCAAAATGTCAAAATTAATCAAAATTCCTCGCAATAGAAGACTGCGATGGAAAGATTCCATCGCAATAAACTGTTGCGATGCGAAGATTCCTGCGATCCAAAGATTCCCTCGCAATTGTTAACTGCGATCCAAAGATTCCCTCGCAATTGATAACTGCGATCCAAAGATTCCCTCGCAATTGTTAACTGCGATCCAAAGATTCCCTCGCAATCTTATATTGCGAGGTTTGGGATTTTTCATTGCGATCCGTTTTTTTTTAATTTTGGGCAAATCAGGTAGTGACACGTGTCACGGATTTCAAATGTTTATATATACTTGCGATCTTTGACTTAGTCTTTATTTCAAAACCTCTCCATAAAAGAACCCTCGTTTTTTTTTCTCTCGATACTGAACATTGCGATTTGACCAAAGGAGTATTATTTGTTGATTCTATTCCGTGTAATCGACTACATTCGATTAAGAGGTATGTATTCTCGATTCTTATTACATTTCATCCGATAAAACTCCTATTTTAATCGATTTTGCATCTAGGGTTTAAAGGGTTTTAGGTTAGGTCTCTGTCACATGCTAAAACTTGATTGATTGGTGCTTGTTAGATGTTTTAAATGATTAGGGTTTACTCACAAACTAAAACCGAGCATGCTAGTATCAATTTTAACATCTATACATGCTAATTTTGAAAATCTGGAAAATCACATGGGTTTTACTGCTAATGTTCATAAGCCTCGCAATCATCTGACATTCAAACGCCTCGCAACACATACTCTTTAAGACTGCGATCCTCGCAACCTTCCAGGTTTTGCGAGCCTCGCAATCTTCTACATCTGTTGACTGCGAGCCTCGCAATCGTGCATTGCGAGGTTTCTTACACTTTGCATTTTTTTTGGGATATTTTTTCGAGAAAAATACCTTTCTGTTTGAATTGCTTAAATCTGTTCTAACATGTTAAAATACCTTACAGATGGCTGAACAACCTGCTGAATATGCATCCGATGACAACACCATCATCGCCTCGCAACGCTCTTCACATCCATCCGTCAATGCTGTTGACCCGGATGAAGAAATCATGCCAAGGGCCAGCTTTCTAGCAATCCGTGAAAATAATCATCACCTGGATCTTGAAAGCAACTTCTCTCACCGGATAATTCTAGAGATCATCCGTGGTCATCCAATTCGCACTGCACTGACAAGGGTCGAGAGAGTGCCTGCCATTTATTTACAACAATTTTGGCACACACTCCGATTCAATCCTACGGCTCGACCACAGCGATTCAATGCTAATATAGACCATTTCGAAGTAAGGATCACACTACAAGGCTTACGTCGTGCTCTCGAACTTCCAAGACGCGACAACTTCGAAGATCCAGCTGTTTCTGAAGAATTATTCACGGATATCCGCAGCCTTGGATATCAAGATCCAAGAGTCCCCGTACTCACCGGTTCATCACAATTCAGAAGACAACATCTACCGCCGGTGTGGTACACCCTATGCTCAATCCTCAATCGCTGCATGACATCTAAGCATACTGGCCTAGATAAGACGAATCTAGCAATCCTAAAGATGTTTCATGCATTCGCCTTCAACCGCAATATAGACTATGCTGTCCTTATCTGGAATGAAATGGTGGAAATTGTTGCAGATCAGCTCAAACCCAAAATGAGACGCAACTTTGTGCCATTTCAACGGTTCTTCCAAATCCTGATTCATCAGGCTATGCAAGACCGACCGGAAATCCCAAGAAGAGAGGAAGCTGAGCGAGGACCAGCAAGCTGGATGCACCGCCTTGTACCGCCAGCACATGAACCATTCGTACATACCGCCGTTATTCGACCAGAGGTACTGAATTATGCCGACCAGGCTAGCTGGGTAGTGATTCAGTATAGGGAGCAAAACGCATTAATGGACCAGCCAGATCCGGTTGGACCTGCCCAAGATGCAAACCCAGTAGGTGGTGAGGGTCCTATTGTCGAGGGGGTTCAGGAACAAGGGGTTCCTGAACAACGAGTGGTGAGAAGAACAACAAGAAAGAGAGTGGGGGGTAGGACTCGAAGTACTGGTCGTGCTACATCTTCACGCTCTGGCGATCGAGCAACATCTTCTTCAAGCCAAAGAACAGAACCATTCAGTCCTCTAGTTGATTTTGGTGATTATGAATATGACTCAGATCCAGATGTAAACTTGTTACCAAGGCAAACAAGAAAAAGGCCTCGAGTTGAAACACCTGGTGCAGGTTCATCTAGACAACCAGAACCTATGGTTACTTCTACAGTTGCTGCTGTTGATACTTCACTTATACACGAAGAAGTAGACGTAGATGAAGAAAATGTACTTAGTGGTGAGGCAAGAGGGAGAAAAGAAATGAGCAAAAATGTGAAAGAGTCGGAAAAAGTTATAACTACCGACTCTTCCCAAGCCGATCCAAGCCGGGCAACCACATCTTCTGCCAACGTGCGTTCGTCGCCGTTGAGCATTGAAACAGCCATGGTCCGCCCAACCATGCAGTGCACACCCCCACCAAGCCACTCATCGGTCTCTCAACAGGCCGGTGTTTCATTCAGCACAGGGGAATATGCACAAAGTCTATCGGCAACACATTCGGTGTTCGCTGGTATTGAAACAGGTAGGCCCCTGCCCCGGCCACCGACTTCATTTCAGAGCACATCGAGTCTAGCGCCTTTTGGAACAACTTCTTTTCCTAGGTCACCGCTATTTGAACAACACCTTGTTGGGAGCTTTCGTGCCCCAACCGGAACACCCAGAGTGCCACCCTTTGTTGGTGCGTCACGAGGATCGGGTGGAAGTCCTGTCATTGCTAACTCTATGCCAGCTTTGAACACAGGCAGTACGGTTGCTTCAACCGATACTTCAACCAGTAACCTAAGTGGTCTGGGTGTTAGTGCTGATCTCGAACGAGCGTTTAGTTTGGTTGGCCCTCCTCCGAATAGATTCGTGCCACTTACTCTACTAAAGCATTTTGTCAGATCTATCGACAACACATATCAGGCTCATACTGACAAAATGAAAGCAGAGTTTCAGAAATTAAGTGATGATGTAATCAGAGCGGTGAAAGGTAAAGGACCGGCTGAATCTTCTACATCTGAACCTCAACTGACTAGAGCCGAACCCGTTCAACAAGATCCAACATCGATCCCGTTAAATCTTGCTCCTGAAGATCTACTCAAGTCAGAGCTGCTTGCACGACTTCTTGCCAAACACGATCCAAGACCAGGCGAGGATGTCGATCTTATTAGCTTGCTTCGTCAACAAACCGCACCTCCACCTCCACCACCGCCTCAAGCTTCATCAACCACAAATCCACTGCTTGTTCCCCAATTTGAGCAGCTAAATACCTCAATCTCCAACATGGCAGATTCCTTTTTGGCTGGCTTTCATTCGATTGTCAAAAGGGTCGAAGTAGTCGAACTGGCTTGTGGTGTTCAAGCTGAAACCGCTCAGAAAAGAAGACATGATGATCAGGATGATCCAGATCACCATGAGGGGGAGAGTACAGGTACAGGTACAGGTGTTGGAACAAGTACAGTTGCTGCTTCTGAGAGCACTGCAGTAGAGAAAGAAACTGAGACATCTTCCGGTAAAGCGTCCGAGGATACAAGTAAAGGAGCCACTGACTCAGAGAATCTCGATATTCTAGCTGATGTCATAGCTGGGGTTGAAAAGCCTTCGGCTAGTGACAATAGAACAGAAGATGATTGGACGACAGACGTTATAATCATAGATTCAGATGAAGAGCCTGAACGAACAACGGTGCAGATCAAGCAAGAAATTGCAAATGTGTTTGATTCTTCTGATACTATGATGGTTGCTCTAGATTCAGAGACTGAAGCTCCAGGATCTTCTATTCAACAAACAGATACTTCAATAACTCCAGCTCAAGCTCAAGTAATTCAACCGCAAGCTCCGATCGTTATCAACCTACAACCTGCTGAACATCTCAGAGATCCAAAGCTTCAAGCAGAAATCAGACTTCTCCAAGACATTATCCAGAATGAACCAGGATTTGTGGCGACTGGCCTACGAGTCAGAATTATGACTCCCTTTCAGGAAATCTTACGAAGCAATATGTTTGTAAGGGTCATGCAGCCAATCTCTTGGGAAAAAGTCTACGGGATTGAAGACTGGCCAGAAAAGCACAGAACTGAATATCTCTATTTCATGAGATATGAATCGCTGAACGCCAATGCAATAAAGTCTGACAAACCGATCAGAAGAGTACTGAAGATAGAATCGCGAAAGCTTTCAAAGGTTTGGTACCCAGTATTTACCGTTCAGAGATCAGATGATTCAGAACTAGTCTTTAATGAGGCAGATTTTCAGAAACTACAGCTCAATGACGTTTGCAACTTGTATGAAATCCTGTCTCGAGATCCTAAAAAGAAGGGAGAATGGTCAGATGCTTATCAAAGTCTGAAGAGGTACATGAAGAACATCCTGAAGTTTTCATATCTTAAGGATTTTCAAATGGCCTTGGAAGCGCGTCAAGAGCGAGTCAACATCAGACCTCCGAATCTAGATCTGGCAGATATTCAGAGTGTTCAAGCTTACACCGTGCTGAGCAAACCAGATCTTGGAGTTGTGTTCATTGACTCAGCCTCAGAGAAGAAATTCATGAGAGTCACTGATGCAAATAAATTCAGCGACGGAACTTTCAAGATGATTCAGATTCATCTAGTGAGCAGATTACGATTGGATGCTAAAGGAGAAGAGAAGCTGTCGAAGAAACAAAAGGCGTTGATAAAGGAAGTAATGGATGCCGTCAAATATCGAGTAGACTACCGGAACGCGCTAAGAAGATTCGAGTTGATTTTCGGGCTTCGGAAGACACAAGTGGTTCCAATGAATGTCTAAAGCTTATGGCTCTACATTGGTACAAAGGGGGAGATTGTTAATGTTACATTATCTTGTACCATGTAGTATTATAGTTGAGGGACCAAATGTGACATGTTGTCAAACTTGGAATAGTATATATAGTATACTATCTGTATTTTTAGGTCAGACCACAACATAGAACATTCAACATACAAAATACACACGCCTCTATCTTCGCAGCCTCCTTCCACTTTGTAAACCTCTCAACCTTCTGTGAAGTTGTAAGCTGCAAGTTCTTCAATCATATATATAGAGGTGTACTTCTTTGATTCATATATATCGTGTATTTACTCTTATTACTTGTCATTGTGGGATCACATGATGGATGTTGTAAGTCTGGTTGAGCTTCTGATGGTTGTTCTTGAGGAGTGGATGATGGTTCAGCTAAATGTTTGCCCTTGATGGCTCTGCTTACTTCAGATGGTAACTTATCAACAGATTTCTGCATTTGTGCATCGTGTTGCTTGTACGACCTGTCAATAGAACCAAGTGCAGAAGACAGTAATGGTAGAGTAATAAAATGCGGATATGGCCCGAGCATCTGAATCACTTCTGCATGAGGAAAATTAGGGAAAATAGAGCTAACTTCTGGACCACCTAGGTTACCGGTTGAAGTAGCGGTTGTAGCAACCGTACTGCCTGTGCTCATGGCTGGCAAAGTGTTGACCATGACAGGACTTCCACCCTGTCCTCGTGCGGTACCAACGAATGGCGGCCTCACTCTGGGTGTTCCGGTTGGGGCACGAAAGCCCGCAACTTGGTGTTGTTCCAACAATTGTGTCCTAGGAAAGGATGTTCTACCAAATGGTCCTAGACTCAATGTGCGTGGAATAAAAGGCGGTGGCCGGGGCGGGAGCCTACCTGTTTCAATACCAGCAGACACCGAGTGTGTCGCCGATAGACTTTGAGCTATATCCCCTGTGGAAAATGAAACATCGGCAAATTGAGATGCCGATGAGTGGCTGAGTGGGGCTGTGCTATGCATGGCTGGGCGGACCACGACTTGTTCAATATGCAACGGCGACGTACGCTCGTTGGTAGAAGATGTGGCTACCCGACTCGTATCGATTTAGGGAGAGTCAGTAGTTAAAACTTTATCTGACTCTTTCACAGCTTCACTCATTTCTTTTCTCTCCTCATTCTCACCACTAACTATCTTTTCTACTTCTTCTTGATTCTCTACTTCTTCGTTCACAAATGAAGGACCCGCAGCATCAGTAGCAGTGTCGAGAAGTTCGGTGTTCCGAGTGGTCTCAGTATCCGAACTCACAACACGTGGTCTTTTTCCCATATGTCTAGGAATCAAGTTCACCAAAGGGTCATGACCTGAGTCATCATCATCATCATCGTCAAAGGAAGGGAAGAAAGGTTCCATCTCATTGTCTTGATTAACTGCATCATCATCAGGAGATGATGCAGCGACATAAGCTTCATCCCATGAGACATCATCATCAAATATCTGTACAGGAGGAGGTCGAGGTGGTAGTTGAGCTCATCTGGAAGAGGATGCATGACCAACAGTCCATAATCTTCTCCCAACTCTCTTTCTTTTCGATCTCCTCACCTCTCGTTGTTCAGGAACATCCCCCTGTTCCTGAACCCCCTCGACTTGGACTTCCTCACCACCTAAAGGATTAGCATCGTGGGGAGGTCCTTTCGGTTCTGGATTGACCATCAATGCATTATCTATCCTATATTGCCTAACTACCCTGGACTGTTGGTCGGCATATGCAAGTAGATCTTCACGTAGAACGGCGGTGTAAGCAAAGTTGATCTGCTTGGGCATCCTGAGATGGTTCATATACTGGCTTGGGCCTCTAGGGTGATTCTCTCGTCTTGGAATCTGATCGTTGTCTACCATAGCTTGATGAATCAAGATCTGGAAGAATCGCTGAAATGGTACGAAGTTTCGTCTCATCTTTGGTTTTAAATGATCCGCGACAAGCTCAACGATCTCGTTCCATATCAAGACGGCATAGTTGATGTTATGGTTGAAGACGAATGCATGAAACATGCGCAATGTTGATAGGTTTGTCTTGTCTAGTCCAGTATGCTTTGAGGTCATGCACCGGTTGAAGATTGAGCATATGGAGTAGTATATTCTCGGTAGGTAGTTCCGTCTGAAAGTGGATGAGCCAGTAAGTGGGGCATTCGGTGGAGGCTGATAACCCAGACTTCGGATGTCATCGTAAAGCTGAGATTCAGGAACCGGATCCTGAAGATTCTCACTCGGGAGGTTTAGTGATCGGCTGAGTCCCCTTAGAGTGAATCGGACATCGAAGTGGTCGAGTTTGGCAGTAAAGTGTTGTACTCTGGCGGTTGGATGAAATGTCAGTGTACTCCAGAATTGTTTAAGATATATTGCAGGCACAAGCTCGACTCTAGTCAAAGCAGTCAGTAAGGGGTGACCGCGAATAATCTCGAGTATGACTCCGTAGTCAAAAGGAACCGCGAAGTCTAGATGATGGTTGTTGTGCAGAAATTGCACCGTATTAGTACTCGGAAAGATTTCTTCGTCCAGATCATGTGCATTGACCGACGGATGTGATGAACGATGTGAACGGATGATGGTGTTGTCATCCGAGTCATTTCCATCATGATCAGCCATCTGGAATAGTACACAGTTAAGAAACCAGCCAAAAACAGTTTTGCCTTGAAAAATTTTCCAAAAATTTCCTAAGTCTTGGGTAAGTCGCAACCAACAAGAAAGGGCATGTCGCAGGCCATTGCGATGTCGCAATGCAAAGCTGAGACATGGTGAAGTCGCAACACAAGGTTGCGATTTGGTCCATGTGGCAACAGGCCATTGCGACTTGGTTGAAGATTAGGCCACTGCGACATGTTTGAAGATATGAGTATTAGTTGCTTGCGACATTCATGAACACATGAATGTCACAAGGTTGCGACATCAATGAACACTTAAATAAACTAAGTGTTCAAGCCCTAAAAAATTTTGTTTTTGCCCAAAAGATGTTAAAACTTCCACTACTAGACTCGTCCAAATAGCGTGAACTAACCCTAATCAACTAAAAATCCTAACAAACACAACACACACATCGATTTAGCAGATTTGTATAAAAACGAACCTAAAACCCTAAAAATCGACTTAGCATACGATTTAATGGATGAAAAACAACAAGATTCGAGATACGGTACCTTGGAGTCGATCTGAGATGATTGATTGGAACATAAATCACGAAATCGGTCTTGAAAAAAAACGAAGTCGCAAAAGCAGTTTTGAGAAAAAAGGGGTTTTTCGAGTTGAGACTTGGTTGAAAAGTCAAAACCCTATTTTATACGATTTTCAAACTCAGGGACACGTGGCACAACATGATTGGTCCAAGGTTTGACCTGCCACGTGTCATCAAGTCGCAGTGAACTAGCTACGAAATGACAAAAGATCAAGTCGCAACAGAAGGTTGCGACAGGTACTGTTCACATGATGAAGTCGCAATACACAGTTGCGATTTGTCACTGTTCACATTGTCAAGTCGCAGTCCACGGTTGCGACATGGAACTGTTCAAATTGTCATGTCGCAATACAAGGTTGCGACATGGCACTGTTCATGCCTTGAAGTCGCAGAGTACGGTTGCGATTTGGGAAAAAATTTAAGCCCATTGAGATATCGCAATAGAAGGCTGCGATCTCTCACTGTTCACATGTGAAATCGCAAGTGTGGGTTGCGATTTTAATATAACTTGGACATTTTTCAATTTAAAAAATTTGAAATTTTTTATCACATTGGAAGATGTCCAACTTCCAATTGATCAAGCATGCAAGGTATTAAAACATTTTCACTCCCCCTTAAATGATGCAAGTAAGTTTGAAGAAAATTGATTTTCATCATCTAAGGGTTTGTGGTTGAAAAACAGATTAGAGAACATACCTTGTGATCTTCAAGTAAGGAGCACAGGAAATCAACACTTACAAGCTTAGTCAGAAATGCACACTCCCCCTATTCTTGTGCATACTACTTAGTTTGTACTCCCCCTGAGACTATGAACACACCTCATGCAGGCATAGATATCATAACAAGAAATAGAAAGTAACAAAGAGAATAAACAATGAAAAACAACAAAGACATGAGAATAAAATATTTTAGATTAAGAATAGAATGAGATGAAAATTTGTATGTATCAATCTAGATAGAGATAACTAGATTGAACTACACATATTTCCATCCATTATATGATCAATATAGAATATTAAACTTTCATGTTCAACATGTCGAGCTTGGATACTAAGAAATTAAATCATTTTTCATCCAAGGCTTTCGTAAAGAGATCGGCAAATTGAAACTCAGTTGTGACAAAGTATAATTCAATCGTACCTTTTTCAACATGATCTTTGATGAAATGATACCTGATGTCTATGTGTTTGGTCTTTGTATGTTGGACCGGATTAGCAGATATTGCAATTGCACTCTTGCTATCACAGTAAATGGGGATCTTCTCATACTTGAAATCATAGTCAGACAGTTGAGTCTTCATCCACAGAACCTGTGAACAACAACTGGCAGCGGCCACATATTCTGCCTCCGCAGTTGATGTTGAAACACAGTTCTTTTTCCTCGAGGACCAACTTACTAGTTTATCACCCAAAAACTGGACATGACCAGATGTGCTCTTCCGGTCTAGCATACTACCTCCATGATCCGCATCATAATATGCAGTGAGTTCGAATCCTGTTCCCTTCAGATACCACAGACCAAGGTACGGTGTCCCCTTCAAATATCGAAAGATTCTTTTAACAGCACTCCGATGTGATACCTTTGGTTGTGCCTGAAATCTTGCACAGAGACATGTTGCAAACATTATATCTGGATGACTTGCCATCAGGTACATTAATGAGCCTATCATACCTCGGTAATTCTTAACATCTACATCTTCACCAAGTGGATCCGGACCTATTTTAGATCCAGGAGCCATAGGTGTACCAATAGAGGTACAGTTTTCCATCTGAAATTTCTTCAAGATGTCAAACACATACTTTGACTGGCTGATGAAGATACCTGTTGAGAATTGCTTGACTTGTAATCCAAGAAAGAAATTAATCTCTCCCATCATACTCATCTGGAATCTGGTCATCATTATACCCGAGAACCAAATACACAATCCAGGGTCAGTTGAACCAAATTTAATATCATCAACGTAAATTTGTACTAGAAGGATCTCACCATTTTCATTCAGAGTGAAGAGAGTTGTGTCGATTTTACCTTTTCGAAAGCCGCACCAAGTAGGTAGGTAGATAAGATTTCATACCAGGCGCGAGGGGCTTGCTTTAGACCATAGAGAGCTTTGTCAAGTATGTAAACGTGATATGGTTTATCTTTGTCCACAAAACCCTCTGGTTGAGAAACATATACTTCTTCTTTCAATATACCGTTCAGGAAAGCAGTCTTCACGTCCATTTGATAGACAGTGAAGTTTCTGAAAGCGGCAAATGCAAGAAACATCCGAATTGCCTCTAAACGAGCCACCGGTGCATACGTCTCATCATAGTCAATTCCCTCTTGTTGCCTATACCCTTTGGCTACAAGGCGTGCTTTATTTCTCACAACAATCCCATCTTTATCTTTCTTATTCTTCAGGACCCACTTTGTACCAATGACTGTTTTACCTTTGGGTCTAGGAACTAATCGCCACACGTTCAATGCTTCAAAAGAATTCAGCTCATCTTGCATGGCAATAATCCAGTCCGGATCTTCTAAGGCTTGTCGAACTGTTGTGGGTTCAACTTGACTTAGAAAAAGCGCGTAAAGGACTTCATTAGCCGTTGCAGATCTTGTCTTCACAGGTTTGGAGACGTCACCAATGACTTGTTCAATGGGGTGACTCTTAGTCCATCTTGAAGCATGAGGATGAACAATTATAGCACCATAGTTGGGATCCACTAAGGTAGGATCTTTATCAAAATTCAACTCTATTGTCAAGGTAGGTTCCAGTTGTCGGGCGGGTTCATTGACAGAAGTGTCAACAGGAACTGCCTCCGGTTCTGCTTTAGAAGATGACTCACGTTGAGTTGCAGAATCCTCACCATTGGCGTTAGAAGTTGTACCTGACGAAGAAGCACCATTCGTGGATACATGTTGTGTTGCTTGTGGAGATGCCATATGCGTGTTACTTGAAGACGTAGCGGGAGTTGTTGCACCAGATGAAGGAGTAGTCAGTTCCGGTGTAGGCCCTGACAATGTAGCATTAACTGGTGGTGTGGCAACATTGCTCCTGTTAGATATAGATGAAGTAGGTTTATCACTGGCGAAAAATTCATCATAAAAATATTCAAACAATAAATCAAGATCATTAGGTTTCGAGTTAGAAGTGGATGCTTGATCCTTGTTTGAAGATCTAGTCACCATAGGACGAATTTGTCCAGATGCCAGTACACCTGATATTGCGGGTTCTGTACTGTTTTGCACATAAACCATATCTTCAGTTTCATTAAATCTGACATTTACGCTTTCCTTCACAGTTCTAGACGATTTGAAATAGACTCTGTATGCTTTTGACGTGAGCGAGTATCCGATGAAAACGCCCTCAATACCCTTTGGACTGAATTTGTTCAAATTGTCCTTGTCGTTCAGCACAACACACCTGCCTCCAAACACACGAAAGTAGTGTATTACAGGTTTTCTATTATTAATCAGTTCATATGGAGTTTTACCAAACCGACGATGGATTATAGAACGGTTTTGTGTATAGCATGCCGTAGCAACAACTTCAGCCCACAAGAACAGAGGTAGATCAGCATAAGACAACATCGTTCTGGCAGCTTCAACAAGTGTGCGGTTTCGTCTTTCAACGACTCCGTTCTGCTGAGGAGTTCTAGCCACAGAAAACTGATGAGATATTCCTAATGATTTAAAGAAATCATCAAGAGTCTTGTTCTTGAATTCTGTCCCGTTGTCTGACCTAACAGTCTGAACTGATTTTTGACGGTTCACTTGAAGTTGCTTGATTAACGAGATGATCAAGTCAGGTGTTTCGTCTTTTGAATGAAGAAACTTGACCCAAGTATATATCGAATAATCATCGACAATTACTAACACGTATCATTTGGCACTGACACTCTGAGTCTTCATCGGACCACAGAGATCCATATGAAGGATTTCTAAAGGTTTTTGTGTGCTGGGTTCGGGTTTCGGTGGATGAGGAGCTCGCTTTATCTTCCCCTTCTCACAAGCAATACAGAAGTTGTCTTTCTCAAACTGCAAAACTGGTAGATCTATAACTAAATCTCCCAACGTTAGCTTTTGAATGTAACGAAAGTTGAGATGAGATAGTCGTCTATGCCATAACCAACTCTTTTCCATAGATGCCTTAGTCAACAGACACACGTCATTCTTCGGCTTAACCTTCGTTAAAGATTCTATGCCATAACTAAATCTCCCAACGTTAGCTTTTGGTGTAAAGATTTGACTTTCGCGAACCAACTAGAAGTTCATTTCCTCCATCAGTTAGAATTGCACACCGAGTCTTCTTGAAATGGACTTCTAGGTCTTTATCACAAAACTGACATATACTAAATAAGTTATGCCCTATACCTTCAACATAATTCACTTTAGTTATCCTGACGTTGTCGGCCACAATATCTCCATAACCCATGATTGGAGCGTAATGATCATTTCCAAACTTAACTTTCCCTCCATCGTGTTTCACAAAATTGCTCAACAGCTCCTTCCTTCCTGTCATGTGTTTTGAGAAACCAGAATCCAAATACCACACATGACGGAGCTGCAAAATGGGATTTAAACAGTTTTAGGTACCCATTTCCAATTGGGTCCTTTCGGGTTAGGAGAATTAACCTTTTTCTTTGAATTGTAGTGGTTATAATATCTATTTGAATAAAAACGATTTGAACCATAGAAGTTATAACCAAACCACGAAGAATAATCAGACTTGCAGATAAAATCATCTACACCACAAGAAGAGCAACAAATTTGATCATGAGCTAAATTAATCAGTTGTTGCATTGAAGAAATCTTGTAAGGAATAACAAGTTTTTGTTTGTTTGAGGCAACACGATTACTAACATCAGAAACAAAAGTGTTTTTCTTAGAATTAAAAGCGACAGTAGATGATTTTCTCTAGGCCACATCATGTGTGAACTCCTTTATTCTCCACTCTACCCGCGAGTTGTTTCTTAAATTACGATCTGAAATGGAATCAAGATAAGAATTGTAAGCGTAGGAATTTTGAACTTTAGAAGATTTAGATTTGCGCTTATTTTTCTTCTTTTTCTTTTTCTTTTTCTCAACGGTTTTAGAAGATTCCCCCTCGAAGAAATTCTCCTTGGGTTCTTCTTCCTTGACCAGAAAATCATAATGATCTGGAAGTTTAGCACTAAAGTCAAAATTAACATCCTTTTGTTGAACTTGCTTATCCTTCCTTTCACAAGGAGTGTCAATAACATGATCAACTTTAATATCATTGGAAGAGGAGTTATGAGAGAAGTCACAAGAATTTTCATTAACAGGTTGTTCCTCTATCTCAATGGGACCAAAATCATCCAAGTCTTCCGCCATCATGCTTCTATTAATTGTATTGCCTATGAAGGCTTTGCATGAGGAAGCATCTGAATCAGAGGAAGCTTTGCTAGCAAACTCTGTCATAGCTTCAGTGGATAAACTTGTCAATTTTCCCATCAGTCTTGAGATTTCATTTTGAAAGTATTCTTTATTGGACTCAAGATCATTTCTCTCTTTGAACAAAATGTTTTCTAAATCAGATATTTTCTTTGAAAGAAAAACATTTTCAGTTTCAAAAGATGTTCTTTCAAATTTAAATCTCTCTCTTTCTTTCTCAATATTTTCTTTTTCAAGAAATAACATTTTCTGAAAATCAGAGACTTGTTGTGAGAGATTCAAACATCTAAGTTCAAGAGATTTCTTTTCTTCTAAGGTTTTTGAAGACGAAACAGAAACAACCTTTTCAGATTTGTCATTCATGGCATTTATCAAAACAGTTATCATCACTTCCTTTTCAATATCAAAAGCAAGTTGATCGTCATTTCTGACTTCTTCAATTTTGCTTTTAATATTCAATTCAAGATCGACAAGCTTCTGTTCAAGCACCAAGGGAGGATAATATATTTTTCCTTCAGAAACGGGTTTTGATACAGTTCCCTTTGGTGGCTGAACAATATAGCTTTCAAAATAGTCATTAGGCAAGGTTTTCTTATCTTGCATTGCCTTCCTATTTGCCTGATCATAAATATAAGGAAGTTGTATGGTTACAATTGTCTTTCTTTTAACTTCTTCCTCAACTCCTTGTTCCTCCTCATTAAGCCATTTAATGTTGAATTTAGGATCTTTTAGAAACTTAAGCCATCGAAACTTGTATAAACAAGGTGCCTTTTTCAAAGCATTCTCCAAATAATGAGGATTGTCATATCCCAAACCCCATTTAGAGTTGTAGTATCTGAAATTCTTTGGCGTGTTTAGAAAAATGGTTTGTTCAGATTGACCAAGTTTATACAGTTTCGCTTCTAGATCACTTGCCTTTTCAGACAATTCGTTATTAATATCTTTGTAAGAACGCAACATTTGTTCAAGTTCATTCTTCCTATTTTCAGCAATTCTTACATTTTCTCCCATTTCATCCATTTTTCTTCGGAAATAAGTGCGTGATTTTTCGATTTCAACCCGTTCAATTTTCAAATCATCATTTAACTTTTTATGGTCAATGATTGTTTGTCTTTGAAGTTCAATTGGTTTATGTGCCTTAATGAGTTTCTCACTTTGTTCATCAAGTTTTAATTGAAAAACTTTAAACTGATTACCAAAATGATTAATAGCGCAGAGATCTACCTCATATGTCTCAGGCGCCGCATCAGCCTCTGAATCCTCATCATCTCTGCTCATCAAGCACATCCTAGCAAAAGCAGCCGTATCTTCCTCTGCTTCATCATCTGTCTGGTCCAACCAAAATTCTTCCTCCACTGGAAGCTCAATTCCTGACTCTTTCTGTTCAGCTAACAATGCGTTCTGCTTGTAGTAGTCAGAATTCTTCACTTTCGGTTTCCAGCAATCTTTGGAGAAATGACCGGTCTTCCCACAGTTGTAGCACTTTTGCTCTTCATCCTTTTTATCACCATACTTCTTCACCTCCGGCCTTTTACCATCTTCCTTATGATCATCAAACTTCTTTGACTCAATCCGATTCTTGTGTTCAAAATTTTTAGAACCAGATGAGTAACGTTGGTTATTTGATCCAGGAGTTTTTACAAATCTGTGTTGAAAGGCCTTAGAAAGAAGTATCATAGCCTGCCTTAAGCTTTCTGCTTCATCCAAGTCAGCTTGGTCTAACTCATATTCTTCTCTCTGAACAATCTTGCCCTTAGCTTTTCTTGACATCAATGCTAACGGTTCACTATCAAGCTCATCTTCTTCTGCCTTATTCTCAGACCCCACCATCTTCTTTTCCTTCTTACCATTCTTCTCATTTTTCATCAACTTCTTCCTTTTCAGCTCAGCATCATCTTCATCTTGTTTTAAGGTTTCAAACATTTGTTGTAACGGACGAGAATCCAGTTGAGAATTCTGTTTCATTCTATGAGCATACTTCTTCCACTCGGGCTGAAGCACGTTCAAGAACTTCACATTAGTCTCCATGATGGATTTTGATACTTTGTAACTGTTGAGATCATTTAGAATAGTTGTGAAACGATCATATGCTTTATCTAAACTCTCACCCTCCTTTTGCTTGAAATTCTCATACGTATTGAAGACATTTGAGATTCTCAGCTGGTTTTCCACTTCTGACCCTTTGTATAATTTGATAAGTTCATCAAAATACCTTTACCTGTTTCACTCAAACTGTCAACCTTTCGATATATGTCGTTGGTTAAGGCTTGCATAACCAATGACCTAGCCGCTTTATCGGCTTTGTATCTCAACAAATTGTCACCCGTGTAGTCCTTTGGCTGAATAAGTAAGTTATTACCATCTGGGTCGTCCTCACGAACCTCTCCTAGAACCCCGTTTATCAAGGATTCATGGATAAGAGCTCCATTTTCTTGTCGTTCAATGTAGTCAAGAAATCTGTCTTTCCAAATTTTAAAGTCTTTCGGGAAAAGAACAGGTGGTTTATCTTTTGAACCAATAGTCAACATATCTCTGGCAGTCATTTTGGATTACTTGTTGTTGATCGTTAAAAATCTGATTAATCTGATTAGGAGTTACTTTTAAAGTTTCAAGTTTATGTCTCAACACACTTAAAGTCGCAACCCAAACCAAGTCGCAATTGCACTGAAGTCGCAACACTGAAGTCGCAACAGTTGAAGTCGCAACAATCGAAGTCGCAATAATCGAAGTCGCAACAACTGCAATAACCGAAGTCGCAACCACTGAAGTCGCAATAACCGAAGTCGCAATAACTGAAATCACAATAGGTAAAAATTCACCCGAGTCGCAACTGAAGGTTGCGATTTGGTACTGTTCAAAGTGTAATGGATTGCGATTTGGGGCAAGTCGCAATAGACGATTGCGATTTGGGGCAAGTCGCAATAGACGATTGCGATTTGGGAGCCAAGTCGCAATAGACGATTGCGACAATGATGAAGGTTAGAGGATTGCGATATGTATGAAGATTCAAGGTCGAATCTTCAAAACAGATCGGATGAGGCTGAAATTTGGTGGGTAGGTTCGCGAGGCTATTCTGAGCAACTTTAGAACTTCAAGTTTTAACCAAAAACCAATAGAAAATGGGTTTTCGATCCAAAACAGTGTGCAGAAAGTTAAAGTACGAAAATGAAGAAAACTATCCAATCTGAGCTTCGATCCTTGTGATTTTGCGGAATAAAACACACATGACTATCCTAGAAACAACCCTTGATCAATTCCAATCCATTAGAAGAACTCTAATGGCTAAAATCAATCAAAAATTGAAGAAAATGAAGAACACTCAAAAATGGAAATATTTCACTCAAACCTAATCAAATCAAAGATTTACAAGCTCTGATACCAATTGTGATCCCAGAACAAGTAATCAATCAATATAAACAACAAAGGAAGCCATCTCTATATTCAATAAGATCAAAGTAGCTCACAATTACAATGAAGAACTCTCTTGAGTGTGTGTGGCTACTATGTGTATGAAATGACCTAATTCCCTAAAGGGAAAGAAGCAAACTATATATACCTAAGGTATAGAATACCCCTATTACGAAAATGGTCCCTCTACTTGGTACAATTTCATTTAAGCACTAACAAGTACAAACTTTTTGCTAATAATTTACATCGCAACTAACGAGGTTATAGATACAAAATACTTCATAAACACACGACTTCCAAAACCAAATCATCATTTATCCGTTCCTCTGCTCTTACTTTCTCCTCGACCTGAAATACATATTTTTGAAAACAAAATGAGGGTTAGACCAATTGGTCTAAGTGAGAAAAACCCTGTCAGTTTAATAATCATTTTGTAAAACACAGATATACAACAAGTATACAAATACCAATCATGACTCGTATGCACTGTGTACAATTCTTTCACATGGCCATATTAGTTGGTTGCGCTAAACCAACTAATCAATTTACCCTGCTGCACTAAAATACAGCCAACTCCACTGTCCCTCCGTATAGCTAAAACTCCACCGGCCTAAGTCCGGCCAACGTGCAATCGTGTAGTGTAATGCTTAAATAAATACAACATATATTTCAATATATTACATTTCAATCATAAGCACGTCATCACACTACCTACCACATATTTATTCAATATAAATGTATTCCAGTTTGAAAATGGTAGTAAAACTCATCTGAAAGTAAATAATGCAACTATCACTTTCTCTTGAAAACTTGCAAAAATTACACTTTTCGACCAACTCCACCAAATCCGAGTTACACAAAATACATATAACTATTTACCACTAAAACTCAATGACAGGCTAAGAATCCTAAATAATCCTATCATACCCTTACCGACAAATGTCCCTCTTCGGAGACTTAGAACGGGGCCCGGACATCTCATCCGGAAAACTCAAATCCGGAACTCAAATATCCGGATACCATATCCGGAAACCAATCCGAAAATCATTCCGGAAACCATATCCGGAAACCATCTATCTGGATCAAATAATATCCAAAAACCGAGAGAATCCGATAAAAATAAACATCCAAAAAAAAACTAGGAATCCAGATACATTTGTACCCGGAAAACTCATCCGGAAAACACAAGAGTCCGGGAAATCCATCCGGAATCCCATCCGGAATCCCATCCGGAAAACTAATGAATCCGGACATTGATCGAAACCCAGACTCGATCAAAACTACTAAAATCATGAAATTGATAAATCTAAACCGATAGAACTCTACTACTATTGATTATAAACAGAAATTGAAAAGAAATATACCTCAAAAACGACTCCAAACGAACTCAATCGATGTCCTAACTGAACGACCTTCCTTTCTTTCCCTCTTTTCTCTCTCGAATGCACAGACAAAACTCCAAAACGGACTTAAAGAAATAAAGAGGGGCGGTTGAAACTTATATAGATTCTAAATTGCAATTGAGTACTCAAACTTAACAGACTGATGAAAACACCCCTAAACTTATAAAATAAACTAAATAAATAACATGGAACCCAAATTAAAATAATGAACTTACCCTAGACATTACATTTCTTTCTTTTACAAATTATATCATTATAATCTTATCATCAAAACCTTCAAATTGAGTTCAAATGTTACGGGTTTGAAGACTCCACTATCAAACGAATTTTTATTATTTTTTTGACCAATTAACCATATTAAACTTTAATTTTATACATCCAATGTAAAATTTAAAAACATATAAAACTATAAAATTATTTGGAAAATAAAAATGAGGATGAAACAAGATTATTCTTTCGAATTATCAACTTTTTATTTGAGATATTTAAGGTTGCATCTAGTATGTATCTAGTTATTACTAAAAAGATATTAAATTGAAATTTAATGTCGATTTGATTTGATGGTTAAGATTTGATTAAGAATATACACATATGATATCAATCTAGCCTTTGACGAGACCATTCCGAAACCCCAACACTTCAAACGTTTCTAGTGTGGACATAAAGCAACGCCATGTCCAACCCTATTTATCTTCACCATTTCAATCTTTTTGACATAAAAAATTAGTTGATAATAGTACTTAGTTATTTATTAAATATTTAATGTTAAATATTTAAGAGTGAGTTTCGATTACAAACAATATAATTGTTATAAATTTTACATATCAATTTCAATTATACATATAGATAATCAACCATATGGATTAAATCGGTTCCTAAATATTTTTAAGTGTTACAAAATTTTCCAATCTTTTTCCTTTCATCCCATATCTGAAATGAAAATCTAATATTTAATTTACTAAAAGCCTCGAGCAGAGAACACAGCTTAAATTCTTGAAATGGTTATCAGTCTCAAATTTAACAAGTGCGAATGAAATATTGTAAACTTTTGACCTAAGATTAATTTCATATATATATATATATATATATATATATATATATATATATATATGAGAGAGAGAGAGAGACCAGCGGGTAATGGGAGGAGTCTAGGGTTAAGAAAGAGTAGTGAGTTAGCACAAGAGATAATATCCAGTTGGGTTGGACATGTGAATGCCCCACAAACCAACACTTTTGTTGACCCTTTACAAAAGTCTTTGTCTTCCAACCATTACTAGAAATCACCCTTTTTCTTTCTCTCTAATTAATTATATTAATTAACTCTTGTATGTTGCTTCAAATTTAATTCCTCCATTGTTCTCAGATCTTCCTGAAACAAAATTGAGAGCGATCGGAGAGAAAATGAGGTGAAGAAAGAGAACACTTTGCTATTCAAAGAGAAAGAATTATTGTCATCACCAAGAAAGCTAAAAGATATGGAAAAAAGTATGAATACTGTAGCCATCAAACCAAGTATATATGTATATATCTCATGGATTTTGCTGGTTTTCTTTTCTGTTTTAGGGTTTTCTTTCTTTTGATGGGTTTTTTGTTTTCCTAGTCTAGCTTCTCCTTTTTCAGCTTCTCGATTTTCTTATATTTTTGTGGTAGGTATATATTAATTTACTTTTTTCTGTACATTATAATTTAGGGAAATCAGAAGTTTGATTGACATGCTAGATCTATATCAAAGGCTTTCTGGAACTAAGGGATGTTAAGCATGTGGTATATATATAGGTTTCACTCACTCTAGATCTCCACATATTTTCTCTCTCGTTTTGCTTGAAAATCTGGTTATTTGAGGATCTCACACTAGGTTTGACTTGGGTTCTTCCTTTGCCAAAAAGATTGCATAAAACATGAATTGTATGAGCGGATCTAAATATAGAATAGCATCCAATTAGCTCAGAGTACATGAGATGTTACATCCATGAACAGATCTGGTAGTAATTGGTTTCCTCTCTCTTCCTTTTACTTGCAAAAACCTAGGTAATCTAGTGTTTTATACTTTGATTGAAATATACACAGACAGTGAGTGAAACACATTATCCACAATTGAGGTGCAGGGTTTAAGACATCTTTCTTTTACATGCTTGAATGATCATGATTGATGTTTTTTGTTGATTATGTTGGAAACCCCCCACAGAATCTGCAGAATGAAATTGATAGGATCATGAAAATGAACCAGATCTTGAAAATTAGGCTCCGGTACTTCTAGATCTTTTCTCTCTCTCTCTCTCTCTCTCTCTCTCTCTCTCTCTCTATATATATATATATATATATATAGGGCTTAATCAAATAAGAATTATTTAGTTTGTGGTAACTGCGAGAACCAATGTGAGCCACACATTTAACATAATTAATATAAACTTTAAATTAATATAAAAGGGTATGTTAGTAAATTTGGTTTTCCATTTAATTATGTTAATTAATTCTAAAATATCTCCTAAAATCTCTCAAAAACCTAATTTCAAGTATCTCTCATTTTTCTCTACACAAATTGTCAGCCGTCATCTGCTTCCTCTTCATTTTCTGAAGACTCCCAAACCCCATCTGCATTTTCTGGCGACTCCCAACCCCCCTCTGCATTTTCCGACGACTCCAAAAGGTAGTCATCTGCCTCTCTCTTCTCTACAGTCTATCTTCTACCTCGCATCTCCATCGATCTGTCGCCGAAGATGTAATCCATATGTTAATCAGATCTTGTAGTGGCGAAGACTTGCAGAGGCGAAGAGGGTGGTGGTCGCCGCTCCTGCCGGTGTCCTCAAATTAGTCATCGGCGTCGAAAAGCAGTGGTGGTGGTCGCTGCTCCTGCCGCCCGTCCCCACCCGCAATCGTCTCTCTCACTGTCTTCGTCGGCGGCAATGGTGGTGGTCGTTGGTGTTGCTTTTGATTGGGAGGAGTGTGGGTGGTTGGAGGTAGTGGTAGTGGTGGTGGTTTTGGGTGGTGAAGATATGGCATCACAGATCTGGGTATCACAACGGGTATATAGTGGGTATCACATCTGCAGTGGTATCACGGTGGGTCACAGCGGTATCATAGTGATGCATCTTGTATATATTTTGGGTATCACTCTAAGGATCGTTTGTATTCATCTTCTTTTAATGGTGTTGATGTTTTCAGGTATTACATTGTGCATCTAGTGTTTACTTAGTGTTCGTCGGAATAACGTTCATCGTGGGTATCACAGTGTGCGTTGTCTTTATTTTGTTGCCTTACAATGGGTATCACAGTGGGTATCACAGTGTGCGTCGTCTTTGTTTGTTGCCTTACAATGGGTATCACAGAAGTTCACATTTGGTGTTCGTCGGAATTAGGTTGACCGAAGACCGGAGAGAGGAGAGAGGAGAGAGGAGAGAGGAGAGAGGAGAGAGGATAATTTTATGATACCTGAATGCCCCTTAATTAAGATCTTAAGTCAAAAATACCAAAATTAATAATTTCCTAATTTATAGCTTAATATGTGGCTCACATTGGTTCTTACAGTTACCACAAAATAACTAGTTATCCCTTGAATGACCCCCTATATATATATATATATATGGAAATTAATTAAAATACCCAAAGTTCAAAAATTGATTTGCCCCTCTACTCCGCGATGGGGTCTGCGATCGATGGCCGAAATTTACACTTTTGGCCCTTCCACTTTTGGTCCTTTTTGCATACTTATCAAAAGTTTGTTGCATACGCCATGCAAAAATGTGGAATCGACCCTTCTGCTGTTTGCAAGTTAGTGTTCAAGAATGATGATGGGTCTATTGTGGAGTTATCCAACATGGGGTCCGCGATGGCCAAAATTAGGGTTTTGGCCCCATCCGCGATCGCGGACCCCATCGCGGGTATAATGGGTATTTTGGCAATAGACCTTGAATTTTTGGGTATTTTTGCAAACCAATTTTGAACTTTGGGTATTTTAAATAATTTCCCTATACACACACACACACACACATATATATATATATATATATATATATATATATATATATATATATATATATATATATATATATATATATATATATATATATAGAGGAAAGTTCAAATGAAAACTCAAATTCAATTATAAACATTAGGACAAATCTCGTCCATTGATCGCAACCATATTTAAGCCATTCCTAAAATTCAGCTTTAGGGGTATTTTCGTCAAATTAGAATCAGCGCCTATTTTTGTTGAATTTTTATTTTCTTTTTTAATTAAAAAACTTTTACCCCCTTAAATTTTAAAATAAATTATCTCAAAAATTACTAACATTTTAATCAAACAAATTACATCAAAAAACGAGAATTTTGTGCTCTTCGATATGACATCCATCATGATATAGTTTTTTTTTTCGATTTAACCGTTTTTTACGTGAAATCGTGTATATGTGTTATATTCAGACTGAATATAACACATATACACGATTTCACGTTATAACACATATTCAGACTGAATATAACACATATTCAGTCTGAATATAACACATATTCAGTCTGAATATAACACATATTCAGACTGAATATAACACATATTCAGTCTGAATATAACACATATTCAGTCTGAATATAACACATATTCAGACTGAATATAACACATAAAACCATGCGATAAACACGACCAATAATTGTGTGGTAAAACCTAATATGTGGTATATGATATCACGTGATGATCAAGTTCTTCAAACCGAGATGTAGCTGAAAAATATGAGGCTAGCGGTAGTTGAACAATAACCAAATCAAAAAAATTCATGCGATGTATTGATATGTATGTCACCAAGAAAACCAAAGATGGATAATAACAGCAACAATATTCGATGAACAACACAGATGGTTAAGGGAGAATGGCCTTAGTATGCATGCGTGGCATGTATATGCAATGTGAAAGAATGCAGCAATAGATGTGAACAAAAGAAGACGTGAGTAATGAATATGTGTTATATTCAGACTGAATATAGTTTTTTTTTATTTAACCGTTTTTTACGTGAAATCGTGTATATGTGTTATATTCAGACTGAATATAACACATATACACGATTTCACGTTATAACACATATTCAGACTGAATATAACACATATTCAGTCTGAATATAACACATATTCAGTCTGAATATAACACATATTCAGTCTGAATATAACACATATTCAGTCTGAATATAACACATATTCAGACTGAATATAACACATATTCAGACTGAATATAACACATATTCAGTCTGAATATAACACATATTCAGACTGAATATAACACATAAAACCATGCGATAAACACGACCAATAATTGTGTGGTAAAACCTAATATGTGGTATATGATATCACGTGATGATCAAGTTCTTCAATCCGAGATGTAGCTGAAAAATATGAGGCTAGCGGTAGTTGAACAATAACCAAATCAAAAAAATTCATGCGATGTATTGATATGTATGTCACCAAGAAAACCAAAGATGGATAATAACAGCAACAATATTCGATGAACAACAAAGATGGTTAAGGGAGAATGGCCTTAGTATGCATGCGTGGCATGTATATGCAATGTGAAAGAATGCATCAATAGATGTGAACAAAAGAAGACGTGAGTGATGAATATGTGTTATATTCAGTCTGAATATGTGTTATATTCAGACTGAATATGTGTTATATTCAGTCTGAATATGTGTTATAACGTGAAATCGTGTATATGTGTTATATTCAGTCTGAATATAACACATATACACGATTTCACGTAAAAAACGGTTAAATCGAAAAAAAACTATATCATGATGGATGTCATATCGAAGAGCACGAAATTCTCGTTTTTTTGATGTAATTTGTTTGATTAAAATGTTAGTAATTTTTGAGATAATTTATTTTAAAATTTAAGGGGTAAAAGTTTTTTAATTAAAAAAGAAAATAAAAATTCAACAAAAATAGGCGCTGATTCTCATCTTTCCAATTTTACCCCTGCGTGCTAAATATTCATTAAGCCATGGACAGAGTTTTCAACTTATTTACAAAATTGCCACCGTGTTTTTTTGCCATTGATCTCTTCACCAGATTATTAATCAACGGCTGTGGTTTGTCCTCACGTTTACAATTGAATTTGAGTTTTCATTTGAACTCACCCCTATATATATATATATATATATATATATATATATATATGTAGGGGATATTTTTTTTACAAACCAATGCATTTGTAGAAACCATGGAAACCACTTCTTAACCAATCATTTCAAAAAATATAATTTAAGTTAATTATTTATTAATCATGATCCGTAAGGGTAAATTAGTAAATCGTCATATTAGATTTTTTTAATTTTTATTCACAGACTATTATTAAATATGGCAGTTTCCGATTTTCATGTGATTTGTGAATATCCCTTAATTATGTTTCGCAATCATTCATTAATATCGGTTTTTTCGTTTCATTGGGTAGTTTTAGTTCTTGGTATTGCAGACTTGCAGTTCATCTCAAATCTTCCTGGGTTGTATACAAAAATGGATGATTCTTCTTCATTGCAGTTTATAAGCATATTCATCAGATTCATGGTTTTTCTTTTTGAAATCATGAAATCATGGATGGTTTTTCACTTCTCGTCCTCTTTTTCTCTCCAATCTTCTTGACAGGTTTAGATTCCACGCTCTTTTGTGAACTGGGAGTGATGGCTAATATTTCCAAATCTTCAACTTCAGTCACCACTGAATGTTGTTCAGCGATGCTTAATGTTTCCAAATCTTCGACTTCAGTCACCAATGACTGTTGTTTAGCACTGCTTATTTGTGTAGCAGGACTGATACAAATAAGTTCTAATTCTTCAACTTCAGTTACATTTGAAAGTAGTTCATTAACACAATCATCCTTTACTGCAACTGTTTCTTTCCTTCTCTTAAAAGGATTATTATCAGGAACCTTTGATGATCTTTTGGCAGTAATTCCACCAACTCTACTCATAATATTGTTCTTTAATGGAGTTATCAACTTTTCAAGATTGGCTTTATGTTTTGTTTTCTCAAAAGCAGGCTCCTGCTCCATCACTGTCAAAAAATCCATGACAATTATAAGTAACATAGTTGTCAATTCATGGATGATTCTTCTTCGATTAACAGATTATATATATATATTACAGATTCATGGATTGTTTCAGATTCATGATTATTTATATTTCAGATTCATCGATTGTTTTCAAATTCATGATTATATACATAATAACCGAATGCATGATTCTATATATTACAGATTCATGGATGGTACTGTTTCATTGCAATTTATAAGCATATTCATCAGATTCATGGATGGTACTGTTTCATTGCAGTTTATAAGCATATTCATCAGATTCATGGTTTTTCTTTTTGAAATCATGAATTCAACAGAAACATGAATCTGAAATCAAACAACAGGCTTCGGGTGGTACTGATTCATTGCAGTTACTGGATGATAGTGCTGCAAATATATTGAGGCCACTGTGGACTTAATAATAGGCCATTGTTGGTTTGAAATTGCAATTGTAATTTGGGTAAATGGTCGTAAACTCTTCATTGGTTGGTATTAAATGAAATGCTATTAAAAAAAGTGTAAATCGCCTATTTAATGAGGAGAAGTGAATCACGTGATTCTGGCCATGATTTTCGGAAAGGACACACCTGAGTATTTTGACGAAAAAACCCTTGTGGGCATGTTTTACTTTTGAAATTAATTATTAAATGGTCAATATTTACACAAAATGCCACCGGATTAATATGAGCCTTAGATGGATTAATTAGATGGTGTTTATGATAGTTGCATAGTTTCTAGGAATGTAGTGGTTTGCAAAAAATACCACCCCTATGTATGTATAGGGGCAAGTTCAAACGAGAAGCTAAATCTTATGCGAGAAGGCGAGAAGTGTGATATCATATATGATACACAAACTTAATCATATATGATTAAACACATGTTACATTGACAATGCATAGACGTTTAATCATATATGATTAAACACCCCAAATGCCGTGTAATCATATACGATATCACATTTCTGTCATTCTTACATAATGTTTAACTTCTCCTATAATGCTTCATCTCTCTCTCTCTCTCTCTCTCTCTCTCTCTCTCTCTCTCTCTCTCTTTATATATATATATAGGGAGAGGTTCATTTGAGAAATGGTAAATGTATGAGAAATAGAGAAGTAATCTTAGTCATTCATTCGGTCAACATTTGCGGCTTTGACCGAGAAGCAACAGATAATTCCTCGCGTGGTCTGCACAAGATAAAGGGGTAGTTTCGTAAAATACGCGGGATGAGTTCATATATGAATATGTGTGATTCACATATTGAAACACCCTGAAATTCTCAATAAATTTAAACCTTAAATTTATCAGAGTTTACCACCATAATTTCTAACTTTCATTTACACCGGAGAATTTGTGACAAGTTTCAAACCTACAAAAGTTTATCATAACAACCAGCTAATCTAATCCCTGATCAACAAAATTAGATTATAACAGTTGTTCACAACATCTTTAAAAATATCTCATATAACACTAAATTCTCCATCACCAATCCAAAAGCACAACTCTGGTACTCCTCGACACTTATCCCTTTGTATCCCTTCCTGAGCTAGTACATGGTAAGAAAATTTAATTTGAAAAGATTAGGCTTACGTCTAGTGAGAACATCCTATTTTCAAATCAAAAATCTTTATAAGCTTTGAAACTAAAATTGTAAACAAAGCGTATAAATTAACCCGATCCCAACTTTCTTACCGTACACATAATATCTTTCGATGACTGGAATCATACCCGATTCCATGAATATGACAACACTAAGTATGTCATAGTATCCTATTCGAGAGCGCCACTACGAATCACCAGGGATTCTAGATTTACAGTTCATGTCCAAAAATTACAATTAGGCACCATGCCTTTTCTTGGAATGGAAGTAGAAATAACAATTATATTTTGCCTATTCCTCATCTACCATTAGAAAGCGGAAATAACAATTATACTTTGTCTATTTAATGTTTCTACGTCTCAATTACGAATAACAATTATACCTTGCCTATTCCACGTTTTAATATGAATAGCAATTATACCTTGCCAATTCCATTGTTTCAATATGAATAACAATTCTACTTTGCCTATTCCACTTCTCAATATGAATAACAATTATACCTTGCATATTCCATTGTTTCAATATGAATAGCAATTCTACTTTTCCTATTCCACTTCTCAATATGAATAGCAATTCTACTTTGCCTATTCATTACATTTCAATATGAATAGCAATTCTACTTTGCCTATTCAATACATTTCCTAGTATATGTGAGTATCAACTTAAAGCACATAACAACTCATCTCATACTCTCAATCGAGTTAAAATTGTGTTCGTACTGTTAAATGATTAATATACCTTTTACATTCGGAAAACACTTAATCATGAAGGACCTCATGTAGTAAGTTATCCGAAACAACCTATCCGGTAAACTAATCTGAAATTCAAATCCGGAAAACAATCCAGAATCATATCCGGGAACGAAATCCGGAACACTCTCCATAAATCGCATCCGGTATCCGGGACTATCCGATATCCGGTACATCCAGACAACTATATGGAAATTCGGATTCATCCGGTATCCGGAATCGATCCGGAAAATTATCCGGAATCCAATACTTTCCGAATTATTCATCTTTCGGACTAATCGTATTTTAATCCAATTTCAGTCGTTTTCTACCCAAACTTCCAAAACTGTTTTGTATCCATTTCTCAGGGATAATAGTAGGCTTAATGAACCATTTCAATTCACAGATAGTTTGTATTAAGCAAAATAGACAGATGAACTCACCTGGATAAAACTTCGACTCAAGTCTTCTGCAAAAATCCAAATTCAATCTGATTCCAAAGATTCAAAGCCTAACTAGAAACCAAACTTTACTTATACTATCAATCTAAATCAATTTAAATTTGGAAAAGATCATCAATTTCTTATCGATTGAGAGTTAAGAGGATTTGGTTTTCTTCCTGCTATTGAACCGACTTTCAAAGCCCAAAATTGAGATAATCTCAATTTTGGCCGACTTCCCATTGTATATACCCCAATTTCTCAAATTTACAAAAACTACCCCAAAGTTTACCCTTTCACAAAAAAAAACTCACAGTTTGGTCAATTACACTTTGACCCTTCGACATGTTGTTTAAAATAATATCATCCCATTATTTTAGACATTCACCCAAAATAATTATATAATAATTATGGAAATTTCAAGGTGTTACACATATGAACTATACGTTCATATATGAACCTTTGTAATTCACATATGAACTCTTTTTAACTAATTCATATATGAACCTTTGTGCTTCATATATGAACCTTTGTGATTCATATATGAATCAGTTAATTAGTTCCTATGAGAATTAGTTAAAAAAAGTTCATATATGATTCACAAATGTTTATATACGAATCACAAATGTTCATATATGAATCAGTTAATTGGTTCAACTGATTCATATATGAACCTACGGTTTATTAGTTCATATATGAAACACAAAGGTTCATATATGAAACACAAATGTTCATATATGAAACACAAAGGTTCATATATGAAATACAAAGGTTCATATATGAATTAGTTTAAAATAGTTCATATGTAAATTACATGGGTTCACATATGAACAGATAGTTCATATGTGAATCACGCAGGTTCATGTATGAACTCGTCCCCGTGTATTTGTAAAAGTTACGAGACTGCCTTTCTATTTTTGGAACATCCGCAACTTTTGATCAGTCAAAGACGCAACTTTTGACCAGTCAAAGCCGCAACCTTTGAGCAATTAAAGCCAATCTTGACCGAATAAATGGCTAAGATTACTTCTCAATTTATCACACATTTAGCATTTCTCAAATGAACCTATGGCTATATATATATATATATATAGGGTCAAGTTCAGGGGAAAACCTCAAAAAACGGAAAACTGAAGAACACCCTAGTAACCCTTCATCTATACGGTATGCACTTGTGCATACAAGTAATTTGTAGCATGCACACGCGCATATACACAAGTGCATACTGTCCTGATGAAGGCCAACAGGGTGTTTTCAGTTTTCCGTTTTTTTTAGGTTTTCCCTGAACCCCCCTCTCTCTATATATACATATAGGGGTGTTATCCGTTGCAAACCACACCATTCATGCAAACTATACAAACTAATCACATCCCTTGAATTTTTTAATCTACGGTCTACAACATAGCGGTGGCATTTTTGTAAATACCACTGATTTATGAATTATTTTGATGAGTTTCATATACGGGGGAGGGTAAATCGGTCAAATTAATCACGTCCCAATCATCTGAAAAACTATCGCTGAAAATACGAGATTCTACTTTCCGTGTATACCGCCGAGCAGATATGGGCGGTTTCAATTAGCAAAAAAACAATACGATCTTTGCAAACATTATTCATCAGAGGGTTTTCGCTAGTGAAGATTTCTGCAAAGGGAAACATGCATCCAAACAGAGGTACGATTTTGGTTTCTTAAAAAAATCTGTCACGGGATTAAAGAAGACAACGTGATTTTATAAGCAGTTAGATGACCAAGCGAACGAATTAGACTGAAGACCTCCTTCTCGAACTTCAAAAACACGACCGAGAACCCCATGTTGGTCGACCTAGAAGAAGATAAACAAGAAACAGTGGAAGATTCATCAGAGCAACAACAGAGAAACCAATCACCAGACCCTCCAACTCCTGGGAAAGATTTGAAGGACTTTGTGCAAGGTAATGAAATGCGCTTCTCCTTTCGATTAGGGTTTTTGATATTGGGGTAAAATTCAAAAACTGTAACACAAAATATTACCTTTGCTGGTCTTTAATATTTAGTTAAGACAATGGAAAAAAGGTACACAAAACATGATTTCTTAAGCGGATTTAAGAATTAAAACAAGGTTTGAGGAATCACCGATAATATTTTTGGAATGCATGTATTTGTACTTTCTACGAAAATAAATATTGTTAATGGCTATTGTTTTTGTTGGTTGTTTAAATTTAAACTGAATCAAACTCGATGATTCTAGAACCTATGCTAAAAAAGAATGAATAATGACTTTATTTTCTAGTGGACAGAATTAAAATAACATTTAAAATATGCTGATTCATATTCAAATGTGTCTGTTTATGGTGTTTGTTTTCAGTTGAAAAGATGCTAATATGCCAAAAAAGTACACCTTTAAAAAGTAATTGGAATATACATTGTTTAACAGTAGAATACACATGGGAATGTAAAAAGAACTACAACTCATGAATGAGGTTTCTACACTAAGATCATGAATACAAATAAGTGTTTATAAATCATGAATGTAATTGTGATTGTTAGAATACAACTTGGTATTCATGAATCAGTTATGTAAGACTAAAATCAATGAATGCATATATGTTGATATAGAACTGAATTCATGAATTAGGTTCTGTAAAACTAAAATCAATGAATGCAGATGTGTTGATATAGAACTGAATTCATGAATTAGGTGTTATATAAACATTACATGAATACAATATTGTTGTAATTGTTTGGGTAAAATTTCACCAGTCTCGACCACGGCCAAAACAAAGCAAAACATTTATTACACTTTTCCATAATAAGGTTAAATCGTAAACACTTTATCTTTTGACCAAAATTGAAATCGAAAGTTACTCACGACACATGACCGTCGTATGGAACCTCTCGACCTCGACCGACTAACATTCGATATTACTGTTACGTTTTTAGTGTTTAACTGCAGGAATCAATGTCATTAATGACCAACGGACATAACCGACAGAGACAGTTACGAGCATTAAACCCAGCGACCGTTACGACAGTTATCAGAGGATTTTATGGGATCATTCAAAGCACTCGAAGACTATAAATACAAAGGCTCAATCACCATTTGCAGGGGATCTGACATCTTAGCACAACTGAACTCTCAAGAACACTCAAAGCAAAGAATTCTCTCACAACAGATCGCTCTCGACGCACGACTTACACGCACGATACATTGTTTCTACACACGACGCACTTGTTTTTTACATTCGATACACTTGTTACTTTACATTTAAAGTCTTTCTTTCATTTGTATTGTAATCACTGTACTCTCGACACCCAAAACATAAGGATATCACCCCTGTTTGGCGACCATAGTGCAGCGACGACCTCCACAATCAAAATCTTTGCCTCTTTTACATTTTCTGTCTTTGTCGTACGGTTTGTTGAGTTATTCCTATTCCTTAGTTGTTAAGCTCCACAATCAACCTTAAGTTATCATTCTGGACGATTTTTGGCATTAACAGTTTGGCGCCATCCGTGGGACCCCATCTAGAGAAAATCTTCGACAAACGTGCGTCTTACTAACAGTTTCTTGGAGTTTCCTCTTCTCTCTGTCTCAGGAAAATGGCAGCCTACGAAAACCAAGAGAAAATCATTGCCCAGGTGCATGGGAAGCTTGAGAATGCACATGATGCTCCTGGGACAGTCGACGACTATCGCCTGGAGGAAATCATCTTAGACCAGAGCAAGCCTGACCAGAAAGTCCTTGTAGGATCGTTCCTCGATCCCTGCTTAAAAGACAAGCTAATATCTTTCTTGCAGGAACATGTCGATTGTTTTGCCTGGTCGCATGAGGACATGGTCGGCATAGACCCTGGCGTCATCTCCCATAAGCTCAATGTCGACCCGTCGTTTAAGCCTATCAAGCAAAAGCGACGAAAATATCCTCCTGAGAGGAATAAGGTGATAAATGATGAGGTCGACAACCTCCTCAAGACAGTGAAGATTCGAGAAGTAAAGTACCCCGACTGGCTTGCTAATGTCGTAGTCGTAGCAAAGAAAAATGGAAAATGGAGTGTCTGTATCGATTTTACAGATCTCAACAAAGCCTGTCAAAAAGATCCTTTTCCATTGTCGCATATCGCCGCCATGGTCGACGCGACAGCAGGACATGAACTATTGACGTTCATGGATGCTTATTCTGGATATAATCAGATTCTGATGCACGTCGAGGACCAGGAGAAAAATGCATTCATGACAGACCAAGGTTGTTGATCCAAACCCTCAGTGATTTGATAATGACCCTCTCTTAAAACACTTAGTGAAAATTGTAAGTAAACAATATGTATCCGAGTTTCACTATCACTGATAAGTACTAAGACTTTACAGTACCGCTGATAGGAACTCTCACTCTTTAGATTAGATATTCAGCGAACACTGTTCATCATCATATAGCTCTGAGCCTGTTCAGTCTATGGGATGATCGCTGATAAGTTAGTTGTTTACTTATGATCCCTGAAGACAAGTTTCACGTCAACCAAAGTTCTACGCTGAAGTCGAAGATCAAGCTCAAGAACCAGCGACAAGTCTACTCATGAACTGATGCGGATATCAGCGAAGCAAGACCTGTCCATTCAACGTGAAGTATCAAGTAGAAGACTTCAGCAATCCCTGAACTTTATCATTCGCTGATAAAGATCTGACTCAACGAAAGCTGATCATGAAGTCTCCCTGCATGTTACTATTGTCTTACCTCCCTTGCACGCCTCCGTACGAACTGTCAGAACGGACATCCCATTTGTCTGTAATCGTACAACAACTCTAATTCTACACTGTGCACCATGCGGCTACCAAGGTTGTCTACAAAGGTCAATGACATGCAACCACTCAGCTGCTGCCACGTGTAAAGCCATACTGCCATGCATTAAATGCATGCAATATATAAGAGGAACCTTACTTCAGTTTTGAAGTGTGCTCGGACCATCTTCTTATCTCTTATTGTTAAGTTATTATTCGTAATTTCTTTAACTCTTTCTAGTGCAAGAAACTCAGTGTTTCTCAAGACTTGTTAAGATTAGGTTTATCCTTAATCTTGTTCCGCAACAAGTTGTAAATTGTCTTGATTTATCAATAAACAATTTAGAAAAGTAAAAAACGTGTGTTTGTATTCAACCCCCCCCCCCCTTCTACAAACTTGTATAGCCCTTCGGGACCAACAAGTGGTATCAGAGCGGATTTGTTTAATCTCATAAACAAGATCTGATCTATACTAAGATTTCTCTTCCTAGCTATTTCTTAAAATGGCTACCAACACAAACACAAACTATATTGACAACGGTTCTCTTGCAAAACCCCCTAGATTCTCCAGAGATAATTTTAATCTATGGAAAAATAGGATGATTCTCTTCTTAGAAGGTGTAGACCCTACTATGCCTTACTATTTTGAAAACGGCCCATATATTCCTGTAAGAATTGATGCTGCAGTTCCAGCCGCTGAGAATAGACCTGCTATTCCAGAAAGGCTGATTCCTAAGGAAATTCATATGTGGACTGATGAAGATAAGAAGAAAGTGGCTATCGACACCAAAGCCAGATCCATACTCTCCATGGCTCTTCCTGACGAAGTCTACCATTCCGTCATGAACCTGAAAACCTCAAAAGCTATGTGGGACACAATCTGTGTTCAGTATGAAGGTACTTCTGAAGTCCAGGACTCTCGAAAGATCAACCTGGTAAGACAGTATGAAAGCTTCATTTGTGGTAAGAATGAAACTCTCTCTGAAGTACACCAACGTTTTAACTGTTTAATAATAGATCTGAAAATTGTTGGTAAGGAATATTTTAACTTTGAAGTACTGACAAAGTTCTTAGAATGTTTACCTGAAAGCTGGGACAGTTATTCTATGTGTCTCAAGCTATCAAATGATCTAAAATCAATGACCGTTTCTACCTTATATGGCACGATGCTGAATCATGAGCAATCGAGTCATCTTAAGAAGAATATTGTAAAAGATTCCAAAAGCACCCGTGTTGCTTTAATCTCATAGTCACCTTCCACTCAGCGATCGACTATCACTGTCACTGAGTTGGAAACTAACTCTGAAAGATCATCAGACTCTGACGTTTCAGATAATAATGATGAAACTCTGGCATTCCTGGCTAATAAGTTCAGGAGATTTGCTAGAAAGAGTAATTTCAAGAAGAACAAACCTCTTGCTATTATTGACAAGCCAAGATCATCAACCCCTGTTGATAAGGCCACTGCTACTTGCTATAACTGTGAAAAAATAGGACATTTTGCTAGCGAGTGCAGGTCAAAGAAAGTCTCTAGACCCTCAACTTTTCCCAAGAAAAACTTTACTCACAGGACTAGAGATGAAAAATACAAAAAGCTGAAAGAAAGGTATTCAAAGCTGAAAACCTTTAAGAAGAAAGGCAAAGGCCTCATGGCTGACTATGATTGGGCTGCCTCTGACGAAGAAGAATCATCTGACTCTGAAGATGATGATGAAGCCAATCTATGTCTCATGGCCAAACTTGAAGATGAGGAAGACAACTCTGACATTCCCTCTACTTCAACCTCTGCTACTAAGGTATCACCTTCCTTCTTTACCAATATTGCAAATATTGATGAAGCTGATAGTCTTCGAAAGATCGATCTCTTGACTAGAAGTTTATATGAAGCCATGAATGGCAAAACTGTAGTTGAAAATCAAAACCTTGATCTCGCTGAACAACTTAAAAACTTCTCCTCCAAGCAAGAAAAAGATTTACTGTTGCATTTTGAGCTCTCAAAATTTCCAGAAACTGTTCATCTTCTTCTTTGACGAACCAGGTTAATACTCTTATTATTTACCTACATTACTTGTTTATGATCTTATTCTTTGCTTTTAACAGATCAAACAAAAGAACTTTTATAAAATGAAATCATTTTCTATTCATGATTTTATGAATACAACCTTCATGGTTGTTCTTCAAGTTTATATCAAAACTCGTAAACTTGTTCTTCATATGTTTTTCCAGAATTCCTTCTTCAAATGAAAACTGGAAAACACATAATCACTACGTTTTGTAACTCTTTCTCAAAACAAGAAAAACCTTAATCTTTCTCAAAGGGATTTTTGGCTGAATGAAATGGACAAAATTCAAAAACATCTTATTGGAAAATATTCCCACATTAAGACTATTTGTTTTGTTGATCTTTGGTTGAGCTGATTACAGAAATGGCTGCTCCTTCTACTGGTATTCCAACTGCTGAGAACACTACTGCTGCTGAGGAACTTGAAATCACCAAGGCTCCTCAGGTCAAGTTCAAACTTGAGGATATCTCTTTTACAAAATCAAACAACCTCCATGCGCTGTTCGATTTTCCTCCGAAGAAATAAGTCAAACATCTAGACGACGCTGTGAATTTTCTGAAAACCTGTTGCCTCTCTACAACCTTGACTATAACACCCCCTGCTCATCAGTTACTATTATCTCAATTATGGTATACCGCCAGACACACTCAGCTACCATCATCCAAAGACCCTACCAAACTACTTGATGTCATCCTCTGTGACACTGATTTTGGCACCATCAAAATCAACCCTGCTATCATTCGAAAAGCACTGAATCTCCCTGTTGCCACCAAAGATAAACCATTTGTTCCTTTTCCTGATCCCAAGAGACATGCTGATAGAGAAACACTCATTGCATTCTTTGATGCAATGAAATACATTTAGGATCAAGGGAGAGATGAAAAAGCCGAGAAGAAACTAACTGCAATCAAGAAGTCAAAGATGCTCAACGAGATGAACTTCATCTTCGCACACCTGATAAGCTGCATGACAGCGAAGAGTGGCTCCTCTGATCAAGCTGCTCAACCTCAGCAAGCCATGGGCTATGCATTGATGAAGGGTCTCCATGTTGACTGGGCCTCGATAATCTACGACGCTCTTGCGCTCAGAGTAGATTTTGCTGATAGACCATCATGGGTTCCATACCTAAGATTCCTCAGCGCCATCTTCCAAATCGGCCTTAAGGATAACTACCCAAAAGTAGGAGACCTGAAACTCTCTCAAGTTGGCCCTAAGGTGCTCGACTACAAGCCCCTGCCAAACGAGGTACGCCTCTCTACTCTCTTATCTATTCTCAATCCTCCTTCTTCTACTTCTGCGGCTCATTTAGTGGAAATCCCCACCGCTGATACCCCAGCTGCAACCTCCACTCCTTCTAGAAAAAGGAAACAATCTACTACCCAACCTGGTTCCAAAAGAATCAAGAAAACCAAGGAGCAACCCCCCCAGCATCTACATGCTGAAGACTCCTCAGCTCATCTTGAAGAGCCGATGGAAAGTTCAGTGGTACGCTCTGCCACAGCTGAACAACCCACCCCTTCCATCCCAGCTTCAGCGTCTCTAAACGCTGAAGTTATAAACTTGGAAATAAACCCACCTCCTTCAGCCTCTCTACAGACTGAAGTGATTCTCAGCGGATCCAACGCTGAACCCCGCACCCAACCATCATTCTCATCCTCCATTCCTCTCACCTCTTCTTTGGTCACTCAATCTATTCCCCTATTCTCCTCAACAACCGTCATCCTCAGCGACACTACTGCTGAACATTTTCAGAGGATGATAGGACACACCACAGGACCTGCATGTACTTCCAGTCGTCTAGGAAATATTGAAGACAACTATGAAACTTTTTCAGGACATCGAGGTTTTGACAACTTCGCCAACCGCCTGCAGGTATACACAAAATCCCACACACTTCTCTCTCTCAACCCCAAACTTCTAAGCTTTCCTCTGTTCATAAGTTTATAACTTTTTCAGGTCAAAATTTGGGGGATATCAACACCTCCCTGACGGCCCTGGAAACAAAGATGGAGTCTTTCAACAACACTCTAACTGCCAACTCTTCAGCGGTTACAAACGCTGGAATGAACTTGAAGACTTTGACCACTAAGCTCGAAAAGAAAGCCTCCAAAGCTGATCTGGAGAAGGTGGATGGTAGCATTGCTAAATTTTCTACCACCCTCGCTGAAAACTCAACCGCCACAACCACTCTCTCAACAAACTTCACCTCTCTGTCCAATGAAGTCACATCATTGAAGACAGAGGTTGGTTCTCTTAAGAGTGAAGTTTCCACGATCAAGACTGAAGTCTATGCAGTCAAAGATATTGTTCAGAAAGTGCTCGATCGCCTGAACACCCCAATTTCTCATTTCACTCAGGCCGATCGAGATGATCTCAAAAAGACCAGTCCTGCTATTACTGGCCTAGAAGACAGAGTAGCAGCGATTGAAAAATGCATAAGAATTACTGGCCAAGAAGACAGTAATCCTATTGTTGCTGCTGCTGCTGAAAAGTCCGTTACCTCCCCCAACCATGATGTGGAAGAGGGGGAGAAGCATAAAGAAGACCTTCCCCATAATGATGAGGGGGAGAAGAAAAATAAAGAAGACTTTCCCCATGCTGAGTGGGAGGGTATTGAGACTGAAGCTGATGCTACTTCTTCAAAACCTCAGGGAGTTGAAAACCCTGAGGGAACCGAGAAACCTTCCTCTGTATCTGAGGGGGAGCAACTCGAAGAGCAGAACATTGAAGCTGCTGCTGATGTAACCTCACCTTACGCTGAAGAGGTTGAATCTGATGAAGACGATGAAGCTGTCGACATCTCTGATGATGAACCATCTTCTTCTCCAAAGAATGATGATGATGACGACGATGATGATGATGACTCCTTTATCGTCAAGCCTGTTCAGAAGACTACAACTCTCAAAGGGATTTCGATAAACGAACCTTTAGGGGAGCGGACCAAGACAAAGCCTGCAGCGTCTGAAGCTGACAAAGGCAAAAACAAAGGCCTTGCTGCAGAAGACAATTTGATGATCTTGCTTCAAAAGCCAGTTTGTCAGGTACACTACCTCCTATTCCTTTACACTGCATCCCTCCTCTATCCCTTCTCAATCTCAATCCTTCTATCCATAAAACCTCTATACACTTAACCACATTCTTTTCTCTATCTCTTTCTTCCCCAACTCTGCTTACTTAAACGATCGCTGTGTTTCAGCTAGTCCTCTCCCCTGTTTGAGGATCCTGCTGAAGCTCATTCGACTACACCAGGATTAATCCCAGCCACAAGAGCTGAAGAAATAATCACAGTCTTGGATTTAACCACTGAGACTGATGAACGTGAAGAACAGCTGCTCTCTCACTAAAACAGACCTTCCTTGGCTCCTCAAAAGCTAAGTGAAGAGGATCAAGAAAAGAGAGATGCAATGATCAAACAGCTCGAAGATCAGCGAATCATCCTGAAGCGTGATCAACTTCCTTCTATTCCTCCAAAGTTCAGACTTTCACAAAAGGAATACCTGGATCACCTCAGAACTGAAAGGTTAATCGCTGAAAGAAGGGAAGCTAAAGAAAAAGACAGAGAACTCGCCATCCAGCTTGTCCAACAATCGGTGAAAGATCCCGCGCTGAAAAGAACTCCCATTGATGTCCAACGTCAGCTATGGGATGATGCCTAAAGGATCGTTGAAGAAAAGACGAAAGTATCTGATACAACTTTGAAATGGTGTAAAGAAATGCTGAATTATCGATCTCGACCATCCAAAATCATCAAAGTAAACATCAGAGGAAGACTGTTCGTAGACGTTCCTGTTGTTGAAGATGATGTATGCAGAGAAGACAAAACCAAGCAAACCTTCTATGCTGCTACTTTAGAGAATTTGGTTTCACTAAGTGGTTGAAAGTGAAATTAGCCATTCAGGGATCGCGCTCAAAGTTCAAGAGCCATGTCGAGAAAATTTTAAATACTCAGATCGACTTGGTTTCTTCTGCTGTGGATATTCCTCATTCCACTCTTCTTCCTCCTCAACAAAGAAGAGTCTCTGCAAAGGAAAAGAAAGTCTCAGACTCAGGTCCTCATATACGGAATGAAACAGGTATTGGTTTCTCTCGTGCTGAAGTTCTTGGCCCTGATGCGGATCTCTCAGCGCTTGACACCTCCCTACCACCTGGAGAAACTTTCATTCCTGGCAAAGTTGTAAGTGATCCTTATGGTATATTCTTTCTAGACTACCTAGGAAATCATCACTTTCAACGCATCTCTGAGCTTCCAATCACTCCCATCGAACAACTCAGAGATCTCATATACTGGTGTGAAGTCAGACGCGACATTAAAGCTAGACACCTGAAGCCCTTGATTTTTGAAGAATCTCTAAACAAAAAGAATCAAGGAGTAAATGTCCCTGACTGGATGATTCCCACATCAAAGACCCTCAATGAACTTCTCATCAAGGAAGAACCTTTTGATGGATAGGATCGCCTTGTAATTCTTTCTATCCTTATCTGTCTACATCTTCTGTACTTGTAATTTTATTTGATGTACTTGTAATTTTTCTACTTCCCTCTGTAATCTTTACGAAGTTTAAAGAAAAATTTCAGCGAATGTACTTTACTCCATCAGTACTGAAAAGATCCCAGAAAACAGTAAAAGGGACAAATATTTTATGAGTTCTTTTTATCCTTATGTTTTCATTATATAGCAATTTTCTCTGTTGCTATTTCATAATCAAATAGGGGGAGATTGTTGATCCAAACCCTCAGTGATTTGATAATGACCCTCTCTTAAAACACTTAGTGAAAATTGTAAGTAAACAATATGTATCAGAGTTTCACTATCACTGTTAAGTACTAAGACTTTACAGTACCGCTGATAGGAACTCTCACTCTTTAGATTAGATATTCAGCGAACACTGTTCATCATCATATAGCTCTGAGCCTGTTCAGTCTATGAGATGATCGCTGATAAGTTAGTTGTTTACTAATGATCCCTGAAGACAAGTTTCACGTCAACCAAAGTTCTACACTGAAGTCGAAGATCAAGCTCAAGAACCAGCGACAAGTCTACTCATGAACTGATGCAGATATCAGCGAAGCAAGACCTGTCCATTCAACGTGAAGTATCAAGTAGAAGACTTCAGCAATCGCTGAACTTTATCATTCGCTGATAAAGATCTGACTCAACGAAAGGTGATCATGAAGTCTCCCTGCATGTTACTATTGTCTTACCTCCCTTGCACGTCTCCGTATGAACTGTCAGAACGGACATCCCTTTTGTCTGTAATCGTACAACAACTCTGATTCTACACTGTGCACCATGCGGCTACTAAGGTTGTCTACAAAGGTCAATGACATGCAACCACTCAGCTGCTGCCACGTGTAAAGCCATACTGCCATGCATTAAATGCATGCAGTATATAAGAAGAACCTTACTTCAGTTTTGAAGTGTGCTCGGACCATCTTCTTATCTCTTATTGTTAAGTTATTATTCGTAATTTCTTTAACTCTTTCTAGTGCAAGAAACTTAGTGTTTCTCAAGACTTGTTAAGATTAGGTTTATCCTTAATCTTGTTCCGCAACAAGTTGTAAATTGTCTTGATTTATCAATAAATAATTTAGAAAAGTAAAAACGTGTGTTTGTATTCAACCCCCCCTTCTACAAACTTGTATAGCCCTTCGGGACTAACAGAGGTATTTACTGTTATAAGGTCATGGCTTTTGGACTAATAAATGCAGGTTCTACCTACCAGCGTCTAGTAAATAAGATGTTCAAGGATCATCTTGGCGACACGATGGAAGTTTATATCGACGACATGCTCGTCAAGTCAAAGCAAGCAGTTGACCACGTCGAGCATTTGAGACAGTCGTTCGACATCCTTTGGAAGTATAGCATGAAGCTCAACCCGATGAAGTGTTCCTTTGGTGTCAGTGCTGGGAAATTCCTGGGCTACATGGTCACTCGTCGAGGAATCAAGGCTAATCCCAACCAGATCAAAGCTATTATCGAGATCAAATCTCCTAGAAATTTCAAAGAGGTCCAAAAGCTCACTGGTCGAGTGGCAACTCTGAACAGGTTTATCTCTCGATCCTCAGATAGATGTCATTTATTTTACAATGTCCTCAGGAAAAAAAAGGCTTCGACTGGACCGACGATCATGAGCAAGCATTGCAACAACTGAAAGAATACATGACGTCACCGCCTTTGCTGTCAAAGCCTCAAGATCATGAGGTCTTGCATCTATATTTAGCTGTTAGTCCAACTGCAGTAAGTGTCGTCCTAACACGAGAAGATGAAAAGCAGCAACTGCCGATCTACTATGTAAGTAAATCCCTTTTGGACGCTAAAACCAGGTATTCCTCAATGGAAAAATTGTTTTTGTCGCTGGTTACAGCCGCAAAGAAATTGCGACACTATTTTGAATCACATCCTATTACTGTCGTGACTAACTTTCCTCTTAAGTCTGTCTTGAGGAAACCTGAGTTGACAGGTCGATTGGCGAAATGGAGCATGTTGGTTCCCGTTTTGTTTAAACAAGATTATCAGATCTATTAGTTCAAGTTTAAGTATGATGTGGAAGCGTATTTGAAGAACTAACAGATATGTTTGATAGATTTAGAACACAATATAAATAAACAGTGAACAGGAAATAATATCTCAAAGTTTACTGAATATATATATATCAAGAACAGATTCAAGAACTGTGAGTAAGCAAAGCTTTAAAACAGATATGACTCTCAAAGTATATAAGCTATGTGTTCTTGATGTTTTTCTCTCTTAATTCTCGATTTTTTTATTATTTCATTAGGAAGAACTCAACATGAGTCTTCCTTTTATACTACTCAAAGGGGACCATAAAGCATGAGCTACTATTCAGAACGGACGGTATGAATAGTTGGATGTGCTGTATTGCATTTAATGCAGTAGACGTCTATTATGTACTAAGCCCTATTGAGTCCACTCAGAGTTTGACACGTTGAAGTTGGACAGGGTACGTTGCCATGCAAGTTGATGAGCAGGTCCAGGAACAGTAGCAAGATATTATAAATATCTTTGAAGTCTTTGTTGAAGACCGCAGAGGCTCTGTAAAGTGTCACAGAGGTTCTGCGGTTTGGTCCTTTGTAGAGCAGTCTTCACTGGATTCTGAGTCTTTGGTCTTCTTTGCGCGTATGACAGAGCTTCTATAGGACGCCTCTTTAGCTTCTGTAGCTTCTAGACCTTGATCTCTCGGTAAGTTCGGCAGAGCCTCTGTAAGAGGCTTTCTTTACTTAGCCTATTTTTCACTACTTCTAATTACTTCTATGATTAGGAAGATTGAAGCTAACAGAGAATATATCTCAGTAGTTACGACATCGATTTTAAGCCCAGGACCGCGATCAAATCGCAAGCCTTGGCGGATTTCATTGCTGATTTCAGCCCTGAATTGGAGACAGAAGCAGAGCTCGAAGTGTCAACTGTGGTGACTCACGACGACGTACCCTGACTTTACATGTCGATGGATCGTCCAACATTAGAGGTTCAGGACTAGGCATCGTCTTAAAGTCGCCACATGGGGGGCAAGATGGTGTATTCCGTTCGATGCGATTTCAAAACCACCAATAACGAAGCTGAATATGAAGCCCTGATCGTGGGAATGAATATGGCCCACGACTCGGTGGCAACCGCGCTACATGTCAAAAGCGATTATCTTCTGGTCGTGAACTAGATGAATGGAGAATTCGTGGCCAAAGATTCAAAGATGACAGCGTACCTAAAGGTAGCAAAAGAAAAATCAGAGAAATTCAAATCGTTTTCTATTAAACAGATTCCAAGGGATCAGAATACTCAAGCCGACGCCCTAGCAAACCTTGGATCTGCTCTAGTCGAACCAATATTCGACAGTATTCCTATGATCCACCTAGCGACGTCGTCCATCGAAAATGATGATGTCGTCCAGATCGAAGTCCAAGAAGATGATTGGTCGTGCGACATCAGAAATTTCCTTATGCACGACCAACTCCCAGAAGATAAGATGGAAGCTCGAAAGATCAGATTCAAAGCATCCAAGTATGTCATGATCGGAGATAGACTCTATCGACGATCATCGACAGGCTTAAACCTAAGATGCATCACCAGTAAAAGTCAAGTTCAGAAGATCCTTCAAGAAATGCATGATGGGGAGTGTGGCAACCACTCAGAAGGACGCAATCTGGCCAATCGTATCTCTAGACAAGGATATTTTTGGCCAACATTGCGACAAGACGCCGTCAGGTATGTCCAGAACTGTGATTCCTGTCATCGACATTCAGGTATGTCCCATAAACCCTCTGAACCTTTACATTTGACACTTATCCCATGGCCCTTCATGAGCTGGGGTATGGACATTGTCGGTAAGCTACCACCTGCCCCAGGGAAAAAGGTATTTCTCTTCGTACTTACAGACTATTTTTCTAAATGGGTAGAAGCAGTTGCCTTTTCCCAAGTTCGGGACAAGGAAGTCGTCTCTTATATCCAGACTAACATTATATGCAGGTTTGGGATTCCATCCAAAATTGTCTGCGACAATGGATCCCAATTCATAAGCAACATGACTCGACAGTTTTGTGAAGATCGCAGCATCAAGCTGACGACCTCGACACCCAGGTATCCCCAGGCAAATGGACTTGCGGAGTCGAGCAATAAAACCATCATTGCTTCGATTAAGAAAAGGTTAAAAGCTGCAAAGGGAAAGTGGGTCGAAGAACTCCCTTCGGTCCTATGGGCGAATCGCACGACACCTCGCACGTCCACATGACAAACCCCTTTCTCTTTGGTCTATGGTTGTGAAGCAGTTTTGCCAGTCGAGGTTCAGCTCCCAACCTCGAGGCATACTTCCGTCGATCACAATCTGGTCGATTTAAGTTATGACCTTGACGCCCTTGAAGAGCTAAGAGAATCAGCACTGATCAGAATGGCGTCACAAAGGCAAGCGGTCGAGCGACACTCCAACCAAAATGTCAAAATTAAAGTCTTTCAAGTAGGCGACTACGTCCTCCGACGAGTGTTCCAAAGCACTCAAGAGCTCAATGCAGGTAAGCTTTCCACCAAGTGGGAAGGTCCTTATCGTATCTCAGAAGTCGTGGGTAAAGGTGCCTATCGGTTCCAAACCCTCGACAATCAAGATGTCCCACGTAGCTGGAATGCGACACATTTGAAAAGGTATTTCTTCTAAGCCTTTTTCCTTTTCTCATACAATTTTTATTCATCGCGACGATTAATGACTTAAGCATCGAAGGGTCGTTGGTTAGCCAACGACCAACCTTTGACATTGTTTCATCGCATGATCGCACGACCTAAGTTGTTAAGTCTATCGTACGACTTCAGGATCGCACGGCATAAGTGATCAGGTCCATGGCTTGATTATCCCTTTGCAGGGACATATGATCCAAATTCATCGTATGATCTAGTTGTACGATCATAAGATCTAATGACCACTCGATCTAAGTTTTTTAACTTAGAAAAATTTCATGTTCTGAATGAATGTTTTGGTCGTATGTACTTATGTTTGACGGTGCAGTTTAAAAACATAAAAGTCTTACGACTTGTATTCTAATCATTATATTGTAGTGAATGCATAAGCCGCATGTCTTCTTGTTTATTTTGAACTTAATGAATTTCACGATTGATATTATGTCTATCTACGACACGTATGGGTTAAAATAATACACGAGTTCGATAGAAGGGTGAGTTTCATTCATGAAATAATTGATTACATCCGAGTGGCTCGACCACCAACGGTCGAGCGGTAAAAAGCAAAAATAATAGAAAGAAAATCTTTTCTAGAGCTGAGGAGGAGTGTCGGTCGCGTCCTTGCCTGAGGCCTCGCCCTTGGAACCTTCATCCACCTCTTCCTCCTCGACCTCCTTCTCGTCATCAGAGTCGAGGTCTCTTTCAGTCCCGACGTCCCTCAAGAATAAGGCATGCTCGTCCGACGCTGAGGCCAAAGGATACTTGCCCGACAGGTGTCGTCGCATGATCGCCGCCCGCGCGATGAATCAAGCAAAAGTAAAAACAGACTTCGCCTCATCCTTTAACTCTCTCACCTCACCCTCTAACTTCGTCGCCCTAGACTTGGAGTCTTCAGCCTCTTTCACACTCGCAGCCCTTTACTCCTTGGTCTTATCCAGCTCGTCCCTTTGATCGGCAATCATGGACAAAGACTGCTTTAGACGATGGTTTGCCTCGTCCTTCGCACGACCGACGACCTCTAACTCTTTCAGGGCCTCGTCAAGACGTTTTGAGATATCCTCTTCACGTTCTAGGGCAACCTTCTCCCTGTCCAACGTTGCATTCCCCCTCTCGTGGGCAGAAGACACCAAACCCCTTATCTTCACCATTTTAGCGCGCAAGGCAAGGGAAGACTGGAACGCCTGTAAAAACATAAACAAGAACTGTTAATAAACATTCGACAAAGTAAACATTGATAAAATAAAACAAGTCTGAAAGAAAGACTTACCATGAACGCCAGCCCGACGACATGGGCTCCCGTCTCCTCGACCGGGAATCCCTCGAAACGCTCCTTGAAAGAAGGGAGCAGATATTTTTTTCCAGATGAGGGAACAAAATCGTCCCGTCTAGGACATTATCAACCATAAAGTCCGACGGCAACGTAAAGTTGACCGTCGTGACCTTAGCCCCTCCCGTCGTGTGATCCTTGCCCTTGTCGGCCGACGAAGGGTTCGACGTGGTAGACGGGGACTTCGCCGTTTTTGCCGGAGGTACCGAACTAATGGGTGTTGCATCGATCGCATTATGAGACGTCTTCATCTTCGTCTTCGCAGGCGATGCAACCGATACTTTCGCCTTCTCAGGTGTGACGACTCTCGACGAGTCATTAGCCCTTGAAGACGGTTCCCTCGGGATTGTCATCCTCATCTTCTTTGGAACCTCAGACCCAGTGGTCGAGGTCTTTTGCCTCTTTTCCTTGCCCTTACGGGCAAGCTCAAGTTGAGCCGCCCTTTTGGCACTGGCAGTCGGCACCTTCACATGAGACTCTCCTGGAAACAATGAAGAGAAAAATGTTACACGAGGGACATAAGAACGAAGATCGAGGTCGAGTAGAAGTAAATAGAACACTTACCAGTCATCTCTGCTTCTCCTTCTCTCGACTCTTCCTCTTTCTCCTCTTCTTCCTCCTCCTCCTCACGTTTTTCTCCCCGATTCTCTCCTAGATACACCAAGTCTTCGTCGTCGTCGTCCACCAGATGTCGTGTGAAAAACGATCGCTCCACAGTACTGAATTCAAAGAATGCGTCGATCTTTGCTTGAGAGTTGGCGCAGGGCTTCACGTCCTCAAATTTAATATCTGTCGACACACAGAAAGCAGGTTAGAAATAGGTTGAAAATTAGCACACGACGTGCGACAAAAACTAGAAAATCTTACCCGACATATTCCAGCCGGCCCTAATCCAGCCGCTCTCAGAATCAAGAGTTGACTTACACGCAAACGCGTACATGGTCTTCCACTTACGGTCATTTACAGCAGTCTTTAGGACCAAGGTGCGATCGCCCTTAAACCTAGAAAGCAGGCTATAGCGATGACATCCATCCTTCTTGACTTGATAAGCCAAGAGGAGGTCGCACACATTCATGGGAGAGTCCCATTTTTCGGTAAGTCGTTCGATCACTTGTACGACTCGCCAGAACAGGGGCATTAATTGGCCCGGTGCTAAATCGAATTCGAGCATAAAAGCCTTAGCCAAAGGCGAATAAGGCCATTCGAAACCTATCTTAAAAGGGTATTCGTATATCACGATATACCCCTCGGGACACTCATTTGGTCGGGTCTGACCTGCTCTAATCAATGTAATCCCCGCAGAGATTTTGCTAGACTTCTAAAGTCGTCAAGATCCGTTTGTTCTCGGATATAACTTACAGGTTCAGTCGACATTTCTAAGCAGACTTACAAAAGATCAAGAAAATCGTACCATATATAGACGCTCTAAAAACCTCGAAATCTCTAATCAAATCGAAGATTCTTGCAGGTTTGGAAAAGATTGAACGAAGAACAGCAAGAATCGATAAGAAAATCTTACTCCAAAAACTCTCTGGAATCGTAAAAAGGAAAAGATCCATTGTGGGTCTCTATTTATGTAATTGATCGTGTCAGATCGAGCCTCCCGGTGATCGACACGTGCCCTTGCCTCTTCGAAAGCGCGACAGATCGTCGACACCTGGCACATACAGCTGTTTAGCATGATCGCACGTCAGCGTGACGTCACGACCTTATCCATTTTCGACTTCCCTTTTAGTTGGAATCGAACCGATTCAGTATCAAGACAACTGAAGCGACTTTCGACACATGTCACGACCCTAGACGTCCGACTGACAAAATTCAAAACTCAAAAAATTGCTTCTTCATTTTAAATTTTGGGGGCAAACTGTTTGGGTAAAATTTCACCAGTCTCGACCACGGCCAAAACAAAGCAAAACATTTATTACACTTTTCCATAATAAGGTTAAATCGTAAACACTTTATCTTTTGACCAAAATTGAAATCGAAAGTTACTCACGACACACGACCGTCGTATGGAACCTCTCGACCTCGACCGACTAACATTCGATATTACTGTTACGTTTTTAGTGTTTAAATGCAGGAATCAATGTCATTAATGACCAACGTACATAACCGACAGAGACAGAGAAGAGCATTAAACCCAACGACCATTACGACAGTTATCAGAGGATTTTATGGGATCATTCAAAGCACTCGAAGACTATAAATACAAAGGCTCAATCACCATTTGCAGGGGATCTAACATCTTAGCACAACTGAACTCTCAAGAACACTCGAAGCAAAGAATTCTCTCACAACAGATCGCTCTCGACGCACGACTTACACGCACGATACATTGTTTCTACACACGACGCACTTGTTTTTTACATTCGATACACTTGTTACTTTACATTTAAAGTCTTTCTTTCATTTGTATTGTAATCACTGTACTCTCGACACCCGAAACATAAGGATATCGCCCCTGTTTGGCGACTATAGTGCAGCGACGACCTCCACAGTCGTCCGCGGGTTTTTTCCTTGTTGAGGTTTTTCCCGCGTCACCAAAATCTTTGTCTTTTTTACATTTTCTGTCTTTGTCGTACGGTTTGTCGAGTGATTCCTATTCTTTAGTTGTTAAGCTCTACAATCAACCTTAAGTTATCCTTCTGGACGATTTTTGACATTAACAGTAATCACTCAGTATCTAATCATGATTGTTTCCAATGAGATGTTGCCACACAGGAATAGTGAGTCCCATGGTGAGTCCACTCAGAGTTTGACACGTTGAAGTTGGACAGGGTACGTTGCCATGCAAGTTGATGAGCAGGTCCAGGAACAGTAGCAAGATATTATAAATATCTTTGAAGTCTTTGTTGAAGACCGCAGAGGCTCTATAAAGTGTCACAGAGGTTCTGCGGTTTGGTCCTTTGTAGAGCAGTCTTCACTGGATTCTGAGTCTTTGGTCTTCTTTGCGCGTATGACAGAGCTTCTATAGGACGCCTCTTTAGCTTCTGTAGCTTCTAGACCTTGATCTCTCGGTAAGTTCGGCAGAGCCTCTGTAAGAGGCTTTCTTTACTTAGCCTATTTTTCACTACTTCTAATTACTTCTATGATTAGGAAGATTGAAGCTAACAGAGAATATATCTCAGTAGTTACGACATCGATTTTAAGCCCAGGACCGCGATCAAATCGCAAGCCTTGGCGGATTTCATTGCTGATTTCAGCCCTGAATTGGAGACAGAAGCAGAGCTCGAAGTGTCAACTGTGGTGACTCACGACGACGTACCCTGACTTTACATGTCGATGGATCGTCCAACATTAGAGGTTCAGGACTAGGCATCGTCTTAAAGTCGCCACATGGGGGGCAAGATGGTGTATTCCGTTCGATTCGATTTCAAAACCACCAATAACGAAGCTGAATATGAAGCCCTGATCGTGGGAATGAATATGGCCCACGACTCGGTGGCAACCGCGCTACATGTCAAAAGCGATTATCTTCTGGTCGTGAACTAGATGAATGGAGAATTCGTGGCCAAAGATTCAAAGATGACAGCGTACCTAAAGGTAGCAAAAGAAAAATCAGAGAAATTCAAATCGTTTTCTATTAAACAGATTCCAAGGGATCAGAATACTCAAGCCGACGCCCTAGCAAACCTTGGATCTGCTCTAGTCGAACCAATATTCGACAGTATTCCTATGATCCACCTAGCGACGTCGTCCATCGAAAATGATGATGTCGTCCAGATCGAAGTCCAAGAAGATGATTGGTCGTGCGACATCAGAAATTTCCTTATGCACGACCAACTCCCAGAAGATAAGATGGAAGCTCGAAAGATCAGATTCAAAGCATCCAAGTATGTCATGATCGGAGATAGACTCTATCGACGATCATCGACAGGCTTAAACCTGAGATGCATCACCAGTAAAAGTCAAGTTCAGAAGATCCTTCAAGAAATGCATGATGGGGAGTGTGGCAACCACTCAGAAGGACGCAGTCTGGCCAATCGTATCTCTAGACAAGGATATTTTTGGCCAACATTGCGACAAGACGCCGTCAGGTATGTCCAGAACTGTGATTCCTGTCATCGACATTCAGGTATGTCCCATAAACCCTCTGAACCTTTACATTTGACACTTATCCCATGGCCCTTCATGAGCTGGGGTATGGACATTGTCGGTAAGCTACCACCTGCCCCAGGGAAAAAGGTATTTCTCTTCGTACTTACAGACTATTTTTCTAAATGGGTAGAAGCAGTTGCCTTTTCCCAAGTTCGGGACAAGGAAGTCGTCTCTTATATCCAGACTAACATTATATGCAGGTTTGGGATTCCATCCAAAATTGTCTGCGACAATGGATCCCAATTCATAAGCAACAGGACTCGACAGTTTTGTGAAGATCGCAGCATCAAGCTGACGACCTCGACACCCAGGTATCCCCAGGCAAATGGACTTGCGGAGTCGAGCAATAAAACCATCATTGCTTCGATTAAGAAAAGGTTAAAAGCTGCAAAGGGAAAGTGGGTCGAAGAACTCCCTTCGGTCCTATGGGCGAATCGCACGACACCTCGCACGTCCACATGACAAACCCCTTTCTCTTTGGTCTATGGTTGTGAAGCAGTTTTGCCAGTCGAGGTTCAGCTCCCAACCTCGAGGCATACTTCCGTCGATCACAATCTGTTCGATTTAAGTTATGACCTCGACGCCCTTGAAGAGCTAAGAGAATCAGCACTGATCAGAATGGCGTCACAAAGGCAAGCGGTCGAGCGACACTCCAACCAAAATGTCAAAATTAAAGTCTTTCAAGTAGGCGACTACGTCCTCCGACGAGTGTTCCAAAGCACTCAAGAGCTCAATGCAGGTAAGCTTTCCACCAAGTGGGAAGGTCCTTATCGTATCTCAGAAGTCGTGGGTAAAGGTGCCTATCGGTTCCAAACCCTCGACAATCAAGATGTCCCACGTAGCTGGAATGCGACACATTTGAAAAGGTATTTCTTCTAAGCCTTTTTCCTTTTCTCATACAATTTTTATTCATCGCGACGATTAATGACTTAAGCATCGAAGGGTCGTTGGTTAGCCAACGACCAACCTTTGACATTGTTTCATCGCATGATCGCACGACCTAAGTTGTTAAGTCTATCGTACGACTTCAGGATCGCACGGCATAAGTGATCAGGTCCATGGCTTGATTATCCCTTTACAGGGACATATGATCCAAATTCATCGTATGATCTAGTTGTACGATCATAAGATCTAATGACCACTCGATCTAAGTTTTTTAACTTAGAAAAATTTCATGTTCTGAATGAATGTTTTGGTCGTATGTACTTATGTTTGACGGTGCAGTTTAAAAACATAAAAGTCTTACGACTTGTATTCTAATCATTATATTGTAGTGAATGCATAAGCCGCATGTCTTCTTGTTTATTTTGAACTTAATGAATTTCACGATTGATATTATGTCTATCTACGACACGTATGGGTTAAAATAATACACGAGTTCGATAGAAGGGTGAGTTTCATTCATGAAATAATTGATTACATCCGAGTGGCTCGACCACCAACGGTCGAGCGGTAAAAAGCAAAAATAATAGAAAGAAAATCTTTTCTAGAGCTGAGGAGGAGTGTCGGTCGCGTCCTTGCCTGAGGCCTCGCCCTTGGAACCTTCATCCACCTCTTCCTCCTCGACCTCCTTCTCGTCATCAGAGTCGAGGTCTCTTTTAGTCCCGACGTCCCTCAAGAATAAGGCATGCTCGTCCGACGCTGAGGCCAAAGGATTCTTGCCCGACAGGTGTCGTCGCATGATCGCCGCCCGCGCGATGAATCAAGCAAAAGTAAAAACAGACTTCGCCTCATCCTTTAACTCTCTCACCTCACCCTCTAACTTCGTCGCCCTAGACTTGGAGTCTTCAGCCTCTTTCACACTCGCAGCCAAAGACCCCTTGGTCTTATCCAGCTCGTCCCTTTGATCGGCAATCATGGACAAAGACTGCTTCAGACGATGGTTTGCCTCGTCCTTCTCACGACCGACGACCTCTAACTCTTTCAGGGCCTCGTCAAGACGTTTTGAGATATCCTCTTCACGTTCTAGGGCAACCTTCTCCCTGTCCAACGTTGCATTCCCCCTCTCGTGGGCAGAAGACACCAAACCCCTTATCTTCACCATTTTAGCGCGCAAGGCAAGGGAAGACTGGAACGCCTGTAAAAACATAAACAAGAACTGTTAATAAACATTCGACAAAGTAAACATTGATAAAATAAAACAAGTCTGAAAGAAAGACTTACCATGAACGCCAGCCCGACGACATGGGCTCCCGTCTCCTCGACCGGGAATCCCTCGAAACGCTCCTTGAAAGAAGGGAGCAGATATTTTTTTCCAGATGAGGGAACAAAATCGTCCCGTCTAGGACATTATCAACCATAAAGTCCGACGGCAACGTAAAGTTGACCGTCGTGACCTTAGCCCCTCCCGTCGTGTGATCCTTGCCCTTGTCGGCCGACGAAGGGTTCGACGTGGTAGACGGGGACTTCGCCGTTTTTGCCGGAGGTACCGAACTAATGGGTGTTGCATCGATCGCATTATGAGACGTCTTCATCTTCGTCTTCGCAGGCGATGCAACCGATACTTTCGCCTTCTCAGGTGTGACGACTCTCGACGAGTCATTAGCCCTTGAAGACGGTTCCCTCGGGATTGTCATCCTCATCTTCTTTGGAACCTCAGACCCAGTGGTCGAGGTCTTTTGCCTCTTTTCCTTGCCCTTACGGGCAAGCTCAAGTTGAGCCGCCCTTTTGGCACTGGCAGTCGGCACCTTCACATGAGACTCTCCTGGAAACAATGAAGAGAAAAATGTTACACGAGGGACATAAGAACGAAGATCGAGGTCGAGTAGAAGTAAATAGAACACTTACCAGTCATCTCTGCTTCTCCTTCTCTCGACTCTTCCTCTTTCTCCTCTTCTTCCTCCTCCTCCTCACGTTTTTCTCCCCGATTCTCTCCTAGATACACCAAGTCTTCGTCGTCGTCGTCCACCAGATGTCGTGTGAAAAACGATCGCTCCACAGTACTGAATTCAAAGAATGCGTCGATCTTTGCTTGAGAGTTGGCGCAGGGCTTCACGTCCTCAAATTTAATATCTGTCGACACACAGAAAGCAGGTTAGAAATAGGTTGAAAATTAGCACACGACGTGCGACAAAAACTAGAAAATCTTACCCGACATATTCCAGCCGGCCCTAATCCAGCCGCTCTCAGAATCAAGAGTTGACTTACACGCAAACGCGTACATGGTCTTCCACTTACGGTCATTTACAGCAGTCTTTAGGACCAAGGTGCGATCGCCCTTAAACCTAGAAAGCAGGCTATAGCGATGACATCCATCCTTCTTGACTTGATAAGCCAAGAGGAGGTCGCACACATTCATGGGAGAGTCCCATTTTTCGGTAAGTCGTTCGATCACTTGTACGACTCGCCAGAACAGGGGCATTAATTGGCCCGGTGCTAAATCGAATTCGAGCATAAAAGCCTTAGCCAAAGGCGAATAAGGCCATTCGAAACCTATCTTAAAAGGGTATTCGTATATCACGATATACCCCTCGGGACACTCATTTGGTCGGGTCTGACCTGCTCTAATCAATGTAATCCCCGCAGAGATTTTGCTAGACTTCTAAAGTCGTCAAGATCCGTTTGTTCTCGGATATAACTTACAGGTTCAGTCGACATTTCTAAGCAGACTTACAAAAGATCAAGAAAATCGTACCATATATAGACGCTCTAAAAACCTCGAAATCTCTAATCAAATCGAAGATTCTTGCAGGTTTGGAAAAGATTGAACGAAGAACAGCAAGAATCGATAAGAAAATCTTACTCCAAAAACTCTCTGGAATCGTAAAAAGGAAAAGATCCATTGTGGGTCTCTATTTATGTAATTGATCGTGTCAGATCGAGCCTCCCGGTGATCGACACGTGCCCTTGCCTCTTCGAAAGCGCGACAGATCGTCGACACCTGGCACATACAGCTGTTTAGCATGATCGCACGTCAGCGTGACGTCACGACCTTATCCATTTTCGACTTCCCTTTTAGTTGGAATCGAACCGATTCAGTATCAAGACAACTGAAGCGACTTTCGACACATGTCACGACCCTAGACGTCCGACTGACAAAATTCAAAACTCAAAAAATTGCTTCTTCATTTTAAATTTTGGGGGCAAACTGTTTGGGTAAAATTTCACCAGTCTCGACCACGGCCAAAACAAAGCAAAACATTTATTACACTTTTCCATAATAAGGTTAAATCGTAAACACTTTATCTTTTGACCAAAATTGAAATCGAAAGTTACTCACGACACACGACCGTCGTATGGAACCTCTCGACCTCGACCGACTAACATTCGATATTACTGTTACGTTTTTAGTGTTTAAATGCAGGAATCAATGTCATTAATGACCAACGTACATAACCGACAGAGACAGAGAAGAGCATTAAACCCAACGACCGTTACGACAGTTATCAGAGGATTTTATGGGATCATTCAAAGCACTCGAAGACTATAAATACAAAGGTTCAATCACCATTTGCAGGGGATCTAACATCTTAGCACAACTGAACTCTCAAGAACACTCGAAGCAAAGAATTCTCTCACAACAGATCGCTCTCGACGCACGACTTACACGCACGATACATTGTTTCTACACACGACGCACTTGTTTTTTACATTCGATACACTTGTTACTTTACATTTAAAGTCTTTCTTTCATTTGTATTGTAATCACTGTACTCTCGACACCCGAAACATAAGGATATCGCCCCTGTTTGGCGACTATAGTGCAGCGACGACCTCCACAGTCGTCCGCGGGTTTTTTCCTTGTTGAGGTTTTTCCCGCGTCACCAAAATCTTTGTCTCTTTTACATTTTCTGTCTTTGTCGTACGGTTTGTCGAGTGATTCCTATTCTTTAGTTGTTAAGCTCTACAATCAACCTTAAGTTATCCTTCTGGACGATTTTTGACATTAACAGTAATCACTCAGTATCTAATCATGATTGTTTCCAATGAGATGTTGCCACACAGGAATAGTGAGTCCCATGGTGATGGATACTCCATCACCCGGATGCCGGAATACACGAAGAGGAAGAAAATGAAAAGGTAAGGGCATGACCCTACGCTTACTTTGACATATGGTAACAATATGTAAATTAAAACATTTGACTGAATTTTATTGTTAGGACCATAAATGTCCTACATAATAGTAAGATATATTAAGAATTATATAGAGTTTAAATAGTTTAATTAATTATTGTAAAATCCTTAATTGTGTTAAATGAGCTTAGTTTAGGCTTAATGGGCCATGAGCCTTAGGTTTCAAGCCTAAGTATAAATAGTTTAGTTAACCTAGAATTAGGTTAATCGTTCATTTACTTTGAATTGTAATATTCTCTGAACGATACTTTGAATGAATACGAGATGGATGACAAGTTGAAATCATCAATTGTTCTTGTTATTGCTCATTGATTATATTGTTGGATCTACACGTGGTATCAGAGCCTAATCGGTGATTGAAGAAAGAAAAGAAGCCAATCGAAAGCAAGAAAAACAAAGAATTTTCGTAGTCAATTTTCTGGAAAACACAGCGAGCCGTTTTACCTATTCCCGGAGTTTAAACCGTCGGATCGTCGCGAATTTTGGTCAGTAGTTTCACGACATCTTGGTCTACATTCTGAATGGGATTAATCGTTTGAGGTCCAGAAGACACTCGTTTGCTGTTCGTCGTAGTGCAGTAATTTTTTTGAGTGAAACGATCATCAATTGGGTTTCAAAGCTTTTCGTTGATTTAATAATTCGTTTGTTAATTCTCGATTGTTTAATCATTCTTAATCTGGTGTTTATCTGCGTTTACATCGATTCTCAAAGATATCAATTTTTCAATTTAAAAACCAATTCTTGAGTTTTTGGTGTTCTTAAACTTTTGTGGTGATTATTGAAAATTATGATATATTTTGCTTAGAAATCGATTTGGGTACGTTTGTTTTTGTGTCTTTGGTCAAAATCTAACCCTACAGGAGTGAAATCAAGCAACCCCATCGAACCTTGATCCGAATTTCTCAATCAGCCGCAGTGTCCGAAAGTTCCTTATTGTTTCCAGATAAGTTTCCTATTTCTCACCACTATCCGGACAAATCCATCCGGAATGTGCCTGTTTACCGGATAAAATTCCAGACACCCAAGTTTTTTCGGATAAAAAGTCACTTTCCGGATGAAAAAGAAATCCTATCTTTCCGGATGAAAACAACTTTCAGGATGAAAACAACTTTCCGGACAAAATATTATATCCAGATAAATTTGTTTTCGCATGGAACCAATTCTCTAAGCCGCTATTGTTGACTTTCTTATTTATATGTTTGAAAGTTAGTTGCTGCCACGAATCAATTGTGTGATATTTTGCTGTCATCTCATACACCATATTAGAGCAAGCACACATATACATCATTGACAATTTTTCTTTCACGATATATGCATACAAATTAGAACTCTATCTTCCATGCATTCACCTATCCACATGTTTAAATAATTGTCTCACACATTTAGCACACATACATATCCAACCATAAGTGCAGCATAATCGTTCCCTACTCGGTAACCTTCAGTACCCGGATTCCCTATCCGGTAAGCTCCTCATTCGGACAGCCGTCTCATCCGGTAAGTACCTTCTTCCGGATACCTTGTTTGTTTGCTAACTGTTTCCGGAAAACTCTTTATCCGGAATCGATCATCACCCGTGAAACACTCTTCGTCCGGTAAGTGTTCGTTTGTGCGGAAAGTTATTCATCCAGATTATTCATCCATCAGGTAAGTTATTTTTTTGCGAGAATCTCAATCACCCGGTAAGTTTTGGTTGGTAAGTTCTGATCGGTACCCGAGTTACCGTACGTCCCGTGTGTGAGAATTTTAACGGTAAGTTGCAAATTTTAACGATCAATTTGCAATTATTTTCGACTATTATCATTTTATGTGATTTTAGTTGACGTCTTTGATCTAACTTGGTTTGTTCTCTTACAGGTTTCATTCTCGAAGTTCGATTTCGTTCGTTCCGATAATATCCAAATTTAAATTTTGAAAACGAATTTAGTTTTTAAATTTGTTTCTCAAATTTAATTTTCTTGATTTTTCTTCCACAATTTTTGATTCTTCAAAGTAACACCGATCAACGATCAAAAATTTTTTAGGTAACAATGGCGTATTGCTTATATCGGGAGTGTTCAGAAAGGATGAGAATATCTGAAGAGAATCTCAAGGTATCACAGGAATTATGCAGCAAGCACTTCAAAGAACTGAAGGCACGGGTATCTCAAGTCTGGGAATATTCTGAGAAGCTTGTTAAAGCTGAAGAAAAGACAACGATCTTAGAAACTGAGAACGCTGAGTTGAAAAGGAAAATTGTTGAATTGTCATCGTAAGACGACATGAAGGCACCTGAAGAGAAAGAGCAAGCAAGACTATATGAAAAGAATATCAAGCAAGCAGATGAATTGATCAACAAGTACATCAATGATCTGAAGGAACAGAAATCTCAAATCTGGAATAGTTCTGAGAAGCTGACTAAAGCAGAAGAAAAGGAAACGATCTTAGAAACTGAAAACACTGAGCTGAAAAGAAAGATTTCTGAATTGCCCTCACAAGACGAGATAAAGGAACTTGAAGAGAAAGGTAACCTCTTGAACTGTGAAAACCTTGAGCTTAAAAGTAAATTAACTACTTTTGAAAAGTTTTTTGAAAAAGGAGAAAGAAAGTTTCGCAAAGGAAAGGCAATTGCTTATACAAAAGCAATCCGATTTTTCAAAGAAAGCTCTTGAAGAGAAGAAGAGTATTGAGCTTATATGTCTAAATCTTTCAGCACAAATCGTGCTAAGTATTGGTATGGTACTTATAGTATCCCCGGTCCTCACTACAATAAGGCATCTTGTTGATCCAAACCCTCAGTGATTTGATAATGACCCTCTCATATACTTAGTGAAAATTGTAAGTAAACAATATGTATCAGAGTTTCACTATCGCTGATAAGTACTAAGATCTTCCAGTACCGCTGATAGGAACTCTCGCTCTTTAGATTAAACATTCAGCGAAACTGTTCACCATAATACTCTGAGTCTGTTCAGTACTTATGGTGATCGCTGATAAGTTAGTTGTTTACTTATGATCCCTGAAGACAAGTTTCACGTCAACATAGGTTCTACGCTGAAGTCGAAGATCAAGCTCAAGAACCAGCGACAAGTCTCCTAATGAACTGATGCGGATTAGCGAAGACTCAGATTTGTCCACTCAACGTGAAGTATCAAGTACAAGACTTCAGCTATCGCTGAACTCTATCATTCGCTGATAAAGAATGATAGATCGCTGAATCATCGAAAAGCTGATCATGAAGTCTTCCGTACAAAGTACTTTTTGTCTCACCCACCCTTGCACGACTCCGTACGATAGGTCAGAATAGAACCTCCTTATTGTCTGAAATCGTACAACCACTCTGATACTACACTGTTCAAACATGCGGCTACTAAGGTTGTCAACAAAAGTCAATGACATGCAACCAATCAGTTGCTGCCACGTGTAAAGTGTAAACTGCAATGCATTAAATGCATGCAGTATATAAGAAGAAGAACTCACTTCATTTTGAAGTAACTTGCTAACTCTGGACAAGTTCATCCTTCTTATCTTGAGATAGGTTATTATTAGTAATTTCCTTCTCCTTCTTAGTGCAAGAAACTTAGTGTTCCAACTTGTTTAGATTTAGGATTTATCCTTAATCTTGTTTCTGCAACAAGCTGTAAATTGTTAACGATTTATCAATAAACAATTTAGAATAGTAAAATCTGTGTGTTTGTATTCAACCCCCCCCCCCTTTCTACAAACTTGTATAACCCTTCGGGACCAACAAGTGGTATCAGAGCAGATTTGTTTAATCTCATAAACAAGATCTAATATATACTAAGATTTCTCTTCCTTGCTATTTCTGAAAATGGCCACCAACACAAACACAAACTATATAGACAATGGTTCTCTTGCAAAACCCCCTAGATTCTCCAGAGATAATTTTAATCTATGGAAAAATAGGATGACTCTCTTCCTAGAAGGTGTAGACTCTACTATGCCTTATTATCTTGAAAACGGCCCATTTATTCCTGTAAGAATTGATGCCGCAGTACCTGCCGCTGAGAATAGACCTGCTATTCCAGAAAGGCTGGTACCCAAAGATGTTCATACATGGACTGATGAAGATAAGAAGAAAGTGGCTATCGACACAAAAGCCAGATCCATACTATCCATGGCTCTTCCTGACGAAGTCTACCATTCCGTCATGAACCTGAAATCCTCAAAAGCCATGTGGGACACAATATGTGTTCAGTATGAAGGCACTACTGAAGTCCAGGACTCTCGAAAGATCAACCTGGTAAGACAGTATGAAAGTTTCATTTGTGGTAAGAATGAGACTCTCTCTGAAGTTCACCAACGTTTTAATTGCTTCATAATAGATCTGAAAACTGTTGGTAAGGAATATTCTAACTTTGAAGTGCTAACAAAGTTTCTAGAATGTTTACCTGAAAGCTGGGACAGTTATTCTATGTGTCTCAAGCTGTCAAAAGATCTAAGATCAATGACTCTTGCTACCTTATATGGCACAATGTTGAATCATGAGCAATCAAGCCATCTTAAGAAGAATCTTGTAAAAGATTCCAAAAGCACCCCTGTTGCTTTAATCTCAGAGGAACCTTCTACTCAGCGACCCTCGGTCACCATCACTGAGTTAGAGAGTAACTCTGAAAGGTCATCAGATTCTGACTCTTCAGATGATGATGAATCTTTGGCTCTCCTAACTAAAAAGTTCAGGAGATTCGCCAAAAAGAAAATGTTCAGAAAGAACAAACCTCTTTCTATAACTGATAAGCCAAGATCATCAGCTACTGTTGATAAGGCTACTGCTACTTGTTTTAATTGCGAAAAGATTGGACATTTCGCTAACGAGTGCAGGTCTAAGAAAGTATCGAGAAACTCAGCTTTTCCCAAGAAATCTTTTATTCCCAGGAATAAAGATGACAAATATTCTAAGCTGAAAGAAAAATATGCAAAGCTGAAAAGCTTCAAGAAGAAAGGCAAAGGCCTGATGGTTTATGATTGGGCTGCTTCAGAAGAAGAAGAATCATCATCTGACTCTGAAGATGATGAAGCCAATCTCTGTCTTATGGAAAAGATTGAGGATGAGGAAGAAAGTTCAGACATTCCCTCTACTTCAACCTCTGCTGTTCGGGTATCACCTTCCTTCTTTACAAATATTTCAAATATTGATGAAGCTGATAGTCTCCGCAAAATCGATCTCTTGACTAGAAGCTTATATGAAGCCATGAATGGCAAAACTATAGTTGAAAACCAAAACCTTGATCTCGCTGAACAACTTAAAAACTGTCACCTTCAAATAGAAAAGCTTTCTAAAATTGAAGAAGATTTTAAAGATCAAGTGCATTTAAATCAGCTAGTCAAAATCGAACGAGCAGAAGCTATCGCTGCTTTGAAAGCTGAAAAGGCTACTGTTGAAGGATGGTGTAACTCTTCAACAAAGATCACTGAGATAATTAAGTCTCAAATACCCCTGAGTGATGAACGTGGTATTGGTTACAAATATGAAACTCAAGAACCAACCACTGATCGTTCCATCCTCTTATTTGGAACTTTCGTATCCTCAGTCGCTGACACTTCATCCTCTCATTGTTCGTCCTCCAGACCGCCTATTCCTGAGGAAATCTCTGCCTCTTCAAAAGGTAAAGAGAAAATGGTTTATCCAAAACCTACCTCTGTCTTTAAAGATAAAGGTAAAGGAATTGCGTTGAACCAAAATCCTCAGAAGGGTATTTTAGCACCAAAGCTGAATGCTTATAAAGCTTTAGTGATTTATTCCTCTGGATCAAGAAATCAGATCTCTGGATCTACTCAGCGTGGGTCTATTCAGCGATCTACTCCTAGACTCAGAGTGGATATCCTTGGTAAGAAATCTGAAGAACCAAAAGTTCCTCCCATTTCTAAAGCCAAAAGCTTATTTGGTGCTGGTCCTTCTAATTCAAAATCTAAAACTCAGCATTCAAATAGTCCTAGAACTATTTTTAGTTATAGGAAATGTTATCACTGTGGACTCACTGATCATTTTGCTAGTAAGTGCCCCACAGCCACCAAAGCTGATAAGATAGCTAAGGTGAAGATTGCCCCCAAGGCAAAGAAGACCACCGAGGTTAAGAAATTAACCAAAGTGAAGACTGACAAAGCTGAATCTTCAAATGCTGCGAAGATTGCTGAACCTTCCATTCCAACTGCTTCCACTGACAAACGTGTACACATGGTTAAGTGGGTACCCAAGAAAAACTAATCTTCCTTTGTGATGCAGGTTCAGAAGGGTATCTGGTATCTCGATAGCGGATGCTCTAGACACATGACTGGAAAGAAAAGCCTGCTCGCTGAATACAAGGAAGAGAAGGGTCCTTTTGTGACTTTTGGTGGAAATGGAAAAGGACATACCCGAGGGTTTGGTGTACTCTCTAATGGTACAACCACCTTCAGAAGAGTCGCATATGTTGAAGGTCTGAAGCATAATCTGTTAAGCATCAGTCAGCTTTGCGACAAGGATAACAAGGTAATCTTTACCAAAGAATCCTGCTTTGTCACTGACAAAAAGGAGAAGATAGCTCTCAGCGGTTATCGTTTGGAAAATGTTTATGTAATAAACATGGACTCAACAACCACTGAGAACTCCTGTTTCTTCTCAAAAGCCTCATCTGATGTCAACTGGCTATGGCATAAGAGGCTCTCTCATCTGAATTTCAAGACACTGAACTCTCTTTCTTCAAAAGAGTTAGTTACTGGTCTACCTCAACCCTCATATGCCAAAGAGTCTTTATGTTCAGCATGTGAGAAAGGGAAGCAGACCAAAGCAAGCTTTAAATCAAAGCAAGTCTCCTCAGTGTCATCTCCTCTACAACTACTCCATATGGATTTGTTTGGCCCTGTTAACAAACAATCCATCGCTGGAAAGAAATATACATTGGTCATAGTTGATGAATTATCTCGGTATACATGGGTTATGTTTCTCCATTCCAAGAGTGACACCCCTGAAGAACTCATCACCTTTGTTCGGAAGATGGAAACCCTGAACAATTTGACCGTTCGCTCAATAAGGAGTGATCATGGGACTGAATTCAAAAACAGTTCTCTTGATTCCTTCTTTGAGAGCAAGGGTATTTCTCACAACTTTTCTTCAGTGAGAACACCACAACAAAATGGAGTCGCTGAAAGAAGAAATAGAACAATTATTGAAGCTGCACGTTCAATGCTCAGCGATTCTCACCTGCCTACTCAGTTTTAGGCAGAAGCTGTCAACACTGCTTGTTTTACGCAAAATAGGTCGCTGATAGTCAAAAGATTCAATAAAACAGCCTATGAACTATTTCATGGGAGAAAGCCTTCAATCAGCTTTCTTCACATCTTTGGATGTCAGTGTTTTATACTGAACAACAGAGATGCCCTTGGAAAGTTTAATCCTATGGCTGATGATGGGATCTTTCTTGGATACTCCTCAGTTTCCAAAGCCTTCAGAGTCTTTAATCGAAGAAGACAAACTGTTGAAGAAACAATTCACGTCACGTTTGACGAGTCCCGTTTAGCGAACTCTAAACCGTCCGCTGATACTGAAGAACTGAATCAATGGATGTTTTCTCATCTTGGTGATTCAGAAGAAATTCCCACTCCTCGTGCTCACACAGTTGAAGATGATGGTCCAACTATCATTCCACATATGCAGAATAGTGAAGCTGAAACATCATGGGTCTCAGCTGTTCCTATAAACACTATACCTGCTTCTGAAACCAATATCTCAGATATTCCATCCACTTCTCAGCAATCAGTGAATATAATGACAACTGCATCCATTCCTCTCTTGGCTGATACTCCAGACGTCGCTGAAGCTTCATCTTCAGCTCCTCCAGTTCAGGTTGAGTCAGCGTCTCACGCTCCGGCTCAGCGATGGACTATAAATCACCCAACTGATCAAATTCTTGGTGATCCAAATGCTGGTATACAGACTCGACGAAGTGCAGGTAATATTTGTTTATTTGTAAATTTTATTTCACTAACTGAACCAAAGAAAGTAGATGATGCCCTCAAAGATCCAAACTGGGTCAGCGCCATGCAAGAAGAGCTGACAAAATTCGAAAGAAACAAAGTTTGAAAACTTGTTCGAAGACCAACTGACAAAACAGTGATAGGCACTAAATGGGTCTATCGAAACAAGTTGGACGAACATGGAACTGTAACCCGCAACAAGGCTCGTCTTGTTGCTCAGGGATACAGACAAATGGAAGGCATAGATTATGACGAAACATTTGCTCCAGTAGCAAGATTAGAATCTATTCGTCTATTCTTAGCATACGCTGTACACAAAGACTTTAAAGTATATCAGATGGATGTTAAGTCAGCGTTTCTAAATGGAAAGCTGAATGAAGAAGTCTATGTGGAACAACCTCCAGGATTCTCAGATCCTAAGCATCCAGGTTATGTTTATAAACTGGATAAGGCACTTTATGGCTTAAAGCAAGCTCCACGTGCATGGTATGACACTCTTTCTACTTATCTCCATATTGAAAAATTTGAAAGAGGCAAAATAGACAAAACTTTATTTTTCAGGAAAGTAAAAGGTCATATCATTCTTGTTCAAATATATGTTGATGATATTATATTTGGCTCGACTAACCCTGATCTCTGTACTCGTTTCGCTGATAGAATGAAAGAAGAGTATAAAATGAGCATGATGGGTAAACTAACATATTTCCTTGGTCTACAGATAAAACAAAATGAAAAAGGAACTTTCATTAATCAGGGAAAGTATGTTAAAGATATGCTGAAAAAATTCGACTTAACTGAAAGTTCAGCTATGAAAACCCCTATGGCACCACCGTTGACACTTGATAAGGACACTAAGGGTGTTCCTGTCAATGTCACGCTGTACCGTGGGATGATCGGCTCACTATTGTATCTTACAGCTAGCCGACCCGATATTATGTTTGCAACATGCTTGTGTGCACGATATCAAGCTGAACCTAAGATATCTCATATGAAAGCTGTCAAACGTATTTTTCGATATCTTAAGGGTACAGCGAATCTAGGTCTTTGGTATCCCAAAGACTCAGGATTTGATTTAATCGCCTATTCAGATAGTGATTTTGCAGGTTGTAGAATGGATAGGAAAAGCACCACAAGAGGATGTCAGCTCCTGGGTGGAAAGCTGGTAAGTTGGACAAGTAAAAAGCAAAACTCAGTGTCCACTTCCACAGCTGAAGCTGAGTATGTAGCCGCTGGAAGCTGTTGTTCTCAGGTCTTGTGGATGAGAAATCAACTACTGGACTATGACCTTCAACTCTCAAATATTCCAATCTATTGCGACAACACAAGTGTCATCGCTATAGCTAATAATCCAGTGCTACACTCAAAGACAAAACACATCGAAATCAGGTATCACTTTATCAGAGATCATGTGATGAATGGTGATATAGAACTTCACCTTATCCCAACTGACTATCAGTTAGCTGATCTGTTCACCAAACCTCTTGATGAGACAAGATTCAACTTTCTCATCAGCGAGCTTGGAATGCTGAACTTTGAAGGATAAAATCTTCAGCAGTTCACATTTGATCAGCGATAGGATAAAATCAACTTGTATAACCTATTATATCCTTCTCTCTATCCTGATTCGCTGATATCAAGGTATGTTTTTCTCTCTGACAAATCGCATGTAAATGCAAGATTTCAAAACAAATCTCATTGCTGAATATCTTTTCCTTATCAGCGATACTTTGAAATTTCTTAGAACCAACTGATTTCTATTCAGTGCTTTATGTTTTCTTTTTAAAAGTGTCCCTGAGTTTTTCAAAACCTCAGAGACAACCAAGAATATGAAAGGACAGTTGTGACGTCATTACAACGGATAAACCCAGACACGTTCTTCTTTCTGACACACGTTTGCACGTTTCGTTTACTTGCCAATCAAATGCAAACACGTGTCCGTGTCATTATGAAAATCTTTTCCCGCTCAAGATTTTCTCTTTCTAAAATCTCTCTATATAAACAAATTCCTCATTTATATTTTTCTCTTACGCGAACTTCTCCTCCAAGCAAAGAAAGAATTCACTGTTGCATTTGGCTCTCGATTTTTCAAGAACAACTGTTCATCTTCTTCAAACATCAAAGGTTAATATGTTCTTATTATTTACCAAATGCAAATAACTTGTTTCTGATCTTCTCTTTGTTTTAACAAGATCAAACAAAAGAACTTCTTAAAAATAAAATCATTTTCTTCCATGATTTTATGAACACAACCATTTCATGGTTGTTCTTCAAGTTTAAATGCAAAAATCTTAAACTTGTTCTTCACACATTCGTTTTTCCAGAATCCCTATCTTCAAAGGAAACTGGAAAACAAGATTTTTATTTGGGTTTGAAATTTCGTTCTTATTTTAAATAAAAAAAAAACAAAACCCCTAATCTTCATTAAGACATTTTGTCTGAATGAAATGGACAAAATTCGAACCATCTTATTGGAAAATTTCTTTCCACATTAAGATTATTCTTATTTGTTAATCCTTTGGTTGAACTGATAATACAGAGAATGGCATCTTCTGACATTCCCAAGTACATCAACGCTGAAAACACTTCTGCTGATGACACTGTTGAGGAAATGGACATCTTCAAGGCTCCTCAAGTCAAATTTTCCCTTGACAAACTGGATTGGACTAAGGTGAACAACCTCTATGCGCTTCTCGAGTTTCCTCATCGAAAGCAAGTCACACATCTAGCTGATGTTGTGAACTTCCTAAAGAATTGCTGCATCTCCACAGCCCTGACCATAACACCTCCTGCACATCAGCTTTTGCTCTCACAATTCTGGTACTCAGCCAGACACTCTCAGCTACCCTCAGCCAAAGACCCCTCCAAAACAATCGATTGCATCCTCTGCGATATCGAATATGGCACCATGAAGATTACCCCTGTCATAATTCGCAAAGCTCTCAGCCTTCCCATCACCACCAAGGAAAAACCCTTTGTTCCCCTCCCCGACCCCAAGAAAAACTCAGACAGGGAAGCCATCATTGCATTTTTCGACGCAATGGGCTATGTATGGGAAATCGGCAGAGACATGAAGCCCGAGAAGAAGCTGACGATTATCAAGAAATCGAAAATGCCCAGCGAGATGAATTTCATCTTCGCCCATTTGATCAGCTGCATGACTGCAAAGAGCGGCTCCTCTGACCAAGCCGCTAAGCCTCAGCAAGCAATGGGATATGCTTTGCTGAAAGGTCTCAACATAGACTGGGCATCGATTATCTATGATGACCTGGTTCTCAGAGTGGACACCGTCGCTGACAGACCTCCATGGGTTCCATATCCTTGGTTCATCAGCGCTATTTTCCAAAGAGGTCTGAAAGACAGCTACCCAGAAGAGGGTGACCTAAAACTCTCTCAGGTCGGCCCTAAAATACTCGACTTCAAACCAGTGGCGAATGAGGTACGTCTTTCTGCACTCTTGACTCTTCTTAACCCTACTACTTCTTCTACTTCTGCAGCTCCTTCAGCGGACAAACCCACCGATGATACCCCAACTGCTACCTCCATTCCTCTTAAAAGGAAACATTCTGAAACCCACCTTAGTTCCAAAAGAACTAAGAAGACCAAGGAGCAACCCAAGCAATCTCCTGCTAAAATCTTCTCAGCTCCTCCTGTTGAGTTGAAGGAAAGTTCAATGGTACGCTCTGTCACACCTGAAAAACCCATCCCTTTAATCCCGACCTTAGCATCTCCAAACGTTGAGGTTTCAAACTTGGAAACTACCCAACCTACCTCAGTCTCTCAAAAGACTGATGAAGTGATTCTCAGCGATTCCAACGCTGAACTCAGTAACCAACCTCCATTCTTATCCTTCGCTTCTCCCTCCACTCATTTGGACCCCACTCCAGTTATCACAGCTGCACCTGTCATTCCTCCAGGAACAAAAGGAACGACGGAAGTAGGACCTGCAGAGTTGTCCATACGTCCACGTACTCTCGCTGAAGATATGGAACTTTACTCAGGAACCTGTGATTTTGATGAATTCACCAATCCTCCTGCAGGTACTCACCAATCCCTATACACTGTTACTAAACCCCAAACTTCTGAGCTTTCCTCTGTTCACAAGTTTTTATATGTTACAGGTCCTAATTTGAGAGACATCAACACGTCTCTGAAGACAGTAGAGACAACGCTGACTGGTCTCACGTCTACTCTTTCCGGCAACTCTTCAGCTGTAACAACCGCTGGAGAAAATCTCTTAAAACTGACAACCGAAGTCGGAAAGAATGCCTCCAAAGCTGACATGGAGAAGGTTGATCAATCTCTGAGCAACTTTGCCAAAGTTCTCGCTGACATCTACACAGACTACCTCGACATCAAGAAATCTGTAGACACCATGTCCAGCGAAGTCACAACGCTGAAGATATCGGTTGGTACACTCGAAGGTGATATGTCTGCTGTAAAGACTGATGTCAGTTCAGTAAAAACTGATATGAGTTCTGTGAAGACTGATGTCAACACGATGAAGAATGACATCTCTTCAATTCAGAACTTGTTGAAGCAGATTCTGACCAACACGACCGCCCCTGCACCTGCCCCTGCACCTCCATCTTTTACTACGGTGGATCGTGCTGAACTCATGAAGATCAATCCTGGTATTTCTGACATGGAAAATAGATTATCAGCGATTGAAATGTATATAGGGATCCGTGGCCAAGAAGACAGGGAAACCACACGAGCTGCTGAATCTTCTCATTCCTCCCCCAGTCATCATGATAAAGAGGGGGAGAAGAGCGCTGAAGACCTCTCCAAGAGCGCTGAAGACCTTTCCCATGATGAATCTATCAGGGGAGAGACGACTGAAGACCTCACCTTCACTAAAGAGGGTGAGAAGACAATTGAAGCTGAAGCACCCGTTGGACCTTAGGGAGATGAAAACCCTGAGGGAACCGACAAGCTCGCCTCTGTATCTGAGGGGGAGCAACTCGAAGAAGAAGCTGAAGAAACTGAGTCTGAAGCTGAAGATGAAGAAGCCATCGATTTGTCTGATGCTGAACCATCCTCTTCTCCAAAGAATGATGATGACGAAGATGACGATGATGATGATTCTTTTATCGTCAAGCCTGCTCAGAGAACTAAAGCTCTTAAAGGGATTCTGATAAATGAACCTTTAGGGGAGAGGACAAAGACAAAGCCATCAGCATCCGAAGCTGACAAAGGCAAAGGAAAAGGTGTCGCTGAAGATGAAAATCTGATGATCTTGCTTAACAAGCCGGTTTGTCAGGTACATTAATCCTACACAACATCCCTCCTCTATACACTTTATCAGTTCTCTACCTCCGCAAACCTCTATACACAATCCCATTCTTTCCATCTCTGTTCTTACTTGTAAGATCGCTGCGTTTCAGCTAGTCCTCTCCCCTGTTTGAGGATATCGCTGAAGTTCCTACAGCTGCGACTTCAACAACAATCCCAGCTCTCAACGCTGAAGAAATAATCCCAGTCTTGGATTTGATCTCTGAGACTGATGAACCTGAAGAACAGTCTCTCTCTCACAAAAACAGACCTTCCTTGGCTCCTCAAAAGCTAATTGAAGAGGATCAAGAAAAGAGAGATGCAATGATCAAGAGACTTGAAGATCAACGAATCATTCTGAAGCGGGATCAACTTCCTTCCGTTCCTCCAAAGTTCAGAGTTTCCCAAAAGGAATACAAGGAACACCTCAGAGATGAACGCTTAATCGCTGAAAGAAAGGAAGTTGAAGAAAAAGATAGAGAATACGCCATCAAGCTTACTCAACGATCAATAAAAGACCCCAAGCTGAAAAGAGTTCCCATTGATGTTCAACGTCAGCTATGGGATGATGCTCAAAAGATCGTTAGAGAAAAGACTAAGGTCTCTGACACGACCTTGGAATGGGCTAAACAAATGCTGACCTATCGATCTAGACCATCCAAAATCCTCAAAGCAAACATCAGAGGAAAACTGTACGCCGACGTTCCTGTTGTTGAAGTGGATGTCTACAGAGATGACAAAACCAAGCAAACTTTCTATGCTGCTACCTTAGAAAAGTTTGGTCTCTCTGAATGGTTAGAAACAAAATTAGCCATTCAGGGATCGCGCTCAAAATACAAAAGCCATGTCGAGAAGATCTTAAACAAACAGATCGACCTGCTTTCTTCTGCTGTGGATATTCCTCCTACTCTTCCTCAACAAAGAAAAGTCTCTACTAAGAAAAAGAAAGTCTCTGATTCAGGTCCTCCTATACGGAATGAAACAGGTATTGGTTTCTCTCGTGCTGAAGTTCTCGGCCCTGATGCTGATCTCTCAGCGCTTGACACCTCCCTACCACCTGGAGAAACTTTCATTCCTGGCACAGTTGTAAGTGATCCATATGGTATATTCTTTCTAGACTACGATGGAAACCATCACTTTCAACGTATCTCTGAGCTCCACCTCGCTCCCATCGAACAACTCAGAGATCTCTTATACTGGTGTGAAGTCAGACGCGACATCAAAGCTAGACACCTGAAGCCCTTGATTTTTGAAGAAGCTCAGAAGAAAAAGAATCAAGGAGTAGATGTCCCTGATTGGATGATTGCCACATCAATGACCCTTGATGAACAACTCATTAAGGAAGAACCTTTTGACGGATAGGATCGCCTTGAAATTCTTTCCATCCTTATCTGTCTACATCTTTTGTACTTGTAATTTTATTCGTTGTACTTGTAATTTTTCCACTTCCCTCTGTAATCTTTACAAAGTTTAAAGAAAAATTTCAGCGAACGTACTTTACTCCATCAGTAGAGAAAAGATCCCAGAAAACAGTAAAAGGGACAAATATTTTATGAGTTCTTTTTATCCTTATGTTTTCATTATATAGCAATTTTCTCTGTTGCTATGTCGTAATCAAATAGGGGGAGATTGTTGATCCAAACCCTCAGTGATTTGATAATGACCCTCTCATATACATAGTGAAAATTGTAAGTAAACAATATGTATCAGAGTTTCACTATCGCTGATAAGTACTAAGATCTTTCAGCGAAACTGTTCACCATAATAATCTGAGTCTGTTCAGTACTTATGGTGATCGCTGATAAGTTAGTTGTTTACTTATGATCCCTGAAGACAAGTTTCACGTCAACATAGGTTCTAAGCTGAAGTCGAAGATCAAGCTCAAGAACCAGCGACAAGTCTCCTAATGAACTGATGCGGATCAACGAAGACTCAGATTTGTCCACTCAACGTGAAGTATCAAGTACAAGACTTCAGCTATCGCTGAACTCTATCATTTGCTGATAAAGAATGATAGATCGCTGAATCATCGAAAAGCTGATCATGAAGTCTTCCGTACAAAGTACTTTTTGTCTCATCCACCCTTGCACGACTCCGTACGATATGTCAGAATAGAACCTCCTTATTGTCTGAAATCGTACAACCACTCTGATACTACACTGTTCAAACATGCGGCTACTAAGGTTGTCAACAAAGGTCAATGACATGCAACCAATCAGCTGCTGCCACGTGTAAAGTATAAACTGCAATGCATTAAATGCATGCAGTATATAAGAAGAAGAACTCACTTCATTTTGAAGTAACTTGCTAACTCTGGACAAGTTCATCCTTCTTATCTTGAGATAGGTTATTATTAGTAATTTCCTTCTCCTTCTTAGTGCAAGAAACTTAGTGTTCCAACCTGTTTAGATTTAGGATTTATCCTTAATCTTGTTTCCGCAACAAGCTGTAAATTGTTAATGATTTATCAATAAACAATTTAGAAAAGTAAAATCTGTGTGTTTGTATTCAACCCCCCCCCCCCTTCTACAAACTTGTATAACCCTTCGGGACCAACACATCTAACCATCAAGGATCCATCAATGGATGGATACCAAAATCTTTCCTGTTTTGCAGGAATGTCATGTGCGCTTAGTTCAAAACAATTTTTTTTCTTTTCACACGACTGCATTCGAAGGTTATGCCACATTTGAGGGGGAGTACTATTCTATGAAAGGTAAGTGAACTTCAACTAAATTCAAAGACCGTGGTAATTCATTCTGAATAACTTACTTGTGTGTGTTATTCTCCAATTCTAATCTCCATGATTGCCACGTCCAATATTTTATTGACTTAGTTATTTCCATGTCTCTTATATGTTTCTTGATTTATCGATGGAAATACACTCCTTTGAATTCCTAGTTGTTTTCCAAGTTTGCTATTTCTTGTAAATGATTCAATTCTTTTCTGATATATTAATTGTGACTTGTTCTTCACAATTAAACTTTCTAATCATTGTTTCATTTTTTAACATAATGTGCTTACTGAGTCATTATGTTTAGCGCTTGATATTGTTCATTGAAATTATGTTATTTCAAATTATGACTTTTGATTACCTCAGATCAGAACGCGGACTTCATTTAATGACTTCTGATCATCTCAGATCAGGACTCACTCTTAAATGTTTTGACTTCTAAACATTTCAGTTTAGAACTCGTACTTCACTATTTACTAAATTGTTCTACTCAATGCATGAATGAGTGTTAGGAACTACATCGTTTCTATGGTCTATCCAGAACCGGAAGGACCTACCCAAGAAACACATCCCTTATAGACATCAGTGAGGGGTCTAGATTGATAGATGAGTTTGGAGAGAAAAGAATATGGTGAGGATGTGACAGGACTTAAAAGAATTATTGGTCCTTACCAAACCGAGTCAGTTATCCGGGTAACCACACAATCTATTTATTCTCGTTCTTTGGAGATGAATATTGAAACAGACATGGACCCAGTGTCGATAACTCATGTCACCCCACCCAGCCACTCAAGTATCTCATAAAAGATGCTTGTTTCATATATTCACGGAGATTTAGCACATAATCTATCTATTCCTCACTCGGAGGTCATAGATATTGAAAAAGGAAGACATCAGCTCCGGTCTCCGAACTTCATATTCTAATCACTGTGTCTATTGATTTTTAACTTGCGTCCCAGGTTAAATCAATTTTTGAGCGAAATCGATATGACATAATTCTTTCTCACATGCACGAGTCTTTGTGATTCCCATTGCATATCTTCGTGATATTTCTGGAACAGTTTAAGAAGTAATTTTTAATATTTTACTTCAGTGATAACTGGAAGTCCTATCAGAGATACCTCATTGCCAACTCTGAACATAGGCCACACAATTTTTTAAATTGTTGTGATAACAGTTACTAACGTGTTTCTGTGTTAGTTGATTACTCCATTCTGGTTACTTAATATTTTGATCTGGATTTTTTGCTACTCGTCACTATTGTCTTTGAACATACATGATGCTCCGGATGCTCCTACTCATCATGAGGGGGAGAAAGGGTACATATTCAAAGACACGGATTATCAAGTTGAGGGGGAGTTAGCAAAAGCCGAGACGGAGTAACTGTTGATTGATTAGTTCCGAGATTTTATCAAAGTTCAAAGAGCATACAGGTTGACAAGTTCTTCTTATCCTTCATCAAGTGGTGTTCGCTACAAGTTATTAGTTTCTCCTTCAAGCGTGTGACAAGTTCTGAAGTTTTTCAAAGCCAGTTCAACTCGCGGTACAAAGACAGATTCTTGATTTTAAACTGAAGTCGCACTGTGGAATGTCACAAAACTCGCACATTATCATTCTTGTGTGCTTATCCGATGTGTTGAGTTTCTACAGTTAAAAGATACTTTTCGTGCACTTAGTCGAGGTTATTGTTCACTGAATCTGGTGATTAAGTTGAAGATCGAAAGATAACAACTTTATTCAAGGGGGAGCTTCGAAAGACACGAAGACAAGCAACACCAAAGTGCTTCAAAGATTCAAGAGGGAGAGAGGATCAATGACCTGAAGATTTCAAGACCCGTTTTTTCTTTATATAACTTTAGAGGGAGATTGTTAGGACCATAAATGTCCTACATAATAGAAAGTTATATAAAGAATTATAGAACTTCATTATAGAGCTTAATTAGTTTATTTAATCTTTTTGTAAAAGCCATTATTATTAAACGGGCTTAGTTTAGGCTTAATGGGCCATGGGCCTTAGGTTTCAAGCCTAAGTATAAATAGTTTAGTTAACCTAGAATTAGGTTAATCGTTCATTTACTCTGAATTGTAATATTCTATGAACGATACATTGAATGAATACGAGATAGATGACAAGTTGAAATCCACAATTGTTCTTGATATTGCTCATTGATTTTATTGTTACCTGTCAATCTGGGATTCACATTTATGCATTGTAGATTGTGGAGGCATGAACACTGATGATTCTGAAGATCATAAAGTAACAGGTATGTATACATTTTGGATTTCGAATAAAATCTATGACTTATCTAAATTATGATGACCTGGTTTGATAGTTTTGGAACAAAACAAGGAGTGGAAACCTTGCTACAGACCTGTCAATGACAGATAGTGAGGATAAAAATAAGCTGAATGCAGGTATGAAAATGTTGAAATTATACATTTAAACAGTGAAGTGAGGTAACTGTGTGATAGACATTAAAATTTGAATAACATTATTTACTTGGTGATACACATTTCAGGCCCCTCAACATTTCCTAATCATGAAAATCAACAAACAGACAACACAGTCGGGAACAAAAGTATGTTTAATGAAAACTTAATGTATTCATGGTATGTTAACATAAATCATGTAGCAATTAAAAACAAATTATTCTTTCAAACAGGTTACCGGATTGAGATAGGAAGTTCGGCAAGGGTTACGAGACGTAAAGCCAAGTTTGTGATAAATTTGGAAACTCTAGTTTCACATTTGCCAGTAGAATCGAAAATCAAAGGTATCAATAAAACTTAGAATATAAAAATATACAACATAATGATTATTAATCAGTTGAAATGTTATCGTATCGAATATAAACTGATGATTTATAGATCATGAATTAACATTGAACGTATGATACGAACCATGTTTAGCAAAGATTGAACAACCTGAAAACAACAACGATGAAGAAGGCCCACAGGTTGAAAAAATTCAGGAACAGGAAAATATAAGAGTTGGCGTGGATGTATTGAGGACGCGAACTTCACCATGAACATTACATGACACCATCTTCGGTTTGACCACGAGACATAGGGAAACTGTGAAAGGACTGGGCTTGGAATCATTGCTAAAGATGACAGTGGACGGAGTGCATTCGAAGTTAGGGTACTATATTGTAGATAAGTTAGATACAACAGAAATGCTTATTAGGCTTAGTAATGACATAATCCCTATCACTGTTGAGTCTATGCACACCATCCTAGGATTGCCTATTAAGGGTATAGATTTATTGGTCGAAGATGACGTTGAAAGCCGAATGAATACCAGAACCAAATGGAGAGCACAAGTCAAGAAGAAGTCATTACGACCAAAGGATGTAATGAATAACATAATAGAGTCCAAGGATGATGGATTCATGTTCAAAATCAGCTTCCTAGTTCTGTTTGTAAATCTTATGTGTGAGTGTAATAATATGGGTACATGTAACTTGCAGTTCCTCGCAAAGATACAAAATGAAGACATGATGTCGAAGATAGACTGGTGCAAATTCATTTAGGACAAAGTAAAAGGAAGCAAGCAATACTGGAGACGAGACAATGTTATGTGCTTCTACTCCGGTCCCCTAACGTACCTAACAGTAAAAAATGTGATTTCATATAATAAATGAATTAACCTACACAATAGAAATTGACCATGATTTACAATTGTGTATTGTTTTCGTAGTTACTTTATGTGCATTCAACCTTCAGCACCCGGGTCGAAGTCGCGAAAGGCTTGCCAGCATTGTGCATCTGGGACATACTTCAGCTGAAGAAAAGCCAGGCAACAGAATTAGAAGACAGAGGATTTGGTTTGCTGCCATTAAAGAGTAAGATGAACGACAACGATCCAAGTAAGGAAATGGAGGACCATGAGCAGCAATTGGATCCCAACTCATCAAAAGATGTAAGTTTTATTTAAACTATATAACTATAATTATTACTACTTATAACAAATAAATATATTTACCAACAGTTTCTGTTGCAATTAAAAGGTGTTCATTCACTCAATCCAGAGGAGAATCGATCGAATCAAAGCTATTAGGAAGGCGACAAAATACGACATATCAGTTGCAATGCTAAAGTTCGAGGAAAAGGAATCATTTCTGAGTATGCAGTCTGAATTGAAGTCTATGTTCAACACATCACCCACACCAAAATATCGAACAACATCAAAAAGTGAGAATGATTGCGCTACTCCATGCACGGCTATAATTCTTAGCCAAGTTGTTGAAGACCCATATTGTCAACTATGGGAAAGCCCAACTTTTGTAGACGAGGTTGATGAGTCAATGCGACAATCGGTTGAGCGATCGAAAGCAAGAAAATCATCGAACAACAAGGAACCAGTAGCTTTTGATATGAGAGAGAGCCCGTTGAAGACTGTTAATCAAAATATAGGCATGCACGCACGAAAATCTAGAAATATAACACTTGACAACAAGGGAAAATGAAAACTGATTGCGGAGAGTAACGACGATGATGCACCTGATTTTGATATTGGATTCAACCCAATAAAGGATCCATATCCTATCAGAATGCTTCAAAGTGATAACACAAATCCCCCAACAGATTTGCCGATAAAAAATAGTGGCTGCTTGATCCAAAAAAAGAAGAGACTGTTAGTATTGATGATCATACCGGAACAAACAAAGATGAACAACATGAGGATGCAAACCTCCGTCCTAGAACAACAAGGCGGACGGTCAAACCCGGAGAACATCTAAAGTCACCATATTATAACCGAGTAGTCGACTTTAATGTTTCCACCAAGGACAAGAAAGTGCATGAATGGACAACAGCTATGTTCGGGAGCAAATTGTAAGTATCATTAATAACTACATTTATATTGTTAAAGATGTTTTCATGATATTAAACTAACCACAATCGTACCTACTTTTTTTAGCGACAACGTCTTTAAGTCAAATGATTTGTCATACATAGGTCGAGCAAACATGGAAACATTAGCTGTCATGAACATGAACATGAACACCAATCCAACGGTAATCAACGCGTGGGTATCAATCCTAAACTACGAAGATCGCTTCCGAAATCGTGATTCATTGAGACGTTATTTCTTCAAGATAGATGTTATGGTAAGAAAACCAAACTTCCATCCAACAATTTCATAACACATAAAAAATTTAAACTCTACAATTATATGAGGAAATTAAATAAGTATTCGTTGTCACAGTTGGACCCAGTTTTGAGTACAAGATGTCTTGATTTGAAGACTCATTATGACATGTTCACAAAAAGCATATCAAGCGCTGCAAGGAATAATAAAGTTGTGATTAGTATGAAAGATTTTGATTTGGTACGTGCATAAGGTTTATATTCAACACTTATTTATTAGTTTATTTAGCTTATATGTAAGAGTATCGCACACATAACTTGCAGGTGTTCTTTCCAATGATTGACGGGTGCTTCAACTATTTAATTGTGATAAATCTGAAAAATCCATCATTCACAATTCTCGACAATCGCAAATGGAAGGAAATGTCTACTGACATGATTACTAAAAATCACCAATCTTAGGTGTGCAATCACTAGAGATATCGGGCATGAAATACTTGGACCCATCAACGGCTTCTCGATTCTCATCATCAATTTTATCTAGAAAATAACAAATAAAATGAATATTTACCACAATTGAGCCAATAGAATAAAAAGTGAATGAAGAACCCAATGAATTAACATAAGACGGATATTAATTTACATCAATGATTAAATCACCACAGCAGTTAAAAAAAATAAAACAAACCTAAACAAAATTAAATAATACTAACAACATTATGGATTAACAAAAACATAATAATTAATATAAACCATGAATCACCGCAGCAGCTTAAAAAAATAAACATAAATAAATAATACTAACAACATAGTGGATCAATAAAGACATTAATTCATATCAATCATGAATCAAAACAGTAGCTTAAAAAAACATAAATAAAGAACACTAACAACATAATGGATTAATAAAAACATAAAACTAAATATCAAGAAACCTAGAAAGCATTTATAATGGTTAAAACCTAAAAAACTACATTGTCTAATTTAATAGTAATGGGTCAAAGTCTTCAGTTTGACCACCGAAAAATGAAAACATAAGAATCTGTAAACGATGAAGTCACCGTAACTAGACAATTATACAACATGTCGATAACAAAAAATACATAAAATTAAAAACAAAAAAACTCTATTCGGTACCATCATCATTCGGAGCAATCAGATTTTTTTCGTTAATTTTCTTGACGCCCGACTGGGTTTTCAATGGCGACTCGATAGAATCATCTTCGACGAATGATGGTTCTTCAGCACGAACACGGGAACAAGATCCAAACACATCATTGACGGTTTCCTCATTCATAGTATGAATCTTCCATTGACTAGACCAAACAAAGACGATGGCGTTCTGAACAGTTTAATGGCGATTAATATGTTGTCGGCGTCAAGGGGTTAATGGAGATGAAGATTCAGATTATTGATTGCAGAATAAAAACCAAAACTGAAAGAATAATGGAAACCATAATCCCATGAATATCGGCAGTTACCAAACAAACACGGATTAATAAAAATTAATTATAACCGGAACAATTAGCAAATTACTAATCTATCATTTTTAAATATATTTAATATTAATTAAAACTAATTAGGTCTAAGGGTTATAGATGGTTTGCAGAGTTTGCATGATCTACATGGTTTGCAAATGATATTTCGCATATATATATATATATATAGGGGCAGGTTCAAACGAGAAGTTAAACCTTATGCGAGAATGCGAGAAGTGTAATTAATCATATATGATACACAAGCTTAATCATATATGATTAAGAATAGTTTACATTGACAATACATAGACGTTTAATCATATATGATTAAACACATTCACATGTAGTGTAATCATATATATGATTAAACACTTCTCGCATTCTCGCATAACGTTTAACTTCTCGCATGATCCTTCATATATATATATATATATATTATTAGGAACCCGAGAATCGCCACAACACTTTCGTTGGTTGGTTTCATTATCATAAAGTTGCTCCAAAACTGATTTGGTGCCACGAGTCCTTATTTAGGATGAATATATATATTCATCATGAATGAGCATGTGTAGCTTTACTTAGTTTTTCAAAATGGATACTTAATTGGGAGTATGCTTAATATTGTACATGTGCAAGTGTTTGAATCACGAACAAGTTCTAGAGGAGAGGAATAATCATATAATTTTGTACCTGGTTATTATAAGTTATACATCCGACTAGAGATGTACAAAAACCGTTTCGAAATTATCTATTATTTAGTGACTAATAACTTACCATACTCACAGAGATGTATGGCCTCATAATAGTTAAGCTTCTCAACTATATATCAAGGTTCTAAATTGCGTGAGGCGTGGCGTGGTGGCGAGGTCAAGCCTCAAGGCTTACGAGTTACGGTGAGACCATAACGTTTTTCAAGGTGTGGCCTAAGGAGACAAATATGTATATATAGTGTATATATATAGAGAGAGAGAGATGTTTGTGTCAATGTCATAAACAACAATAATTAAACAAATTAAATTCATATAAAACTATAAGCAAAAGAAAAAACCATATATGCATTGATAATTTTATATCATATATACAAAGCTTACAAAAATGATATCAATAGATTATAACAAAAAGAATGTTTTACTAATGTTTTCATAATTCATACATCTCCAATCTAAAATTCTAATTTCATATACAAATCTTGCTCACCTTCAACTTGTGGTTGACGAATTCCTACTTTTAGCGAATAATTATAATTATTAATATTTAATTTAATAAGCCATAAATTATATATATAAAAGTAACACAAAAAAATAAAAACAAAACTTCATTCACTCCTCAAACACGCCTTATAACCCGTCGTAAAGCGCCATACCACACCATAACCCTCCTCAAACACGCCATAACGCGCCATACTGCAAGCCACACCTTAGAGTCGCGCCACGGGCTTTATGTAACAACCCAGTCTAAATAAAGCATACATAACATTTAAATTTAAAGAATTACAAAACTGGGTCCCAAAATTTTGTTACATCTGTCTCAAAACTTAGGTTGGCGGAAACAACCTATACACAACTGAGAACGTATTAGTCTCTATACGTGTCAATGACACTGTCTCTACCTGCATCTGTACTCTACTCTTCTCTTGCTCACTTACCTGAGCCTCCTACTATCTGCTTACCTGAAAATGTTTAGTTTGGAAAATGTGAGGGTTAGACCATGAGGTCTAGTAAGCTCCCTCCTGACAGTTCTCAAAAATCATTTAAAAACGATTTATAACTTTCACATATAAAGCTTTCACATATCTTTTCATAAAACTTTCACGGATAAATCCGCTCCCGTAAATGGCACCCTGATGTCACTCAAGAGTGACAACGAGTCAGTCTCACGCTGCCTTACTGGGTCACACCTCCCATGGCATAAACGGAACCTCCCCCCGACGTGAATACTGGCGGAACCGCCCCCCGACTTAGTCAATTTACGTCTACCACAATGTATGCATACATCTCATATAACTTTCAACAAGTAAACAATCATGTAAAATAACATGGTATTTCTACTCAATCATTTTCTTTGGAAAACACGTATAAAAACACGTATTTTTAGTTAGAAAAACACACCTGGCGCTTTTAGCAAATTTCTCGCTTCAAAACCTCTTACTTACGCTTCTGATCTCTAGGTGACACACCTAAATTTAGAAAACGCATATCATAATCTAACAATTTATAATCGAGCTTACTTCCAAAAATACCCTCAAATTATCTTATTAGATAAGTTACATAATTAGTCCAAAATTATACTTATTGGACTTGCTTTCTAGCCCAGAATAATAATAATCCGGATCTTAATATGGAATACCGGATCTCAGCTAAATACGGGATCCCATTCTTAATATTACTGGATCACATTTTATTAAAATTACCGGAACTTGATTTGTTTAAGTCCACAACCGAATTTTAGCATTCCAGCCCAAGGAGTTAATTAAGTTCGTATCAGCTGTAGGGCCCAAGTCCCGGTTCTAACCTACCGGATCACTCCCAAACCGATTCTTATTAAATGCCCACACCGGATCTGCCAACTGACCGGCCCAATTCTGGCTCCACGGCCCAAGGGCATTACCTAATCCCTTGCTTTAAAACCCACATTCCGGATCTTTTAATTGTTAAACATTCCGATCCTTTAATTTGTTAACATTCCGGATCCTTAAATTACATTCCGGATCTTTGGCCCAAATCAAAACAATTCCGGTAATTACAAATAATTCCGGATCCGCAATTATCTTCTGGATCGGTCCAAATAAATTAAATTCCGGATCTTATCTTCCGGAACCAAAGTTTCGGTTCTTAAATTTAAATTCCGGATTCTATCTTCCGGAACCAAAATCCTGATTATCGCAACTGGTCATTTGGCCGATGCAATACTAAATAACATTGTGGTCTGAGATTAACTCATTACGACTGGTTACTAAATCCCTTACTCAACAAAATGATTATTCTAACTCTATAAATCCTCTTTATGATTAATTAATCCTTTTTAAGTACCCTTCTAAATTCTTAAGCAAAAACCTTAAACAATCAATCTCAGTAGAAAATCTATGATCCAGAATTGAATAGGAGATTACCTGATAAGAATTTGTGTAGACTCCAATTTCACTTCTTTTATTCCAATTGTGGAATGATGATGCCTTCTCTCCCAATTTGCAATTGGGATGATTTTCTTCTTCCGGTGCACCCTTTCTCTAAGCCGCCACACTCACACACCAACAATGAATGGCTCATAGGGTTTTGAGCCCCTTTCATACCTTTTTAATATGTTGCAATTTAGCCCCTGAACTTCCAATTTTTACTACTTTTCCCATAAAACTTTAATCTTTTTAAATTTGATCTTGGTTATTACAACACTCCCCCTCTCAAAAGAATTTCGTCCCCAGAATTCCATTATCAAGAGATGAGGGTAACTGGACCTCATGTCCGCTTCTACTCCCCAAATTGCCTCTCGTCCCTTATGATACCTCCACTGGAATCGTTACTAGTCTGATCTCCTTGTTCCTTAACTGACAAATCTTGTTGTCCAACATCCCAACAGGTTCCTTTACGTAGGTCAACCTCTCACCAATTCTGATATCCTCCAATGGTGCTGCCACTTCTGCCTCAGCCAAACGCCTTTTAACTTCCAAACATGGAATGCTAGGTGCACCCCCTTCAATTCTTCGGTAATTCCAACTTGTAAGCTATTGTCCATACCCGTTATGGGATGATGAAGATCAATCCCTTATCGCCCGCACTCTTTGCCAGGTCGACATCATCTCAACTTCCAACATCTGCTCTCCAAAATATAGACGTGCATCGCACTAAGAATTCCTCCCAAAACTCATCTGGCACCACAAGATCGTGCACTAATTATACAACTCCCATAACTTCGATGGTTCCAAAAACGTAATCCTCCTCACTATTGGTCGTCTTCTACATCAAGTTGCCCCTTTCTTAAACTCGGGACCCAGAAGTCTTATGCTTTTCAGTCCAACCAACTAAGTTCCACTCGATTGTCCCAAACCATTCGGATGGAAAACATAACCATACTCTATACTTCGGAACCGCCCCCGATGAGTCACCACTTTGCTATAACGTGCTATCTTGCACCATATATTTGTAACCTCTCTGATCATTATCCTCACTTAAATACCTCCTGATAACTCCAAGGCCAACCGCACCTAAATCATCTCGCTTCCGTCCACCCACCGGGACTCACGGTTTAAAACACGACTAAATAAGGTCTCTTCTACAACTTTACTTCCTTAAAAGAAGGAACTTGGCGGAATTCCTCGCCACAAAAACGAGAATCATAAACCGGGAAAATCACTCACTTGACGACTTGGCACAAGGCCAACCTTGTACATCCCGACCAACTCACACCCAAGAGTTCCCCTCCTCGGGTTATCTATAATTCTAGATTACTTCTTCCAACCGACATGCGTCTATGCAAATCATACTCCCTTCCCGAATCACATCGGCTACAGCTCGACAACTAATTCGTACGCTCTCACCACTTCATCACTTCACACTTAATGTGACTAACAGCAGGAAACTTCCATAATCCCTTATTGAAGTGTTTACCTATCCGAATTGAACTTGTGCTGAAGACACATCAATTTCTCACTACTTGCCACAAGCGTCCAGTCATTTATAACATAACTTCGGTTACCCTCACTCGACAAGAAGGAGTAACCATGCTCACTCAAAACCATTCCCAATAGTTTATCACTGAACGACCAATTCGTTTGAACATATATCACAACGTCACCAACTCAACTCATTCAACTGCCTTTTTCCACTTCCTTCCCGCACAAATACATACACAAATCCCCTTCCTCAATACTCCTTCCAGGAGTTTGCACACTTATAGATGACAATCTACACCCACTACTCCACTTTTCGGTGTTACTGCCAAGCTTACTACTTCTAACCTACTCACTTATTCCGACATACGATCTTCGCCTCCCCACGTTATCGTGGAGCACCGCCTCTCACACATTACTTGCCTCTCTCTTCCGACCTTTCCACATACTGAAACATTTTCTCATTAATATGCACAACCAAACAGTTGCACCCAAAATTCTAACTTGAGGTATCCAACCAAGTTATCTTGAAATGACACCGGTGTTCGAAGTCACTACACGCCCTTTGATATCTAACTATTACCTTCTCAGATAAATCCTTCACACATAGGAAAAGATTCATATTCTTTGTAGATTTCGCATCTACTACACCACCTTCTTGACTAATCCATCCATCATTTTCTTTAAACTTCCAATGATTCCAAAAATATACTTATTTAGTGACTCACACAAAAAAAAACACTTGGTTTCTCATTTGGGTAACCACTCATTACCGCTCCAACATTCTATTCCGATAATAGCCATATCACCACGCCAACTTACAAACCACGTGCTCCAACAACTTGATTAACATATCGTACACCTCATCCAAAATCTCCGAAAAGACTTCCATCTGAAGCTTCCTCTTTCTAACATCACATTACTACCACACTGGCTGGCGCCTTTATCTTGGCAATTGATGCCACTACACCTCCGTACATTCTCCACCCATAACATCACACTGCAGACCAGATCCCTCATGGTCATTCGTACACAATTCAAACTTTCCTTCATATTTTCCCGCAAAAATAACCGAGTTATCTCGCTACTTTGTCTTTCCCCAACTCTAGTTGAACCACAACTCACGAGTTCCCAATTAACTCAAACATAATCGTTTCCTGCTAGTTCTTTACGATCCAAGCCAATACATAGACAGGGCACGTTCCCTCATAGATCGATATAATCCATGCGCCCACACGAGGTGTTTCATCGTTATGGATACATCTTTCCAAAACGACCTCCTATATTTACTCACACCGTGGTAATTCTCTCTACTGCTAACCTTTTGGCGACGCCTTCAGCTCCAGGCACTTTAAATGGTTGTCGACTTTATTAATAGTCGACCTGTTGATACTCTCCTAACTTTTCCGTCAACAAGGGTAGGTTCCTAACAGAACCTAGTTCTTCCAACATATCATGATCATCTACACATCTCGTCGTTCTCATTTCAAAACTTACTCGTGTAATGTAGATATTACAAGACCACCTTAAAACTCATTTCCGATGCCGAGGACATTTCATTTCTGCCTCACAGCACTACTCATAACGAGTTGCTAACACCAACGCCTTGATGATTTCAAAGCCTCCTCCGGACATAACTGTCCCTCGACAACTGTATTTCCAGTTACCAAACAAGGGTACAGACCCTCTACAACCGATACCAAAGTACACTTCTGACTCTTACACTCCCGGAATCCTTCCTTATCTTAAAATGTAATACTCTACGGCCTAGTGAGTTCATAGCCTTCATGCATAACAACGCGATAAATAAATCAGTTCGCACATTTTCCCATTTTAAAGAACAACACTTGGAAACAACTTGGGTACACATGACCCCCAACACTCTCATAACTCTAATGCCGTGCACAACGATCCCGCAGATCGTTCGCTCTCACCTTTTTAGTAACTCAATCTTACTCAACCAAAACGACGTTGTTACGATAGTAACATTTTGAATTTTTTTTTATACGACAGAATTTTGAAAGAAACTACCAACACGAATTAAACCAGTCGGCTCCCACACTCATTTATGTGACATCGGCATGTCAATACTCATTTCGGTTATAAAAGTTTTACTTGCAAACGCTTTCTTGACCTTTTTCAACAATTTAACTTATCATGAAAAGTGTGAAGTATTTTGCAAATTGCTAAGCTCAAATTTTCATTGTACGACGTAAATAGAATTGTCTTTTTCTATAAATACACGCTTGCACATGCTGACTCAATCCCAACCAAAAATTTGCTATTTACGCATTTGCTTTTAATCACGAAAAACTCGTGTAATACACACAAGAACGCAATGCATGAAACTCTACTCGCAAATGAAGGCTACTCGCTCAAACAAGGTCAACCGTTTTACTCACGCAACTTATTATTGACACTCTACTTTCGACCAGTGGTCGCCCTCTCGGCCTTGCAACACTTGCTATACATGCATTCCATGGCCCACTTACTCAACCATCTCATACTATTTTTGTCTTGATCAATCATCTCACATTCTACCTCTACACATTTCAATCCACCACAGATATCTTCCCTTTATCGATCCTGTCACTGAAAAGCTCGACAAAAGAGTCGGGACTCTAATCCTCCACTCGTTCTTGAATTAAAGCTTTCAAGATCTCGACACTTTTCCCCCTTACCATCACAACTGATCTATCCCACGATATCTAGAACTGGGACTCTCCAGAACCAGGAGTCTTACTCAAAAGCAATCACTCAACCTCTTCGAACCCACGAAGATCTACCTCTAGACGGATCATAACATTCCAAACAACATTTCCTTCTTTACGATGTATACACAGATCACATCATACACAATCTCTCACGATACTTCCCCAACAATGGGTCTCAATCTACCCCTCAGGGATCTTGCTGACATTCTAGATTACTGGAATACGACATATAAGCTAGCTTAAGACTACAACTTTGGATTAATAAGGCAATTTAAGCACATACATGTACCTGTAAGTTCGCAATTACACTGGCCAGGTGTAGTCCAAACTTACCTTACATGACTGTCCTCGGTACCCTATTAGTCCTATCTCTACAATAGTGCCCTCCTAACGCATTTCCTGATTCTCAGTTGTGATTTCTACTCCCAAAGTTTAAGTTTAGGCCCGTCCGGTCACCTAAATCCCTTAAACTATGGCTTTGATACCAATTGTAACAACCCAGTCTAAATAAAGCATACATAGCATTTAAATTTAAAGAATTACAAAACTGGGTCCCAAGATTTCGTTACATCTGTCTCAAAACTTAGATTGGCGAAAACAACCTATAAACAACTGAGAACGTACTAGTCTCTATACGTGTCAATGACACTGTCTCTATCTGCATCTGTACTCTACTCTGCTCTTGCTTACTTACTTGAGCCTCCTACTATCTGCTTACCTGAAAAAGTTTAGTTTGGAAAATGTGAGGGTTAGACCATGAGGTCTAGTGAGCTCCCTCCTGACAGTTCTCAAAAATCATTTAAAAACGATTTATAACATTCACATATAAAACTTTCACATATCTTTTCATAAAACTTTCACGGATAAATCCGCTCCCGTAAATGGCACCCTGAAGTCACTCAAGAGTGACAACGAGTCAGTCTCACGTTGCCTTACTGGGTCACACCTCCCATGGCCTAAACGAATACTCCCCCCGACGTGAGTATTGGCGGAACCGCCCCCCGACTTAGCCAATTTACGTCTACCACAATGTATGCATACATCTCATATAACTTTCAACAAGTAAACAATCAAGTAAAATAACATGGTATTTCTACTCAATCACTTTCTTTGGAAAACACGTATAAAAACACGTATTTTTAGTTAGAAAAACTCACCAGGCGCTTTTAGCAAATTTCTCGCTTCAAAACCTCTTACTTACGCTTCTGATCTCTAGGTGACACACCTAAATTTAGAAAACGCATATCATAATCTAACAATTTATAATCGAGCTTACTTCCGAAAATACCCTCAAATTATCTTATTTGATAAGTTACATAATTAGTCCAAAATTATACTTATTGGACTTGCTTTCCAGTCCAGAATAATAATAATTCGGATCTTAAATACGGGATCCCATTCTTAGTATTACCGGATCACATTTTATTAAAATTACCGGAACATGATTTGTTTAAGTCCAATACCGAATTTTAGCATTCCAGCCCAAGGAGTTAATTAAGTTCGGATCAGCTGTAGGGCCCAAGTCCCAGTTCTAACCTACCAGATCCAGCCCAACTCCCAAACCGATTCTTATTAAACGCCCACACCGGATCTGTTAACTGACCGGCCCAATTCTGGGTCCACGGCCCAAGGGCATTAACGGATCCCTTACTCTAAAACCCACATTCCGGATCTTTTAATTGTTAAACATTCCGATCCTTTAATTTGTTAACATTCCGGATCCTTAACTTACATTCCGGATCTTTGGCCCAAATCAAAACAATTCCGGTAATTACAAATAATTCCGGATCCGCAATTATCTTCCGGATCGGTCCAAATAAATTAAATTCTGGATCCTATCTTCCGGAACCAAAGTTCCGGTTCTTAAATTTAAATTCCGGTTTTTATCTTCCAGAACCAAGATCCTGATTATCGCAACTGGTCATTTGGACGATGCAATACTAAATAACATTGGGGTCTGAGATTAACTCATTACGACTGGTTACTAAATCCCTTACTCAACAAAATGATTATTCCAACTCTATAAATCCTCTTTATGATTAATTAATCCTTTTTAAGCACCCTTCTAAATTCTTAAGCAAAAACCTTAAACAATCAATCTCAGTAGAAAATATATGATCCAGAATTGAATAGGAGATTACCTGATAAAAATTTGTGTAGACTCCAATTTCACTTCTTTTATTCCAATTGTGGAATGATGATGCCTTTTCTCCCAAATTGCAATTGGGGTGATTTTCTTCTTCCTCTGCACTCTTTCTATAAGCCGCCACACTCACACACCAACAATGAATGGTTCCTAGGGTTTTGAGCCCCTTTCATACCTTTTTAATATGTTGCAATTTAGCCCTTGAACTTCCAATTTTTACAACTTTTCCCATAAAACTTTAATCTTTTCAAATTTGATCTTGGTTGTTACACTTTAACGTGGCGGCAAGGCCAAACCTCGACGTTATGTCACGCCATAATGTAATAACCGGGTAAGTTAGTTGTTTATTTATTTATTTATGTGTTTTACGTTTATTAGTTTAGGGTAAGTTTGGGTTGGTTTTGCAATCTTAAGGTGTTACTGTCATTTTAGAATAAGTGGAGCCCTTATTTGCAATTTTGGTTTGTTATTTAAGGATTCATATGTTGTTCATAAGTCGGTTTCCAGAGTCTTGTGGTGTGTGTGTGCTAAGCCGAGAGAAAGTAGTGAGAAGATTCGATTGATTTGAGTTCGGGTATTTGAACTCCAGGTATATCTCTTTTCATTTTGTGTTTATGATCGATAGTATTAGATTTCTATCGGTTTAGAACATAGTAATTATTGTTTCTGAGTTGGTGGAAATCGAGTCTGGGGTCCGATCATTCGTCCGGATATCTAAGTGTCCAGATTCAAATTTTTTTCCGGATAGAGGTTTTCCGAATAGAGTATTACCCGGATTCTATAGTTTTCTGGATAGGGTATTTTCCAGTTAAGAGTTTTTCGGGTAGATTATTTTTCCGGATTGGTTTCCGAATATGGTTTCCGGATATGTTACCTGGATAAGTATGTGGTATGTAGTGTGATGATATGCTTATAATTGGAATGTGATATATTGAGATGTACTATATATATACAAGCATTGCACTACACGATTGCATGTTGGTCGGACTTAGGGCCGGTAGAGTTTGGTTGTACTGAAGGACAACGGAGTTGGTTGTATTTTAGCGCAACGGAGTAAATTGATTAGTTGGTTTAGCACAACCAACTAATATGGCCATGTAAAAGAATTGAACGACACAATGCATACGTGTTATGATTCGTATTTTGACACTTGTTATAAATTAATGTTTTTACAAATGTTTACTAAACTGACAGAGATTTTCTCACTTAGACCAATTGGTCTAACCCTCATTTTTGTTTTCAAAAATATGTGTACCAGGTCAAGGAGCAAGTAAGGGCAAAGGAAAAGAGTAATTTGTATTGTGCTTGTGAATACATTATGGTTGTAGAAGTTTTCGTGGAATGTTTTGTATCGTTAGTTTTGTTAATTTGTAATTTAAATTATTAGCAAAAAGTTTGTACTGAATATTATATAATGTATATTTTGGGACTGAGAGACCCTATGTGATACAATATGTATCTTTGTTATCTTATGATAAGATGTGTATCATGTTATATGGTGTATGTTTGGGGTGGGTTGTTACAGTAGGTGTCAGAGCTTTAGTTTAAGGATATTAGGTATTCAGATCTATACCTAGACTTAAACTGCATGTAAAGTAGTATGTCCCTAAAATTTTAGAACCTTTGGGATATCAAATATAAGAGGTGGAAGGAACAACATGTAAGGTAATTTCAAATTACATCTGGCTAGTGTAATTCTGAACTTGCAAGTGCATGTTTGAACTGGAATACCTTATTATATAGGGTATGTGGTTATGTGTATATTAACATTGTTAAAATTAACATAATGGCCAGTGGTTCTCGACGCATGGATAGATATGAACAAGGAAATCCTGATAGAACAAATCCAAAGAGATGAAGAAGGAAATCCTGATACAACAAATCCAAGAACAAGGGATATATATGAAATGACGACCAAAACAAGAGGAAGAAGTGGAGAACGGGGTGGGGGTAGACCAAGAGGTGGGAGTCAATCCCGAGACACGGAATACGTTGCAAGAGCGGACTTGGCAGCAGAAATGGGGATTCTATAAGCAAATTTACAAGCTATGTTCGGACATCCCCAACACACTGAAACGGAAGAACCAGATCCCAATACGGGAACCGAGGCAATTATTCCACTTGTGGCCATACCAGTACCCAAGAGGTGTAATGACAAAATGTTCTTGATTTGTAAACCTCCGACTTATACGGGTGAGCGAGATCCGGTGAAGGCTATGAGGTGGTTGAAAGAGATTGAAGAGATCTTCAAAACTAGTAAATGCGCGAATGAAAATCAGGTGTTATATGGAACCGCTATGCTGAAATCCGATGCTTTGTACTGGTGGGAAGCTTTTATTGCATCTAAAGGACCAGACGTGTATACAACTTTTTCGTGGGAAGATTTTATTAAAGCTTTCAAAAGGCAATTTTGTCCTCAAGCTGCAGTTAGACAACTTGAAGAAGAATTCTCGAATCTACAGCAAGGAAATTTGTCTGTTCGGGATTATACAACATAATTTTTGGAGAAGTCCCGCTTTGCTGAATACTATGTTGCCACGGAGGCTCTTAAAATGGAAAGGTTTATTTTTGGATTGAATTCTGAATAAGGGGACTGACTAGCAAAGGGACCAGACACATTTTCAGCTGCAGTGGACGCTGTAGAAACTGTTGAAAGGGATAGAAGGAGAGATATTAGTGAGAAAAGCTTTGGGAAAAGAAAATGGGAAGGATTGTATTATGATCCGAAGAAGTCCATATCCATGAGATTCAATAGCCGTCCACCTTTCAGACCAATTAAAAGGCTATGTCCCAAATGTAATCGCATTCATCAAGGAGATTGTTATGTGGATCCCATAATTTGTTATAAGTATGGGAAGTCGGGTCATATTGCTAAAGATTGTCGAGTGACTCGATTCTGTTTCTTTTGTAATTCACCAGATCATGTTCAATCTGATTGTCCACAGTGGAGAGCCCAACGGGGTAGCATGCCAGTGAGATTGCAGGGTATTAGGGCGGGAGGGATGCAAAGGCCTGAACTACCGAGAGCATGGGGTCGTGTTTTCCAAATGACAACGCAAGAAGCAGGGGAAATTCCTGATGTTGTTACAGGTACGTTTCTAGTAAACTCTACACGTGCTAAAGTGTTATTTGACTCTGGTGCAAACCGATCATTGGTGTCTCCTGTTTTTGTTGCTTATCTGAATTTAAAGACTAAAGTGTTAGATCATGCTTAATGGTAGAGACTGCAAATGATAATCAAGTACCAGTTAGAAAGGTATTTGATAGTTGCTTTATAGATATAGATGGGTATGGGGTACCTATACAGTTATTTCCTATGGCCTTGAATGAGTTTGATGTGGTAGTGGGAATGGATTGATTAGCCCAGAATCAGGCTAGTATTTTTTGCAATAAGAAGCTGATCAATGTTGTCTTACCCGAGAAAGGACTGGTAGTAATTTATGGTGATTTTAGAAATCGTCATCTTTCCCTTATCTCAATGTTGAAAGCCCGTAAGTGTGTTAACAAAGGTTGTGAGAGTTATTTAGCTTATGTGATAGATACTAAGCTAGAGAAGACTAAGCTTGAAGATATTCCAGTAGTCCGTGAGTTCCCAGAAGTTTTTCCAGAAGACTTGACCAGTCTTCCTCCCGTTGGATAAGTAGAGTTTGGTATCGCTCTGACTCCTGGAGCCGCTTTTGTTTCCCGTATATCGTATCGTCTGGCACCCTCAGAGATGAAAGAAATGATGACTCAATTACAAGATCTCTCTTATAAGGGCTTCATCAGACCTAGTACTTCACCGTGGGGTGCACCGGTCATGTTCGTGAAAAAGAAAGACGGGTCAATGAGGATGTGCATTGATTATCAGGAATTGAATAATCTTACGATCAAGAACAAGTATTCGCTTCCTAGAATTAATGACCTCTTTGATCAATTAGTTGGACCTTGTTATTTCTCCAAGATTGATCTAAGATCTGGTTATCATCAATTGAAGGTTAAAGAAGAAGTCGTTCTAAAACTGCTTTTCGAACAAGATATGGTCATTACGAATTTTTAGTGATGCCTTTCGGACTGGCGAACACCCCAGCTACTTTTATGGATTTGATGAATCGAGTATGCAAACCATTTATCGATAAGTTTGTTATAGTATTTATCGATGATATTCTTATTTATTCCCGGTCTGAAGAAGAACATGTACATCATCTTCGTTTGATTCTTAAACTATTGAAAAAGGACCAATTATATGCCAAATTATCCAAATGTGAATTATGGTTACGGAAAATTCAATTTCTTAGGAATGTAGTTTCTAAGAGCGGCATTCAAGTTGATCCGCGAAAATAGAAGCAATTGAAAAATGGGAACCACCGAGAACGCCGACAGAAGTACTTGGTTTTTGGGTTAGCTGGCTATTATCGGAAATCTATACAAGATTTCTCTCGTATCGCTACGCCCTTAACCAGGCTGACCAAAAAGAATATAAAGTATGGATGGAAGGAAGAGCAAGATGAAGCATTCTGAATTTTGAAAGAAAAACTCTGTAGCGCACCAATTTTGTCATTGCCTGAAGGTTCCAACGATTTTGTGGTTTACAGTGACGCCTCCAAACTAGGATTGGGATGTGTGCATATGCAGCGTGGGAGAGTTATTGCTTATGCTTCTCGATAACTGAAGGATCATGAAAGACAATATCCTACCCATGATATGGAACTCGCTGCAGTTGTCTTCACTTTAAACATTTGGAGACATTATTTATACGGTAGTAAGTGTCAAATTTATACCGATCACAAGAGTCTCCAACATCTTTTCGATCAGTGAGAACTGAATGTGAGGCAAAGAAGATGGTTAGAATTGGTGAATGATTACGACAGTAAAATTTTTTATCACCCTGGAAAGGCGAATGTGGTAGCTGATGCATTAAGTAGTCAAGAAAAGAGTGGAACCATAAAGACAGATGCATTACGAGTTGAGATTCTACCTAACATTTTCAAAGAATTGAAGAAATGTCAAATAAAAGTCTTTAAAGAGGAGCACTTGAAACTGGAACGGTTGGTGGGCCAGAAATAGTTCAGTTAATTGCTGACAAGATTACTCAAATTCCTGAACGGCTGAAAGTGGCTAAGGAACGACAAAAAAGCTACACTGACCGACGCCGAAATCCATTAGAATTCCAAGTTAGAGATCGTATAATGTTAAAAGTCTCACATTAGAAAGGATTCGTTCAATTTGGGATACGAGCTAAGCTCAATATACATCGGACCGTTTGCAATCACAGAAAGAATCGGTGAAGTAGCTTACAGATTAGAACTTCCACCAGAGTTAAGTAGTATCCATAACACTTTTCATGTTTCAAATTTAAGAAAGTGTTTGGTTACTTCAGAACAGGAAGTTTCCTTACCAGAAATCCAGATTGATGATAAGTTGTCTTTTGTTGATGAACCCGAGGCAATTGTTGACCAGAAAGTTAAAGTCGTACGAAACAAAGAAATCAACTTGGTGAAAGTCCAATGACGATACCATAAGGGGCGGGATGCTACTTGGGAGCGAGAATTAGATATGAGAACTAAGTACCCGTATCTTTTCGCTTGACCGAATTCCGGGACATAATTCTTTTAAGGGGGAGATATTGTAATGGCTCGGGTAAGTTCGTTAGCTATTATTTCGTTTCATTTTATTTATTTATTTTAAGTTAATTAGTTTAGGGTAAGTTTGAGTCCGTTTGCTTCTTCAAGGGTGTTATCGTCAGTTTAAGTAAAATGTGTACCCTTGGTTTGCAATTTTGGTTTGGTATATAAAGAATAACCTCCTTTGTTTTTCTAAGTCGGCTATTTTGAATTAGTGTGTGTGTGTTTGTTTTCTAGATTGAGAGATAGAGTGAGAGCTGAGTTCTGCTTCATTTGACTAGGGGTCAAGAGAGTTGCAATTGGATTCACTTTTGAGGTATATTTCTTTTAATTTTGTGTTTATAGTCGTTAGTAGTAAGTTTCTAGCGGTTTAGAAATTGTCAATTCTGATTTTTAGTGGGTTCGGTCGAATCTGGGTTGCGATAGGGCTACCCGAATTCTTCAATTTCCCCGGATTTGAGTTTCCTAGGGTACCAGATCTGGAGTACCGGATTTGGGTTTCCTGGGGTACCGGATCTGGGTTTTCCGGGTAAGTTTTACCAAGTGGGTATCCAGATGATTATTTCCCGGATTCTTGGTACTGTCCATATGGATTTTATCTGGATGTTAATTTTTATCCGATTGAGGGTTGAACCTGGATGAGAGTGTATCTGGATTGTGGGTGTTTTCGGGTAATTCCTGATTATGAGGTAAGGTTTAGATTTTAGTGTAAAATGGGTATGTTAAGCTTATTTAGGATTTTTAGCCTGCCAATGAGTTTCATGTGGTAAATGGTTATCTGTATTTTGTGTTATTCAGATTCTGTGAAGTTTGTTGGAAAGTAAGATTCGTACGAGTTTCAAAAGAAAGTGTTGTAGCGCTATTTCCTTCAGGTGAGTTTTACTTTAACTGTTTTCAAACTGGAATACATACATACATATATATACATATATATATATATATATATATTGCACTACACGATTGCATGTTGGCCGGACTTAGGGCCAGTAGAGTTTGGTTGTACTGAGGGACAACATAGTTGGCTGTATTTTAATGCAGCGGAGTAAATTGATTAGTTGGTTTAGCGCAACCAACTAATACGACCATGTGAAAGAACTGAACACAATGCATACGAGTCATGATTGGTATTTTGACACTTGTTGTATATTAATGTTTTTACAAAATGTTTACTAAACTGACAAAGATTTTCTCACTTAGACTAATTGGTCTAACCCTCATTTTTGTTTTCAAAAATATGTGTTCCAAGTTAAGGAGCAAGTAAGGGCAAAGGAAAAGAGTAATTTGTATTGTGCTTGTGAAGACATTATGGTTGTAGAAGTTTTCATGGAATGTTTTGTGTCGTTAGTTTTGTTAATTTGTAATGTAAATTATTAGCAAAAATTTTGTACTGAATATTATATAATGTATAGTTTGGGACCGAGAGACCTTATGTGATATAATATGTATCTTTGTTATCTTATGATAAGATGCGTATCATGTTATATGGTGTATGTTTGGGATGAGTTGTTACACATAAGAACCTAGACAACAAAGGCAAACATCATATGTTACCTAAGCTGTCTCCTTAGGCAACACATAATAGGTTATGTTGCAGCTGGAAAAAACATATATTGCTTCAAAAAAACTCTAAGGAAACATTCGATTTATCCACGTATTGCCTAAGGTATCGTCTTAGACAACATACTCTATTTGCATATGTTGTCTTACACACACTTAAGATAAGTTAATCTATTTAGATATCACTACAAAACTGGCCACTATTAGTGACAGATTCGTCGTTGATCCATCGCTAATACTTATTTTTTTAAATACTTTTTTTATATTTTTTTTCCTATACATTGTATCACATATATAAAATACATATTAACTAAGGCCCACTATAACTTATCAAGAACCACTAAAGCCTACTAAGAACCATTATAGCACAACAAGACACTCCACAATGGCGGAGACATGAGTAGGAGGCAGGCCGGTGCCCAGCCACCCCCAACTGCATGAAACCCAATTATCATAATACCCACTTTCACTAAATCCACTAAGTGCAGCCTTCCCATTTCCTAAGTTACCAATTTATACAAATAGGTCCTTCTATCTTATTTGGGCTTCAAAATTTACGCTCTTGATCCTCGCTTTCTTCATCTCGTAGCCAATTGGTTAAGCGAGTTCATGACAAAATTATTTGTTGGTCCCAAAGGGGTTATACAAGTTTGTAGAAGGGGGGGGGGGGGGTTGAATACAAACACACAAATTTATCTTTCTAAATTGTTTATTGATATAATCAAACAATTTACAGTTTGTTACGGAACAAGATTAAGGAATAAACCTAATCTAAACAAACTATGAGAATCACTAATATTTCTTGCACTAGAAGTAGAGATTAAGAAAATCTAGAATACTAAGGAGAGTATTCTATCACACAGTAAGTTCAGCGAAGTGAGGAATGGTCGAGCACTTCACAAATGAAGTAGGGTTTCCTTTATATACTGCATGCATTTAATGTATGTCAGTATACCTTTACACGTGGCACCCTCTGGTTGGTTGCATGTTTTGACTTCAGTAGTCAACCTAGTGGCCGCGTGATGAACAGTGTAAGATCAGAGTTGGTTGTACGATTCTGGACAAAAGGGATGTCTATTCTGACAAAATCGTACGGGGGCGTGCAAGGGGATAAGACAAAAGTTGCTTGTGGAGGAGGCTTCATGATCAGCGTTCGCTGAATGATTCTTTATCAGCGAATGATAAAGTTCAGCGTTCGCTGAAGTCTTCTACTTGAAACTTCACGTTGAGTGGACAAGTCTTGGCTTCGCTGATATCCGCATCAGTTCATTAGTAGACTTAGTCGCTGGTTCTTTGGCTTGATCTTCGACTTCAGCGTAGAACATGGTTGACGTGAATCTTGTCTTCAAGGATCATAAGTAAACAACATAAGGTGTCAGCGATCATCTGTGAGGCTAAACAGACTCAGGGCTCACTGATGAACAGTGTTCGCTGAATGCACAATTTAAAGAACATGAGTTACCTATCAGCGGTACTAAACAGACTTAGTATTTATCTTTGATAGTGAAACTCTAATACATATTGTCTACTTACAATTTTCACTAAGTGTTTGTCAGGGTCATTATCAAATCACTGAGGGTTTGGATCAACAATCTCTCCCTATTTGATGATGACATAGCAATAAAAGAAAATCGCTAAGTAAGAAAACATAAGGATAAAAAGGACTCATACATTTACTGTTTTCAGAGATCTTTTTAAGTACTGATGGAGTAAAGTACATTCACAGAAAATTTTCATTTAACTTCGTATAGATTACAGAGGAAAGTGGAAAAATTATAAGTACAACGAATAATAATTACAAGTACAAAAAGTTACAAGCTGATACAGATAGAAGAATTACAAAAGAAATCTTATCAGCTAATCAGGTTCATTCATGACGAGAAGTTCATCAAGAGAGTTTGTGGTTGGAATCATCCAATCAGGGACTTTTTCTCCAAGTTCCCTTCTTCGTTGTGCTTCTTTGTAGATCAGGGGCTTCATGAAGTGTCCGAGAAGGTCATCTCTAAAACCGCACCAGTAGATAAGATCTCTGAGTTGTTCTATGGGAGTGATGCATAGCTCAGAGATGCGTTGAAAGCATTTTCGTCTAGTGCATTCATTGAAGAAAATACCATAAGGTTCACTTAAGACTTTTCCAGGGATAAAGCGTTCACCAGGGGGCAGGGAGACATCGAGTACTGAGAGATCAGGGTCAGGACCAAGGACTTCTTCTCGTGAAAAGCCAATTCCAGTTTCATTTCTGATCAGGGTCAGGACCAAGCAAGTCTTCTTTGTTGAACTGGAGGAGGAGGAAGAATATCCACAGCTGATGTAACCAAGTCGATCTGCTTGTTCAGAGATTTCTCGACAAAGGATTTGTAGTTTGAACGTGATCGCTGAATGGCTATCCGCATCTCCAACCATTCAGATAAACCGAGCTTATTTAGCCACGATGTGAAGATAGTTTCCTTATGACCATTTTCCCTGAAGATGTCGATATAAATGATTGGAACGTTTTTGAGTGTCTTTCCCCTGATGTTTACCTTATTGATTCTGGAAACATGATGTCGAAAGTGAAGTCTTTCTTTACACCAAGTCAAAGTGGATTCAGAGACCTTGGCCTTTTCTTCTCTGACCTTTTTGGCGTTCTTCCACAATTGTCGTTGAACAGAGATAGGAACTTTCTTCAATTCAGGATCCTTCACCGAACGTTGGATGAGCTCAATAGCATATTCTTTATCTTTTTCTTCAGCTCTCTTTCGATCGGCGAGGAGTTTCTCAGCTTTGAGGGATTCAACGATTTCCCTTTTTGATAGGATGTTGTGATGAGAATGAACGATGCGCTGAGCCTCAAGCTTTTGAATCATGGTTGCTCTCTTTTTCAGTTCTTCTTCACTTGGCTTTTTAGGAACCAAGGAAGGTCTTTTCTTGTGCGAGAGCAGTTCTTCTTCTTCTTCCTTAGCTTCATCAGTCTCAGCGAAAGAGACTGGGATTATTTGTAACTCATTAGCTCTCGGGGCTGGGATTATTGGTGATGTAGGAGGAGCTTCAGCTTGACCCTCAAGCAGGGGAGAGGACTAGCTGACAAACTGGATTTCTGAGAAGGATAGTCACGTTGTCATCAGCGAGGCCTTTGTTTTTGCTTTTATCGGCCGCAGTCGCTGAAGGCTTTGTTTTGGTCCCCTCGCCTTGTTCAGTGAAGACGATCCCTTTAAGAGTCGGGGTCTTTTTGGTCTTGGGCTGGAAGACGAAGCCATCGAAATCATCATCATCATCATCATCATCTTTGGGTGATGATGAAGGTTCATCCTCCTGAAGATCCAGGTCTTCTTCGTCTTCTTCTTCTTCCTCAGCTTCTTCTTCATCTTCTGAAGAAACAACATGCGTTGGTGAATCAGCATGTTCTTCGACATTCTCCCCCTCAACATCTGCATGTATGAAGAATTCGGTTCCCTCAGGGTTTTCAACTCCCTGAGGTTTATTAGCAATATCCTCTCGCTCAGAAACATAGGGAAGGTCTTCTTTAGTCTTCTCCCCCTCTTCCGCATATTGAAGAGAGGAGGTAGCAGCGGTAGCAGCAGTATTATCAGGTTGCCTGTCTTCGTGGCCAGGGAAGCCTGAGCGTTTTTCAACTACTTCCAATCTGTCTTCTAGGCCAGATAGAACAGGGGTAATCTTCTCCAGGGTTTCCTGATCTACCTGAGTAATGTGGGAAGGAAGGACTGTGGGAGCGTTCAGGTGCTCGAGGATTTGTTGTAGCAGCTCGTTGGATGAGCCAACCTTCAGGGCTAGGTTGTTCATTTCTCCCTGAAAATTGGTAACCACTGTCTTCAGCGATGTGACTTCGCTGGACAGGGTGTTGAAGTTGGTAGAAAGATCTGTGTTGGTGTTGTTGAGAGTGCTGAGGGTGGAGGAGTTGTTTGTGAGGGCCTCAGCAACAGAAGACAAGTTGCCTTCAACTTTAGACAGACCATCCACGGAGGCTTTGTCAGCGACAGCCTCAATCAGCTTCTTTAAAGTCTTCCCAGCGTCTGTAACCGTTGTGGAGTTCGAGGAGATGGTGGTGGTGAGAGTTTCCACCTTATTAGCAATCTCCTTGAGGGTGTTGCTAATGGTACCCAAATTAGGACCTGTAACAGAGAAAAAACTTATGAACAAAGAAAAAGTCAGAAGTTGGGGGTTCAGATAGAGAAGTGTTTAGGTTACCTGGAGGCGGGTTAGAAAAGGTGTGGATGTCACGATAGCCGGACGCGTGTTCCATGTCATCTTCCAGCGTTCGATGCCTGGGAGCGGCTTCAGGTCCTTGATTTTGATCTATCAAGCACTGTAGATCAGCAACCGCTGTGTCATCCAAGTGAATGACGCCTGAGTTGGAGAATGTGGGAATTAAGAAGTTTGGAGTGACCAAAGAAGATGAGGGAGGAACAAAGGATGAGAAGAGGGATTGGGTGGCAGATTCAGCGATGGATCCGCTGAGAAAAATCTTTTCAGTACATGGAGGTACTGAGAGTGGGGGGTCATGATCCATGGTAATTTCAGTGTCTTGAGGCACTGAAGTAGGTATAAAAGGGATAGGTTCAGCAGATGTGGCGGAGCGTGCCACGAAATCGTCTAGTGTCGTCTGTATAGAGACAGACGCCGAGTCTTCAGCCTGGGAAGGCTTGGGGGTGCTCCTTGGAGATATTCTTGGTCTTATGGATGCTAAGTGGGGTTTCAGATTGTTTTCTCTTTCGAGATGGAGTGGTGGTTGCGGCCTGGGTACCAGCGGTTGGGACGACCGCTGCCGAGGAGGTAGCCTGTAACACCTCAAATTTCCATTATATTATATTTTAATATGAATGGGGTCGATTTGTATTTTAGTCTAAGTTTGTGGACTAATTGTAAATATAAACTCCAGGGTCGAAATTGTATTTTGGCTGAAGTTTAAGAAAGATTGTGAAATTAGAACTTGAAAGTCTAATTGGTCATTTCTTGAAAGTTAAGATTACTTAAAGTCTGGGTAAGTAATCTGATTTGAGAAAATATCTCAAATAGAGTTCTGGAGTCGGTCGAATACAGAGAGAAAGAAGAGAAAGGGAAGAGAAGAATTGGAACTGTGGTTTTCGTGTGGTAAGGGTTTTGAAATCTACTTATTTAATTTCTTAATTAGTTTAGTAACATCAAGTTGGAATCATCTTTCCATAGATTGTTGAATCAGAGAGAAGGAAAGGATTTGGATTGCTGGGTTAAAACTTCAATCAGGTGAGTTCATCTCTTTATTTAAAAATTATCAGTTGAAATTGAATCGGAATTGGTATACAAACTGTCTGAATGATTTGGTATAATTGTATTGAAATAAAATTGAGCAACAAACTGAATTTAGATGAGATTTTTGAGCTAAATTTGACGTGAATCGATGACCCAGTATCGAAGTCCCGGTATTAGATCCAGAAATGGGAAATTCTGGAAATTGGGCTAGGATCCTGTATTATAGAATTTCGGAACTGGGTATTGGATCCGGAATTGGTGGGTTCCGGAACTGGGGATTGGATCCGGAAATGGTGGGTTTCGGAAGTGGGTTCGGTTCCGGTATAGGTTAAATCCGGAAGATTGGGCTTGATCCGGTAAAAGTTAATTCCGGAGTTGGGCTTTTGGGATCCGGTAATGGAAGTTCCGGAATTGGGCTACGGGTTCCGAAATGGTGAAAGGATCCGGAATGGAGTCTGATTTCTTTTAGAATTCAGTTAGGGATCCAGTTTTAATTTAGAATCTGGATTCGAATAGTCCCGGACTTGGAGTTCGAAATACTATTTGGTATATAGTTTCCGGAGGGGGAACAATTGAGAATAGGATACAATAGGTTATCCGGTATTCTTAGAATTGAAAGTATTATGGGATGTGGTGTGATATGTTATTATACATATACACTAGTAAGCGTAATGGATCCATAGGCACTGATAGTATTGTAACGAGGAATATGCATAAAGTAATTTGTAATTTCCGTTGACCTGAAATGTGGAATAGACATAAAGTAAATTGTAATTCCCATTTCGTAAAGGTGTCGTGAAATGAGGAATAGGCATAAAGTAAATTGTAATTCTTATTTCATAGTGTGACGTGAAACTCGGAATAGGCATTAAGTAAATTGTAATTCCCATTTACATGGAAATGGAGAATAGGCATAAAGTAAATTGTAATTCCCATTTCGTAGTATAGAAATTGAGGAATAGACATAAATTAAATTGTAATTCCTGATTTCTATGGGAAGGTGAGAGATAGGCATAAAGTAAATTGTAATATCTACTTCCACTCCAAGAAATATGCATAAAGTAACTTGTAATTTCTTGGATATAAGCAATGATCTAGAATCTGCAATGATTCGTAGTAGGCTCTCGAATATGGTGTTATGACTTTCTGAATATTAGTCATACTCATGGGATCGGGTATGTTCCCGTCATTATAAGACGAGTACGAGTACGGTGAGAATGGTGACAAACTAGGTTTGTTTATATGCTTTGAATATCTGAGTTTCCAAAGTTGTTAATGTTTTAATTTGAAATTTGATATTCTCACTAGGCGTAAGCCTAATCGTTTCAAATTAAGTTTTCTTACCAGGTACTAGCTCAGGGAAGTAAAGGGAAGAGGGACGAGTGCTTTTGAGTATTCAACTTGTTGATGTTAAGTGGAGAAGTTAGCCGATACGAGGATGTTTTTGATGAATGACTTAGACAACTAGTTTAATCTTATCTTAGTTGACAAGACTAGATTAATAGGTTGTTTTGGAGAATTCGAATTGTATATATGAATCCTTATAGTTAATTCTCTAATTTTGCATAAAGGTTGGATAATTTCATGATTTCCCTTGTTAAACTTTAAGGTTTAAATTGGCCCTGATTTTAGGGTGTTACAATATTGTATCAGAGCTGAAGTTTAAGCGATTAAGTGTGATAATGAGATACTTAGACTTAAGCTGAGATGAATTAAGTTATGATTTGTGAGATATGGGTAGAAGTACTAAGACGGGATAGTCTTAGAGTCGACGAAAATACGTGAATTAAGCACTGTAACAATGGTAACGAGAATACTCATGTATAGTATGTTCACAATTTCAATTAGCTACTGTCATTATGGATATATTGTTACACAAGCATACCAGTTTCTAAATTGTTACATTGACTAATGAACGCTAAAGTACGTTTCTTGTGTTTTGGTATGTGTAACCATTTCTTATGGTTATCTCTTTGTGCTATATCAGAATACAATGGTGAATACACCTACCAGATCCCCTAATTCTTCAGAGGATAGGGCAGTAATTGATTGGGGGTTGGAAAAGCACCCTAAAACGGGTGGAACACATGAAAGTATGCCGAGGCCACCTTTTATAGGAGGAATGGAAAGCCAAGCACAAAGAACGAGTACCGGTACCTCTAACCCGGTGACAACCGAGTCTACGATGGAATCTCGCATGATGGAGAATATGATGCGAGTGATGAATACAACATTGGCACAACAATCCGAAACGTTCATGAAAGCGTTAAATGATCGAAGTACTAAGCTACGACGAACGGAGACGGGTACTGGTGTAGTAACTCCACCTCATAATCCTGTAGTGAATGTAAACAGGAGGGTGGAGAGAGTTTGCTCATATAAAACGTTTATGAGTTGCAAATCGCCAGAGTTTACCGGAGCAGACAATCCAGTAGCTTGTATAAAATGGCTTAGAGAGATGGAACAGGCGTTTCAAGCTTGTGAATGCGACGAGGAATCGAAGGTCAGGTTCGGTTCTCAAATGTTACGAGGCAACGCCTTAACCTGGTGGAACATTGTAACGTCGACAGTAACAACCCCGATTTTAGTTGCTATGACGTGGGAATCTTTTAAGAAAAATATTCTGGAAGAGTATTGTAATGAAAATGAAATGGATCAAATTTGAAGAAGAGTTTCGAACTCTTAAGAAGGGTACTTCGTCTGTTCGTAAGTACACTGAATTATTCATGGAAAACTGAATTTAGTGGGGCAGGTGGCTCCAACTGAAAAGGAGAAGATTAAAGCCTATCTGAAGGGCTTACCGACTGACATGATGTTGAGAGTACGAAATTATAAAGCTTCGACGTTGAGGGAGACGATCGAAGAAGCCAAAGTTATAGAAGAGGTTTATGCCAGAGACAAAGAGGAAAAGACACAAGGGGGAGAGAAACGAAAGTGGGAAGGCCGATCGGAGTCTTCTCAGAAATCTAAATCTTTTGGCAAAGGTGTTCGTTATGAGTCTTGTCGGGAACCAAATTGGTGCCAGAAGTGCTGAAGTAAGTATTTTGGCCCATGCCGAGTGGTTTCCAGTGAATGTTTCAAATGTGGGAACTCTGGGCATAAAGCTTCAAGTTGTCCTATTCAAGGGTTGACCTGTTTTGAATGTAAACAAATCAGACACTTACGAAGAGACTGCCCAAAGCTAAAGAAGGGTGGAGATCAGAGAAAGAAACCAAACGCTCCTAAACCAACAAGCCGGACATTCCATATGACGACGGAAGAGGCGAATGAGTCCAAAGATGTTGTTTCTGGTACATTTCTTGTTAATTCCATTCCCGCACGAATTTTATTTGAATGTGGTGCCAATCTATCGTTTGTATCGAAATCGTTCTATCACAAGTTAGCTATGTCTGTCACTACCTTGGAAGATGCCTTAGTAGTCGAGATAGCTAACGGGGGTCAAGTCTTAGTTCATGAAAGACTTGAGGGTTGTCTGATTTCGATAGGGGAAAAGAAATTTCCGATTGACTTGTTGTTGATGGAAATTCAGGGATTTGATTTAATTGTGGGTATGGATTGGCTGACAATCAACCAGGTAGAAATTCTTTGTGCAAAGAAATTAATTCGGATTCCTATGGCTGATAATGATAATGTATTCATCTTTAGGGAAAAGAGAAAAGGGGAAGTTCCGTTAATTTCTGTTGCAAAGGCACGTAAATGTCTGGTAAAAGGATGTTCATCCTACTTAGCGTATGTTCTTAATGTGAAGGCAGAAAAGAATCAGGTGGAAGACATAAAGGTAGTACGTGAATTCCCAGACGTATTCCCTGATGATCTTCCAGGTCTACCGTCTGAACGACAAGTAGAGTTTCAAATTGATCTTTTCCCTGTAGCAGCACCGATAGCGCGTGCGCCATAGCGTTTAGCGCTAGCCGAAATGAAAGAGATGATGTCTCAGTTGCAAGAACTACTGGACAAAGGATTTGTTAGGCCAAGTTCTTCACCTTGGGGAGCTCCAGTTTTGTTTGTAAAGAAAAAGGATGGCACTATGAGAATGTGCATAGACTATAGGGAGCTGAATAAGGTGACAATTAAGAATAAGTATCCGCTTTCAAGGATTGATGATTTGTTTGATCAACTCCAAGGTGCGGGATGCTTTTCAAAGATTGAGCTGAGGTTGGGATATCATCAAGTCCGAGTAAGAGATGAAGATATTCCCAAGACGGCGTTCAGAACAAGATACAAGCATTATGAATTTCTTGTGATGTCATTTGGGTTGACAAACGCCCCTGCCGTGTTCATGGATATCATGAACAGAGTATGTCGACCATTCTTAGATAAGTCTGTCATCGTGTTCATTGATGACATACTTGTTTATTCGAAGAATGAAGACGATCATGAGTACCACCTTCGTGAGGTCTTGGAAGTTCTGAGGAAGGAGAAATTGTATGAAAAGTTCTCAAAATGTGAATTTTGGTTAAAAGAAGTGCAATTTCTGGGGCATGTGATTACTTCGGAAGGAGTCAAAGTAGATCCGGCAAAGATAGAAGCAATGATGAACTGGGAAACACCGAAGAGCGCATCTAAAATAAGGAGTTTCTTGGGTCTAGCAGGTTACTACCGGAGGTTTATCAAAGACTTCTCAAAAATTGCTTCTGCCTTAACCATGTTGACTCGGAAGAATGTAAAGTTTATATGGACTGAAAAGCAAGAGTCAGCTTTCAGGACATTACGACAGAAGCTGTGTGAAGCTCCTTTCTTGCATTACCAGAAGGAACGGAAGATTTGGTGGTATATAGTGACGCGTCAAAGATGGGTTTGGGGTGTGTATTGATGCAACGAGGCAAGGTGATTCCTTATGCATCAAGACAACGCAAAGATCATGAGAAGAATTACCCTACCCATGATTTAGAACTTGCAGCGGTAGTGTTTACATTAAAACTGTGGCTACATTATCTGTATGGAACGAAGTGCACTATCTTCACTGATCATAAGAGCTTAAAGCATATCTTTGATCAGAAGGAGTTGAATATGAGGCAGTGGCGTTGGTTAGAACTACTTAAAGATTATGATTGTGAATTGCATTACCACCCCGGTAAAGCAAATGTTGTGGCTGATGCTTTAAGTTGAAAGGAATATAGTGGGTGCTTAAAATCAACTAACGCCAGAATTGATGTGACATCAAGTTTGGTTGAAAGGATAAAAACTGCTCAAGCGGAAGCCTTATTAGAAGAAAATCTAAAGGATGAAGTTATGATTAAACAACGACTTCAACTGACTGAAGATAGTCGTGGAGTCAAACTGTTCCAGGGTCGTGTTTGGGTGCCAAAGGTGGGAAGAAATCGGGAGTTAATTCTCGAAGACGCCCACAAGTCTAAATATTCTATACATCCTGGAAGTACTAAGATGTATAGGGATTTGAAGTTACACTATTGGTGGCCCGCTATGAAGCTAGATGTGGCACAAATTGTAGAAAAATGTGTAACGTGTTCGTTAGTAAAGGGTGAACATCAATGGCCCTATGGAAGTCTGCAGTCTTTAGAGATTCCAGAATGGAAATGGGATAAGATTACCATGGATTTTGTGACGAAGTTACCAAGAACGTCAAAGGGTACCGATACCATTTGGGTGATCGTGGATCGGTTGACCAAGAGTGCTCACTTTTTGGCAATGAAAGAAGCTTCACCGATAGATAAGTTAGCGAAGCTTTATTTTGACGAAGTGGTCTCAAGACATGGTATACCCGTGTCTATAGTTTCTGATCATGACAACCGGTTTACTTCAAGGTTTTGGCAGTCACTACAAGAAGAACTGGGTACAAGAGTAAATTTGAGCATTGTGTACCATCCACAAACGAACGGGCAAAGTGAAAGAACCATTCAAACTTTGGAAGAGATGCTCACGTCGTGTGTACTAGACTTTGGAGGTAACTGGGATACGCATTTACCTTTGGTAGAATTTGCGTATAACAATAGTTATCATTCTAGTATTGGAAGAGCACCCTTCGAAGCTTTGTATGGACGGAAATGTAGAACTCCGGTGTGTTGGTTAGAAATTGGAGAAAAGCAATTTGCTGGTCCTAAACTTGTTCAACAAACGGCTGATAAAGTGAAAGAGATTCAGAAGCATATGAAAGCGGCTCAAGATTGACAAAAGAGTTATATCGATCCGAAAAGAAGGCCGAAAGAATTCCAAGTTGGGGAGCGTGTGATGCTTAAGGTATCCCCATGGAAAGGTGTGATAAGGTTTGGTAAACGTTGAAAGTTGAGTCCTCGTTTTCTTGGACCTTTCACTATAACTAAGAGAGTTGGACTTCAAGATTATCAGTTGGATCTTCCACCTGAATTCGAAGGGATCCACAATACCTTTCATGTCTGTTATCTTCGGAAATGTTTAGCCGAAGAGAATGATGTAATTCCAATTACTGAAGTAAGAGTCGATGAAAAGAGTCGTTGTGTGGAGGAACCAGAAGCGATCTTAGAAAGATCGATTAAGAAATTACGACATAAGGATGTGGTTATGTTGAAAGTACAACGGAAACATCACCGAGGTGCTAACGTGACGTTAGAAGCGGAAGAAGATATGAAGATTAGATATCCTCATCTATTTACCTAGCTCTGATTTCGGGGACGAAATCATTTTCAAGTTGGGGAGATTTGTAACACCTCGAATTTCCATTATATTATATTTTAATATGAATGGGGTCGATTTGTATTTTAGTCTAAGTTTGTGGACTAATTGTAAATATAAACTCCAGGGTCGAAATTGTATTTTGGCTGAAATTTATGAAAGATTGTGAAATTAGAACTTAAAGGTATAATTGGTCATTTCTTGAAAGTTAAGATTACTTAAAGTCTGGGTAAGTAATCTGATTTGAGAAAATATCTCAACTAGAGTTCTGGAGTCGGTCGAATACAGAGAGAAAGAAGAGAAAGAGAAGAGAAGAATTGGAACTGTGGTTTTCGTATGGTAAGGGTTTTGAAATCTTCTTCTTTAAATTCTTAATCAGTTTAGTAACATCAAGTTGGAATCATCTTTCCATAGATTGTTGAATCAGAGAGAAGGAAGGATTTGGATTGCTGGGTTAAAACCCCAATCAGGTGAGTTCATCTCTTCATTTAAAAATTATCAGTTGAAATTGAATCGGAATTGGTATACAAACTGTCTGAATGATTTGGTATAATTGTATTGAAATAAAGTTGAGCAACAAACTGAATTTAGATGAGCTTTTTGAGCTAAATTTGACGTGAATCGATGACCCAGTATCGAAGTTCCGGTATTGGATCCGAAAATGGGAAATTTCGTAAATTGGGCTAGGATCCGGTATTATAGAATTCTGGAACTAGGTATTGGATCCGGAATTGGTGGGTTTCGGAATTGGGTATTGGATCCGGAATTGGTGGGTTCCGGAACTGGGTATTGGATCCGGAAATGGTGGGTTCGGTTCCGGTATAGGTTAAATCCGGAAGATTGGGCTTGATCCGGTAAAAGTTAATTCCGGAGTTGGGCTTTTGGGATCCGGTAATTGAAGTTCCGGAAATGGGCTACGGGTTCCGAAATGGTGAAAGGATCCGGAATGGAGTCTTATTTTATTTAGAATTCAGTTAGGGATCAAGTTTTAATTAAGTTTTAATTTAGAATCTGGATTCGAATAGTCCCGGACTTGGAGTTCGAAATACTATTTGGTATATAGTTTCCGGAGGGGGAACAATTGAGAATAGGATACAATAGGTTTTCCGGTATTCTTAGAATTGAAAGTGTTATGGGATGTGGTGTGATATGTTATTATACATATACACTAGTAAGTGTAATGGATCCATATGCACTGATAGTATTGTAACGAGGAATAGGCACAAAGTAATTTGTAATTTCCGTTGACCTGAAATGTGGAATAGGCATAAAGTAAATTGTATATCCCATTTCGTAAAGATGTTGTGAAATGAGAAATAAGCATAAATGAAATTGTAATTCCTATTTCATAGTGTGACGTGAAACGCAGAATAGGCATAAAGTAAATTGTAATTCCCGTTTACGTGGAAATGGAGAATAGGCATAAAGTAAATTCTAATTCCCATTTCGTAATATAGAAATTGAGGAATAGGCATAAAGTAAATTGTAATTCCTGATTTCTATGGGATGGTGAGAGATAGGCATAAAGTAAATTGTAATCTCTACTTCCACTCCAAGAAATAGGCATAAAGTAACTTGTAATTTCTTGGATATGAGCGATCATATAGAATCTGCAATGATTCGTAGTAGGCTCTCGAATATGGTGTTATGACTTTCTGAATATTAGTCATACTCATGGGATCGGGCATGTTCCCATCATTATAAGACGAGTACGAGTACGGTGAGAATGGTGACAAACCAGGTTTGTTTATATGCTTTGAATATCTGAGTTTCCAAAGCTGTTAATGTTTTAATTTGAAATTGGATGTTCTGACTAGGCGTAAGCCTAATCGTTTCAAATTAAATTTTCTTACCAGGTACTAGCTCGGGGAAGTAAAGGGAAGAGGGACGAGTGCTTTTGAGTATTCAATTTGTTGATTATTAGTGGAGAAGTTAGCCGATACGAGGATGCTTTTGATGAATGACTTAGACAACTAGTTTAATCTTATCTTAGTTGACAAGACTAGATTAATAGGTTGTTTTGGAGAATTCGAATTGTATATATGAATCCTTATAGTTAATTCTCTACTTTTGCATAAAGGTTGGATGATTTCATGATTTCCCTTGTTAAACTTTAAGGTTTAAATTGGCCCTGATTTTAGGGTGTTACATAGCCGCAAAAGTAGAAGAAGTAGAGGGGCGGAGAAGAGGTAAAAGAGTAGAGAGACGTACCTCATTAGCGAGTGGTATATAGTCCAGTACCTTAGGGCCGACCTGGCATAACCTCAGGTCTCCCTCAGTAGGGTACTTTTCCTTCAGGCCATGCAAGAAGAGGGCTGATAGGAAACGCGGATATGGAACATTCGCTGGTCTGTTAGGGGCTTCGACGCGTTCCATCAGGTCTTCAAAGATTGGACGAGCCCAGTCCACGTGCATGCCTTTCATCAATGCACAACCCATAGCGGATTGGGTCTTCGAGGCCTGATCAGTGGACCCGGTTTTCGCTGTCATACAGCTGATAAGATGAGCAAAGATGAAGTTCATCTCGTTGAGCATCTTACTCTTCAGCACAGTGGTTATCTTCTTCTCAGGGAGGTCATCTCTCCTTGTGTTCCATTTGTACTTCATCGCGTCCAAGAATGCGATGATTTCAGCCTTGCCTTCTTTGGAGTTGGTATCAGGGAAAGGGATGAACTTGTTGTCTTTGGAACTGGAAGGGAGGTTCAGGGAGGATCTGATAACTCCAGGGGTGATCTTTGCTTCGCCAAAGTCAGTTTCGAAGGCGATGGCATCGATCTTCTTCTTTGGGTTTTTGGTAGAGGGGATTTGGATACGATGAGCTGTGTACCAGAACTGAGCCAAGAGGTTTTTGTGAGCAGGAGGCCTGATAGTGAACGTTGTCGCCAGATGACAGGTTTTGATAAAGTTCATTGCATCATTTAGATGAGTGACCATTTTCCTCGGAGGGAAATCGAGCAAAGCATAGGGGTTATTTGAGTGGAACGTTATCTGGTCCATTGAGAGTTTCATCATTGGAGCCTTGGTAAGTTCAGCCTTGTCAGAAGTTGTAGGAGATGCAGTGTTGGTATTGTCAGTAGTTGCCATTGCTGTTTAGAACACACAGAGATGAAGAAGATAAAGAATATTTTTTAAAATGGAAAAGTTTCCAAAATAAGGGTTTTAGGGTTTTCCAGTTTTGAAAAGAAGTACAAAATCAGTGAAAGTTCTTGTTTTCCAGTTTCCTTTTATGGAAAGGATTATGGAAAAACATATGAAAGTGTCAAGTTTAAGATTTTTGTTAAAAACTTGAAGAACAACCTATAAACAGATTGTGTCTTTTAAAACCATGAAGAAGATGATTTTAAACTGTAGAAATGTGCATTGTTTGATCTTCTAAAAACAAGAATAAGATCAAAAATGTTGTTTAAGATGTATTAAAGAAGAGAAATGTAACCTGTTTCGTGAATGGAGAGGATGATTAACACAAGTTCTTGAAAAATCTGAATGCAAAGAAAATATGTGAATTCTTTTTGCCTTAAGAGAGTTCGTATGCGTAAAAGGTAAAAATATAAACTCAAAGGGTTTATATAGTGAGAGTAGGGAGAGAAAAACTAAGAGCGGGAATTTTTTTTTCATGATGACACGTGACACGTCCCTTGAATCTTATTGGACAAGGAAATGAAACGGGCGAACGTGTTAGACAAAAAGGCGTGCCATGGTTTATCCGAAGGATGATGTCATAAACGTCCTTTCATATTTTATGGTGTCTCTGAGGGTTTTAGAAAAGCTCAGGGATATTTTAAAATTGAGAAGTACTAAATAGAAATATCAGTGAGATAATTAGAGTTTCAGCGATGCAATTTGTTTTGAAATTCTACATACTGAAGCGAACGTCAACGATTAAGAGAGAGAACATACCTTGATATCAGAGAACATTTTGTTCAGATATTAGATGACTAATGAGGATATACAAGTTCATATTATCACTGATCAAGAGCTAACCGCTGAAGATTTTACTCTTCTAGGTTCAGCATTCCAAGCTCGCTAATGAGAAAGTTGAATATTGTCTCATCAAGAGGTTTGGTGAAAAGATCAGCTAACTGAAAGTCAGTGGAGATAAAATGAAGTTCTATATCACCATTCATCACATGATCTATGATAAAATGATACCTGATCTCGATGTGTTTGGTCTTTGAGTGTAGCACTGGATTGTTTGCTATGGCGATGGCACTAGTGCTGTCGCAATAGATTGGAATTTTGGAGAGCTGAAGGTCATAGTCCAATAGTTGATTTCTCATCCATAAGACCTGAGAACAACAGCTTCCAGCTGCTACGTACTCAGCTTCAGCGGTTGAGGTGGACACTGAGTTTTGCTTTTTACTTGTCCAACTCACCAGCTTTCCACCCAGGAGCTGACAGCCTCCTGTGGTTCTTTTCCTATCCAATTTGCATCCTACAAAATCACTATCTGAATAGGCGATTAGATCAAACCCTGAGTCTTTGGGATACCAAAGACCTAGGTTAGGAGTACCCTTAAGGTATCGAAAAATACCCTTTACAGCGATCAAATGAGATTCCTTAGGTTCAGATTGATATCGTACACATAATCAAGTTGCATACATAATATCAGGACGGCTAGCTGTAAGATACAGAAGAGAGCCGATCATCCCATGGTACGTTGTGACATTAACAGGTTTCCCTAAAGGATCTTTGTTAAGTGCCAGCAGCGGTGCCATTGGGGTTTTCATAGCTGAGCTTTGAGTTAAATCAAACTTTTTCAGCATATCTTTAACATACTTACCTTGGTGAATGAAAGTGCCTTTTTCATTCTGCTTGATTTGAAGATCAAGGAAATATGTCAGTTCACCCATCATACTCATTTTATATCCAGCTTTCATTCTTTCAGCGAAATGAGTACATAAATCAGGGTTAGTAGAACCAAATATAATATCATCGACATATATTTGAACAAGAATGATATGACCTTTTACTTTCCGGAAGAATAGAGTTTTATCGATTTTACCACGCTCGAATTTTTCAATATGGAGATAAGTTGAGAGAGTGTCATACCATGCACGAGGAGCTTGCTTTAAGCCATAGAGTGCCTTATCCAATTTATATACATAACCTGGATACTTCGGATCAGTGAATCCTGGAGGTTGTTCAACATAGACTTGTTCATTCAGCCTTATGTTGAGAAATGCTGATTTCACATCCATTTGATAAACCTTGAAGTCTTTGTGAATAGCGTATGCTAGAAATAGATGAATAGCTTCGAGTCTTGCCACTGGGGCAAATGTTTCGTCGTAGTCTATGCCTTCCTCTTGTCTGTAACCCTGAGCAACAAGACGAGCCTTGTTGTGGGTTACAGTTCCATGTTCTTCCAATTTGTTTTTATAGACCCATTTAGTGCATGTCACTGACTTGTCAGATGGTCTTGGAACGAGATTCCAAACTTTGTTTCTTTCAAATTCTGTCAGCTCTTCTTGCATAGCGCTGACCCAGTTTGGATCTCTGAGGGCATCATCTGTTTTTTTTGTTCAATCAGAGAAAAAAATTTGACAAATAAACAAATGTTGCCTGCACTTCGTCGAGTCTGAACACCAGCGTTTGGATCACCAAGAATCTGATCAATGGGGTGATTTATAGTCCATCGCTGAGCCGGAGCATGATTTTCTAACTCCATTTGAACTTCTGGAGGAGCTGAAGAAGAGGCTTCAGCAACATCATGTACTTCAGGTAGAAGAGGTAGAGGTTCAGATATCATTTCATTCACTGATTGCTGAGAAGTAGATGGGATATCTAAAGTAGATGGTTCAGAAGCAGGCATAGTGGTGAGAGCTGAAACCCATGAAGATTCAGCTTCACTTGTCTGCATGCTTGGGATGATGGTAGGATCATCATCAGCGGTAGGGATGTTGACCTGAGGATTAGGAATACTTTCCGAGTCCCCAAGATGAGAAAACATCCATTGATTGAGTTCTTCAGTATCAGCAGAAGGTCTTGAGTTTGCTGAACGGGATTCGTCAAAAGTGACGTGGATTGTTTCTTCTACAGCTTGTCTTCTATGATTGAAGACTCTGAAGGCTTTAGAGATTGAAGAATATCCAAGAATTATTCCATCATCAGCCTTGGGATCAAACTTTCCTAGGGCATCCCTGTTGTTCAGTATGAAACACTGACATCTAAAGATGTAAAGAAAGCTAATTGAAGGCTTTCTCCCATGGAAAAGTTCATAGGTTGTCTTCTTGAATCTTTTGACAATCAGCGACCTGTTTTGAGTAAAACAAGCAGTGTTGACAGCTTCTGCCCAGAACTGAGTAGGTAGATGAGAATCACTGAGCATTGAACGTGTAGCTTCGATGATCATTCGATTTTTTCTTTCAGCTACTCCATTTTGTTGTGGTGTTCTCACTGAAGAAAAGTTGTGAGAAATACCCTTACTCTCAAAGAAGTTTTCAAGGGAACTGTTTTTGAATTCATTCCCATGATCACTCCTTATTGAGTGAACAATCATATTATTCAGGACTTCCATTTCCTGACAAAAGTGATGAGTTCTTCAGGGGTGTCACTCTTAGAACGGAGAAACATAACCCATGTGTAGCGAGAGAATTCATCAACTATGACCAATGTATATTTCTTTCCAGCGAGGGATTGTTTGTTAACAGGACCAAACAAATCCATGTGAATAAGTTGAAGAGGAGATGACACTGAGGAAACTGGCTTAGATTTGAAGCTTGCTTTGGTTTGCTTCCCTTTTTCACACGCTGAACATAGAGATTCCTTAGCATATGAATGTTGAGGAAGACCAGTGACTAACTCTTTTGAATAAAGAGTATTCAGTGTCTTGAAGTTGAGATGAGAGAGCCTCTTATGCCATAGCCAGTTGACATCAGATGAGGCTTTTGAGAAGAAACATGAATTCTCAGTGGTTGTCGAGTCCATGTTTATAACATAAACAATTTCCAAACAATATCCGCTGAGAGCGATCTTCTCCTTTTTGTCAGTGACAAAGCAGGATTCCTTAGTGAAACACACTTTGTAATCCTTCAACATATGCGACTCTTCTGAAGGTAGTTGCGCCATTTGAAAGTACACCAAACCCTCGGGTATAGCCTTTTCCATTTCCAGCAAAAGTCACAGAGGGACCTTTCTCTTCCTTATATTCAGCGAGCAGGTTCTTTTTACCAGTCATATGTCTAGAGCATCCGCTATCAAGATACCAGATACCCTTCAGAACCTATAAACAAAGGAAGATTAATTTGACTTGGGCACCCATTTTACTATGGGTCCACATTTGTCAGTGGTGGGATAGGAAGTGGAAGGTTCAGCAATCTTCGCAGCATTCGAAGATTCAGCTTTAGAACTAGCCTTCACTTTAGTTAATTTCTTAACTTCAGTGGTTGTTTTCACCTTAACCTAATTTGCACCAGGATTGGCCTTCTTTGCCTTGGGGCAGTGATCTTTACCTTAGCTAATTTTTTAACTTTGGTGGTTGTAGGACACTTACTGGCAATGTGATCGGTAAGTCCACAGTGATAACATTTCCTATAGCTAAAAGTAGCTTTAGGACCATAGGCATTTTTATTTGAAATTTTCAAATGGACGGGCAAGAATACCTTTAGCATCAGATCTTGGAGGAACCTTAAGTTCATCAAGATTCTTAGCTAAGAAATTAATCCTAATCCTAGGAATTGATCGCTGATTATGCTCATCAATCTTATCCTTAGAAGTTGAGGTTTGATTAGCTGAAGGTTTAACATTCTTCAGCTTAGGTACTTTGGTACCCTTCTGAGGTTTTTGGAAAATAATTTTCTCTTTACCTTTCAGTTTAGAACTTGAGGTAGAGGTTTCCTCAGGAATGGGAGTTTTAGAAGAGGAACACTGAGACGAGGAGGTGTCAGGGATAGAAGACACGAACATTCCAAACTTAAGCATGGAACGATCAGTGGTTGGTTCTTCAGCTTCAGCTTTATAACCAAGACCGCTTTTGTCACTGAGGGGAATCTGAGCACCTAATATCTCAGTGATCGTTGTTGAGGATTTACACCATCCTTCAACAGTAGCCTTTTCAGCCTTTAGTGCAGCGATATCATCTTCTCGCTCAATACGAATGATTTGATTTATACATACCTAATCTTTCAAATTTTCTTCTATTTTAGAAAGCTTTTGAATTTCCAAATGAAAATTCTTAAGCTGTTCAGCAAGCTCAATATTTAGTTTTTCAGCTTTGGTCTTGCCATTCATGGCATCATACAAATCAATAGTCAAAAGATCGACGGTCCGACGTCTTTCGATGTCACTGAGGGCTGAAGTGTGATTATCAGTGAGAGAGTTTGATACCTGAGAGGTGGAGGTAGAAGTAGAGGGAATTTCAGTTTGTTCTTCCTCTTCTTCTATTTGAGCCATGAGGCAGAGATTGGCCTCAACATCATCTTCAGAGTCAGATGATTCTTCATCAGAAAGAGCCCAGTCATGATCTTCAGCGATCATGCCTTTGCCTTTCTTCTTAAAGCTTTTTAGCTTTGCATATTTTTCTTTCAGCTTCTTGTATTTGTCATCTCTAGCCCTGGGGTTAGAGGATTTCTTGTAGGAAGAAGATGAGGATTTGAAGACTTTCTTTGACCTGCATTCACTAGCAAAGTGTCCTACTTTTTCACAGTTAAAGCAGGTAGCAGTTGCCTTATCTACATGGATTGAAGATTTTGGCTTGCCAGTGAGTGAAAGAGGTTTATTTCTTCTGAAGTTACTCTTTCTGGCGAATCTCCTAAATGTATTAGTTAGGAGTGCCAGTGACTCATCAATTTCTAAAGGATCAGCTTCTGATGATTCATCAGAGTTAGATTCCAACTCAGTGATAGTGACAGTAGATCGCTGAGTGGGTACCAACTCTGAAGAGAGTAAAGCAACATGTATGGTTTTGGAATCTTTTACAAGATTCTTCTTAAGATGACATGACTGCTCATGATTGAGCATAGTTCCAAATAAGGTAGAAAGGGCCATTGATTTCATATCCTTTGAGAGGTTAAGACACATTGAATAACTGTCCCAGCTTTCAGGAAGACTTTCCAGAAACTTTGTCAGGATCTCAAAGTTAGAGTATTCCTTACCAACAGTTTTTAAGTCAATGATTAAACAGTTAAACCGTTGATGAACTTCAGAAAGGGTTTCATTCTTTCCACAGATGAAACTTTCGTACTGTCTTACCAGGTTGATCTTTCTTGAATCCTGGCCTTTAGATGTACCTTCATATTGAACACATATTGTGTAACACCCTCAAATTTGGAACGAGCAACTAAATAAAATTTCAATAAAATACCCAACAAGATAAAATCATTTCTACAATTCATTCCTTAAATTACGTCGGAATTTAAAACATTGTAATTCCCCCAATAAATTAACTTAAACGGGTGTTACTTAACACGACACGAGTTGCTAATTCCAAATACGTGCGGAAGACTTCACTAATTCAAATCACCTCGCGAGCACTCTACTAGCACACGACCTTTCACACGTGTCACTAGAACTACTCCCAACCTGAGACCCGTTGCACATGCCGACAAATAAAAAGGGTTAGGCTAACGCCTAGTGAGTTCAAGCATTTTATCATGACTATATAAATTCATAAATCGAGAGGAGTGTAGATTTTTAGTTATGATTCCAAAAGAGTTTACTTTAAATGTAAAGCACCCATTTTCCAAATCCTACAATTCCCATAAATGAAATCTTTAATGCAATATGATTTCCAAAATAGACTCATTCCCAAATTCCACGTAATAGGGTGAAATACCATTTGATACTCAAAATAATTAAATCCATAATTCAATTTGTCATTATTCCAAAAACATCCCAAACACGGTAAAAACATAATCCATAACTCATATAACATGGAAATGCAATTCTCATAAATATGATACGTTACCGAAAACATGGATAAACACAAATACCCAAAAACATCACACACGGATGAGATAAACCACAACTTGCATACCATGGAAAACAATCCATATAAATATAACACGTCACCGAAAACATGAGTAGCAATAAATATCCAAAACAACACCTTTCGGTGACGGGGGAGACCCGTATACATCGCACGTGACGGAACACTAAAGTGGGTCACTTACTATGCAATAAAACACACACGTGGATTACTCTCGTAAACTGAGCTCAATCACTCCAGATCTATTGCCCGCGAGACTAGGGAGTTCCCAACTTCAACCACTCCAGGTCTATACATTGGGTCACTCCAAATCCACAACAGCACATTAGGGATTACACCTTACTGCCCATGAGACGACGCCCGACCATATAGGTCCACACCTTACTTATCATGGAACCCGATGCCTATCCCGTGCTAAGCACATATATGGAATTACACCTTACAGCCCATGAGACGACGCCCGACCATCTAGGTCCACGCCTTACTTATCATGGAACCCGATGCCTATTCCGTGCTACAAAATAAACTAACGTCTCGTAAAACTGAGCTCAATCAATTCCGACCTCTTGCCCGCGAGACTAAGGGAAACTCAAATGCCTATGGATCCATAGCCATCAAGGTCTAAATATTACACGACCCCAAATAAATAAACACATGCATTCAAAACATGCAATTCCCCAATAACATAATTCATTATCAAAACTCAATCTTGAGTTACCAAAACTGGACAAATGTCCCCAAGACTTAATAAGATTCAATACCGAGCCACAAGCTCAACTAACTCCAAAAAAGGTAGTTTATGAAAGTTATAAAATGACATCAAATATAACAACACACACCGTTTGCCGGTAAATACTTCGATTCCATGAAAACCCGAAATAACACTTTGGATCGGGTAAACCCTCATTTCCAAGGACTCACGCCTTTACGTTTTCAAAACATTACATGATGTACTATATGCATATTTCCAAAACATCCACAATGCATTTTTATAATAAATAGACTCCATTTATTACATAAATCAACAACTCATTTCATGTATGATTTATTATCACATTTTTCCAAAATATCCAAAAGTAGTGTTTTATAATATTTACAACAATTAATACCTCAAAAGGTAAAATCGACCAAATAACCCAATATTGATAATTTTCAGGTAAAACACACAATTACTTGGAAAAATAACATTTAGGCATGTACAAAGTTTTCGCAAAGTAACTTGAACTCACCTCTGCTAGATTAAGTTAAATCTAGATTTTTCCCAAACGTATGCTCCTTTGATGAAGTTTGCATCATCAAGCCAAAACTTCCAAAACCTAGATTTATGAATTTCCAACCATCAATATCACAATCCAACCATGTAGAATCATTCCCTAAACATTTAGAATCATTTCTCCCAACATATTACACCCAAAATAACCAATGCATCGAAACCCTAATTTCCAAAATAAAGGGGAGAAGATTACCTCAATCATCAAGTGAATCCACCAACCAAACACTTCTAGTGTTACCAAAGTGAGCTTCAATCTTCACTTCACCCAAAGAAATGAAAGTTTTAGGAGAGGGTTGGGTAAAACCCTAGAATAGTGTCGAAATTCCAACCAAAAGGAGATGAGATGAGAAATACCAACCTCAACCTAAGGATCCTTGTAACGAGATGGAGGAGGGACTTTGATTTACAAGATTTGTGGCTTCAATGGCTTCAAAATCGTTTTGAAGGGTTAGGGTTCGGTTTTGGGAGAGTTTAGAGAGAAAGAGATGGAATAGAAATGAAAGAAAGCTGAAAGGCATGGGTTTAAAACCCTCAGAGTCCGCTCGCGATTGTGACACAGCGAGAGTGACCATGTCACAATCGCTGGGGCACTCTCGCCCGCTACCCAAAATGCTCACGGTACACTTTCGGCGAAAGTGACACTGCGAAAGTGACCATGTCACTCTCGCGAGTGTCATACTCGCTGGCCCTCCCAAAACCCTCGGTACATTCTTGGCGAAAGTGACACTGCGAAAGTGACCATGTCACTCTAGCGAGTGTCATACTCGCTGGACTTGTACCGAGTCCAAACTTGGCCAAATTCTCGAGAGATCCAAATAGCATTACGTGTTTCACGCACCAAAGCAAAACCTTGTCCTTTTTAATAAATCTAGACGGAATCATTTACAATTAGAGTTAGGATTTTCGGGGTGTTACAATCCTCCCAACCTTAAAGAGATTTTGTCCTTGAAATCTAGTCCTCACTCACTTAATGGCCACCGCGCCCAACACATTCCAAATTCCCTCGGTTTCAACCCGGTTCCAATTTATTTCCCACATAATTGTCCACATCGGTTTCTTGGTGTTACTCACAACGATTCCCCGATTAGGCGTAAAACACCCACATTCAACTGAAGGACTAAGCTGCTAGAGGGGCCTTTTGGCCACCAGATTAAGTTGTCTCCCAACCTTAAGTGGTCCATACTATCCCAACGACATATTCGAATCCCCAATCATACCACCTTCACGTATTCTTAAACTTTCTCTCCAAGCCAACCCAACGTTTAATCATTACTAACGTTTAACCAAAACTTCAGTATTCCCAATTAATCCCACTACTGAATTAGCATTCGCTCACAGTGGATTCCATCGACTCAACACCAACGGTCTTCATCGACTCGTCAATTACCCAATCCCAACGATATGCCTAATTATCAATCATCCGGTCAGCAGATTCCCTTACCACACGAGGCAAGTCATTTCACTAACTCCTCTTATCACAATTGAGCGTCTTAAGAATATTACAGCCATTACCATCATTCCTTTAAAATCGGACTAAAATCCCCCGGTTACACTAACGGTGCTTAGCCTCAAGCCCAAAAGTCGACACTTAAATATACCACCTACCTTAATATAGGTTACTGCGAATTTATCCTCTTAATTTCAAAAGGACATCATCCCCTCAACCGATACCATTCGGCTTACCGTACTATCACGCGTGGAATACCCAACCTTCCACTGTCGAAGTGCTACACGCACTTATCCTTAACTGGTTTACTTACCCTTTCCAAGGTCCTAACGAGTTCAAGGTTTCAAGTGCATTATTCAATAAATATGCCAAACAACAAAACCTTTCACAAAGTTTTCAACATAAGGATTTTCATATAGAAATAATCGTACGCATAGAAAACTACTATCATTAATTCGGTAGTTACGCAAAAACGTACACGCTCGTCCCACATATAAAAACCATGTTGAAAAATTATTTCATCGCAGTTCAGATTATCAACAAAACGCTAAAGCGTAATAAACAGCTTCTTAAAATGAACCGCCACGGTTCTAGTATGGATTGACTCATGACATTCACTTAAGGTAACTGTCCGACGTTAAACAGGGTGCAACATAAGTTGTGCACGTATTTCAAAAAGAAGTCCAAACAACATTTGACTCCAAAATTTCCTTTCTAACCATAAAATGGCATGAAACAAGATTTACCAATCAAATTTGCGCGCGTTAGTTTATTACACAAAACGGTGAAACGATTCATAATTACACTCTAGTCAAAACACAAACCGACTTGTGTAAGTTCCAAGTTTAAAGACAAAACTAATTCGTTTCCATCATTTGAAAATATCGACTAAAACATCATGAGAAAATTTCAAATTAGGGTAGGCATGCAAGTTTGTAACACTTCTTAGAAATTTCTTGTAATGACACACATGCACCAATTAACTCACACCAAAATTTCAAGGGATGAAATCCTTTAAATCGATTTCCCCAAGATTTCTCATCTGATCGGATAATAACATTTGAATAAGACGTTTTTGGCAACTTGCACACAACAATGCGTTTTTCCAAAATATACGAGGGAATAAGTGTTAATAATTTTATTGACACCAAAAAGGGTTCGAACTTATTCTCAAATTCCAAATAGCACCAACGGTGCGCATCAATGTTCAAAACATAAGAATCCCACACATCATAATTTTATACAAACGAGTTTTCTAAAATCTTTATCACGACGCACTTTCCTCAAAATTTCGTACTTGGAACATAAAACGTCGAAACGTCATTGCTTAAAATGTATTTGTCAAAATACTCAAAATACACATTTCCTCCAAACCAAAAGGTTTTCAATTTTTCAAAAATATTCAGCAAATCAAAATTGACCAATGTCAATGACTCATACATTCGTGTTTTCAAAATGCAAAATATTGCGAACTATGCATGATTTCCACAACACCAAAACACCCTTTGACCGAATGGTCATCACTTGTACAATGAGTTAATAAAATAATTTCACTCACGATTCGTTCAACAATGTGACGAGAAACAATGGTTACCAAGCTATGCATACCCCTAAGTCGATATAACGCATCTACATGAAAATGATAATAAAACATTTAACTGACCAAAAGCGCACCCAGTAAATCATTACGAATGTTACCAAAAATGTTATTTCATGCACTACTTAAGTTACGTATAAGTTAATCCATACACTGAACTATTTGCAACGAAATACTTAATAACACAAACTCTTGAAAGAAAAGTTACGCGACACTAGAGTCCCAAACTCATCTCTTCTTAGTCGCCTTATGGCATAAAATTAACTTTTCTCACCAAAACTCGAGTGGGACCAGCACCAAATAAGCTTTTGGCTTTAGAAATGGGAGGAACATTTAGTTCTTCAGATTTCTTACCAAGGACATCCACTCTGAGTCTAGGAGTAGATCGCTGAATAGACCCACGCTGAATAGATCCAGAGATCTGATTCCTTGATCCAGAGGAATAAATCACTAAAGCTTTAGAAGCATTCAGCTTTGGTACTAAAGTACCCTTCTGAGGATTTTGGTTCAACGCAATTCCTTTACCTTTATCTTTAAAGACAGAGGTAGGCTTTGGATAAACCATTTTCTCTTTACCTTTTGAAGAGGCAGAGATTTCCTCAGGGATAGGCGGTCTGGACGAGGAACACTGAGAGGATGAAGTATCAGCGACAGAGGATACGAAAGTTCCAAATAAGAGCATGGAACGATCAGTGGTTGGTTCTTTAGTTTCATATTTGTAACCAAGACCACGTTTATCACTCAGGGGTATCTGAGACTTAATTATCTCAGTGATCTTTGTTGAAGAGTTACACCATCCTTCAACAGTAGCTTTTTCAGCTTTCAAAGCAGCGATAGCTTCTGCTCGTTCGATTTTGACTAGCTGATTTAAATGCACTTGATCTTTAAAATCTTCTTCAATTTTAGAAAGATTTTCTATTTGAAGGTGAAAGTTTTTAAGCTGTTCAGCGAGATCAAGGTTTTAGTTTTCAACTATTGTTTTGCCATTCATGGCTTCATATAAACTTCTAGTCAAGAGATCGATTTTGCGGAGACTATCAGCTTCATCAATATTTGCAATATTTGTAAAGAAGGAAGGTGATACCTGAATTGCAGATGTTGAAGTAGAGGGAATGTCTGAACTTTCTTCCTCATCTTCAATCTTTGCCATAAGACAAAGATTTGCTTCATCATCCTCAGAATCAGATGATGATTCTTCTTCTTCAGAAGCAGCCCAATCGTAAACCATCAGGCCTTTGCCTTTCTTCTTGAAGCTTTTCAGCTTGCATATTTTTCTTTCAGCTTAGAATATTTGTCATCTTTATTCCTGGGAATAAAGGACTTCTTGGGAAACGCTGAGTTTCTCGATACTTTCTTAGACCTGCACTCGTTAGCGAAATGTCCAATCTTTTCGCAGTTAAAACAAGTAGCAGTAGCCTTATCAACAGTAGCTGATGATCTTGGCTTATCAGTTATTGAAAGAGGTTTGTTCTTTCTGAACATTTTCTTTTTGGCGAATCTCCTGAACTTTTTAGTTAGGAGAGCCAAAGATTCATCATCATCTGAAGAGTCAGAATCTGATGACCTTTCAGAGTTACTCTCTAACACAGTGATAGTGACCGAGGGTCGCTGAGTAGAAGGTTCCTCTGAGATTAAAGCTATAGGGGTGCTTTTGGAATCTTTTATAAGATTCTTCTTAAGATGGCTTGATTGCTCATGATTCAGCATCGTGCCATATAAGGTAGCAAGGGTCTAAGGTAGCAAGGGTCATTGATCTTTTGACAGCTTGAGACACATAAAATATCTGTCCCAGCTTTCAGGTAAACATTCTAGAAACTTTGTCAGCACTTCAAAGTTAGAATGTTCCTTACCAACAGTTTTCAGATCTATTATTAAGCAATTAAAACGTTGGTGAACTTCAGAGAGAGTCTCATTCTTACCACAAATGAAACTTTCATACTGTCTTACCAGGTTGATCTTTCGAGAGTCCTGGACTTCAGCAGTACCTTCATACTGAACACATATTGTGTCCCACATGGCTTTTGAGGATTTCAGGTTCATGACGGAATGGTAGACTTCGTCAGGAAGAGCCATGGATAGTATGGATCTGGCTTTTGTGTCGATAGCCACTTTCTTCTTATCTTCGTCAGTCCACGTATGAACTTCTTTGGGTACCAGCCTTTCTGGAATAGCAGGTCTATTCTCAGCGGCAGGTACAACGGCATCAATTCTTACAGGAATAAATGGGCCATTTTCAAGATAATAAGGCATAGTAGGGTCTACACCTTCTAAGAAGAGAGTCATCCTATTTTTCCATAGATTAAAATTATCTCTGGAGAATCTAGGGGGTTTTGCAAGAAAACCAATGTCGATATAATTTGTGTTTGTGTTAGTAGTCATTTTTCAGAAATAGCAAGGAAGAGAAATCTTAGTATAGATTAGAACTTGTTTATGAGATTAAACAAATCTGCTCTGATACCACTTATTGGTCCCGAAGGGCTATACAAGTTTGTAGAAGGGGGGTGGGGGTTGAATACAAACACACAGATTTTACTTTTCTAAATTGTTTATTGATAAATCATTAACAATTTACAGCTTGTTGCGGAAACAAGATTAAGGATAAATCCTAAATCTAAACAAGTTGGAACACTAAGTTTCTTGCACTAAGAAGGAGAATGAAATTACTAATAATAACCTATCTCAAGATAAGAAGGATGAACTTGTCCAGAGTTAGCAAGTTACTTCAAAATGAAGTGAGTTCTTCTTCTTATATACTGCATGCATTTAATGCATTGCAGTTTACACTTTACACGTGGCAGCAGCTGATTGGTTGCATGTCATTGACCTTTGTTGACAACCTAAGTAGCCGCATGTTTGAACAGTGTAGTATCAGAGTGGTTGTACGATTTCAGACAATAAGGAAGTTCTTTTCTGACATATCGTACGGAGTCGTGCAAGGGTGGTTAAGACAAAAGTACTTTGTACGGAGGACTTCATGATCAGCTTTTCGTTGATTCAGCGATCTATCATTCTTCATCAGCGAATGATAGAGTTCAGCGATAGCTGAAGTCTTGTACTTGATACTTCACGTTGATAGGACAAATCTGAGTCTTCGCTGATCCGCATCAGTTCATTAGGAGACTTGTCGCTGGTTCTTGAGCTTGATCTTCGACTTCAGCGTAGAACCTATGTTGACGTGAAACTTGTCTTCAGAGATCATAAGTAAACAACTAACTTATCAGCAATCACCATAAGTACTGAACAAACTCAGAGTATTATGGTGAACAGTTTCGCTGAATGTTTAATCTAAAGAGCGAGAGTTCCTATCAGCGGTACTGGAAGATCTTAGTACTTATCAGCGATAGTGAAACTCTGATACATATTGTTTACTTACAATTTTCACTAAGTATGTAAGAGAGGGTCATTATCAAATCACTGAGGGTTTGGATCAACATCAACCCTACTTCTTCTACTTCTGCAGCTCCTTCAGCGGACAAACCCATCGCTGATACCCCAGCTGCAACCTCCATTCCTTCTCTTAAAAGGAAACACTCCTCCCCCCAACTCAGTTCCAAAAGAACTAAGAAAACCAAGGAGCAACCCCAGCAATCTCTTGCTGAAGACTCCTCAGCTCCTTTTAATGGGCTGAAGGAAAGTTCAGAGGTACGCTCTGCCACAGCTGAACAAGCCACCCATTCTATCCCGACTTCAGCGTCTCTAAACGCTGAGGTTACAAACTTGGAATCTACCCAACCTCCTTCAGTCTCTCTACAGACTGAAGAAGCGATTCTCAGCGAATCCAACGTTGAACTCCGCACCCAGCCTCCATTCTTAACCATCCTTTCTCCCTCTACTCAATTGGACTCTACTCCAGTTATCACTGAAGCACCTGTCATTCCTCCAGAAGCTAAAGATAATACTCTTCAAGGAGTGATGGATGTAGGACCTGCAGAGATGACCATACGTACACGCACTCTCGCTGACGATATGGAACTTTTCTCAGGACACCGAGATTTTGATGAATTCACCAATCCTCCTGCAGGTACACCCCAACCCCTATACACTATAACTGAACCCCAAACTTCTGAGCTTTCCTCTGTTCACAAGTTCTTATATGTTACAGGTCCTAATTTGGGAGACATCAATGCCTCTCTGAAGACAATAGAGACAAAGCTGACAGGTCTCACCACTACTCTTTCCAACAACTCTTCAACTGTACCAAACGCTGACATCTACACAGGCTACCTCGACATCAAAAAATCAGTTAACTCCATGTCTAGCGAGGTCACAACGCTGAAGACATCGGTTGGCAAACTTGAAGGTGATATGTCTGCTGTAAAGACTGGCGTTGGTTCTGTAAAGACTGACGTAGGTACGATGAAGACAATGATGCAGCAGATCCTGACCAACACGACTGCCCCTGCTCCTGCACCTGAGCATTTTACTACGGCGGATCGTGCTGAACTCGTGAAGATCAATCCTGGTATTTCTGGTCTTGAAAACAGATTATCAGCGATTGAAGTTTGTGTGGGGATCCCTGGCCAAGAAGACAGGGAATCAACACCAACTGCTGAGTCATCGCATTCCTCCCCCACTCATCATGAAAAGGGGGGGGAGAAGAGCGCTGAAGACCTTTCCCATGATGAATCTATCAGGGGAGAGAAGACTGAAGACCTCACCTTTACTGAAGAGGGTGAGAAGACAATTGAAACAGCCGTTGGGCCTCAGGGAGATGAAAACCCTGAGGGAACCGAGAAGCTTACCTATGTATCTGAGGTGGAGCAACTCAAAGAAGAAGCTGAAGAATCTGAGTCTGAAGCTGAAGATGAAGAAGCCATCGACTTGTCTGATGACGAACCATTCTCTTCTCCAAAGAATGATGATGATGAAGATGATGATGACGACGACTCCTTTATAGTCAATCCTGCTCAGAGGACCAAAGCTCTTAAAGGAATTCTGATAAATGAACCTTCAGAGGAGCGGACAAAGACAAAGCCATCAGCATCTGAAGCTGACAAGGGCAAAGGAAAAAGTGTCGCTAAAAACGATGAAAATCTGACGATCTTGCTTAAAAAGCCGGTTTGTCAGGTACACTAAGCTTCCTTACACTACATCCCTCCTCTCTATACACATTATTAGTTCTACACTCTCCACTAAAACCTCTATACACTTTATCCCATTCCTTCTCTATCTCTTTTCTACCCAAATTCTTATTCATAAGATCGCTGTGTTTCAGCTAGTCCTCTCCCCTGTTTGAGGATATCACTGAAGTTCCTACAGCTGCGACTCCACCAACAATAATTCCAGCTGCCGCTGAAGAAATAATCCCAGTTTTGGATTTGATCTCTGAGACTGATGAACCTGAAGAACAGATGCTCTCTCACAAAAAACAGACCTTCCTTGGCTCCTCAAAAGCTGAGTGAAGAGGATCAGAAAAAGAGAGATGAAATGATCAAGAGATTCGAAGATCAGTGAATCATTCTGAAGCGTGATCAACTTCCTTCCGTTCCTCCAAAGTTCAAACTTTCAAAAAGGGAATACAAGGATCACCTCAGAGCTGAACGTCTAATCGCTGAAAGAAGGGAAGCTGAAGAAAAAGACAGAGAATACGCCATCCAGGTTACTCAACGATCAATAAAAGACCCCAAGCTGGAAAGAGCTCCAATCGAAGTTCAACGTCAACTATGGGAAGACGCCACAATGATCGTTGAAAAGAAGAGAACTGTGTCTCAATCGACTCTAGCATGGAGCAAAGAAAAGGTACACTTCAGACTTCGACCTTCTAGAATAATCAAGGTACTCGTATCTGGAAGATCAACCATCAAAGTTTCTATCGCTGAAATCGAGATATTCAGAGAAGACGAACAGTACGAAAAATTCTATGCTGAAGCTGTCACGCAGTACGGTCTCTCTGAATGGTTGGAGATCAGATTAGCCATCCAGAAGTCTCAGTCTAAGTACAAAGATCACTTTGAAAAGCTGATAAACAAACAGATCAACTTAGTCAGAAACGAAGGGCCTCTGCAAAGAAAAAGTCTAAATCTTCAGAAGATGGTCCTCGTATTCGAAATGAAACAGGTATTGGTTTTTCTATGAAGGAAGTCCTTGGTCCTGAACCTGACCTTTCTGCACTTGACACATCTCTTCCTCCTGATGAGACTTTCATCCCTGGGAAAGTCATAAGCAAACCCTATGGGATATTCTTTATCGACTGGGATAGACGAAAGCGTTTTCAACGTATCTCTGAGCTCCACATCACTCCCATCGAACAGCTGAAAGATCTCATCTACTGGTGTGACTTCAAGAATGAAATTCAGGCACGGCATCTAAAACCCTTGATTTTTTAAGAAGCGCTGAACAAAAGAAATCAATGAGTAAATGTCCCTGACTAGATGATTCCCACATCAATGACCCTTGATGAACAACTCATTAAGGAAAAACCTTTATAAACTGATAGGATCGCCCATTCTTCTATTGTATCAGGTATTCATTTGTACTTGTAATTTTATTCGTTGTACTTGTAATTTTTCCACTTCCCTCTGTAATCTTTACACAGTTTAAAGAAAAATTTCAGCGAACGTACTTTACTCCATCAGTACAGAAAAGATCCCAGAAAACAGTAAAAGGGACAAATATTTTATGAGTTCTTTTTATCCTTATGTTTTCATACTTAGCAATTTTCTTTGTTGCTATGTCATAATCAAATAGGGGGAGATTGTTGATCCAAACCCTCAGTGATTTGATAATGACCCTCTCTTATATACTTAGTGAAAATTGTAAGTAAACAATATGTATCAGAGTTTCACTATCGCTGATAAGTACTAAGATCTTACAGTACCGCTGATAGGAACTCTCGCTCTTTAGATTAAACATTCAGCGAACACTGTTCACCATAATGCTCTGAGTCTGTTCAGTACTTATGGTAATCGCTGATAAGTTAGTTGTTTACTTATGATCCCTGAAGACAAGTTTCACGTCAACATAGGTTCTACGCTGAAGTCGAAGATCAAGCTCAATAACCAGCGACAAGTCTCCTAATGAACTGATGCGGATCAGCGAAGACTCAGATTTGTCCACTCAACGTGAAGTATCAAGTACAAGACTTCAGCTATCGCTGAACTTTATCATTCGCTGATATAGAATGATAAACCGTTGAATCAACGAAAAGCTGATCATGAAGTCTTCCGTACAAAGTACTTTTATCTAAACCACCCTTGCACGACTCCGTACAATATGTCAGAAAAGAACCTCCTTATTGTCTGAAATCGTACAACCGCTCTGATACCACATGTTAGGATCCAAGTGCTTACCACTACGCCAAAAGCAATTGCTGGTGGAGAAGGCGCAACTTATTTCCATATAGCGTAGCAGCCAGCGCCACGTTTCGATTTAGGGAGATGCTGGTCAATGACCCAACATATAGTATAAGCAATATCTTGTTTATTAGATTAAACAAACTGCTCTGATACCACTTGTTGGTCCCAAAGGGGTTATACAAGTTTGTAGAGGGGGGGGGGGGGGTTGAATACAAACACGCAAGTTTATCTTTCTAAATTGTTTATTGATATAATCAAACAATTTACAGTTTGTTGCGGAACAAGGTTAAGGAATAAACCTAATCTAAACAAACTATGAGAATCACTAAAATTTCTTGCACTAGAAGTAGAGATTAAGAAAAGCTAGAATACTAAGAAGAGTATTCTATCACACAGTAAGTTCAGCGAAGTGAGGAATGGTCGTACACTTCACAATGAAGTAGGGTTTCCTTTATATACTGCACGCATTTAATGCATGTCAGTATACCTTTACACGTGGCAGCCTCTGGTTTGTTGCATGTCTTGACTTCAGTAGACAACCTAGTGGCCACATGATGAACAGTGTAAGATCAGAGTTGGTTGTACGATTCTGGACAAAAGGGATGTTCGTTCTGACAAATTCGTACGGGGGGCGTGCAAAGGGATAAGACAAAAGTTGCTTGTAGAGGAGGCTTCATGATCAGCGTTCGCTAAATGATTCTTTAGCAGCGAATGATAAAGTTCAGCGTTCGCTGAAGTCTTCTACTTGAAACTTCACGTTGAGTGGACAAGTCTTGGCTTCGCTGATATCCGCATCAGTTTATTAGTAGACTTAGTCGCTGGTTCTTTGGCTTGATCTTCGACTTCAGCGTAGAATACAGTTGACGTGAATCTTGTCTTCAGGGATCATAAGTAAACAACATAAGGTATCACCGATCATCAGTGAGGTTGAACAGACTCAGGGCTCACTGATGAACAGTGTTCGCTGAATGCACAATTTAAAGAACATGAGTTTCCTATCAGCGGTATTAAACAGACTTAGTATTTATCTTTGATAGTGAAACTCTAATACATATTGTCTACTTACAATTTTCACTAAGTGTTTCTCAGGGTCATTATCAAATCACTGAGGGTTTGGATCATTATTAATTATATTTATCAAATTAAAGAAGTTTACAAATAGTATTTTTTGTAGACTCCAATAATAGTTTCTAAAACTTTTGTGCAAAACAAATAAATCAGCATTGATTTTAAAAATTGATTTTCAGAAAGCTCGTTTGTTAGTTTGAGATGTAAGTTTCCTTAATCTTGTTACTTCACAAAAAAAGTACGACTTCCGACCAACCCCCCTAACTTACATTTTTAGCTACGCCCTGACACTCCATGTCTTATTAAGGCCTAAAAATACCAATGGTGGCTTGTTATGTGTGTTTATATGCATGTATGTATTGCATTTATGCATGTGGTGTGTATTGGATTGTATAAGACCATTAATATCTACAACTTATTAACAACTACTAAAGTTTATTAAGGGGCTGTTTGGTTGGTTTTCCATTAAGTCCTGTATGAATAAAGTTGTTTGTGTGGATTAATCTGTCTGTGTAGATTGGAAATGATTTTGTTTGGGATAGTGTTTTCATAGATGGAAGGACCATGTTTTTTAACTAGGAGAGACTGGTTTGGACAAAACTTGGCTTTCTGCATAAAACTCTCTCCTAAAAGCTTAATAAATAAGTCATTTACTATATGATTAAGCCACTACCAAACAGTCATGTATAGCTGACTGAATAAGCTATGAGTCTCATTAAGCTCATTAAGCTGCTAACAAACAGGCCCTAAGGTCCATTAAGGCCCGACAAGACCTTTTATGACTTATTAAAGCTCAATAACAACAATGACAATTTATTACGTGTTTGTATGCATGTCTGTAGTAGATATATCCATGTGATATATATTGGGCTTGATAAATTTACACATTTAATTTTTAAAAATCACACATAATTTTTTTCAATCTTTTTAAATTTACCGGAGGATATTATATTAATGGTTATTAAATATTTTTTCAATTTAGGAAAATTGTAATTTTATTATTTTCTTTAAATTTTACCGGCAGATTATAGGTGGATTTTGTTTAAAAAATATTAAATATTTTTTAATTCAAGAAATTTTTATTTTTATTTTTTAAATTCTCCGACAATCCATAGTTATTACGTTTTTTTTTACCTTAGGCAACATAGAAACAAGAAATTATGTTGCTTAAGAAATCTTAAGGCAACTAATGTAATACATTATATGTTTCCTAAGTTAACTTTGACCAATTTTGAATTGGGTGTCATAGGTCAACCTTAAATTTTTTTAACTATCTACATTTTTTAATATTTTTGACTGTAGACAACAAAGAAAATGGATTATATGTTGTCTAAGGGGTTGTTTACCAAATTTTTTATTAAGACCTGTATGGATAAATTTGTCTTTCTGAATAAATTTGTTTGTCCAGTTAAATTTGTGTTGTTGTTTACTTTTCATTCTGAATCAACATGCTGAACAACATAAATTACCATTTTACCCCTGATATGAAACTACATCATTTGGTATATGTAAGGACAGAAAATTGATCAAGATATTATCCTTCAATTACTCTAAAAAATTGATTCCTCTACCCTTTTGGGATCACAGTTCTTAAAATTGTTGTTGATCAAAGCTAAACGGACATCATTCTCCTAAACCTAAAATGCCAAATCAATTAAGAAATCAGCTACAAAATTGTGAATCCATTAACGAAAAGCAGAAGTATTTGGTGTATAATCACAATCAACAAGCAATAATCAACGTCGCTGGAGGAAGAAGAAACCCAAATCGTTGTTGGTGGAGGAAGAAGAAACCAAATCGTTGTCGTCACCGTCGCTGGAGGAAGAAGAAACCAAATCTTTGCCGTCACTGCACATTTCTTCTCTGGTTATAGCGATGAAGTTGGTGTCGTTGGAGGAAGAAAAAACCCAAATCGTTGTCGGTAGAGGAGAAGAAACCAAATCGTTGCCGTCACTGCATATTTCTTCTCTGGTTATAGCGATGAAGCTGGTGTCGCTGGAAGAAGAAGAAACCCAAATCGTTGTCGGTGGAGGAGAAGAAACCAAATCGTTGACGGTCACCGTCGTCAAGCAGAGAGGGTGAGGAGAAACATGCAATGGAGCCGCTAGGTTTTGTTCTTTCTGTATGGAGCATGTTTTAAATTTTTACAAGGGTAGGGGATGTAATTTGGATGGCTGAACCTGGAATAGTTAGCCCTCCCATCTGTGCGAATAAGTTATATTATTTTTTATTAAGCTCCAAGTAAACAACTTCAAATAGCTGTGTGAATAAGCCGGAGATGCCATTAAGCCTATTTAGCTGTTAGTAAACACCCCCTAAGTTAACTTTGACTCATTTTTATAAAATATGAGCGATCAACATTCAACTATGACAACACACGCTAAGATGTTGCTTAAGATACTTTGAGGCAACATACAATTATTTATACGTTGCCTAAACTCACACTTAGGCAACATAAAATCATGCTTTGGCTAAGAAGAAACTTAGGGAACATATATATAATAGCCTTTGTTGCCTAAACTTATCTTTAAGCAACATAGACAATTAACATTTGTTTTTTTTTACAGCAAAAAGCACGATTCATTCCAACCAAAACTAGCGAGACGCTAGATAACACAGGTTATTTACAAACTTTGTGGGGGAATTATTCCAATCATCCCAGCATAAGACACTACCAATCTTAGATCTAGCTTTAATCCAGTAAAATACAGAATATTTGATTAGATTAGCGATCTCCTTTGTGTTTTTCATCTTTCCTTTATAGAGTTTCTCGTTTCGTTCGTTCCACATGACCCAAGAATAAGCTAAGAAGATCACCTCTGTCACCTCCCTTATATGGTTGTGAGCACTCGTTTGTTGTGCAGCATCCCACAGGTCCTTAACCGAAACACACTGCTACATAAATGGCTTTTTTAAACCCACTTTTTTAAACGGTTTTTAATTTTTTTTGAAAAAACCGTTTAAAAAGATGGCCGTGTTTTTTAAGTACATTTTTAAACGGTTTTTTTAGTTTGAAATCGTTTGAAAAAGTTACGGACTTTTTTATACGGTTGTTTACAGAAAACCGTATAAAAAGACATGAATTTTACACGGTTGCATAAAAAATACCGCATAAAAATTTGTCAAACATTTTTACACGGTTTTTTTAAGTAACCGTGTAAAATTCATAGATCTTTTTATACGGTTTTTTGTAAACAACCGTATAAAAAAGTCCGTTACTTTTTTAAACGGTGTTTCACTCAAGCAACCGTTTAAAAAGGGTTTAAAATTGTAGGGTTTTTCTTTATATTAATCTAAAACCCAATTTTTTTGGTTCTCCCGCCTCCCCCAAATTTCTTTCCCACCCAAATTTCCCACATTTTTTTACTAGGTCAAGCTTCCAATATTGTTTCCCTAATTGCAAGAGGGCCACCACCACTACCATTTTCAGTCGAGAGCCACTACCACTACCGGTTCCTGTCGAGAGTCACCACCACCATACCGTCTCCATCGAGAGTCATCGCTAGCACCACCACCAGCCGTAGAAACCACTCGTTTCAACCACCAACCACCGTCGTTGTTGAGAGCCACCAGCACCAAACCGTTCGCCGTCGTTTTCCGTTTACCGTCGTCGCACCACCACCACACCAAACCGTTTGCCGTCTTCGCACCACCACCAGACCGTTTCTGTCGAGAGCCACCACCACCAGACAGTTCGTCATCGTTGCCGCACCACCATCCCTCCACCGTCGCTGTCCCACGAGTGAAAGAGGTAAAACCAAAACCCCTTTGTGATTTGTGTATTTTAGTATTTTACTCCATATATTCTTAAACATTGTTGCTTGTTGTTTGTTTGTGGTAGATTCAGTTTTCTATTGCAATCAGTTTTCTATTCACATATACTGATTGGAATTTTAGCAGTGGAGATCGATGGAAGAAGAATTGCCAGGTTCAATTGTTTGTTTTTGGTTTCATTAATTTTGACATAGGACCTTATAAAGATATACGAGTATGGGCTATCAGCTGCAATTTTCTCAGGTATTCTGAGTGCCTAATGAACTTCTTCCACATTTGAATGTGTTTGGTTTTACAACTTCTTAAGATTTGTTTGTTCCTTTCTTAGGATCCAAATTCTAAGCATTTAGGGACAACAGTGTGGGATGCTTCAATGGTATTGGTCAAGTATTTGGTAAACATTTGCCATCTCTTTTAAGAGCTAGTACAATATTGTTTTCCGCTAACTAAATCTGCTGATGGGTTGTAAATCCCCGACTAATTCTTGATATTTTAGGGGTAGATTCTTGCATGAATGTATGCTTATCGACAAACTGCTGACTTAACTATTTTCTTACACTATAGGAAAAAAATTGCAGGAAGTGGAGGTTTAGTCCAACGAAACTAAAAGGCAACCGCGTTATTGAACTTGGGGCATGCTGTGGAGTTGCGGGATTTGGTGAGTACTGCTTTCTCTTTACTATTTTTAACTTTTCTTTTGATCTGTCAAACATCTAAAATACAAATAAATGGATCTTGTGAACTTTGATTAGTTTATTTGTACCCATTTTAACAGCCAAATAGGTTTATCCAACTTCGAATCGTTCTAAAAAGATATAATATAGACCTCTTGTTTGCCGAATTATATGTGATGTTTTTTATAGAACTTAAAGAACTTGATTGTGTGATTAGCATTTGTAGTTGTTAAAGTGGGTGTTGTTAATTGAGCTAAAATTGGGATGTTGTGTTTTCACAGATTCGATTGGATCCATTACGGCTGCAGAACTCAGCCGGGGTAACGAGGATCATATAAGGGCACTTGATCCACCGTTCGATTACATTATTGGCACTGATGTTGTAAGTTGGCCTAAAACCAGTGCTGGTTTTGATGTATAGCTGTTTCATGTTTTTTAAGAGGTCAGTTGTGTGACAAAATTCTTATCTTTGCATTACAAGGTGTATGCAGAACATCTCTTGGAACCATTGCTGCAGACAATGCTTGCATTATCGGGACCCAAAACCATGATTTTGGTATAATTTAACAACATATAATCACTAGAATCATTCACTTTTTCGGCTCTTACTTGTACATTTCGTGCAGATTGGTTACGAAATCCGTTCAATAAATGTTCATGATCAAATGCTTCAGTTATGGAAGAAGCATTTTGAGGTGAAAATAATGCCTAAATCGAAGGTAAACCATTGATTTCACAACTACATTGATCATATATTCTTTATCATCAAGAAACTGATCAAGATTACAACTTTACATGGATGGACATCAAATACCAGCATCCAAGCATACAACTTTACATGATGAGGTTAAAGACTCCAGAAGGAAGTGCAAATCTTGATCCCATAATCGAAAATGTTACAAATGAAAAGACTGAAGATGATACCAGTAGCAGAATCGAAAGCGTTACAAATGACGCTGGTAATTTGATACCAACAGAACCCCATCACGGAAATCTCAGCGATTGGGAGGCAAGAAGATATGGATCCATGGCTGCTCGGCTTCTTCGAGATATCAAGATAACTTGATACGCTGCTGCTTCTAACATGGTATTTTTCTTTTCAAAATCTTGGTCACAAATTCTACGAAATCCAAAAAGTTCTCACACGAATGATACACTTTTGGTTTACTTTGATTATACAATGAATAGGATGAAGTTGTACACCAAGAGAAACTTATGACGAAGAAATATGAGTGCGATTATAACCGATTTGATGCAGAACTTGACTGCCATGGTAAAGATTGGAGATGATCAAGAAAATGCAAAGAATAAGGCAAAATCTTCTCCTAGATGCAGCAAAAAGCAGAAGGAAAAAAGAGTTAGAAGTGCAAATCTTCATCACCCTCTGGCTAAAGCAACAAGAGAAAGGGCAAGAGAGAGGGCAAGGGAGAGGACAATCGAAGAAACAAACAATTGAGAGATAGAATATTGTTGATGATGTCTTTGAAGAAAACAAGTTTGTGGATATTTTTGTAATGACTTTTGGTTTATATATACTATATTGATGAAGAAATTTAATGGATATGATAGTTTTAATGTACATTGACTTTTAATAGAATTTGGAGTTCTATATGTGAATGGATGAAAAAAGTTTGTGCATTTGGTATGTAATGACATTTTAAGTATATATCTATATATACATATATATATATATAGTACATATTTTTACACGGTTTTAAGAAATGCAAAAAAACCGTGTAAAATTGTAAACCTTTTTACATGGTTTTTAAAAAAAATCCGTTTAAAATGTATACCTTTTTACACGGTTCTTTTAGCATTACAATGTAAAATTATACACATTTTACACGGTTGTTTTTCAAAACCGTTTAAAAAGGATTACATTTTACACGGTTTTTTTGGCTTTATTAAACGGTTTAAGAACCGTGTAAAAATGTGGCTTTTTAAACGGTTCCAAAACCGTGTAAAAAAGCCCCTGACTTTTTCAAACGATATCCTTTCAAACGGTTGTAATCCGTTTAAAAATGTCAAAAACAACCGTTTAAAATACCTATTTCTGTAGTAGTGACAACAGTTGTCGGCCAAGCGTTCCACCATTGATGCAGATGAGCTCCCACTTCCCGAGCAGTCGAACATTGCACAAAGAGATGGTCTGAATTTTCTGGATGCGACACACAAGACGGGCAGACAATTAACATTTGTTATCTTGTGCATGTCACATTATATATTAACAGAGTAAAAAAAGAACAATTTTGAAAAGTTTAGAATAGAGACACGAATGGTAGTAACCTAGGCTCGTAGACGGTCGTTTGGTAACGTAATTTACAAACTTTACTCATAATTTTCACCAAAACATGAGGACCAAATCTATAATTCAAATGTATAATAGCCACGTAACAAACTCAAAGGTTAATAAAGACACGAATGGCAAGACTTTGACTAGACGCCTCACAAACTCTCAATAGTTCAAATGCGACAAGGGTAGTTGTGGACATACAGGAACCCTACTTTCCTTCACCAATTCATTTTTGGACATGTTAGTCAAATATCAATGGTCAAAATAACTATTCTCTTAAATATTTTAAACTTAAATAAAAGAGTTGTTATACGCATTTTCTTTGTGTTAAATCCAGGTTTTTAAACCTTATTTTTTTTTTAAACTTTGATTTTTATTTGTGTGAAAAAAAAATAGCAAGAAGAAGGTTTAAATAAAATATAAAGACTCGTATCGAATCACACTTTAGAAATTGCAAAAAACATTTGTACTTCCTTTGTGCAACAGTATTTGCAATATTTGAGTATTACGTATTTAAAAAAATTAATTAATTATCAGAAAATACATCATTAATAATGCAAAATCGAGACGATTTGTAGGCAGAAAACTCACATAATGATATTTTGTATACATGAAAATAAATATTTCTAACAAAATAAATGCTTCCATTTCTTTATCAATGGAATAAAGTGATTACTTGAGCGATGAAGTTTTATCATTGTTGGCTTTTCATGCTTTTTTTTAAGCATGATGCTTGGAATAAATTTTTGGAAGTGCTAATGAATCTGAAAGACTCATAATGTGAATAAATAATTCATTAAAAATGCTTGATTATAATTAATTAAATGTCTAGATTAAAACATCTAAAAATTAATTAAAGCATCCATGAAATTGACCAAAGGGTAATGGGAGGAGTCTAGGGTTAGGAAAGTGGTAAAATGAAATGAATGGAAAAGTACAAGAGATAATATGCAGTTGGGTTGGGCATGTCACAACCCCACAAACAAACACACTCTTACTGACCCTTTTGGAAAGTCTCTTTGTCGTACAGCCATTACTAGAAAACCTCTCTTTCTCTTTCAATTCAATTCTCTCTTCCTAATAATCATACTCATATTAGTTAACTCTTCTTGTATCTTGTTTCATTATTTCATTGTTCTCAGAGCTTCCTGATCAAAGAAATTTGAGAGAAAAAAAATGGGGAGAGGAAAGATAGAGATCAAGAGGATAGAAAACACTAGCAACAGGCAAGTGACCTACTCCAAGAGAAAGAATGGTATCATCAAGAAAGCTAAAGAAATTACTGTTCTTTGTGATGCTAATGTTTCTCTTGTTATCTATGGCTCTTCTGGCAAGATGTATGAGTATTGTAGCCCCAAAACCAAGTATGTACCTCATGAATTTTGCTAGTTTTTTATTTTCTGTTTTTAGGGTTTTTTAATTTTTAATGGATTCTTTTTTTGTATAACTCCTTTATAAGTTTCTTTTTGTAGATTGATACTAATTTGTTTTGTATCTCCATGTTTGTGTTATAATTGTAATTGGAAGCTTGATTGACATGCTGGATCGATATCAAAGGCTTTCTGGAAATAAGTTGTGGGATGCCAAACATGAGGTAGGTTTCTCTCTCTAGATCTATACCCTTTTGTCCCTTGTTTTTGTTTGAAAGATCTGGTTATTTGGGGTTCTTAGAGTGGGTTTGACATGGGTTCTTTCTTTGTATGCTAAAAAGATGTCAAGTAAGTTGAAACAAGTATTCTACGACCAGATCTACATATAGGTTAGGATCAAGCACTTTCTCTCACTAAAGAGTATATGAGATGTTACATCCATCAACAGATCTGGTAGTAACAGCTGCTTTTCTCTCTCTTCCCTTTACTTGCAAAAACCTAAGTAATTCAGTGCTTTATGCTTGGATTGAAATATTATATGGGAATTGAAGTGAAACAAATCATCCAAACCTCTGATACTTTCAAGCATAGAAAGATGCCTGCATGATTAATAAATTTCTTGAATGATGATTGATCTTTTCTTGTGATTATGTTGGACGTACAACCCCCACCACCCAAGAATTTGCAGAATGAAATCGATAGAATCAAAAAAGAGAATGAAAGCATGCAAATTGAGCTCAGGTTCTTCTCTATTCTCTCTCTCTCTCTCTCTCTAACTCTCTATCTCTCTCTCTCTCTCTCTATATATATATATATATATATATAACTTTTGTTCTGTTGGTGACATATCCGACTATATATTTTTCTTCAGGCACTTAAAAGGGGAAGACATAACATCTTTGAACTATGAAGAACTAATTGGCTACGAAGATGCACTTGAAAATGGACTCACCAATATTCGTGACAAAAAGGCAAGCTTGCTGGGTTTTTTTTCTTGAAACAAAGATTACACATATGCATACAAAGGGGAAGGTCCTTAAGGAACTTAAACTTGATTAGAAACCCGAGAACACTTCAATTCCATATTCATGATGAATATGTTATTCATGATGAATATGCATCTTGAAGAGGGACATGTATCGTGCTGTGGGCGGTTCCGAGTTCCTAACCAATTTTAGGTTTCTAACAGAATTTTCCTTTACATGCATATATATATATATATATATATATATATGGGTTTGTCTGTATATATATTTGAAGTTCTGATGAATGTTTTTTGCAATCTTGAACAGGATGAAATCCCCAAAATCATGAGGAAACATGTATGTTTTGGTGCTCTCCTTCTTTTGTAGAGCATGAGTAGATAGTTCCAATTAATATCTTAAAATGGAAACTTTGTTTTGAGAGTTTTCTGAATTTGTGTGTGTGTGTGCATCAGGAACAAGTTCTGGAGGAGGAGAATAAGCACCTTATGTATTTGGTGGTAAGCTCATTATGCATCTAACTACTATATGATCTTGGCTATGTGGCTTCCATTTTTTCTGTTATTTCCTGAATATTTTGTGTACGCTTAAATGTTACACATACACACACTTCGAACATAAATAAATTACACAATGATATTATACGTGCCCTCTATGAGCATTGCTACATCCAAGAATAAAGTTAGGTTTATTGAAGCATCTTGGCTAATTTATTGGACAATAACACAAGTGTTGAATTCAATTTGAAAACCTAGATGTTAAAGTCATATCTATATGAACAAACTCAGCTCTATTTAGATGATGAGTGTATAAACTGATATGTGTGATCATTTGTATACAGCAACAAAGTGAAATGGCAGCCATGGGAGATTATCAAGCTCATGAACCATTTTCGTTTCGTGTCCAGCCGATGCAGCCAAACTTGCATGAGAGGATGTAATCACATTTTCTTGTATTCAAGTCCTCAACTTCATGAAGCTTGAAATTCGGTCAATCTCTATAACGTTTGTAATACATTAAGTATGATGATTTAGTAGGGTGTGTCAATAAGGCTTAATTTGGTCCTGGGACTGCTGTTATTGCTTGTAACTTTGTGTTTTAAGATCATGATGATGCTTATATTTAAATTGCTTCAAACTCAGTAAATGGAAGATGGTTAGTAGCACCGATAATCTCTTTGACCCAAATGAAACCTACCGAAGTCCATGATCATTGATTGTAGTTTCACCAATATCAATCGCTAGAAAGAGTTGGTTTGCATTATGCATATATGATGATTGAGCAGTTGGTACTTTATTATTAACTAGTATTTAGTATATATCTATTGGCTATTGCTATTGCAGTGGTGTTGTCATCGTTAATCTATGTGAAAAACATATCTATTGTTTTGTTGAAGACGACTCAAAATTGGTGAATTAATTTTGCAGATTGAAATTCAACGGGATTTTTATATGGTAATTAATTTATAGTTCTGCCTGCAAGTTTCATCACCATTAAAAGACTTTTCTATATATATTATCATCAGTACCACTACAAAACAAATGACTTTTACCCACAAAAAATTTACCCAGAGAAATTTTCGTCGGTATTACCCAGGGATCACCCATGAAATATCAATGGTTCGGTAGAAATATACCCGTGGATCACCCAGAGAATCCCTGGGTAATCTGTCACTAATTTGCATTACCCACCAACTTTTGTGACGGTTTTGTGACGAATCACCCTTTAGCGACAGATTTTCCAGGGAAAACGTTGTAGGTAAAAGTCTTTCGTTTAGTAGTGTACTAGTTACATCCAAGAGTATTTACTAAAACAATTACTTCTAGGGAGAAGTCCAAAAAAAACGTAATGGATTTTAGTGTTTCAAGTAATTAAATTCTTGGACAATTTTTTATAACAAATAAGTCATTAGACATTCCAAATTTTGTTAAATAAATTATTGGACTTTGGAAACCTATTAAATACATCCTTAAAATTGTAATAAAAATGTATTTAACAAGTTTTTTCAAAAGTCCAATGATTTATTTAACAAATTTTGAAAATATTTAAGGACTTATTTGTTCCAAAAAATTGGTCAAGTATTTTTGTTTTCTGTGTAAGGATTGATTTTGACGATAAAAAGAAATGATTTAGAAAACATTTTTAAGAAAAAAAAATTACACTTTGCATCCTTATACATAAAAAATACATATTTTTTTACAAATTATACCATTATAAACTTCCCCTTTAATGGGGAAGCCAATGCTTCGTCGTACGGAAATGGTTTTCAAGCGACAGTCGGAATGATGGCACAAGACTCAGGAGTCATTCCCCCGACGGGAACATTATCCAGTCCAGACGACCCAGTCGCCCGACGGCTGAGACTTCTGGAAGATTAAAATGAAAAGATGTTGTCTCTACTATCGAAGCTACCTGGTGCTGTCGTCCCCGTCGACGTCGAGCCCCTCACAGGATTCCAAGTGTCTCCCTTCGTCGACGAAATAGCAAACGTCGACATCCCAAAAAAGTATAGTATTCCTGCTTTTACGCCTAAGTATTCGGGAATTACTGATCCAACAAAACACATCGCTCAATACAAGCAACTGATGTGGACCGCGTCAATCCTACATCAGTACCAAGAAGTATGCATGTGCAAAAGCTTTGGCGCGACTCTTATTATAATACCCGTCATATTTAAGAAAGTGTGTTTATATATATTTATATAAATAATCTTTATATATAAACTAGGTGAGTACTCGCGCAATGCGGCGGGATGCAATATTCAAATAAATGTAAGCAAAAAATAAAAATTATAAACATGTGTTTATAAAAGTAAACACATTCATAACAATTTTCATCGAGGTTGTTGCTGGAAGTCTTAAAGTCTTAAAGACTTAAAGCATATAGACGTTTAGTTTATATGCTTTATAAAGGTAGTAACTGAATTTTGGGTTGAATCATCATACGGTTTGGGTTTGGTTTATAACTGAAGTCTTTTATGTCTAAATTTTTGTTTAAACAAAATAGAAATTACAATCATGCTTTAATCATATACACTCATCACTCAAAACTTCTCGATAAACCACATTTGATGTGTAAACTCCCTTCGGTTTGAACTTTTTGGTAGGCTTCACTAATATCTTTGTAGTGCCACGTGATATACCTCTGGATAATGCCACATAAAGTTGCCCGTGTGAGAATACCGGTTCTGGTAGATAAACACCTACCACCGGAATTGTTTGTCCTTGAGCTTTATTAATTGTCATTGCAAAACAAAGTCGAATTGGAAATTGCTTTCTCTTCAATTTAAATGGGAAAATGTCATATTCGGACGGACATAGAGGAATTCTTGGTAAAAATACCCTCTTACCAGTATGTTGACCAACAGCTATTTCCGCATCAATGACGTTCGGTTGAAAGCCTCTGCATATCAACCTTGTGTCGTTACATAATCCATTCGAAGGGTCGATATTCCGCAACAGTATTATTGGGCATCCAATTTTAAGTCGGAGGTAATGAGGGGGCAAACCGCTAACAGTCAGCGAGTTTAAGAATTCCACTGGATATAAGTTATTCTTATCGTCTTCTGCTTCGTCAAAACTATAGTAAACTTTTTCCTCTCCGCAGAATCTTTCGATCAACTGATCATTAATCTCGTCGACATGCTCATTTTTAGTTGTTAGTATCGCCCTTGAAACGATATAATCTGAAGCAGTCCCGTTGGTTTGCAGAGAAGGAAATATTGCATCGATCAAAGCATCCTTCGATTCATCTTGTTTGGTGTAAGGAATGGCCATGTCATCAGGTATGCGAATAAAGTTTCCGTCCACTATTTCTTCTTCTCCATCACCGACTCGTAACAGAAAATCTGAAAACCATCGATCAGTAAGTGCTCTCATATTGATCGTTAACCGCAACTTTTTAATCGAAGACCAAATAGGTGACATCCGTAGGCTAGAGTCTACAATCTGTGCTCGGGTACCTTTTCTCGTTACTGGCAACACCTGTCTAAAATCACCTCCCATAATCATTATCTTTCCACCAAATGGGAGTCGCACCCCAGTGATGTCTTGCATTGTTCTATCGAGTGCCTCCACTGTTTGCCTCTTTGCCATTGATGCTTCATCCCAGATGATTATTTTTGCATCTCGGAGTAGTTGAGCAGTTCCACTTTGTTTTTTTATATTGCACACCGAATTATTACTAAGACTGAGAAGAATCTTGAACCGAGAGTGAGCCGTTCTCCCTCCTGGCATGTTATTAGCGGCGGCACCCGATGAAGCGGTCGCAAGTGCAATATATCCACGGGAACAAACATTAGCGAGCAAAGCTTTGTACATAAATGTTTTTCCGGTTCCACCTGGACCATCTACAAAAAACACACCCGGACGATCATTATCTACATGACTCATGATCTCATCAAATGCATGTTTCTGGTCGGGATTTAGAGAGTCTCGGGCACGCAAATCTTCGTCTTCCACGATTATGCCCGTGATTCTAAATTGGCGACTGCATTTATGTTTGGAAGATCGAAATCATCGAGGTTCTTACCCATAGATTGTAAAAAGACCGAGATATCTGTAAGAACCATATTTCGGACTATCTCAGCATTTTCGTAGTGTCGTCTGTAATCCTCAGAGAATGAATCATAATGTTCATCCCATAACTTGCGACATCTCCCGGCTCACAATAAATCAAGATCGTTGTGAATAGTCGTCTAAGAGCATTGGGAAACTGAAATAAGGAGGCATCAGCAAGACAATGCGATAAATTACCGTCGGTCTCTATCAAACCTCTCTCAAGAGCTGCTTTTCGAAATGTCGGGTGTAATATGCCATTAACCGTGTAAAGATCTTCAAAGCATGTAGGTCCACTAATATGCGAGAGAAGTAGGCGTAGATAATACCGTTCTCCTTCAGCAGTGTTAGCATGAACCAGTCGTCCTCTCATTGGTCTTCGGCTCCGAGTATTCCATTTACGTGTTTTGTCATTCCATGTGTAATGTCTCGGAAAATCTTTGTACAAATATTGTCTCGCACTCATATCTGTTTTATTCCTCTCAAAAAATGCGGTCAACATTGATCTCTTATCCTTCTCTCTGTCAACAATATCTGTCATAATATCATTCTCTGTGAACCTAACAAACTGCTTATTCGGAAGATGGACCTGCAAAGCCATCACACAAGGGTGGATTTTAGATAGAGGAAAGCTAAAAATCCGCCAAATCGCCTCAGGTGGAGAAACATATCGTGCATCTTGAAATCTTTTTATCTCGTTAATAACAACCTCTTCTCTATCAGGATCGACATGAATAACCTGTTTGTCATGACCTTTGTAAACATACTTGAAAATATATTTCACAGATATTATACTTGAGCAAACCTCAACATTGATGTGACAGTTGAACATCATTAGCAACTTTGGGTTATATGGGACCACTCATCTATTATCTAGGATACCGCCTCGGACGTTCGCCTGTATTCCGTTGTTTCTCCTCCTATACATCGTATATGAGTTATCTGCTTGCGTCGTCTTGTCGTTGAATTGTTGAGGATATCTAAAACGACATTTTCTTGGCTCACCTTGCATACAAGGGCTGCATGGTTTTAAATGACCGCAAGGACCATGCATCATGTGCATTATCACCAATTGATGCATTTCAGGATACTTTGTTGGGCCCGGGATTTCGGCACATGTAACAACCCGCCAACGAAATATACAAATAACATATAATTCATAACATGTTTACAACAAAAGTACTTCACGTTTTGGTCCCAACTAAAGTCTAGACATAATAAGAATTCATTACCAAAGTATCCACATTTTTCTTAACGATCCTCCTCCCAAAAGTTACACATCAAGCATTCAAATCACTGGTTCTTACTGGAATCATCACCTGGAATACATATTTTTAAAACAGAAAATGAGGGTTAGACCTAAGGGTCTAGTGAGTAAATCCCTGACATTTGGAAATCAATAAAAATTCATTTATATAAAATACTCTTTTATATAAATATACATATATCACACGTAAATTAATACCAATCAAGATTGATGCATCATACCTGTCTCATCCCACCTTATCCCTCCACCAATGGCCAACTATATTGGTTGCGAGCCAATTTTAACACACCAGTCCAAAGCCCGGCCACGTATTATATTTCCATATAATACGCACGTAATTATAATATCTCAATATATTATAATCACCCACGTATGACATAATCATACTACATATCAAATATTTGTTATTCACATAATGTATTCCAGTAAAATACTTTTAAAGTAAAACTCACCTGATATGTTTATCACAAAAGCTTTTCCAAGATAATTATCACGTATGACCAGCCTTCACAGAATCTGAAATCACACAAAATACCAAATATCTCTTTTTAAAACTAAGCTTATAAAATCCTTGACTGAAGTCGCAACCTTCTAAAAGTAAATTAGAATCGCAATGCATAGTGCCAAGTCGCAACCATCTACTGCGACTTCACCCCGAAATCGCAACCCACTATTGCGACTTCAATCCTAAGTCGCAATCCACTACTGCGATCCCAAACCCAAGTCGCAATCAACTACTGCGATTCCAAGCCAAGTCGCAATCGACTATTGCGACTTCGATGAATGTCGCAGTCCTCCATTGCGACTTCGATGAATGTCACAGTTCACTGTTTATCCTAAAAACCCAGAATTTGCACTTTTAATCTATGCATGTTGCTGTAAAGATGAGATATGTTTAAGACTAAGTATACATCCTAACCTTAAGCTTAGACTTCCCAAAACATCCATTTTTAACAAAAACCCACCTATAACTTAACTAACAAACTCAAGAACACTTTTAAGAATTAAAACACATACAAAGATGGATGGATTTGTTACCTTGTTTAATTCAGCTTGGTCCTTAATTCACTGCAGTAATCTCTTGAATTCTTTCTTCCTCTTTTTCCTTTCTACGGCTCTTTCTCACTCTCTATTTTCTCCTCTTTCGTCCAAAAACACACACAACACACACTTTTCTCTTTTTCTTTCTTTTGATTTTTGTGACTAACCACCTTATTCATCAGATTAAAATGATACTTCACTATGGTCATGACATGTGTTATAAGTTTCACCAACCACCCTATATTTATCCTAAATGACAAGATTTACCCCTTAACTTTCAAACAATAATTAAAACCCACCTCACACTTATAATCTTAATTAATACTAAAATAAAGATATATATATAAAATTAATAATTAAACTATATCAATAAAATATCTGGTTATTACAACATCTCATCCTTAAAAGAATTCCGTCCCGGAATTCTATTAAGCGAACAGATGAGGGTATTTGGCTCTCATTTCCGACTCTGATTCCCACTTCGCGTCCTGTCCTCTATGATATTTTCACTGAACTTTTACCTGTCTGATCTCTTTGTTCCTCAATACCTTGATCTTGTAAGCTATGAGCGAGGTAATCAATTACCATAAAATCGCTTTCAAACTCATATAACACATTATTCTCATTATTACCAAAACATCAAGAATCTTAATCCTACACAAAATTCCGCCCCTTTAAAACAACGATAACCGCCAACTTATTAATACTAACTATCTTATTTGAACTTTACACACACATCGTCCATAATTTACTCAGTTAATCCATCCCACAGAATCGATCCAAATCTTAAAATAATCATAATCGAAATTTTCTGCCCAATCACCCAATAATCAAATCACATAAATGTTCAAAATAATCCGAAAGTTCACTTATATCCCAAAAGAAATAACTCACATAAAACTACTCCAAATAACATAACATTTTATGCTTACTCGGAAAATTCACCACACTAATACTACTTTTAACTTCATCGACCTTTCACGACAAATATCGTGTTCTACACTTTTACAATACTGGCTTAAATCGTAAACATATACTTTCAATATAAAACTTGCTTAGCAAATACAACCTATTTCTCATACTTTTTCATGGAATAAAATATACTCAACACGAATCACTTTACCTCACGGAAAATTTCTTAATTTTATTAAACCCGTAAACTTCATCCTACCATTTCCATTTCCCATTATCTCAATAACCTTACCACCATAACTCATACTGACTTCCATCCAAGAATATCAATACCAATTTATTTCTTAATAAAATAACAAACTCGTTATCACATCAATTCTTTACATATCCAATTTAGCATAAAATACTAACACAAATCTTTAGACATTTGTTTCACTTAAACCACTCTGCAATTGAAATTCATCAACACCGGTCTCACATTACCTAACTAATATAATTACCAAATCACCACATAATAATTTTACTACAAAATTAAGCCGAAAAGAACTCATCACAACTCCGATAAAAATTATTAAAATTTCTCGTCACTAATCATACAACTCATTAACGGCTTAACATGCAAGGTTTAGTATAAAATTTAAAACAACTCTTTAACTTAAACAACTCTGTAATGACCGGGTCTAAATCTGAAAGGATTTCTAGGTTTTGTGCTAAGATTTAAATTAATGGAACTTGGTGGGTGATTTGATAAATAAGGGATAGGGTATAAATTGACACAAAACCCTATGCAGCATCCATCCCTGATCATTGTGGCGGCTGAGGAAAACGCAGTGCAGAAGTTTAGCGATTTTGATCAATCTCGGGAGCAAGAGATAAAGGGCTTCTTGAAGGCAGAACCCAGGTATTAAACCTAAACCATCTTCCTTATAATTTCTAATATCTGTGTTTAGGAATGAGAGTTGGAGCCTGGATGTTATCGAGCTAGTTTATTTCACCGAATGGTTTAATTAAAGAAAGGTGTGTGTCTGTTTGGGAATTATTTTAGTATTAGGACGTTTTATAAACCCTCGAATTCGATTCTTGTGATCGACGATCGAAGTCCATCTTTAAAACATTTCAATCGCAAACCTGATTCGTCGTACCGGGAGTCGAGTTCCCAAGTCCCGGTACATAAAATGTAGAAGTCCCGGTACATTTATTTTGTACAACTCCCGGTACATGCTTTTAATGAACTCCCGGTATATATATTTTAATTGAAGTACCGGTACATCACGTCTTGTGTCCCGGTAGATTGGAAATGTCAATTTCCGGTGTGGTAACATGTAAAACCAATTGGTTTTGGCCTTGGGCCGTGTGCGCATTTATGGCTCCCTTTAATTCTTTTAGACCGTGAACTATGATTTTGGATATAGATTTTAGTATGGAGTTTTATATAGAATTTAATATGGAATCTATTATGGGTTTTTGTATGGAATTCATTATGGATTGGTATGTGGATTTAAGAAATAAGGAAAAAGGGATTAGGATTTAAGTTGGAGAGAAAGTTAAATAATTTATGTCTAGATTTATGAGTTACGTCTCCTACATCCTAGGTGTCCCATCTAGGCGTCGGGGGAGTAAGTAAGGAGTTGGATACGAGAAGATAATAGCGCGCGTCAGGTGAGTTTTCTAACTAAAATACGTGCTCTTTAAAGTGTTTTTTTAAAGTGTTTTCATGATGAGAAATGCCATGATTTATTACTATGCTTTTAATTGCATGAAAGATGTTTAAAGTTTTATATGAGATGTATGCATACATTGTTAGACGTAAAAATGGCTAAGACGGGAGAGTAGACCCGCCAGTGCTCGTGCGGGAGAGTAGACCCTTTATGCCAGGGGAGGCGCGACCCCATAAGGCAGCATGAGGCTGACTCGTTGTCACTACAGGGTGACTTCAGGGTGCCAATTTACGAGAGGCGGACCTTGTTCCGTGGATGTTTTACATGAGTAAATTTTATATGTTTTATGCTGAAAAGATATTTTGTTTTAAATGCTTTGATAACTGTTAGAAGGGACTCACTAGACGTCATGGTCTAGCCCTCGCATTTTTCAAACTAAAACCTTTTCAGGTAAGCAGGTACATAAAGGCTCTAGCAAATAAAAAGGGCGTTAGCACGATGAAGAATGAATAGTGTAGTGACACTTTAGCTTATCTTAGTTATTTCTCAGTTGTGTAGGTGATTCCGCAAACCTATTATTGATCTTTGTAATGAAATTTTGAGACCGCGATTTTGGGATTGTCCTTTTCGTTGATATGCATGTTAAATTTTTGTTTGGATCTTTATAGTTGGTATCAGAGCCATAGTTTAAGGGATTTAGGTGACAAAAGGAGCCTAGACTTAAACTGTGAGGAGTAGAATCACAACTGAGAAACAGGAAAGCGCTAGGGGAACACTATTTAGAAATGGGCTGATAAGGTATCAAGGACGGTCATGTAAGGTAAGTTTGGAGTTACACCTGGCCAGCGTAATTGCGAACTTACAGGTGCATGTATGTGCTTAAACTACCTTATTACCCCCTTTGTTGTGGCACTAGAGAGTCTTTTACGTCTAGCGAGCCCTTGTTAAGTGAGACTTTTGTTGTTGTTGTTTTGGTGGAACAGAATGCCTGCAAGAACCTTGAGGAGCAGGTCAATTCCGGTAGCGGAAGAAGCGCGAACAAAGAGTACTACGCTGCGTGAGGAGACAGTGAGGGTTGATGAGACTGCCGAAAATGAACCAGTGAATCAGCCAAGAGTGACGGCCACTCGTGGTCGAGGTAGAGGCCGTGGGAGACCCAAAGGAGCGGTACCGAGGAAGGCAGCTACAGAAGTGGGGACCACGACCACGAAAGGTAAAGGGAAGAAGAATAAAACACCCGTCAAGCGCAAGACGAAGAGTGTTGGAGAACCGGAAGTGCAGGTAGTATCGGAACAGGAAAGTTCGGTCCCGGTAAAGAAAGCAAAGGCTAAGAAGGGAAGTAAACCTGGAACTGCACCGGTTTTTGTGACAGAGGATAAGTTTACAGCGGAGATGGATAAGTTTCAAAAGACTCTTCAGGCAGTGTTAGAGAACCAGCACAAGACTACGTCTGGGGAAAGAACCAAGAGTAGTACCGAAAAGAAAACCCAGGAAAGCAGTGAGCCGCGAACTGAAATAGGGAACAACACGGTGACAACCTTGATTGCTACTTCTGAACCAAAGGCAGAAAAGGGATGCTCGTTTAAGACTTTCGCATCGTGCAAACCTCCGACCTATAACGGAGAGCGTGATCCCGTTTTGGCTGTGAAATGGGTGCGCGAGATGGAGCTAGCGTTCGATACTAGTAAGTGTGCCGAGGAGGATAAAGTACTGTTTGCCAGGTCGATGTTGAAATCTGAAGCAATCTTTTGGTGGGATGTTGAAACTGGAGGAAAGGGATCTGAGATGGCTAGGAGCATGTCGTGGGAAATGTTTGTCAAAAGATTCAAGGCGCAGTTTTGCCCTTTAGAAGCAATTAACAAGTTGGAGGAAAAGTTTCTGAATCTAGAGCAAGGATCGATGACAGTTCAGGAATACACGTTGAAGTTTATTGAGAAGGCCAGGTTTGCTGAATTGTACGTACCTACTGAAGAAAGACGGACCGAGAGGTATATTTTTGGGCTAAAGAGCAGTATAAGGGAATTGGTGCAGGCAAAGGAACCAGCTACTTTCCAAGCGGCCGTGGATAAAGCAAAACTTACTGAAAGGGATAAGATCAGGCAGATGAATGAAAGAGTGGGGGATAAGCGCAAATGGGATGGGCAGAATCGAGACAGTAAGAAGCCGAATACGACCAGACCCGACCTGCGGGTAGGGTTTAAGCCAGCAGAAAGGCCTTGTGGTAAATGTAACCGGATGCACAAAGGGGAATGCTTGGCTGATAAGAGTGGATGCTATAAGTGTGGGAAGGCGGGGCACCTGTCTCGAGATTGCCGTGGTCCTAAGACTTGTTACCAGTGTGGGTCGTTGGGGCATGTCAAATGGGAGTGCCCGCAACTCAAGAAGGGTTACACTGGGGGAGAAGGTGGAAGTTGCAGTGGGAGAGACGCTGAGAAGAAAGTGGAGCCGGCTCGCGCCAGAGCGAGGGATTTTCATATGTCGGCTGAGGAAGCAGAGATTACGCCGGATGTGGTGACAGGTACCTTCCCTATAGACTCGATACTTTCCAAAGTGTTGTTTGATTTGGGGGCCAATCGTTCGTTTGTGTCGCCCATTTTTGCTCAAAAATTGCACGTAAAACCCAAGAGGTTGAACTTTGGGTTTGAGGTAGAAATAGCTGGTGATTGTCGAGTCTGGGGTAAGGAGGTCTTTGAGGGTTGCAAAATAGAGGTGGATGGGCACTTCTTTCCGTTAAGATTATATCCTATGGGGATGGGGGAGTTTGATGTAGTCCTAGGAATGGACTGGTTAGCGGATAATGATGCTAGTATTGTGTGCAATAAGAAGCTAATTCGTATCCCTTTAGCCGATAAGAAGGAAGTGGTAATATATGGGGATCGACGAAATAGGAAGTCGTGTCTGATTTCGTTGATCAAAGCTAGGCGATGTTTGGGAAAGGGTTGCGCGGGGTATCTAGCTTATGTGATAGATGCTAAGAAGGAAAAGAAGAGTGTGGAGGATGTGTCAGTAGTGAGTGAGTACCCGGAAGTGTTTCCTGATGATTTGACGAGCCTACCTCCGGATCGTCAAGTGGAGTTTAGAATCGAACTATTACCGGGGGCGGCACCGATTGCCCGTGCGCCCTATCGGTTAGCCCTAACAGAGATGAAAGAAATGATGACCCAATTGCAGGAGTTTCTCGACAAGGGTTTTATTCGTCCGAGTTCATCACCTTGGGGAGCACCTGTACTTTTCGTTAAAAAGAAGGATGGATCAATGCGGATGTGCATCGATTATCGCGAGCTCAATAAAGTGACTGTGAAGAACATGTACCCGCTCCCGAGAATCGATGATCTCTTCGATCAACTGCAAGGTGCGAGTTACTTCTCGAAGATAGACTTGAGGTCGGGTTATCATCAATTGAAGGTGAGAGAAGAAGATGTGCCGAAGACAGCGTTCTGTACGAGATATGGACACTATGAGTTCTTAGTCATGCCCTTCGGGTTGACTAACGCGCCCGCAGTATTCATGGATCTGATGAATCGGGTATGTAACTCATTGTTGGACAAGTGCGTGATCGTCTTCATTGACGATATCCTAATCTATTCTCGTACACGGGAGGATCACGAGGCGCATCTCCGAGCCACACTCGATCTTCTAAAGCGTGAGAAATTGTATGCGAAATTTTCGAAATGCGAGTTTTGGCTGAGAGAAGTTCAGTTTTTGGGGCATGTAGTGTCTGCGGACGGTATCAAGGTAGATCCTGCCAAGATTGAGGCCATCAAGGATTGGGAGGCGCCCAGAAATCCTTCAGAGGTGAGAAGTTTCCTCGGTCTAGCCGGATACTACCGTAAATTTATTCAGGATTTCTCTCGAATAGCTTCGCCACTGACCTCTTTGACAAAGAAGAACGTCAAATTCGTGTGGGCTGAAGCTCAGAAATCGGCATTTGAGAAGTTGAAGGAAAGTTTATGCAGTGCTCCAATTTTGTCATTGTCGGACGGGTCAGAGGGGTTTGTGATTTATAGCGATGCTTCTAAGCTTGGGTTGGGATGCATGCTGATGCAGAACGGGAAGGTGATTGCCTACGCTTCTCGACAGTTGAAAGACCATGAAAGGAATTATCCCACCCATGACATGGAGCTAGCGGCTGTTGTGTTCGCGTTGAAAATTTAGCGACATTACCTATATGGGGTGAAGTGTCAGATTTACACCGATCATAAGAGCCTGAAGCACCTGTTTGATCAAAAAGAACTGAACATGAGGCAGAGGAGATGGATGGAGCTATTGAACGATTACGACTGCGAGGTTCTTTACCACCCGGGTAAAGCGAATGTTGTAGCAGACGCGTTGAGCTGAAAGGGGCGAGGAGAACATACCAAGATTGTAGCTTTCAGAATCGAGGCAACCTCAAATCTTCTTGACGAGATCAAAAAGTTTCAGGAGGAAGTGTTGCTTGAGATAAACGTGAAAAGCGAGAGAGTCGTCGGGGTTACATCACTGTTCGAAGCCAACAGTGGTGGGTTAAAATGTTTGAAAGGTCGGGTCTGGGTGCCCAAGATTGGAAACTTAAGAGTATGTATTCTTGAAGAAGCACATAAGTCGCGATTGTCCATGCATCCGGGGACAAATAAGATGTACAAGGATCTAAGACAGTTCTACTGGTGGCCAGGGATGAAGAAGGATATTGCTCATCTGGTGGAACGTTGCGTGACTTGTTTGAAGGTTAAAGCGGAGCATCAACGTCCTTATGGGGAGTTACAGTCCACGGTGATACCGGTGTGGAAATGGGATCATATCACGATGGATTTTGTTACGAAATTGCCAAGAACCCCTAAGGGCAATGATACGATTTGGGTGATAGTGGATATTCTCACCAAGTCGGCGCATTTCTTGCCTATGAGGGAATCAGATTCGTTGGAAAAGTTAGCACGCTCGTACATCAGAGAAATTGTGTCTCGGCATGGAGTACCGAAATCCATTGTATCTGATCGGGATAGTCGGTTCACGTCAAAGTTTTGGAGGGGCCTCCAACGCGAATTGGGGTCCCAAGTGAAGCTGAGCACGGCATATCATCCGCAGACGGATGGTCAGAGTGAGAGGACCATTCAAACGCTTGAAGATATGCTCCGGGCGTGTGTAATTGACTTCAAAGGATCGTGGGAGATGCACTTGTCGTTGATAGAGTTCTCTTATAATAACAGCTATCACGCGAGTATTCAAGCGGCACCATTTGAGGCCTTGTACGGGCGGAAATGTCGTACGCCTTTATGTTGGAACGAAGTGGGAGAAAGGCAGTTGACCGGTCCAGAAATAGTCCAACTAACATCAGAGAAGATAGAATTGATCCGAGAAAGAATGAAGATCGCGCAAGATCGACAGAAAAAGTATGCTGGTCGACGAAGGAAGCCAATTGAATTCCAAGTGGGCGACAAGGTAATGCTGAAAGTGTCGCCTTGGAAGGGCGTGATTCCCTTCGGGAAGAAAGGGAAATTGAGGCCGAGGTATGTCGGGCCTTTTGCCATCATTAAAAGGGTGGGTCCTGTGGCCTACAAGTTAAAATTGCCAGAAGAACTAGGAAGAATCCACCCGACTTTCCATGTTTCAAATTTGAAGAAGTGTTTGGCCGAAGCCGATGTGGCCATTCCTTTAGAAGATGTATGCATTGATGAGAAATAGCATAATGTATGAGGAAGAGCCGATCGAGATAGTAGACAGTAAAATACGAAGGACGAGGAATAAGGAAGTTCGGTTGTTGAAAGTCCAGTGGAAATATCACAAGGGACGAGAAGCAACGTGGGAAGTGGAATCTGACTTGAGAGCCAAGTACCCCCACCTTTTCGAAAATGGAATTCCGGGGACGGAATTCTGTTGAGGGGGGGGGGGGGAGTGTTGTAATGACCGGGTCTAAATCTGAAAGGATTTCTAGGTTTTGTGCTAAGATTTAAATTAATGGAACTTGGTGGGTGATTTGATAAATAAGGGATAGGGTATAAATTGACACAAAACCCTATGCAGCATCCATCCCTGATCATTGTGGCGGCTGAGGAAAACGCAGTGCAGAAGTTTAGCGATTTTGATCAATCTCGGGAGCAAGAGATAAAGGGCTTCTTGAAGGCAGGACCCAGGTATTAAACCTAAACCATCTTCCTTATAATTTCTAATATCTGTGTTTAGGAATGAGAGTTGGAGCCTGGATGTTATCGAGCTAGTTTATTTCACCGAATGGTTTAATTAAAGAAAGGTGTGTGTCTGTTTGGGAATTATTTGAGTATTAGGACGTTTTATAAACCCTCGAATTCGATTCTTGTGATCGACGATCGAAGTCCATCTTTAAAACATTTCAATCGCAAACCTGATTCGTCGTACCGGGAGTCGAGTTCCCAAGTCCCGGTACATAAAATGTAGAAGTCCCGGTACATTTATTTTGTACAACTCCCGGTACATGCTTTTAATGAACTCCCGGTATATATATTTTAATTGAAGTCCCGGTACATCACGTCTTGTGTCCCGGTAGATTGGAAATGTCAATTTCCAGTGTGGTAACATGTAAAACCAATTGGTTTTGGCCTTGGGCCGTGTGCGCATTTATGGCTCCCTTTAATTCTTTTAGACCGTGAACTATGATTTTGGATATAGATTTTAGTATGGAGTTTTATATAGAATTTAATATGGAATCTATTATGGGTTTTTGTATGGAATTCATTATGGATTGGTATGTGGATTTAAGAAATAAGGAAAAAGGGATTAGGATTTAAGTTGGAGAGAAAGTTAAATAATTTATGTCTAGATTTATGAGTTACGTCTCCTACATCCTAGGTGTCCCATCTAGGCGTCGGGGGAGTAAGTAAGGAGTTGGATACGATAAGATAATAGCGCGCGTCAGGTGAGTTTTCTAACTAAAATACGTGCTCTTTAAAGTGTTTTTTTTAAAGTGTTTTCATGATGAGAAATGCCATGATTTATTACTATGCTTTTAATTGCATGAAAGATGTTTAAAGTTTTATATGAGATGTATGCATACATTGTTAGACGTAAAAATGGCTAAGACGGGAGAGTAGACCCGCCAGTGCTCGTGCGGGAGAGTAGACCCTTTATGCCAGGGGAGGCGCGACCCCGTAAGGCAGCATGAGGCTGACTCGTTGTCACTACAGGGTGACTTCAGGGTGCCAATTTACGAGAGGCGGACCTTGTTCCGTGGATGTTTTACATGAGTAAATTTTATATGTTTTATGCTGAAAAGATATTTTGTTTTAAATGCTTTGATAACTGTTAGGAGGGACTCACTAGACCTCATGGTCTAACCCTCGCATTTTTCAAACTAAAACCTTTTCAGGTAAGCAGGTACATAAAGGCTCTAGCAAATAAAAAGGGCGTTAGCACGATGAAGAATGAATAGTGTAGTGACACTTTAGCTTATCTTAGTTATTTCTCAGTTGTGTAGGTGGTTCCGCAAACCTATTATTGATCTTTGTAATGAAATTTTGAGACCGTGATTTTGGGATAGTCCTTTTCGTTGATATGCATGTTAAATTTTTGTTTGGATCTTTATAAACTCCATAAAGAAGGTTCATCACACAACCATCGAAATAATTATTGAGCATTGATTTCTTCTCGCTAATCATAACACTTAATATTATAAATCCCTTTTTACCATTTAAATCCTCCAATCCAAGGGAAGTATTAGGTAAACACCCAACCTATTAAACCAGTTTTCTATACTAAGAAAATCTCAAGCATCCATTTCTTGTACCCTATTAACATAATATAAATTTTCTCTCTTAGCTTAAGTCTAGGTTATTAACAACCTAGTTTCTATTCTTGTGACCTACTATCGCCAATGCTTCCCCCACAATAATCCACTTTTGATCCACTCTGATGTTTTCTAATGGTACCACAATACTTGCTTCGGCTAAGCCCTTCCGCAGAACTGACACGGGAAAGGTCGAATGAACTCTCATTATGCATAACCCTTCCTTACTAAGGTGCATACAACAATTTAGTACTCTCCTGACTACAACAATTCTTACTTCAAGAAGAAAACCCGTGTGATACAAACAAGGTATAATATCTCAAATCAATCTTACTAATATTATTCATACATCTAGAGTCCAGGTTCACCTCATCCTACTACCCTTGCTATGATGGAATCTCCACTAGTCATGACATGTCGTCTCGCTAATGCACAAACGCATACAGTGTGAAATTAGATAGACATTCGAATAAAAGATTCTATCCCACGACGGTTAGACTCAAACAAGAGCTGCGCAATAGAACTAAATCAAACATTCTAAAGCTAATTAGTTCCAACTGTATACCGCTTATAAAACATTCACTTAACAACCTATCAGGACTAGCATAAATTCCTACTAGCAAGTAATAGTCATGCAGCAAAGTGTAATAGGTACCAGGCAATCTAGCACACATTCTTCTATGTTCTAGAAATCAATAAATTACACTAAGTACTCTACCTTTTTCCTTGGCATCGGCTGACTGAACACACTGCGCCTTCGATCATCGTCCCAACAATCCGACACTCCAAAAATAACGATATTCTACTCTCCAATAGATTACAAATCAACTTGGAGTATTACCTTAACCCGTAGTTAAACTTTTCTCCATATACCATTTCCAACTCTACCGTCATTTCTCTAATCCAAAATATGTCTAAGACAGACAACACTTTCTTGCATGAATTACACCGGCTACGAACCTTAAATTACAATTGATTTCCACACTTGCCACAACATCACTCTCGTACTACTACCACGTCTTATCCAATGGTCTTTCACCCCGATCATTATATTCAACTACTTTCTTCCACTCTCTTCTCAACATAAAACACATTTCCCCATGAGTAGCTCACTAGAAGGTGTTCACTCTAGACCAATCCTATGAGTTAGCTTTCTTTTACTTCCAAACCAATCACACGCACCTAATTTCAATAATTACTATACTTGACCAACAATTTCACCATACCTCATTTCAGGAACTTAACAAATTTAATCCGAAGTCACACTCAATGCTCGAAACAACCACACACTTTTCATTTCTCAATTATCATTAATATCTTCTTTTAAAACGAAAATAAACAAATTGGATCCTACACCATACACCCATCCCCAAAATATAATAACCATACAAATATTTTATTAACCAAAATCAGTACATCTTTATTTCACCTCGTGCCTCTTTTAGCACAAAATATCACATCATGCCTCTTTCAGCACACAATTCTATATATATATTTTTATATATATATATCACAAATCATTCAATACAATTAAAATTTTATTTATAATATAAACTTTAACATTTGGAGGCATAACTTAGCGTTTGAAATACTGAATTATACCCAACGCCAAATTCTACACTTTCGCAATATCTTTCCAAAATTCTAACATGCACCTTTAATTTGAAAAATTGCTAACAATTGTAAGTGTTAGATCATTCATTCCAAATTAAACTACTAACCACTTTCGTTCTCATAAAATAAATTTTATTACCACCTTGATCAATCTTTCAAATCCAAACACATATGATAACAGGTTATCACCTTTGATCACAAATGGCTTTTCCTTATTAATCATTCCCAATAACACTCTTCACTTTCTAGTTTCGATTATTCTTGATTTCTCACTTAAATCTATCCCAAGCAATATCATAATGAATAAACATACTAATTTCGATATCATTCAAAATATTTGTTACACTCTTCCTTAAATTAAAACCAACCCCCTTCACACCAAATACTTCCAAACTTACATTCTTACTAAGCCTTATCACAAATAATTCATATATCCCCAATATAACATTTGTTAACAAATGAAAACTTTAAATCAATCGCCCGACAATCTCTTCTTTTATCATAACTACTTATTCCAATATATACCGAATTACCGAGAATCACTTATCATTACCTAATCGAAAGTTTTAACAAAACCAAGTTCAACACCATCCTATACTTACTACTACCTCAAATTCCAACAAACTAATAATAAAAAAACAACTTAATAGGCACTCCACTCCTATCTATATTACCAACACAATTATCAAATTCTTTTCTAATGCAAATAAGCAACAAAAGATTGAAAACACAATTAATCGGATTGCACCGAAATCAAATATCACTTTAGCACGTGTAGAGTTTATATAAATATACCTGTCTTCGTCTCTATCCATATGTCGAGACCGACTTGCCACTCTGTAGGTTTCAACAAGGTTAATATACACATAAGCACATACGCCATATAATAAGGTATTCCAGTCCAAACATGTAACTGTAAGTTCACAATTACACTGGCCAGGTGTAACTCGAATTTACCTTACATAATGTTCATTCTACCTTGTTATACTTAATATCCCAAGGTTCTAAGATAATAGGGACATCCTACTTCACATGCAGTTTAAGTCTATGTACAAATACTAATACCTAAATCTCTTAAACTAGGGCTCTGATACCATTTGTAACAACCCGCCAACGAAATATACAAATAACATATAATTCATAACATGTTTACAACAAAAGTACTTCACGTTTTGGTCCCAACTAAAGTCTAGACATAATAAGAATTCATTACCAAAGTATCCACATTTTTCTTAACGATCCTCCTCCCAAAAGTTACACATCAAGCATTCAAATCACTGGTTCTTACTGGAATCATCACCTGGAATACATATTTTTAAAACAGAAAATGAGGGTTAGACCTAAGGGTCTAGTGAGTAAATCCCTGACATTTGGAAATCAATAAAAATTCATTTATATAAAATACTCTTTTATATAAATATACATATATCACACGTAAATTAATACCAATCAAGATTGATGCATCATACCTGTCTCATCCCACCTTATCCCTCCACCAATGGCCAACTATATTGGTTGCGAGCCAATTTTAACACACCGGTCCAAAGCCCGGCCACGTATTATATTTCCATATAATACTCACGTAATTATAATATCTCAATATATTATAATCACCCACGTATGACATAATCATACTACATATCAAATATTTGTTATTCACATAATGTATTCCAGTAAAATACTTTTAAAGTAAAACTCACCTGATATGTTTATCACAAAAGCTTTTCCAAGATAATTATCACGTATGACCAGCCTTCACAGAATCTGAAATCACACAAAATACCAAATATCTCTTTTTAAAACTAAGCTTATAAAATCCTTGACTGAAGTAGCAACCTTCTAAAAGTAAATTAGAATCGCAATGCATAGTGCCAAGTCGCAACCATCTACTGCGACTTCACCCCGAAATCGCAAACCACTATTGTGACTTCAATCCTAAGTCGCAATCCACTACTGCGATCCCAAACCCAAATCGCAATCAACTACTGCGATTCCAAGCCAAGTCGCAATCGACCATTGCGACTTCGATTAATGTCGCAGTCCTCCATTGCGACTTCGATGAATGTCACAGTTCACTGTTTATCCTAAAAACCCAGAATTTGCACTTTTAATCTATGCATGTTGCTGTAAAGATGCAGATATGTTTAAGACTAAGTATACATCCTAACCTTAAGCTTAGACTTCCCAAAACATCCATTTTTAACAAAAACCCACCTATAACTTAACTAACAAACTCAAGAACACTTTTAATAATTAAAACACATACAAAGATGGATGGATTTGTTACCTTGTTTAATTCAGCTTGGTCCTTAATTCACTGCAGTAATCTCTTGAATTCTTTCTTCCTCTTTTTCCTTTCTACGGCTCTTTCTCACTCTCTCTTTTCTCCTCTTTCGTCCAAAAACACACACAACACACACTTTTCTCTTTTTCTTTCTTTTGATTTTTGTGACTAACCACCTTATTCATCAGATTAAAATGATACTTCACTATGGTCATGACATGTGTTATAAGTTTCACCAACCACCCTATATTTATCCTAAATGACAAGATTTACCCCTTAACTTTCAAACAATAATTAAAACCCACCTCACACTTCTAATCTTAATTAATACTAAAATAAAGATATATATATAAAATTAATAATTAAACTATATCAATAAAATACATGGTTATTACAGCACACACGACCTTGTCGTAATGGTCTGGGTTTGTAATCTTGTGTTGCGGCTTCATTATCACGAGGAAATGTGCATGTGGTAATCCACGTTTTTGAAACTCGATGACATAAACATATGCCTCAACCTCGCCGAGGATGTGCTTCTTGAAGAGTTGATTTTTGAGATCCTCCAATTTGGCACGAAAAACTCTTGCAACAAGGTCCAGCCTATCTTGTGCCCTCTGACCGTCCGATAACTCTTGACGGATTTCAGGCCATCCTGGATTACACGTCATGGTAAGGAATATATCAGGTTTCCCGTCATCTTGAACTAAAGTCATGGCATCCATAAATCGTCTCCGCATATCACGTGGGCCTCCGATAAAACTTGCAGGAAGCACAACCCGTTGTCCAACTCTACTTGGTTGACCCTCACCAGCATTGACGCAATCTGTAACAACCTGAATTTCAAGTTTGAGATATGAAAGTTTAGTGTCCTTTATGCAAGAAATGAAAGTTAAGTTGAGGGACTTGTTTGCAATTAGTGAAAGATATTTATAGACTCAAACTTCTAGGGCAGCCTCCATTTCACAATTCAGTATTGTTGTGGTGTGTGTGTTTGGCGGCTCAAGGAAGAAAAGAGAAGAAGAAAAGAGAGAAGAAGGAAACTCTTGGAGAGGAATCAAGAAGTGAAAATCAAAGAAGAAGTCAACAAGGTAAACCTCTCCTAATTCCGTTTTCCTTGTTGATGTAGTTTTCCCCTCGTATTCAATCTGGATTTGTAAGTCTGAATGTAGAGATTCATTGAGTTTTCATCACTTTCTCCTTGGAAGTGGGTTTTGAGGGTTTTTGGCCTAGTAATCGATTTTAAGGGATTAAAGTGGGTTTAATTGGGTATTTGGGATTAAAGTGTTTGGTGGTGTCCGGATATGTTGCATGTGTCCGGGTAAGTGTCTCGTGAAGGTGTCCGGGTAGTTTTGCCCGGATAAGTGGTGTGTCCGGATAAGTGGTGTGTCCGGATAAGTGGTGTGTCCGGATAAGTGGTGTGTCTGGATAAGTGGTGTGTCCGGATAAGTGGTGTGTCCGGATAAGTGGTGTGTCCGGATAAGTGGTGTGTCCGGATAAGTGTGGTGTCCGGATAAGTGTAGTGTCCGGATAAGTGATGTGTCCGGGAAGGGGTATCCGGACAGTAGGGCTGAGATATTTTATCTGATTCGAATTCAATGCCCTTAGGTGTTCGGTTGGATTAGCTTGGTGATTTCAAGAAGTGCGTTCAGCGTCATCAAGGTGAGTTCCCTAAACCTATTTACGACGCAATGTGTTAATTGTTCTTTTAACTGATAATGGTTCACTTTGAGCACGAAATGTTTACCAAATCGATATGCATGTTTTTACTTGAAAGCTCATACTTTATTCAAAGAATATTTAGCATGATGAAATGATTATATGGTTTATGAGATTCCAAGTTGTATGAAGTATGACATGTGATGTATGCTATGTGGAGTCGGTCTGCACCGTGGGATCGGTATGCTCTGGGATCCGATGATCCCTTGGACATGGGTGATGAGCCGATAGGTTGGAATCTGTTTCCCTCCTATTCGGGTAGAGGGGAGTCTGCTTGGGCCCCGATACGAGGCGATAGGGGAGTCTGCTTGGGCCCCGATCGCGGCGAGAGGGGAGTCTGCTTGGGCCCCGATCGTGGTTAGTTTATGCGGTCCTCATCACGGTGCAGTACCATGTTTGACGTTATGTGAAGTTTGATGATGAATTTTATAATCGATTTTCCCAATGTTTATATATGTTGTTTTCGGAGGGAATTCACTAGACCTTTTGGTCTAACCCTCGCTTTTCAAAACTAAACCATTTTCAGGTAAGCAAGTAGTAAGAGGCTCAAGTAAGTGAGCAAGAGCATGATTGAGTACGGATGCAGCTAGAGACTGTGCCGATGCCACTTGTAGTAGTAGTTGTTCTCAGTTGTGTATCGGTTGTTTCCGCCAACCTTAGTTTGGGAATGATGTAACTGAATTTTTGGGACCCAGTTTTATTACAGAGTATGATTTAATGCTTTGGTTGTCTTGTTATGTTTTTGGGATGTTACAAATGGTATCAGAGCCATAGTTTAAGGGATTTAGGTGACCGGACGGGCCTAAACTTAAACTTGGGAGTAGAAGATCACAACTGAGAATCAGGAAACGCGTTTAGAGGGCACTAATGTAGACACAGGAAATGCGTTAGGAGGACACTATTATGGAGATAGGACTAATAAGGTACTGAGGACTGTCATGTAAGGTAAGTTTGAGATTGCACCTGGCCAGTGTAATTGCGAACTTACAGGTACATGTATGTGCTTAACCTACCTTATTAACCTACCTAGTGCTCATGTCGTGTTCCAGTACGTTAGATTGTCAACAAGATCCCTGAGGGGTAGACTGAGACCCCTTGTTGGGGAAGTTTCTTGAGAGGTCACTTATGACGTGATGTATGTATACATCGTAGAGAAAGAATGTTGTATAGAACGTTATGAGTCGGATAGAGGTAACTCTTCGTAGATTCGAAGAGGATGGATGTTGAGTTTGAGTAAGACTCCTATTTCGGGAGAGTCCCAGTTCTAGAAATCTTGGGATAGATCGGTCGGGATGGTAAGAAAGGGCGATGTCGAAACCTTGAAAGTGCCAATGGAGCTTTGAATTCTTATTCGAGCTTTTCAAGGACAGGGTAAATGAAATAAGATACCTATAGTGAAATGAAAGAATATAGGAGTGGAAAGTGAGATAGTTGTTCAAAGCGAAATAGTATGAAAGGGGTTGAGTAAGTGAGAGGTGGAAAGTGTGTTCAGCAAGTTGTTGCGTGACCGAAAGGACGACCATTGGTCTTAGGTGGAGTGTCAAGGATAAGTTGCGTAATTAAAGCGGTTGACCTTGTTAGAGTGAGTAGCCTTCAATTGCAAATAGAGTCGCATGCATGGCGTTCTTTTATGTAACATGAAATTTTCACGATTTAAAATAAGAATGTAAATGTCAACTTTGAACAAAATGAGTCAGCTTGTACGAGTGCACGTTTAAAGAAAAAGCGATTTCAGTACATCGCACATTGAAATTTTGAGGTAAACGATTTGCAAAGTATTCCACACTTTTAATGATAAGTTGAATTGTTACAAAAATGGCCAAGGAAATGGTTACCTGCAATTCACTTATAACCAAAATGCTTATTGACCTTTTTGATATCATACAATTGAGTGTGAGAACCGACTGGTTTACTTTGTGTCGGTAATTATTTCAGAACTGTCTCATATGAAAAGATTTTCATGCAAATTATTACCCTCGTAATAACATTGTACGGATTGAGCAAGATTGGGGTTCACGGGAAGATGCATGCCAACGATTCTCGAATCGTTGTGCAGAGTTTTGAAGTTATAAGAGCGATGGGGTCACGGGTACCCGAGTTGTTTCTAAATGTTGTTTATTTAAAATGATAAAATGTACGAAATGATTTGTCTTTTGCGTTGTCATGCATGAAGGCTATGAACTCACTCGGTCGTAGGATGTTACATGTTAAGCTAAGGAAGAACTTCAAGAGTGAAGAAGTGTCGGACAAATCAGGAAAGAATGTTGTAGCCTTAGTATTTGTGTTCAAGAGGAAAGGTGAACAGGGGTAGAGTCGGAAGTGGATTATAGTATCGGTTGTATGAGGGTTTGCACCCTTGTTCGGTAACTGGAAATACGGTTGTCAAGGGACGGTTGTGTCCGGAGGAAGGACTCGAAGCCTTCTAGGTGATGTTTTTTTTGCAACTCGTTTTGAGTAGTGTGATGAGGAAGAATGAAATGTCTATAGCGTGGGAGTATGAGTTTTGAGGTGAGCTCGTAATGTTGATGTTACATAAGTAGGTTTCGAAAAGAGGGAGGCAGATCATGAAGTTGATTATGATATGTGGAAGGATTAGGTTCCGTAAGGAACCCCTGTTATAGAATAAGTTAAGAAGGTAGTTACGGGTTGTCAGTTGATGTAGAAGTCGACTGTTGTGCAAGATGGTTGAGGCCGAAGACTTGAACCAGAAGGTTGAAAGTTGATAGAACACCTTGTAGAGGTGCTAAGAGGATGAGAAGTTATTGTGGTGATTAAGCGTTCTATTTACGAAGTATGGAGGGTTCGTAGAATGATGAGGAATGTAACACGAGCGAAGTAAGTGTGTAGTTTCTATCGTCCAGTGAGGGACTGTGTCCAGCTTATGTAAGGCCTCGGATCGTAAGGAGCGAACAAGAACGCTTACATTGAGCTAATTGGGAACTAGGAAGTTATAGTTCAGCTAGAGTGAGAAAGGACAAAGTAGCGAGATAGACTCGATTGTGTATGCGAGAAAATGTGAAGGAAAGTTCAAATTGTGTACGAATGACCATGAGAGACTTGGTCGGTAGTGTGATGATAGGAGTGGTGGATGTACGAGCTAATAATAGCTTCAATTGCCAAGATTTATGTATCAGCCGGTGATGTGGTAAGGTGATGTTAGAAAGATGAAGGATTAGAAGGAAGTTTGTTTGGGATTTTCGGGTGGAATGTACGTTTTGCAACCCCAGTTGTGAAGTACGTGGTTTGTAAGTTGGTGTTTATTTTGACTGTTATCGGAATGGAATGTCGGGGCAGAATTGGGTGATTGCCCAGCTGTGAGACCAAGCTTTGTGGTTATGTATGTTGTTACGTATATTCTTGAAGGCAGAGTAAGTTTAAAGAAGATGATGAATAGATTAGTCGAGCTGTAGTATAGTAGACGAGAAATTGTTAAAGAATGTGAATTGTTGCTTATGTGTGAGAGAAATGTCTGAGAAGGTAAAAGTTGGAGATTAAAGAATGTGTAGTGATGTCGAACACTGGTCTCGTTTCAAGACGGCTTGGTTGAATGCCTTAAGATAAGATCGTGGTGCAACTGTTTGGTTAGGCAAGTATTGAGAAAGTGTTATCAGCGTGTGGATAGGTCAGGAATGAGGGGCAAGTAATGTTTGATGAGCAGTGCTCCACGCTAACGTGGGGAGGTGAAGATAGTATATCGGATTAAGTGAGTAAATTGGAAGTAGTAAATGTGGCCGTATTACCAGAAGGGTGCTTTGTTTTGTAGATTGTCAGTGATAAATGTGCGAACTGTTGGAACGAGTTTTGAGGAAGGGATTTGTGTATGATTTTGTGCAGGAAAGAAGTGGATTAGACAACTGAATGAGTTAAGTTAACTGACCTTGTGAGAAATGTATAAATGAATTGGTCGTGCAGTGATTGAGCTAGTGAGAATAGTATGGTGTGACCATGGTTACTCCTCCCAGATGAGTGAGGATAACCGGAGTTATGTGTTATATGTCTGAGCGAACGTGGCAATCAACGAGGAATTTATGTGTTTCAGGATAAGTTTAATTTGAGTAGGTGAACACTTCAACGATGGGTTTGGAGGTTCCTACTCTTAGTTGCGTATAAGTATGTAGTGGTGAAGTGATGAGGATAAGGGAGTTGGTTGACGAACTGTGGTCGAGGTGGTCTGAGTAAGGGAAATGTTGACCGCTTAGATGATTATTGGTTGAGGGAAGTAATCTAGGATTGCTTGTATTGCAACGAAGGAACTCTGGGTTGTGAGTTGTCGGGACGTACGGGTTTGGTCTGGTGCCAAGCTGTCAAGTGTGTGTTTGTCTCTTGGTAAGTGAATACTATGTTGTGACGGAGATTTAGCCAGGTTCCTCCTTAAAGGAAGTATAGATGCTTGAGAAGCCTTAGTTAATCTTCTGTTGTCAAGACCGATCGGGTAGGATCAATAGCCTACGAGTTAGGAGTACCGTAAGAACTGAAGGAAACGCACCCAAGGTTACATGTTTCGAGTTTAATGAGGTGGTTGACTGAGACAGATATGGGTTTACTTTGGGAAGTGTCGGTTTTGATGTGGGCAAGATACCCGCATCTTTTCCCTAATAAGGAATTCCGGGGACGGAATTCTTTTAAGGGGGGAGTGTTGTAACAACCTGAATTTCAAGTTTGAGATATGAAAGTTTAGTGTCCTTTATGCAAGAAATGAAATTTAAGTTGAGGGACTTGTTTGCAATTAGTGAAAGATATTTATAGACTCAAACTTCTAGGGCAGCCTCCATTTCACAATTCAGTATTGTTGTGGTGTGTGTGTTTGGCGGCTCAAGGAAGAAAAGAGAAGAAGAAAAGAGAGAAGAAGGAAACTCTTGGAGAGGAATCAAGAAGTGAAAATCAAAGAAGAAGTCAACAAGGTAAACCTCTCCTAATTCCGTTTTCCTTGTTGATGTAGTTTTCCCCTCGTATTCAATCTGGATTTGTAAGTCTGAATGTAGAGATTCATTGAGTTTTCATCACTTTCTCCTTGGAAGTGGGTTTTGAGGGTTTTTGGCCTAGTAATTGATTTTAAGGGATTAAAGTGGGTTTAATTGGGTATTTGGGGTTAGTGAATGAACCCTTGAGGTTATCTAATCAAACTAATGGCTTAAATCGGAGTTTAAAGTGGTTTTAGAATTTCTAAGTTCAAACAGCAGCGTTTTCCGGACACCAGTATTTGGTGGTGTCCGGATATGTTGCATGTGTCCGGGTAAGTGTCTCGGGAAGGTGTCCGGGTAGTTTTGCCCGGATAAGTGGTGTGTCCGGATAAGTGGTGTGTCCGGATAAGTGGTGTGTCTGGATAAGTGGTGTGTCCGGATAAGTGGTGTGTCCGGATAAGTGGTGTGTCCGGATAAGTGTGGTGTCCGGATAAGTGTAGTGTCCGGATAAGTGTAGTGTCCGGATAAGTGCTGTGTCCGGGAAGGGGTATCCGGACAGTAGGGCTGAGATATTTTATCTGATTCGAATTCAATGCCCTTAGGTGTTCGGTTGGATTAGCTTGGTGATTTCAAGAAGTGCGTTCAGCGTCATCAAGGTGAGTTCCCTAAACCTATTTACGACGCAATGTGTTAATTGTTCTTTTAACTGATAATGGTTCACTTTGAGCACGAAATGTTTACCAAATCGATATGCATGTTTTTACTTGAAAGCTCATACTTTATTCAAAGAATATTTAGCATGATGAAATGATTATATGGTTTACGAGATTCCAAGTTGTATGAAGTATGACATGTGATGTATGCTATGTGGAGTCGGTCTGCACCGTGGGATCGGTATGCTCTGGGATCCGATGATCCCTTGGACATGGGTGATGAGCCGATAGGTTGGAATCTGTTTCCCTCCTATTCGGGTAGAGGGGAGTCTGCTTGGGCCCCGATACGAGGCGATAGGGGAGTCTGCTTGAGCCCCGATCGCGGCGAGAGGGGAGTCTGCTTGGGCCCCGATCGTGGTTAGTTTATGCGGTCCTCATCACGGTGCAGTACTATGTTTGACGTTATGTGAAGTTTGATGATGAATTTTATAATCGATTTTCCCAATGTTTATATATGTTGTTTTTGGAGGGAATTCACTAGATCTTTTGGTATAACCCTCGTTTTTCAAAACAAAACCATTTTTAGGTAAGCAAGTAGTAAGAGGCTCAAGTAAGTGAGCAAGAGCATGATTGAGTACGGATGCAGCTAGAGACTGTGCCGATGCCACTTGTAGTAGTAGTTGTTCTCAGTTGTGTATCGGTTGTTTCCGCCAACCTTAGTTTGGGAATGATGTAACTGAATTTTTGGGACCCAGTTTTATTACAGAGTATGGTTTAATGCTTTGGTTGTCTTGTTATGTTTTTGGGATGTTACACAATCCACAACACCTTGGTATTAATCTGATCTTATCTTCCACTGGTTTTTTTCAATAAAAGACAAACGTGCAGTCTCTATCTTGATGAACACGTCTACCACAAACTGTTGAAACAATCTTCCCCCCAATAGAATCACGTTCTTAGTCGGCCGAATTTGGAACTTGTAACAGTAATAATCTCGCATCGTTACTGTTTTCCTACCCCCTCCGGAGCTAACGTCTGCGTAGTATTGATTTTGAATAGTATAAATTAATAAATGAGTGGATAAGGTAAGAAATATATGTAATAATGTTCGTACCTTCAAGATCTTCGTCCAAGTTTTCGTCCTCATTAACAATTTCATCGATGCATACTCCATGTCTGGGTATCCTAGGATGCCATCCAGACTCACCGTTGGGGAAAACAAAGGATATGATAAGGGATCATAACAACTATAGTGGTGTTCAATTCTTTTACTGTAGTCAGACCTCCCATACACAACAATACTTCTCCTATATGCAGTGATGTTGTCATTGCCTTCAACCCAAATACCAGCAACCTGTACAATGGTAGAATTTTCTTTAGTACCATGCATATGATGCATTTTATTTTAAATAAGATAAAATAAATACTTGTATTTCAACCTCAGATGTGGTCGGTCGGTTGTACACCCGCTGGTCAAGTTCCACGGAAGCATTCAACGTGACTCTATAATTGTCGAGTGGTCCTAGCTCCGCAAGGCTTCGAAACGTTCTCACGTATGGATTTATAGAAAGCACACGAGTCAAAATTTCAGTACGTTTCTATCAAGATTTGGCCATTGTAGTCTATGTGAAAACTCAGATTCGGCATCATAAAAGTAAAGTTGTAAGTACCTAGGTTGTCCATCCCTATGAACTAATTGATCAATTCTATGATATATTGCTCCTTGAGCACGAAACGTATATACTCCAGATGACATATTGTTCACATTATTATCCAAAGTTACTCCCATTGACGCGAAGGAAAAGTTTGTGTTATATGCACGAATATTGTGCATAAACACTTTGCCTAACTCTGACTCCATTGTAAATAGATTGCATAGTTCTCCAGGAATGGGTGAGTATGCCAACTTTGTCTTCCCAATCATGCAACAAAAGGAAGGGAACTCAAATTCGAACAGTTTTGCTCCACAATGTTCACATGCATTTTGTTCCTTCAAGACACGATGTTGTGTAGGGACACCATCATAAACAAAACCGTATGGATCCTCGTGCTGGGTCTCAACATTTCTATTATTTTCCCTCATTCGTTGACGATAGTTCCGATTAATAATTTGTTTCCTTTGAGCAATAGTTAGTGCACTGACATGGGTTGTTTCACTGATAACGCTTGTTCCTTGTGTATTAACAGCGTTTCTGTTATTTTCTTTGCCTCGTTGATAATAGTTTCGATTAACAATCTTTCTTCTTTGAGCAAAAGTTAACTCACTGACAGGGGTTGTTTCACTGGTATTCCCTTGCGTCGTCTCCAATGGAAAGATATTTGTCATGTGTTGACTACTTCCTTCGCCAAGCGCTATGTAAGACATTTGAATATGAAAATTAAGATTATTATAAATAAATGGTAAGATCGAGATAAAAAAGAAATACTAACTTGGAGATTTTTGATTCACGACTTCGTCAAAAAGAGGTTGCAGTATTCCACGTTTATTATGAACGCCTATGACAAAATACCTAATTTCATTTAGTCTATTTTATGTCAATTCCAAAGTACAAAATAATAATAATGCATAGTTTTTACCGTTGAAGTTATCATGTGTCAACCTCGAACATAATTGGCTTGTTCCTTGCGTATTAACAACATTTATGTTATTTTTCTTGCCTCGTTGATAATAGTTTCGATTAACAATCTTTCTTCTTTGAGCAGAAGTTAACGCACTCATGGGGGTTATTTCACTTATATTCTCTCGCGTCATCTCCATGGGAGAGATATTTGTCATGTGTTGACTACTTCCTTCGCCAAGCGCTAAGTAAGACATTTGAATATGAAAATTAAGATTATTATAAATAAATGGTAAGATCGAGATGAAAAAGAAATACTAACTTGGCGATTCTTGATTCAAAACTTCGTCAAAAAGAGGTAGCAGTATTCCACGTTTATTTTCCTTGCGTCGTTGATAATTGTTTCGATTAATAATTTGTCTCATTTGCGCAAAAGTTAACGCACCGTCAGTGGTTGCTTCATTGATATTCTCTTGCATTGTCTCCATTGAAGGGATATTTATCATGTTTGTCATACATTGACCACTTCCTTCGCCAAGCCCTATTTTTCTCCTTTTATGTTTTTCTTTTTGGGAGACATCAACATTTGTAGTTTCTTTATCGACAATCCTCATTGCATACCTTAAAACATTCACAAACATTCACTGAATGGACACATACATGTTCAAAACATTTACTGAATGGTCACATACATGTTCAAAACGATTAGAAAACATTCATTCACAAAACATTCACTGAATCGACACATACATGTTCAAAACTTTTAGAAAACATTCATTCACAAAACATTTACTGAATGGTCACATGCATGTTCAAAACGATTAGAAAACATTCACTAAATTATCACATACATGTTCAAAATAACGATAGAACCAATAAAAAATACCACAAAAGATAACAAATACATGTTCCAAAAATCTTCACAACAATCACAAAAAACACAATAATAATCAACTTGACTGATCACATATTCTCAACTCGGAATAATTCTTAAGTTGTATGCTTCCGGCATTTCTGGACCGAAGACAATCTGGGTTAAAGCCGTAGAATTCAAAACGCTCACTGAAAAAAATTAGAAAATACCCTTTTAGTAAAATTATAATTTTAAATTGAAATAAAAACAAAAAAGTAAAATTAATAAATATTATACTTGGATATCGATGGATAAGCTTAACCCGAGATGCATAAATTATTGAATTATTTTGTATGGCCCGAGCTATCATCCCAATACGTGTTTCTCTTGTATCATACAACCTCAACTTTATTTCATGCCCCCTATTAGAAATAGCAAAGTTAGTAATAACACAATTTGGCCAATTTGTTAATTTGGTAATTGATTAAATTTTAATACAACTTCAAACTTACGTTTCATCTTGTAAAACTAAATCACACGAACCCAATCGGAATACACCATAATCTCTCTCATAGGTAACTCGTCTTCCCCTTATGATTCTTCCAACTACATCTAAGATATATATAAATTTAAATTTGAATATCAATTTGACATGGTAAAATATATAAATATATTTAAATTTAACTAAAAAAATTAATTTACCAATTAGCATCTTTCTTGTCGTCCTATCTTCAACAAGTGTTCTTATCGAAGGCACCGATGGATAAAACACAAATCCTCTTTGAACATCCCCCGGCAATGGGGTAAACCTTGTGTTTCTACCGATCAAAATTTCATACTCGGCACGAAGAAAACTATATTTTTCATATCTCGGATAGTCATAATTGGTTCCCTGAATTTGGAAATGCTCCAAAAGGAAAACACCTCCCACCAAGTTTCTTTGTCTATAGACATCCATCAAACTACGTGGAACAATTGCAGCCATTTTGTCCCTCTAACATATATAAATATACAACATGTAATTAAAAATATTAGTATCTTTAAAAAATATATTTTTCAACAAAACTGAAATATGATCAATTTCACTTACCTTTTGGTCAAATAAGATGATATATAGTTTTTCTTGATTTTCATCTTCATAAACAAATTCAACTCGGACACATGAAAAGTTCCACCAAACATGAGGACATTGTAGTGCTGAAAAATGTTCAGCATACCACCCTAAATCCATTTCTACAAATTAAATAAAATTATGAAAATCACAAAAAATCACATAATAAAACTGTTTTATTTCTATTGTCACTTAATAAAAGAATCACTATATAATTACCAATTAATCCATCCATTATCAATCGAATAAAAACAAACGAAGCACAAGATGAAAAATGCAACATGGCACTCAAGGTTTCATATGTAAAACTACAAATAAAACACTTTATTCTAAAATAACAAGCAATTTTCAGGCATAACAACAAAAATGAATTGATTTTGATAATTTGAGTAAAACACAATACTACGTCTTATGCTCGACACGCTTTTAGTTTAATTCAATCGTTACAACAAACTTAATTGGTATTTCTATTTTTATTTTATAAAATTTTAAAATTTAGAGTTTTGATATTTATTGTCCTATTTTTTTCTAAGATTCCAACTTTGTTTCATTGTGCATCTTATTTCATTTATGTACTGGAATAAGATTTCAACAATAATTTTGATCTCTAAAGAGCTATTATTTCTAATCTAATACTATTATTTTGAACAGACCCAATGCATCATCGACCATTCCACCCATCGTGAAGAAACCCTAAATATATTTATTTAATAAATATCGATGATTATCTTCATAATTATATCAGTAGTTAATAACATTATTTGTCTTAAATTAGTGGATTAGAATGGATCACGAATGGAATAGTGTTTCGGCCCGGTTTGGAGTGAGGCCTGATCCGGCCGGGTATGCCATCTCTAATATATAGGGACATGTTAAAAAAAGAACACCCTTAGTTTACGAAAATGTAAGAACATTTCTAAGGTTCCAAATTATTTATATCGTAATTATAATTAAAAGAAAAAAAGTAAATAATTAAGAATAATTAAGTGGTTTTGTATGTATTTATAGTATTAAAGATTTCTATGTTCTTTATATTTTATTGTATATTGAGTAAATTACATTTTTAGTCCTTGTGGTTTGTTGAAAATATCTATTTTCTTTCATATGGTATTGAAATTGTGATTTTTATCCTTATGGTTTATAATTCATCACCTTTTTCATCCTTAGGATTTAAATTGTATTGCTATTTTCATCTCTATGCTTTAAAACTCATTTCTAATTTAGTTCTTCATACCTAAAAGTAGTGTTTTGACCTCAAGGACGAAAATAGAAATGAATTACAAACTATAAAGACAAAAATAGAAATTTCAAAACCATAAGAATGAATCCGTAATTTTTAGCAAACCACAAGGACAAAAAATGTGATTTACTCTTTTATATTTTAATATACCTCTTTAGGACAAAAAAAATTCTAACACTCATTTATAATCTGATACTATTATTTCACTAAAAAAAATCTGATACTATTATTTTGAAGTTTGATCTGTACCCGCATCATCTACCATTCCACCCATCGTGGAAACCCTAAATCCCTAATCGACCACCACAGTCCGCCACAACTCTCCACTCCTCGCCGGCCACCACCGCTCACCGCTCACGTCAACCACCATGGAAGCACAGATCACGGCGAGTCGTCGACCACCACAACAGCACCACCGCTCACCAATGGTTGTTCTCGATGAAGGAGGTACGGGACCGGCGGCGAACGGTGGTGATGCGGCGGTGGCGATGGGGACGGGGGAGGAGGAGATGGGGAGGATCCAGAGCAGTCTAAAATTAGGGCTGGATTGAACTCTGCGATTGTTAGGGAGAAACGTAATCGTAAACCAGATGATCATCCCCTCATTCCCCCTTCGTCGACTAAACAAAAACCTCCGATCATCAATGGCAATGTTGCTGTTAAACCTCAGTGGCCTCCTCTTCATTCAACCCAAAATTCTCGCGATTTTGGTATCGATTTCGTTTCTATAGTCTAGATTAATACGTGTTTATTATGATTTTAGGTTTTTTTTGTTGTTTAAATCATGGTTTAGTCTGATTTAATTGTGGGTTTTCTAACTTATTTTTTATACGTAGCTTTACCTCTTATCAACCTCTGGGTTTGGTGATTTTGGTTGGTGGAATGGTGGGTGTATTTTGACCTTTTGGGTTTTTTTGTTTATTTCATGGCTTCTTTGCTTGATTCTTACTACAGCTTCAGATTTCTTCGTTTAAGCCCTAAACCGTATGGCTATGGAGTTTGGGAGTATTTATAGCAGCTGTCTATTTGAACTATATTTTTATTTCTAGTCGTCAAATTGGGAAAATAAAATATACACTTTTGATACATGTGGTTTACATGTCTTAACATTGTGTTTGTAATGATTCTAAAATGAATTGTTGAGCATCCAGCTTTTGGTTTTTCATTATATATGATAGCCCCTAGATAGTGAATATCTAAAGCATTTTTTTATAGATATTTTTTTTATATTTCTCAATATAGTTAAGTAATTTTGTTGGTTTGATGTTGGATCTTAATATTACCATAACTCCATATACAAAAGAAACTTTTATGGTTTGTTTATTTACATGTTTTTGTTATCGAACAATGAATTGTTGTAAAATGAATCGTTTGTGGATCAGGTTGCTAGTCTTGGAAAGATTTTGGGACCAAGAGGACGGATGCCAAATCCAAAGGCTGGAACTGTTACAACCACTATACCTCAGGTAATAATTTTTGCTTTCATAACATAAAAAATTCATGTGAGTTCTGACATTTAAAATAAACAGAGTAATTAGCATGTCAAGTTATTGTACGTGTACTTCTTCCACATTAACTTGTGAAAATGAAAAAAAGAAAAAAAAAACATAACACCTGTGAATTTAATTGTACTAAGCCAAAATTATGTTTATAATTCCCCTAACCAAACCAAAACCCATGAGTGACAAACCAAAATTACTAAAAAGTATCAAATGAAACCAAAATCTCTCTCTCGATACTTATCATAATTCTCCTAAGGCTACTCGGAGAGGTAAGGGTCTCGAATATACTGTGCGAAGGTTAAAGATGGTTTGAAACTCCACAATGGGTTCATCCTCGGACCCATTTTGAAATTGTGGACCCAAGCCTCAAAGTACCCTCTCACCACTCCAGTATACTCGGAAGTCACCATCCTACAGATGCGAGTCCTATCGCTTATCCGAGTACACCAAGAACGAGTGGCAATCCTTCGCTCCTGAGCTAATTTCAATTTCAACTTCAACAGGTTCCTCTCTTCTTTCAGGTTGTTCCTCTCCGATACCACATGAGTTAGCCTAATATAGGCCCTTTTCAAAGTCTCCAAATTTTCCGTGAGTTCGACAACCTTTCCTCGAGACATGGATAACCTATCCCTCAATTCACCTATATCTCACTGCAAAGTTTCTATCTTCTCTTCAAGTTCATAGGTCTTAGGAGAACTTGGTGTGTACTCTTCAGTTTTGTCATACGAGGACTCCCTATGGCTTGGTGCACGAGATGACGTGTCTGGAGTGTGGATCGTAGCGGTCTAGTGACGTGAACTGCGATTGGCACTGTGGGCCATGCTAGTACAATGACTATCCTTCGATCCCCCATTCAGACCTAGTCCATACAGTATCATTCGCCCCCCACATCCACGTCCACACCCACGCCCACGGTGAACCGACCTAGTGTGGATTATGTGCACCATTTTCCTACAAAACAATAAGGAAACACTAAGTTTAACCTTAAGCTAAAAGAATTATTAACCTATTGTGCATCAATCTGATGCTACTTGGCTTCCATGGTTTCATTTATATTTACTGGATGGCTTTTCACACAAACACACACTTAGTCGGTAAGGTTTCTATATCATTAAGACATTTGACCGGCGAAACTGCAAGTCTCATTAAGTTGCTAACAAATCATCAATGCTAAAACTTAAATTAATTAATATGTTGATTTTGATTCCAGTTTTGTAATGATATTAAATAAATAAATAAATGAATTGTATAATTTATTAATTTCGTTGTTATAATAAAAAACATATATACAAGTAGATATATTCAGAACAACGGTTTTATTGATTTCAATTTTAATTTTAACATCAACTATGAATTAGAAGTGAAAAAGATTTCTACTCTATCTTAAAATAACAAATAATATTATGCTTGAATATTTATTGAATCAATAAGTATATAAATAGATTTGCCACCAAGAATCAAATACTTTATAAAAAATCTAAGCATGTTGGCAATAGAAAATTTGCCAATGTAGAATCCACTTTTGAGTGATTTCATTATTGAAAGATCTTTATTATGTGGTTTGCACCCAAATCACCCAAATCACAATTTAAGTTTTCTTTGATAATGTTAGATTGATAAGATATATAAGTGATAGTAACATATATAAACCAACGAATTAAATAAAAATTTACCCTAAACACGATTTTATCCTTCGCGATAGAATCGTATATATTTGTACGGATGAACATATATATATATATATATATATATATATATATATGTATATATCTAAACAAAATAATTGTAAAGCTTCATCCAATAACAATTATATATATATATATATAGAGAGAGAGAGAGGGAGGTTCAGGGGAAAACCTCAAATAAATGGAAAACTAAAAAACACTTTATCAACCGTTAGATCAGATGATCTGATGGATGTGATTAGACGGGCGATTACAAAAATATTAATTAAATAAAAAAACCTCACCCCCCCTATTTTTTATTCGAAAAAAGACGAAAAATAAACAAAATTCGAACGAAATAAATTACACCAAATAAATGATCATATTTTTCTCGTTAATTTGACATCCATATTGATATACTTTTTTCTCCGTATTTTCGTGGTTTTTCGGTTTTCCGGTTATTTATGGTTTCCCCTGAACCTGACCCTATATATATATATATATATATATATATATATATATGTGTGTGTGTGTGTGTGTGTGTGTGTGTGTGTGTTGACAGCAATTGAAAAAAGCTTTTAAGCTTAGTGCTTGAAATCACAAAAAAACCAGCAGTAATATTAAATATTGAAAAACTCTTATTAGCAAATAAAAAACTGCAATAGTGAAAATATGGAATCTGACAGTAACATATATAAACCAACGGATTAAATAAAAATTTACCATAAACACGATTTTATCCTTCGCGATAGAATCGTCAAAAGAAAGGAGTAGGAACAGAGTGTTCACTCTAGTGAACAAAAGCAAATAACGATTACAGAAAATTAAAACCAACCTGTTTTCGTGAATTGGATCGTAAAGCCCTAAAATTTTTTCTCTTGGGGAAGAATACACAAACCCTAAAGATTGGAAGAAGGGTTTAAATAAAACGATGGAATCTGCAGGAATTTTAGAGATAACTATTAAGAGATTTTAGAGATAACTATTAATTTTGGAATTTAAATAAAAGAAAGCATAATCTGCAGGAATTTAATTAATTTAAAAAAAAGATTTTAGAGATAACTATTAATTTTCAGCAGGAATTTAAATAAAAAAAGCAGAATCTGCAGGAATTTAATCAATTTAAAAAAAAAAGATTTTAGAGACAACTATTAATTTTCAGCAGGAATTTAAATAAAAGAAAGCAGAATCTGTAGGAATTTAATTAATTTTTATAAAAAAAAAAGATTTAAGACTTTCATATTTGATTTTTCTAAATCTGTTGAATTTAAATCGAAGAACTCCCCTAATTATTACTACACAAATATGTTTAACAAACCATATATTTAAATGTCTTAAACAACGAACTAAGTAGAAGTGTGTTTCTTAAAATTAATTAAAGAAAACAATATATCATAATATCCATTTCTGTTAGTCTAATCCTAGCAGTACATAGGACCTTGGTCCCAAACATAATAGGACTATTTTATCATTAAGAAATGAGAATTTAACCAAAAGAAACTTAAAATGATTTAATTACCAAACCAACTTATATATTTACCCGGTTGAAAATGCTCAAATTGATAATATACTATTTAACAACACCAACTCATTATCATTAATTCACTAAAGTAGCAATTGATATGAAAAATGATCATCATTTATTCACTAAGCTAGCAATTGATATGAAAACTGATCATCATTTATTCATAATAATTATATATTTTTCAAAGTTTTATATATTTATTACCATATGAATATTCAGATTTTTACATTTTATATATGTTATCAGATATGAATAATTAGATTTTTAAACAATCATACATCTTTGAAATTATTAAAGATAACAAACTATGAATTTGGGAACCGTGAATTTCTAGAAGAAGTTAGGTGGATTAATTTTCTAAATAATATAAAAGATTAAGACTTTAAGACTTTAAGACTTTTGATATAGATGCTTTATAAGATAGTATATAGAATAGATATAGATAATTTTCTATAATTTATCTTCCCAATATATTTAAAAAAACTTAATATAAAATGATAAAAGTTCAATCTCATTGGTTGAGATTGAACAAAGTAATAATATAATCCAAATAAAAGATGAAACAAAGTAAATAACCAAATAACCATAATAATTTAGAAATTTGTCTTAAAAAAACAATCCAAGCAAAATGAAAACCGCTAAAAATCGTAAACAAAACAATTAGAAAACTTTTCCATCATGAAAAAACAAATTACTTCTCAAGTTTGGGGATTATCAAATCTGTAATGACTTCTTCTTTCTCAATTGGAATGCATGTTTTAGGAGATTTTGTTGCAGACCCTTTCATTGCATCATCGACATCATAAACTTCATCAAAATCACGCTTCAGATCGACACCTCTACATATCCTTTTCTGATACGTTTTTTTCTTGTGATACCGGACTATCTGCCGTGCTGTTATCTACATTGTTTGGAGTTGCATTCTCACCCGTAAATGAAACAACATCCTTCAAATAAGATAATAGTGACATGTGTTATTTTAGAAACTCCTTGATAATGAATAAATTTAATAGCTACATTAAAAGTTATCTATAATACCTTTAACTTTTCCACAGAACCAAAATCTGTTGAAAGAATGTTTACAGAATCGGATTCAGCAGGCTACATAATTAATTGTAAAAAAATGTTAGACAACCAAAAATATGCAGCTCAATTGAAATTTAGTTTCGGGTAATGATAATTATTACCCGTTGAGCACTAAACCTCATTTCCAGCTCATTCAAGATGTTCTCATCATCAGTTAATTTTGAAATACCGTAAACAAAACAACTGTTTTTGATGTTGTAGTTATTAACTTCAATCTTTATGGCAAACTTTCTATCAAGCAGAACATTCAAATCCTCTGGAAACATCTCCAAATCACCATGCTGAAAAAAATCAATATAACTTTTACATTAATAAACATTATTCATAATATTTTAAAATTAACGTAAATAGTTAAGATAAATAAAATTACCTCTTTAATGTTTTCATATAGTTCTATCGCAGGTTTATTAAAAACTTTGTTGGCCTCCCGATCAAACAATGTCAACGATACAATTCCAGTATCATCTTGAACTCTCAATGGAATTTTGAATCTAAATAATTTTAAATTTTAACATCAATATAATAATATAAAAGATATAGATAAACATTGTAAGGTAAATAATTCTTACTTTGGCAAAACATCAGTGTCTTGCCCTTTGCATTTATCAGAATCACATTGAAATTTTTCTGTCTCTTCAACCAGACCTGAACCATCATTTTTGTCTGTGACAATGTACGTAGGTCGAACCTTTCTACTACACCTTTTGCAACCCATGTAGAACCAAGGAATGTCTTTGCTAAATGCCTTAACTGTGCCTAAAATAATCAAGGACTTCGCCTGTATAAAGTAGTGCATTATTGATATAATGCAATGATTGAATAAATGAAAATGATATTAAATAATAAGTACCTCAACAGTTTCGCTAATTTCAGCAATATTTGCTTTACTGTTGTTGTCTAGAAAATCTTCACGATATGAATAAGACAATCCAGAAAGCATTGTAAGTTGTTGTGACGATTTAGATTCACCACTCAACCCAAGCAGACTGTTTAATAGGAAATATAATTACGGATCAATGTAAATTAAAAAATAAGAACACATAAGATATATAAAGAAATAAACTTTACTAACCTATTTCTGAAATCCTTGATTTCATCAATTTCAGAATTGATGAACAACCTCGTACCATTAAATGAATTTGAAAGCGAAGGTTTTTCTGAAAAAGAATTAATAATTGAAGTTAATATATTGTTGCTTAAACGAAATACATATTTTATAAGTTAGACAAACCTCGGTAAATCTTGACCATTGCGAATTGAATTACAACAACGACAATACCCTCGTCTTTATGAATTGAAACATATTTATTGAATTGCTCAGCAAAATTATCCCACAATGTGACATGCAGTTTAAGCCCTCTAAAAAAAGTTTAACAAATGAATAATGTTAGAAGTGTCAATATTAACGTTAGTCAATTAAAATAAAAATACCGACTCCAAGTCCTTTATCTCAATTTGCATTCGTCTCTTCGTTTTTCCTTTGTCATCTCGAAAGTTCACCATTGTCTCACATGCTACAACCTCACCAATGACATCTATATAATGATTAAAAAAATCAGTATAAAGAATGATGGCATAAATAACATATATTAAAAAATTTAGTAAATTTAAAATAATTAATTGACTAACCAACTGTTGTATCTTCTGGAATCATCTTTGATATCACGCTTTGATATTGGACAAATGAAAAACCAAATAGGGAACCATTAAAATCCAAGCTGCTAGACACCGAAGTTTTGTAATACAAACTTAACTTGTTTGTATTATCAATTAACTTGTATTTTGAGGCATGTCGAGCAATTGTAAGATTTTTTATGAATATGGCAGCCCCTTCTTGAAGCATGTCGAGCAATTGGCACCCATTTTTGTAGAACATTAGCATGGATTTTAGTGCCCTGAAAAAGTGGATATAGAAAAATCAGAATTGTTGAAAAATAAGAAGCTATGATGAATATGAAGCTAAAAATTCAAATACAAGTAATTATTTACCTCTTCATCCATTAATATCATCTCAATGGAGTAAATTTGTTCAGGATTCTTGAACAGCGGTTGATTCCACAAACGGATGATTCTAACCTTGACAGTAAAATCATCTTCTTGTATATCAAGGTGGTTAATAAGAGTAATATTCTTCCCATCCATTATTCTGTAATACATAAAAAAAACAGTTTGAAGAACAAGTTACTTAAAATCAAACCAACACTTTGGAGATGGAAACCAAGACTTTTGATTTCTTTTGGGACAACATAAATAAAATATCATACACGTATCAAAAATTTTAATTAAACAATGTGATAGACAATTCAATAAACAATTAATTGAAACATTTGATCCAATTGTAAAAAAAGCAGAAGATTAGAACAGAGGAGATTAGCATAAACATAGATGCGCATTAGTGTTTTTCTCTTCAACAATATAGCAACAGTTGTAGCTCTGTTTTATTTACTTCATTGCTTCATAAATTTAAAGCTTTAAAGTATTCCGTTTATGTGATAAAATCATTGTGATTTGCAGCCTAAACATCTTGAAATTTTGATGCCACCGTTGATTGCAAAGTGGCAGCAGCTTTCAAATACAGACAAAGACCTTTTCCCACTTTTGGAGTGTTTTACATCCATAGCACAGGTATTATTTCTGTTTCCTATACCTTTGTTGACAACAAAAAATTTACACTTTTGAATAAACAAACAGAAAGCTTAAGGTTTGCTAAGAACACTCAAAACAGGAAGGTTTGTTAATTTATACAAACAAAATTCTTAAAACTGAACAAAATTGTTAACACTGAACAAAACAGGAAGGTGTGTCAAAAGAGGAAGGTTTGCTAAACTCTTTTATTGTAGAATAATTTTTTTTATCAGAAATTATTCAAAAATTCAAACCTTTCGTTTATAAAAAAACTTCTTGCTTTTATTATTATTTTGAGTCAACCAAGAATATATATATATATATATATATATATATATATATATATATACATATATATTTGTACGGATGAACATATCTATATATATAAACAAAATAATTGTAAAGCTTCATCCAATAACAGTTATATATATATATATATGTGTGTGTGTGTGTGTGTGTGTTGACAGCAATTGAAAAAAGATTTCAAGCTTAGTGCTTGAAATCACAAACAACCCAGCAGTAATATTAAATATTGAAAAACTCTTATTAGCAAATAAAAAACTGCAATCGTGAAAATATGGAATCTGACAGTAAAATCATTGTGATTTGCAGCCTAAACATCTTGAAATTTTGATGCCACCGTTGATTGCAAAGTGACAGCAGCTTTCAAATACAGACAAAGACCTTTTCCCACTTTTGGAGTGTTTTACATCCATACCACATGTATTATTTCTGTTTCCTATACCTTTGTTGACACCAAATAATTTACACTTTTGAATAAACAAACAGAAAACTTAAGGTTTGCTAAGAACACTCAAAATAGGAAGGTTTGTTAATTGATACAAACAAAATTCTTAACACTGAACAAAATTGTTAACACTGAACAAAACAGGAAGGTTTGTCAAAACAGAATATATATATAATATATATATATATGTATATATATATATATATATATGTTTACAGCAATTGAAAAAAGCTTTCAAGCTTAGTGCTTGAAATCACAAACAACATAGCAGCGGTTGTAGCTCTGTTTTATTTACTTCATTGCTTCATAAATTTAAAGCTTTAAAGTATTCCGTTTATGTGATAAAATCATTGTGATTTGCAGCCTAAACATCTTGAAATTTTGATGCCACCGTTGATTGCAAAGTGGCAGCAGCTTTCAAATACAGACAAAGACCTTTTCCCACTTTTGGAGTGTTTTACATCCATAGCACAGGTATTATTTCTGTTTCCTATACCTTTGTTGACACCAAACAATTTACACTTTTGAATAAACAAACAGAAAGCTTAAGGTTTGCTAAGAACACTCAAAACAGGAAGGTTTGTTAATTTATACAAACAAAATTCTTAAAACTGAACAAAATTGTTAACACTGAACAAAACAGGAAGGTGTGTCAAAACAGGAAGGTTTGCTAAACTCTTTTATTGTAGAATAATTTTTTTTATCAGAAATTATTCAAAAATTCAAACCTTTCGTTTATAAAAAAACTTCTTGCTTTTATTATTATTTTGAGTCAACCAAGATTATATATATATATATATATATATTTGTACAGATGAACATATCTATATATATATATATATATATATATATATATATGTAAACAAAATAATTGTAAAGCTTCATCCAATAACAATTATATATATATATATATATATATATATATGTGTGTGTGTGTGTGTGTGTGTGTGTGTTGACAGCAGTTGAAAAAAGATTTCAAGCTTAGTGCTTGAAATCACAAACAACCCAGCAGTAATATTAAATATTGAAAAACTCTTATTAGCAAATAAAAAACTGCAATCGTGAAAATATGGAATATGACAGTAAAATCATTGTGATTTGCAGCCTAAACATCTTGAAATTTTGATGCCACCGTTGATTGCAAAGTGGCAGCAGCTTTCAAATACAGACAAGGACCTTTTCCCACTTTTGGAGTGTTTTACATCCATAGCACAGGTATTATTTCTGTTTCCTATACCTTTGTTGACACCAAACAATTTACACTTTTGAATAAACAAACAGAAAGCTTAAGGTTTGCTAAGAACACTCAAAATAGGAAGGTTTGTTAATTGATACAAACAAAATTGTTAACACTGAACAAAACAGGAAGGTTTGTCAAAACATAATATATATATATATATATAAAATTGTTGACAGCAATTGAAAAAATAACAATTATATATATATATATATATGTTGACAGCAATTGAAAAAAGCTTTCAAGCTTAGTAATTGAAATCACAAACAACATAGCAACGGTTGTAGCTCTGTTTTATTTACTTCATTGCTTCATAAATTTAAAGCTTTAAAGTATTCCGTTTATGTGATAAAATCATTGTGATTTGCAGCCTAAACATCTTGAAATTTTGATGCCACCGTTGATTGCAAAGTGGCAGCAGCTTTCAAATACAGACAAAGACCTTTTCCCACTTTTGGAGTGTTTTACATCCATAGCACAGGTATTATTTCTGTTTCCTATACCTTTGTTGACACCAAACAATTTACACTTTTGAATAAACAAACATAAAGCTTAAGGTTTGCTAAGAACACTCAAAACAGGAAGGTTTGTTAATTTATACAAACAAAATTCTTAAAACTGAACAAAATTGTTAACACTGAACAAAACAGGAAGGTGTGTCAAAACATGAAGGTTTGCTAAACTCTTTTATTGTATAATAATTTTTTTATCAGAAATTATTCAAAAATTCAAACCTTTCGTTTATAAAAAAACTTCTTGCTTTTATTATTATTTTGAGTCAACCAAGAATATATATATATATATATATATATATATATATATATATATATATATATATATTTGTACGGATGAACATATCTATATATATATATATATGTAAACAAAATAATTGTAAAGCTTCATCCAATACCAATTATATATATATATATATATATATATATATATGTGTGTGTGTGTGTGTGTGTGTGTGTTGACAGCAGTTGAAAAAAGATTTCAAGCTTAGTGCTTGAAATCACAAACAACCTAGCAGTAATATTAAATATTGAAAAACTCTTATTAGCAAATAAAAAACTGCAATCGTGAAAATATGGAATATGACAGTAAAATCATTGTGATTTGCAGCCTAAACATCTTGAAATTTTGATGCCACCGTTGATTGCAAAGTGGCAGCAGCTTTCAAATACAGACAAAGACCTTTTCCCACTTTTGGAGTGTTTTACATCCATAGCACAGGTATTATTTCTGTTTCCTATACCTTTGTTGACACCAAACAATTTACACTTTTGAATAAACAAACAGAAAGCTTAAGGTTTGCTAAGAACACTCAAAATAGGAAGGTTTGTTAATTGATACAAACAAAATTCTTAACACTGAACAAAATTGTTAACACTGAACAAAACAGGAAGGTTTGTCAAAACAGAATATATATATATATATATATATATATAAAATTGTTGACAGCAATTGAAAAAATAACAATTATATCTATACTACATATATAAGCATTTACATCAAATGTCTTAAAGACAAATTTTAAAGCACAATGTACCACTATTTTATGCATGAAATTGGAAAAACTCTTAAATACAACTTAAGATGCCTAGGGTACAACTTAAAATCTTATTGCTTTACACATGAAACTAGAAAGAGAGGCCAATACTGAGAGTAGCTCATGCTCCAGCCATGCTCTCGGACCTACGACCATACCGAGAGCGTACACCCTGTTCATGTCTCATCTCAGGCCATACCTCTTCACGCCTCACACCTTACCGGCAGTACTTATGGAAGATTTTTTCACTTTCCTTCTACCTGCTACTTTCTGCCTCTCAAGAATTCAGCATATAAACACCGATTCACAAAGTATTCTCAACCCTAAAATCGAATTGGCGACCTGCTACTTTCTGCCTCCATCTGCTTCTACGATCTCTATCGCTTCCTTAATGGTTAATTTGGGTATGTCCTTCGTCATTCTTCCCCTAATGTGATTATGTGTAGGTGCAAAATTAAGTTAGGGTTTCTTGATTTTTTTGATTTCTATTGTGTTCTATGTGTATGTGCAGAATTGAGTTAGGGTTTCTTAATTTTTGTATCTCTAATGTTCAACTCGAATAAGCCAATTTGGTTCTTGTTTTGATTTCGTTTGGTGGCCACTGATCTGAATGATTAATCATGTGTTAAACCTTTTCGAAAATCTTTTCTTTACTACTAAAATCACTAGAGATTTTGGCATTTGGCTTGTTCTGATACAGTTTTATTCATATTTGAGGAGTTATTGCCGTGTTCTTGTGTTATTTGATATTTCTTTGGGGTGATAGATTTTTGCTGATATAATAACATAGAAGGAAATCAGTAACAAATCTGTCTCACGAATCAAGTGGTTATTCAGCCAATTCATTTTCAGTGAGGTAGAAGACCCCTTTGTAATGATGGAGAGAGCATATGGGTGCTCTAAACCAAATAACGAGGCTTTAGATTATCTGGAGTCCCTTTTTCGCTCAAGCACCAGACCAACTCAGAGCTCTACAACTCAGGTCAAACATTAATAAAATCAACTGTTTACCATTAATATTAATATTCTTGTTTAGAGGAGGGTTGATATTAATATTATGGATGTTTGTGTTTCAGGATTCTGTTTACAATGCTCTTTTCAACAACAATGGTGGCCCTAAAGCGGAGTAGAAGGCTTCTTCTGAGAGCTAATATGGCACAATGAAGACATCCGTGAATGCAAATGGTGGTGATGACTTCTCATATCTTTTTGGAATGGGAGGTAATAGAATTTTTTGACAGGTTGTGAACTCCATTAATATCACTTCACTTTAGTAACATGATGCTTGTTTTTGTTTGTTATATTCAAAGATTCCCCTTCGACAGGAGAATTTCAGGAAATGAAAGGGGAAAGTGAGGAAAGACGAAGAGTCGGATTAAACCATCACACGACGACCCGGGAGCGCATGGTATTTTTCTAAGTCCACTCACAATTGGTTGTTCTTGCCTGATTAGTAGCTATTTCTATGCTCTTGTTTTCCTCTAGAATTTATCTTTTTTGCTCATTACTTTATAAGATTTATTGGTGAAGGATATCATTTGAAGAAACTCATCAGCATATACAAATTTACATTTATATATATACATATATTTCTATAGTCTCCTCTTGTAAGCTAATCAGTTCCTGGCAAAGGACATTTGAAGGAACTCAGCAGCTTTACACAGATACATGTATGCATAGGGTATGTATATTTACATATCTATACATATGTGTATTTGTACACACACACACATATATGTATAATACACATAGATATATATATATAGAAATATATCTACAAATATTTACATATGTAGTTATAAAGATACAGGGTTGGGTTCCGGTGAGAAGTAGTTGATCAACTCTCGGATGAGAAATGAACGCACATTAGGATGAGATGCACCAACATGCACCGGTTTGCCTGTGACGGAGATGGTAGCTCTTGCTCTCAAAACACATATGAAATTGGAAGTTCCTATCATCTCCATTCAAAATCTTCAGGTTTGAATTTTATCTTCAGCTTCTACGTTTACAATTTTGAGTGATACATTGATAAACATGTGTGTTTAGATTTTTCCAGACACATTTTGGAATCTTATTGTAATTGGTTGTTTCTTTGATATTCTTATCAGGTAGAGGAGTTTGTGGTCCAGAAATTACCGTTCAATTTGCAAAATATGGACCAAACACAGAAGAAAGATTGATATGTGCATTGTTTATCCCTGCTGTTTGGCAAAACGTGTTTAAGATGAACAAACAATACCTTGCAAATGTGGATTTAAAAATCAGTGTTAAAGTTGGAGGAATGAATACAATTATCTTGATGCAATTTCAAGGCGAATTCATAATGTTAGTGACGTTCCACACCCGGGGAAGATTCAAGCCCATCTATTGCAATTGTAAGTTATGCTAAATTGCAACACACTGTTGTAACTTTTTCCATCGTGTAGACTTTTATTAATGATGATAACTCTTGTGTTGGACTGCATATATATATATATATATATATATATATATATATATATATATATATATATATATATATATATATATTTATAATATAAAGGTTGTTGCTTCTCAAGATTGTCTTGAGATAACAAAGCATGCTGGGTTGGTATGTGTACAACCCACTGTCAAGAACTCATCCTGTTGATTTGTGTTCTAACAACAAACATTTGTTTGAATTTTGATTGTGGTTGAGTAAAATGGAAGATGATTTTGACTTTCCGGCAGTTAGAGAGATGAACGAAAAAAGGCTGGATGATATGTCGTGTGTGACATTGAAGGTTGGAGAAGAAAAGGATATCAATAAACAAGGCTTGAAGAAGAAAGAAGGTGAAGGCTCGGAAACTCCCGAAAATGGCGACGGGGTCGAAGGTATAATAATTCCAACTAAATGTTGCTTCTGCTAATAGTTTTTTGTTCTTAAACTCGTAGTTGTAATGATTTTGAGTTTGATTCGAGTTTTTGACAGTTCATTATATTGGAACTTTGCTTGACGGGACTCAGTTTACTCGAGCCATGATCGGGGAACCCCGTTCAAGTTCACCCTTGGTCAAGGTGAAGATTCTTCGTTTGAGTCTTAAAATCATCAGATAACCTTAATCTGTGATGCAGTTTAAATAGAGTTATCCATTTCGTGATCTAATGTATTATCTTCATGTTGATTGCAATATACATTATCGGTAAATTCGAATGAAGCTCTGTATATAGAATAGTTTTTCAATGACTATTTTTTATGGTTATTCGTTATGATGAAAGTAGACATAAAAATAAAATGCTAACTACATCTTCAATAGATTCTCCACTTAGAGGAAGAAGAGTAAGTTCCTCAAATTTGATGAATTCGAGATAATATTGTATGAAATGTTTTAATGAAATAATCAATTTTGTAATCATAATGGAGAAGTTGTGAATATAGCTTTTTTGAGATTTTGAATTTAATTCTTTGTTTCGGAGAAATTTTGGAAAAACTGTCAGGAGAAAGTGAGAGATACCTTGGGAGTGTTCTTATGTAGGAAAAAAAGGGAACTTGTTAAGGATATGTCGCTAAAATCTTTCGGCTTCTATTGCCATCATGGCGAGAATGGATTTGCATAAAATATCTATACAACGAAGATTCATATTTTGTAAACTCTGAGAGATTTGAAGGAAGGAGGGAAGCAACGATCGTCTTCATCGATCGCGTTTTGGCCTGTTATTGCGAAGAAACTCACTTGCTCGGAAAAGCAACTGGTCGTATTATTTTGATTTCGAAAGACATTAACGAGGCTTGGACCAAGAGCATAGATGGCATGCTACTGGTAAAATTATTGTTGAACCATGGTTGAATGGTTGGACTTGTAATTGTATTGATATGCTTCTATGATTGTTGTGGTTAATTTGATAACCATGTTCTTATATATTCATCACACAGAAAGGTTCAATTAAGAAATAAATGATCTATACGTGAATTATTGTTTGCTTACCGTTTTCGGCTATACCAATTATTTACATATAAAAATGTATACGTAAATCGTTGTTTTATTTACTCAACGATTCACATATGATTAATCCGTTTGTTTTTATCAATTTTGATCTTTTGCTTTTTATTTTTATTTGAACCTTCCCTTTTTAAAATTTCAAGATCAAAACAGAATTGAGAATTGTGACATCTAATAATAGCCATTAATTTTAGGTAATCAATTTATAATTTATTTTATGATATCATGATTAGAATTAAATTTCTATACCACACGAAACGATAAAATTAGTATCCATGTGACGGAAACAAATTAAAAAAGCAACAAACATGATTTCCATTTCAATTTATCCGCCTTTAAACTCGATAACTTTTGCATCTCATCTACTTCTCGGATAAGATTTAGTCCACCAAAATGGCATCATATGCAACAATTTAGCCGTAAGCGCTAACCGTGGTAAGAGTCGTCGCACTCACTTACCGGGTAAGACTCTCGGTCCTTGCTTTCGCTCTTATCGGGTAAGATGCTTGGTCTTTGTCATATTCATCTGGTAAGCTAATGTAACTTGGTAAGCACTTACCCGAGTAAGCGTTTTGTAAACGGTCCCTAAGTTATTGCTTTAGAGTTGCGATTCACCCGCGCTGCATCGCGCGGGTAACTGCTAGTATATATATATATATATATATATATGTTGACAGCAATTGAAAAAAGCTTTCAAGCTTAGTACTTGAAATCACAAACAACATAGCAACGGTTGTAGCTCTGTTTTATTTACTTCATTGCTTCATAAATTTAAAGCTTTAAAGTATTCCGTTTATGTGATAAAATCATTGTGATTTGCAGCCTAAACATCTTGAAATTTTGATGCCACCGTTGATTGCAAAGTGGCAGCAGCTTTCAAATACAGACAAAGACCTTTTCCCACTTTTGGAGTGTTTTACATCCATAGCACAGGTATTATTTCTGTTTCCTATACCTTTGTTGACAACAAAAAATTTACACTTTTGAATAAACAAACAGAAAGCTTAAGGTTTGCTAAGAACACTCAAAACAGGAAGGTTTGTTAATTTATACAAACAAAATTCTTAAAACTGAACAAAATTGTTAACACTGAACAAAACAGGAAGGTGTGTCAAAACAGGAAGGTTTGCTAAACTCTTTTATTGTATAATAATTTTTTTTATCAGAAATTATTCAAAAATTCAAACCTTTCGTTTATAAAAAAACTTCTTGCTTTTATTATTATTTTGAGTCAACCAAGAATATATATATATATATATATATTTGTACGGATGAACATATCTATATATATATATGTAAACAAAATAATTGTAAAGCTTCATCCAATAACAATTATATATATATATATATATATATATGTGTGTGTGTGTGTGTGTGTGTGTGTGTGTGTGTGTGTTGACAGCAGTTGAAAAAAGATTTCAAGCTTAGTGCTTGAAATCACAAACAACGCAGCAGTAATATTAAATATTGAAAAACTCTTATTAGCAAATAAAAAACTGCAATCGTGAAAATATGGAATCTGACATTAAAATCATTGTGATTTGCAGCCTAAACATCTTGAAATTTTGATGCCACCGTTGATTGCAAAGTGGCAGCAGCTTTCAAATACAGACAAAGACCTTTTCCCACTTTTGGAGTGTTTTACATCCATAGCACAGGTATTATTTCTATACCTTTGTTGACACCAAACAATTTACACTTTTGAATAAACAAACAGAAAGCTTAAGGTTTGCTAAGAACACTCAAAACAGGAAGGTTTGTTAATTGATACAAACAAAATTCTTAACACTGAACAAAATTGTTAACACTGAACAAAACAGGAAGGTTTGTCAAAACAGAATATATATATATATATACATTTGTACGGATGAACATATATATATATATATATATATATAGGGAATGGTTCAATTGAGAAGTCTAAATATTTTGAGAAATAGAGAAGTGATCATATCCATTGGATTAACTAATCCACGGTCAAGAAATTCGCGTTACACCTGATTAATGCGCGCGTCCACATTAATTAATAAACGACGCTCAGGGGTATTTAGGGTAGTTTCATAAAAAATACGCGGGACAAGTTCATATATGAATTTGTGTGATTTATATATGAACCTTTGTGTTCATATATGAACCTTTGTAATTCACATATAAAATATTTTTAACTAATTCATATATGAACCTTTGTGATTCATATATGAATCAGTTAATTTGTTCATATGAGAATTAGTTAAAAAAATTCATATATAAATCATTAAGGTTCATATATGAACACAAAGGTTCATATATGAATTAGTTAAAAAAAGTTTATATGTAAATTACAAAGGTTCATATATGAACACAAAGATTCATATATGAATCAGTTAATTGGTTCAACTGATTCATACATGAACCTACAATTAATTAGTTTCATATATGAAACACAAAGGTTCATATATGAATCACAAGATTCATATATGAATTAGTTATAAAGAGTTCATATGTGAATTACAAAGGTTCATATATGAACGTATAGTTCATATGTGAATCACACAGATTCATATATGAACTCAGCCCGTGTTTTTTGTAAACGGGATGACTAATTACCAAAATACCCTTCCGTGTTCAAAATCAGCGCATTTAATCGAAGAGTCACGATCACTTCTCTATTTCTCAAAATATTTAGACTTCTCAAATGAACCTAACACTATATATATATATATCTAAACAAAATAATTGTAAAGCTTCATCCAATAACAATTATATATATATATATATATATATGTATATATATATATATATGTTGACAGCAATTGAAAAAAGCTTTCAAGCTTAGTGCTTGAAATCACAAACAACCCAGCAGTAATATTAAATATTGAAAAACTCTTATTAGCAAATAAAAAACTGCAATCGTGAAAATATGGAATCTGACAGTAACATATATAAACCAACGGCTTAAATAAAAATTTACCCTAAACACGATTTTATCCTTCGCGATAGAATCGTCAAAAGAAAGGAGTAGGAACAGAGTGTTCACTATAGTGAACGAAAGCAAATCACGATTACAGAAAATTAAAACCAACCTGTTTTTGTGAATTGGATCGTAAAGCCCTAAAATTTTTTCTCTTGGGGAAGAATACACAAACCCTAAAGATTGGAAGAAGGGTTTAAATAAAACGATGGAATCTGCAGGAATTTTAGAGATAACTATTAAGAGATTTTGGAGGAAGTAGGAGCAGAAAATCGCCAGCTATTATTTCTAAGTCAATGGTTAGTTTTTAAAATTAAAATTAAATTTTTAAGACTTTAAGACTTTGTGTATAAAGAAGTAGTATCTTGTGCATTTTAAGTTGTATTTAAGACTTTAAGACTTTCATCCTAAATGCTTTATAAGATAGTATAGATATGATGCAAAGTTGGAAAAATAATATGGGTATATGTACCATGGAGGTTTGCGTATGAAAACAAAATGAGGGAAAGATTGTTGTGGGTTGAATTTGGGATGTAGGCCATTCTTGAGGGACTAGTTTTGCATAACCCAATTGAAGTTTGTAAATTAGAAATTAGATTAGTGGTTATACCCTAATCCCAACTCTTGGTGATCGCTAGAGAAAATCGATTGGGAGAGATCGATCGAGAAAATAGGAGAGAAATCGGTGGCAAAAGCAAGCAAAGTTTCTTCGAATCGTCGTCGTTTTAAAGTAAGTTTCTATCTCCATCTCAAACTTATGTGATTAGTAATCTAGATGTGGGTTTCTGAGATTATTTGGGATTGATTTGATGTTGTTCGATGGCTCGAAAGCCACTGATTTGGTAAGATAAATAATGGCAGCAGTCGGGGATGATAAAACCATCTTTAGAACCCCAAAATCTGCTCGTTCCCTCGTTTATAGGCCTTAGTATATGCCTAACATTAGTAGTTATGGTTACCGTTATTTTATTGCTAAGAGATGTGTGAAATTGCCGGAAAAACGGGCAGAAACGACTTTTTTTTTTGAACGGCAAGAAAGCAAATTTTATAAAACATAAACTAGCAAGACACTAGCTTATAAAACATCCGAGAAGCATAAAAGAGGGTTACAACACAACGTTTCCCACCTAATTCCCCTTCCCATTTTAACTCTGTTTTTTACCCACAAAAAGGAATATAGTTGGACATTGTTAACAATATCCCGAGTGGACTGCACCACACTGTGAAAGACTTTTTCGTTTCTACTCCTCCAGATGACCCAAGGGGCCGCAAGGCAGATCACAGACAACAACAAATTATTCAGTTTCTCTCTTGAGGGGTTCGAAAGCAACTCCAAGACCTCCTCGAAGGAAGTAGCCGATGCAGGGATCTCGGGCCACCATTGATGCAACAAAGCCCACATCTCTTTTGCCGAAGAGCAATCAAACATAAGGTGTGTCGTTGTCTCGTCGGAAATGTTGCAAACAGGACGACTTAATTTTAGTAGTGAAGTGCTGCTGCGTTTTAGACGTTTATTATTCGATTTTAATCAAATTTGCTGCTGTGTTTGGACTATTAATAGCCGGTTATAGTCGAGAATCGCTGCTGCGTTTTATAAGATTACTAGTCGATTTAAGCCGTAAAACTCTGCTGCGTTTTGGGACATATATAGTAGTGTTTTGCTGCTGCGTTTTGGGACATATATATATAGTGTTTTGCTGCTGCATTTTGACCAATCTATAGACAATTTTAGTCATATTTTGCTGCTGCGTTTTGGCAATAAAGTGGAAATAACATTAAGTTTTTGGATATTTTTAGGTCGGGATTGAAGGAGTAATTGATCGGTAAACTGATAAGTTTCGGGAAGTTTTAAGGTACGGATTCTTAAACCTTTTTGTTCATTCGATTCGTCTAAGTAAGTTTACGAACCCCAAGCTTTCGTTTAATTCGCAATACGTGCTTCATGATTATTTGATTTGTCCGTTACCGTTTCATTCTCTCGCTCGTAATTCTTCAAGGTCACATATTTTTATAAAATTGTCCTACACACGTTTTCGTGATGTCAATACTAATAAGATGTTTTACTTGATTCTTAACTTCTTTTTAGTTCGTGTTTGTTGATCCGATGTATATATATGTATATATATACACACCCGTAAGCTTGGGTCGTTTGTGTTAGCCTTATTCGTACCAAATTATATGAAACTCCTTGACGTCTTTGAGTCGTATCATTGGTTGGATTCTCAACTTTTGAAGATTTAATTCGATTGTTCAATATGTAATAGTCGGTAACGTCGTTATTTAAATGTGACTTATTTACGTTTTACCATCGATCATTTTATAAAAAAAATCAGTTTGATTTGATTTCGATCTCTCAGCCCTTTTGAGACCATTTTGGATAAGTGTGAATAACCTTTTATTTAACTCCGACACCGTTCATGTAAAATCATTATTTGTTATATGTCGCATGTGGGGTGACAATTATTTCAGTTAAGTCGAGCTACTAATCACCTATGGGGGTACCATAGGCATGTCATTGTGGCACCGATGACGTGACACTAACCGTGGCGGTGTGATTAGACCACGACGTCTCCTCTTTTGTGCTCTTGTGAGAAGCGATATATGATGTGGTGATTATTTGATTTAGGAGGAGTATGAGTCGACCCTAGTTTATGTGATATGTTTGTAGGGTGGATGTCGGTGTAGTACCCAACGCCGCATCTCACAATTAGTACGTGTGGATTTGCTACCCAACGTACGGGCCTTTGTGGCCAGATGTCTGACCCTTGTCACGTCGGTGGATATGCAAGTGTATGCGTTATTCGAGCTCGATTCGTACCATCATATGTTATTTGTTTGATTTTGATATCATCAGTTATTTACATTTTTGTCTCACTATATGTTATACATGGAAGGTAATAATCATCATTTTTACCAAATTTTCGAAACCATGGTGTCTAATATTTCGAGATCAGATCCTACATCTTAGTATTGTTTCCTTTGTTACGATTATGTATATCCGCGCACTGGGCTTTTGGCTCAGCCGTGTTTTTCTTTCTTCCTCACGGCAGGTGATCAAAGGGGTTGCTAAGGTTTCGTAAGAAGAGTGGATAAGGTTCCGATTGGAAGAAGGTTCGAGAGAATGGCTATAATTTTAGGCATTATTTAATTTATTTCATTCGTTTATTAGACTAGCGCTTCCGGTAACTATTTATGTTTGGTTTTGCTTATTTGTTGGGATCTACTTGAATCTTTGGTTTGGAGTTTATTTCTTATTTGGAGACTTTATATTTTTGAAGACATTTGATATTGTTTATTATGTTTAGAAGTAACCTCTCGTTCCTTAGAACGGGGGTGTTACACTTATAGGTGCTGCTCTCTAGTGGTTGATCAATCTCAAACCCAAGTCCATCAACAACTTTGCAAAGTTGGTCAACCAATTTTCCCAACAATTCGCAAGATGGAGAAGTAGACTAGCGACCTGTACTACGTCACCCAAAATTCTTTAGAATCCATCCGCGGTTATTTCAACCGCTTCAACGCAGAAATAATCAGGATCCGAAATTGTGATGTCAAGACCGCTATCGAGGCCTACAAGCGAGGTCTGGACGACAACACTTCAGGATTGTACGTTGATCTTACAAAATACTCGCCAGAGAACTTTGAAGACGTCCGAGCCAAGACATTGGCTTACATGAGAGTGGAAGACGATACAACTTTTCGTTGTAAGCACTCTACTGACAAAACGTCGTTTGGAATTAAAAAACCTGATTTCAAATCCAAGTCGAACGTTAAGACCGAACCTACACGTCAAATATCGAACGCCCGGTTCGACAAGAAAAAGAACAATCTTGTGTATAAATTTCCTCAGTATCCTAAGATCTCTTCTTACGGATTCATGGGAACATCGAAAGATTTGGTCTCTCAGGAATATCTGGTCGTCAATACTGTTTGGGTAAAATTTCACACCTCACGACCGACGATGGGAAACTCATATGACATTTATATAAGACCACTCTTGTATTAAGATAAGGTCTTGCAGGTTATTTACAGTCGAACATTTGGTCGTACACTTTCATGATGGTCGTATGTTCCATACAACCGACGTCCAAGACTTAAGACGGTCATACGATTACACTAATCGTTAATAGTCAACATCCGTTTCTTTTGTTCATTAATGCAGGTCCACGAGCAATCAAGGTACAACGACCAGTAATGGATGATCTCTTAATGACATTAAAGACCCGACAACGGTTACAAAAGAAGTCATCAAGACGCATTTATTACCAACAAAAGCTATATAAAGATCTGCTCCACCTTCGAACGGGACACAACGAAAACACAACTAGACACACAGAGATACACAGCTACACATATTGGACCCACTAACAATATGCGCAACATCTGAACTCTACATTTCTACATTCATACATCAAAAGCATTTGAACGCATATCACTTACGCAAGTTTTCGCACGACGAGCAGTTCAAATCCCACGACAACAGCTTATTTCGCACGATTTACGCACGACGCACAACTATATCTTACGATTAAGTTTACTTTCTTTTTTATTGTAATCTGTTGTACACAAAACACTTGTTACAAAAGGACTTTCGCCCCTGTTTGGCGATCATAGTGCACCGTCGACCCTCACAAGTCGACCGCGGTTTTTTCCCTCGCTTGGGTTTTCCGCGTCACCAATTCTCTTTACTTATTTCTCTTTTTGCGATTGTTTTGGTTGGTCTTGAGATTCCTTTCTTTAGTTGTTAAAAGTTCCACATCAACCTTAAGTTATCCTTTGGGCGATTTTTGTCATTAACTGTTTGGCGCCATCCGTGGGACCACATCTAGAGAAAATCTCAAGCCAAGCATACATCACTCTAACGATCTTGTGAAGTTTTGTTGTTTTCAGGTAGATGGCAAATTACCAAGATCCTATGGCTCAACTTCATGCAGAATTGAATGCAGCCCGGAGTCAGATTCAAGCCCTGAACGAGCAAAACCAAAAGGCAGCTGCTGAAATTGCTTCCCTGAGGAATCCAGCGATTGGTAATCCCTTTGGACATCAGAACGGTCCCCGACCTACAGGTGCACCTTTCGCAAGGCCACTATTCCAGGAAGGTCCAGGGCCATTTGTCAACCATCCTTCCTTTGGGCAATTTCTTCCGCAACATTTGAGGCCGCCACCGCTGTACAATGGAGCCATACCACAGCAGATCCCAATGAACTTCCCCTTCAACGGAGAAGCCAATGGTTCATCGCACGGAAATGGCACTCACCCGACAGTCAGCATGACAGCTCAAAACTCAGGAGTCATTCCCCCGACAAGAGCAATCCCCGATCCTAACGACCCCGTCGCCCAACGACTCACGTTGTTGGAGGATCAGAACGAAAAGATGTTGTCACTCCTTTCAAAATTACCCGGTGTCGCCGTCGACGTCGAACCCTTCACATGATTCCAAGCATCGCCTTTCGTCGACACGATAGCAAATGTTGACGTTCTGAAGAAGTACAAAATTCCTGCTTTCACACCCAATTATTCAGGAATAACCGATCCAACGGAGCACATCGCCGAATATAAACAATTGATGTGGACAACATCAATCCCATATCAATATCAGGAAGTCTGCATGTGCAAAAGTTTTGGTGCGACCCTTACAGGTGCTGCTCTCCAATGGTTGATCAATCTCAAACCCAAGTCCATTAACAATTTCGCGGAGTTGTTTTCACAACAATTCACCAGTAGTCGCAAGATGGAGAAGCAGACTAGCGACATGTACTACGTCGTCCAAAAATCTGGAGAATCCATCCGCGGTTATTTCAACCGTTTCAACGCAGAAATGATCAACATCAGAAACTGTGATGTCAAGACCGCCATCGAAGCCTATAAGCGCGGTCTAGACGATACGTAGATCTTACGAAGTATCCGCCGAAGAATTTCAAAGACGTACGAGCTAGGACTTTGGCTTACAAGAGAGTCGAAGACAATATGGCTTTCCGTCGTAAGCATTCTACCAACAAAAAATCGCTCAGGATCAAGAAACCAGATTTCAAGTCGAAGACGAGCGTCAAGACAGAGCCAGCACGCCAGATATCAAATGTTCGATTCAATAAGAAGAAGAGTAATCCTACGCCCAGATTCCCTCAATATCCTAAGATCTCCTCTTACGGATTTAAGGGGAGATCTAGTGGCATGGTCGAAGCTCTCAGAAGCGTTCAGTCATCCGTGCAGTGGCCTAAGAAAAGCGACCAAGACAATGACAAGAAAGATAAGACCAAATGGTGCGACTTCCACAGCGACCATGATCATACGACAGATAACTACCTTGCTTTACAGAAGGAGTTAGCCTGGATCGTCCCCAAGGGCCATCTCCAAGGTTTGATTGATAAAGAGTCTGCGCCAGTCGACAATGTAAGACCAGCGTCCCCCGTCCATGAAAAAATTGTGAACTGCGTGACGGGTGGATCAAACGTCTGTGGTTTAACATATTCGGCAGCCAAGCGGCATGCCAGTCAGTCATCAGGAGAATACCCCATTCCTCGGTCTTCTCGTCCAAAGCATGAATTAATACTAGAGGCGATGCCAATAACGTTCGATCAAGACGACCTCAAGGACAGCTGGTAGAAATATCACGATGGATTGATAATATAGCTTACAATTGACAACTGTTCGACCAAAAGAGTACTGGTCGACGAAGGCAGTTCGACTAACATCATTTTCCTAAGCATGATCAAAGCTGTAGGCATCGATAAATCAGAAATTACCCGTCGATCGATGACTCTGATAGGATTCAATGGCGATTCTACCAACACGTTGGGAGAGATCATCCTCCCAGTATACACTAAAGGGGTCAACAAGCAAACGAAATTTAATGTTATCGACTGTTCGTCAGCTTACAACGTTATACTTGGTCGACCGTGGATACACGACATAAAGGCAGTCCCCTTGACTTATCACCAGACGATCAAATTCCTGACGCCATGGGGAGTACAAGAAATCAAAAGTGAACAGAAGACCGCCCGTGATTGCTACAAGGCGACAATGAAACCTCAGAAAAAGGACATCTAGCAATTACACGATATTGACTTCAAGCCTCGCACGATAATTAAGTCACAAGTCCTAGTGAACTTCGTCGCTGATTTCAATCCTGAACTGGAAAAAGAAGCACAAAGTGAAACCTATATTATGGCGACTACATACGACACGACCTGGATAGTCCATGCCAACGGTCCTCCAAACGCCATAGGAGCAGGTCTTCGTATCGTCTTAAAGTCCCCACAGGGGGGCAAGATGGCGTACCCCATATGATGGAATTCCAAAGTTACTAACAACGAAGAAGAATACGAAACTCTGATCGTGGGCATGAATATGGCTCACGACTCGGGGGAAGTTGGACTTCACATCAGAAGCGATTCTTTATTAGTCCCATTAAGGCAAGATGCCATCAGGTACGTCCAAAGCTGTGACGCATGTCAGCGACGCTCAGGTATGATACACCAACCTTCTGAATCTCTATATACGTCATTGTTAATGCCAAAAATCGTCCAGAAGGATAACTTAAGGTTGATTGTGGAGCTTAACAACTAAAGAAAGGAATCGTTCGACAAAACAGTGCGTTAAAGACAGAAATGTAAATGAGACAATGAATTTGGTGACGCGGGAAAAACCTCAACGAGGAAAAAACCCGCGGACGACTGTGGAAGTCGTCGTTGCACTACGGTCGCCAAACAGGGGCGATGTCCTTATGTTTCGGGTGTCGATCGTACAGATATTACAATACAAATGAAAGAAATACTTTAAATGTAAAGTAACAAGTGTTTTTAACGTATAAACAATGTGTGTCGTGTGTAAAAACGAAGTGTCGTGTATAGACGTCCTGCATCGAGAGCGATTCCTCGAGAGAGAATTATTTGCTTCGAGTGTTCTTCTTAGTTCAGCTGATTGCCTCTTTGTGTGTTGTGTTTCCGTATCCCCCTTAAATTATGATAGAACCTTCACTTTTATAGTCTTTGACTGCTTTAATTGGTTCCATGAATGCTTTGTGTAACAGACGTAACAGACGTCGACTTTAATGCTCTTAATGGCCTTTGTCGGTTATAGCCGTTGATCATCAATGATATTCATTCCTGCATTAAACACTGAACAAACGTAACAGTCATATTGCATGTTAGCTAGTCGAGGTTGCATGGTCTTACGCGTCGGTCGTGTGAACGAGGCGACATCATGGTCGAGTGTCGTGTGGTAGATAACTCTCGATTTCAACTTTAATCAAGGGATAGAGTACTATGATTTTACCTTATTATGGAAAAGAGAGATAAGTGTTTTCCTTACTTTGGTCGTGGTCGAGACTGGTGAAATTTTACCCAAACAGTTTGCCCCCAAAATTTGAAAATAGAATGGCAAATTCAAATTTTAAATTTTGCTAGTCGGACGCCTAGGATTGTGACACGTGTCGAAGGTTACCTTGGTTGTCTTGGAACTGGATCGGTCCATTTCTAACTAAAAGGGAAGTCGAAAAGTGGATAGGATCGTGACGTCATACTGACGCACGATTATGCTTAGCAGCTGTCATTGCCAGGTGTCGGCGATCCGTGTGGTCATACGAAAAGACAAGGGCGTGTGTCGATCATCGAGGGACTCGACCTGACACGATCGTTTACATAAATAGAGACCATGATGGATCTTTTCCTGTTTACGATTTCAGAGAGTTTTAAGCAGAGATTTCTTCTTGATTTCCTTGCCTTTCTTCGTTCGATCTCTTCTAAACCTGTAAGAATCTCCGAGTTGGTTAAGATTTTTCGAGGCCTAGAGCGCCTATATAAGGTACGGTTTCTCTAATCTTCTCAAGTCCGTTTAGAAATGTCGATGGAACCCGAAAGCTTTATTCGAGAACAATCAGATCTCGATGATCTTAGAAGTTTAGCAAAAATCCCTGCGGGGGTTAAATTAATCCGAGCAGGTCAAACTCGACCAAATAAATGTCCCGAGGGGTATATAGTGATATACGTATATCCCTTTAAGATAGGTTTCGAATGGCCCTACTCGCCTATGGCTAAGACATTCATGTGTGAATTCGACCTTTCGCCGGGGCAACTGATGCCCCAGTTTTGGCGAGGCGTACAAGTGATCGAACGCCTTACTGAAAAATGGGAACCTCCCATGAATGTACGCGACCTCCTCTTGGCTTATCAAGTCAAGAAGGACAGATGTCATCGCTGTAGTTTGTACTCTAGGTATAAGGGAGATCGTACCTTGGTCCTAAGGACTGCTGTAAACAATCGTAAATGGAAGACCAGGTACGCATTTGTGTGTAAGTCGACTCTCGATACTGAGAGCGACTGGATTAGGGTCGACTGGAATATGCCGGGTAAGATTTTCTGGCTTCTTGCCGTATATCATATGTTACTTTTTTATTTACTTCTGACTTTTCTTCTGTGTATCGACAGAAATTAAATTCGAGGACGTAAAGCCCTACACCAACTCTCTAGCAAAGGTCGACGCATTCTTGGAGTTCGGCGTCGTTGAACGATCGTTCGTCGTACGACAATTGGTGGACGTCGACGATGACTTGGTGTATTTAGGTGAGAATCGAGGAGAGAAGTGTGTGGAGGAGGAAGAGGAAAAAGAAGAAGAGTCGAAAGAAGAAGAAGAGATGACCGGTGAGTATACCTTCACATTCTCTTCTGCTTAATCTTTTTCTTTTATGATTTTCGTAACACTTCTTTTCTTTTTTGGCTTCCAGGGGAATCTCAGCCAAAGGTGACGACTGTCTCTGCTAAAAGAGCAGCTCAGCTTGAGCTTGCCCGTAAGGGCAAAGAAAGAAGGCCGAGGACCTCGACTACTGGTCCTGAGGTTCCGAAGAAGGCGAGGACGACGATCCCGAGGGAACCGTCCATAGGGATTGACGACTCATCGAGAGTTGTTACGCCTGAGAAGGCGAAGGTCGCGTCGCCTATGATGACATCTTCTAGCGCGATTGCTGCGACACCTATTAGTTCGGCGCCTCCGGGGAAAACAGCGAAGTCCCCAACTGTCACGTCGAACCCTTCGTCGGCCGGCAAGGGCAAGGATCACTCGACGGGAGGGGATAAGGTTACGACGGTCAACTTTACGTTGCCGTCGGACTTTATGGTTGATAATGTCCTAGACGGGACGAATTTGTTCCCTCATCTAGGGAAATATCTGCTCCCTTCTTTCAGGGAGCGCTTTGAGGGGTTCCCAATCAAGAAGACGGGAGCCCATGTTGCCGGGCTGGCGTTTATGGTAAGTTTTTCTTTCAAGACTTGTTTACATTGTCAATGTTTGCGTTGTCGCACGTTTTATTAACAATGTTTGTTTTACGTTTCTACAGGCGTTTTAGTCTTCTTTGGCCTTGCGTGCCGAGACGGCAAAGATAAAGGACCTGGTGTCTGCTGCTCATGAAAGGGGGAACGCGGCGTTGGATAGGGCGAACGTCGCCGTAGAGCGCGGAGAAGCTATGTCGAAACGTCTCAACGATACCCTGAAACAGCTAGAGGTTGTCGGACGTGCAAAAGATGAAGCCAACCATCGCCTGACGCAGTCCCTGTCCATGATTGCCGATCAAAGGGAGGAGATGGACAAGATTAGGGAATCCTTGGCTGCGACCGCGAAGGAAGCTGAGGATTCTAAGTCCAGGGTGACGGGTCTGGAAAAAGAGGTAAAGGACCTCAAAGATGAAGGTAAGACCGTCTTTGCTTTGGCTCGCCTGACTGCCAGGGCAGCGATCATGAGGCAACATTTGTTGGGGGAAGGATCCTTTTGCCTCGGCGTCGGAGGGGCTTGCCGTCTACCTGAAGGACGTCGGATCTGTGAGAGACCTCGATTCAGATGACGAGAAGGAGGTTGAGGAGGTGGAAGAGATAGATGAAGGTCTTCAGGGCGAAGCTTTGAGAAAGGATACAACTGATGCTACTCCTTAAAAATTTATTTGTCTTTGTTTTTATTGACCGACCGTTGGGGGTCGGGTCACTTTAGGGTAATTATTTTGAAGTATGAATGGAATTTCTTTCGAACATAAGATTTTCTCATTGTTAATTACAAGCAATCGTCGAGTATAATATCAATCGTATGGAAATAATCGTAAGTCGTATATAACCGTAGATACGTGCGACGAAGGCTTTTATCAGAAGATAACAACTAAAATATTAGTCGTGTAAGAAAACATGCGTTTAAAGCATATATTCAGAACATGAGATTTTTCTAAGTTAAAACACTTAGATCGTAGGTAGATCACATAATTAAATTGTACGGTGAATCTGAATCATGCATCTATGTGACAAAATAGCCAAGTCATGTAGTCGACCCGGTTACTTATGTTATACGATCTTGCAGAAGTCAAACGATAGATTTATGTCGTGCGATCCTGCGATGAAATGTTGTCAAAGGTTGGTCGTCAGCTAACCAATGACCCTCCGATGCTTAAGTCAGTAATCGTCGAGGTGAGTAAAAAATCGTATGAGAAAAAAGGGGTTTTAAAAGAAATACCTTTTTAGATGTGTTGCATTCCAGCTACGTGGGATATCTTGATTGTCGAGGGTTTGGAGGCGATAGGCACCTTTACCCACGACTTCGGAGATACGATAAGGACCTTCCCACTTAACGGAAAGCTTACCTGCATTGGGCTTTTGAGTGTTTTGGAACACTCGACGGAGGACGTAGTCGCCTTCTTGAAAGATTTTGATTTTGACATGCTTATTGAAATGTCGCTCGACCGTTTGTTTCTGTGACGCCATCCTAATCAAGGCTGATTCTCTTAGCTCTTCGAGGGCGTCGAGGTCATAACTTAAATCGATCAGGTTGTGATCGACGGAAGTATGTCTCAAAGTTGGGAGTTGGATCTAGACCGGCAGGACTACTTCGCAACCGTAGACTAGAGAGAAAGGGGGTTGTTCTGTGGACGTGCGTGGTGTCGTGCGATTTGCCCACAGGACCGAAGGGAGTTCTTCGACCCACCTTCCTTTAGCAGCTTTTAACCTTTTTTTGATCGAAGCGATCATGGTCTTATTGCTCGACTCAGCAAGTCCGTTTGCCTGGGGATATCTGGGGGTCGAGGTCGTCAGTTTGATGTTTCTATCTTCATAGAATTGTCGGGTCCTGTCGCTTATGAACTGGGATCCATTGTCGCAGACAATTTCGGATGGAATCTCAAACCTACATATGATGTTAGTTTGGATAAAAGAGATGACTTCTTTGTCCCTAACTTGGGAAAATGCAGCCGCTTCGATCCATTTGGAAAAGTAATCTGTAAGTACAAGGAGGAATACCTTTTGTCCTGGAGCAGGTGGTAGTTTGCCGACAATATCCATTCCCTATCTCATGAAGGGCCATGGGATAAGTGTCGAGTGTAAAGGTTCAGAAGGTTTATGAGACATACCTGAGTGTCGTTGACAGGAATCACAGTTCTGGACGTACCTGACGGCGTCTTGTCGTAGTGTTGGCCAAAAATATCCTTGTCGAGAGATACGATTAGCCAAACTGCGACCTCCTAAGTGATTGCCACACTCTCCATCGTGCATCTCTTGAAGGATTTTCTGAACATGACTTTTGCTGATGATGCATCTTAGATTTAAGCCCGTCGACGATCGTCGATAGAGCCTATCTCCGATCGTCGATAGAGCCTATCTCCGATCATGACATACTTGGATGCTTTGAATCTGATCTTTCGAGCTTCCATCCTGTTTTCTGGGAGTTGGTCGTGTATAAGGAAATTTCGGATGTCGCACGACCAATCATCTTCCCGGTCCTCGATCTGGATGACATCGATGTGTTTGATGGACGATGTCTCCAGATGGATCATGGGAATGTTGTCGAATATTGGCTCAACCAAAGCAGACCCAAGGTTTGCTAAAGCGTCGGCCTGAGTATTCTGGTCCATTGGAATCTGTTCAATAGAAAAAGATTTAAATTTTTCGGATTTTTCTTTTGCTACCTATAGGTACGCTGTCATTTTTGAATCTTTAGCTGAGAACTCTCCATTCATTTGGTTCACGACCAGAAGAGAGTCGCTTTTGACATGTAGGGCGGTTGCCCCCGAGTCGTGAGCCATATTCATTCCCACGATCAGGGCTTCGTACTCAGCTTCGTTGTTGGTGGCTTTAAAGTTACATCGGTCTAATTATACCATCTTGCTCCCCTGTGGCGACTTTAAGACGACGCCTAGTCCTGAACCTCTAACGTTGGATGATCCGTCGACATGTAAAATCCAAGGCACGTCGTCGTGAGTCGCCACAGTCGACACTTCGAGCTCTGCTTCTTTCTCCAATTCAAGGCTGAAATCAGCAATAAAATCTGCCAAGGCTTGCGATTTGATCGCGGTCCTGGGCTTGAAATCGATGTCGTAACTGCTGAGATATATGCTCCATTTTGCTAAGCAACCTGTTAACTCAGGTTTCTTCAAGACAGACTTAAGAGGAAAGTTATTTACGACAGTAATAGGATGCGATTCAAAGTAGTGTCGCAATTTTTTAGCAATTGTGACTAACGACAAGAGTAATTTTTCCATAGAGGAATACATGGTTTCTGCATCCAAGAGGGATTTACTTACATAGTAGATCGGCAGTTGCTGTTTTTCATCTTCTCGTGTTAGGACGGCACTTACTGCATTAGGACTAATCAACTAAATATAGTTGCAGGACCTCATGATCGTGAGGTTTCGACAGCAAAGGTAGCGACGTCATGTACTCTTTAAGTTTTTGCAATGCTTCCTCATGACCGTCGGTCCAGTCCAAGACCCTATTTTTTCTTCAGGACATTGTAAAATAGATGACATTTATCTGAGGATCGAGAAATAAACATGTTCAAGGCAGCCACTCAACCAGTGAGCATTTGGACCTCTTTGAAATTTCTAGGAGATTTAATCTCGATGATTGCCTTGATCTGGCCGGGGTTGGCTACGATTCCTCGTCGAGTGACCATGTAGCCTAAGAATTTTCCGGCACTGACACCAAAGGAACATTTCGTCGGGTTGAGCTTCATGCCATACTTCCGAAAGATGTCGAACGAGTACCTCAGATGTTCGACGTGGTCGACTGCTTGCTTCGTTTTGACGAGCATGTCGTCGATATAGACTTACATCGTGTCGCCGAGATGATCTTTGAACATCTTGTTTACCAGACGCTGGTAAGTGGAACCTGCATTTTTTAGTCCGAAGGGCATAACTTTATAACAGTAAATACCTCGGTCTGTCATGAATGCAGTTTTCTCCTGGTCCTCGACGTGCATTAGGATTTTGTTATATCCTGAGTAGGCATCCATAAACGTCAATAGTTCATGTCCTGCTGTCGCGTCGACCATGGCGTCGATGTGCGGCAATGGGAAAGGATCTTTTGGACAAGCTTTATTGAGATCTGTGAAGTCGATACAGACCATCCATTTGCCATTTTTCTTTGCCATGACCACGACATTAGCAAGCCAATCGGGGTACTTCACTTCTCGAATTTTCCTTGTCTTGAGGAGGTTGCCGACCTCGTCATTTATTACCTTATTCCTTTCAGGAGCAAATTTTCATCGCTTTTGCTTGACAGGTTTAAACGACGGGTCGATATTGAGCTTCTGGGAAATGACGTCAGGGTCTATGCCGATCATATCTTCGTGCGACCAGGCAAAATAATCCTATAAAGACTTTTTGATCAGGTTTGATTTGGTCTAGGATGATTTCCTCCAGGCGATAATCGTCGACTGCTTTAGGAGCATCTTGTGTATTCTCAAGCTCCCCATGCATCTGAGTATCGATCTGCTCTGGGATCTCATCGCCGGCCATTTTGCTGAAACAGAAAAGAGGGAACCCTAAGAAACCGTTAGTAGGACGCACGTTTGTCGAAGATTTTCTCTAGATGGGGTCCCACGGATGGCGCCAAACGGTTAATGCCAAAAATCATCCAGAAGGATAACTTAAGGTTGATTGTGGAGCTTAACAACTAAGGAAAGGAATCGTTCGACAAAACAGTGCGTTAAAGATAGAAATGTAAATGAGACAAAGAATTTGGTGACGTGGGAAAAACCTCAACGAGGAAAAAACCCGCGGACGACTGTGGAAGTTGTCGCTGCACTACGGTCGCCAAACAGAGGCGATGTCCTTATGTTTCGGGTGTCGATCGTACATAGATTACAATACAAACGAAAGAAATACTTTAAATGTAAAGTAACAAGTGTTTTTAACGTATAAACAATGTGCGTCGTGTGTAAAAACGAAGTGTCGTGTATAGACGTCGTGCGTCGAGAGCGATTCCTCGAGAGAGAATTATTTGCTTCGAGTGTTCTTCTTAGTTCAGCTGATTGCCTCTTTGTACGTTGTGTTTTCGTATCCCCCTCTAATGATGATGGAACCTTCACTTTTATAGTCTTCGACCGCTTTAATTGGTTCCTTGAATGCTTTGTGTAACAGACGTAACGGACGTCGACTTTAATGCTGTTAATGGCCTTTGTCGGTTATAGCCGTTGATCATCAATGATATTGATTCCTGCATTAAACACTGAACAAACGTAACAGTCATATTGCATGTTAGCTAGTCGAGGTCGCATGGTCTTACGCGTCGGTCGTGTGAACGAGGCGACATCATGGTCGAGTGTCGTGTGGTAGATAACTTTCGATTTCAACTTTAATCAGGGGATAGAGTACTATGATTTTACCTTATTTTGGAAAAGAGAGATAAGTGTTTTCCTTACTTTGGTCGTGGTCGAGACTGGTGAAATTTTACCCAAACAGTTCTTAGTCCCATTGCCTTTCATGAGGAGGGGAATGGACATCGTTGGTAAATTATCTCCTGCCCCAGGGCAAAAAGTTTTTCTGTTAGTCCTTACAGATTATTTTTCTAAGTGGATAGAAGCAGCTGCCTACTCCCAGTTTCAGGACAAAGAGGTCATCTCCTTTATCCAGGCTAACATTATATGCAGGATCGGAATCCCTTCCGAAATCGTATGTGACAATGGTTCACAATTCATAAGTAATCGTATGACCAAGACATCCCACGTAGCTGGAACGTAGTACATTTAAAAAAGTATTTCTTTTGAAATTTTACTTTCGATTTATTTCGACAAACGATTACTGACTTAAGCATCGGAGGGTCGTTGGTCAAACCAACGACCACTCCTAGTCTTACATTGCAGGCTCGCAGGATCGCACGAACGCCAGTCTTACGATTTATATCGTGAGAAAGCAAAGTCTTCAAGACTACAAGGTCAATACTAATATGTCAAGACCGATAATGACTCATACGTCATGAGCGGGATCTTATGATTCATCTCATGGATCTTACGATCACAACAGGTGTTTTTTAATTTGAGTTTCGGAGTCAAAGTCTTATGACTTGAATTCCATACTTAGAATATTTATTCGGCCCAGTCGCCCGGTCACTATGATTCATCTCATGGATCTTACGATCACAACAGGTGTTTTTTAATATGAGTTTCAGAGTTAAAGTCTTATGACCTGAATTCCAAACTTAGAATATTTATTCGGCCCAGTCGCCTGATTACTTCAAAAGCTACATGTACCTATGTCATATAGTTTTTCATCCGTCCTCATGCTTTATACGCTCGTTTTATAATTTTGTTATATCTCGTTTATTTTGTTTATTTACAACAAAGTAAAGTAACACGACAGTATAACAAAATTTTACTTGTATTTATATCCAAAAGTTACAAGGGCACGGCCGATTATAGTCGCCCCATATCAAAAGAAATAAAAGAACAAAAAATCAAGGCCAAGGAGGGTCTTGCTCCTTTGCGATCTCCTCATCGCCAGCTCCAGCGACCTCAGCGTCCGACAGGTCCCCTTCTTCGAGCTTGTCTTCCTGGTCGAGTTCTTCCTCGTCCCCGACTTGCTCCAGGAAAGTGGCGGCCTCCTCTTCGGCTCCAGCCATAGGGTTTAACCCCCGCAAATGGCGACGCATGATCGCCGCTCGGACCCTCAGACGGGTCAGAGCTTCAAACGATTGGAGTCACTCCTCTAAGGACACGATCTCCCCCTCTTTCGCCGCGACGAGCGACTTAAGGTCCTCGACCTGTTTTTCGCTCTCGGCTAAGGAGCCCTTAGTCGCTCCTAACTCCGCCTCAGTCGCAGAGGACTTCTCAAGGGTCTCCTTCAGATGGCGCTGAAGGTCTTTCTTTGCGTTCATCGACACCGCGTAGAAATCCTGAGCTTTGTCGAACCTCGTCGAAAGACACTCGGCCCTTTCCATTGCCAGCTTCTCCTGCTCCTGTGCCATGCAAGTTTCATCTTGCGCCTTGCGCATTTTCTCCAGGGCAACGGGTGCGACCCTTCGGATCTTCTCCATATGGGCGTATAAGCAGAGAGAAGTCTGGAAAGCCTGTTGTCGCACGATTAAACACAAACGTTAGAAATCAAACGTTATCAAACGACAGAAACATATAAAACAGATGGGTCGTACATACCTTGAAAGTCAGCCCTGCGACGTGCGGCCCCATCTCGTCGACGGTAGTCTCCTGAAGTCGCTCCTTAAAGGACGGCAAGCGGAATTTTTCCAGGTCCGGGAAGATCTTTTCGCTATCCATGTCTTCCCCAGACATGAATTTGGACGGTAGTGTGAAATTCACCGTCATAGTGCCGGTGGATTCCTCCGTCATCTTCCCTTTCCCTTTGTCGATCGACGAGGGAGAAGGGGCGACCTCCCCAGTCAAGGGAGGGGCTACACTCACCGGAGTCGCATCAATAACTATCGGTGGTTTCTTCGTCTTCTTGGTAGTGGCGACCCTAGACGGATCACCACCCTTCGATGACGGTTCCCTCCGAAGAACCGTGTTGGATTTTTTAACCCCCGACGACGGGGGTGGGGGAGCCTTGCGTTTCAACTCCTTGGCCTGACGGGTCAGGAGGAGTTAAGCCTCCTTCTTCGACACACCGTGAGAAGGCATATCGCCTGACCCACGTGCAAAACGAAAGAGATACGTTGAGAAAAGAGACTTATGAATAAAACGTACGACAAACAGGTAAAACATAAGATTATTACCTCCCGTGTCCTCTTCCTCCTTTTCTCTCTCTGCCTCTTCCTCGGCAGAGGTCTCCGTCTCCTCAAGGACTTGGACCTCGTCGTCCGAGCCCTCGTCCCTAAGATTGCGCTGGACGAAGAAAGACCTGTCTTCCGGATTATATATTCGGAATTTTTCGATCTTTGCCAACGTCTCCTTGGAGACGCTAACCTCAGAGAACATGATGGCTGAAACGAAAACATATGATCAGCTAAAACGTACGATTCAAAAAGTAGTATACGTCAGGCAAAAAGAAAAACTTACTGTTGGTGTTCCACCTAGCAGTGACCCACGTCGTATCCTCCTCGAGGAGCTCCAGCGACTGTGTCTTGCCAAGTACGTACCTGGACTTCCACCCATGGTCGTTCACTTGGGTGTTCAGCACCAGGACCTGGGCTCCCCCGTACTTGGAGAATAAGCTGTATCGGTGGTAGTTATGAACCTTGACCATATGGGGGCCAGAAGGTCCTCCACCATGAACGGAGTCGTCCACTCGTCGGTGATCCTATCGATTACCCGAACGATTCGCCAAAACTATGGCATTATCTGAGTAGGAGAAAGACGGACCTTCTCCAGAAACTCCCTAACTAGTGGGGAGAACGGCCACTTGAAACCCACTCTGAATGGGTATTCGTATAGAACGAAATGCCCATTTGGGCACTTGGATGGCCGGAACTGGTCCGATGAGTATAGCTGCACAACATCGGGGACGCCCGATAACGTCCGAAAGCCGACAAACCTTCTTAGCCGGTAATGGTGCTTGCAGGTTCAATCGACATTGTGAAAACGGTTGAAGATTGAGCAAATTTCTCTCTCGATTTATAGCAAACACACGAAAAGGAAACTGAATCTCTCTGAAAATATCGCAAGCATAAAAATGGAAGTGATCTCCAGAATCTCGATATTTATAGCAACGTTGTGTCAGGTCGATCCGGTGGATGGTTGACAGCTGTCCACCACCTCTTCGTATGCACCGTGCCGATGAACGACACTTGTCCTCTAACGACTCCACGCCTCTGACACGTCGCCATGACGTTTCGACCACTTCGTCTCCCTTGGTCCAAATCGAACCGAGACGGTTGGGATTCGACCAGACCCTTTCCCTATGTGACACGTGCCAAATCACTTCGTCGGATTTAAAATTTGAATTTCACGCTTAAATTCGAATTTTGGGGCAAACTGTTTGGGAAAAATTTCACACCTCACAACCGACGATGGAAAACTCATATGACATTTATATAAGACCACTCTTGTATTAAGATAAGGTCTTGCATGTTATTTACAGTCGAAGACCGACGTCCAAGACTCAAGACGGTCGTACGATTATACTAACCGTTAACAGTCAACGGACGTTTTCTTTGTTCCATTAATGCAGGTCTACAAGAAATCATGGTACAACGGTCAATAACGGATGAGCTCTTAATGGTATTAAAGACCCGACGACGGTTACAAAGCAAGTCATCAAGGCACATTTAATGCTAACTAAAGCTATATAAAGGCCTACTCCACACTCGAACGGGACACATCGAAACAACCGAACATTTCTACATTTTCTACGCAATACAACAGTGATCATTAGAGCATTTGAACAAATATCGCTCACGCAAGCTTCACATGACGAGCAGTTCATTTCGCACGACAACAGTCTATTTCGCACGATTTACGCACGACGCACAACATTAGCTTACGATTAAGTTTACTTTTTTTCTTATTGTAATCTGTTGTACACAAGACACTTGTTACCAAAGGATTTCGCCCCTGTTTGGCGACCATAGTGCACCGTCGACTCTCACAAGTCGACTGCGGTTTTTTCCCTCATTTGGGTTTTCCGCGTCACCAATTCTCATGTCTTATTTACCTTTTATCTGCGATTGTGTTGTTTGTCTTTAGATACTTTTCTTTAGTTGTTAAAAGTTCCACATAAACCTTAAGTTATCCTTTGGGTGATTTTTGGCATTAACAGTTTGACGCCATCCGTGGGACCCCATCTAGAGAAAATCTCAAGCCAAAGCATACATCGCTCTAACGGTCTTGTGAAATTTTTGTTATTTCCAGGAAAATGGCAAATCACCAAGATCCTACGGCTCAACTTCACGCAGAATTGAATGCAGCCCGGAGTCAGATTCAAGCTTTGAACGAGCATAACCAAAAGGCAGCTATTGAAATTGCTTCCTTGAGGAATCCGACGATAGGCAATTCTTTTGGACCTCAAACCGGTCCCAGACCCTCAGGTGCACCTTTTATAAGGCCACCATTCCAGGCAGGTCTAGGTCCATTCGTGAACAATTCTCCCTTCGAACAATTTTCCTCCACAGCAATTGAGGCCGCCACCGCTGTACAATGGAGCCATACCATATCATATCACAACAATCTCGCAACCAACGATGACGATCCCAATGAACTTCCCCTTTACTAGAGAAGCCAATGGTTCGTCGTATGGAAATGGCTTTCACACAACAGTCGGCCTGACATATCAAGACTCAGGAGTCATTCCCCCGACAGGTGCATTCTCCAATCTAGACGACCCCGTCGCCCAATGACTAAGGCTATTGGAGGATCAGAATGAAAAGATGTTGTCGCTACTTTCAAAGTTACCCGGTGCCGCCGTCCCCGTCGACGTCGAACCTCTCACAGGATTCCAAGTGTCGCCTTTTGTCGATAAGATAGCAAATGTCGACGTTCCAAAGAAGTACAACATTCCTGCTTTTACGCCCAAGTATTCGGGAATAACCGATCCAACAGAGCACATTGCGCAGTATAAACAATTGATGTGGACAGCGTCAATCTCACATCAATATCAAGAAGTGTGCATGTGCAAAAGCTTTGGCGCGACTCTTATAGGTTTTTGTTCTCCAATGGTTGATCAATCTGAAACCTAAATCCATCAGCAACTTCGCAGAGTTGGTCAACTAGTTTTCACAACAGTTTGCCAGTAGTCGCAAGATGGAGAAGCAGACCCGTGACCTGTACTATGTCATCCAAAAATCTGGAGAATCCATCCGCGGTTACTTCAACCGTTTCAATGCAGAAATGATCAGCATCCGAAACTGTGACGTCAAGACCGCCATCGAAGCCTACAAATGTGGTCTAGACGACGACACTACAGGACTGTACGTCGATCTTACGAAGTACCCACTAGAGAATTTTGAAGACGTCTGAGCTAGGACTTTGGCTTACATGAGGGTAGAAGACGATCTGACTTTCCGTCATAAGCATTCTACCGACAAAAAGTCGCTCGGGATCAAGAAACCAGATTTCAAGTCCAAGACGAGCGTCAAGACAGAGCCGACGCGCCAACTATCTAATGTCCGGTTCGACAAGAAAAAGAGCAATTCTGCGCCCAAATTTCCTCAATATCCTAAGATACCCTCTTATGGATTCAAGGGGACATCGAAAGATCTGTTCGAGGATCTCAAAAACATCCAGTCGTCTGTACGATGGCCCAAGAAAAGCGATAAAGACGACGACAAGAAGGACAAGACCAAATGGTGCGACTTCCATAATGACCATGGTCATACGACAGATAACTGCCTTGCCTTACAGAAGGAGTTAGCCTGGATTGTCCCCAAGGGCCATCTCCAAGATAGGATTGATAAAAAATCTACGCCCGTTGAAAACGTAAGACCATCATCCCCAGCCCACGCAAAAGTCGTCAATTGCGTGACCGGTGGATTAGACGTCTATGGTTTAACATATTCGACAGCCAAGTGGCATGCCAGTCAGTCATCGGGAGATTATCCCATTCCTCGGTCGTCTTGACCAAAGAAAGAATTGGAATTGGACGCGATAGCAATAACGTTCGATCAGGACGACCTCCAGTACAACTGGCAAAAACATCACGACGGATTGATTATCCAGCTTACTATTGGCAATTGTTCGACCAAGAGAGTACTGGTTGACGGAGGCAGTTCGACTAACATTTTTTTTAGCACGATCAAAGCTATGGGCATCGATAAGTCAGAGATCACTCGACGATCGACGACTCTGATAGGATTTAATGGCGATTCTACCAAGACTTTGGGAGAAATCATCCTCCCAGTATACGCTAAAGGGGTCAACAAGCAAACGAAGTTTAACATTATTGACTGTTCGTCAGCTTACAACGTTATACTTGGTTGACCATGGATACAGAACATGAAGGCGGTCCCCTCGACCTATCACCAGACGATCAAATTCCCGACACCGTGGGGGGTTCAAGAAATCAAAAGTGAACAGAAGACCGCACGGGACTGCTACTAGGCTACGTTGAAACCTCAGAAAAAGGGATATCTAGAAATTACAGGTCCAGGATGTCCTTGAGTCCTCAGATGACTATCGCCTAGAAGAAGTCGTCTTGGACCAAGAAAAGCCTGATCGAATTATCTTTGTGGGGGCATCGTTAGATCCCGTCATAAAGAGTCAGCTAATCTTCTTTTTACAAGAACATGCTGATTGTTTCGCTTGGACGCACGAAGACATGGTCGGCATAGACCCCGACGTCATATCCCACAAGCTGAACGTCGACCCATCATTCAAACCAATAAAGCAAAAACGTCGTAAATTCGCTCCTAAACAGAATAAGGTGATCAGCGATGAGGTCGACAACTTACTTAAGACTGGGAAGATCAAAGAAGCGAAGTACCTCGACTGGTTTGCCAACGTCATTGTCGTACAAAAGAAGAATGGGAAGTGGAGAGTGTGCATTGACTTCACAGACCTTAACAAGGCCTGTCCTAAAGATCCGTTCCCTCTACCCCACATCGATGCTATGGTCGACGCGACCGCATGACATGTACTCTTGACGTTCATGGATGCTTATTCTAGATAAAATCAGATACTGATGCATGGCGAAGACCAATAGAAGACTGCTTTTATGACAAATAAGGGCATATACTGTTACAAAGTCATGCCTTTCGGCTTGAAAAACGCAGGATTAACCTACCAACGATTGGTTAACAATATGTTCAAAGAACACCTTGGCGACACCATGGAGGTTTACATTGACGACATGCTTGTCAAGTCCAAACAGGCGACCGATCATATCGATCACCTGAAGAAATCCTTCGACGTCCTTCGACAATATCAGATGAAGATGAATCCTATGAAATGTTCCTCCGGAGTCAGCGCCGGGAAATTTCTGGGATACATGGTCAAAAGATGAGGAATAGAGGCAAATCCTGATCAAATCAAAGTCTTGATAAACATCAAATCGCCCAAGAACTTCAAGGAGGTCCAACGACTCACAGGTCGAGTGACAGCGCTTAATTGCTTCATCTCACGATCGTCCGATAAATGTCATTTGTTCTATAATGTCTTGAGGAAGAACAAAGATTTCGACTGGACGAACGACCACGAGTAGGCACTACAACGATTGAAAGAATACATGGTTGTTCTGCCCCTGTTCTCGAAACCGAAGGACCATGAGGTCCTGCAACTATATCTCGCTGTAAGTCCTCACTCAATAAGTGCCGTCCTGACTAGAGAGGACGACGGGCGACATCTACCGATCTATTACGTCAGCAAGTCTCTGCTGGACACCGAAACACGATATACGTCTATGGAAAAGCTACTTTTATCACTAGTTACATCGACGAAGAAGTTACGACACTACTTTGAATCCCATCCCATCACCGTCATAATGAATTTTCTTCTCAAGTCAGTCTTGAGAAAGCCCGAGCTAACAGGACTACTAGCGAAATGGAGTATCTACCTCAGTGGTTACAATATTGACTTTAAGCCTAGTACAACAATCAAATCGCAGGTCCTAGTCGACTTTGTCGCCGATTTCTGTCCCGAGCTAGAAAAAGAAGCGCAAGTTGAAACTTATACTGTGGCGACTACAAGCGACACGACCTGGGTGCTCCATGTCGACGAATCTTCAAACTCCAGGGGAGCAGGTCTTGGTGTCATCTTAAAGTCTCCACATGGGGCAAGATGGTGTACTCTGTACGATGCACTTTCAAAGCTACTAAGAACGAGGCAGAATACGAAGCTCTGATTATGGGCATGAATATGGCTCACGACATGGGGGCAACCAGACTTCACGTCAAAAGCGATTCCTTATTGTTGGTAAACCAAATGAATGGGGAATTCACAGCAAAAGATTCAAAGATGATGGCCTATCTCAGGATAGCCAAGGAGAAGTCAAAGATGTTTGATCCGTTCTCAATCGAGCAGATCCTAGAGATCAAAACACTCAAGCCGATGTGCTAGCCAACCTTGGATCAACACTTAATACGCCGTCGTTCAACACCATTCCTATGGTCCATCTTACGACCTCGTCCATCGAGGACTCTAAAACAATTTATGGTCTCAACATAGAAAATGGCTGGTCGTACGATATCAAGAATTATCTTATGGACGACCAACTACCTGAAGACATAATGGAAGCTCGAAAGATTCGATTTAAAGCTTCGAAATACGTTTTCATTGGTGGCAGACTTTATCGACGATCATTGACGGGTATAAACCTAAGATGCATTGATATTCCAGAATAGGTACAAAACATTCTGAAAGAAATGCACGACGGTGAATGTGGAAACCATTCTGGTGTTCGTAGTCTTGCGAATCGTATATCACGACAAGGCTACTATTGGCCGACGTTAAGGCAATATGCCACCAGGTACGTCCAAAGATGTGACGCATGTCAACGACACTCAGGTATGATACACCAACCTTCTGAACCTCTACATACGTCTTTGGTCCCATGGACCTTCATGAGATGGGGAATGGACATCATTGGTAAACTACCTCCTGCTCCAGGGCAGAAAATCTTTCTGTTAGTCCTTACGGATTATTTTTCTAAATGGATAGAAACAGCCGCCTATTCCTAGATTCGGTACAAAGAGGTCAACTCTTTTATCTAGACTAATATTATATGCAGGAACGGAATTCCTTTCGAAATCGTATGTGACAACGGGTCACAATTCATAAGTGATCGTACGCAACAGTTTTGTAAGGATCGTAACATCAAACTTACAACCTCAACCCCACGATATCCCCAGTCTAACGGTCTTGCAGAATCGAGCAATAAAGTCATTATCAATTCAATCAAGAAGAGACTCAAGGCTGCAAAGGGAAAGTGGGTCGAAGAACTTCCATCGGTCCTATGGGCGAATCGTACGACACCCCGAACATCGACAGAACAGACACCATTTTCATTGGTTTACGGTTGAATCCGTCTTACCTATTGAAGTACATCTCCCGACATCGAGACATACATCTATCGATCATAACTTGGTGGACTTGAGCTACGACCTTAACGCTCTGTCTTACCTATTGAAGTACATCTCCCGACATCGAGACATACATCTATCGATCATAACTTGGTGGACTTGAGCTACGACCTTAACGCTCTCGAAGAGCTAAGAGAGTCCGCTTTGGTCAAAATGGCATCTCAGCGACAGGTTGTTGAACGACATTTCAACAAAAATGTTAAGGCCAAGATCTTTCAGGAAGGTGACTATGTCTTACGACGTGTATTCCAAAACACCAAAGAACCAAACACAGGTAAGTTATCCACTAAGTGGGAAGGACCTTATCGAATATCCGAGGTCGTTGGGAAAGGTGCATACAGGCTTCAAACCCTCAACGACCGAGACATCCCACGTAGCTGGAACGCAGTACATTTAAAGAAGTATTTCTTTTGAAATCTTACTTTCGATTTATCTTTCACAACGATTACTGACTTAAGCATCGGAGGGTCGTTGGTCAAACCAACGACCACCCTCGAATCTTACATTGCAGGCTAGCAGGATCGCACGAACGCCAGTCTTACGATTTATATCGTGAGAAACAAAGTCTTTACGACTAACACGTCACGACTGCTATGTCACGACCGTCGAATTATGATTCATACGTCATAAGCAGAATCATATGATTCATCTCATCTTACGATCACAACAGGCGTTTCTTAACCTAAGTTTCGGAATTAAAGTCTTACGACTCGAATTCCACACTTAGAATGTTTTTTCGGCCCAGTCGCCCGGTTACTTCTAAAGTTACATGTACCTATGTCGTACAGTTTTACATACGTCTTACTACTTTATACGCTCGTTCTTTAAATCTTGTTATATCTCATTTATTTTGTTTTGTTTATTTATGACAAAGTAAAGTAACACGATAATATAGCAAAAGACATACTTGTATTAAATCAGAAGGAAATACAAGACAAAGGCGCAACCACTAACGATCACCCTTAAACAAAACGAAATTACACAAAGGGAGGCAAGAATAAAAGCCTACTGAGGGCCCTGGGCGACACTAGCATCACCTTCCGCGTCACCCGACTTGGCCTCCACGGAGTCGGTGTCGTCGACCCTATCCTCCTGGTCAAGATCCTCCTTGGTCCCGACATTCTCCAGATAGGATGCGACCTCGACCTCAACGTCAGCCAAGGGATTCTTCCCCTGCAGATGGTGGTGCATAATTGCCACCCTAACCCTTAGACGGGCCAGCGCCTTAAACGAGGGGAGCTTCTCTTCTAAGGCCTCCGTCTTGGCCTCAGCGGCCTTAACGGTCGACTTCAGTTCCCCCACCTGTTTTTCGCGCACGGTGAGGGATGCCTTAGTCGCCAAAACCTCTGCCACATAGGCAAGGGCCTTATCCAACGCCTCCTTGAGACTTCCTTGGAGCTCTTCCTTCTCCCCCGACGACGTCTCCAGACTACTACGGAGATCGTCCAGTTGGACGAAGAGAACCTCCACCCTGGCCTTTGTCGCCCGTTCTTCCTCTCGAGCTATACACTCACCATCCTGTGCTCACTGAAGCTCCTCAGCGACGGCAGGGTTGACCTTCTGGAGCTCCTCCAGTTGGCCAAAAAGGCACAACGACGCCTGAAATGCCTGTAGTCGCACGAAAAATTTAAGGCAAGTCTATCTAATCAGAGAGGAAAAATCATACGACATAAAAAAGACATACCAGAAATGATAGTCCTGCGACATGAGACCCCGTCTCATCCACAGAAATGCCACGATAGCGTTCCTTAAAGGCTGTCAGGAGAAAATTTCCCAAGTCTGGGAAAATCTTCGCCCTGTCCAAGACGCCGTCCACCAGGAAGTTTGACGACAAAGAAAAGTTAACCGTCGTAACTTCAGGGGTCTCCTCAACCTGAGGACCTTTTCACTTATCCCCTGCGGCGGTTGGCATTGGTGGCGACGACATCGCCCTAGGCACACCCGAAGGAGCCTTCGCCTTCTCAGAAGTAGAAACCCTCTCAGGATCTCCGCTCGTCGACGACGGTTCCCTCTGAGGAGTCAACCTCGTCTTCTTCAAAAACCTCCGAACCTGGAGTCGGAGGATCCTTCCTCTTCAACTCTTTGGCTCTCCGAGCCAGAGCTAGTTGTGCTTCCCTCTTCGACTTGCCCGAAGCGGACTGCATCTCAAAATCGCCTGCAAACAACTATAAGCGTCAGATATCATCGTACGACACAAATATGAAAACGTACGACCAAAGACACTTACTTGTTGAAGTCTCCTATTGACTTCTTTCCTCGGCTGCCGAGACTCCGACGGTCGTACGACTATGAGATTCGAACAACTCTTCGACGCAACAAGAAAAGCGTTTTGCAACCTTCTCTTTAGAATCAATAGCGGGACCGACCCAGACAAAGTTGATAACTGAAACAAATGACCAAAAGTTAGCAGAAGACAAAATTGATGCTAAAAACATACGACAGGTTAAAATATATATACCCCTGGTGTTCCACCCAGATGCGACCCATGAGGTATCCTCGTCTATATGATCGAGCGTCAGCACCCGACCGATAACATACTTAGCTTTCCACCCGCGGTCGTGGACCTGGGTGTCAGGAACCAGAGTATGTCCGCCCCTTAGCTTGGAGGACAGGCTATATCGATGATAACCGTCTGACCTGACCTCGAACGCCGTCAGGAGATCGCTCACCTTGAAAGGCGCTTCCCAATCAGCGGTGATCTGATCAATCTCCTGAAAAGTCTGCCAAAGTTCGGGCAAGATCTGCCCTTGAGATAGGTCAAAGGCATCAAAAAACTTCCTGACCAGGGGAGAAAAGGGCCACCTAAATCGTATTCTAAAAGGATACTCGTACAAGATGAAGAATCATCTCAAACACTCCGTCGGTCTAAGCTGGTCGTGTGTGTATAATCGAACATCGGCAGGTATGCCAGCCAACAACCTAAAGGCTTCCACCTCCTCGTTCTCTTGAAAAGAGCTCGCTGGCTCGGAGGAGACAGAAAAATATGGGTCAGAAACTTGCGCTACATACAGGTCCATAAGGTCCCTATTTGTGGTGGTCTTCCTAGCTATTGATTTTTTCCGCATGTTGAAAAGAGTAAAGATCGTACCTTAGATGTCTAAAACCTCGAACGAACAAACGAAAGCGCTGGTAGATCACTTCGAAATCTCTCTAAATAATCTCTCTCGAAAAATATCAAAGGCATAGAAAGGAAAGATCTCCACACTCGTGTCAGGACATTCCGGTGGATGGTCGACAGTTGTCCACCACCTTTTCGCATGCAACGTCCGGATGAACGACACCTGTCCTATAACAGCTCCACGCCTGTGGCACATCGCCATGACGTCATGACCACTTCGTCTCCCTCGGTCCAAATCGAACCAAGACGGTTGGGATTCGACCAGACCCTCTCCCCATGCGACACGTGTCAAGTTACTTCGTCAGATTTAAAATTCGAATTTCACGCCGAAATTCAAATTTTGGGGGCAAACTGTTTGGGTAAAAATCCACACCTCACGACCGACGACAAATAACACATGATATTTATGTAGTAAGATCATTCTTGTACTAAGATAAGGTCTTGCAGGTTATTTACTATCGAATATTTGGTCGCACATTTATGCGATGGTCGTAAGTTTTATACGATCGGCGTCCAATACTCAAGACGGTCGTACGATTATACTAACCGTTAACAGTCAACAACCATTTTCTTTGTTCCATTAATGCAGGTCCACGAGCAATCATGGTAAAATGGTCAGTAACGGATGAGCTCTTAATGGTATTAAAGACTCGACGACGGTTACAAAGCAAGTCATCAAGGCAAATTTAATGCTAACTAAAGCTATATAAAGGCCTACTCCACACTCGAACGGGACACATCGAAACAACCGATCACTTCTATATTTTCTACACAATACAACAGTGATCATCAGAGCATTTGAATAAATATCGCTCACGCAAGCTTCGCACGACGAGCAGTTCATTTTGCACGACAACAGTCTAGTTTGCATGATTTACGCACGTCGCACAACATTAGCTTACGATTAAGTTTACTTCTTTTCTTATAGTAATCTGTTGTACACAAGACACTTGTTACCAAAGAATTTCGCCCGTGTTTGGCGACCATAGTGCACCGTCGACTCTCACAAGTCGATCGCGGTTTTTTTCCTCGTTTGGGTTTTCCGCGTCACCAATTCTCCTGTCTTATTTACCTTTTATCTGTGATCGTGTTGTTTGTCTTGAGATCCTTTTCTTTAGTTGTTAAAAGTTCCACATCAACCTTAAGTTATCCTATGGGTGATTTTTGGCATTACCAGCAGCCAAGTGGCACGCCAGTCAAACATCGGGTGAATATCCCATTCCACGGTCGTCACGATCGAAGCAAGAGCTGGAACTGGAGGCGATGCCTATAACGTTGGATCAAGACGATCTCCAGGACGGCTGGAAAAAACATCACGACGGATTAATTATCTAGCTTACTATTGGCAACTGCTCGACCAAAAGAGTCTTGGTCGACGGAGGCAGTTCGGCTAACAACATTTTCCTAAGCACAATCAAAGCAATGAGCATCGGTAAGTCAGAGATCGCTCGTCTTTCGACGACTCTAATAGGATTCAACGGAGATTCGACCAACACTATAGGAGAAATCATCCTCCCAGTATATGCTAAAGGAATCAATAGGGAAACAAAGTTTAACGTTATCGACTGTTCGTCAGCTTACAACGTTATACTTGGTCGACCATGGATCCACGACATGAAAGCGGTTCCCTCGACCTATCATCAGACTATCAAATTCCTAACGCCGTGGGGAGTACCAGAAATCAAAAGTGAATAAAAGACCACTCGTGATTGTTACAAGGCGACATTAAAACCTCAGAAGAGAGACACTAGCAATTACAGGTCCAGGACGTCCCCGAGTCCTCTGATGACTATTGTTGGGGCAAAATTTCACCAGTCTCGACCACGACCAAGGTAAGAAAAACACTTATTCCCTTTTTCCATAACAAAGGTAAAATCATAGTACTTTCTCTCATGATTAAAGATAAAATCGAAAATCTTTTACCTCACGACACTCGACCTCGACGTCGCCTAGTTCACACGACCGTCGCATAAAACCATGCGACCTCGACCAACTAACGCGCTATACGACTGTTATGTTCGTTCAGTGTTTAATGCAGGAGTCAAAACCATTAATGGACAACGGCTATAACCGACGAAGTCAGTTAAGAACATCTAATCCTGCATTAAAGACGGCGATCGTTATGACAGTTACCAAAGTCCTTAACGATCCAATTAAAATGCCCGAAGACTATAAATATCAAGGAGAATCACCATTTCAAGGGACGAAACATAGATACAACATCGAACCACATACACAAGCACTCGAACTCCGAAGAACACTTGAAGCACAGAAATCGCTCGTAGAAGAATCGCTCTCGACGCACGACAATCACACACGACCCACACTATTTTACATTAGAAAACACTTGTTACTTTACATTTTCGAAGTCTTTCCTTCATTTGTATTGTAATCTTTGTACGATCGACACCAGAAACACAAGGACATCGCCCCTGATTAGCGACCATAGTGCAGCGACGACTTCCACTGTCGTCCGCGGGTTTTTTCCTCGTTGAGATTTTTCCCGCGTCACCAAAATCTCTGTCTCATTTACATTTCTGTCTTAAACGCACGCTTTTATCGAACGATTCCCTTTCTTTAGTTGTTAAAGTCCACATCGACCTTAAGTTGTACTTTGGTGCGATTTTTGGCATTAACAGTTTGGCGCCATCCGTGGGACCTCATCTAGAGAAAATCTTCGACGAACGTGCGTCTTACAAACGGTTTCTTGGAGTTTCCTTTGTTCTCTGTTTCAAGAAAATGGCGAATAGCGGAAACCCAGAATAAACCGCCATCCCAGCGCATGAGGGGCTCGAAAATGCACAAGATGTTCCTGTAGCCGTCAACGATTATCGCCTGAAGGAAGTCATCCTAGATCAAAGCAAGCCTGAGCAAAAAATATTTATCGGATCATCCCTCAGTCCCTATCTCAGGGAAAAGTGAATATCTTTTTTGCAGGAATATGCTGACTGTTTTGCCTGGTCGCACGAAGATATGGTTGGCATAGATCCTAATGTCATCTCCCACAAGCTCAACGTCGACCCATCGTTCAAACCTGTCAAACAGAAGCGAAGGAAGTTTGCTCCTGAAGGAATAAGGTGATAAATGACGAAGTCGACAACCTTCTCAAGACAGAGAAGATTCGAGAAGTAAAGTACCCCGATTGGCTGGCTAACGTCGTGGTTGTCGTGAAGAAAAATGGCAAATGGAGAGTCTGTATCGACTTCACAGACCTTAATAAAGCTTGTCCAAAAGATCCCTTTCCACTACCTCACATCGATGCCATGGTCGACGCGACAGCGGGGCATGAATTACTGACGTTCATGGATGCCTATTCTGGATATAATCAAATCCTAATGCACGTCGAGGACCAAGAAAAAACTGCATTTATGACAGACCGAGGTATTTACTGTTACAAGGTTATGCCTTTCGGTCTAAGAAATGCAGGATCTACTTACCAGCGCCTGGTGAACAAGATGTTCAAAGACCGACTTGGCGACACGATGGAGGTGTATATCGACGATATGTTGGTCAAGTCGAAGCAAGGTATCGACCACGTCGAGCATTTGAGGCAATCATTCGACATCCTTCGGGAATACAGCATGAAGCTTAACCCGACGAAATGTTCCTTCGGTGTCAGCGCTGAAAAGTTCCTGGGCTACATGGTCACTCGTCGAGGAATCGAGGCTAATCCAGACCAGATAAAAGCGATTATCGAAATACAATCTCCTAGAAATTTCAAGGAGGTCCAGAAGCTCACTGGTCGAGTTGCAGCGCTAAACAGGTTTATCTCTCGATCCTCAGATAAATGTCATCTGTTTTACATTGTCCTCAGGAAAAATAGAGACTTCGACTGGACCGACGGCCATGAGAAGGCATTGCAAAAGCTTAAAGAGTACATGGCGTCGCCTCCCTTACTGTCGAAACCTCGTGATCATGAAGTCTTGCAACTGTATCTGGCTGTTAGTCCAAACGCGGTAAGTGTTGTCCTAACGCGAGAAGATGAAAAGCAACAACTGCCAATCTACTATGTAAGTAAATCTCTTCTGGACGCAGAAACCAGGTATTCCTCTATGGAAAAATTGCACTTATCGCTAGTCACAGCTGCTAAAAAACTGCGACATTATTTTGAATCGCATCCTATTACTGTCGTAACTAATTTTCATCTTAAGTCTGTCTTAAAAAAACCTGAGTTGACAGGTCGCCTAGCAAAATGGAGTATATATCTCAGCAGTTACGACATCAATTTCAAACCCAGGAACGCGATCAAATCACAAGCTTTGGCAGACTTCATCGCTGATTTCAGCCCTGAACTGGAGAAAGAAGCAGAACTCGAAGTGTCAGTTGTGGCGACTCACGACGACACGCCTTGGATCTTACATGTCGACGGTTCATCCAATGTTAGAGGTTCAGGACTAGGCGTCGTCTTAAAGTCGCCACAGGGGGGGCAAGATGGTGTATTCCGTTCGATGCGATTTCAAAACCACCAACAACGAAGCAGAGTACGAGGCCCTGATCATAGGAATAAATATGGCCTACAACTCCGGGGCAACCGCATTACATGTCAAAAGTGATCTCTCCTGGTGGTAAACCAGATCAATGGAGAATTCGCGGCCAAAGATTCAAAAATGACAGCATACTTAAAGGTAGCAAAAGAAAAATCCGAAAAATTTAAATCTTTTTCTATCGAACAAATCCCGAGAGACCAGAATACTCAGGCCGACGCTTTAGCAAATCTCGGGTCTGCTTTAGTCGAACCTATATTCGACGTTATTCCCATAATCCATCTGGCGACATCGTCCATCAAAAATATCGATATCGCCCAGATCGAAGAGGAAGAAGATGATTGGTCGTACGACACCCAAAATTTCCTGGCGCACGACCAACTCCCAGGAGACAAGATGGAAGCCCGGAAGATCAGATTTAAGGCATCTAAATATGTCATAATTGGGGATAAGCTCTATCGACGATCATCAACAGGTTTAAACCTGAGACGCGTCATTAGCAAGAGACAGGTCCAGAAAATCCTTCAAGAGACGCACGACGGTGAATGTGGCAATCATTCAGGTGGTCGCAGTTTGGCTAATCGTATCTCTCGACAAGGGTATTTTTGGCCAACACTGCGACAAGATGCCGTCCAGTATGTCCAGAATTGTGATCATTGTCAACGACATTCAGGTATGTCACATTAACCCTCTGAACCCTTGCACTCGACGCTTATCCCATGGCCCTTCATGAGATGGGGAATGGATATTGTCGGCAAGCTACCCCCGGCCCCGGGACAAAAAGTATTCCTCCTTGTACTCACCGATTATTTTTCCAAATGGGTTGAAGCGTGTGCTTTTTCCCAAGTAAGGGACAAAGAAGTCATCTCTTTTATCCAGACTAACATCATATGCAGATTTGGGATTCCATCCGAAATCGTCTGTGACAATGGATCCCAATTCATAAGCGACAGGACCCAACAATTCTGCGAAGACAGGAGTATCAAGCTGACGACCTCGACCCCCAGATATCCCCAAGACAACGGACTCGCCGAGTCAAGCAACAAGACCATTGTAGCTTCAATCAAGAAAAGGCTAAAAGCTGCAAAGGGAAGATGGGTCGAAGAACTCCCTCCAGTCCTGTGGGAAAATCGGACGATGCCGTGCACGTCCACAGGTCAAACCCCTTTCTCTCTCATCTATGGTTGCGAAGCAGTCTTGCCGATCGAAGTTCAGCTCCCAACCTCAAGGCATACTTCCGTCGACCATAACCTGGTTGATTTAAGTTATGACCTCGACGCCCTCGAAGAGCTCAGAGAGTCAGCCTTGATCAAAATGGCGTCACAGAAACAAGCGGTCGAGCGACATTTCAATAAACACGTCAAAACCAAAATCTTTCAAGAAGGCGACTACGTCCTCCGTCGAGTGTTCCAAAACACTCAAGAGATCATTGCAGGGAAGCTTTCCATTAAATGGGAAGGTCCTTACCGCATCTCCGAAGTCGTTGGTAAGGGAGCCTATCGGCTCCAGACCCTAGACAATCAATAAATTCCGCGTAGTTGGAATGCGACGCACCTAAAAAAGTATTTCTTTTGATCTCACTTTCCTCTCATACAAATTTCTATTCATCTAGATAAATTACTGACTTAAACATCGGAGGGTCTTTGATTATCCAACGACCGACCTTTGACAAAATTCTATCGCAGGAACACATGACATAAGTGCCCAAGTATAAGACTCGATCGTTTTATCACAGGGGCACATGATCCAAGTTTTAGCGTACGATCTAGTTACACGACCGCAAGGTCTAAACGACCCCTCGACCTAAGTTTGTGAACTTAGAAAATTTTGTACACATCGATGACGTATATTCGAGTTTATCAATGAAATTCAAATAATTTATGTTTTCATCGTTATATTGCAATGAATGCCTAAGTCGCATGATTCTCCGCTCATTGTATACTTGGCGAATTTTACATTTATCCACGGCATATGTAAATCAAGATAAAAGCGCGAGTTCAACAAAAGGATGAACTTCATTTACGAAACAAACGATTACATACGAATGACCGACAGTCGAGTATTCAAAAGAAAAAACAAAGTCAAGATTCATTACATACCAATAACTCGACCACCAACGGACGAGCATGAAAAACATAGTTCATAAAACCGAAGTTTATCCTAAAAATAGGGAAGTGTGTCGATCGCATACTCATCCTGAAGTCTCGACCTTTGAATCCTCGACGCACGCTAAGGAACTTATGCAAGGATCAAACAAGTATGACAGGGCTGTCTCCCAACATTTTGCCGCGACATGTGATAAAGAAGAGTCCGCAGTATTTTGAGAATATGGCTCTTAAGATTAATGTTAAGGTTGGAGGAAGGAATATGACGCTCTCGACGATTGACTTCCGGTCCAACGACCTCTCTGTCTTCGCACATCGAACGAGTAGAGATCGAAGCATCTATGAAAACGAATATGTCAAACTAAGAAAAACATCGAAAACACGAGTTTTGAAAGAAAAACTTACAATGAACGCCTGTATGGCTATATGCAGTCCCGTTTTTACAACAGAGATCCCTCGAAAATGCTCCTCGAAAGATAGGAGCTGACATTTCCCCAGATACGGAAGTGACTCCGTCCCGTCAAGGACATAGTCAATCAGGAAGACCGATGGCAACATAGAGTTGATCGTCATAACATCCTCCTCACCCTCTCCCGTCTTTTCACCCTTGCCCTCGTCGGCTGATGAAAGGGTTGACGTGGCTACAGAGGACATCGTCGCCAGTTGTGCAGGACCCACGAATGTCGCGTCTATCGCAATCAATGCCTTCACCGACTCATACATAGTAACTCTCAATGGGTCATAAACCTTTGGAGACTTAAGAAAGATTGAAAAACTATACCTTATATAGACGCTCGAAAGTTTCGAAAAATTTTCAGCAAGTTAGAAATCCTAGCAATTTTGGAAAATATTGAGCAAAGAACAACAAGAAATCTCGCCTTAGAAACTTTTCGAAGGCCACAAAAGAAAATGGTCCATTCTGATCTCTATTTATGCGAGAAATCACGTCAGGACGAGTCTCTTGATGGCCGACACGCGTCCCAGTCTTTTTGAATGACCACACGGATTATTGACACCTGGCAGCGACAGCTGATAAGCACCATCGTGCGTCAGTATGACATCACGATCTTGTTTCCTTTTCAACTTCTCGTTCAGTTAAAATCGGATCGATCCAGTCCCAAGACACCAGAGGTAACTTTCAACACGTGTCATAATTCTATGCGTCCGATTGACAAAATTTAAAATTCGAATTTGCCATCCTACTTTCAAATTTTGGGGGCAAACTATTTGGGCAAAATTTCACCAGTATCGACCACGACCAAGGTAAGAAAAACACTTATTCCCTTTTTCCATAACGAAGGTAAAATCATAGTACTTTCTCTCATGATTAAAAATAAAATCTAAAATCTTTTACCTCACGACACTCGACCTCGACGTCGCCTAGTTCACACAACCGTTGCATAAAACCATGCGACCTCGACCAACTAACGCGCTATACGACTGTTATGTTCGTTCAGTGTTTAATGCCAGAGTCAACACCATTAATGGACAACGACTATAACCAACGAAGTCAGTTAAGAACATCTAATCCCGCATTAAAGACGGCGACCGTTACGACAGTTACCAAAGTCCTCAATGATCCAATTAAAATGCCCGAAGACTATAAATATCAAGGAGAATCACCATTTCAAGGGACGAAACACAGATACAACATCGAACCACAGACACAAGCACTCGAACTCCAAAGAACACTTGATGCACATAAATCGCTCGTAGAAGAATCGCTCTCGACGCAAGACAATCACACACGACGCACACTGTTTTACATTAGAAAACACTTGTTACTTTACATTTTCGAAGTCTTTCCTTCATTTGTATTGTAATCTCTGTACGATCGACACCAGAAACACAAGGACATCGCCCCTGATTGGCGACCATAGTGCAGCGACGACTTCCACTGTCGTCCACGGGTTTTTTCCTCGTTGAGGTTTTTCTCGCGTCACCAAAATCTCTGTCTCATTTACGTTTCTGTCATAAATGCACACTTTTGTCGAACGATTCCCTTTCTTTAGTTGTTAAAGTCCACGTCGACCTTAAGTTGTACTTTGGTGCATTTTTTGGCATTAACAACTATCGCCTAGAAGAAGTCATTCTGGACCAGGACAAGCCTGATCAAATCGTCTTTGTGGGGGGCATCACTAGATCCCGTCATAAAGAAAGAATTAATTTCCTTTCTATAGAAGCATGCCGATTGTTTCGCTTGGACGCATGAAGACATGGTCGGCATAGATCCCGTCGTCGTCTTCCATAAGTTAAACGTTGACCCATCGTTCAAACCCATAAAGCCAAAACGTCGTAAGTTCGCTCTTGAGCGCAATAAGGTGATCAACGATGAGGTTGACAACTTGCTTAAGACTGGGAAAATCAGAGAAGTAAAATACCCCGACTGGTTAGCCAATGTCGTGGTCGTACAGAAGAAAAAACGGGATGTGGCGAGTGTGTATCGACTTCACAGACCTTAATAAGGCCTGCCCCAAAGATCCATTCCCACCACCCCACATCGATGCTATAGTCGACGCAACAGCAGGACATGAACTCTTAACGTTCATGGATGCTTACTCCGGATACAACCAGATATTGGTGCACATCGATAACTGTTTGGGTAAAAATCCATACCCCACGGCCGACGATAAAAAATACATATGACATTTATGTAAGACCATTCTTGTATTAAGATAAGGTCCTGCAGATTATTTACAATCATTTATATCGTCGTATATTTTTATGACAGTAGTAAGTTTCATAAGACCGACGCCCGAGACTCAAGACGGTCGTACGACTGTACTAACCGTTAACAGTCAACAATCGTTTCTTTGTTTCATTAATGCAGGTCCAAGAGCAATCATTGCCCAACGATCATAACGGACGAGCCATAAGTGACAATTAAAGACAAAGCAGTGGTTACAAACAAGTCATCAAGACAATATTCAATGCTGCCAAAAGCTATATAAAGGCTTGCTCCACAAACATCGAACATCTATGCATTCACATCTACACCTGGCTATTTCTACATTTTCTACGCAATACAACAGTGATCATCAGAGCATTTGAACAAGTATCGCTCACGCAAGTTTTGCACGACAAGCAGTTCATTTCGCACGATTTACGCACGACGCACGACATTAGCTTACGATTAAGTTTATTTTTATTCTTATTGTAATCTTTTGTACACACGACACTTGTTACGTAAGCATTTCGCCCTTGTTTGGCGACCATAGTGCACTGTCGACTTCCCCAAGTCGGCCGCGGTTTTTTCCCTCGTTTGGGTTTTCCGCCTCACCAATTCTTTTGTCTTATTTACTTTCCGTTTTGCGATTGTGTTATTTGTCTTGAGATCCTTTTCTTTAGTTGTTAAAGCTCCACATCGATCTTAAGTTATCCTTTGGGTGATTTTTGACATTAACAGTTTGGCGCCCACCGTGGGGCCCCATCTAGAGGAAATCTCAAGCCAAACATACATCGCTCTAACAATCTTGTGAAGTTTGTTGTTTCCAGGAAAATGGCAACTTATCAAGATCCCATGGCTTAGTTACATGAAGAATTGAACGTTGCACGAAGTCAAATCCATGCTCTGAACGAGCAAAATCAGAAGGCAACCGCAGAATAACCTCCCTAAGGAATCCAGCGATCGGCAATTCCTTTGGACCTCAGAACGGTCCCCGACCTTCTGGTGCACCTTTTAAAATACCACCATTCCAAGCAGGTCCAGGGTCATTTGTCGGCAATCCTCCCTTGGGACAGTTTCCTCCACAACATTTGAGGCCTTCACCGCTGCACAATGGAGCCATACCATTTCACATTCCTACCATTCTGCAACCAACGATGACGATTCCTATGAACTTCCCCTTTAATGGAGAAGCCAATGCTTCGTCGTACGGAAATGGTTTTTAAGCGACAATCGGGATGATAGCCTAAGACTCAGGAGTCATTCCCTCGAAGGGAACATTGTCCAATCCAGACGACCCAATCGCCCGACGGCTGAGACTCCTGGAAGATCCAAATGAAAAGATGTTGTCCCTGCTATTAAAGTTACCTGGTGCTGCCATCCCCATCGACGTGGAGCCCCTCACAGGATTTCAAGCATCGCCCTTCGTCGACGAGATAGCAAACATCGTTGTCTCGAAAAAGTACAATATTCATGCTTTTACGGCTAAGTATTCAAGAATTACTGATCCAACAGAACACATCGCTCAATACAAGCAACTGATGTGGACCGCGTCGATCCCACATCAGTACCAAGAATTTTGCATGTGCAAAAGCTTTGGCGCGACTCTTACAGGTGCTGCTCTCCAATGGTTGATCAACCTCAAACCCAATTCCATCAGCAACAATGCGGAGTTGGTCAACCAGTGTTCACAACAATTCGCCAGTAGTCGCAAGATGGAGAAGCAGACTAGCGACCTGTACTACGCCACCCAAAAATCTGGAGAATCTATCCGCAGTTACTTCAACCGCTTCAACACATAAATGATCAGTGATAAGTGCATAATTTATCACATTCTAAGCACTTATGTTATAGATATTTAGTCCTATTTTAGTTTCCCAATCACCTTAATTGAGTCTTTTGGTCTGATTTTATCTTTTATTATAGTTTGGAGCTAAGTAGGAGAAATGGGTCTGTTTGTGCTTATTTTGTGGAAAAATCTAACAGTTCGGTATGCTGCAGCAGGATGCTACAGCATGGTTCGCAGATCCATAAAAGTCAACAACATCACTTCATAAACTTTTTGGTTGGGGGATCTTTTGGCATTCTCATCAGCCCTTTCTTGCAAGCTGGAAGGCAGGGCATCTTCAGGGGAATACTATCATGAAGGAGATTACTTTAAGCAAGGCATTTTATAATCCTTTTAGCTTTTGGTTAATAACCTTTGGTTTAACGAATCTTTATACTAGCTAATTTGACATTAGATGCTCTCCCCTTGTATAAATAGGAGCTGAACTCCTGGATGTTTGACACACCACTCCTTGCCTTAAGCAAGTTGTTCTCTCTAGTTCTAGTTTGTAGTTACTTTACTTTAATTCTAGTTTCTCTTAACAAGGAAACTAGCTAAGTAGTTCACATAGCTACTTAGAGGCAATTGTTATTTTCTTTATGCTTTAATCTAAAAACCGTTGGCACATTTCTTGTTCTTAACATTTATATTTCTGTTTGATCATCATGTTGTGTATGTGTTTAAGAGCGATGATGGGCTAATTCCTTAGCTTGGGTGTAAGTAATGGTTGGGAGATAAAAGCCGTTGTGTAGTGGAAGGTTGCTTTCGCTATTGGCTATCATCCATGCTATTCACCATTTGTTTCTAAGTTTCATCTAAGTAGTTTTCTTGACAAGGTGACGTATGCTGTTCTACTTAGATGAGTTGGACTTGAATACAAGCCAACGTTAATTTTAGAGCATCGAGGTGTTATAATATCAATTTTCACGGATTGTGACTTATATGGAAAATCAGTGAGATCTGCTCTACATTGGTTGGGTTACCCGAATGTGTGGTACTGCCAGTAGCTAGACTATCTATACCCTGATAAGGGTCTGAACGTTCCAGTAGCAAGGATGAGAACCAATGCTGCAGCATATGCTGTAGCAACCTGCCTAAGCACAATGTTGCTGGAATCCAGCCAGAACTTACACCCTTGCAATTCTTTTACTGTTTTACAACCGTTTTCAAAGCTGTTACTTCACTCAAAGATTATTCCTTCGAATTCTGTTCTTGAGATCTTATTTTAAGTTTGGCTTAAGACTAACCGCTTGATTTATTTGTCTCTGTGGGATCGATACTTGGTACTTAGTACTACTTTATTACTTGTTTTCAAAACGATATTGGTTTGGCATGTATACTTGTGTGCTATTCCATTGTTGATTTTAGGGATATATTTTCCACGAACCAATCAGCATCCGAAATTGTGATGTCAAGACCGCCATCGAGGCCTACAACCGAGGTCTGGACGATAACACTCCAGGGTTGTACGTCGATCTTACGAAATACCCGCCAGAGAACTTTGAAGACGTCCGAGCCAGGACATTGGCTTACATGGGAGCGGAGGACGATACAGCCTTTCATCGTAAACACTCTACTGACAAGAAGTCGCTTGGAATTAAGAAACCTGATTTTAAGTCCAAAGTGAACGTCAAGGCAGAGCCTACGCGCCAAATATCAAACGTCCGATTCGACAAGAAAAAGAACAACCCAATGTCTAAATTTCCTCAATATCCTAAGATCTCTTCTTACGGATTCAAGGGAACATCAAAAGATTTGGTCGAAGCTCTCCTAAATATCCAGTCGTCAATACGATGGCCTAAGAAAAGCGACAAAGACGACGACAAGAAGGATAAGACCAAGTGGTGCGACTTCCACAGTGACCACATTCAAACGACAGACAATTTCCTTTCATTACAGAAGGATATGTCTTGGCTTGTTCCCAAGGGCCACCTCCATGGTTTGATTGATAAAGATTCAATGCCAATCGACAACGTAAGGCCAGCATCTCCTGCTCATGCAAAGGTCGTCAATTGCGTGACAGGCGGATCAGACGTCTGTGGTTTAACATATTCGGCAGCCAAACGGCACGCCAGTCAAACGTCGGGTGAACATCCCATTCCTCGGTCATCACGACCGAAGCAAGAGTTGGAACTAGAGGCGATGCCCATAACGTTCGATCAAGACGACCTCGAGGACAGCTGGAAAAAATATCACGACAGATTGATTATCCAGCTTACTATTGGCAACTGCTCGACCAAAAGAGTCTTGGTCGGCGGACGCAGTTCGGCTAACATCATTTTCATGAGCACAATTAAGGCAATAGGCATCGATAAATAAGAGATTACTCGTCGTTCGACGACTCTGATAGGATTCAACGGAGATTTAACCTGCACTCTGTGAGAAATCATCCTCCCAGTATACGCAAAGGGAATCAACAAACAGAAGAACTTTAACATTATCGAATGTTCGTCAGCTTACACTGGACCCCTCGACCTACCATCAGAGTATCAATTTCTCAATGCCATGGGGAGTACATGTGATCAAAAGTGAACAAAGGACCGCTCGTGATTGCTACAAGGCAACGTTGAAACCTCAGAAGAAAGGCATCTAGCAATTACAGGTCCAAGATGTCCCTGAGTCCTCCGATGATTATCGTCTTGAAGAAATCATATTGGACCAGGACAAGCCTGATCAAATTGTCTTTGTGGGGGCCTCTCTAGATCCTATCATAAAGAAAGAACTAATTTCCTTTTTACAAGAGCATTCTAATTGTTTTGCTTGGACGCACGAAGACATGGTCGGCATGGATCCCGAATTCATCTCCCACAAGTTAAACGTTGACCCGTCGTTCAAACCTATAAAGGAAAAACGTCGCAAGTTCGCTGCTGAACGGAAAAAGGTAATCAACGACGAGGTCGATAACTTACTGAAGACCGGAAAGATTAGAGAGGTGAAATACCCCGACTGGTTAGCCAACGTCGTCATACAGAAGAAAAATGGGAAGTGGCGAGTGTGCATTGATTTTACGGACCTCAACAAGGCCTGTCCCAAAGATCCATTCCCACAGCCCCACATCGATGCTATGGTCGATGCAACTGCAAGACATGAACTCTTAACGTTTATGGATGCTTATTCTGTATACAATCAGATATTACTGCATGGCGACAACCAGGAGAAAACTGCTTTTATGACAGATAAAGGAATCTATTCCTACAAAGTCATGCCTTTCGGCTTGAAAACCGCAGGATCGACCTACCAGAGATTGGTTAACAAGATGTTCAAAGACCACCTTGGAAACACAATGGAAGTTTATATCGATGACATGCTTGTCAAGTCTAAACAGGCGACCGATCATGTCGATCACCTGAGGAAATCATTCAACATCCTTCGACAATACCAGATGAAGTTGAATCCCATGAAATGTTCCTTCGGAGTCATCGCTGGGAAATTTCTATGATACATGGTCAGACGATGAGGAATAGAGGCGAATCCTGATCAAATCAAAGCCTTGATAAACATCAAGTCGCCTAGAAACTTCAAAGAGGTCCAACGAATCACCGGTCGTGTGGCAGCACTGAATCGATTTATATCTCGATCGTCCGATAAGTGTCATTTGTTCTACAACGTCTTGAGAAAGAACAAAGGTTTCGACTGGACAGACGATAATGAGCAGGCGCTACAACAATTTAAAGAATACATGGTCGTTCCACCCCTGCTGTTGAAACCGAAGGACCAGGAGGTCCTACAGCTATATCTCGTCGTACGTCCTCACTCTGTAAGTGTCGTCTTAACTAGAGAGGAAGACAAGAAACAACTGCCGATTTATTACGTTAGCAAGTCTCTGCTAGATGCCGAGACACGATATACGTCTATGGAGAAGTTACTTCTTTCGCTAGTTACAACCGCCGAGAAGTTGCGACACTACTTCGAGTCTCATCCTATTACTGTCGTAATGAATTTTCCTTCCAAGTTAGTCTTGAGAAAGCCCGAGCTAACAGGACGACTAGTGAAGTGGAACATTTACCTCAGCAGTTACGACATCGATTTCAAGCCTCGTACGGCAATTAAATCGCAAGTCCTGGTTGACTTCGTCATCGACTTCAGTCCTAAACTAGAAAAAGAAGCATAGAATGAAACCTATACTGTGGCGACTACAAATGATACGACATGGGTACTCCACGTCCATGGTTCTTCGAACGCCAGAGGAGTAGGTCTTGGCGTCGTCTTAAAGTCTCCATATGGGGGCAAGATGGTGTACTCCCTATGATGTGATTTCAAAGCCACCGACAACGAAGCGGAGTACAAAGCCCTGATCGTGGCATGAGCATGGCTCATGACTCGGGGGTAACTGGACTTCACGTCAGAAGCGATTCCTTATTGTTCGTGAACCAAATGAACGAGGAATTCACAACAAAAGATTCCAAGATGACAGCCTATCTCAGGATAGCCAGCGAAAAATCAAAATTATTCGATTCATTCTCAATCGAACAAATCCCCAGATTCAGAACACTCAAGCCGATGTGCTAGCAAATGTTGGATCAACACTTAATAAGCCATCGTTCGACGCCACCCCCATGATCCACCAAGCAGCTCCGTCCATCCAGGACTCTGAGAAAATTCATGCTCTCGACGTGGAAAGTGGTTGGTCGTACGACATCAAGAATTTTCTTATGCATGACCTACTACCTGAAGATAAAATGGAATCTCGAAAAATTCGATTTAAAGCTTCGAATTATCTTTTCATTGGTGACAGACTTTATCAACGATCATCGAAATGTCTAAACCTAAGATGTATCGATAATCCATAAAAGGTACAAAACATTCTGAAAGAAATGCACGATGGCAAATGTGGCAACCATTTTGGTGGTCGTAGTCTTGCAAATCGTATATCTCGGCAAGGCTACTATTGGCCAACCTTAAGACAAGATGCCATCAGGTACGTCCAAAGCTGCGATGCATGTCAACGACACTTAGGTATGATACACCAGCCATCTGAACCTTTACATACGTCTTTGATCCCATGACCCTTCATGAGATGGGGAATGGACATCGTCAGTAAACTACCTCCTGCCCCAGGGTAGAAAGTCTTTTTGTTAGTCCTTACATATTATTTTTATAAATGGATAGAAGCAGCGGCCTACTCCCAGATTCGGGACAAAGAGGTCATCTCTTTTATCCAGACTAACATTATACGCAGGTTCGGAATTCATTCCGAAACCGTATGTGACAATGGGTCACAATTTACAAGTGATCGTACGCAACCGTTTTATTAGCACCGTAACATCAAACTTACGACCTCAACCCCGCGATATCCGCAGTCTATTGGCCTTGCGGAGTCGAGAAACAAAGTTATCATCAATTCGATAAAGAAAAGACTCAGGGCCGTGAAAGGAAGATGGGTCGAAGAACTCCCATCGGTCCTATGGGCAAAACGTACGATACCGCGAACATCGATAAGACAAACGCCATTCTCATTGGTTTATGGCTGTTAAGCCGTCTAACCTATTGAGGTGCAGCTCCCGACATCGAGACATACATCCGTCGACCATAACCTGGTGGACCTAAGCTACGATCTCGACGCTCTCGAAGAACTAAGAGAGTCTGCTTTGGTCAAAATGTCATCTCAACGACAGGTTGTCGAACGACATTTTAACAAAAGTGTTAAGGCCAAGATCTTTCAGGAAGGTGACTACGTCTTACGACGGGTATTCCAAAACACCAGGGAACCAAACGCAGGTAAGTTATCCACTAAGTGGGAAGGACCTTACCGAATATTCGAAGTCGTTGGAAAGGGTGCTTACAAGCTTCGAACCCTCGACGACCAAGACATCCCACGCAGTTGGAACGCAGTACATCTAAAGAAATACTTCTTTTAAATTTTCCCAATGGTTTATTTTCCTCAATGATTACTGACTTAAGCATCGGAGGGTCGTTGGTCTTACCAACGACCACCCCCGAATTTGACATCGCAGGCTCGCAGGATCGCACGAACGCCAGTCTTATGATCTATATCGTAAGAAACAAAGTCTTTGTGACTGAAATGTCACGACTGTTATGTCACGACTGTCAAATCATGACTCATACATCATGAACAAAATCTTACGATTCATATCATGGATCTTACGATTACAACAGGTGCTTTGCAATCTAAGTTTCGGAGTCGAAGTCTTATGACTTGAATTCCACACTTGAAACAATTCTTCGGCCATAGTCGCCCGATTACTACAAAAGTTACAAGTACCCTTGTCGTACAGTTTTACATATATCTTATTGCTTTAATTGCTAGTTTCTTAAGTCACGTTATCTTCAACTTATTTTGTTTACGACAAAGTGAAGTACACGATGATAAATTGGCAAAAAACATACTTGTATTAAATCAAAAGATACAAGACAAAGGCGCGACCACCAACGGTTGCCCATAAACAAAGCGAAAGCACAAAAGAAAAAATTCAAAAGCCTATTGAGGGACCTAGCGACTCCAGCGTCGTATTCTGCATCGCCCGATTTGGCCTCCGCAGAATCAGTGTCATCGACCCTATCCTCTTGGTCAAGATCCTCTTTGGTCCCGAAGTTCTGCATGATCGCCGCCCTGACCCTCAGACGAGTAAGAGCCTCAAAAGAGAAGAGCTTCTCCTCGAGAGTCGTCGTCTTGGCCTTAGCAGCCTTGATCGACGACTTAAGCTCCCCCACCTATTGTTCGCGCACGATGAGGGACGCTTTACTCGCTGTTAATGCCAAAAATCACCCAAAGGATAACTTAAGGTTGATGTGGAACTATTAACAACTAAAGAAAAGGATCTCAAGACAAACAACACAATCGCAAATACAAAGCAAATAAGACAGGAGAATTGGTGACGCGGAAAACCCAAACGAGGGAAATAACCGCGGTCGACTTAAGGAAGTCGACAGTGCACTATGGTCGCCAAATAGGGGCGAAATCCTTTGGTAACAAGTGTCTTGTGTACAATAGATTACAATAAGAGTAAAAATAAACTTAATCATAAGCGAAAGTAGTGCGTCGTGCGTAAATCGTGTGAAATGAATTGTAGTCGTGCGAGTTGAACTGCTCATCGTGCAAAACTTGCATGAGCGATATTGGTTCAAATGCTTTGTTGATCACTGTTGTATTGCGTAGGAAATGTAGAAGTGAGTGTAGATGTTGGATGCTGAGTTCAGATATCTGATGTTTGAATGTGGAGCAGGCCTTTATATAGCTCTTGGCAGCATTGAATGTGTCTTGATGACTTGTTAGTAACCGCCTCCGGGTCTTTAATGTAATTAAAAGCTCATCCGTTACTGACCGTTGTACCATGATTGCTTGTGGGCCTGCATTAATGGAACAAAGAAAACGACTGTTGACTGTTAACGGTTAGTATAATCGTCTGACCGTATTGAGTCTTATACGTCGGTCGTATGGAACTTACGACCATCGTAGAAATGTACGACCAAATATTCAATAGTAAATAATCTGCAGGACCTTATCTTAATACAATAATGGTCTTTTGTAATGTTGGTCCCGAAGGGCTATACAAGTTTGTAGAAGGGGGGGGGGGGGGGGGGGGGTTGAATACAAACACACGTTTTTACTTTTCTAAACTGTTTATTGATAAATCCTTAACAATTTACAGCTTGTTGCGGAACAAGATTAAGGATAAACCTAAATCTAAACAAGTTGGAACACTAAGTTTCTTGCACTAAGAAAGAGAAGGAAATTACTAATAATAACCTATCTGAAGAAAGACAACTTGACCAGAGTTAACAAGTTACTTCAAAATGAAGTGAGGTCGTCTTCTTATATACCACATGCATTTAATGCATGGCAGTTTACACTTTACACGTTGCAGCAGCTGATTGGTTGTAGGATCTGATTTGAGTAGACAACCTTAGTAGCCGCATGGATGAACAGTGTAGTATCAGAGTGGTTGTACGATTTCAGACATTAAGGAGGTTCTTTTCTGACATTTCGTACGGAGTCGTGCAAGGGTGGTTAAGACAAAAGTACTTTGTACGGAGGACTTCATGATCAGCTTACGTTGATTCAGCGCTTTATCATTCTATATCAGCGAATGATAAAGTTCAGCGATAGCTGAAGTCTTGTACTTGATACTTCATGTTGAGTGGCAAAATATGAGTCTTCGCTGATCCGCATCAGTTCATTAGAAGACTTGTCGCTGGTTCTTGAGCTTGATCTTCGACTTCAGCGTAGAACCTACGTTAACGTGAAACTTGTCTTCAGGGATCATAAGTAAACAACTAACTTATCAGCGATCACCATAAGGACTGAAAAGGCTCAGAGCTTTATGGTGAACAGTGTTCGCTGAATGTTTAATCTAAAGAGTGAGAGTTCCTATCAGCGGTACTGTAAAGTCTTAGTACTTATCAGCGATAGTGAAACTCTGATACATATTGTTTACTTACAACAATCTCCCCCTATTTGATTATGGCATAGCAACAGAGAAAATTGCTATTTAATGAAAACATAAGGATAAAAAGAACTCATAAAATATTTGTCCCTTTTACTGTTTTCTGGGATCCTTTATGTACTGATGGAGTAAAGTACTTTCGCTGAAATCTTTCTTTAAACTTCGTATCAGATTACAATGGGAAGTGGAAAGATTATAAGTACAAGCGAAATAAATTACAAGTACAAAAGAATAACTAATAAAATAGAAGAATAAGGCGATCTTATCAGCTTATAGAGGTTCTTCCTTAATGAGAAGTTCATCGAGGGTCTTTGATGTGGGAATCATCCAGTCAGGAACCGTTACTCCTTGATTCTTTTTGTTCAGAGCTTCTTCAAAAATCAAGGGTTTAAGATGCCGTGCCTGAATGTCGCGTTTGAAATCACACCAGTAGATGAGATCTTTCAGCTGTTCGATGGGAGTGATGGGAAGCTCAGAGATACGTTGAAAATGTTGTCGTCCACCATAGTCAATAAAGAATATCCCATAGGGTTTGCTTATGACTTTTCCAGGGATGAAAGTCTCACCAGGAGGAAGAGACGTGTCAAGTGCGGAAAGGTCAGGTTCTGGACCATGAACTTCAGCACGATCAACAAACAAATCGACTTAGTCTACTCCTGTGTGGATATTCCTCCTCCTCCTCCTCTCGAAAGTCAGAAAAGAAAGGCCTCAGCGAAGAAGAAGAAGAAATCTATATCTTCAATTGATGGCCCTGTCATACGAAATGAAACAAGTATTGGTTTTTCACGTGCTGAAGTCCTTGGTCCTGATCCTGATCTTTCCATGCTTGACACATCTCTTCCTCCTGGTGAGACTTTCATCCCTGGCAAAGTCATAAGCGAACCCTACGGGATATTTTTCCAGGACTACGATGGTGGAAAGCATTTTCAACGCATCTCTGAACTTCACATCACTCCCATCGAACAGCTGATAGATCTCATCTACTGGTGTGACTTCAGGAATGACCCTCAGGCACGACATCTGAAGCCCTTGATTTTTTAAGAAGCGCTGATCAAAAGAAAACAAGGTGTAACCGTTCCTGACTGGATGATTCCCACCACATCAATGACCCTTGATGAACTTCTCATTAAGGAAGAACCTTTATAAGCTGATATGATCGCCCTTTTCTCTATTGTATCAGTTATTCTTCTGTACTTGTAATTTATTTCGCTCGTACTTGTAATCTTTCCATTTTCTTTGTAACCTGATTCAAAGTTTTAAAGAAAGATTTCAGCGAATGTACTTTACTCCATCAGTACTGAAAGATCCCAGAAAACAGTAAAAGGGACAAATATTTTATGAGTTCTTTTTATCCTTATGTTTTCATTAAATAGCAATTTTCTTTGTTGCTATGTCATAATCAAATAGGGGGAGATTGTTGATCCAAACCCTCAGTGATTTGATAATGACCCTCTCTTATATACTTAGTGAAAATTGTAAGTAAAAAATATGTATCAGTGTTTCACTATCGCTGATAAGTACTAAGATATTCCAGTACCGCTGATAGGAACTCTCGCTCTTTAATTAAACATTCAGCGAACAATGTTCATCATTAATGCTCTGAGTCTGTTCAGACATTATGATGATCGCTGATAAGTTAGTTGTTTACTTATGATCCCTGAAGACAAGTTTCACGTCAACATAGGTTCTACGCTGAAGTCGAAGATCAAGCACAAGAACCAGCGGCAAGTCTCCTAATGAACTGATGCGGATCAGCGAAGACTCAGATTTGTCCACTCAACGTGAAGTATCAAGTACAAGACTTCAGATATCGCTGAACTTTATCATTCGCTGAATAGAAAATGATAATCGCTGAATCAACGAAAAGCTGATCATGAAGTCCTCCGTACAAAGTACTTTTGTCTTAACCTCCCTTGCACGACTCCGTACGAAATGTCAGAAAAGAACCTCCGACTGTCTGAAATCGTACAACCACTCTGATACTACACTGTTCATCCATACGGCTACTAAGGTTGTCAACCAAGGTCAATGACATGCAACCAACCAGCTGATGACACGTGTAAAGTGTATACTGACTTGCATTAAATGCATGCAGTATATAAAGAGATGAACCCACTTCTTTAGAAGTAACTTGCTAACTCTGGACAAGTTCAATCTATTATCTCAAGATAGGTTATTATTAGTAATTTCCTTATCTCTCTTAGTGCAAGAAACCTTAGTGTTCCAACTTGTTTAGATTTAGGTTTATCCTTAATCTTGTTTCCGCAACAAGCTGTAAATTGTTAATGATTTATCAATAAACAATTTAGAAAAGTAAAATTTGTGTGTTTGTATTCAACCCCCCCCCCCCCCCTTCTACAAACTTGTATAGGCCTTCGGGACCAACACCTTATCAACAGGAGCTGATGATATTGGTTTGTCAGTAATGGAAAGAGGTTTATTCTTTCTGAACATTTTCTTTTTGGCGAATCTCCTGAACTTTTTAGTGAGGAGAGCCAAAGATTCATCAAGATATGAAGAGTCAGAATCTGATGACCTTTCAGAGTTACTCTCCAACTCAGTGATAGTGACCGAGGGTCGCTGAGTGGAAGGTTCCTCTAAGATTAAAGCAACAGGGGTGCTTTTGGAATCTTTTACAAGAATCTTCTTACGATGACTCGATTGCTCATGATTCAGCATCGTGCCATATAAGGTAGAAAGGGTCATTGATTTTAGATCCTTTGACAGCTTGAGACACATAGAATAACTGTCCCAGCTTTCAGGTAAACATTCTAAGAACTTTGTCAGCACTTCAAAGTTAGAATATTCCTTACCAACAGTTTTCAGATGTATTATTAAACAGTTAAAACGTTGGTGTACTTCAGAGAGAGATTCATTCTTACCACAAATGAAGCTTTCATATTGTCTTACCAGGTTGATCTTTTGAGAGTCCTGGACTTCAGAAGTACCTTCATACTGAACACGGATTGTGTCCCACATAGCTTTTGAGGTTTTCAGGTTCATGACGGAATGGTAGACGTCGTCAGGAAGAGCCATGGAGAGTATGGATCTGGCTTTGATGTCGATAGCCACTTTCTTCTTATCTTTATCAGTCCACATATGAATTTCCTTAGGAATCAGCCTTTCTGGAATAGCAGGTCTATTCTCAGCGGCTGGAACTACAACATCAATTCTTACAGGAATATATTGGCCGTTTTCAAGATAATAAGGCATAGTAGGGTCTACACCTTCTAAGAAGAGAATCATCCTATTTTTCCATAGATTAAAATTATCTCTGGAGAATCTAGGGGGTTTTCCAAGAGAACCGTTATGGTGAACAGTGTTCGCTGAATGTTTAATCTAAAGAGTGAGAGCTCCTATCAGCGGTACTGTAAAGTCTTAGTACTTATCAGCGATAGTGAAACTCTGATACATATCGTTTACTTACAATTTTCACTAAGTGTTTAAGAGAGGGTCATTATCAAATCACTGAGGGTTTGGATCAACATGTAAATTTCATGTGTATTATTTATCGTCGGTCGTGAGGTGTGGATTTTTACCTAAACAGTTTGCCCCCAAAATTTAAATTTTGGCGTGAAATTCGAATTTTAAATCTGACGAAGTAACATGACACGTGTCGTATGGGGAGAGGGTCTGGTTGAATCCCAACTTTCTTGGTTCGATTTGAACCGAGGGAGGCGAAGTGGTCGTGACGTCATGGCGACGTGTTAGAGGTGTGGAGCTGTTATAGGATAGGTACCGATCATCCGGACATTGCATGCAAAAAGGTGGTGGTCAGTTGTCGACCATCTACTGGACAGATCTAACACGACGTTGCTATAAATATCGCGATACCAGAGATCACTTCATTTTTTATGCTTACGGTATTTTCAGAGAGAGATTTCAGAGAGATTCACTTGCCTCTTTCGTGTGTGTGCTATAAATCGAGAAAAACGTTTGTCCAATCTTCCATCACTTTCACAATGTCGATCGAACCTGCAAGTACTATCGTTGGTCAAAAAGGTTTTTCAGCCTTTAGGACGTTATCGGGCGTCCCGAATGTATTGCAATTGTATTTGTCGGAACAGTTCCGGCCATGCGAGTATCCGAATGGGCACTTCGTCCTATATGAATACCCGTTCAAGGTGGGTTTCAAATGGCCTTTCTCCCCATTGGTCAGGGAGTTTTTGAGTAGGTTTTGCCTTTCTCCTTCTCAAATGATGCCACAGTTTTGGCGGATCGTCTATGTGATCGATAGGATCACCGGAGAGTGGATGACTTCGTTTACAGTGGACAATCTGCTGGCGTCTCACCTGGTCAAGGTGGAAAACTACCACTGATATAGCTTGTTCTCCAAATATAGGGGGGCCCAGGTTCTGGTGCTGAAAACCCAAGTAAACGATCGTGGGTGGAAGACCATGTACGTCTTTGGCAAGACTTAATCGTTTGAGCTCCTAGAGGAGGACACGACGTAGGTTTCTGCTGGGTGGAATACCAACAGTAAGTTATTTTTCTCGTTTATCGTGTATTTTCTTTGAATCGTGCGTTTTAGCTAATGTATGTTTTTGTTTAGCCATTACGTTTTCTGAGGTCGATGTCTCTAAAGAATCGCAAGCGAAGATTGAATTTTTTTAGATGTATAGTCCGGAAGACAGGTCTTTCTTCGTTCAGCGAAGTCTCAGGGATGAGGGTTCAGACGACGAGGTCGTTGTACTAGGAGGGAAGGAGATCCCTGTCAGAGACGAGGTAGAGAGAGAATAGGAAGAAGAAGAGACAGCATGTACTATTTTTATGCCTTTACTTGATTTGTCGTACGATTTGATCGTAAGTTTTTTCTTCTCGTCGTAACTTCTTCTTTTGCAGGTGGGTCAGGCGACATGCCTACTCACGGTGTGTCCAAGAAGGAGGCTCAATTTCTTTTTGCCCGTCAGGCCAAGGAGTTGAAGCGCAAGGCTCCCCCACCCCCATCATCGAGGGTAAAGAAATCCAAGACGGTTCTCCAGAGGGAACCATCATCGAAGGGTGGTGATCCATCTAGGGTCGCCACTGCTAAGAAGACAAAGACGCCACCGGGTGTTATAGATGCAACTCCAGTGAGTGTGGCCTCTCCTTTGATTGGAGAGGTTACCCCTTACCCCTCGTCGACCGACAAAGGGAAAGGGAAGATGACAGAGGGGTCAACCGGTGCTATGACGATGAATTTCACGTTGCCGTCTCATTTCATGTCTGGTGAAGACATGGATAGCGATAAAATCTTCCCAGACCTGGGGAAATTCCTCCTGCATCCTTTCAGGAGCGATTTCAGGAGGATACGGTCGACGAGATGGGGTCGCAAGTCGCACGACTGACTTTTAAGGTGTGTATGACGCATTTGTTTTATGTGTTTCTGTCGTTTGATTTCTGACATTTGTGTGTTTAATCGTGCGACTACATGCGTTCCAGACATCTCTCTGTTTGTAAGCCCATATGGAGAAGATTCTTAGGATTACACCCGTTGCCTTGGAGAAAATGCGCAAGGCGCATAAGGAAGCTCGCGTGGCACGGGAGCAGGAGAAGTGGCCATGGAAAGGGCCGAGGTCCTTTCGGCAAATCTCGATGAAGCTCAAGACTTCTTTGAGGCAGCGTCGAGAGCGAAGGAGGACCTGCAGAGCCGTTTGGAGGAAGCCCTTGAGAAGTCCTCTGCGACTGAGGCGGAGTTGGGAGCGACTAAGGGCTCCTTGGCCGAGAGCGAAAAACAGGTCAATGACCTTAAGTCACTCGTCGAGGTGAAGGAGGGGGAGATCGCTTCCTTAGAGGAGCGACTCCAGTCTTTTGAGGCTCTGACATGTTTGAGGGTCCGAGCGGCGATGATGCGTCGCCATTTACAGGGGTTAAACCCTATAGCCGGAGCTGAATAGGAGGTTGCCACTTTCTTGGAGCAAGTCGGGGACGAGGATGAACTCGACCTGGAAGACAAGCTTGAAGAAGGGGACGCTGTGGACACTAAGGTCGTCGGAAGTGGCAAATGAGGAGGTCGCTCAGGAGCAGGATCCTCCTTTGCCTTGATTCTTTGCTTTCTTTTGTTTAATTTTTGATATGGGGTGACTATAATCGGTGGTGCCCTTTACTTGTACTTTTGGATCGTATGAATATAAGTAAAATTTTGTGATGCTATCGTCGTACGTTGTACTTTGTTGTAATTGAACAAAAATAAACCAGAGATAACATAACTTAAAGAACGAGTCTTTTAAAGTAGTAAGACGAATGTAAGCTTGTACGGCTAAGGTACTTGTAACTTTCGAAGTAACCGGGCGACTAGGGCCGAAAAATATTCTAAGTATGGAATTCAAGTCATAAGACTTTGACTCCGAGACTTAGATTAAAAAGCACATGTTGTGATCGTAAGATCCATGAGATGAATCATAAGATTACGCTTATGTCGTATGAGTCATAATTCGACGGTCGTGACATAGAAGTCGTGACATTTTAGTCATAGAGACTTTGTTTCTCACGATGTAAATCATAAGACTGGCGTTCATGAAATCCTGCGAGCCTGCAATGTAAGATTCAGGGGTGGTCGTTGGTTAGACCAACGACCCTCCAATGCTTAAGTCAGTAATCGTTTGGAAAAATAAATCGTAAGGAAAATTTCAAAAGAAATACTTTGTTGATCCAAACCCTCAATGATTTGATAATGACTCTCTGACAATCACTTAGTGAAAATTGTAAGTAAACATTATGTATAAGTGTTTCATTAAAACTCGGATTTGCTATCCTTCTTTCAAATTTTGGGGGCAAACTGTTTGGGCAAAAAACCACGTCGTACGACCACGACCGGAGCAGATAAGACGCACGTCATAATCCAAATCTTGTATTAAGATAAGGTCTCGACGAGAACCCAGAAAACATCCGTCGTCGCCCGTAAAAGGTAAGTCGTACGTCCCCCATGACGCTCGACCATAGTATCCCTCGTACCGTACGACCATCGCGTAAGATCATTGTACCTTCGACCAAAGCTAACGTTAACCTTGACTGTTATGTTTGTTAAGTGTTTAATGCAGGAGTCAAAGTCATTAAAGAGCAACGGATATAACCGACGCAACCATCAACGATCGATAGCCGTAACGGACGAAGATCATCATGGATATTCACTCCTGCGACAGTTTCCAGCCGTTGTAGCCGTTGATTAAATCATTAATGGAGTTAATTAATGACGCGAAAGCTATAAAAGACAAGCTTAAGCTTCATTTCAAGGGACATCGGTTAAAATCCAATACACCCCAGCGAACATCACCAAACAGCAGAGAAAATCATCCAAACTCATAGCAAAGAACATTCAAAATCTGTAGATTAAGTACTGAAAGCCAGAATACTACAGCGCATTCAAGAATAACAGCGGTGAAGAGCTTTCTCTTGAATAATCAGTCTCGACGCACGACATCAGCCCTCGACCAACAGTTTACACTTTGTATTCATACACGACAAACACCTGTTTTCACATTTAAACACTTGTACTTTACATTTCGAAGTATTTCCTTCCTTTGTATTGTAATCATCGTACGACCAACGCCAGTACCAAGGACGTCGCCCCTGATTGGCGACCATAGTGCAGCGATGACACCCACAGTCGTCCGCAGGTTTTTTCCTCGTTTGAGGTTTTTCCTGCGTCATCAAATCCCTTGTCTCGTTTATTTTTTCCCTCGTTGCACGTCTCGACGAAAGATCCTTTCTTTAGTTGATTAAGTCCACATCGACCTTAAGTTGTCCCTTTGGTGCGATTTTTGGCATTAACAGTTTGGCGCCATCCGTGGGACCTCATCTAGAGAAAATCCTCGACGAACGTGCACCCTACTAATAGTTTCTTGGAGTTTCTTCTGTTCTCTATCGCAGGAAAATGGCAGATGGCGGAAATTCAGAGCGAACCGCTGACCCAGCGCATGGAAAGCTTGAAAAGGTGCAAGATGTTCCTAAAGCCATCGGTGACTATTGCCTAGAAGAAGTTATCTTAGACCCAAGGAAGCCCGAGCAAAAAGTCTTGATAGGCTCATCTCTCGATCCCCACCTTAGGCAAAGGATAATATCTTTCTTGCAGGAATATGTTGACTGCTTCGCCTGGTCGCATGAAGATATGGTTGGCATTAACCCTAACATCATTTCTCACAAGCTCAATATCGATCCATCGTTTAAACCCGTCAAGCAAAAGCGTCGTAAATTCGCTCCTGAAAGAAATAAGGTAATAAACGATGAGGTCGATAACCTCCTCAAGACCGGAAAGATCCGAGAAGTAAAGTATCCCGACTGGCTTGCTAATGTCGTGGTCGTGGCTAAGAAGAATGGAAAATGGAGGGTATGTGTCGACTTCACCGATCTCAATACGGCTTGCCCGAAAGATCCTTTCCCATTACCGCATATCGACGCCATGGTCGACGCAACCGCAGGACATGAACTATTGACCTTCATGGATGCCTATTCAGGATATAATCAAATCTTAATGCACGTCGAGGACCAGGAGAAAACCGCTTTTATGACGGATCGAGGTATTTACTGTTATAAAGTTATGCCTTTCGGACTAAAATATGCAGGATCCACCTATCAACGTCTGGTGAATAAAATGTTCAAAGACCATCTTGGCGACACAATGGAGGTATATATTGACGACATGCTCGTCAAGTCAAAGCAAGCGGTCAATCATGTCGAGCATCTAAGACAATCGTTCAACATCCTTCGGGAGTATAGCATGAAGCTCAACCCTACCAAATTTTCCTTCGGAGTCAGTGCTGGAAAGTTCTTAGGCCACATGGTCACTCGCCGAGGAATCGAGGCTAACCCCGATCAAATCAAAGCCATCATCGACATCAAATCTCCTCAAAATTTCAAGGAGATCCAAAGGCTTACTGGTCGAGTAGCGGCCCTAAACAGGTTTATCTCCCGATCTTCAGATAGATGTCATCTATTTTATAACGTCCTCAGGAAAAACAAAGGTTTCAACTGGACCAACGATCATGAGCAAGCATTGCAAAAACTCAACGAGTATATGGCGTCGCCTCCTCTGTTGTCGAAACCTCACGATCATGAGGTCTTACAATTGTATTTAGCTGTCAGTCCAAATGCGGTAAGCGCCGTACTCACACGAGAGGAGGAAAAACAACAATTACCAATCTACTACGTAAGTAAATCTCTCTTGGACGCAGAAACTAGGTATTCTTCCATGGAAAAACTGCTTTTGTCGCTAGTCACAGCTGCTAAAAAATTACGACACTACTTCGAATCGCATCCTATTACTGTCGTAACTAACTTTCCTCTTAAGTCTGTTTTAAGGAAACCTGGGTTGACAGTTCTCTTAGCAAAGTGGAGCATATATCTCAGCAGTTACGACATCGATTTCAATCCCAAGACCACGATCAAATCGCAAGCCTTGGCAGACTTTATCGCCGACTTCAGCCCTGAGTTGGAGAAAGAAGCAGAGCTCGAAGTGTCCACTGTGGCGACTCACGACGACGTGCCTTGGATCCTACATGTCGACGGATCATCTAACATTAGAGGTTCTGGACTGGGTGTTGTCTTAAAGTCGCCACAGGGGGGTAAGATGGTATACTCGGTCCGATGCGACTTCAAGGCTACCAACAACGAAGCCGAATATGAAGCCCTGATCGTGGGAATGAATATGGCCCACGACTCGGGGGCAACCGCATTGCATGTCAAGAGCGATTCCCTGCTGGTAGTAAATCAAACCAATGAAGAATTCGCAGCCAAGGACTCAAAAATGACAGCATATCTAAGCGTGGCAAAAGAAATTTCCAAAAAATTTAAATCTTTTTCTATTGAACAGATTCCGCGAGACCAGAACACTCAGGCCGACGCATTGGCAAACCTTGGCTCAACTTTAGTTGAACCAATATTTGATGTTATTCCTATGATTCACCTGGCAACACCGTCTATTGGAAACACAGACGTCGTCCAGATCGAAGACGAAGAAGATGATTGGTCACGCGACATTCGAAATTTCCTCGTACACGACCAACTCCCCGAAGACAAAATGGAGGCTCGAAAAACCAGATTCAAAGCCTCTAAGTACGTCATGATCGAAAATACGCTTTATCGGCGATCATCAACGGGCTTGAATTTAAGGTGCATCATCAGCAAAAATCAAGCCCAAAAAATCCTCCAAGAGATGCACGACGGCGAATGTGGTAATCATTCAGGAGATCGTAGCTTGGCTAATCGTATCTCCCGACAAGGGTATTTTTGCCCGACACTGCAACAAGACGCTGTCAAGTACGTCCAGAATTGCGACCCCTGTCAACGACACTCAGGTATGTCTCATAAACCCTCGGAGCCTTTGCACTCAACGCTTGTCCCGTGGCCTTTCATGAGGTGGGGAATGGATATTGTAGGCAAACTACCACCTGCTCCGGGGCAAAAAGTATTCCTCCTCGTACTCACGGATTACTTTTCTAAATGGGTCGAAGCGGCTTCCTTCTCCCAAATCAGGGATAAAGAAGTTATTTCTTTTATCCAGACTAACATCATATGCAGGTTTGGGATTCCATCCAAAATTGTCTGCGACAATGGATCCCAATTCATAAGCGACATGACCTAACAGTTCTGTGAAGATAGGAACATCAAACTAACGACCTCGACTCCCAGATATCCCCAAGCCAATGGACTTGCCAAGTCGAGTAATAAGACTATTGTAGCCTCGATCAAGAAACGATTAAAAGCTGCAAAAGGAAGATGGGTTGAAGAGCCCCCTTCAGTCCTATGGGCAAATCGCACGACACCCCGCACGTCCACAGGACAAACCCCCTTCTCTCTCGTCTACGGCTGTGAAGCCGTCCTACCAATCGAAGTTCATCTCCCAACTTCGAGGCACAATTCCGTCGACCACAACTTGGTTAATTTGAGTTATGACCTCGACGCCCTCGAAGAGCTCAGAGAATCGGCCTTGATCAGAATGGCGTCACAGAAGCAAGTAGTCGAGCGACATTTCAATAAACACGTCAAAGTTAAAATCTTTCAAGAAGGCGATTACGTCCTCCGTCGAGTATTCCCGAATACCCAGGAACTCAACGCAGGTAAACTTTCTACCAAATGGGAAGGTCCCTATCGTATCTCCGAAGTCGTTGGTAAAGGAGCCTATCGACTTCGAACCCTTGACAATCAGGAAATCCCCCGAAGTTGGAATGCGACGCATTTGAAAAAATAATTCTTTTAAGATCGCCTTCCTATCATATAAAAGTTTTCAGCACGACGGCAAGCACCGCAAAATCGTTGGTAAAACCACGACCGACCTCTAACAAACTTTATCGCAGGAACGCACGACATGAGTATACAAGTGCATGACCCGATTGTTTGATCACAGGGGCATATATTCTAAAGTTTCATCATACGATACAGTCACACGTAAGGTCTAAACGATCCCTCGATCTAAGTATCTGGAACTTAGAAATACTTTGTACGTTCTAAATACATCGATGATATATATATTTGTGCCCAAATACATGATTTATGTTTCAACCTTTATATTTCAGTAAAAGCCTATGTCGCACGATCCTCCGTTTACTTCATACTTAACAAATCTTATGATCAATATTACATTTATCCATGACACATGTAATTAAAAACACAAGTTCAGCAAAAGAAGGATCTTCATTAAACGATTACATATGAACGACCGATAGTCGGACAAGTAAATACAAAGTCAAAAGTCGTTGCATACCAACAACCCGAACATAAAAATTCTAGCTCGTAAACCCAAAAACCTACCCTAGAACTAAGAAGCACGTCGATGGCAAGCTCTGTTCAAAAATCTCGATCTTCGAAATCCTATCAATCCCGAAGAACTAATGCAAGGATCAAACGAGTATAGCCAGAGTTGTCTCCCAACCTTTCGAGCCATGACATTCTGAGAATGTGGCTCTTAAGATTATTGTTAAGGTTGGAGGAAGGAATATCTTTTTTTCGACAATCGACCACCACTCCAACACCTCCAGTTTCCTCGCGTGTTTAGGGAAGAAAAACAAAAACATCTGCATAATTACAAAAGGAACGTATTAGCAAAACACTCATCGAAGGAATAAACATCGGTAACACAAGTTTCGAAAGAAAAACTTACGAAAGACGCCAGTACGGCTAAACACAGTCCAATCTCTTCGATAGGGATCCCTGGAAAATGCTCCTTGAAATATAAGAGCTGATATTTCCCCGGAAGCGAAAGCGACTTCGTCCTGACGAGGACATAGTCAATCAAGAGGGATGAAGACAACGCAAAGTTGATCTCCATAAAATTTCCATCATTCTCTCCCGTCCTTACACCCTCGCCCCTGTCGGCTGACGAAAGGGTCGACGTGGTAGCAGAAAACATCGTCGCCAGATGCGCAGAATCTACGGATATCGCGTCTATCGCAACCAACATCGTCATCGATTTGGGTATCATAGCCCACGGTAGATCATCAGTCACCGAAGATTTGGAAAAAGTCGAGATTCTGGAAAAGATGACTTCTCGAAAGCTTAAAAAAGACAATCCATTTTGATCTCTATTTATGCAGGATATCGTGACAGGTCGAGCCCTTCAAAAGATCGACACGCATCCCCAACTTTCATTTGCCCCAGTAAATCGTCGACACCTGTCCTCGACAGCTGGTAAGCATTATCGTGTGTCAGTATGACGTCACGACCTCGTTTCCTTTTTAACTTCTCATTCAGTTAAGAGCAGACCAGCCTAATTCCAAGGTAACAAAGGTAATTCATATCACTTGTCATATTTTTTCGACTAACAAAATTTAAAACTCGGATTTGCTATCCTTCTTTCAAATTTTGGGGGCAAACTGTTTGGGCAAAAAACCACGTCGTACGACCACGACCGGAGCAGATAAGACGCACGTCATTAATCCAAATCTTGTATTAAGATAAGGTCTCGACGAGAACCCAGAAAACATCCGTCGTCGCCCGTAAAAGGTAAGTCGTACGTCCCCCATGACGCTCGACCATAGTATTGCCCGTCCCGTACGACCATCGCGTAAGATCATTGTACCTTCGACCAAAGCTAACGTTAACCTTGACTATTACGTTTGTTAAGTGTTTAATGGAGGAGTCAAAGTCATTAAAGAGCAACGGATATAACCGACGCAACCATCAACGATCGATAGCCGTAACGGACGAAGATCATCATGGATAATCACTCCGGCGACCGTTTCCAGCCGTTGTAGCCGTTGATTGAATCATTAATGGAGTTAATTAATGACGCGAAAGCTATAAAAGACAAGCTAAAGCTTCATTTCAAGGGACATCGGTTAACATCCAATACACCCCAGCGAACATCACCAAACAGTAGAGAAAATCATCCAAACTCATAGCAAAGAACATTCAAACTCTGGAGATTAAGTACTGAAAGCCAGAATACTACAGAGCATTCAAGAATAACAGCGGTGAAGAGCTTTCTCTTAAAGAATCAGTCTTGACGCACGACATCAGCCCTCGACCAACAGTTTACACTTTGTAATCACACACGACAAACACCTATTTTCACATTTAAACACTTGTACTTTACATTTCTAAGTATTTCCTTCATTTGAATTGTAATCATCGTACGACCAATGCCAGTACCAATGGCGTCGCCCCTGATTGGCGACCATAGTGCAGCGACAACACCCACTGTCGTCCGTGGGTTTTTTCCTCGTTTGAGGTTTTTCCTGCGTCATCAAATCCCTTGTCTCGTTTATTTTTTCCCTCGTTGCACGTCTCGTCGAAAGATCCTTTCTTTAGTTGATTAAGTCCACATCGACCTTAAGTTGTCCCTTTGGTGCGATTTTTTGGCATTAACAGTTTGGCGCCATCCTTTCTTGCACGCCTTCGTACGAAATGTCAGAATGGATATCCTTTTTGTCCAAAATCATACTACCAACTTTGATTCTACATTGTTCATCATGCGGCTACTAGGTTGTCTACTAAAGTCAAACCGTGCAACCAACCAGCTGCTGCCACGTGTAAAGTTGTACTGTTGTGCATTTAATGCATGCAGTATATAAGGAAACTCTACTTCAGAAATGAAGTGCTCGACCATTTTCCTTCTTTTTACTTTTGTGTGTTAGAATATTATTCGTAGTATTCTTATCTCCTTTCTATCTTATTTCTAGTGCAAGAAATCTTAGTGTTTCTATTAACTTGTTTAGATTAGGTTTATTCCTTAATCTTGTTCTGCAACAAGTTGTAAATTGTTTGATACATATCAATAAACAACTTAAAAAAGTAAAAATCGTGTGTTTGTGTTCAACCCCCCCCCCCCCCCTTTTACAAACTTGTATAACCCTTACGGGACCAACAAGTGGTATCAGAGCAGTTTGTTTAATCTCATAAACAAGATCTTGCTTATACTAATATCTTTTCTCTTCCTTGCTATTTTCCATAATGGCTAACACCACAAACACAAACTACATTGATAATGGTTCTGTTGCAAAACCCCCTAGATTTTCCAGAGATAATTTCAATCTATGGAAAAATAGGATGATACTCTTCTTAGAAGGTGTAGACCCTACTATGCCCCAATACATCGAGAATGGTCCACATGTCCCTGTTAGGATTGATCCTGAAGTTACAGACACTGCTACTAGAGCTGCCATTCCTGAAAGAATCATTCCCAAGGAAGTTCATAATAGGTCTGATGAAGACAAGAAGAAGGTGGCTATCGACACTAAAGCTAGATCTATCATTTCTATGGCTTTTCCTGACGAAGTCTACCATTCCGTCATGAACCTGAAAACCTCCAAATCCATGTGGGACACGATCTGTGTTCAATATGAAGGTACATCTGAAGTCCAGGACTCAAGAAAGATCAACCTGGTAAGATAGTACGAAAGCTTCATTTGTGGTAAGAATGAATCTCTCTCTGAAGTACATCAGCGGTTTAACTGTTTAATTATTGACCTGAAAACCGTTGGTAAGGAATATTCTAACTTTGAGATCCTGACAAAGTTTCTAGATTGTTTACCTGAAAGCTGGGACAGTTATTCAACGTGTCTCAAGCTGTCAAAGGATCTAAAATCTATGACTCTCTCTACCTTATCTGGCACCATGCTCAATCATGAGTAGTCGTGTCATCTTAAGAAGAATCTTGTAAAAGATTCCAAAAGCACACATGTTGCTTTACTCTCAGAGTCACCTTCCACTCAGCGATCAACTATCACTGTCTCTGACTTGGAAACTAATCTAAATGCTCATCAGATGCTGACTCTTCAGATCTTGATGAATCTCTAGCACTCCTGGCTAATAAATTCAATAGATTTCCTAGAAAGAGTAACTTCAGAAGGAACAAACCCCTTGCACTCACTGACAAGCCAAAAACATCAACCCCTGTTGATAAGGCTACTGCTACCTGCTTTAACTGTGAGAAAGTAGGAAACTTTGCTAGTGAATGCAGGTCAAAGAAAGTCTCTAAATCTTCAGCTTTCTCCAAGAAATCCTGTAACCCTATGGCTAGAGATGACAAGTATCAAAAGCTGAAAGAAAAGTATGCAAAGCTAAAAAACATTAAGAAGAAAGGCAAAGGCCTGATGGCTGACTTTGACTGGGTTGCCTCTGATGAAGAAGAATCATCTGACTCTGAAGATGATGATGAGGCCAATCTCTGCCTCATGGCAAAAATAGAAGAAGAGGAAGAAAATTCTGACATTCCCTCTACTTCAACTTCTACCACTAAGGTATCAACTTCTTTCTTTACTAATATTTCAGATATTGATGAAGCTGATAGTCTTCGAAAAATCGGTCTTCTAACTATGAATTTATATGATGCCATGAATGGTAAAACCATAGTTGAAAATCAAAACCTTGATCTAGCTGAATACTTAAAAACTGTCACCTTCAAATAGAAAAGCTTTCTAAAATTGAAGAAGACTTAAAAGATCAGGTTCATATAAATCAACTAGTCAAAATCAAACATGAAGAAGCTATCGCTGCATTAAAAGCTGAAAAAGCTACTATTGAAGGATGGTGTAAATCCTCAACAACGATCACTGAGATTATAAGGTCTCAGATTCCCCTGAGTGATAAGAGTAGACTTGGTTATAAAGCTGATACTCTAGAACCAACCACTGATCATTCCATGCTCAAATTTGGAACGTTCGTATCCTCAATCCCTGACACCTCCTCATCTCAGTGTTCCTCTTCAAAAACTCCCATCCCTGATGAAAAACCTACCTTAATCTCTAAAGGTAAAGGTAAATAAAAAGTTTTCAACCAAAAACCTCAGAAGGGTACCTGTGTACCTAAGTTGAATGCTTCTAAAGCTTCAGTGACCTATCCCTCTACTTCTAAGAACAAGATCCCTGGATTTATTCAGCGATCTACTCCAAGAATCAGAGTGGATATTATTGGTAAAAAAATCTGAAGAACTGATTGTTCCTCCTATTTCCAATGCCAAAGGTATACGTGGTGCTGGCCTTGCTCATTTAAAATTATCAGCTAAGCATGCAAATGGTCCTAAAGCTACTTTTAGCTATAGGAAAGATTATCACTGTGGACTTACCGATCACATTGCTAGTAAGTGCCCCATAACCACCAAAGCTGAAAAGTTAGCTAAGGTGAAGAACACTGCCCCCAAAGGCAAAGAAGACCAATCCTGGTGCAAATCAGGTTAAGGTGAAACCTACCGCTGAGGTTAAGAAATTAACCAAAGTGAAGACTAGTTCTGAAGCTGAATCTTCAAATGTTGCGAAGATTGTTGAACCTTCCACTTCCTATACCACCACCGACAAGTGTGGGCCCATGGTCAAATATGTGCCCAAGTCAAACTAATCTTCTTTTGTTTGCAGGTTCGGAAGGGTATCTGGTATCTTGATAGCGGATGCTCTAGACATATGACTGGAAAGAAAAACCTGCTCACTGAATACAAGGAAGAGAAGGGTCCCTCAGTGACCTTCGGTGGAAACGGAAAAGGCTATACTCGAGGTTTTGGTGTACTCTCTAATGGTACAACAACCTTCAGAAGAGTTGCATGTGTTGAAGGACTGAAGCATAATCTTCTAAGCATCAGTCAGCTGTGTGACAAGGATAACAAAGTGATTTTCACTAAGGAATCCTGCTTTGTCACTGACAAAATGGAGAAGATAGCTATCAGCGGATACCGTATGGATAATGTTTATGTTATAAACATGGACTCTACAACCACTGAGAACTCATGTTTCTTCTCAAAAGCCTCATCTGATGTCAACTGGCTATGGCATAAGAGGCTATCTCATCTCAACTTCAAGACACTGAATACTCTTTCTTCAAAATAGTTGGTCACTGGTCTACCTCAACACTCATACGCTAAGGAGTCTCTTTGTTCAGAGTGTGAGAAAGGGAAACAAACTAAGGCAAGCTTCAAGTCTAAACAAATTTCCTCAGTGTCATCTCCTCTACAACTTCTCCATATGGATTTCTTTGGCCCTATTAATAAACAATCCATTGCTGAAAAGAAATATACATTGGTCATAATTGATGAATTCTCGCTATACCTGGGTAATGTTTCTCCGTTCTAAGAGTGACACCCCTGAAGAACGCATCACTTTTGTCAGGAAAATGGAAGTCCTATACAACATGATTGTTCGCTCAATAAGGAGTGATAATGGGACTGAATTCAAAAATAGTTCTCTTGATTCCTTCTTTGAAAGTAAGGGTATTTCTTTCAATCTATCCTAAGTGAGAACACCTCAACAAAATGGATTCGCTGAAAGAAGAAATCCAACTATCATCGAAGCTGCACGTTCAATGCTCAGCGATTCTCATCTACCTACTCAGTTTTGGGCAGAAGCTGTCAACACTGCTTGTTTCACTCAAAACAGGTCGCTGATTGTCAAAAGATTCAAGAAAATAGCCTATGAACTTTTCCATGGGAGAAAACCTTCAATTAGCTTTCTTCACATCTTTGGATGTCATTGTTTCATACTGAACAACAGAGATGCCCTTGGAAAGTTTGATCCTAAGGCTGATGATGGAATTTTTCTGGGATACTCTTCAATCTCCAAAGCCTTCAGAGTCTTCAATCGAAGAAGACTAATTGTGGAAGAAACAATTCACGTCACTTTTGATGAATCCCGTTCAGCAAACTCTAGACCTTCTGCTGATACTGAAGAACAGAATCAATGGATGTTTTCTTTTCTTGGTGATTCAGAAGATACTCCCACTCCTCCATCTCATACTCATACCGCTGAAGATGATGATCCTACTATTATCCCAAGCATGCAGACAAGTGAAGCTGAATCCTCATGGGTCTCAGTTGTTCCTCTAAACACTATGCCTGCTTCTGAACCATCTATCTCAGAAATACCATCTACTTCTCAGCAATCATTGAATGAAATGACATCTGAACCGCTTCCTCTCTTGGCTGATATACCAGAAGTTGCTGAAGCCTCATCTTTAGCTCCTCCAGAAGTTCAGATTGAGTCAGCAACTCATGCTCCGACTCAGCGATGGACTATCAATCACCCTATTGATCAAATTCTTGGTGATCCAAACGTTGGTGTTCAGACTCGACGAAGTGCAGGTAACATTTGTCTATTTGTTAACTTTATTTCTCTGATTGAACCAAAGAAAACAGATGATGCCCTCAGAGATCCAAACTGGGTCAGCGCTATGCAAGAAGAGCTGACTGAATTCGAAAGTAACAAAGTTTGGAAACTCGTTCCTAGACCATCCGACAAGTCAGTGATAGGCACTAAATGGGTTTATCGAAACAAGCTGGATGAACATGGAACTGTAATCCGCAACAAGGCTCGTCTTGTTACTCAGGGATACAGACAAGAGGAAGGTATAGATTACGATGAAACATTCGCTCCAGTGGCAAGACTCAAAGCCATTCGTCTATTCTTAGCTTACGTAGTACACAAAGACTTCAAAGTTTATCAAATTGATGTTAAATCAGCGTTCCTTAATGGAAAGCTGAATGAAGAAGTCTACGTGGAACAACCTCCAGGATTGTCAGATCCTAAGCATCCAGGTTATCTTTACAAACTGGATAAGGCACTTTATGGCTTAAAGCAAGCTACTCATGCATGGTATGACACTCTCTCTACTTATCTCAATATTGAAAAATTTGAGCGAGGTAAAATCGATAAAACTCTATTTTTCAGGAAAGTAAAAGGTCATATTATTCTTGTTCAAATATACGTCGATGATATTATATTTGGTTCCACTAACCCTGACCTTTGTACTCGTTTTGCTGATAGAATGAAAGCAGAATATAAAATGAGTATGATGGGTGAGCTGACATATTTCCTTGGTCTTCAAATCAAACAGAATGAAAAAGGAACTTTCATTCATAAGGGAAAATATGTTAAAGATATGCTGAAAAAGTTTGATTTAACTCAGAGCTCAGCTATGAAAACCCCTATGGCACCGCCGCTGACACTAAACAAGGATCCTTCAAGGAAATATGTTAATGTCACGACATACCGTGGGATGTTCGGCTCTCTCCTGTATCTTACAGCTAGCCGACCTGATATTATGTATGCAACGTGTTTGTGTGAACGATATCAAGCTGAACCTAAGGAATCTCATTTGATCGTTGTAAAACGAATCTTTCGTTACCTTAAGGGTACTCCTAACCTAGGTTTTTGGTATCCCAAAGACCCAGGGTTTGATCTAATCACCTATTCAGATAGTGGTTTTGCAGGATGGAAATTGGATAGGAAAAACACCACAGGAGGCTGTCAGCTCCTGGGTAGAAAGCTGGTGAGTTGGACAAGTAAAAAGCAAAACTTAGTGTCCACCTCAACCACTGAAGCTGAGTATGTAGCCGCTTGAAGCTGTTGTTCTCAGGTCTTGTGGATGATAAATCAACTACTGGATTATGACTTTCAGCTATCGAAAATTCCAATCTATTGCGACAGCACTAGTGCCATCGCTATAGCCAACAATCCAGTGCTACACTCATAGACCAAACACATCGAAATCATGTATCATTTTATTAGAGATCATGTGATGAATGGTGATATAGAGCTTCATTTTATCCCAACTGACTTTCAGTTAGCTGATCTGTTCACCAAACATCTTGATGAGACAAAATTTAACTTTCTCATCAACGAGCTTGGAATGCTGAACTTAGAAGAGTAAAATCTTCAGTGGTTCACATTTGATCAGTGATATAAATGAATATGTATAAACCTATTAATCACCTACTCTCTAAACAAAATTGATTCGCTGATATCAATGTATGTTCTTTCTTACTCGCTGATGTTCGCCTATGAATGCAGGATTTCAAAACAAATTGCATCGCTGAAAATCTCTTCCTTTCAGTGATACATTGAAATTTCGAAACCTAACACTGATATTTCTAATCAGTGCTTCATGTTTTAAAAATGCCCCTGAGTTTTCAAAATCCTCAGAGACACCCTAAAATATGAAAGGACGTTTATGACGTCATCACAACGGATAGACCATGGCACACTTTTCTCTGACACGTTCGCCCGTTTCGTTTACCTTGTCCAATCAAATTCAAGGGACGTGTCCGTGTCATCATGAAAAACTTTCCCGCTCATAGTTTTTCTCTCTCTACTATCACTATATAAACCTCTTGCATTTATATTTTTACCTTTTATGCGAACTTTTGTCTCTCAAGCAGGAACAACTATTGCATTTGAACTCATTCTCTCCAGAAAATGTTCATCTTCAACAATCAAAGGTTAATATTCTTATTATTTACCTTTACTACTTGTTTTTAAAAGATCAAACAAAGAAACCTCTTAAAAATGAAATCATTTTCTTCATTGTTTTATGAACACAATCTGGAAACAGATTGTTCTTCAAGTTTGAACTAAAAGTCTTAAACTTGCATCTTCATACATTTTTCCAGAATCCCTTCCTTCAAAGGAAACTGGAAAACAAGAACATTCAGTAGATTTTGTATTATTGTCAAAACTAGAAAACCCCTAATTTCCATTTCTTTCGCTAAATAGAAATTACAAAACCCTAAAAACCCTTATTTTGGACATTTTATCCATTTTAAGAACTTCTTTTCATCTTCATGTTTCTACATTATAAACAGAAATGGCATCTACTGAAGCTCCCATCGCTCCGGGAAACAATCCCTATACCCTTTTCAACTTTCCTCCAAAGAAGAAGATTGTTAGCCCTAAGTATCTCTTATGTAAAAGTATTGAAAATATTACAAGTCAGAAGACCACCAGAGATCCAGCAGAAGATCTAGAAGAAATCCAACAAGAAGACCATCAGAGCTCGACAGAGCTCTGGCGGAACCAATAGAGCTCAGCAGAGCTCTGGCAGAAGACTTATTCTATTCAACAGAAGAACTGCTCACACAAGAAGACCAACAGAGCTCTGGCGTAAGAGCTTTGGTGACTGAAGACCTCTATGAAGCCTAAGTCTCGTAGAAATCTCTAAGTGTTAGATACGTGTCCATACTTTCCACGTAAGCCCTAAAAGGACGGAGACACACTTTCCACGCGTCATTCCAGGGTTAGATAGTACACTGTCTTTCACTTTATTGGGCTATAAATAGAGTGGTAGTGAAACACACAATTGTAAGCTTTTGGAAGAATAGTTTTCTACAATTGTTAGAGCACGCACTGCAACATTCCATAGCACTACCACTATATGATTTGTTTCCCGAGAGAGTTTTCAGAATACACACACTTGAACATGTTCTTGGTGTTATTCAAATATCAATATACGAGCAGCTTATTTACTTGATCCTGTTATCATTTATTGTTCGTTATTGATTCTCTCATTGTTACAATATCATTTACACAATCACTCACATTTTACTAGCTTTATATAATGCTTCCTCTATCTGATTTATGCTATATATGTGATACAACGTGAATCTGGGAACCTACAGTTGGTATCAGAGCGAATTGATTTGCTCAAATCAATCAATCCAATCTATTCAGGTTGATTCATTGTTGTTGATTGTGTGTGTGTGTTTCAAGGCTTTATAGTGTACTCTGTTTTATTGCTTAAAAGTTAAAAGTTTATTTAACACTTTTTTAAGCTTTCTAGATTATTCTAAAGATCTTCTGGACTTTTGTTACTGTTCCATTGGTTACTGTTCATTCACTTTCAGTTTAATACTCTTTCAAAATCTTTTGAAATCCTTTTACTATGTTTTTCTGAAAAATGGCTAATAACAACATTAATGCCATCTACACTGCTGGTTCTCTTACCAAACCTCCTACTCTTTTGAGAGATGAATATCCTCAATGGAAGATTAGAATGGTTAACTTCTTTGATGGAATGGATAGAGATTTGATGCGTTCTGTCACGAATGGAACATTCCAACCCATGGTTTTGGTTCCACGCGTACCTGCAACAGACACTACTGCTGAGGTTCCTGCTCACTTCGAGGTTAAAACCACCGGGTTTACTGATGAAGAAAAGCTAAAAATGGAAAATGACCTTAAGGCAGTTAGACTTCTGATTATGGCCATTCCAAACGATATTTTCCAAGAACTAGATTCATGTGTTACAGCTTGTTAGATCTGAAGTTTTGTCAAAAGTTACAAGTGTTGGATCTGGATAGAAGACTCAGAGTTCCGAGTAAGAAGACTCAGAAGCTCTGACTGAGAAGTCTTGAAAAGATTACAAGTGTGAAAGTCTGAACAAAAGGATCAGAGTTCTGAGTAGGAGACTCAAAACCTCTGATGATGAAGTTGGAAAACGTCCAAGTGCTTGAAGGAAGTTCTGATGTGCTTAGTCAGAAGAATGTTCAGAAGTTCTGAACTACATGTTCAGAACTTATGACAGGATATTTTCCTTTATATTCTGTTAGTTAAATAGGACACGTGTAATAGTTCTATTAGTCTTTCAGTTATATGTAATGTAGCTTTAGCATTTCCTTACAGTTTATATAGATGTTAGCACTGTTAAGCTAACTAACTTTCCCGCATAACTTTGTATTCACTTTTGTAATATTTGAGAGATTCTCTCTCTAGATCTGTAAAGCTGTTCTTGATTGAATACAAGTTTGTTTGATCCAATTCTCTATTTGATTGTTCATATTTGATTGTAAGATTGAATCCTGGTTTCTACAATTGGTATCAGAGCCTATCAACAAACAAATTCGTTCAAGATCGTGTTATCGAGGGTTTCTTGATCGTATTCTTGAAGTTTTCTTGATCAATTCGTCAATTGATTCCGCTGCTACTCACAATTCTTGAATTCTTTGTAATTCTTGAATTTGTTTTACGTTTGTTTAAGAAATTCGATTTGTCTTTCTGTTGAATCATCTTACAATCATGTCTTCGAAAGAATTTCTCTCAATGGGATCTGAGACGAAACCCCCTGTTCTTATTCCTAACGAATATCAACAATGGAAGATTCGTATGATTCAATTCTTGGATAATATAGATGATAATCTTATGATTTCAATTCGTGAAGGTCCAATAGAAGTTTTTGTAGATGTACAAGCTACACCTGCAACTGATACTACTCCTGAAATTCCTGCTACCAGAGTGAGGAAACTGTTCTCATAATACACAGAAGCACAGAAGCAGAGGCATGCAATTGACAAAAGAGTTGTCACTCTATTAACTTTAGCAGTTCCTAATGAAGTTTTCAATCGAATTGATAGTGGAACTTCCGAAAAAGAGATGTGGGATGAGCTTGAGAAGCAAATGCTTGGTACTACAAAGTCAATTCAAGCAAAATTAAATCAATGCATCAATGCTTTTGAAAGATTCAAAGCAAAAGAGTGTGAAAGTTTAAATTAAACTTATGAAAAGTTTTGCACTATTTTGAATGATCTCAGAAGAAATGGGCTGAAGAAGACTAAGTCAAAAATCAATTACAAGTTTTTAAACATTCTTAATTTAGAATGGTCATCTTTTTCATTTAGTCTCCAGATGAATAAAGATATGTGTGAGGATGATCTAAATGATCTGTTCTGTGTTCTGAATCAACATGAGGATTCTGTTAAGCAAGTGGTGGAGGAGAAGAAAAGTGTTTCTGACCAACTAGCTTTACTTTCAGAATGAAAATCTAAGGTTATCAAAACAGCAAAGAAATCGGTATTTTTGTCTGAAATACCAAAGTTAGAAGAAGAATCTGGTGAGGAGGAAGGATCAGAGGAAGATGCTGATATCAAGCTGATTGCAGAAAAATTAGCTTTGTTGACTAATACTTTCAACAAAAGATATGGAAAGAAGAGATTTGAAGGAAAATATAGAAAAGAGGGTCAGGGGAGCTCAGAAGAAAGGTATAAGAAGAGAGATAATAGAGAAGAAAGTAAGTTTGAAAAGAAAGATGAGAACAGGTATGAGAAGAAAGAAGAGAAGGAAGAAAGAAGAGAAAAGGATCTTTGCTTCAAATGTGGAAAATCTGGTCATTATGCAAGAGACTGCAAAGCAAAAATAGTCAAGGATTATGAATACTATACAAGAAAGGCTCAGCTAGCCAAAACCAAAGACGATGGTATTGCAATGCTTGCAGAACAAGAGAACTGGTTGTATTATACTTCTGATGAAGATGACTGCATTCATTTTTCTCAGATGCAAAGCTATATGGCTAAGATGAAGAATGAAGTTGATTCTGACTATGAGGATGCAGGTTCTGAATCTTCTGCTGAGGTACATTTTGCTCTTGAAATTGACTTAATGACTCAGATTGGAAATATGAATGTTGAATTTGTTAAACTCAGAAAACAGATAAAAGGTGAAAGGATTTTGGTTAACAAATTCAGAACAGAAAAAGAAATAATTAAAGAACAGTATGAAGAGTCTGAGGTTGATAAACAAAAAGTCAGAAAAGAGAATTATGAGCTTTTAAAGAAGATTTCTGAATTAAAAACCCAATTCTCAGAAATAAAAGATGAAAAGGTTGATTTGCAAATTAAATATGATATGTTACTTGAGGAAAGGAAAAATCTTTATACAAAAATCAAGGAGTTGGAAGACCTTAATCTGAAAAGAGGTTAAACTCAACAAACCTTGAATCTTCTCACAAGCAATGTTAAAGACACAAGATTCTATAATCCAAAAAATGGGATTAGGTTTGGAGGAAAATGTGGTTTTGAAAAGAGCACCAACAAATATTTATGATTTTGATAAACTACAAGTTCCTAAACCACAAATCCCAGAAATTGTTGAAGTTTTTGTGAGACCTGCAAGTTCTATAACAAGTTCAGATAGTTTGCAAAAATCAAGTCCTGTAAAAGCAAAGGAAACAATTTCTGAATAAAAAACTGAGAAGTCAGAAGTTTCAGATAACAAGGTTAAGAAAGAAATTTCTAAACCAAAAGAATCTCATATGCTAGCTGTTACAAAAATAAACAACCAAGTTTTTCATATCCTGATATTGAAAGTATATTTGATGCAAGTAAGGTTTCTGAAACAGTAAGTCAGAAGTCTGAGTCTTCTAGTCAGAATTCTGACTCCATTAGTCAGAACTCTGAGTCTGAATGTCAGAATTCTGAGTCAACTGAAAATTCTCAATTCACTTCAGAAAGTTTTTCAGAACTTGAAAAGAGGTCAAGAACTTGAGGACTTAAGGAAAACTTTTGATGAGCTTGAAAATGATTACTGTGATGTAGATTTTAAACTGGACCTAGTTTTAAAAGAAAACGACACTTATGTTCAGAAAATAACAGAGCTTGAGAAGCTAAAGGCTGAGTATGGTCTTTTCAAGATTAATGCTTTAAAGGAAAACAATAAATTCTTTGATGAATCAAGTACATTTGAAAATGGTGAATCATCCAAATCATCTGATAATTCTGTGAAATTGAATGTTTCAGAAAAAGAGGAAAGCAAAAGGAAAGATGATCTGAAAAAGATTTCTGAGAAGATTGGATTGAATTTTACTTCTGAACCTAAAGATAGTTCTTCTTGTAATGATTGCAATTGTAATCTGAATACTATAAATAAAAGCAAAAAGACTTATGTTTCAGATCTATTGTCACTTGCAAGAAAGAATCTCAATTGTGTTCAATGTGGTAGTCAATCATTTAAATCCTCTCAGAAAAGTAAAATTATAATAACATATGTTTCTTATATAAACAAAGCAAATCAGAATTCAGAAAAGAAGACTGTTTTGGTTCCTCAAACTCAGATAAAAGGAAAGAAGATTGAAAAATTTTCTCAATCTAAAGAAAAAGGAAAGAAGAATGAAAACTTGTTTCAAACTAAAGAAAAGAAGACTGAAAATATTTCTAAGTCTCAACCAAAGGTTTTCAAGAAGAAAAGAAATAACTTTGTGAACAGAAAATGTTCTGATTTCATAAAAGTTCAAGGAAAGTGGTGCTTATAAGAAGATTTTGAATGGAATGTCAAAGAAACTTTTGTTAAATCAGATACCAAAGCTAACAAAGATGGACCCATTCCAAAATGGGTACCTAAATCTAACTGATTGTTTTTGCAGGGCTATCATGTGTGGTTTTTAGATTCTGGAGCTTCAAGACACATGACAAGTCATAAGTCTTCTTTAACTAGTTTCACAGAAAAGGCTGGAGGAGAAGTAAACTTTGGTAACAACAGTAAAGGACATGTTAGAGGTTATGGGGATTTAACAAAGGGAGATCTGATCATTCAGAAAGTTTTCTATGTGGAAGGTTTACAACATAACTTGTTTAGCATAAGTCAATTTTTGGATAGCTTCTGTCAAATCAAGTTCAGTATAACAGGTTGCTTAATTCTGACTGAGAAGGACATAAAGGTGTTCTGGGCCAAAAGGCATATGGATTTGTTTGTAGTCAATTTTTTTAAAATTGTTGAATTAACTCCAGTTTGTCTACTTTCAAATGCAACTGCAAATGAATGTTGGCTATGGCATAGAAGGTGTTCTCATCTAAATTTTAAGGAACTGAATAATCTTGTTGGCAAATAGTTGGTTAAAGGATTACCAAAGATCAAGTTTGAGAAAGAATCATTATGTTCAGCATGTGAAATGGGCAAAATGAAGAAGAGTTCTCACAAAATGAAAATGGATTCTTCTTGCAAGTCACCATTAGAGATGCTACATACGGATCTGTGTGGTCCTATTTCAGTTCAATCAATGGGAGGAAAGAAGTATATGCTTGTTATTGTAGATGAATATTCCAGGTACACATGGGTTGAATTTTTAAGAGCAAAGTCAGAGGCTGCTACAACACTGACTAACTTCATCAAAAGAATTCAAGTATTCTTACAACTTCCAGTTCAAAAAATCAGAAGTGATAATGGGACAGAGTTCAGAAATGAGACTCTTCATAACTTTTTGCAAAGCTTGGGGATTTATCATAACTTTTCAGCTGTCAAAACTCCTCAACAAAATGGTGTTGTTGCAAGGAAAAACAGAACTCTAGTTGAAGCTGCAAGAACCATGTTGCCTTATTCAAATCTTCCAACCTTCCTATGGGCTGAAACAATAGCCACTGCTTGTTTTACCCAGAACAGAACTTTGATTAATATAAGATTTAATAAAACTGCTTATGAACTGATAAACAAAAGAAAACCACTGATTAAATTCTTTCATGTTTTTTGGTTGTAGATGCTATGTTCTCAAAGACAGAGAGAATCTTGGCAAATTTGATAAAAAGGCAGATGAAGGATATTTTGTTGGTTATTCACTAACTTCCAAAGCATTCAGGCTCTACAACAGAAGAACCAAGAGGATAATGGAAAGCATCAATGTAACATTTGATGAGTCAAGAATGAAGACTTCTGAACAAAACAGTTCAGAACTCAAACAGGATAAGACAAAAATGACTTCTGAAACAGCTTCTAATCCTAACTGTTTAGAACCCAATATATTGTTTAAGGATACATTTCTGGAACTAACTTCTGAATCTTATGCAGACTTTGAAAATCCTAAAATGGTTCAAGAAATGAAAAAGGGAACCTCAGAAGTGGTTCAAACAACTGTAATTTTTGATACTGGTCCATCTGAGGAATGTCCAACTTTGATCAACACAAGTGATGAAACTTCTGAGCCTACAACTCAGAATTCTGAACAAGTTAATCAGACTTCTGGTCAAGGTACTCAGACTTCTGGTCAGGGTACTCAGAATTCTGAACTAGTAATTCAGAATTCTGACTCTACTTCTCAGAATCCAAACTTGGATGTTACACCTCAACAAGTATCAGAAAAAGGGGACAGTTCAGACTTACAAGCTATTATTGATGAGAATGATACAAACAACAATTTTTCAGAGATTGATGTGCTTCCTAGTTCAAACAAATGGACAAAACACCATCCTATTCATCATGTGATAGGAGATCCATCAGTGGGAGTGCAGACTAGATCAGCAACAACAAATGAAGCAATGTTTGCAGGTTTTTTAAGTGTAATTGAACCAAAGAAAGCCAATGAAGCCCTAGAGGATCCAGATTGGATTTTAGCAATGCAATATGAATTGCTACAGTTTGAAAGAAACAAAGTCTGGAGAGTTGTTCAAAAACCTGAAGGAAAATCTATTATTGGAACAAAATGGGTATTCAAAAACAAGAAAGATGAGTCTGGTGTTGTAGTCAGAAACAAGGCCAGATTGGTTGCTAAAGGATATTCTCAACAAGAAGTAATAGACTACGATGAGACATTTGCACCTGTGGCAAGAATAGAAGCAATCGGAATATTCTTGGCATATACTGCACATAAGAACATCAAAGTATACCAAATGGATGTCTAATCAGCTTTTCTGAATGGTATACTTAATGAAGAGGTTTATGTCTATCAACCAGAAGGTTTTGTTGATCCTGAATTTCCAGATCATGTTTATGTTTTAGATAAAACATTGTATGGTCTGAAACAAGCACCAAGGGCCTGGTATGACACTCTAACTCAACACTTATTAAAATCTGGCTTCAAGAAAGGTAAAATTGACACTACTCTGTTTCTAAAGAAAAAGGTGATGATTTGATCTTAATTCAGATATATGTAGATGATATCATATTTGGTTCTACAAGTGCAGAATTATGTACTGAATTCTCAAAAGTCATGTGTTAGAGCATTATTGTATTCAAGATTTACTGTAAAGTCAATGTACTGTATGAGTCTATACAGTATTGTGAATGCCTTTATACCTTGTATGTCATGGGTATAAATAGGCTTGTCTAGTTCATTTGTTAGTAAGCTTTTGTAATCTTTTAGAAACCTTTTGTAATCCTTTGAGCTCAATACATGGATGACATATTTGCTCTCTAGATTCTCTCTCACTACATTCATATCTTATTGCTAGAGATTTGGGATTTATCAATTGGTATCAGAGCTAACCAGAAGATTCAAGCAGATCGAAGACCAAATTGAAGAATTTTTACACTAAAGCTGAAGAATTCGGATTGGGTGTTCATCACTATTCATCTGATTTTTTTTAAATTTTGATCTTTTGAATCAATTTCTTGCATCACGGAACTCGGAATTGATTACTGATCATCTTTAATTCTTGGATCAACATCAAAAACTGCACAGAATCATCTGATTTGATCAATTTTTAAGATTTTGTTCGAAAACCAAAAATTCACTGTTTTGATCTTAATCTGTTCAAATTGATCGAATTGTGAATTGCAATCAACAGAAAAAGTGTGCGGATTTCAATTACGAACAATTTGATATAAGATTCATCACAATTGATCAAGAATTGAAAAAGTTATGGCAGATTAAGTGATTTTGAAGTTCGAAGTGCAGAATTCGGATCATTCTTGGTGAATTCGGATCATTCATACTCAATTCGGATCATTCAAAGGGAATTCGGAGTGTTCTTGGAATCACAAGTATAGAATTCGACTCAAGAAGCATTCGAATTCATAGAATTCGAACCCTGCTACATTCGAATTGAGGTGAATTCGAACCCTGTTAGATTCGAATTGAGAAGTTGTGGATTCATCTGAGTTGAATTTGATTTTCCAAGTATAGAATTCGAACCCTGTTAAGTTCGAATTGAGTGAATTCGAACCAAGTTACATTCGAATTGAGTGAATTCGAACCCAGTTACATTCGAATTGAGTGAAATCGAACCAAGTTAAGTCCGAATTGAGTGAATTCGAACCCTTCAGCATCCGAATTCATTGAATTCGAACCCTTCAGCATCCGAATTCATTGAATTCGAATCCTTCAGCATCCGAATTCATTGAATTCGAACCCTTCAGCATCCGAATTCATTGAATTCGAACCCTCCTTCATCCGAATTCATTGAATTCGAACCCTTCTTCATTCGAATCCATTGATTTTGAGAAAAAAAATTTATCCCGGAATTTTTTCTATAGTGTATTTCATACATTGTAAGAGCTTTTCAAGAAAAAATTTATATAAATTTTTTTGTAAAGTGTATTTTCATACACTGTCTGCTTGATCTTCTGAACGATCAATTTCTAGCAATTTTCAAAATGGTTTTACAACAAGTTATTGTTAAAAGCAGTGGTGAAGATTTGAAGCAAACTTTGAAAAAGGAGATTTCTCCAATTGCAAAAGTTTTTGTTAAACCAAATAATAAAATGTTGCAACAAGTTATAATAACAGAAACACCTTCTAAACCACATATTTCTGTTAAACCAAATAATGTAGTGTTGCAACAAGTCATTTTAACAAAATCATCCTTAAAATCAAAAACTCCTTCTAAAGACAATGCTTCAAATTCTTCAACTCCTATTTTAAATAAAGCATTGGAAGAATAAAATGTTAATCTGAAAAGACAAATTTTAGACATTTCTTCTTCAAATGCTAAACTTACTAAAAGATTAACTGATCTTGAAGTTTATATTGCAGGTCTTGAAATATTGGTTATCTTAGTTCTGAGTGGTTATCGGAATGCGCTTACACCTAAAAGTTCAACAATGTGGATGGTTTCACATCTTTCTGATCCAAACTCTAATCGTTTCTGATTTATCTTGTTCCGAATTGATGGTTCTATATAAAGAGATGAAATCCATGTTCAAGACTTGAAGACAATCTGTTGAAGATTGTATTGAAGAAGGTTGATTTTTCAAAGAAAAAGACAATGACTTTTCATGTTTGTCTGAAGATTCTTCAAAGCTGAGTTCTTAAAGAGTGTCAAAGCATATAGTTCGACGTGAACTAGTGGAGATAAAGCTATTTGAAGATGGTTTGATAGAGTGTCTGTTTGAGAAGATTGACTTTACAAAGAGCTGAAGACTGCTGTCATATTTTTTTAAATCTTGAATCCAAAGGGGGAGATTGTTAGAGCATTGTTGTATTCAAGATTTACTGTAAAGTCAATGTACTGTATGAGTCTATACAGTATTGTGAATGCCTTTATACCTTGTATGTCATGGGTATAAATAGGCTTGTCTAGTTCATTTGTTAGTAAGCTTTTGTAATCTTTTAGAAACCTTTTGTAATCCTTTGAGCTCAATACATGGATGACATATTTGCTCTCTAGATTCTCTCTCACTACATTCATATCTTATTGCTAGAGATCTGGGATTTATCATCATGGAATCAGAATTTGAAATGAGCATGATGGGAGAATTGAATTTTTTTCCTTGGTCTTCAAGTAAAGCAATTGTCAAATGGAATTTTCATAAATCAAGGAAAATATGTAAAAGATATTTTGAAAAAGTTTAAAATGTATGATTGTGCTTCTATGAGAACACCAATGGAAACAAATATCAAGTTAGATGCTGATCTCTCTGGAGTCTCAGTAGATAACAAGTTGTATAGAGGCATGATTGGTTCTCTGCTTTATCTGACTACAAGTAGGCCAGATATCATGTTTGCTACATGTTTCTGTGCTAGATTTCAATCTAATCCAAAAGAATCTCATATGCTAGGTGTTAAAAGGATCTTAAGATATCTCAAAGGTTTACCTGATTTGGGCCTTTGGTATAAAAAAAAACTGATTTCAAACTGACTTCTTTTACTGATGATGATCATGCAGGAAGTAGATTGGACAGAAAAAGTACTTCTGGTGCTTGTCACTTTCTGGGAGACAAGATAGTGAGTTGGGCTTCAAAGAAGCAAAACATGATATGTATCCACATCCACTGCTAAAGCAGAGTATGTAGCTGCTGCTGCCTGTTGTTCTCAAACCTTGTGGATGAGAATACAACTTATGGATTATGGATATCAACTCAACAAAATTCCCATATATTGTGATTCAGAAAGTGCTATTGCAATTACTCATAATCCTGTTCAGCATTCAAAGACCAAGCATATTGATGTAAGGTATCATTTTATTAAGGACTATCTGGAAAAGGGAACAATAGAAATGCACTTTGTGCATACAAAGTATCAATTGGCTGACTTGTTCACAAAGCCTCTTGATCACAAAAGGTTCACTTTTCTCATATGTAAAATAGGGATGCTTAATCTAACTAATTGCGTATATTTGTTATTTTTCAGAAATGAAAATTTTTCTAAGTAAGATTTTCTGAGTAGTGTACTCAGAACTCTGACTCTTGAATTCAGAATTCTGACTCTTGAGTTCAGAACTTCTGAGTCTTAAGTTCAGAACTTCTGAGTCAATTCTTCAGAAATCTAACTTCAAATTCTTTACTTCTGAATAGGTTAATCAGAACTTCTGAATAGGTTAATCAGAACTTCTGACTACCTTTCTGAACACATTTATGAAAATTACAAATGTTTCAATATGTTGTTAAGTTCTTTCTGTTTTTTTTCATATTCCTTATTTATAATATGTGTTTGAGTATATGCTAAAGTCAAGGGGGAGCATTGAAATCTTTCAAATATCATTTTGAGGTACTTAGGCCATCCACAACGCATAGATAAAAGCCCTCAAGCCCTCAATGCCACATCAGCGCCACATCAGCTAAGCCCTCAAGCCCTAAAGACCCCCAGCGCATAACTAAAAGCCCTCTTGCCACCTCATTTTTTTAATTCTTTTATTTATACATTTAATTAAATTTTTTTATAAAAAGTAGCCGTTGTTGGGAGTTATTTATTTTTAAGATTTAAAAAAAATTGAGAAAATAGCTTCGGGTTCATCGGGTTTGAAAGCCCGGAGGCCGAGCCCGCAGCCGAAGCCCGAGCCAGCCCCACCGCTGCCCGAAGGAGCCCGCAGCGAACCCGTGGACGAGCCCGCGGGCGCTGCGGATGGCCTTAAAAGGTTTGTATATTCTTTTCTCATCGCTAATCATTGAAACGAGAACAAGCTTTAAATGATAAAATCATTTTTACTTGTTCAAACTACTTCTGAACCCTTAAAATGGTTTTCAAGGTCAGATGTTAGATTTTAAATGTTTTTCCAGAAATTCCAAATCATCAAAAGGACATAATTTTGATGATAAAATAATTTTCTATCTGTTCAAACTACTTCTGAATGATTAAATGTTTTATATTAATCAGAAGTAGATTTTAAATGAATTTTTGATTCAAGGGAGTTTTCTTCTGAACTGTGTACTCAGAACTTCTGAGTATGCATTCTCAGAACTCTGAGCGTGTTATTCAGAACTTTTAACTTGTGTTAAATTTTATCAAATAACACGTGTCAGCTTCTTATTCAAATGATGATGCCACGTTTCATTTAATATCTTTTGTGGTACTTCAAAGTGTTCGAATCCGTTATAACTCTGACAAAAAGCAACTTTTCACCGTTTGAAACCTTTCAGCTTCGCGGATTTTAAATAGACCTTAAAATCCCTCTTTCAAATTCATTTGAATTCCAAGAGCGAAAAGTGAGATACGCATAAATCCAGAGTTCTTTGATCTTGTTTTCTTTCAATATTCCACATTACAATCATGCCTGGTTCGAGAAGAAGTAAACCTATTTCATTACACTCTGCAAAATCATTGATGGAATCCTCGTCAGATTCGGAGGATAATGAAGTACAGAGGCCTGAACATAGAGTTGTAGAAGAAGGGGCAATAGGAGAAAACATTTTACCAGGAAATGTTGAAGAAGAAGCAGGGGATGAACATATCGTTGAATCTGAAGGAGATGTAGATGGGGGAAATGAAAACATTCAACATGAACAAAGTGCGGTTAGGTCAGTAATGTCTGTGTTAGAGCATTATTGTATTCAAGATTTATTGTTAAAGTCTTGTAATGGTCAAACAATGTAAAAGTCAAAGATAGTCAAAGTCAAAGTAGCTTTAATTGAAAAGTCAAAGTAGATTAGATTTAATGCTTTGTAATCCTAGGTATAAATAGGATTAGTTAGCTTAGATGTGAAGTAAGTCAAAAGAAAGCAATTGATTAGTGATCTTAATTGTAATATTCTAGAGAGAGAAGTGAGAGCATTCTAGAGAGAGAAAGTGCATAATTCCTATGTAAATCTCTATTATGTTCAAGATCAATGGATGATTTGATGATTACCTAATAGAAACTGGTTTCACAATTGGTATCAGAGCTTTGGGAGATTGAATTGTGTGCAAATTCGTCCAATTTCTTGAAGATTTGAAGATTTTTTGAAGATTTTTAAAGAAAATCTCCATTGTTGAAGAACTTGAAGAACACAAATGGGTTATGCATTTCTTGCTTGTTTTTTGTTTTGATTTTGATTGCAAAGTGTTTCTCCATTGATATAAATCAGTTTTGCATCAAAAGATTTACAAAAACACATCAAGAATTGATCAATTTGAAGATTTTGAATTTTTTTTGTGTTCTTGAAAAAGTGTGCTGTGAAGTTTTTTAGATTGTGATTTTGCAAAATAATGATGTTTTGATTCATTTTTGTGCAAAATCCTTTCTAAAAAGTGTTTTTAGACATGTTTCAATCATAAATTTCAAGTCTTAATGCATAAATTTCACTTTTGAAATTTTTTGATTGAATGTGTTCTTGAGGTGTTCTTGAGAATCTTCAAAGTGTTCTTGATAAAAAATTCTAGATCTTGAATTTTGATCCAGAACTTTTGATTGAGATGTTTTAAAATGTGTTTGTGATATGTTTTGATCTTTATATGTTAATACTAATTTTTGATTGAGATGTTTTAAAATGTGTTTGTGATATGTTTTGATCTTTATATGTTAATACTAATTAGTGGAACTTAAAGTTACATACTCAATTAAAAGAAGTTCAAGATAAAGAAAAGAATTTGGACAGTAAAAATGTCGATCTAAAGAGAAAACTGTCTAATTTTTCTTTTGAAGAAAAGAAAGTTTTTGAAGAAAAGAAAGAGACTGAGCTGAAATGTATAAAACTTTCAAAACAAGTTTCAGACTTTGAGAAAGTTTTATTTTTAGAAAAAGACAAGCTCGAAAAAGAAAGAGCTAAATTTGAAACTGAACGAAAATCTTTTGAGATTAAAAGTTCTGAACTTTCCGTGAAAATCTCTGAATTAGAAAATCTTTTGGAGAAGGAAAGGGTCGAGTATGAAAAAGAAAGGAAAAGCTTTGAAGCGAAGAATGCGAAACTGTCAAAGAAAATTTCTGATCTTCAAAAGGACTTAGAAAAGGAAAGGCAAGAGCTAGATAAAGAAAGTCAAGAGCTAGAAAAGATGAAGAAAGCTGACTTTCAGGCTAGGTGCGTTAAAGACGAATTTTCTAAAGAAAGGAAGATATTTCGGCAGGAAATTCATAAATTGACAATGAGTTTGGCTGCATTATCGACTGACATCATGAAAGAGAAGAGGGTCAAGTCTAATATTCAGAAGAAGCTTGATTTGGTGACCAAGGAACGGAATGACTTATCTTACAAAGTGAAGTCATTTAACAAATCAAAATGCTATTCAGAATGTCTGATTCGTCCTTCTATTCTATTTTATGATCACTCGGTGGATAATTCTTCCATGTATCAATATGATGATCTTCCTTCATATAAGAAAGTCAACATGCAATGGAGAGTAAAAGGTACGTCTACTAAAAAAGGTGAGCCTAAATCCTCTGTTCCCAACAAGAACACTAATCTGAAAGCTAAATCTTTTGCTAATCGTGATTCATTCTATTCCGCAAATCATTTAATCAGGTTAGCACAAAAGAATTTTTGTTGTTCTTATTGTGGTACTAATGATTTTATTAAAAATGAGAGTGTTCATTATTGGTATGGTACTTATCATTTTCTTTCCTATAGAGCTCCGCTTAACAAGCCAGGACCCAAGACACGTTGGGTACCAAAATCTACTTAATCTGTTTTTGCAGATTTAGAAGCAAAGTGTTGAACTCTCGGAAGAAGATTACTTGTACCATTAAGGGGGAGTAAAGAGACATTGGCTTTTGAACATATCAGTTCAAAATCCGTGCTTCAACGACTTTGGCTTTTGAACATATCAGTTCAAAACCCGTGCTTCAACGACTATGGCTTCTGAACAATTCAGTTCAGGACCCGTACTTCAAAGACTAAGACTTCTAAACAAATTAGTTTAGAACTCATACTTCCCAGGTGATATCCTTTAACTGTCATATCTTTTTAATTCAAGGAACAAGTGATGAAAGGTAACATTGGATTATATTTTGCTTCTACTGCTTTGAAAACTTGAATCTTTACAAATTTAATTAAATGAGATGAAATTTTCAATTTTCATTCAATGAATTAAATGTGTGCTAAAAGATAATTTTACAAGAATTTTTGTATTATCTGAGTTAGATTTGTTTCAATTTTCACCTCTGAAATAAATCGAAAGGTCAGCAAAACATGAATGAAATTATGCTGAATGCTCAAAGTTATGTGAATCTGGACTTATATAGAATATAATGCTCAAAAAGCCTATATGTCAGAATGATGGATGGAAATGAAAATATGGGAGAAGCACTATATTTTAGAACCAAGTGATTGAGATAAAATTGTTGCACTATCATTTAGTTTGAAAATTTGTGCCTGTGGCCTTTCTGGTTTGGGAGAGTAAGTCCTAAGGGGTGCTCGACACCTAGTCCCTAAGATCAACTGGTCTGGGATCGGCTGACCCAAATCCTGCAATAGAACCAGATAGAAAGCCATGTTCTACTGGTACAAATGGGTTTAAGATATATCGATGTGGCCTTTCTGGTTTGGGAAATTAAGTTCTAAGGGGTGCTCGTCACCTAGCACCTAAGGCCAACTGGTCTGGGATCTGCTAACCCAAATCCTGCTATAGAACCAGATAGAAAGTCATGTTTAACGGTGTATCTTATTCTTACTAAACTTTTTGATCAAAAGATGCCAATGTGCACAAAATCAAAAGATGCCAAAGAGCACACATCTCTTGAAACTTGGGAAAATACAAAGTCGTGATAAACCCGTAAATTTATGAAATTCTGATTTTGGACAAATAGTGTGAGTAGAGCAAAGTATTCTTATATGTTTTAGAATTGCATACGCTTGATGCTAATCATATTTCGCATGCTAGCACACCAAATAGATTTAATAAAGGGGTTGAAACTGAACGTTTGTAACTTGATATGCAATGATGTCTTGTTTTTGAATCCAAACACATGCATTTGATTTCATTTGATTGAAATATTGTTAAATTTCATTAAGTTGAATTTCTTTTGTAAAGCTTTCAAATGATCAAATGTTAGTAGTTATAAAATGAAGTTCAATGAATTTTATTTTCCTTGTGTAAATTTGTTTTAAAATTTGTGCTACAATTTCAAATACTGTACGTTATTGAAATATATGCATACTTTCAGGGGGAGAAAACAAATTGCTCCAGAATTCTTATTTTGAGGGGGAGCAACGTTATCCACTAAGGAGGAGATTGTTAGTAATACTAAGAGATGCGACTGAAATTGAAGAAGGTTTTCGATGATAATGATGCTCACTTTCATCGAAAAAGGGGGAGAAATGTTTAATTCAATTTCATGTCAAAGAGCTTTCAAGTCAAATATATTTCAAGTCAAAGATTCGTGAACAAAGACTGAAGATCAGGGGAAGAAGGATCATGTGAAGTCCAAATGTTGCTGAATTTGGTTATCTTAGTTCTGAGTGGTTCTCGGAATGCGCTTACACCTAAAAGTTCAACAATGTGGATGGTTTCACATCTTTCTGATCCAAACTCTAATTGTTTCTGATTCATCTTGTTCCGAATTGATGGTTTTATACAAAGATCTGAAATTCATGTTCAAGACTTGAAGACAATCTGTTGAAGATTGTATTGAAGAAGGTTGCCTTTTCAAAGAGAAAGACAAAGACTTTTCATGTTTGACTGAAGATTCTTCAAAGCTGAGTTCTTAAAGAGTGTCAAAACATTTAGTTCGCCGTGAACTAATGGAGATAAAGCTGTTTGAAGATTATCTAAGCTTCAACGTTCAAAGCGGTCAAAGTTAAAGTTTTGAAGATCAAGAGCTGAAGACTGCTGCTATTTTTTTTAAATCTTGAATCCAAAGGGGGAGATTGTTAGAGCATTATTGTATTCAAGATTTATTGTTAAAGTCTTGTAATGGTCAAACAATGTAAAAGTCAAAGATAGTCAAAGTCAAAGTAGCTTTAATTGAAAAGTCAAAGTAGATTAGATTTAATGCTTTGTAATCCTAGGTATAAATAGGATTAGTTAGCTTAGAGGTGAAGTAAGTCAAAAGAAAGCAATTGATTAGTGATCTTAATTGTAATATTCTAGAGAGATAAGTGAGAGCATTCTAGAGAGAGAAAGTGCATAATTCCTATGTAAATCTCTATTTTGTTCAAGATCAATGGATGATTTGATGATTACCTAATAGAAACTGGTTTCACAGTCTGGAAGATCTAATTCTGGTGAGAGGATTGTTCCTGAGAGTGAGTATTTGGAGTTGATTGAAAACAACTGTGTGTTAATACTTAATGAAACTAGGTTCAAGAAAGAACATAGAATAATCATAGAGTTGCTGAAGTACCATATTTTTAAGAAATGGTTTACAATTAAGAAATCGGTTCCTGTTCAGTATATCCAACAGTGGTGGAAGCATTTGGAGTTACAAGGTAACAATTTTGTATCCGAGATAGGGGGAGTCACAGTAACCTTGAATATACAGTTTATGAGAACAATGCCGAGGCTACCAGAAAAGGATGATTTACAGGGTAGATCAGATTTTGAAGATTCTCCATTAACGGAGGAATTATTGGCTGAATTTAGAAGATTAGGGTATAATGATGATGTTGGGAACTGAAGATATGCCAAGTATGGTTAGTACTGCCAAGACAATGTTACTACTGCCAGTTCTTCGTTACTACTGATGGGCAAAGTTACTACTGCTAGACGAAGTTACTACTGCTAGACGAAGTTAGTACTGCTAGACCAAATTACTACTGCTAGACATGGTTAGTACTGCTGAGCTGAGTTACTACTGCGTGAAGACTGTGAAGGTTAATACTGCTGAAGGTCGTTAATGCTGCTGAGCCAAATCATCGTTAATGCTGCTGAGCCAAATCATTGTTAATATTGCTGACTTGATAAGTTTGGTATGCGATACTTTTGGAGACAAAGAAGGAATTGATCAAGATATGTTTAACGAAGATTCAGAAGATCAATTTACTTTTGATAGTGTAAGTCCAGGATACACTCTTACAATCAAATATGAACAATTAAGATCGTATTAACAGCAACTGGTCATATGATCTATTAACAATCTGTGAATTACAAGATATTACAATGAATTTCTCTCTCAATAGATCTAACAATTTATGCGTAAAGAGTTATCCAAAAGGTTAGCCAAAGATTCAGTTAGCTACAGTTGCTAACTCCTATATATACTGTAGATAAAAGCTAAAGCTACAGTACATATGAGAAACAGACTAATAGAACAATTACACGTGTCCTAATTAGTAACTGAATATAACAGATAATATCCCAAGATATGAATTCTGAACATACTTCTGAATAAGCGCTTCAGAACATTTGTCTTCATAGTCAGAAGTTCTGAGTCTCCTACTCATAACTCTGAACCTTCTAGTCAGAATCCAACACTTAGAATCTTTTTGAGATTTCTCACTCAGAACTTCTGAGTCTTCTACTCAGAACTTCTGAGTCTTCTGAGTCTTCTTTAGTCTTCTTACTCAGAACTCAACACTTGTGTTTTTGACAAAACTCTAGACCTAACAATCTCCCCCTTTTTGTCAAACACACTTTTACTTTTCATCATCAAATTCTTAGAGCAGGAACAATCTTCAGAAGGAGCTCTTCTGAATGCTTTGACAACTTTTGCTCAGAATTCTGAATAATCTGAGTTAACAAATTCTGGTCAGTCTTTAATCAGCAGCAGCAACGATTTCCAAATTGATTTATGTTATATATTTGCTTTTTCTTTGCTCCCCCTTGAAATGACAATTCTCATCTTCATTTCAGCTTTACCGATCAGTTTTCTTTTCCTCTTCTCCTTCTTAAAATAACATTTCTCTCTTTTGTTATTTCTGTACAAAAACCATATCAATCTTCAAAATCTTTAGCTTTTCTCCCCCTAAAGTTTTGGAAAGCAAAATCATCTTCAAAATCTTTAGCTTTTCTCCCCCTTGATTTTCAAAACTTTAGCGATGCTTTTTCTTCGAATGAAGTCTATGCTTTTTCTCCTCCTTAATGAATAACCTTGCTCCCCCTCAAAATAAGAATTCTGGAGCAGTTTGTTTTCTCCCCCTGAAAGTATGCATATATTTCATTAAAATTATTCATTTCAAATATAGTGCTTTAATGAAAACATTTATACAAGGAGAATAAGATTTACTGAACTACACTTAATAACTACTAACATTTGATCATTTGAAAACTTTACAAAAGAAATCCAACTTAATGAAATTTATCAGATTTTCAATCAAATGAAATCAAATGCATGTGTTTGGATTCAAATACAAGTCATCATTGCATATCGAGTTAAAAATGTTCAGTTTCAATCCCTTTATTAAATCTATTTGGTGTGCTTAGCATGCGAAATATGATTAGCTTCAAGCATATGCAATTCTAAAAACATATACGAATACTTTGCTCTACTCACACTATTTGTCCAAAATCAGGATTTTCACAAATTTACAGGTTTATTGCGACTTTGAATTTTCCCAAAGTTTCAAGAGATGTGTGCTCATTGGCATCTTTTAATTTTGTGCTCATTGACATCTTTTAATTTTGTGCTCATTGACATCTTTTAATTTTGTGCACATTGGCATCTTTTAATCAAAAAGTTTAGTAAGAATAAGATACATCGTTAAACATGACTTTCTATCTGGTTCTATAGCAGGATTTGGGTCAGCATATCCCAGACCAGTTGGTCTTAGGTGCTAGGTGACAAGCACCCCTTGGAACTTAATTTCCCAAACCATAAAGGCCACATCGATATATCTTAAACCCATTTGTACCAGTAGAACATGGTTTTCTATCTGATTCTATTGCAGGATTTGGGTCAGCCGATCCTAGACCAGTTGATCTTAGGGACTAGGTGTCGAGCACCCCTTAGGACTTACTCTCCCAAACCAGAAAGGCCACAGGTACAAACTTTCAAACTAAATGATTTTGTATATATATATTGCATCTCAATCACTTGGTTCTAAAACGTAGTACTTCCCCCATATTTTCGTTTCCATCCAACATTCTGACAAATTATGCTTTTTGAGCATTATATTCTATATAAGTCTAAATTTCATAACATTGAGCATTCAGCATAATTTCATTCATGATTTGCTAACCTTTCGATTTATTTCAGAAGTGAAAGTTGAAACAAATATAGCTCAGATAATACAAAAATACTTGTAAAAGCACCATTGACACACATTTTATTCATTGAATGAAAAATAAAAAAAAATCATATCATTGAATTAAATTGTTAAGATTCAAACATTCAAAGCAATAGAAATAAAACATAATACAATGTTACCTTTCACCACTTGTTCCTTGAAACAGAAAAATATGACAGTTAAGGATATCACCTGAGAAGTATGAGTTCTAAACTGATTTGTTTAGAAGTCTTAGTCTCTGAAGTACGGGTCCTGAACTGAATTATTCAGAAGCCATTGTCATTTAAGTACGGGTTTTGAACTGATATGTTCAAAAACCTAAAACGTTGAATCACGGGTTTTGAACATTATCTTGAAACAATCAGATCAAATTTTGAGTCAATGCTTCCTCTGAAATCAAGATAATCCTGCAAAATCAAGAGATTTTGGTAATCATCTACGATGATTCCTCATTAGTTATCAAAAAAAAATTCTGAGTAGTAGAGTCAGAATTCTGATTAGAAGAGTCAGAATTATGAGTAACTTGCTCAAAATTCTAAGTATCAGAGTCAGAATTCTGATTAGTTGAGTCAGAATTCTGAGTAGTAGAGTCAGAACTTCTGAGTAACAGAGTCAGAATTCTGATAAAACTATCCAGAGAAAATGCCTTAGAAAAATGTTTAGATTTTGTGATTTTTGAACATTCTGAACTTCAAATCACCATAACTTGCTCAAAAATCAGAATTTTTCAACCAAAATTTGCAGGGTTGCTTAAAATGTGATTCTGAACACATTCTCTGGAAATGTTTTCTATGAAAAACACTCACATCTATGAGTTCGATAACCTCATAGCAAACAGAACTTTTTTCAAAAAAATCTTCAAGATCAACAAATTGATCTATATGAATCAGAAATCCATAATTACATTCAGATCGAGTTTTGGACTGAATTATCCAAAAGTCAATATTCTCAATTTAAGCACAGCATCGGTTTTAAGTCATGTGTCAGTATTATCATTCAACTCTACACATGAATAACCTGCAAAACAGATTAAGTTGTCTTTGGTACCCATATGAACTTGGGTCCAGGTTTGTTAGGTGCAGTGGCATATGCAGATATTCTATAAGAACCATACCAGTGCTGAATAAAATTCTTGTTCACAAAATCATTAGTCCCACAATATGAACAACAAAGTTTCTTTTGTGCAATTCTGACTAATTGATTTACAGAATAAATCACATCAGGTTTAACAAAAGATTTTCTTTGAAATGTATTGTTCTTCTTGACATTTGAATTAGGAACTTTTGATTTTGGCACTTCTTTCTTGGAAGTTGTTCCTTTAACTCTCCATTCCATTTTTATCTTTTTAAAAGAACAATTATAAGATTTATCAATAGCAGAATCATAAAACAGATTAGAAGAACGAATCTGATCTTTTGAACTATGATTTGATTTGTCAACAACTTTCGTTTCAAATTCCCTAAACTTTTTAACATACAAATCAAACCTTGACTGCAAATCAGATTTGGACTTCCTCTCTATCATGATTTTAGTTGATAAATCAGATAATTTCTTAATAAGCCTCCTTATCTCCAAATGAAAAACTTTCTTTTCCTTCTCAAACTCATCTTTTAAGCATTTTTCTTTAAAGCCATTTACCTTCTTCTTTTCAGTCTCTTTCCTTCCATCTTCTAACTCTTTCTCCAACTCATTGATTTTTACAGAAAACTCATTTAACATTCCTGTTTTCTTTTTCTCAAAACCAATCTTTTCTTTTTGAAAAACATTTTTCTTGCATTCAAACTCTTTTCTTTCTTTTGCAAGAATTTTCTCCAAATCAGAAATTTTCAAAGATAATTCAACAGACTTTGTTTCAAAACCTTTCCTCTCAGTTTGAAAGTCTCTTCTCTCTTTCTCAAATTTCACTCTTTCAAGTATAAGAACTTGTTCAAAATCATAGATCTGTTTCAAGAGTTGACAATTTTTCATTTCACATGATTTGATTCTATTTTCAGACTCTGTCAACATCTTTCTTCTAAAATTGCCTTTCTCTTTCAAATCAACATTCTCTTTTTCTAACAACTTTATGTTTTCTTGAACCTTTTCAAAATCCTTTAGAAAATCAGATTTCTCTTTTTGCAAAATCTTTATAACTTTTGCATATTCGTCTTGTTTTGCTTGAAGATTAGCAATCTTGCTTTCAAAATGAACAATCTCAGTTTTTGGTTCAGAAATTGTTTCTTTTGCTTTTACAGGACTTAATTTTTGTAAATTGTCTGAACTGGTTATAGAAATTGCAGGTCTCACAAAAATTTCAATAATCTCAGGCATGATGAAATGACAAATTCGAATATCAACTATGAATTATGATAAAAATGAGAATCAACACAAATCTAGAACATGCAAGAATTAATCAAATCTGTCACATGCATTTCATCAAACAGTTAGAGTACATGAATTAATGAAATCTTCTTTTCAACAAAAAATTTGAATACTAATCAACATGCAGCAGATATAATCACTTTGATCCAGAAACCAATCAAGAATTTCAAAAACATACCTGTGATCTCTGTTTAATTTCGAGAATTAATCAGCATAGAGAGAAAATCTTTGGATAACTTGATTGTAAGATATCGATTCAACAGAAAGACAAATTCAAATTTCTTGAATCAATGATAGAAACGAATTCAAGAATTGTTAGGAATTCAAGAATTGTTAGCAGCAGCGGAATCAATTGTCGAATTGATCAAGAAACTTCAAGAACGCGATCAAACACACTCTTGGTCGAATTTGTTTGTTGATTGGCTCTGATACCAATTGTAAGTCCAGGATACACTCTTACAATCAAATATGAACAATTAAGATCGTATTAACAGCAACTGGTCATATGATCTATTAACAATCTGTGAATTACAAGATATTACAATGAATTTCTCTCTCAATAGATCTAACAATTTATGCGTAAAGAGTTATCCAAAAGGTTAGCCAAAGATTCAGTTAGCTACAGTTGCTAACTCCTATATATACTGTAGATAATAGCTAAAGCTACAGTACATATGAGAAACAGACTAATAGAACAATTACACGTGTCCTAATTAGTAACTGAATATAACAGATAATATCCCAAGATATGAATTCTGAACATACTTCTGAATAAGCGCTTCAGAACATTTGTCTTCATAGTCAGAAGTTCTGAGTCTCCTACTCATAACTCTGAACCTTCTAGTCAGAATCCAACACTTAGAATCTTTTTGAGATTTCTCACTCAGAACTTCTGAGTCTTCTACTCAGAACTTCTGAGTCTTCTGAGTCTTCTTTAGTCTTCTTACTCAGAACTCAACACTTGTGTTTTTGACAAAACTCTAGACCTAACAGATAGTTATCTTGTAATTACTTTTGTATAAATAGTATTGATAGATAGCTATTAGAATATACGTGAGAATACACAAGAAGATACACGATACAGAGAATAGTTTTTACAAAGTTTGTTTAGCTATTCTGAGAGAATTAACCTCAAGATCATAGATCCTATTTCTAGAGAAGTAGAAGTCGTCTTGTTGAGCCTGTTCAACAAGATTGAGGTTTGGTGTAAAGCTTGTAATACAGTTTGATATATTCAGTGTGTTGAATTCTATTGATTGTTCTTTAATTGATTTAGAGTTCTATTCCGCAAGATTCTCTAAATTCTGTTTCTAAGAAGTTTAATTCTTGTTAAGAATCGATCCTGACAAGTGGTATCAGAGCGTTGGTATCTTAGAAGCTATGGACAATTCAATGGATTCTCACAGTACACTTGTTTCAAAGGTTCCCATGCTCAAGCCCAATGAATTTGACATGTGGAAACTGAGAATCAAGCAGTACATTCTTCTTACTGATTATGCAATATGGGACATCATAGAAAATGGCCCATGTAATGAAGGAAAGATTGGAGCAGATGGAAAGAGACCTCCTCCCAAGACAGATGCTGAAAAGAAAGTCAGACAAACAGAGATGAAGGCCTTAAGCACTCTGCTTTTGGCTATTCCTAATGAGTACCAACATCAATTCCAACACTGCACAAATGCACAGATGTTGTGGAATGCTCTGGAGAAAAGATTTACTGGCACAAAGAGCACAAAGAGGAATCAAAAGGCTATTCTCAGGCAACAATATGAGAACTTCATGTCTGCAAAGAATGAGTCTATGACTCAAACTTTTGACAGATTTAACAAGTTGATTGGAGAATTAGCAACTGTGGGTGTACACATGGATGCTGATGATGTCAATAGAAAGTTCCTTAGATCATTGGGAGAAGAATGGACCATGTACACAGTCTCATTCAGACAGAATGACCAATTGGAGGACAAAGAGCTAGATGACCTCTACAATGATCTGAGAGTATTTGAGGCTGAAGTTGAAGCCAAGAAAAGGCCATCTGGATTTGTTTATAATGCTGCTTTATTATCTTCATCCTCTGATAATGCTGCTAATCCTGATTCTGTTAATACTGCAGGTTCTGTTAATGCTGCTGGTGGAACCAATCAAGAGAAGACTACAGATTCTGTACTAGAAGCATTCTTTTCTAGTCATGTTCACTCTTCTCTAATCAATGATGATTTAGAGCAGATTAATGCTGATGATCTGGAAGAGATGGACATCAAGTGGCAGATGGCTATGCTATCAATGAGGGTGAAGAAATTCATCAAAAGGACTGGGAGAAACAACTTTTCCCAGAGAAGAGAAGATGGTGCAGGCTTTGACAAGTCCAAGGTTGAGTGTTATAAGTGTCACAAGATGGGACACTTTGCCAGAGAATGCAGAAGTGGAGGATCACATCAACAGGCTCCAAATGGAAACCAAAACAGAAGCTCCTCTCAAGCCCTTGTTTCTCAACAAGGAATGGGATTTGATTGGAGTGATCAAGCTGAGGAAGCCTGTCAGAATCAAGCTCTTATGGCAGAAGTATCTGATATTCCCACTGAGGTACAATCTAAACTCTGTTCTCAAGCTTGCATTGATGCTGTTAAAAGATATAGGGATCACAATCAGGGTATGTGTGATAACCTTAAGAGGCTAGAGAAAGATGTGAAAGATTATGTTAGGATTGTAGAAAGGTTTGAGGAACAGATTAGAGCTTTTCAAGCTAATGAACTTCAACACCACTATGATACTAACTATTGGAAGTGGGAGAAGAATGAGTATGAGATTAAGCTGAAAGTGTCTGGGGAGGAGAATGAGAAATTAAAAGAAGAGCTTAAGAAGGTTAAACTTGATGTTGAAAAGTTTACCTGTGCTTCTAAAACCATGGATACCATCATTAAGGCTCAAATCCATGACAAGATGAAAGTAGGGATAGGGTACAATGCCACACCTCCACCCTACAATAACAACTACATACCTCCTAAGTCTGATTTGTTAGAGACCAAGGATAGGAAGGATCCTGAATTAAAGATTAATATAGATCCTTGTGAAGAAACAGTAGTTGTTGAGAATGAGACTGACAAAGTAGACTCTGATGAGGAATCTGAGAGTCCATGTGATAAGAACACTGAGATCAAAAGGACTGAAAAGGAAAAGGGAGTTCATTCCACACAGCCCAAAGTTGTGAACTCTAATACTTGTAAACAGTGTTCCTGCAGGAAATCTAAAGAGCTCAAGCCCCAAAAACATGATAATCAGAGGGGAAATCAAAGGAACTGGAATAACCAGTGGGCTATGAGACAAGGAGTTGACCTGAACAGAATCAACAGGCCAAAACCTTGTTTCATCTGTGGTAAGCTAAATCACTTAGCCAAACACTGTTATTTCAATCCTGTTAACCAAAGGTTTAATGCTCAAAGATCTTTTCAAAAACCTGGTGGTTACAGAAAGAATGGTGGCTATAAAAAGTCTGCAAAGAAAAATGTGGCAAAGAAACAAGATAAACCCAAAAGCCACACAAAGAAAACGACTGAAAAGGAATGTGATACTATGTGGGTTCCAAAAAGCACTAAAAACAATACTGCTGCTAGCAGTGTTAGTACTGCTAACACTGTTAGTACTGCTTCAAAAGTTAGTGCTGCTAGCAGTGTTAATACTGCTAGTAATCATTCCAAAGTTAGTGCTGCTAGCAGTGTTAATACTGCTAGTAATCAGTCCAATGTTAGTGCTGCTAATACTTTTAGTGCTTCTTCTTCAGATAGTACTGCTGCTAGCAGTATTAACTCTGTTAATACTGCTTCTAGCAGTGTTAACTCTGTTAATACTGCTACCTCTGTTAGTACTTCTGAGGTTAATACTGCTGCTAACAATACTGCTGCTCCCAGTATTAGTACTGCTAGCACTGCTTGTGCTGCTACACCAATAATTTTGACAAAGTACTCCAGTACTGCAGTACCTAAATTTGAAAATCTCATCAAAACCAAGTGCAAGTACTTTGATGAGCAAGGGAGACCCAAGACCACTTCGGCTTGGGTTCCCAATAAAACTAATTGATTTATCAGATGTGCAGGGCAACCAACAGCTTAAGGGGAGAAGCATTTGGCATGTTGACAGTGGTTGCTCTAGGCACATAACAGGTAACATGGCCTGCCTTCAATATTTCAAATGAATTGATGGAGGACATGTTACTTTTAAAAATAATCCTGCAGAAGGTAAGAGAAGTGGTAAAAGTGATGTGTAAGATGACATTTGAGGATTTGACAAGTGATGCATAGTGCAGAGTTACTACTGCATGTGTTCTAGTAGTTAATACTGCTTGTGTAGTTAATACTGCTCAGTAGTTAATACTGCTAGTGCACAGTTAATACTGCTCAGTAGTTAATACTGCTAGTGCAGTTAATACTGCTAGTGCAGTTAATACTGCTAGGTAGTTAATACTTCTAGGTAGTTAATACTGCTTGGTAGTTAATACTGCTTGGTAGTTAATACTGCTGTTTAGTTAACACTGCCTTGCAGTTAATACTGCTCAGTAGTTAATACTGCCTATGTTGTTAATACTGCTTTTGATAATCTAGGGCATATAAATACCCCTGTTTGCCCGCCAAAGTTCATAACGACTCTTCGCATTTACTTCTTCTCTCTCGTTCTAACCTAGTCTCCCCAGAATCTTTGTGTTTCTCTTTCAAGAATCCTCAGGAATCATGGAGTTTGTGGATGAACACAATGAAATAGCCATGCTTCAGAAGCCGAAACAAGCTGCGGGATTCCACGATATCGTCGATTTTCTCAAATCATCGCACATCTCCTATGCCCTAACGGTGAGCCCAACCATCTATATCGAACATCAGACACAATTTTGGGAGAATGCCACTGTTAGTTTCGAAGAAGGTCAGAAAACCATTCGAACAAGGGTTTGTGATAAACCCTTGAAAGTCACAGAGGAGGTTATTCGCATCTCTCTTCAGTTGAATGATGCTTCACGTATATCTTCTATTCCTAATGAAGAACTCTTTTCTACTTTACAAAGAATGGGGTATGAAGGTCCCATTGGTGTTTTTAAATTCTACAAGTCAAAATTCTTCAACCAATGGAGATTTCTTGTTCATACCCTGATGCACTGTATTTCCAAGAAAACTACTGGATGGAGTGAGTTCAGCAGTCCCATTGCATATGCCTTGGTCTGCTTATCCACTGCCAGAAAGTACAATTTTTCAGCAATGATCTTTAATGATCTTGTATCAAACTTGGAATCCAAAAAGAGCTTTTACATGTATCCAAGGTTTGTGCAAGAAGTTATTAACAAGGAATTGATGGACTTACCTCAGTTTACTGAGGTATATGTACCCAAATCCCCTAAAGGGAAGGTTTTTTCAAATATGAAAAGACTTCCTAGGGACTCGGAAGGAGTTGACACACCATTGTTCTCTACAATGATGGTTGTGTCCCACCCCTCTGAAGGTATGGCATCAGGATCAAGGCCCTCATTAGATCAACCCACTGATGACCAATCCCAACCTTCCATCTCAAAAGACATCCCTCAGTCCATCCTTGAACGACCCACTCCCACAATCACCAAAAGGTTTGAAAGAAGAAAGGTGCACAAGGTTCCTTCCCTTGATGTACCTATTCAGAGCCCTAAGCCGTTAAGCCCTCAGTTGGAGCATTCTCCAATTGAGAATATCAACAGGGAAACCACAGGGGTGTCTCCCAACCCCAAGAAGGTGCTCTCTAAGGAGAAGGATGAGCATATGGGTGCTAAGGCTGCCACTACTTCTGCTAGCACAGAGAAGGACAGTGGTAACATAAATAAGACCTTCCCCATGGCAACTCTAAATGAGAAATCATTAGGAGGACCCAGGTGCCAAGAAACCAAGGGGACAGTTAGTGCTTCTGCTAGGCAGAAGGCTTCTGCTAAAACTTCCAAGGATCCTTTAAAGAAGGTAAACACTTCTAAACAAGGTGAGGATAGATATAACTATGCTGAATTGATGGAAACCCTTGGAAATGTCAACTTGGATGTTATGGCACAGAAGAAGGAGATTGAGCAACTTAAGACTGTGGTCACCTACCAACAGTCTCAAATTGCGAAGCTCAAAAAGATGGTCACCAAGTTGATGCACAGAAAGAAAAAGGCAAGATTTGTGCTGAGAAGAAGAACTCCAACTGATGATGCTCCCAAAAAGGGGGAGTCAGAGTCAGAATCAGAAGCAGAAATGAATATGATGGGTCCACAAGTTGAGGGGGAGACAGTTCAGATGGAGACCGAAATGGAAATTGAGAATGCACAGTTTAAGGGGGAGTCCAGTGCACAGAATAAGGGGAGACAGAAAAGGGGGAAGAGCGTGTTAAAGCAGCAGAAACTACAACAGCAGCAGAAACCACAGCAGCAGAAACTGTTAATGCTGCTGAGTTTGAACAAGCAGCAGAAACAGTTAATGCTGCTGAAGGCCAAACAGAAAAAGCAGCAGAAACTGAAGCAGTAACTACATCTCAAGCTGAAATTGATGAAGAAATATACTGGATTGTGAAGAACAGTGTTGAAGCAGCATCATTACATGTTCTAAGAGAAGCAGTAACAGCCATAGCAGCAGAAATGGTTATTGCTGCTGAAAAACTTAAAACAGCTGAACCAACTCCTGAAGCTGTTAAAACTCTTAAAAGAACCAAGATGATGTCAAAGAAAAGACCAAGAACCCAGCCCATATCTTCAAAGAAGAAAAATGAAAAGAAGCCAAGGGTGGAGTCATCTGCAGAAGAGGCCCAGGAGGAAACAGTGAAAGAAAAATCTGATCCAAAAGTTGCTGAAGAAGAAGTGGCAACTCCATCAGGGCAATCAAGCAATGTACAATCACAAACTGATGCCCAATGTGATTTGTATATTACTGGTGTTGACTCTAACCCAATTCCAATTCAGGCTGAACCAATATCATCTAAGGCTCCTGAAATCATCTTTTGGGACACTTTGAAAGATGGTAGAAAGGAGTTCATTAGGATAAAAAGAGCAGATGGAAAATTTGAAGTCTTTTCAACTTGGGGAAAAATTGTCAGAACTTGCTCAAGATCAGACTTAGAAGAAATGTTCAAAGTTGGGATGAGGCTATATGAAAACATGCTGACTGAGCAAGGGATGTCAATCTCTAAAATGGTACTTGAATTCTTGTGCCAAATGTTCAAAACTGAAGCAGTTCAGCATAGGATAAACACACAGTTTCAAGCCATTACCAACTGGATGCTCTATGAAAACTGTGGAGTATATGTCATCTCCCTTGACTCTGCAACGCAAGAATACTATCTGGTGGATGAAATATACAATCACATCATGAAGAGACTGAAAGGAATGCTAAATGCTAAGTTGACCTGCAACAAGGATTCAGCAATGGGTAGATTCTTGGTAAAAAGGATTCTCAATCAGAGTCTAGGTTTAAGTCCTAATCTGTGCGTATATGATGACTAAGTTTTGGAAGCATCATCTGAAGAACTTGACTTCTTTTCCTAAAAGTCAAGTTAGGGGGAGATTGTTGGGAACTGAAGATATGCCAAGTATGGTTAGTACTGCCAAGACAATGTTACTACTGCCAGTTCTTCGTTACTACTGCTGGGCAAAGTTACTACTGCTAGACGAAGTTACTACTGCTAGACGAAGTTAGTACTGCTAGACCAAATTACTACTGCTAGACATGGTTAGTACTGCTGAGCTGAGTTACTACTGCTTGAAGACTGTGAAGGTTAATACTGCTGAAGGTCGTTAATGCTGCTGAGCCAAATCATCGTTAATGCTGCTGAGCCAAATCATTGTTAATACTGCTGACTTGATAAGTTTGGTATGCGATACTTTTGGAGACAAAGAAGGAATTGATCAAGATATGTTTAACGAAGATTCAGAAGATCAATTTACTTTTGATAGTTATCTTGTAATTACTTTTGTATAAATAGTATTGATAGATAGCTATTAGAATATACGTGAGAATACACAAGAAGATACACGATACAGAGAATAGTTTTTACAAAGTTTGTTTAGCTATTCTGAGAGAATTAACCTCAAGATCATAGATCCTATTTCTAGAGAAGTAGAAGTCGTCTTGTTGAGCCTGTTCAACAAGATTGAGGTTTGGTGTAAAGCTTGTAATACAGTTTGATATATTCAGTGTGTTGAATTCTATTGATTGTTCTTTAATTGATTTAGAGTTCTATTCCGCAAGATTCTCTAAATTCTGTTTCTAAGAAGTTTAATTCTTGTTAAGAATCGATCCTGACAGATGAAATGAAGACTCTAAGCTTATTCAGAAGGAATAAATTGCCACCAATTTAGGCATGTTTTTTCAATATAATCAACAAATCTCTTTCTGGGAAGAACAGTTCAATAGATCAAGGTTCAAAGCAAATTTTGCAGATCTTTCATGGGTTAGTGAAGAATAGGCATTATGACTATACTTCTATTCTATGGGAAGATACGAAGAATACTTTTGAGAGGAATCAGAAGGCAATAGAAAAGAGAAGAAAGGATAAGGTACTCACATACATACCATATCAGAGGTATTGGCAATTGGTAATTTGGCATGCAAAGGATCAAGACAGAAATATTCCAAGAAGATCAAATGAGGAGCATGGGCCAATCTTTTATATGGGTAAAATGATTTCTGCTCTGAAACATGAAAAATTTCCAAATCACATACCTCTTCCAAGGTCACTTAGGCAATACATTCCAAGGGAGAGTGAGATATTAAAAGTATATTGCACCTCAATGGGACTTGAACAACCTCAAGCCCCTACCCATGAAGAACAACCTGAGATGAGAGGTGAGGGGTCTAATAAAAAAAAAAGAGGGGGAGAATGTTCAGGTGGGAGAACATTCTGAGAGAATAGAGAGGGAAGATTCAGAGAGATTGGTTAGTATGGAAGTTGAAAAACAGAAAGAGAGAAGTGAGGCTGAGAGATTGTTAACAGAATTAGAAACATAAAGAGATAATTCTGATCCAGCCAACTTAATCCGGGCAGCCACATCTACTGTTGGTTCACAACTCTTGGTGACCAACAATGAAGAAAACACCATGGAGCCCGTGGTGGAACTTGAACAACCCATCCCTAGCCACTCAGAAGCATTTCAACATGCTAATGTTTTAAAACAAACAGGGGAACCATCCCAAACTCATTTGGAGGGAGGTGATAAATCCCAAGATTTCATTCAACACTTTGAGTCTGGATTGCACAGTAATATGCATTTTAGGCCTGAAAATCCTTTTCACACTAGCACATCACAGGAATTTCGTATTCCTGTATTAACATCCATAGACACTCCTAATATTGGTGGTCAAGGATTGGATGGAAGTCCTGGGGAGGTGAACATCCTAAAAGCCTCCTTATACAGTACATCTGTTGTACATGATGTCTTTGTGGCATCTACAGGCCATGAGCTCCCTGAGCACATGAAAACTGGACCATCTGTTGATCCAGATTCACAGTTAGAACCTTCTGAATTTGAAAAGATTCAGAAACAAAATCAGGTGTTGGGGGAGAAAGTTGAAAAATTGGAAAGTACGGTTAATTCTTTGAAAAATGAGGTAAAGGAGCTCAAAATTATGTTGGAAGGCAAAGCAAACTCAGTTGAGACAAAAGTGGATAGAATGAAAGAATCCTTATATGCTCACAAAAGGAGATCAAGGATGAAATGTCAGAATTCCAAAGGAAGCTTTTTAAGAATATGGAAGATTTGAAATCTTCATTGTTACAAGCTGTCAGTTCAACTTTGGCTAGTGTTTCAAAGCCAGTAGCCATTATGCCTATATATGTAGCTGAACCTGAATCAGAATCAACTTAGCACTTAAAAAGAAAGTTTGATGATAATGATCCTCATGATCATCAAAAGGGGGAGAAAGGCAAAAGCAAAGTACTGAGGTTGAAAATCAAAGCACTGATGAGATAGAAAATGTTGTAAAGTCAGCAGATATTGAGTTAGCAGATTTTGAGCTTGCAGATGCAGACTTTCAGAATTCAGAGAATGTTCACAATTCACAAGATTTTGGAAAGATGGTTGATGAATCAGCAGATATAGAAAAATCAGTGGAGGTTCATGAAATAAGTTCAGATACTGAAGAAGCTATGGAAACTGAGAATGTGGGAAAAGAAAACTCTTCTGGTAATGTTACTGATAAAACAGAGGAATTGGTAATAAATACTGAGATGGAGGTAAACTCTGATGAGACTGAAATACTTATGGCTGATAAGGAGGTTATAGCTGATGAAAATATTGAGATGGTTGATATGGTGATAGCAGATCAGAGTATTAATGCAGAAGTAACAAGCATTTTTGGATCAGATGAGGTCATAGTGACAGATCAGAATGTGATTGCAGAAGAAGTAGTGACAGATTCTTCTGAAAAAGGTTGTGAGATCAGTATGGCAGATATTTCTGAGGAAAGTTTTGTTAGCCCCAAGTATCTGTTATGTAAAAGTATTGAAAATAGTTCAAGTCAGAAGACCAACAGAGATCAGACAGAAGACCTGGAAGGTGTTCATCAAGAAGACCAACAGAGCTCAACAGAGCTCTGTCGGATCCAACAGAGCTCAACAGAGCTCTGTCGAAGACTTCCAACAGGAACAAGTATTTAAAAGAAGACCAACAGAGCTCTTTCAACAGAGCTCTGGTGAAGTGAAGACCTTTGTCAGTCTAAGTCTCGTAGGAAATATTAAGTGTCAGACACGTGTCCACAATTTCCACGTATGCCCTAAAATTGGAGACACACTTTCCACGTGTCATTCCGGGGTACGATAGTACACTGTCTACACTTTATCAGGTCTATAAATAGCGAGGTAGTGGAACATCAATTGTAAGCTTAGGGAAGAGTAGTTTTTCCACAATTGTTTAAGCATATACTGCAGCAATCCCGAGCACTACCTCCGTACGATATTGTTGTCCTATGAGATTTCCGAACACACTTTAACTTGTTCTTGGTGTGATTCATTATCAATATATGAGCAGCTTTTATATCTGACCTTGTTATCATTTTACTGTTCAATATTTGATTCTCATAGTTCACTTATCGTTTACACAATCATTCATTTTAATGGCTTTATTTAATATGCTTCCGCTGTCTATTTTACCACCATTAATATGATACGACGTGAATCTGGGAACCTACAATTGGTATCAGAGCTTCTTTGGTTTTCTTAAGCCAAACGATCCAATCTACCAAGGTTGATTCACTGTTGTTGATTGTGTCTGTGCGACTTTAAAAGCTTCATAATATACTCTGTTTTACTGCTTTCTAGTCTAACCAAGCCTTCATAGCTCATATAACTGTGTTTAAAGCTTTCTAGTTTAGCTTAAAATCTTCTCAAAAGTTACTGTTCCATTGGTTACTGTTTGAAACTCTGTTTCTAGCCGAAAATCGTTTTGCAACAAACTGTACTCTGTTTTTTCTTTCAAAATGGCTAACAACGGTATAAATGCTATTTATACTGCTGGCTCTTTAACAAAACCTCCTACTCTTCTGAGAGATGAATATCCTCAGTGGAAAATCAGGATGGTTAATTTTTTCGATGGTATGGATAAGGACCTCATGCGATCTGTCACGGATGGACCATTCCAACCCATGGTTTTTGTTCCTCGTGTACCCGCAACAGGAACTACTGCTGAGATCCCAGCTCATTATGAAGTTAAAACCACAGGTTTTACTGATGAGGAAAATCTAAAAATGGAAAATGATCTTAAAGCAGTTAGACTACTGATTATGGCCATTCCAAACGAAATATTTCAAGAACTAGATTCATGTGTTAATGCTAAGGAAATCTGGGATCAACTTCTTAACCAACTTGAGGGTGGTATCAAGACCCAAAAGAATAGAAGGACCCAATGTATAAATGAATACAACGATTTCAAGGCACTTCCTGAGGAAACCTTACAGCAAACCTACAACAGATTTAATGTGTTGATCAATAAATGCAAAAAATGTGGGGTTGTTAGGTCGAAGGAAGATAACAATGTTCTGTTTTTGAAAAGTTTGAATGATGAATGGTTAAATCTGTCCATGTCTTTACAAGCTAACCAGGACTTAGATGCATGGTCTCTAACAGATGTGTATGGCACTCTAGCCGCACAAGAGAAGGATGTTGTCAAACACAAAGGCAAATCCACCATTGCAGGCCCAATCGCCTTAGTTTCTGATTCTAAGAAAACCACATCTGAAAGGTCCAACAGAGAGAGTTCAAGCAAAGAGAAAAAGAAAGATAAATCGGTTAAAAAGAAAGGAAAGAAAAGTTTAGTTGCAGAAAGTGAAACAGATGAGAGCTCATCAGAGGATGATGACATTCAAGCTTTTGATCAATCTCTTGCTCTGATAACTCAGCAATTTAACAAGAGATTTGGCAATAAGTTCGACAGAAGAGGCAGATATGAGAGAGAAGGAAGGGAAGACAAAAGAGGATATACAGCACCAGAGCAAAGTTCCAACAGAGTTGCCACAGAAATAGGGAAACCTCCACAAAGAAGAGAAAATCCACCAGCACAACAGAAGGCCGATGCTGCCCAACCCATCAATCAAAATGATGGACGCTGCTTCAGATGCGACAAACCTGGACACTTCTCTGTTAATTGTAGAGGCAAACTGGTAAAGGACCAGGACTATTACAAAAACAAATACAAGTACAACTACAGAGAAAGAAGCTATGTTGCTGAGATGGAGAACTGGGTTTCTGATTCATCCTCTGATGATGAACCAGAACAAGCCAACTTCTGTGGAGTTGCTGTAGATGATGAAAGTTTAGAAGAAACTGTTGACTGGATGACTGGAGAACCAGAGATAACAAAGGGAACAACAGAAGAAGAAGATCTGGCTCATGCATTAGCTCTTACCATGACAGAATCTGACGACAAAGCGCTGGAGACCACCAGACCCAGTGCCAAGGTATGCTCATCTGAATCTAAATCTGACTCGGAATTAGAAATGCATGTTTCCATGTTGAATGGGGAATTTCAGCTTCTAAAACAAAAACTTTCTGAAGAAAAGGAGCTAAGAAAACTAGCTCAGAAGGACCTATCTTTTTACAAGAGAGAAAAGACTCTCTTGGAACAAGAAAAGGAAGAAATCTTTAAAGAAAAATCTGAGTTAGAAATCTTACAAAAGAAGAAGGAAAGTCTGTTTTCTGAAAAGATCAAAGTTTATGAAAATGATTTGAAACAGAAGTCTGAAAAGTTGAAACAGTCTGAAACAGAGAGACTTAACTCTGTTGCTCTAACTGATTATTTTCAAAGAGAAAGGGAAGTTCTACATCAATCCCTACAGAGAAAAGAAATTCAAATCAAAAAGTACCAAGATGCTCAAGATGTGCATATCGAGATAAATTCACAGATGGATACGCAAGGTCTTGGTTTCTCTGACCTTGCTCCCTACAACGAAAGGAAGAAGACATCTCTGTCCTCCGCCTTTTGTATTGGGAAAATCCAAGAGGACGTGATATCTGGTAATGCTGTTTTCAAAAGAACCAAAACGTCAGATGCTTTCTCAAAACCAAGAAATCTCGACTTTAGGAACGTTAGCTATGATTCCTTTGATCATAAAAAGGTTTTGAAACCATCCTCCGAGTTTATTCTTGATCAAGGAAAAGCTAAAATCATAGTTCCTAATTCCGTCAAGGACTTGGATACTAAAGAGATTTTCAACTTCAATTCTTTCAAAGGACAGAAGTCTGCTTCTTCTGAGACAAAGTCCTCTGTTGAAATGCCACAGAGCAAACTTAATCCAGAAGCACCAGTTTTCTCTCCTACCTCTGAATCTATAAGAACATCTTTTGAAGAAGATTTGTTGAAAGTTATTGAAGAAAATGCTATCTCTGATTCTTTAAAGCCAAAGTTGAGAAAGTTCAGATCTATTAAAACAAATATCCCTGTCATACCCATTGAATCAAATTCCTCCAACAGAGCCACTAGAGACTTTCTAGCCTCTAATTGTGACTCTGACTCCGAGGTAGATGAACAGATCTTCTGTGGTCAAAAGAACATCTTACACAACTTAAAGCAACTACTGGTAGGATCTTCGGATCTAAAAGAAGATGTTTCTTTCTTTAAGAAACAGTCAAGATTTATACCAGTAACAAGCTTTAACAACAAAGATTTCAAGATTCTTGCTTCTAATGCAGTAGAAGTAGAGAAGAAAGAGAAAAATAAAAGCGTCTTTGTAAACTCAAATGTTCCTCTTGCTTTCAAACCTGTAAGATTCACACCAGAACAGAAGGGAAAGTGGATAGCTAAGTCTGTTCCGAATTCCGGTGTAAATCAAGGAAGAAATTCTTTTCGTTCAAATGAGTCCATTTCCAAGAATTTCATGTCAAAAGAGTCTATTCCTAAGAGTAACAATTTTAAGAAACAAAGTCAGGACAGATTGTATGCAAAGACATCTGGTCCTAAAATCTTTCAGAATCAAGCTCCATTCAAACAGTTCTTGAATAAAAACAATGTGCATCAGTTATGCTCCATAAACTGCAACTGCATTCAGCTGTTACTTAAATTGCAAAACCATCTGAATGGTCCCCACTGTGTTCTGAATAAGTCGGTTCAAAAGAAAAATGTCAAGACTGTTCAGAATACACAAAGGAAAACCTCTGGCACATCATCTCAGTATAAACAATCTCAAGGAAAATCTGATAATCCACCTAAGCCTAACAGGAAAGGACCCATTATGCAATGGGTACCTAAAAGAAATTAATCTGTCTTGCAGAAACCTCATGTGCAGATCTGGTACTTGGATTCTGGATGCTCCAGGCACATGACGGGGAATAAGGAGCTGTTAACTTCTTTTAAAAACAAAATTGGAAGTGCAGTAACCTTCGGAGGAGACAATGGCGGACAGATTAAAGGTTATGGTACATTAGTAAATGGTGGTGTTTCAGTCTCTGAAGTTGCTTATGTTGAAGGATTAAATCATAATCTTCTCAGTATAAGTCAACTCTGTGATCACAGATTTGATGTCAATTTCAGGAAGAAATATTGTTCCTTACTACTTTCCGAGTCTGGTCAAGAACTCTTAAGAGCTGACAGAAAAGGCAATCTTTACAAAATGAATTTCAAACCAAACCAAAACACTACAGCAGCGAGACTCTGTTTAGTGTCTTTGAATAATGAAGATGCCTGGCTCTGGCACAAAAGATTCGCTCATTTAAACTTTCGAAATCTTGACAAACTCGTGAAACTGAAGTTAGTAAAAGGACTTCCTTCCCTGAAATTTGACAAAGACAATCTCTGTTCTGCTTGTGAACTAGGAAAGATGAAAAGATCTTCACACAGAACAAAGAGTGATCATAGTTGTCCCAGACCTTTGCATATGCTTCATGTGGATCTTTGCGGTCCAATCTCTGTGCAAAGTCTGTCGGGCAAGAAGTATATCCTTGTTTTAATTGATGAATATTCTCGATATACCTGGATTGAGTTCATCAGAGTAAAATCTGATGTCCCAGAAATTCTGATAAGTTTGTTGAAAAGGATACAGGTTCTGTTTGATCTAAAGGTACAAAAGTTGAGAAGTGACAACGGGACAGAATTCAAGAACGCCAAAATTGATGCCTACCTAACAGAGGAAGGTATTTCCCAAAACTTCTCAGCAGCAAGAACTCCACAACAAAATGGAGTTGTGGAGAGAAAGAACAGAACTCTAGTAGAAGCCGCCAGAACCATGTTGGCTGGCTCTGTTCTTCCAATGAACTTCTGGGTAGAAGCAGTCTCAACAGCATGTTTTACCCAAAACAGAGTTGTAATAGTGAAAAGATTTAAGAAGACTCCATATGAACTCATCAACAACAGAAGACCAAATGTGAAATTCTTTCATGTCTTCGGTTGCAAGTGCTACATACTGAATGACAGAGAACATCTGGGAAAGTTTGACAAGAAAGCAGACGAAGGAATCTTTATTGGTTATTCCTTAACCTCTAAAGCCTACAGAGTCTACAACACCAGATGTCGGGTCATTCAAGAGAGTGTAAATGTGTCCTTTGATGAAAGCATATCAAGCTCCTCTGATCGAAAATCAACAGAGGGGACACAGACAGAACAAGAGAAGATAAGTTCTTCTAGATCAAGGGAAGAAGACATCAATCTCATGTTCAATGATTTCTTCGATGATGATTCCTATGATAACATAAACAGAGGAGATCAAGCTCAGAACTCAACAGATCAAAATATGACAGGTACATCTCTCACTGGTCCCTCTAATACTTCACCATCTACCTCTCTGTCTACAGGAGTAATTCAGAGAAATGAGGAACCACACCAGAATGAAAGAGAACCTGAACAAGAGCCTTCATCACCTCTGATGACAAACGTTGGAAGAAATTCCTTGTTTGAAAGTTCACCATCACAGAGCCCTGTTAATGACTCTCAGAGCAATGAGGCCACTGTCCAAAGTTGTGTGCCACAGAGCCCTGGTCCAAACCTACAGAACTCTGATGCTGAAGTTCGTCTTTTCCCATCAGAAGCACAAACGCCACCCGTTGTCCATGCTCCCATGACACGATGGACAAAGGATCATCCTCATCATCTTATCATTGGTGCTGCTGATGATGGCATAAAGACAAGATCAGCCACAATCAATGAAGCCTTCTTTGTAAATTTTCTAAGCATGATTGAGCCGAAAAAGATTTCTGAAGCCCTAGAGGACCCAAATTGGATCGAAGCTATGCAAGAAGAGCTTCTGGAATTTGAGAGAAATAAAGTCTGGTCCTTGGTTCCACTCCCAAAAGGCAAAGCGGTCATTGGAACCAAATGGGTGTTTAGAAACAAAAAGGATGAAGATGGGATTATCATCAGAAACAAAGCCCGTCTGGTTGCAAAGGGATACAGACAGGAAAAAGGAATTGACTATGACGAAACCTTTGCACCTGTGGCTAGGCTAGAAGCCATAAGAATCTTCCTAGCCTATGCTGCTCATAAAGGTTTTAAGGTCTATCAAATGGACGTCAAGTCTGCCTTTCTAAATGGCAAACTGCAAGAAGAAGTTTATGTCCAGCAACCTCCTGGTTTTGAATGCTCAGAGTTTCCAGACCACGTTTACAAACTAGACAAAGCTCTCTACGGTCTTAAGCAAGCTCCCAGAGCCTGGTATGAAACTCTGTCCAAATTTCTGTTGATCAATCACTTCGAGAAAGGTACCGTCGGTAAAACTCTATTCTTCAGGAGATACAAAAATGATATACTTCAGGTACAAATATATGTTGATGATATTATCTTTGGGTCTACACGGCAAGAGTACTGTGATAAGTTTGAAAACTTAATGAAAAGTGAATTCAAAATGAGCATGATGGGAGAACTCTCTTTCTTCCTGGGTTTACAAGTCAAACAATCTGACAGAGGGACTTTCATAAGTCAGTCCAAATACATCTCTGACATGTTGAAAAAATATAAGCTTGATTCAAAACCAATGAAAACTCCTATTTCCACTGGAGTTAAACTTGACTTTGATCCTAATGGTGAACCAACAGATGTCAAGCACTACAGAGGCATGATAGGGTCACTTTTGTACTTAACCGCCAGTAGACCTGATATAATGTTTGCAACCTGTCTCTGTGCCAGATTTCAGGCAAATCCTACCGAAACTCATTTAACAGCTGTCAAACGTATCTTTAAATATCTGAAAGGGACTCAATTTTTGGGTCTCTGGTATCCTCTTAACTCTGGTTTTGAGCTTGTAGCTTACACAGACTCAGACTATGGAGGATGCAAGAACGACAGAAAGAGTACCTCTGGTAGCTGCCAAATGCTTGGAGAAAAGTTGGTGAGTTGGACATCCAAGAAACAGAATTGTGTTTCAACCTCTACAGCAGAAGCGGAATATGTTGCTGCTGCTAGTTGTTGTTCCCAAGTAATATGGATGAAGACACAACTCAGAGATTATGGCTTGGAGTATGGTAAAATTCCAATTCTATGCGACTCCAAGAGTGCCATTGCCATAACAGCCAACCCAGTTCAACACTCGAAGACTAAGCACATCGACATAAGGTATCACTTTATAAAGGATCATGTTGAAAAAGGGACTATTGAAATGTACTTTGTTTCAACAGACCTCCAGCTTGCTGATTTGTTTACAAAAGCCCTTGATGAAAGGAGATTTAACTTCCTAATCAGCAAACTGGGTATGCTGAACTTGTCCTCCTAACTCTGTTTAAAATCAACAGAGGCTCTGATGTTCCTACCAGAGCTCTGTCAAAAAGTTGGGTAGGATAGTTCAACAGAGTTCTGTTGTACACAAGAATTATGTCGCGCATTTTTTTTGGTCGTACAAAAGTTCTTTTGTTTTATCAAAAAAAAAAAATCAAAGGAAGGGAAGGCTCATCTGTCGAGGGGGAGCTTATAAAGGAAAATTGCATGGTTTTAGGGGGAGCAAGTCAATAATCAAATTTCCAAAACCAAATTGACTTTGCTTTTTGAGCTTAAAGCTAAATCTTTTGGAGAACCAGTCAGAACTCTGACATCTCATCAGAGCCTCTGTTGCTTCTCATCAGAACTCTGTTTGATCATGTAAAGTTCTGACCATCTCACATCAGAACAAGTTCTGGTAAAGGTAACGGTAAGAAATGGAGGCCGCACAACAGAAGCAACTTAACACATCTCCATCAGAGCTCTGTTAGTCTATTCTGCCACGTCATCAGAACACGTCATCAAAAGTAACGTCATCAGAGGTGCGGGTTATTTCTAAACGTCAACCACTTGTAACCCACACATCTCTAACCGCGACGGTTTACTTGCACAAAAGTGGTCAGAACAAATCCACGTGGCAATCTCCAATTGAAAGCTAAACCACTAGCTGTCCCCACGATACACATTTCAGGCCACTCCACCTTCTGACACTCGAGTGCCTACAGTACCTGCGGCGATTACTCAGCCACAAGCTCGGAATATAAATATCCAAAACCTTGACCCTCTTTTATTTAAACCCTGTTCATCTTTCCTCTTCATTCAAACCTTCAAAACCCAAACCTGCAAAAATGGCAAACCCTCAACACTCAGCAGATTCAAGCCGTATTGGTCCCGTCGACCAAATTGTTATTCTCCCATACGAGTTTGCTGAAAGCAACCATCGATTAGATCCAAACCCTGCTCTCTATCTACCCACATACCACATATTTCTGGAGTTCTTCAGAAACTCAGAAATCTTCAGAGCCCTAACAGACTTCGACGACAACATTCCTGAGCTCTACATCAAGCAGTGGTGGACTTCTTGCCAACACGTAGAAGAGCTAAACGGAATCATTGGCAATGTGGATTCTGGTCGAGATAGAGGTTCAGGAACGATCAGAATCAGAGCAACTACCCTGCGGAGAATCCTCGGAATGAAGAGCAAGCGACAGCTCGACATAGAAGCTTTCGAGAAGTCACCCAGTACTGCCGTCCTTATGGAGTTTGTACGATTTCTAGGCTACAACAAAGATATCACCCGCATCGGAGCATTCAAAAGACAACATCTACCACCAGTGTGGAATTTCATGTTCTCCACACTGAACCGAACCCTCACAGGAAAATCTGGTAGTCAAGATCAAGCCAGCATAGAAATCCTACAGATAATGTATGGATTGTTCTTTCAAAGAAACCTTGACTATGCCAGCATTCTCTACACCGACCTTCTCACTGCTGTTAATCTCAAAACCTCTGCCATTGCCAAAGGAGGAGAAGTTGGGCAACATAAATTTCTGAAGAACATCAAGTTTCCAAGGTTTATCGGGTTGGTAATCAGAAGAGCATTTCAGAGTCTGGAATTGACTCAACAAGGCAATACGTTCAGGAACTGGGTCATGACCAGATTCAATCCCACCACTTCAGGAGAATATCCCCTCATTCGACGCGTTCTAGGTACAATGCTCGCTCTGATAAGCCCATACCACATTTCTATCCAAAACTATAGACATGCTGCTCAACCTCAAGAGCCTGAGGTGAGAACCCCAACATGCTTAGGCTCTGAGCCATCTGAGGAGAGTACGAGTGAGGAAATAGGAGTGGAAGAAGGAAACAGACCAGAGGTAAGAGTACCCGAAGTGGGGTCTTCCTCTAGAGTGATGATGGAGGAGGAAGTAGGGAACAGAGCATCCACTATGGAGACTGTTCATGAGGGAGTACAGGAGTCACCAGAGGTAGAAGTTCTTTCCTCTGATACTGGTGAGCAAATAGATAACAGAGAGGAACCCGAGCGTTCTACAGCCTTAGGTGCCGAGGAAAATGTGAGGATAGAAGAAGATGTCCAAGATGACACATCTGAGAGAAATCCTAGCCCACATCCCAGTGCTCCCACACAATCTAATCCTGGTGATCAAGACCAAGGGATTATTGAAACAGAGGTGCACACCTCGAACCCTAACCAGCCTATACCATCAGAGGCACTTCTTCATACCTCTGATACGCACGAAGCCGGGGAAACTATCTTTGGTAGTGATGTTCATTCGCCCCAGAACATCAATAGGTCACCTCCACACGATGATGCCTCTATGGCTCATTTAGAGACTACACAAATTAGACCAGAGATCTTTGTAATCTCACGTAGCATCTGTCCGACTCAGGGACAATGGGAGACCATAGTAGAACAAGGGAAGACATTGCTTGATCCAAATGCTTCCCATCACACCAGATTTCCTTCTTCAGAACCTGAGCCGGAAGAGGAAACTCTGGTCAGAACACCTGTAGTTGTTTCCCCTCAAAGGGAACATCAAGGATCAGGTGGAAGCCCTCCAAGAGCCAACATCAAAACAACTCTTGACGGAGGCGCCTCTGAACTCGAGGCAGAATTGGAACCATGTGTTGGAACCAAGGAGACCCCCGTTGACACTGTCACAAGAGCAGAGTTCGAAAGCTTCTGTGACAGTATCAACAACTCTTTGAACGAGTATAAACTTATCAATGAACAAAAGGAGGAGCTGATCCGCAAGGAAAATGCTTCTCTTAGGGAAGAACTGCTGAACATCTCAAACAAGCATGCTGATCTAACTCGAAGATATGACGAAGCTGCAACACTCAGAACAGAGTCTGAAAGGGTTAGAGGATAAGAGATTGCAAAGCTGACGACAGAGATAGCCGACCTACGATCAGTCAGCGCAGAGGAAGTTACAAAGACTTCGACAGAACTTGCAAAACTAAAGCGACTTATATCAGAGAACCACACAGCGCAGATGAACAAAACCCTTCCCATCCCCACGGTTATTCTTTCAGAATCTAATATCAGAACCTTGACAGAGCTAATTACCAACTATGTTAAGGAATCCATAAAAGAAGCAACCACTTCATCTGCTACTCCACTCAACATCTCCAGCCCTAACCCAAATGACCTACCCATAACAGTTGGACAAATGGGAAACTTCAGAAAATCTGTTCTAAGCCGGATGATGACGATCTCATCAAAATTCGTAATGAAGGCTAAGGCAATAGAGCAACATGTGAAAGCGTCTCTTGATACTCATAAAGTCAACTTCAAGGCTCAAGTAGAAGAAATCAGAGCCGCTGCAACAGAGGTAGAAGATGTGATGAAACAGGTAGCCTCAAACTTTACTAATATCATCTTACAGACTGCATCTACATCAAAAAGATCTGTAGAAGAAGCACCCACAGACGAACCCGCAAGCAAGAGACAGAAAACCGGTCTGAAGTTTGTTGTTCACTCCTCACCAAAAGCTCGAATTGAATCCTCTGACGATGATGATGACTTTGAAGACGCTCAAGAAGGTCAATCCGACAATCAATTGGGTGAGTCCTCATAACAACAAAAGGGGGAGAAGGAGAAGGAGAAGGAGAAGGAGAAAGAGAAGGAGAAGGAGAAAGAGGAGAAAGAGGTAGAAAAGGAGAAAGAGGTAGAGAAGGAGAAAGAGGTTGAACAAGAAGCCAAGGGTAAAGGGAAAGTCATAGAAGCAACTGAGGCAGAGACTACAGAAGGAGAAAAGGGGATGACTGATATGACTGAAGTGGCATTCGACTACATGTTCAAGAACAGAGTCATCAAAGCGACAGAAGAGTCATCGCAAGAACCACCAGAGATCATCTTCCTAGATACCCCTCCTACTTCTCCAACAAAAGAACTAGAAAGGACAGACCAATCCTTTGCTGAAGAACAAATAAGTCAAGCCGAATCTGCTCACATCGACACCCTTATGACAGAGACCCACAATGACCCAAACCCAACCGTAACAGAACAGAACCCAGAAACCTCTACCTTTCACACCGAAAAACCTGCCTTAGAAACGGTATTTGCATTTCTCTATGCTGACAGAGACATCATCCCTGTAAATGCCGTACCCATTAACCCATACCTCAACCCAATCAGGATAAACACCATCTCGGATGCAAGGCTAAAGTTCATCCAAACCAAGTCAAATCAGAACAGAGCCATCAATATAAACTTCGGTATCCGCAGAATTCTGGACATCAAGCACAAGAAGTTTCAACACGACAGGGTCACATACCATGAGTATACTGTGGAATCAACAGAAGGCAGAAATGAAATCTTCAATGACAATGATCTCGTCCTTCTGAATCCATATGACCTGATCTTACTCCACGCATATTGCCTGAACTTCTCAGAAAGATACACACCGGCCAGAACTGCGCTACCAGAAGTCAGATTTGCTATGCAAGAACACATCAATCTCAGAATACAGATTGATTATCAACTTGGCATAGAGTTTGAAGTGGAGAAACTAGCGATTGCACCTCCTAACGAAAACCTTGAGGGTTATGGTCATCACAGAACTGGAACTGTAGTAGAAGATCCTCTAGTCTTTATCTGCAGACAGAAGGGCATAAAGAAGGCCATCAGAGCAAATGAAGCCCACAAGTACTCAAGTGAATCGCTGGTATACATCAAGAACATAATCCAAGATCTCCCAAGAAACAAGTGTCCAGAAGAACAGCAGAAACTCTTCATCGACCAGATTGATCTGATGCTGGACTTCCGTACTCTAATCAGAAGATTTGACAGAATTCTTAGGGGAGATAATTATGCTTAAATGTACTGATCTTTTAATCTTTTTGTAATATTCCAAAAGATTAGTGCAAGGCTTCGACAGAGGTAAAAGTTCTCTGTTCTTTTGTTTAATCTCTTGTCAATTGTAAATTTTTATTTTCAATACTTAGGGGGAGATTGTTAGCCCCAAGTATCTGTTATGTAAAAGTATTGAAAATAGTTCAAGTCAGAAGACCAACAGAGATCAGACAGGAGACCTGGAAGGTGTTCATCAAGAAGACCAACAGAGCTCAACAGAGCTCTGTCGGATCCAACAGAGCTCAACAGAGCTCTGTCGAAGACTTCCAACAGGAACAAGTATTTAAAAGAAGACCAACAGACCTCTTTCAACAGAGCTCTGGTGAAGTGAAGACCTCTGTCAGTCTAAGTCTCGTAGGAAATATTAAGTGTCAGACACGTGTCCACAATTTCCACGTATGCCCTAAAATTGGAGACACACTTTCCACGTGTCATTCCGGGGTACGATAGTACACTGTCTACACTTTATCAGGTCTATAAATAGCGAGGTAGTTGAACATCAATTGTAAGCTTAGGGAAGAGTAGTTTTTCCACATTTGTTTAAGCATATACTGCAGCAATCCCGAGCACTACCTCCGTACGATATTGTTGTCCTATGAGATTTCCGAACACACTTTAACTTGTTCTTGGTGTGATTCATTATCAATATATAAGCAGCTTTTATATCTGACCTTGTTATCATTTTACTGTTCAATATTTGATTCTCATAGTTCACTTATCGTTTACACAATCACTCATTTTAATGGCTTTATTTAATATGCTTCCGCTGTCTATTTTACTACCATTAATATGATACGACGTGAATCTGGGAACCTACAAGTTTGATTGAAAGTTCTGAAGTGAACACTTGTACAGAAATTGTTCCTTATACCAGAGTTGAGCTTCTTAATTATGAGTTGGAAGAAAGAAGGTTGAATGAAATTCTGATAAGAAGAATGCATAGTGAGTTAATCAGAGCTCTTAATGTTCAGAAAGTTCAAAGAGTTATCAGAACAGTAAAGCCAATAGAGTTGTTAGGAGAAGAAGATCATTCTGTTGATTATTCAAAGAAGTCTCAAATGAATTTTCAAGAGCATTTTGGTGATGAATTGGGAGGAAATGATGCAGAGTATGACAGAGTTAAAGATTTCTTCATGTCTTTGGGTTATGTGTTCAGAAAACCCATTGTGATTCCTAGAATTGAGCTGCCAGTTCTGAAAGAACCCTTGTGTGATTTTATTCTTGATATGAGTGACACTCCACTTGTTAAGCATTTTTGCAAAGATGTATTTCCAGAAAAAACATATAAGTATCTTTACTGCACAAGAGATGATCATGTGATTATAGAGAATTTTATTGATGGATTCATGGATGAAAGAGTTCAGATGGTTTATGTGGAAGCCTCTAACAGATTCAGAAAGCCTGATGAAAGACTACATGTTCAGAGAGCAATTGTGAAAGTTCTGGAGTTTCAGATTGATGAATTTGATGGGTTAAAATATGTGAGTCTAACAGTTCAGAAGGAAGGGAATCTGAAGGTAAGCATGACCAGTTTTGACTTCCATAGACTATTTCTGAATGATCAAGTGTTTCTGGTGAAGTTCTTTGCTAGTACTGAAGAATCTTGGTTAGAACTTGAATGCAGAAGGATTTTGGCAATATATGTGAGAAATATGTACTTCTATGATTTCCAGTTGGCAATTGAAGAAAGAAAGGAGAAATGTAACTTGAGCAAACCAATTAGAAAGCCTATTCATGAAATTGGAGGTCGTGGATTTATTGCTGAAGGAGTTGAAAATGAGGGTTTTACATATATAGTTTGTGGAATAAGAAAGTTTTTCAGGCTGAATGATTTGATAAAGTACAGTGATGCTACTTTACAATACTTGTTGCAAGATATGACAGTAAATGCTGAGGGTGAGAAAGCAGTTCTGAAAGAAAAATGCAAAAGGCATATCAAAGAGAGGTTGGATCTTAGAACAAGAATCAAAGACTGTAGTGAATGGATGCTCTCAGAAGAAAACCCAAAGAAACTGTTACACAAAGACTTTGTATTCCCTGCTGAGTATGAAGTAAATGGAGTTTATTCAGAAGAAGTTGAAGAAGATATTCCTGATGTGTCTTCACAAGATGTTCAAATGAAAGATGCAGATCAACCAGAAAAGTCTGAGGCCAATGAAGAAGAAATACCTGTTGATGTTAATGGTTACTTTCTGGAGTATGCTCTTCCTAACTTCTTTCAACCAAGAGAAGTCAACTTTCTAAGTGTGTATCATGACAGAACAGATGTACATAAATGGCTTCGTGGAGAGATGTCAAGATGCTTAGCAAAACCAAAAGAGGCAGTGTACTCAGATTTCTTAATCACTGGAATAAGAGAATTGAGTGTTAAGAAGTTCAGAAAACACGAGTATTATTCGTTTGAAGTATTAAGAGAAGATGGAAAAGTCTACTACTTTACTGAAGCAGACTTTGACAAGATCTCAGTAACAGATTTCTACAGGCTGTATAGTCTTTTGTCAAATAAAGACTGTAGCAAACATAAAAAGGAGAGAGGAGCATTGGCTGCAGTGAGAGATGCTATGTTTTACATTCTGAGATGGTATGCATATACAGATTTTCAGATTGCTCTGTATATACAAAGACCATGTGTATATCTTTCCAAGCCAAACAATGATCATGAACAATTGAATCTTCTGAAAAGTGGAAATGTTGTAAGACATCCAGAGTTGGGAGTTTTCTTAAGGAATGACAGAAAAGAAAAGATTTTCTTCGGACCAGAAGAAGTAGCAAAATATTGTTCTAGAACTCTAAGGTTCATCAAACACAGCTTGGAGAAAAAGTTAACAAGAGGAAAACAAGTTGAAGAAATACAAGAGATTATTGAAAAGATTGAAAGAAGGCTTAATATGAGAAATGTAATTCTTTTGAAGATTGTACCTGCTTTGAAAGAGTTCAATGTTGATAAGTACATGAGTGTTTGACAAAAAGGGGGAGATTGTTAGATCTGAAGTTTTGTCAAAAGTTACAAGTGTTGGATCTGGATAGAAGACTCGGAGTTCTGAGTAAGAAGACTCAGAAGCTCTGACTGAGAAGTCTTGAAAAGATAACAAGTGTGAAAGTCTGAACAAAAGGATCAGAGTTCTGAGTAGGAGACTCAGAACCTCTGAAGATGAAATTGGAAAACGTCCATGTGCTTGAAGGAAGTTCTGATGTGCTTAGTCCGAAGAATGTTCAGAAGTTCTGAACTACATGTTCAGAACTTATGACAAGATATTTTTCTTTATATTCTGTTAGTTAAATAGGACACGTGTAATAGTTCTATTAGTCATTCAGTTATATGTACTGTAGCTTTAGCATTTCCTTACAGTATATATAGAAGTTAGCACTGTTAAGCTAACTAACTTTCCCGCATAACTTTGTATTCACTTTTGTAATCTTTGAGAGATTCTCTCTCTAGATATGTAAATCTGTTCTTGATTCAATACAAGTTTGTTTGATCCAATTCTCTATTTGATTGTTCATATTTGATTGTAAGATTGAATCTTGGTTTCTACACAGCTAAAGAAATCTGGGATCAGCTTCTTAATCAACTTGAGGGTGGTATCAAGACCCAAAAGAACAGAAGGACCCAATGTATTAACGAATACAATGATTTTAAGGCACTTCCTAAGGAAACCTTATAACAAACCTACAACAGATTTAATGTTTTGATAAACAAATGCAAAAAGTGTGGGGTTGTTAGGTCGAAGGAAGATAACAATGTTCTGTTTTTGAAAAGTTTAAATGACGAATGGTTGAATCTATCTATGTCTTTACAAGCTAACCAAGATTTGGATGCATGGACTCTCACTGATGTGTATGGCACTCTTGCCGCACAAGAGAAAGATGTTGTCAAACAAAAGGGCAAATCCACCATTGCAGGTTCAATAGCTTTGATATCTGATTCAAAGAATCCCGCTGAAGGAAAGTCCAACAGAGAGAGCTCTAGCAGAGAGAAAAAGAAAGAGAAGGTGATGAAAAAGAAGGGAAAGAAGAGTCTGGTCGCTGAAAGTGATGATGAAGAAAGTTCATCAGATGAAGATAATGATATAAATGCTTTTGCTAAATCTCTTTCCTTAATAACTCAAAAATTTAACAAGAGGTTTGGTAACAAAGTATTTGACAGAAGAGGAATATATGAGAGAAAAGAGAAAGATGAGAAAAGAGGTTACACTGCACCTCACCAACAGAACAGAGCTCCACAAGAGCAAAGACCACAATAGAAGTACAATCCTCCAGCCCCCCAGAAGCCAGCAGATGCTGCTCAACCCATCAACCAGAATGATGGACATTGTTTTAGACGTGGCAAACCCGGCCATTTCTCTGCTAACTGTAGAGGTAAACTGGTAAAAGACCAAGATTACTACAAGAACAAATACAAGTACAATTACAGAGAAAGAAGCTACGTTGCTGAGATGGAAAATTGGATCTCTGATTCGTCCTCTGATGACGAACCAGAGCAAGCCAATTTTTGCGGAGTTGCTGCGGTTGATGAGAGTCTAGAAGTGACAGCTGATTGGATGAGTGAAGAATTTCCTGAGAGAACAACAGAGGACGATTTGACTCAGAATGCATTTGCTCTTACTGTAACAGAGCCAAAAGAAAGAGCGCTGGAGACCACCAGACCCAATGCCAAGGTATGTACCACTTCTGAATCAAAGTCTGACTCTGAGTTAGAAATGCATGTGTCTTTATTAACAGAGGAATTTCAACTTTTAAAACAAAAGCTTTCAGAGGAAAAGGAATTAAGAAAGCTAGCTCAGAAGGATATGTCCTTTTACAAGAGAGAGAAAACTCTCTTGGAACAGGAAAAGGAAGAAATCTTTAAAGAAAAGTCTGAGATAGAAGTTTTAACAAAACAAAAGGAAAACACCTTTTCGGAAAAAGTTAAAGAGTTTAAGGAAGTTTTAAAGCAAAAAACTGAAGAGGTTAAGAAATCAGAAACCGAAAGACTTAACTCTGTTGCTTTAAAAGATTATTTTCAAAGAGAAAGGGAGGTTTTGCATCAATCCCAACAGAGAAAGGAAATCTTAATCAAAAAGTACCAGGATGAACAAGATGTGCACATTAAGATAAACTCCCAAATAGATACACAAGGTCTTGGTTTCAGTGACCTTGGTCCATACAATGAAAGAAAGAAGACATCCTTGTCTTCTGCCTCTTGTGTTGGGAAGATCCAGGAAGATGTGATCTCTGGTACTGCAGTTTTCAAGAGAATCAAAACCTCAGATATTTCAAGGACCAGAAAACCTAATTTCAGGAATGTCAGCTATGACTCCTTGGATCAAGAAAAGGTTACAAAACCATCTTCAAAGTTTATACTTGATAAAGGAAAAGCTAGGATTATACTTCCTGAGTCTGATAAAAGTCTGGATCCCAAAGAAATTTTCAACTTTAACTCTTTTAAGGGACAGAAATCTGTTACTTCTGTGGCTGAATCCTCTGATGTTAAACCACAGAGCGAGCTCAACCCTGAAGCACCGGTCTTCTCCCCTTCCTATGAATCAATAAGAACATCTTTTGAAGAGGATTTGAAAAGAGTTCTTGAGGAGAATATTGCATCTGATGCTTTAAAACACAAGTTAAGAAAGTTCAAGTCTGTCAAAGCTAATATCTCAGTGATGCCCCAAGAGTTTAACACCTCCACCAGAGCCACCAGAGACTTTCTGTGCTCTGACAGTCACTCTGATTCTGAGGTGGATGAGCGAAATTTATGTGCTCAAGAGACGGTTTTACACAAACCAAAGCAAGTAACTGCTGAATCTGAACCTGTGAAAAATGTATCTTTCTTTAAGAAACAATCCAGATTCATACCAGTTCCTAATTTTCAAAACAAGGGTATTAGAATTCTTTCTTCTGATAAGATAGAATAGAAGAGAAGAGAGAAAGCTAAAAATGTTTATGTGAATCAAACTTCAGTACCCTTTGTTTATAAACCAATCAGATTTACACCAGAGCAGAAGGGCAAGTGGATAGTCAATGACAAACCTGCTTCCAACTCTGTTGTAAATCAAAGAATAAACTCTTATTGGCCCAGTGAATCAATTCCAAGGAAAAATGGAAATTTCAATAAGCCAAACAAGGACAGAATGTATGCTAAGACATCTGGTCCTAAAGTTTTTCAAAGTCAAGTGCCATTCAATCAACAGTCTTTGAATAAAAACAGCAATTTGCATCAAACTTCATGTTCCATCAACTGCAATTGCATTCAATTACTGTTAAAATTACAGAATCATCTGAATGGTCCACACTGTGTTCTGAATCATTAATTTCAAAGGAAAAATCCCAAGACTGTTCAGAATACACAGAGAAAATTCTCTAGCACACCATCACAGAATAGAAAGCCAACAGGTAAACCTGTTAACACCCCCAAGCCTAACAAGAAAGGACCCATTATGCAATGGGTACCTAAAAGGAACTAATATGTCTTGCAGAAGCCTCATGTGCAGATCTGGTACCTAGATTCAGGATGTTCCAGGCACATGACAGGCAATAAGGAGCTGCTGACTTCATTCAAGAACAAAATGGGAAGTGCAGTAACCTTTGGAGGAGACGTTAAAGGACAGATTAGAGGCTATGGTATTTTAAACAATGGTGGTGTTTTAGTTTCTAAGGTTGCTTATGTTGAAGGATTAAATCATAATCTGCTCAGTATAAGTCAACTTTGTGATCATGGGTTCGATGTCAATTTTAAGAAGAAGTATTGTTCTTTGTTGCTTTCCGAGTCTGGTCAATAACTTTTAAGAGCTGACAGAAAAGGCAAAGAGTGATCACAGTTGTCCCAGACCTTTGCATATGCTTCATGTAGATCTTTGTGGTCCAATCTCTGTGCAAAGTCTGTCGGGTAAGAAGTATATTCTAGTACTTATAGATGAATTTTCTAGATATACATGGATTGAGTTCATCAGAGTAAAATATGATGTCCCAGAAATTTTGATAAGTTTGTTGAAAGGGATACAGGTTCTGTTAGGTCTTAAAATCCAAAAGTTGAGAAGTGATAATGGGACAGAGTTTGAGAACAAGAATTGATGCCTACCTGTCAGAGGAAGGAATCTCCCAGAACTTCTCAGCTTCCAGAACTCCACAACAGAATGGTGTGGTGGAGAGAAAGAACAGAACTCTGGTAGAAGCCACCACAACCATGTTGGCAGGTTCTATCCTTCCAATCAACTTCTGGGCAGAGGCAGTCTCGACAGCCTGTTTTACCCAGAATAGAGCTGTAATATTGAAAAGTGTTAGTTCCAGATTGATCAGGTAACAACGATTCAATGAGAAATAACAAGAACGATTAATGATTTCAACTTGTCATCCCTTTCATATTCATAAATCAAGATAGTTACAAAGGTTTGAATGGAAATCAAAACTATCTCTCTCTAACAATTAAGCTCTAATGAATGATAATGAATCGTCTAACCTAATTCTAAGGTTAACTAACTTTATATACTTAGGCCTTTAGACACAAAGGCCCATGACCCATTAACCTAACCTAAGCCCTTTTATGATTAAAGGCTTTTACAAAAAGATTAATTAAGCTAATTAATCTAATTAAACACTATATAATTATTTATATATCTTTCTAATATGTAGGACATTTATGGTCCTAACAATCTCCCCCTAAAGATATATAAATAAAAAACGGTCTTGAAATATTCAAGTCTTGATCTTCTCTTCCTTTGAATCTTTGAAACACTTCGGTGTTGCTTATCTTCATGTCTTTTCAGCGCTCCCCCTTGAATAAAGCTCTTGGTCTTCATATCTTCAACTTTAAGAACTTGTAGAACCAGTATGCTCGATGGAGGAAATAATTTGACAGTATGCTCGATGGAGGAAATAATTTGAAGCGAACACCACTTGATAAGGAATGAGAAGAATTTCTTACTTGAAAGCACTTTGAACTCTTTTCAGATTTCGAAATTGACCAACAGTTACTCCCCCTCAGCTTTTGCATAGGGACTTCTTTACTCCCCCCTCGGCTTTTGCATGGGGACTTCTTTACTCCCCCCCCGGCTTTTGCTAACTCCCCTCAACTTGATAATCCGTGTCTTTGAATCTGTACCCTTTCTCCCCCTCATGATGAGTAGGAGCATCCGGAGCATCATGCACGTTCAAAGACAATAGTGACGAGTAGCAAAAAAATCAGATCAAACAGTAAGTAACCAGAACGGGGTAATCAACTAACACAGAAACACGTTAGTAACTGTTATCACAATAATTTAAAAAAATTGTGTGGCCTATGTTCAGAGTTGGCAATGGGGTATCTCTGATAGGACTTCCAGTTATCACTGAAGTAAAATATTAAAAATTACTTCTCAAACTATTCTGGAAATATCACGAAGATATGCAAATGGAATCACAAAGACTCGTGCATGTGTGAAAGAATTAAATTATATCTGTTAGGATCAAAAATTGATATAACTTGGGACTCAAATTAAGAATCAATTGACACAGTGCGTAGAATATGAAGTTCGGAGACCGGAGCTGATGTCTTCCTGTTTCAATATCTAAGACCTCTGAGTGAGGAATAGATAGATTATGTGCTAATTCTCTGTGAATATATGAAACAAGCATCTATTGTGAGATACTTGAGTGGCTGGGTGGGGTGACACGAGTTATCGACACTGGGTCCATGTCTGTTTCAATATTCATCTCCAAAGAGCGATAATGAATAGATTGTGTGGTTACCCGGAAAACTGACTCGGTTTGGTAAGGACCAATTAATTCTTTTAAGTCCTGTCACATCCTCACCATATTCATTTCTCTCCAAATTCCTCTATCAAGCTAGACCCCTCACTGTTATCTATAAATGGGTGTGTTTCTTGGGTAGGTCCTTTCGGTTCTGGATAGACCATAGAAACGATGTAATTCCTAACACTCCTTTCATGCAACGAGTAGAACAGTTTAGTAGATAGTGAAATACGAGTTCTAAACTGAAGTGTTTAGAAGTCATAGCATTTAAGAACGAGTCCTGATCTGAGATGATCAGAAGTCATAAAAGTAAGTCCGAGTTCTGATCTGAAGTAATCAAAAGTCATTGGATAAAGTCCGAGTTCTGATATGAAGTAATCAGAAGTTTGATTTATGAATATGAGAGGGATGGCAAGTTGAAATCATTAATCGTTCTTGTTATTTCTCATTGAATCGTTGTTACCTGATCAATCTGGAACTAACAATTAAGCTCTAATGAATGATAATGAATCGTCTAACCTAATTCTAAGGTTAACTAACCTTATATACTTAGGCCTTTAGACACAAAGGCCCATGACCCATTAACCTAATCTAAGCCCTTATGATTAAAGGCTTTTACAAAAAGATTAATTAAGCTAATTAATCTAATTAAACACTATATAATTATTTATATATCTTTCTAATATGTAGGACATTTATGGTCCTAACAAAAAGAATCAAGAAGACACCCCATGAACTCATCAACAATCAAAGGCCAAATGTTAAATATTTTCATGTTTTCGGCTACAAGTGTTACATCTTGAATGACAGAGAACAGCTAGGCAAGTTCGACAAAAAGGCCGACGAAGGAATCTTTATTGGTTATTCCTTAACCTCTAAAGCCTACAGAGTCTACAATCCTTTGATGAAAATACATCAAGTTCCTCTGATCGCAAATCACCAGAGGGGACACAGACAAAAGAGAAACTTAGTTACTCAAAGTCAAGGGAAGACGATATCAATCTAATGTTCAATGATTTATTCGATGATGATGATTCCTCTGTTAACATCACCAGAGGCAATCAGGCTCAGAACTCTGCAGAACAGAATCTAACAGGTACATCTATTACTGGTCCCTTCAATTCTTCACCATCTACTTCTTTGTCTACAGGTGTAATTCAGAGAAATGAAGGACCACAATCAGATGTAAGAGAACATGAACAAGAGCCATCATCACCCCTGCTAACTAATATTGGCAGAGATTCCCTATTTGAAAGCTCACCCTCTCAGAACCCTGTTGGTACATCACAGAGCAATGAGGCCACTCTCCAGAGTTGTGTGCCACAGAGCCCTGGTGCCAATCCACAGAGCTCTGATGATGAAGAACGTCTTTTCCCATCAGAAGCTCAGACTCCACCTGTTGTCCATGTTCCAATGACCAGATGGACAAAGGATCGTCCTCATCATCTAATTACTGGTGCTGCTGAAGATGGTGTGAAGACAAGATCGGCCACAATCAATGAAGCTTTCTTTGTCAATTTTCTAAGCATGATTGAGACAAAGAATATCTCTGAAGCCCCGGAAGACCCAAACTGGATTGAAGCCATGCAAGAGGAGCTTCTGGAGTTTGAAAGAAATAAAGTTTGGTCCTTGGTTCCACTCCTTGAAGGTAAAGCTGCCATTGGAACCAAGTGGGTGTTCAGAAATAAAAAGGATGAAGATGGGATTATCATCAGAAACAAAGCTCGGCTAGTTGCAAAGGGATATTGCCAAGAAGAAGGTATCGATTATGACGAAACTTTTGCACCCGTGGCTAGGGTAGAAGCAATCAGAATCTTCTTAGCCTATGCTGCCCATAAAGGTTTCAAGGTATATCAAATGGATGTGAAATCTGCCTTCTTGAATGGAAGACTACAAGAGGAAGTCTACGTCCAGCAACCACCAGGTTTTGAATGTTCAGAGTTTCCAGACCACATTTACAAGTTAGACAAAGCGTTGTATGGCCTTAAACAAGCTCCTAGAGACTGGTATGAAACTTTGTCCAATTTTCTGTTGACCAATCACTTCGAGAAAGGTACCGTCGATACAACTCTATTCTTTAGAATATATAAGAACGACATACTTTTGGTCAAAATATATGTTGATGACATTATTTTTGGGTCTACTAGGCAGGAATACTGTGATAGGTTTGAGGATTTGATGAAAAGTGAATCAAAATGAGCATGCCAGGAGAACTTTCTTTCTTCCTCGGTTTACAAGTAAAACAATCCATCAGAGGGACTTTCATAAGTCAATCTAAATACATCTCTGATATTTTGAAAAAATATAAGCTCAATAATTCACATCCTATGAAAACTCCTATTGCCACTGGAGTTAAACTTGATCATGATCCTCATGGTGAATCTGTGGATATCAAGAACTACATAGGCATGATAGGTATCATTTTATAAAGGATATTCAAACGCATATTTAAACGCATATTTAAATATCTCAAAGGTACTCAATATTTGGGTCTCTGGTATCCTCTTAATTCTGGTTTCGAGCTTATAACATACACAGATTCAGATTATGGAGGATGCAGGAATGACAGAAAGAGTACGTCTGGTAGCTGTCAATTGCTTGGGGAAAAACTGGTGAGTTGGACATCCAAGAAACAGAACTGCGTATCAACTTCTACAGCAGAAGCAGAGTATGTTGCTGCTGCTAGTTGTTGCTCTCAAGTGATCTGGATGAAAACACAACTCAAAGATTATGGCATGGAGTACAGCAAGATACCAATTCTGTGTGACTCCAAGAGTGCCATAACAATTACAGCCAATCCAGTTCTGCACTCAAAGACAAAGCACATCTACATAAGGTATCATTTTATAAAGGATCATGTTGAAAAAGGGACGATTGAAATGTACTTTGTTTCAACCGACTTCTAACTTGCTGACTTGTTCACAAAAGCCCTTGATGAAAGGAGATTTAACTTCTTAATCAGCAAGATGGGTATGCTGAACATGTCCTCCTAACTCCGTTTTAAAATCTGTTAGCTCCAAATATTCATAATATTAGAAGTATTGAAAAATAGGCCAAGTATGAAAGAGTTCCACAGAAGCTCTGCGGTGTTCCACAGAAGCTCTGCCGAAGCAAACAAGATCATTCAAGGAACACCAAGTCCCAAGAAGAATCTACAGAAGACTACTCACAAAGGACCAAAGAAGGATCTACAGAAGAATGCTCACCAAGGACCGAGCCGCAAAACCTCTGTCACCCTTGACAGAGCCTCTACGTTTCAGACTGAAGACTTGGAAGATATTTATAATATCTTGCCACTGTTGCAGAAATATCTTACCACTGTTACAGAAATATCTTGCTACTGTTCCAGGGTCCGTTCATCAACTTGTACAAGGCATGGTCCGACAACAAACACATGTCAAACTCTGATAGGAATCCTTGCAAGTTGATATTAGCGCATTTATAGCATGCAGGTTTCCAACTGTTCATGCAATCCCTTCTTTCCTGTAGCAATAGTCCTTTTGTCTAGAATAGATCTTTTGTAGTACTATAAAAGGAAGACTCATGTTGAGTTCTTCCTTAACAACTTATCAGCCAACATCAGACAACAACTAACACACAAAAACACTAGCACTCAAATATCGTCAAATCTGTTCTTAGTGTTCTTCATCAAATACAGTAAACTTTGAGATATTCATCTGTTCTTCATATACTGTTTATTTGGTATTTTGTGTTGTTTCTATTTAAACATATCTGTTAGTTCTTCAAATACGCTTCCGCAACACATCTTATTTGAACTAATAGATAAGATAATCTTTGTTAATCAAATACGGGAACCAACAATTGGTATCAGAGCAAATCTTGTTTTTAAATATCAAGCGATCCTCGTTTAACAAGATTATTGGTAGAAACGTGGTCTGATTTTTAACCTGATGTTTATTTCTTCAAAACAGATTCTATTGTTCAGCCATTTTCGATTTATTCGATATTTGGTAAATCTAGAGAAAGTGTTTTCTTTAATTAAAACTCCATTAAAGTGCACTGTTGAGAGCTTCCAAACCCAGAAAATCTTTCCAGATAATTCTCTCGTACTTTTTCGTATCATATCTTCATTCTGAAGCGTTCTACTCTTAAAATGTCAAGCACACAAAATTTCTTCACAGCTGGTTCTTTAACCAAACCACCATCTCTTCTACAAAATGAGTATCCTCAGTGGAAAATAAGAATGATCCATTTCTTTGAGGGTACTGACAAAGAGCTCGTACAATACCTTTGTAATCCTCCTCATGTCCCTATGTTAATAGTACCTCGTGTACCAGCTACAGATGACACTCATGAAATCCCTGAGCACCAAAAACCTAAAACCAGGGATGGTTGGTCAGATCAAGATAAGGAAAAAGATGAACTCGCACAGAAAACAAAAAGAATTCTGATAATGGCAATCCCCAACGATCTCTTCCAGTCTTTAGATGCATGCGAATCTTCGTATGATCTTTGGAAAGAACTGGAAAAACAACTTGAAGGGGGAGGTAAAACTCAGAAAAATCGAAGGGCTCAATACATAAACGAATATTACGCTTTTAAAGCCCTGACTAATGAATCTCTGCAAACAACGTATGACAGGTTCAACTCTCTGATCAATAACTGTAAGAAGTTCGGCATCCACAGAACTTCTGAAGAGAATAATGTCATGTTTCTCAAAAGTCTTAACGAAGAATGGCTCCAGACTCTTTAGATTCCTGGACTCTTTATAAACCAATCAAGATTTAGATTCCTGGACTCTTTCAGACCTCTACGGAACATTAGCTGGTCAAGAGCCTCAAATCGCACAAGCAAAGACACTAACCACTGCACCTCTTGCTTTGGTTGGCAAATATACAGAAGATACAGAGAGGCCGAGGAAAGAAAGAGCGACAGAAGAAAAGAAGAAGGAGAAAAAGAAAAAGGTGGTGGTAGTTGACAGCGAAGATGAAGAGATTGTGGAAGAAGGCGAAATAACTCTAGCATCAATAGCAACATCCTTAGCTCTATTGACAAGAGAATTCAGAGGAAACCAAAAGAGTTATGGTAATGAAAGATATGGCAGAGATAATAGAGAAAGAAGAGAAGATCGGAGTAAAAGGGATCAAGGAAGAAGAGAAGAATCAACTGACCGACAGAGGTCAGACGACAGAAGTAACGATCAACAGAGGTCAAGTGATAGATTCAACAGAGGAAATGACCGACAGAGGTCAGATGACAAGGCAAGATACACACCACAAGAATGCTACAAGTGTGGTAAGCCTGGTCATTATGCAAATGAATGCAGATCGGAAAAAGGTGATGACCGACAGAAGTCCGACGATCGTGCTGGTAATACTTCCCAGAACCAAGGTTGCTACAACTGTGGGAAGCCAGGCCACTTTGCCAATGAATGTAGAAGCAGGTCAAATCGCCCACAGAAGGACTCAGCTTTTTACAAAAAGAAAGCTGAGTATTATTCTCAAAAGTCACTCATGGCAAACAAAGTGGTGAACAAGTAAGATTGGGAGTCAGATACAACCTCTGATGAAGAATACACCAACAATGCCTTGTTCTGTGGCATGGAAGAAATCAGTTCCGACTCTGACACTAAGGTATCTACTTCAAACTCCACCTCTAGTACTACAGAAGTTGATTTGCTTATAATTAAAACTGAAAATGTTGAACTTAAAAAGACTTGTGATGATATTCAGAAAAAGCTCACTTTTTATGAAAGAGAAGCTAGACTTCTCACTGAAGAAAAAGCAAAGATTTTCAAAGAAAAGGAAGAATTAGAAGCACACTGGAACAAAAATCTATTTCCTTTAAAAGAGAAATTTTTTGAATTAAATACATCTTTAAAATCCAAAACAAAAGAACTTTCAGATTCTGAGAGCGACAGACTTAACATTTTAGCTCTTAAGGAATATTTTCAAAAGGAAAGAGAAGTCCTTTGGCAATATCTACTTAGAAGAGATGTTTTAATTAAAAATTATCGTGATGCTCAAAAGGTGTATGAGAAAATAAATACTCAAATAGGAAGGCGAGGTATTGGGTACAGTGATATTAATCAAGGTACAGAAAACAAAAAGAATAAACCGCTGTCATCTCTATTTACAGTAGGAAAAGTCAACAAACCTAATTTTCCAAACTTAATCTCTGTAAGTAAGAGAGTAAAAGTCTCTGGGGAACCTCACTTAAGGAAACCCATGAAGATGATAAATGTGTGGTTTGAAAACACAGATTTATCACCTTCAAACTCTGTGAAAAGAGGATCCAAACCAAAGAGATATCTGAAAACTCAAGATCAAAGAGGAATCTTCAAATTTGGTAAACCAGAGACTCAAACTCAAGTTGCTTTTGTCTGCACAATAGATTCTGAAGAAAAAAAATATCTACAGAAGCACTTGAGTTCAAACCAATCTTTTCAGAAAAAAAACTAAGAAATATAATTGAAAAAGATATAATGAAAATTGGGAAAATAGATATGTTGAAAAATATATATACACCTTCTGTAGATCAAAAACTCTCTGAGGAGATCTTGTCAGATACCTCTGTTGACTTAGAAAATAATTTTTCAGATGAAGAAAGCAAGTATGACACATGCTCGGAAAGTCCAGCCTTTGTCGAAAGAAATATTGATGACTCAACCTCTGTATATGAGGATGATTCATCATCTGACGAATCAGAGGCTGACAGAATAGAAAAGTTTCCTTGTGATTCAGAGGTTATTAAACAAACCTCTGAAGTTCTTAACAGAACTATTCCTTCTAAGGAGAAAATCACTGGAATTCCAATCTGTCCAGACTTTATGGATATGTGCATACAAGCCAAAACCTCTATTGAACTTGAAATTTTCAAAAAACAGAAGTTATTGTCCACTCAAAATCCAAAAGATTCAAAGTTTTTAAAACCCTTACAAGTTAAAGAGAAACCAAAATGGCAACAAAAGGGTAAGTGGCCAAAACCTAACAAACTTTTTTCTTCTGTGGCAGTGAAATCAACAGAAGTTCACCACAGAAGGGACTCACAGAAGGCTGCTACAAACAAAGATTTTTGCCAACAATCTAATCTACATAAATCTTCTTGTAATAGGAAGCCATATGCTAGAATAGAATGTAATACCTCTGTGGCCCAGTTTAAAGCTTTCAATGAAAATTTCAAGCAAATCACTTATAATATTCCATACTGTCATTGCTTTGATCTAATGTTCAAGTTGAATAATCATTTCTGTAGTTCAAATTGTTTTCTCTCTGCACCTAAATCAAATATTAAAGAGAAACAAACTGATTCTTCGACAAAAGATAAAATGTATTTCAAGAATGCTAAGGCAAACTTGAAAATTTCTGACGAAACTGGACCCATATGGATATAGGTACCTAAAACTCTATGATTGTCTTGCAGAAGCAGTATGTGCCAATATGGTATCTAGACTCTGGATGCTCGAGGCATATGAGTGGCAACAGAAGTCTTCTATCCACGTACCAAGAAAAACAAGACGGTGGATCAGTGACTTTTGGAGACAACAAAAAGGGGCATATTAAAGGCTATGGAGTCATAAAGAAAGAGAATATCACCGTACACAAAGTTGCATATGTGGATGGCCTAAAACACAACCTACTCAGTGTAAGCCAACTTTGTGACACAAGATTCGATGTACTGTTCAAAAGAACATTCAGCTCTCTACTAAGTGAAGACACCGGAATTGAACTTCTGCGAGCCAAAAGAAAAGGTGATCTGTATCTAATGAACTTCAATGCCAAAAACAAGGACAACATTTGTCTTGTTGCAAGCAAAAGTGAAGAAGCCTGGCTATGGCACAACAGGTTCTGTCACTTAAACTTTAATACTCTAGATAAACTGGTAAAACTTGAACTGGTCAAAGGTTTACCAAATGTTAAATTTAATAAGGATCATTTATGCTCTGCCTGTGAAATGGGAAAACTCAAAAGAGCTTCCCACAGAGGCAAAACTGATGTGTCTTGTCCTAGGCCTCTGTACATGCTTCACGTTGACCTCTGCGGTCCAATTGCTATACAGAGCCTAGGTGGCAAGAAATATATACTTGTCTTAATTGATGAGTATTCTCGATTTACATGGGTTGAATTTATCAGAAAGAAATCAGATGTTCCATGCATCCTTATTAATCTAATGAAAAGAATCCAAGTTCTTTATGAGTGCAGAATTCTGAAGTTACGAAGTGACAATGGCACAGAATTCAAAAACTCTGTCATTGAAGCATATCTCACAGAAGAAGGAATATCCCAGAACTTCTGTGCCGCTCGCACCCCACAACAGAATGGCGTGGTCAAACGAAAGAACCGCACGCTAGTGGAGGCTGCAAGAACCATGCTTTCTGTATGTGGATTACCAATGACCTTTTGGGCAGAAGCAATTTCAACTGCTTGCTATACCCAAAATCGTTCAACAATCGTGAAAAGACACATCAAAACTCCTTATGAATTGATCAACAAACGGCGACCACACATCAAGTTTCTCCATGTGTTTGGATGCAAATGCTTTGTCTTAAACGACAGAGACTTAAGAGGAAAGTTTGAAGAAAAGGCTGACCAAGGCAAGTTCATCGGGTACTCTGCCGCTTCCAAAGCCTACAGAGTTTACCTTCTACAGAGTGTCCTTTGATGACTCATTTCAGAAGACTTCTGAACAACTCAGTTCAGAACTCGGGCTAAACAAGGAATCCTCTGGCATCTAAAAAACAAATAAAGATTTAGATCTTCTATTACAAGAGATATTCAATGACGATGTCGATTCCTCTGCTAGAACCAACAGAACCTCTGCAAAATCACCTTCTGTAAACGAAGTGAGTATTTCTCTGTCTGATCCATTTAATCCATCAACCTCTTCTACAAATACTACAGGTACTGAAAATCTAACAGAAGATACGACGACAAAAGAGTCTACAACAGAGGTTATCCAAATACCAACAAACCCAACAGAGGAAGCAACACCAAAAGAAACACTAGAGGGAAGTGAAGACGAAACCACAATACCTACAGAGAAGGAAATCCCAACTTTAATACCCATTCCTACAGAAGCTGAACCATCAACCACTTCAACTATAGAAGTTCAACTTGATGACTCAAATGATCATCTTCCACGAACAACTCAATGGACAAAAATCCATCCTCAAACACAAATCATCGGTAATCCCACTGATAAGGTAAAAACAAGATCAGCTTCTGCAAATTTTTGTTTCTTTACCAATTTTAGTAGTGTGATCGAATTGTTAGATCTGAAGTTTTGTCAATAAACCAAGTGTTGAAGTTCTGATAAGAAGACTCAGATGTTCTGATTAGAGGAGTCAGAGTTCTGAGAGAAAGAGTCAGAAGCTCTGAGAAGTGTTATCAGAAGAATGTTCAGAAGTTCTGAACTACCTGTTCAGAACTTATGACGAGATACTTTACTTAGTAATTTGTAAACTAATCAGGAGACGTGTTATGTTCTTATTAGTCTTTCTTATTTGTACTGTAGCTTTAACATGTCCGTTACAGTATAAATAGTAGTTAGCTCTACGTTGCTAACTGATTGTTTTTCCGGTATATCTTTGTATTCATTCTTTGTAATCTTTGAGATTCTCTCTCTCTTAGATTTGTAATCCTGTTCATCATTGAATACAATTGAGCTTAATCATACAACTTCTCAATTACTGCTTTCTATATTGATTGTAAGATTAGATCCTGCACTTTCAATTGGTATCAGAGCCAATCAACAAACAAATTCGTTCAAGATTGTTATCGCGAAGATCGATTGATCAATTTCTTGAAGATTTCTTGATTCATTCAAAATTCGATTCCGCTGCTAGGGCTAGTTCTTGAATTCTTGGCAATTCTTGAATTACCTGTTACATTTCGATCAAGAAACTCGAATTTGTCTTTCTGTTGAATTTTCTTACAATCATGTCTTCTAAATAAATATCTATCCATGGGATCTGAAACCAAACCGCCTGTTCTTATACCAGAAGAGTATCAGCAATGGAAAATTCGTATGATCCAATTCCTAGACAATATTGATGAAAATCTTATGGTCTCTATTCGAGAAGGTCCAATTGAAGTGTACATCGATGTTGCTGCAACCCCTGCTACAGAGACAACTCCAGAAATTCCAGCAACCAGGGTGAAAAAGAGTTATTCCCAATACACAGCTGAACAGAAGAATAGGCATGCTATTGACAAAAGAGCAATTACTTTGATGACTTTGGCTGTCCCAAATGAGGTTCTTAACAGGATTGACAGTGGATCATCAGCTAAAGAAATGTGGGACGAATTGGAAAGGCAGATGTTAGGAACTGTGAGATCTATTCAGGCAAAGTTAAATCAAAGCATAAATGCTTATGAAAGGTTCAAAGCAAAAGAGTCAGAAAGTTTGACACAGACATGCAGTAAATTTTGCACTATTCTAAATGACTTGAGAAGAAATGGACTGAAGAAAACAAAGTCAGAAATAAATTACAAATTTCTGAACAGTTTAAATTCAGAATGGTCATCATTTGCCATAAGTCTGCAAATGAACAAGGATATGTGTGAAGAAGACTTAAATGATTTGTTCTGTGTTCTTAATCAACATGAAGACTCTGTCAAGTTAGTTGTGGAAGAGAAGAAAAATGTTGCGGATCAGTTAGCATTCTTATCAAAGTCCAAAGCAATCAAAGCACCCAAAAAGACTGCATATCTATCAGAGATACCTAATCTGGAAGAATCTGACAAGGAAGAAGGATCAGAAGATGATGAAGATATCAAGATAATGGCTGAGAAACTAGCTTTGTTGACAAATACTTTCAACAAAAGGTATGGGAAGGGTAGATTTCAAGGAAATTATAAGAGAGTTGGGAGTTCAGATTATAAGAAGAAAGAAGACAGAGAAGAAAATAAGTTTGAAAAGAGAGTAGAGAGGAGTGAAGAAAACAATGATGAGAAGGATGAAAGAAAAGAAAAGAATCTGTGTTTCAAGTGTGGAAAATCTGGCCACTATGCTAAGGATTGCAGAGTTAAAATTGTGAAAGACTATGAGTACTACACCAAGAAGGCTCAGCTTGCAAAGAAGAGAGACGATAAAATTGCTTTATTGGCTGAACAGGAGAATTGGTTGTACTACACTTCTGATGAAGATGATCATATCAACTTTCCACAGATGCAAAGCTATATGGCAAAAATGAGGAATGAGGATGATTCTGATTATGAAGATGTTGATTCTGAGTCATCTGCTGAGGTACATTCTTCACTTGAAATAGAGTTAATGACACAGATTGGTGTAATGAAAACTGAATTTGCTAATCTAAGAAAACTGATAAAAGGAGAAAGAAATTTGGTTAACAAATTTAGAATTGAAAAAGAAGTAATAAAAAAACAATATGAAGAATCTGAGGCTGAGAAACAAAAAGTTAAAGATGAAAATTCTGAATTGTTGAAAAAGCTTTCTGAACTAAAAGTTGAGTTTTCAAAAATAAAGGATGAAAAAGGTGATTTACAAATAAAATTTGATATGTTATTTGAAGAAAGAAAGAATTTATACACCAAAATCAAAGAATTGGAAGATCTGAATTTGAAAAGGGGTCAGACTCAGCAAACATTAAATCTTTTATTAAGCAATGTTAAAGATGCAAGATTTTACAACCCAAAGAAGGGATTGGGATTGGAAGAAAATGTTACTTTAAAAAGAGCTCCAATCAACTTGTATGAAAAATTTCAAGTTTCTAAGCCAAAAATCCCAGAAATTGTTGAAGTTTTCATAAGACCTGCTAGTTCTATAACAAGTTCTGACAATTTGCAAAGACCAAACTCTAAAAAGTCAGATGAGAAAATTTCTGAGTCTAAAACAGAAAAGTCAGTTGGTTCAGAAGAAAATGTTAAGAAAGAAGTTTCTAAACCAACAGATGAGAAGCCAAAATACAATGATATTAAATTCAAGTATGATTCTTTAAATGTCAGCTACAAAAATAAACAACCAAGTTTTTTCATATCATGACATTGAGAGCATATTTGACACAAGTAAAAATTCTGAAACAGACAATCAGAAGTCTGAAACTTCTAGTCAGGATTCTGAACTTTGTAGTCAGAACTCTGAGTCTAAAGATCAGACATCTGAGTCTGTAAATCAGAACTCTGACTCAGGTAGTCAGAAGTCTGATTCAACTGGATTTTCTGAAACAAAGTCAGATGAATTTTTACAACTTGAAAAGAGATTTAATCTTGTAAGTCAAGAACTTGAGGACTTAAGGAAAGCTTATGATGAACTTGAAAATGATTTCTGTGAGGTAGATATTAAACTTGAAGAAGATTTGAAAGAAAAGAATATTTTTATTCAGAAAATAACAGAGCTTGAAAAACTGAAGACTGAGTATGATCTTTTTAAAATTAATGCTTCAAGAGAAAATGATAAATTCTTTAATGAATCAAGTACATATGAAAAAGGTGAATCATCTAATTCTTCTAACAAAAAGGACTTGAATTTTTCAGAAAAAGAAGAAAGCAAAAGGAAAGATGATCTTGCAAAGTTGAATGATCTGAAAAGGGATCTTGAGAAGCTTAGAATGAGATCTACTTCTGAACTCAAAGCTAGAAATTCTTGTAATAAGGGCAATTGTACTCTGAACAGTATCAATAAAAATGAAATGATCTATGTTTCAGATTTATTGTCACTTGCAAAGAAAAATCTTGTTTGTGTTAGATGTAAAAATGATTCATTCCAATATTCTCATAAATGTCAAGTCAAAATAACTTCTGTTTCATACATAAGGAAAGATATTCAGAATTCAGAAAAAAAAACTGTTTCTGTTCATCAGAATACAGAAAAGAAGAAATTTTTTGTTCCTCAGACTGAGAAGAAAGAAAAGATAAAAGAGAAGAAAGTTGAAAATGTTGCAAAATCAAAAGATACAACTTTCAAAAAGAAAGTGAATAAGTTTGTAAGCAGAAAATGTTCTGAAAGTTTCAGGTTACACTCTTACAATCAAATATGAACAATTAAGATCGTATTAACAGCAACTGGTCATATGATCTATTAACAATCTGTGAATTACAAGATATTATAATGAATTTCTCTCTCAATAGATCTAACAATTTATGCGTAAAGAGTTATCCAAAAGGTTAGCCAAAGATACAGTTAGCTACAGTTGCTAACTCCTATATATACTGTAGATAATAGCTAAAGCTACAGTACATATGAGAAACAGACTAATAGAACAATTACACGTGTCCTAATTAGTAACTGAATATAACAGATAATATCCCAAGATATGAATTTTGAACATACTTCTGAATAAGCGCTTCAGAACATTTGTCTTCATAGTCAGAAGTTCTGAGTCTCCTACTCAGAACTCTGAACCTTCTAGTCAGAATCCAACACTTAGAATCTTTTTGAGATTTCTCACTCAGAACTTCTGAGTCTTCTACTCAGAACTTCTGAGTCTTCTGAGTCTTCTTTAGTCTTCTTACTCAGAACTCAACACTTGTGTTTTTGACAAAACTCTAGAAAGTTCAAGGAAAGTGGTGTTTGAAGAAAGATTTTGAGTGGAGAGTAAAAGGTACTAATGTTAAATCTAATGACAAAGCTAACAAAGATGGACCCATTCCAAAATGGGTACCTAAACCTAACTGATCCTTTTGCAGGGCTGTCATGTGTGGTTTTTAGATTCAGGAGCTTCAAGACACATGACAGGTCAGAAGTCTTTTCTATCAAACTTCACAGAAAAGGCTGGAGGAGCAGTAAACTTTGGAAATAACAGCAAAGGACAAGTCAAAGGTTATGGGGATTTAACTAAAGGGGATCTGACTATCCAAAAGGTTTTCTATGTTGAAGGATTACAGCATAATCTTTTCAGCATAAGTCAGTTTTTAGACAGTCTTTGTCAAATCAAGTTTCAAATAACAGGTTGCATGATTTTAACTGAAAATGATGTTAAAGTCTTCTGGGCCAAAAGACATATGGACTTATTTGTAGTTAATTTTTCAAAATTGAAAACATTAAATACAGTTTGTCTTTTATCAAAATCAACTGCAAATGAATGCTGGCTTTGGCACAGAAGATGTTCTCATCTGAATTTCAAAGATCTTAATAATCTCGTTGTAAAACATCTGGTTAAAGGCTTACCAAAGCTTAAATTTGAAAAAGAATCATTATGCTCAGCTTGTGAAATGGGCAAGATGAAAAAGAGTTCTCACAAATTAAAAATGGACTCATCTTGCAAAGCACCATTAGAAATGATTCATACTGATCTTTGTGGTCCAATTTCAGTTCAATCTATGGGAGGAAAGAAATATATGCTTGTGATTGTTGATGAATTCTCCAGATACACATGGGTTGAGTTCCTAAGAGCTAAGTCAGAAGCTGCTACTACATTGATAAATTTTATCAAAAGGATTCAAGTTCTCTTACAACTTCCAGTTCAGAAAATCAGAAGTGATAATGGAACAGAGTTCAGAAATGAGACTCTTCAAAAAAATTTAGAAAGTTCTGGGATTTCTCACAATTTTTCTGCTGTCAGAACTCCTCAACAAAATGGTGTTGTTGAAAGGAAGAATAGAACTCTAGTTGAAGCTGCGAGAACAATGCTGGCTTATGCAAATCTTCCTACTTTCCTATGGACTGAAGCAATTGCAACTGCTTGTTTTACACAGAATATAACTTTAATCAATAAGAGATTAAATAAGACTGCTTATGAACTGATAAATAAAAGAAAACCATTAATCAATTTTTTTCATGTTTTTGGTTGCAGGTGCTATGTTCTTAGAGACAGAGAAAATCTTGCCAAATTCGATAAAAAGGCAGATGAAGGATACTTTGTGGGTTATTCTTTAACTTCCAAAGCATTCAGAATCTACAATAGAAGAACCAAGAGGATGATGGAGAGCATAAATGTAACTTTTGATGAAGCCAGAATGCGGACTTCTGAACAAGACAGTTCAGAACTCATGCTGAACAAGACAAAAATGACTTCTGATACAAATTCTAATCCTATTTGTTCAGAACTCAATTTACTGTTTAAGGATGCTTTTAGTGAACTAATTTCTGATTCTTATGCAGAATATGAAAATCCAAAGATGGTCAAAGAGATGAAAAATAAGACTCCAGAAATAGTTCAATCAACAGTAATTTCTGACAAAGGTCCATCAGAGGAATGTCCAAATCTAATAAATACAAGTGGTGAAAATTCTGAACCTTGTAATCAGAATTCTGATTCTTGTACTCAGAACTCTGAACAAGTCACTCAGAATTCTGACTTCATTGATCAGAATTCAAACCTGGATGCAACTCCTACTCATACATCAGAACAAGGGGACAGTTCAGAATTACAAGCAATCATTGATGAGAATGACGCAAACAACAATTATTCAGAGATTGATGTACTTCCTAGTGCAAATAAATGGACTAAAAACCATCTTATTCATCAAGTAATAGGTGATCCATCAGCAGGAGTAAAAACCAGATCAGCTACAGCAAATGAAGCAATGTTTGCTGGTTTCTTGAGTGTGATTGAACCAAAGAAAGCTAATGAAGCCCTAGAGGATCCAGACTGGATTTCAGCAATGCAAGACGAATTGCTTCAATTTGAAAGAAATAAAGTTTGGAGACTCATTCCAAAGCCAGAAGGTAAATCTATTATTGGAACTAAATGGGTGTTCAGAAACAAAAAGGATGAATCAGGTGTTGTCATCAGAAACAAGGCAAGATTGGTTGCTAAGGGATACTGTCAACAAGAGGGAATTGATTATGATGAGACATTTGCACCAGTGGCAAGAATAGAGGCAATCAGAATATTTTTGGCCTATGCTGCACATAAAAACTTCAAGGTGTATCAAATGGATGTCAAATCAGCCTTTCTAAATGGCAAACTTAATGAAGAGGTGTATGTTCATCAACCTGAAGGTTTTGTTGATCCAGAATTCCCTGATCATGTTTATATTTTAGACAAAGCTTTATATGGTCTAAAACAAGCACCACGAGCCTGGTATGACACTCTTACTAAACACTTGTTAGGTTCAGGGTTCAAGAAAGGTAAGATTGACACAACTTTGTTTTTAAAGAAACAGGGTGATGATTTGATTCTGATTCAGATTTATGTTGATGACATAATATTTGGTTCTACCAGTCCAGAATTATGTGATAATTTTTCAAAAATCATGTCATCTGAATTTGAAATGAGCATGATGGGTGAGCTGAATTTTTTCCTTGGTCTTCAAGTCAAACAATTACCAAAAGGTATTTTTATAAATCAAGGAAAATATGTCAGAGACATTCTGAAAAAGTTCAAAATGTCTGATTGTGCTTCTATGAGAACACCTATGGCAACTAACATAAAGTTAGATGCTGATCTCAAAGGTGTTTCAGCAGATATCAAACTCTATAGAGGCATGATTGGATCATTACTTTATTTGACTGCAAGTAGACCAGATATCATGTTTTCTACATGTTTCTGTGCTAGATTTCAATCTAACCCAAAAGAATCACATATGTTGGCTGTCAAAAGGATTTTAAGATATCTCAAAGGAACACCTGATCTAGGTTTATGGTATCCAAAAGAAACTGACTTCAAATTGACTGCTTTCACTGATGCTGATCATGCAGGAAGTAGGTTGGACAGAAAGAGTACATCTGGTGCTTGTCACTTTTTGGGAGATAAAATAGTGAGTTGGGCATCAAAGAAGCAGAATTGTGTGTCCACTTCAACTGCTGAAGCAGAGTATGTTGCTGCTGCTGCTTCATGCTCTCAAACATTGTGGATGAGAACACAACTCATGGACTATGGATATCATTTTAACAAAATTCCCATCTATTGTGACTCAGAAAGTGCAATTGCCATTACTCAGAATCCTGTTCAACATTCGAAGACTAAGCATATAGATGTGAGGTATCATTTTATAAAGGACTATGTGGAAAAAGGAACTATAGAGATGCACTTTGTGCATACAAAGTATCAATTGGCTGACTTGTTCACAAAGCCTCTTGATCACAAAAGGTTTTCTTTTCTCATATGTAAAATAGGAATGCTTAATCTGCCTAATTGAAAATATTTGTTTTTCTTAAAAATGCTAAATTTTTCTAAGTAAAATTGTCTGAGTAGTGTACTCAGAACTCTGAGTCTTAAGATTCAGAACTTCTGAGTACTAAGATCAGAACTTCTGAGTCTTGAGATCAGAACTTCTGAGTCTTGAGATCAGAACTTCTGAGTCTTGAGTTCAGAACTTCTGAGTCTTGAGTTCAGAACTTCTGAGTCTTGAGATCAGAACCTCTGAATCTTAAGGTCAGAGATTCTGAGTCAATACTTCAGCAATCTAACTTTCAAAAATTTATTTTTGAGAAATACAAATACTTCAATTGTGTGGATTATGCTTCTTCTATTATCTTTTTATCTCATCTTTATGTATCATTAATAGTCAAATGCATGCTCAAATCAAGGGGGAGCATCAAAATTCTTTTGGAAATCATTTTGTGATGCTTAAAAGATTTGTTTTCATTTCTTATCGCTGATCATTCTAAGAAGAACAAGCTTTTAATGATAAATTTTTTGTTATTCAAACTATATCTGAATTAAAAACTTTTCATATTCAGATATAAGATTTTAAATGATCCTTTTTAAATCATCATAATATGAACATAATTTTGATGATAAAAAGTGCTTCTATCTGTTCAAACCTCTTCTGAATAATCAAAATGTTTTATATTGGTCAGAAGTTGATTTTAAATGACATTTTGGTTACAAGGCAAAATTCTTCTGAGTCATGGAATCAGAACATCTGTGCGTGTTATTCAGATCTTTGACTTGAGTCAAAATTATATCCACTAACACGTGTCAGCTTCATATTTGTTTGACAATGCCACGCATTTCATTTAAATCCTTTGTGGTATTTCAAATGTGTTGACTCCGTTATAACATTGATTTCGCTTTTCCGTTAAACCTTTCAACTTCGCGGATTTTAAATAGGTCTTAAAATCCCTATTTCAAATTTCTTTCAAATTCCAGAGCGAAACGTGAGATACGAATCAAATCCAGAGTTCTTTGAGTCTGTTTTCTTCTTAAATCATGTCTGAAATACGAAGAAGTGGTCCAATTTCTCTACATTCTACAAAATCGATAATGGATTCATCCGATTCGGAAAATGATGAAGTACAAAATAGAGTTGCAGAGGAAGGGGCAATAAGAAATGATGGAGAAGATGAACAAATGGATGAATCTGAAGGAAATGCGGATGAGGTAAACGTTAATATTGAACATGAACAGAGTGCTGCAGGTTCTATTATGTCAGATAGATCTATTTTAGTGGAAAGAGTTGTTCCTGAGAGTGAATGGCTAAAATTATCTGAAAATAACTGTGTTATATTATTTGAGGAAAGCCGTTTTAAGCCTGAACACAGAATTATCATGGAGTTATTCAAACACCATCCGTACAGAAAATGGTTTACACGAAGTAAAAATGTGCCTGTTTAGTACATACAACAATGGTGGAAACATCTTAGGTTAGAAGATAATAGGTTTGTGTCTGAAATTGGAGGAGTAACATTTGCCTTATCAATCTCTGCACTAAGAGAAATGCTGAATTTACCAGAGAAAGATGATGTACAAAGAAGGACAGATTTTGAGGACTCGCCCTTAACAGAGGAATTAATAGCAGAGTTTATGAAGTTGGGATACAATGAAGGATTGAGGACTCTCAGTTTGTTCAGAAGAAACAAATTACCACCTATTTGGGCTTGCTTCTTTCATGTGGTAAATAAATGTGTGTCAGGGAAGAATAGTTCTGCTGATCAAGGTTCTAAACAAATTCTTCAGATCTTTCAGGGTTTAGTGAAGAATAGGCATTATGACTATACTTTAATACTTTGGGAAGACATGAAGAATACATTTGAGAAGAATCAGAAAGCAATTCAGAAGAAAACAAAGGATGCTCCACTGACATACATTCCTTATATAAGGTACTGGCAAATTGTTATTTGGTATGCCATGCAGGAAAACAGAACAATCTCAAGAAGAACAAATGAAGAGCATGGTCCCACTTTTTATTTGGGTAAGATGACCTCAGTAACAAGACTTGAAAACTATCCCAATCATAAATTGTTGCCAAAATCACTTAGGAATTATATTCCAAGGGAGAGTGAGATTTTAAAAGCTTATTGCACCTCTATGGGAATTGAATTACCTCAAATCCCTAACCAAGAGGACCAACCTGAGAAGAGAGGTGAGGGGTCTAGTCGAATTAGAGAGGGGGAGGATGTTCAGATGGGTGAACATTCTGAGAGACTTGAGGGGAAAAATTTTGAGAGCTTGGTTAGATTTGATGAGGAAAAACAGAATGAGAGTGGTGAGGATGAGAGATTGTCAACAGAGGTTCAAACAGAAAGAGATGCCTCTGAACCAGCTAATCTTGACCAAGTAACCACAAATGCTATTGGTTCACATCTCTTGGTGTCCAATATTGAAACAAACACCATGGACCTAGTGGTGGATCTTGAACAACCCATCCATATCCACTCAGAAGCATTTCAACATGCTACTGTTTCACACAAATCCGGGGAACCATCCCAAACTCATTTGGAGGGAGGTGATAAATCCCAATCTATTTTTCAACACATTGAGTCTGAATATCACAGTCCTATTCATATTGAGCCTGAAATTCCTTCTGACACTTGCACAAATCAGGAATTTCGTATTCCTGAAACAACATTCATAGACATACCTAATGTTGGGTGTCGAGGATTGGATGGAAGTCCTGGTGAGGTGAACATTACAAAAGCCTCATTCAAACGTGCATCTGTTGTACAAGATGACTGTGTGTTATCTACAGGCCATGAGCCCTCTGGGCACATGAAAACTGGACCATCTGTTGGTTCAGGTTCACTGTTAGAAACTTCTGAATTTGAAAAGATTCAGAAACAAAACAAGGAGATGGGGGAAAAAGTAGAAAATTTGGAGAAGAAGGTGGAGGATTTGAATGATGAGATGTCAGATTTGAAAGTTGTGTTGGAGAAAAAGTTAATTTCTGTTGAAACCAAAGTAGATGATGTAAAGAAATCCTTGGATTCTCACAAAAAGGAGATCATGGATATAATGTCTGGTTTTCAAAAAGATATGTTAAAACAAATGCAAGGTATGCAGGAATCTATACTGAAAGCACTGAGTGTATCATTAGCTTCTACTTCAAAGCCTCTTGATCCTGTTCCTATTGCAGAAGCTGAACCTGAAGTTATTTTTAATCAGAACTTGAAAAGAAAGTTTGATGATAATGAACCTCATGATCATCAAAAGGGGGAGAAAAGACAGAGGTTAAGTTCTGATGATGACATTGGCATAGAAGATTTTGAGATAGCAGATATGCACTTAGCCAGTACAAAAAGATCAGAAGATCAGACACAAGAAAAGTTAAAGGCAATAACTCAGATAGTTCAAATTGATAGTTCAGATACAGAGGAAATGGAGTTGGAAAGTATAGATGGTGGTGATTCAGATAAAACAGAGGAATTGAACTTAGACACAGAAATGGAAGGAAACTCAGATGAAACTGAAGCTATTGAGGAATATGTATTTAGATCAGAAAAGACAGTGGAAAGTGAAGTGGTCAACATGTGTACAGATATTGTGGTGTATAACAAAGAAAATATGACGGATTCTGAATTAGAAGAAAGGAGGTTAAGTGAAGAGTTGATCAGAAGGATGCATAATAATTTAGTCAGAGCTTTGAATGTTCAAAAAGTTCAGCAAGGAATAAAAATGGTAAGACCTATTGATCTAATGGGAGAAGAAGACAGAACTGTGAATTATACTCAGGATTTTGAAGATGATTTTAGATTTAACTTTTGTGATGAGTTAAATACAGAAGAAGAGTATGTGAAAGTGAAAGACTACTTTATGCCTTCTGAGTATGTATTCAGAAAACCAATTGAGATCCCAAAGATTAACTTGCAAAGACTAGAAGAACCTGTATGTGATTTCATCCTAGAATTAAGTGATGTGCCATTAGCCAGACAATTTCATGATGATATTTTTCCTGAGGAAATGTATGAAAATCTCTACTACACAGAAGGAGAGTATGAGCTTTTGGAAAGTAACATTGATGGTTTTATGGATGACAGAGCTCAGATAGTCTACTCAGAAGCTTCTAACAGATTCAGAGTTCCTGACTCAAAACTACATATCCAGAAAAGAATTGAGAAAGTTCTGATGTTTCAACAAGAAGAATTCAATGGTTTAATGTTTGTTAGAATGGAAGTACTGAAAGAAAGAAATACAAAGGTTTCCATGTCTACTTTTGATTTTCACAGATTGACTCTTGATGATCAGATTTTTCTAGTCAAGTTCTTTGCCAGCACTGAAGAAGCCTTGATGGAAATTGAATGCAGAAGACTTCTGGGTATCTATGTCAGAAATATACACTTGTATGACTTCCAATTAGCTGTTGAAGAAAGAAAAGAGAAGTGTAATCTGATTTCTCCCACAAAGAAAACAGAAATTGGTTTACATTTGAAGGGATTTGTGAATGAAGGAATGGAGACAGAAGGGTTCACATATATAGTTCACGAAAGGCTTGAAATGTTCAGATTAAAAGAGTTGGTGAAGTACAGTGATGCAACTCTAAATTGGTTATTGATTAAAATGGAAATAAGTGTAGAAACTAAAAGAGAGAGTTTAAAGAAGAGATGTATAAACTCTGTGAAGAGGAGGTTGGATCTTAGAAGAAAAATCAGAAACTGTAGTGAATGGTTGCTATCTGAGGTGAATCCCAAAAAGATTCTTCATAATGATTTTGTGTTTCCTGCTGAGTATGAAGTGAATGAAATTCTGTCAGATGAAGTTGAAAAAGTCCATAACACAACACCTCAAAATATGCAGATAGCTAGTTTTGATCAAGCTAAACAGTCCGAACTCAAAGAAGATGAAATATCCATTGATCTAAATGGATACTTTCTTGAATTTGATTTGCCTGAGTTCTTCAAACCAAAAGAAGTACAATTCTTGGACGTGTATTATGATAGACCTAAGGAGACTCAGATTTGGTTGGCTGAAAAATCAAGATGTCTTGGCAAAACAAAGCAAGCTGTTTACTCAGATTTTCTAATCACTGGAATCAGAGAATTGAAGGTTAAGAAATTGAGAAAGATGGAGTACTTATCCTTTGAAGTTCTGAGAGAAGATGGCAAGGTTTATTACTTTACTGATGCAGATTTTGAGAAACTATCAGTGGTTGACTTCTACAGATTACACAGCTTTCTATGCTTCAAAGAGTCAAGCAAAGACAGAAATGAAAGGAAGGCAAGAAGTGTGGTGATTGAGGCCATGTTCTACATCTTGAGGTGGCACTGTTATACAGATTTCCAAATAGCTTTGTACTTACAAAATCCATGTGTTTATCTGGCAAATCCCAACACAGATCATGAACAGAAAAAGGTATTAAAGACTGGAAGTGTTCACAAATATCCAGATTTGGGAGTATTTTTGAAAAACAAAAGTGGAAAGATCTTCTTCAGAGCAAAGGAAACTGCAAAATACTGTTCTGGAACTTTAAGAATCATAAAGCATAATTTTGAGAAAAAGATGCTGAAAGTGAAGGAAGCAAATATAATTCAAGAAGTAATCAATCAGCAAGTTGAAATTATTCAAGAAATCATTGTCAAAATTGATAAGAGACTTAATCTGAGAAATGTGCTACTTCAGAAAATTGTTCCTGCTCTGAAAGACCTGGATGATGCTAAATTCAAGTTTATTTGACAAAAAGGGGGAGATTGTTAGATCTGAAGTTTTGTCAATAAACCAAGGGTTGAAGTTCTGATAAGAAGACTCAGATGTTCTGAGTAGAGGAGTCAGAGTTCTGAGAGAAAGAGTCAGAAGCTCTGAGAAGCGTTATCAGAAGAATGTTCAGAAGTTCTGAACTACCTGTTCAGAACTTATGACGAGATACTTTACTTAGTAATTTGTAAACTAATCAGGACACGTGTTATGTTCTTATTAGTCTTTCTTATTTGTACTGTAGCTTTAACATGTCCGTTACAGTATAAATAGTAGTTAGCTCTACGTTGCTAACTGATTGTTTTTCCGGTATATCTTTGTATTCATTCTTTGTAATCTTTGAGATTCTCTCTCTCTTAGATTTGTAATCTTGTTCATCATTGAATACAATTGAGCTTAATCATACAACTTCTCAATTACTGCTTTCTATATTGATTGTAAGATTAGATCCTGCACTTTCACGAACCGAAAAAGATTTATGAGGCCCTAGACGACCCAAACTGGGTGGATGCTATTCAAGAAGAGCTTCTGCAGTTTGAGCGAAACAAAGTTTGGACTCTAGTACCTATGCCACGAGGGAAATAGGCCATAGGGACTAAATGGGTCTTCAGAAACAAAAAGGATGAAGATGGAGTGATCATTCGAAATAAAGAAAGACTGGTGGCCAAGGGATATCGCCAAGAAGAGGGCATAGATTATGATGAAACTTTTGCCCCTGTTGCACGGCTCGAAGCAATAAGAATTTTCTTAGCCTTCGCAGCCCACATAGGTTTTAAAGTATATCAAATGGATGTAAAATCTGCCTTTCTCAATGGTGAAATTCAAGAAGAAGTATACGTCCAACAACCACCAGGATTTGAAAGCTCAAAGTACCCAAGGTATGTCCATTACCTCGACAAGGCTCTATATGGACTGAAACAGGCTCCAAGAGCATTGTACGAAAGACTTTCCCCTTTTCTTCTCAATAACGACTACAAAAGAGGTACCACTGATACAACTCTATTCTTTAAAGGAAAAGGAAATGAGCTTATTCTTGTACAAATATATGTAGATGACATTTTTTTTGGGTCTACTAATGCACAAAAAGGCAAAGACTTTGAAAAACTCATGCAGAGTGAGTTTGAAATGAGTATGATGGGAGAATTAACCTTTTTCCTCGGACTTCAAGTCAAACAAACATCAGAAGGAATTTTCATAAACCAATCAAAATATGTCTCTGACATACTTGAAAAATATAGCCTCTCTGATGCCTCTGTCATGAAAACCCCAATGGCTACTGGAAATAAACTTTTTTCAGATCCAAATGGCATCTCTGTCGAGTGCACGCTTTACAGAGGAATGATTGGGTCTTTATTATACTTAACGGCCAATAGACCTGACATAATGCATGCCACATGTCTCTGTGCAAGATATCAAGCTAATCCTAAAAAGTCACATTATATTGTTGTAAAGAGAATCTTTAGATACCTCAGAGGGACCAAAAATCTTGGCCTCTGGAATCCACAGAACTCTGGTTTTGGACTAAAGGCATACACAGATTCAGATTATGGAGGATGTAAACTCGACAGAAAGAGTACCTCTGGGAGTTGTCAATTCCTAGGTGGGAAATTAGTAAGCTGGACTTCAAAGAAACAGAATTGTGTCTCAACATCTATGGCAGAAGCTGAATACGTTGTTGCTACTAGTTGTTGCTCTCAAGTTCTGTGTATGAAAACTCAGCTAAAAGACTTTGGTCACATCATCTGCAAAATCCCCATCTTCTGTGATTCCAAAAGTGCAATTGCCATCTCTGCAAATCCAGTACAACATTCAAAGACAAAGCACATAGACAGCAGGTATCACTTTCTGAAGTATCATGTTTAAAATCAAACCATAGAAATACATTTTGTACCAACAGAATTTCAGCTTGCTGATTTATTCACCAAGGCACTTGATGAGAAAAGATTCCTTTATTTGGTGGGTAAATTAGGAATGATAAATATGACTTAATCTCTGTAAGTATCTTATCTTCAATTTTAAATTGTTGTACAAATTACTTTGTAAATTATTAATTTTTTTTATTTTAGTAAATAATTTACTTTTGTATGTAAATTCTAAAAATCTCTTTTCTAAAAACAAAAGAGCTTCTGTAGGTCTCCTCAGAACCTCTGACAATCCTTACAGAACCTCCGATACACGACCTATGTTATATACATTTACTTCTGACTATTTGAACCAACCATAGGTCAAGGGGGAGCAGAGGAGAACAATCTTGATCTACAGAGGTTGATTAGATCAAGGGGGAGCAAAAGGAGACCTTGCTTAATCTACAGAGATTTATAAGTTAAGGGGGAGCAGAGGAAGAGATGACAACAACAGAAGAAAAGAACATTGCTGGACAAAGAAGAACAAAAATGTTAGTATCTCGAACAAATTCTTTTTGAAAATAATTTTCTAGGACACAAATTTCTAAATATGTTCTAGAAACATTATTAAACACATTCCATAAAATTTTTGATCAAAAAGAATATTAAGTTTTCCATTATTAGAAATTTAAGGTCACAGAGCCTCTGTTGGGTCCAACAGAGGTTCTGCAGGCAGAAGCTCTGATCTTAAATCAATAATTCTTGGAAACTCGGTAAATCATCGCATACAAATGCACTGCAACAGAAGTCATCGGTTACAGAATTCTTACCAAAAGAAAGAACTTATGTAGACCAACACATGTTTTAAAAGACTTTTTGCTGCACAAAACCTTTTTCAAAAACAATTTTCTAGGACACCTGCTTTCAAACAGGTCCTAAAAACATTGTTAAAAACAATCAAAAACTTGGATGATCAAAAATGTTTATAAATTATTAAATATGAGAAATTTCTTGTCTCAGAGCCTTTGCTGGCTCTGACAGAGGTCCAAAAACCTCTGTAAAGGAAATTATATGCTAATAATTTATCGATCCTCTCCATGGACTCTTCAAACTCAAAGCAAAACAGTCCTCGATATCTATATACTTAAGAGACTTAAAGACATTGAAGGTTACTTCTTGGTCATTGACTCTCATCGTGAGTTCTCCCTTGTGCACATCAATCAAAGTTCGTCCGGTTGCAAGAAACGGACGTCCTAAGATGATCGGGATTTCTTTATCGGCCTCATAATCTAAGACTAGAAAATCGGCGGGGAAGATAAATTTGTCCACTTGGACCAAAACGTCTTCTATTTTTCCCTTGGGATACGCAATGGACCGGTCGGCTAGTTGTAATGTCACGGTTGTGGGTCTAGCCTCTCCAATCCCTAACTTGTTAAAAATGGATAGCGGCATCAAGTTGACACTAGCTCCTAGATCACAGAGTGCTTGACCTACTTCTTGTCCTCCTATTGTGCATGGAATGGTGAAACTACCCGGGTCTTTCAACTTAGGTGGAATCTTGCTAGTAAGGAAGGCACTACATTCTTCGGTCAAAGCCACAGTCTCAAATTCACCCAACTTCCTCTTTTTGTTCAAAATATCCTTTAAAATTTAACATAGCTTGGCATTTGCTCGAGAGCCTCTACCAAGGGTATGTTAATATGAAGTTGTTTAAAAATGTCTAAAAACTTTTTAAATTGAACATCGACATTTTTAGGCTTTATTCTATGAGGAAATGGTATGCTTCGTGGGTCAATTTGAGCTTGTTGTGGTATTGGCCTTGGAATAGTCGGTTTTGGGTCAGGTCCAGGAGTGAGAAGATCAGGGATGTCGGTCCCCACTGTGGGGATCACAGTGACTTGAGGAGTGCCCACTGTGGTGCTCACAGTGGGTTTTTGAGGCGAATCATCAGATTCGAAGACGATACCTTGCAGATCCTTTCCACTCCTCAGTGTGATGGACTTGACATGTTCAGGTCCTTTTCCTATCACTCTAGCGTGTTTGGTATCACTAGGTAACGTTCCTGGTGGTCTGTTCTTAACTTCAACGGCTAATTGTCCTACTTGGGTCTCTATATTCCTAATGGCTGCTTGAGTTTGATTCATAAAACCTTTGAGAATTGACTCGATTGATTGTTGTGCCTCAGTGGGTTGAGTAGGGCGTGATTGGTATTGTTGTGAGGATTGGCCTTGGTGAAAATTTGGTGGGTTCTGCCCACTGTGATGTGAGTTCTGCCCACTGTGATGTTGCTGAAATCCAGGTGGGTTGTGTGGTCTTGATTGGCCATGACTCGCCCCGTGGGGTTGGAGTCCTTGATTTCCCGACCAAGAGAAATTTGGATGATTTCTCCAACCTGGGTTATAGGTTTGTGAGTACGGGTTGTTTCTTGGGTTGGTCCCTATAACACTTACGGACTCGGGATTTGCTGGACAGAAGTCAAAAACGTGCTCTTCTCCACAGAGTGAGCAGTTTTCAGGGAGATGTGTTGCGGAATTGACTTGGCCTCTATTTTGGTTCAAAACGATTTTGGTCAAGGCCACTAACTGCGCATTCATGGTTTTAAGTGCCTCGGAGTCGATGGTGTTGGTCTTTGGCATGGGTGCTCTCGGATTGGACCACTCGGTATTGTTGTTGGACACTTTTTCTAAGATTTGATACCCTTCGTTGTAAGTCTTACTTGTGAATGTTCCACCGGCAGTTGCATCTAAGATGATTTTGGCTGCATTGGAAAGACCATTGTAAAAGGTCTCCAATTGGATGCAACATGGGATGCCATGGTGTGGGCATTTGCGAAGTAAATCTTTAAATCGTTCCCACGCATCCGAAACAGCCTCATCTTCTTCTTGTCTAAACAAAATAATATCATTTCGCAATCTTACATTTTTCGTGGGAGGAAAATATTTTTGCAAAAATTTATCGGCAAGTTCATCCCAAGTGGTTATCGAATGAGGAGCATGTGAGTTCAGCCATGACTTTGCCTTATCCCTTAGTGAAAAAGGAAAAAGTCTTAGTCTTAATGCTTCATCACTCACACCTTGCATCTGAAAGGAATCGGTCATTTCTAAGAAAGATTTTAAGTGCGAGTGCGGATCCTCAGATGGTGATCCCCCAAATTGACCCATGGCTTGGATCATTTGGAACATCACCGGTTTGAGTTCAAAGTGGTTTGTTTCAAGATTGGGCCTTCTAATCCCGGAGCTTAAATCACTGACTCCGGAAGTAGCATAGTCTCGTATTTTTCGATCTCTGCTATCGGCAATCGTCACTGTGGTCTCCACTATAGGTGGCGGTACTGCAGCCATGTTCACAGTGGGGATCACAGGGGGTTGTCGATTTTTGTTTCTGCGTCTTCTTCGAAAAGTTTTCTCTATTTCAAGATCGATTGGTAACAAAGGTTCGTGTTGTTGCCTTGGCATACAACACGAATGGTGCTAGAAAAACGAGTTACTCGGGCTCGAACAAAAACTAATGTCTTGAGATTTAAATATCACGCCAGTCCCCGGCAACGGCGCCAAAAACTTGTTGCGTATAAAGCGATATGTGTATTTCGCAGTGGGTTGCAAACTGTCCACAGTGGGAAGCGCAAGTGTACACTGTCCACTATGATCGTCACAGCAAGTAATAGTCGGTAAAATACCGGAATCGAATCCACAGGGACTGGACAATCAAGACAATATGGTTCTTATGAACTCCTTTTACAAGTTTCGATTAGAGAAGAAAATAATATCTTGAGTTGGATTGGTGAAATAACTACTTTTAACGATTTTACTAAAGAATTAAAAGATGGAATGTAGGTTAGATTTTCCCTAGATTTTATAATAAATACTTGATCTCAAAAAGTGATCCTTGTAATTGAAGTCGGTCTTTTCGCTAGAAAAGCCCGGTTACAAAATACTCACACCGTTAAGTAAAAATCCCATACTAGTTGTACTTGTTGTTTTGTCAATGGTAATCTCAGAATGGACCCTCTCGGGCCTCGATGGAATGTGTAGAGACAAATACTCTAAGTGTTTTAAATACACAAATTAGCTTGTCTACTACTCCAGTGGGGAGAGATTAGCTCACTGTGCTGACCTCACTCTCGTAAGTGTCATAAGAATTCTTTCGAACTCCCTAGCATTATCCAAGCTCGTGTCACTACGTTCTACCCATTTCTGAGTTGAGAACTAGACTTTTAGATCCTTACAAGTGATCGGCTTGTTCGCATCCTTGGGGTATAATCGAGATTGAATAACCAAAACAACAAATATTCTAAGTATAAAGATTACTCAAGCATTTTCTCTAAAATCTAGGTACTTCTCTTGCCTACATCCCAAAGGATGTTTAGCCAAGCATAACTGAAGTAAATAAAACACAAGATGAAGATTTAGACATGATTGAAAAAGTGACTTTGAATTACTGCTCACAGTGGGGAACGTAAGTTGCCCACTGTTCGAGAACTACAACTGAAAGTTAAACTAGAACTTTAAAAACACCAGAAATTAAAGTTACACTACTACAGAAAATTAAAACTAACAATTGTTCTAAACATGAGAGAATTTTAGTCTACAAACTAAGATGCTTGCTAAAATTAAAGATTGACAATTGATTGATGATGATCCATTTAATGACCCAAGCCCTTCCTTTTATACACCAAGGAAAGAGCTTGGGTAATACCCAATGAGATCTTTTGACTTTGCATCAGCTGAATTATGGGAGCACAAGGACCATTTGTGCTCCATGTTTCTTCTTTAACCAAGGGCTTGATGCTTCTAACCATGAGACTCTTCAAAAAGTTGACTTCTAGGCTCTTAGGTATGAATATTAAATTCACTTTGCCATCTTCTTTAGGAGCAAGCCTAGAATAAAATAATCCCCATGCTTGTACTTGTTACTGAACCTTCTAACTGCCCCCACCATGCTGTCTAACTCAGATTTCTTCTTTTTGTCTTTTCCAGCGGCAGCAGTGGGGAACCGGAGTGAGCACTGTTCACGTCACTGCAGATAAAACGTGAAAACTACCCAAAATCCACCAAATAATTTATTAAACACAAAGGTTTACTCCATTTGCTCATTTTCGACATTTATACTAAGAATGGGGGTTTTTGAGAGGCGGAATGGCTAAATTTGACAAAATAAAATCCGAAATTCAAAGAAATAATAACTCTATAAATAGAGTTATCAAGCATTTACCCCTCTTCTCCCAAAAGAAAACCCTCTGCAGCAACATCGAAAAAGAAGAGCAAGAAAAGAAAAACCACAGAGGAAACTACAACCTCTGCAGCTCAACACTCTTCTCCACCACAAGCTGCAGAAACAAGATCTTCTGCACCTCCCTCCCCTCCAAAACAAAAGAAAAGGAAATCCAAATCCACAGAAGAGGGAGCTCCTAAGCCAAAGAAGAGAAAGTCAAAGAAGAAGAAACCAAGATCACCTCTGCAGGTCATAACAGAGGAAGTCGAACAAGAAGAGGAAGATCAGACTATGCCTCTGCAACCTCCCTCCCCAATAATCTATGCAGATCAACAGGGAGATTTTAATGCCTTCCTCAACAATCCCGACATTGCTCATACCTTAGATCCTTCAGGATGGGTCGCAGAACCATTGGATCAGTCTAGAGAGGTTTTGCGCACAACATAAGTCATTTCTGCAGCTCAAGGTACTAAACCTATGCACCCTCACGTTCGACAACTCATAGGATCTCATTCTCTATATGATTCCTTAAGAGCAGAAGCAGAAGCAGAAGTGACTATAGAGGAAACTGAAAGAAGAAGAGGTAAACATAGAAATTGCAAGAGAGGAAGACGTTAGGGTAGAAGAAGGCACACATCCCCAACCCCCTCCTAGTGCAACCCACATTTCTGATACCGCCGGTCTAGCGGCAGGGGGTATCATTGAAAAAGAGCAGCACAGCTCGATCCCAACCCCACCCAGCCAGCCAGAGGTTACTCTTTCAACCTCTGTGCCTAATATAACCAGGGAAACCATTCCTGGGGAGTCCTCTCGAAAGGACTCACCCATAATTCGTGATTTATTTCCCCAAATCACACCTGACATCCTAGTAGAGGAATTCGTTTCCTCTGCCACGCACACAACTATAGGGCCAAACCTCCTTTCAGAGGGGAGTAGAGAGCACAATGACGAAGAGACTCTAGACAAGTCTCCAAGTCAACAGAAGGACATTCCAATACCCACCTCTGGAGTGGATTTGGACTTTGACCTTCACAGAACTTCTGTAGAGGTTGAAACTCAAGTTTCTCCTCGAGGATCAGAAGGAAATCCTTCCACCCTCAACGTACAAACAGGGGTGAACGAAGGTGTCCAAGGAACAAGGACAAACTCTGGAGACGAATGTGTTCCTACAGAGGTTACCACGAGTTCACACGTATCAAGGGGTGAGTTCCAAACCCTTGTCACCTCTGTGAACCAAACATTGAAAGAGTTGAAAAGCTCTTTCAAATCTTTTGCAGAAACAACATCGACGGCCATCTCCAAACTGAATACCAAAATGGACAATCTGCCCACAGAGGTACAAAATGCCATATCAGAGATGAAGTCCACTGCAACAAATACTGCCACCTCTGCCACAACTGACTTTGAGAAAGCCGCAACCTCTGCCTTCAATGACTCTGTCAAGACTTTCCTGCAAAAATTCAAAGATCAATCCTCTACTTCTAAGGGCCTTACACCAGAAGACCTAAAGAAGGCCTTGGAAGAAGTTCAAGAGCAAATACTACAGAACACTCAAACCATGAAGCCTTCTGACTACATGACAAGAGTTCAGCTCACAGAACTTGGGCAAGGAATCCTGATCAAATGACAGAGTTCATCAGAGCCTTCACAGCTGCCAACGCGAACTACGTCAGAGAATTTCAAACTAGCTTCGGCAAAATGCGCTTCAACACAGAAGCAGAAGTTGAAACTCTGCTAGGCCTCTGTGATGACTTGTGCGCGAAAATGATAGCTGCAGGGGCTGTACCTCCAAAGAAATCAGGTACAACATGCAGGGCAGAGGGTTTGACAGAGAGAAATCAGGATGACTCTGATGATGACCATCATGGTCCATCAGATCACCCTGAGGGGGAGAAACAAGGGGAGAAACAAAGGGAAACAGCTGCAAGAAATCCTCCAATATCAGCAGTGCCAATTTCCTCTACACCACCAACCCAAACCCAAACTCAGGAAACACAACAGAGACCCACAGAGGAAACACCAGCCTCTGTGGAAACCACCTCTGTCCTTGAAAAAGATGTCCCTGAAGTTCAAATCCTGACTTCTTCATCCTCAGAAGAACTTCCCCATTCTCCACCCAAAACTCACCCAAGAAGAAAATCCATTGCCCACAAACCAAAAAGCTCAAAACGTTCTGCTACTTATGTTCTAAAGAGAATGGAGTTCATATCTGCTTTCAGGGCTGCAAAACGTTTTGATATCCCTCCACAAACCACAACCGAGCTCACAGAAGAAACATCTACAGAACCCAAATCCCCAATCAAACCAACAGAACCATCCCCACCAAAGTCCTCAGAAACTGAAGTGTCAAAAACTACAGAGGCAATCCCCATCATACCAACAGAGACCTCAACACCCAAACCAACAGAAGCAATCCCACAGAGTCCAAAACAGACAACAGGTTCTGAGCCTTCGCAAGCCAAAGATAAAAGAAAGGGTATCATGACAGAAGAACCAAAGAAGAAAAACCAAATGCCTCAGACGACAGAGAAGTTGATGAAGAACTCATTCGATGCCTTTGTCACTCCTAAGCCTGAAGAAGACTAGGCATTCATTTCAGATCCTCTGTCAGAAATTCCGGTCCTTGATCCAAAAGCAAAGGTAACAGAGGGTAGGGTTGCAGAGATAAAACGAAAAATGGATGCTCTGCGAAGACCAATACCACCACCAACTTCACAACATGCATAAATGGAAGAGGTGGTGTATAGGTATCTTTACAGACAACAATATCAGAACAATCCTCCGCCACACATTGAAGATCCTCAACTCAGAGCTGACCTTGACAACACCTTCACCAGAACAAAGCCAAAAGTAAGGGCAAAAGTCTTCTCAGAGTCCAAAATTGAAAAGTGTATAGGCTTGGGTAGTAGACCTGATATTGTATGATAGAGGAGGGATGGAGTGAGAGATGTTTATCATACCTGACAAACCGGCTTTTCAAGCAAGATCATCAGATTGTCATCTTCAGCGACGCTCGGTGATTTGATAATGACTCTCTCTTATTTACTTAGTGAAAATTGTAAGTAAACAATATGTATCAGAGTTTCACTATCGCTGATAAGTACTAAGATCTTACAGTACCGCTGATAGGAACTCTCGCTCTTTAAATTAAACATTCAGCGAAACTGTTCACCATTAATGCTGAGTCTGTTCAGTCATTATGATGATCGCTGATAAGTTAGTTGTTTACTTATGATCCCTGAAGACAAGTTTCACGTCAACAAAGGTTCTACGCTAAAGTCGAAGATCAAGCTCAAGAACCAGCGACAAGTCTCCTAATGAACTGATGCGGATCAGCGAAGACTCAGATTTGTCCACTCAACGTGAAGTATCAAGTACAAGACTTTAGCTATCGATGAACTTTATCATTCGCTGAATAGAAAATGATAATCGTTGAATCAACGAAAGCTGATCATGAAGTCCTCCGTACAAAGTACTTTTGTCTTAACCTCCCTTGCACGACTTCGTACGAAATGTCAGAAAAGAACCTCCGACTGTCTGAAATCGTACAACCACTCTGATACTACAATGTTCATCCATGCGGCTACTAAGGTTGTCAACCAAGGTCAATGACATGCAACCAACCAGCTGATGACACGTGTAAAGTGTATACTGACTTGCATTAAATGCATGCACTATATAAAGAGATGAACCCACTTCATTTGAAGTAACTTGCTAACTCTGGACAAGTTCAATCTCTTATCTCAAGATAGGCTATTATTAGTAATTTTCTTATCTCTCTTAGTGCAAGAAACCTTAGTGTTCCAACTTGTTTAGATTTAGTTTTGTCCTTAATCTTGTTTCCGCAACAAGCTGTAAATTGTTAATGATTTATCAATAAACAATTTAGAAAAGTAAAATCTGTGTGTTTGTATTCACCCCCCCCCCCCCCCCCTTCTACAAACTTGTATAGGCCTTCGGGACCAACAGTAATTTACTGCAAATTCTCTCAAACGAGAACCTTTCCAAAGATCAGGTACAACATCTACAAAGTCAAAAGGGAGAACATGTCCGAAAATCAATTCTCAGATGCATATATAGGGAACTTGAACCCCTACGATCTGCCAGATCTTCTACTTTGGACGAAAGAAAACTTCAACAGCGATGCTAACAGAAGGGCCTATCAAGTATTCCAGAAAGCGACGAGGGAAAAGCTTCTGCTATATAGCATGATAGACTTTCAACTGGGAAGAGATCTTGGATTCAGAAATCTAAGTCTGAGACCACCAGAGGATCACTGCCCACCTTCTGCAATACCCAACTCAATCATAACAACACCAAGGTACGGGTTAGTGTATAAGGATCCTGCTGGTCAAGTAAGACTTTTTGTGGAAATGGACTGTCAGAAGTATGCAACCAGTACTCTGAACAAGTTTAGATCAATCTTAGAAGAGAACAGAGGTACTGAGCTTATGGATCGAGAATCAGCAGAAAGAATGATCAGAGAAATAGATGCTACAATTGGCTTAAGAGAACTTTGCATCAAATTCTACCACGAGCTCAGAGAAGTAGGATTCGACAACAGAAGTTTCAATGACTTCAAGGATGCAAAGGTCTAAATCTCTTTTACATATCTCTGTAATAGTTAAAAAGAAATGAAATGAATCTTTTGAGGTATTGTTTAACCTCTGACTACTTTACTTAGCCTAAATTATGCATAAAGTCAAATTTTCATTTTTCAATACTTAGGGGGAGATTGTTAGCTCCAAATATTCATAATATTAGAAGTATTGAAAAATAGGCCAAGTATGAAAGAGTTCCACAGAAGCTCTGCGGTGTTCCACAGAAGCTCTGCCGAAGCAAACGAGATCATTCAAGGAACACCAAGTCCCAAGAAAAATCTACAGAAGACTACTCACAAAGGACCAAAGAAGGATCTACAGAAGAATGCTCACCAAGGACCGAGCCGCAGAACCTCTGTCACCCTTGACAGAGCCTCTGCGGTTCAGACTGAAGACTTGGAAGATATTTATAATATCTTGCCACTGTTGCAGAAATATTTTACCACTGTTACAGAAATATCTTGCTACTGTTCCAGGGTCCATTCATCAACTTGTACAAGGCATGGTCCGACAACAAACACGTGTCAAACTCTGATAAGAATCCTTGCAAGTTGATATTAGCGCATTTAATGCATGCAGGTTTCCAACTGTTCATGCCATCCCTTCTTTCCTGTAGCAATAGTCCTTTTGTCTAGAATAGATCTTTTGTAGTAGTATAAAAGGAAGACTCATGTTGAGTTCTTCCTTAACAACTTATCAGCCAACATCAGACAACAACTAACACACAAAAAACTAGCACTCAATTATCGTCAAATATGTTCTTAGTGTTCTTCATCAAAAACAGTAAACTTTGAGATATTCATCTGTTATTTATATACTGTTTATTTGGTATTTTGTGCTGTTTCTATTTAAACATATCTGTTAGTTCTTCAAATACGCTTCCGCAACACATCTTATTTGAACTAATAGATAAGATAATTTTTGTTAATCAAATACGGGAACCAACAAAATCAACAGAGCCTCTGATGATCATACCAGAGCTCTGTCAAAATGATTAGGTAGGATAGTTCAACAGAGCCTCTGATGCTCTCACTAGAGCTCTGCCAGCATACTTTTTCAATGTTTTCCTCTCGTGAATTTCTTGTTTGTATATATTTTTTGTTTTTTTTTATATAAATTTTAAAAAACAAAAGGAGCTGAAAAGAAAAATCTATTTATCAAGCTCACCATTTAAGGGTGAGCTTAAGAGAAAAATAAGCATGGTTTTAGGGGGAGCAAGTCAACTCAACTTCAAATCCAAATGACTTTGCTTTTTGAACTTTAAAGGAAAATATTTTGAGAAGGAAACCCTGTTCTGTTGAAAATATTTTAAAAATGTCAAGAACTTACCAGAACTCTGATATCTCACCAGAGCCTCTGATGCTTTTTCACCAGAACTCTGTGAAATTTCTGAGTCAGTTCTGTTCTCGTTCTTTGACTACTTTCACATCAGATACATGATTTTTATATGATTTTGGGTAAAGGTGAAACATCTTGGGTTACTTGAAAAGGAATGAAAAAGGTCACTCAACATAGGCAAACTGTACTAAGCTCCACCAGATCTCTGTCAGTTTTCTGCCACGTCATCAGAAGTGATATCATCAGAGGTGCAGGTCATTTCTACGCGTCAATCACATGTTACCCACACATCTCTAACCGTGATGGTTTGATATCCCAAAAGTTGTCAGAACCAAATCCATGTGGCACTCTCTGATTGAGAAACCAACCGTTAGCTGTTTCCACGTTCCACTGTTGAGGTCGCTCCACTATCTGACACTCGTGTGCCTACAGTACCTACGATGGTTATCCAGCCATACGTTTTGAGTATAAATACCCATTCCAATCGACCTATTTCATTTTTATGATTACTGAACATTCAAAACCCTCAACCTTTCCCTCTTTCATTCAAAACCTTTGAGTTCTTAAAAAAACCCTAAACCTGCAACAATGACTGAAAGACAAAACTCCGCTGAATCAAGCCGTATAGGACCCGTCGACGAAATCGTAATCTAACCTTACGAGTTCGCAGACAATAACTACCGTTTAGATGCCAACCCAGCCAATTATCTACCTGTTACCATGTCTTTGTTGAGTTTTTTAGAAACTCAGATATCTTTAGAGCCCTAACAATGTTCAACAATAACCTTCCTGAAATCTATGTCCAACAATGGTGTACTACTTGTCAATACATTCCAGAACAGAAAGGGATTATCGGCAACGTTAATGCTGGAAGAAATGCAGGAGGTGGATCAGTATGCATTCGTGACAAGACTCTTAGGAGACTTTTGGGAATGCAGACAAGAAGACAGCTACGAATTCAAGCATTTGAAAAGCCCCCAAAAGTTTTTGTTCTTCTTAACTTCATAAAGTTCTTAGGTTACAACAACCAACGTCTGAACAAAATAGGAGACTTCAGAAGAGGAAATTTACCCCCGGTGTGGAATTTAATGTTTTCCACACTGAACCGAACCCTAACCTGCAAATCTGGTAGCCAAGAACAAACCAGCACAAAGATCCTACAGATCATGTATGGCTTATACTTCAAGAGAAACTTTGATTACCCCAAGATTTTCTACAAGGAACTCTTATCTGCTGTTAATACCAAGTGCTCAACCCTAGCAAAAGGAGGAGAAGTAGGAGTCCACAGAAGTCTGAAAGCCATCAGATATCCACGGTTTATAAGTCTGGTAATCAGAGAAGCCTTCCCCATCTTGCAATTAACTCAACAGGGAAATCCCACACCTGTTTGGGTTATGTCCATGTTCTTGCCCACAACTACATGTGAATACCCAAACGTAAGAAGGGTACCAAGAACAATGCTCTCTTTAATTGATCCAACGCATATCTCTATCCAAAACTATAATCACGCTGCTCAACCTCAAGAACCTGAGGTGAGAACCCCAGCGTACTTAGGTCCTGAACCTTCTTTGGAAAGTATGAGTGAGGAAAGAGAAGTAGCAGAGGTAAATAGACCAGAGGTAAGAGTACCCGAAGTAGGGTCTTCCTCTGCCCATGTTTGGAGGAGGAAGTAGTGTCTTCCTAAGAGCATCCACTATGGAGGCTGTCCAAGAGGGAGAAAGGGAAGCTACAGAAGAGGTGGCAGAGAGTTCGCCCTCCTCTGGTAGTGGTGAGAAAGAATAGAGAGAAGAGCGTGAATCTGAGAGCTCTATACCCATAAGAACTGAGGGAATGGTGAGATTAGAAGAAGATGTTCAAGTTATGAACACACATGTGAGATTCCGCAGCCCAACTCCCAGTGCAACCACATTACCTATCCCTGTTGATCAAGATCAGAGGGATATTGAAACAGAGGAGCACACCTCGAACCTTACCCAGACAGAACCACCAGAGGCAACTCTTCACGCCTCTGGTACGCACGCAACCGGGGAATCCATTTTTGGTAATGATGTTCAATTGCTCCAAAACATCAATAGGTCACCTCCACACAATGATGCCTCTGTGGCTCATATAGATTTGACACAAAATAGTCCTGAGATCTTTCGTATCTCACGTAGTCTCTGTCCGACTCAGGGACAATGGATGACTTAGTTTCACAAGGGAAGACTATGCTTGATCCAAGTTCTTCTCATCACATCAGATTTCCTTCTCCAGAACCATTGCTGGAAGAGGAACCTCTGATCAGAACACCTGTAGATGTTTCCCCTAAAAAGGAACATCAAGGATCGGGTGGAAGTCCTCCAAGAGCCAACATAAAAACAACTCTTGATGGAGGCACCTTTGAACTCGAGGTTGACTTGAATCCATGTGTTGGACACAAAGTTACCCCCGCTGATACTGTCAAAAGAGAAGAGTTCAAAAGCTTTTGTGATAGTCTTAGCAACTCTTTGAATGAGTATAAACTTATCAATGAATCCAAAGAGGAGCTGATCTGCAAGGAGAATGCTTCTCTCAGAGAAGAGCTGCAACAGATTTCAGCTAAATATGCAGAGACAACTTAGAAGTATACAGATGCTGAAAGGGTCAGAGCAGAGGAGACAACAAAGATATCTACAGAGCTCGCTGAATTGTAAAGAGTCATGGCAGAAAACGACACCACGACAATGAACAGAACGCTGCCCATGCCTTCTATTCTTTTATCAGACTCAAATGTCCGAACCTTGACAGAGTTAATCAACGACTCTGTTAAGAATGCAATCAAATAAGCCACGACATCTTCTGCCACTCCGGTCAACATATCTTGTCCAAGCCCCAATGATCTACCTATGACAGTTGGCCAGATGGGAGAATTCAGCAAAAATGTTCTCAGCAAGATGATGTCTATATCATCCAAGTTCATCATGAAAGCCCAGGCGACACAGCGACGTGTACAGACATCTCTTGACACTCACAAAGTCAACTTTGAGAGTCAAGTCGATGAAATCCGAACTGCTGCAACAGAGGTCAAAGATACACTGAAAAAGGCAGTCACTACTTTCAAAAGACCTGCAGAAGGACCCCCAAAAGGAGAACCTTCAAGCAAAAAGGCAAAGTTTGTTGCTCTGCCTCACCTATCGTCACGCGACTCTCTGACGAGGCTTCTTCTGATAGTGATAACGATGATGACTTCCAAGACGCTGCAGAAGGGCCTTCAGATACTAAGTCAGGTGAGTCCACAGAGCAACAAAAGGGGAAGAAGGAGAAAGAGAAAGAGAAAGAGGAAGAGAAAGAGGCAGAGAAGGAGAATGAGAAAGAGAAATAGAAAGAGACAACAGAGAAAGAAACGGATAAGGGGAAAGAGAAAGTGACAGAGGCAGAGGCAGAGATAGAAGAAACACAAGGAGACAAGGGGATGACAGAAGAAGACATTATACCAGAGATGACTATGGTAATGTTTGACTACATGTTCAAAGACAGAATCATCAGAACACCAGAAGAGTCAACTCAACCACCACCAGAAATCATCATACTTGACACCCCTCCTCCATCTACAAGAACTGAACCAAAGAGATCGAACCCAATCCATGCTGATGAACAAATAAGCCAAGCTCACCCCCAAATCCAACCCCAAGTTCAAACCCAAACTATACAAGAGCCCGGACGCCATGTTGATATTCTTATGGCCAAAACCCATGAAGATCAGAACCCAATTCAACCAGAACAGAACCCAGAAACATCAACCCGACACACCGAGAACCCGTCCTTAGAAGAATTATTTGCATATCTCTATGCTGACAGAGATATTATCCCTGTCAATGCCAGACCCATCAACCCATATCTTAACCCTGATAGAATAAGTAATCTCTCGGATGCTAGGCGAAGGTTCATTGAAACAAAGTCAAATCTGAACAAACCCATAAATTCTTCCTTTGGAATCCGTAGAATCATGGACATCAAACAAAGGAATTTTTCATATGACAGAGTCATGTACCATGAGTACACTGTTGAATTAATAGAAGGCAAGATCCAAACTTTCAACGACAACGATCTTGTGCTTCTGAATCCATATGATTTAGTTACTCTTCACGGATATTGCTTGAACTTCAACGAAAGATACAAAGAAGCAAGGACAGCTTTAACCGAGATTCGATACGCTATGCAAGAGCACGTCAATCTCAGAACACAGACCAACTTTCAGCTAGGCATAGAGTTCAAAGTTGAGAGACTGGCGATTGCACCTCCAAATGAAAACCTTGAGGGTTATGGCCATTACAGAACTGGAACCGTGGTTGGAATTCCTCCAATCTTCATCTGCCGACAGAAGGGCACCAAGAAGGCCATCAGAGCTGCTGAAACCCACAAGTACTCAAGTGAGTCACTGCAGTATCTCAAGAACGTGATCCAGAATCTCCTAAGGAAAAAGTGTCTAGAAGAGCAACTCAGACTCTACATCAACCAGATCAACCTTATGCTAGAATTCCGAGAGTTGATCAGAAAATTCGACAGAATGCTAAGGAGAGATCATTTTGGTTAAGTGTACTTATTCTTTTGCATTAAACTGTAATCATCCTTAAAAGAATAGTGCAAAGTTTCACAGAGGTAAAAGTTCTCTGTCTTTTGTTCATATCTCTGTAAATTCCAATTTTTTATTTTCAATACTTAGGGGGAGATTGTTAGCCCTAAGTATCTCTTATGTAAAAGTATTGAAAATATTACAAGTCAGAAGACTACCAGAGATCCAGCAGAAGACCCAGAAGAAATCCAACAAGAAGACCATCAGAGCTCAACAGAGCTCTGGCAGAACCAACAGAGCTCAGCAGAGCTCTGGCGGAACCAACAGAGCTCAGCAGAGCTCTGGCAGAAGACTTCTTCTATTCAACAGAAGAACTGCTCACACAAGAAGACCAACAGAGCTCTGGCGTAAGAGCTCTGGTGACTGAAGACCTCTTTGAAGCCTAAGTCTCATAGAAATCTCTAAGTGTTAGACACGTGTCCGTACTTTCCACGTAAGCCCTAAAAGGACGGAGACACACTATCCACGTGTCATTCCAGGGTTAGATAGTACACTTTCTTTCACTTTATTGGGCTATAAATAGAATGGTAGTGGAACACACAATTGTAAGCTTTTGGAAGAATAGTTTTCTACAATTGTTAGAGCACACACTGCAACATTCCATAGCACTACCACTGTACGATTTGTTTCCCGAGAGAGTTTTCAGAATACACACACTTGAACGTGTTCTTGGTGTTATTCAAATTTCAATATACGAGCAGCTTATTTACTTGATCCTGTTATCATTTATTGTTCGTTATTGATTCTCTCATTGTTACAATATCGTTTACACAATCACTGACATTTTTCTAGCTTTATATAATGCTTCCGCTATCTGATTTATGCTATATATGTGATACAACGTGAATCTGGGAACCTACAAAGATTACACACCTGAACGACGTTGTTGTCTTCCTCCAGACTTGTCCTCTATCGACAGCCCTGACCGTAACACCTCCAGCTCATAAACACCTTCTCGCTCAGTTCTGGTATACTGCCAGAAGAGCTCAAATTACCTCCACTAAAGACCCTAAGAAAAAGATCGATGTCATCCTCTTCGACACCGAACTTGGTTCTGCCAATATTACTCCCGGCTCACTCAGGGCTGCTCTCAACCTCCCTAGAAATTCAAAGAAAAACGTTTTGTTCCTCTACCTGACACCAAGAACCTGCTGACAAAGAAGCCCTCATTGCTTTCTTCGATACAATGCAGTACCCATGGGAAACAGGGAGAGACAAACTCCCTGAGAAGAAGCTGACCGCCATC